>CM056049.1:276813525-278185530 GCA_029574335.1 Rana kukunoris | reverse complement strand
TTTTTGCCATATGTTATTAAACTCTTTTTTTTGGAATAGTTGACTTTAACCGGTCATTGCTTTTTTTCTTGTTAGTGTAATTTTTCCTGGGTTAGCTGTCAGAAATAAAAGGAATGTGCATGCTTTTCATCACATCAGGACATTTACGAAGTTTACACCTTTCTTGAAAGAATCACTTATTATTGCAGCTAGCCAACCAGGAATATAACACAGGTGAATGTTGGCTATTTACTGTAACGGTCAATATTTCATACAGTAGCTTTTAATGATTCTTTAGTGAAGGATTTTAGTCTGAGACATGTCAGGTTAGTTCTTCCAAAGTTCAGACTATTTTTAAATGTATTTCCACCGCTTTTTTTGATTACAGCATTGCCTTTTAGCGCATTGAGCCAGATTACCAAGTTACAGCATAAACCAAAGTGGTACAATTGGATTGCATATGCTACCATCCGCCTGGAAGAAAACCACTAGGTTTTTTGAAAAAAGACTCATCTCTTCTGAAGGACCAGGACGACACTGGAAGCAAAGCGCCTTGAGGCGATTAAGTTCGCATTTGTTGCGCTGTACAAGTTACTCACTTACTCACTCACTCACTCATTCATATGTGGGAAAACGTGTGCAAACATTCGCAATCATGATTCTATGTACCTTATCATATACCAAGGTTTAATGTATTAGGTTATTGTGCATGGTGAGCATTAAAAATGTTTATGTGCCCATAGGTTGCCACCGCTCAGCAGCCAGTAATAGGGCCCCCTCAGGAGCAAGGGTGCAGACCACATATTACTACATTGTTTTTACGTGCACACTCAGGGAACCAGCCACATTCATATGTTGTCATCTTTTTTAAAACAAAAATTGTCATCTTCACATATTTCTTACCCATAAAAAAAATGTCTGTTTATTGCAAATAAAAAAAAAAAGACTAATGAGGAAGCCCCCCTAAAACATGTATTTCAGGAAGTGAGTGTTGTATACTATGTCTAGATTTAGGCATAAAAAGGGGTGCGGGGGGGGGGGGGGGGGGTGAAGAGAAGAAAAAATAAAGTAGAGAAATGGGGTGAAGAGGTTGTGAAAGGCAGGGGGGTGGAAAGTAAAAGACAAAAGGAAGGGGGTGTGGCAAACCCATGCTCTGTGCATGTTTCCGACAGGTGTTCAAAATGCTCTGCAGTTGCATTTCTGCAGCGTGTGTCAGTGTTTATAAATGGCGCCCCAAACACAGGTTGCAAACGCCGTGCATTTGCCTGTACCAGATCGCATGATACAGTAGTACCGTGCAATCCGGTTGCTAGCTGTGATTGGTTACATTGATCACATGGTACAGACAGGGACAATCACAGCCCATCTGTACATAACAAAAGACACTGAATGAATCAGTTTAACTCAGTAAAAACGTTTGCTTATACTAATGAAAATCCACTGGTATAAGCAATCATAATATGTAAAAAAATAAAATGAATCCAGATCCTTTCCCCAGAGTAGTACAGTGTTACTATGGTTACTATCTATGGTAATACTGTATTGTGCTGGTCACAGTGTGTTAAAAAAATGTTAATATATATATATATATATTTATATATATTATATATACTGTATTTATTGGTGTATAACACTCACTTTTTTACCCTTAAAATAGAATGAAAACTGTGCCTGCGTGTTATATGCAGGGGCTGTGGACAATTTTTTTTATATATTTGTTGTTGTTTTTTTTACATCACAGTCAGTGTCCCTGATCACTGCCACACAAGTTTTGCAATGATATGATATGATAACGCTGTACTGCACTGGTACAGTATGTAAAAATTATAATGGTCAAACATTATACCTCTTAATATTGTGCCTCTTTACTGAGCTGATTGCATACTGTCCAGACACTAATATGTTGTCTGGACAGTATCTTTGAAATAATGTTTATCTAAAGATAAAAACCTATCTTGTCTCGCCCCCATGCAATGTGGCCCTAACCAAACTGCTTACATAATGTGTAGCCACTATACAACATTTGTGATTATTGTCTTCTGAAATAACACAATTTAATTTTGATTTCAGAATAAAACCTGCCTGGGGTATTCTTTTTTTATGTGTGCTCTTACCTTTCTGCTTACATAATATCCAGCCACTGTATAATATGTATGACCATTATTACTGAAATAATACAGTCTAATATTTATTCCAGAATAAAACTTGTCTTGAGTTTACCTTTTACATTGAGGCTTTTACCAAGCTACTTATAATAATATGCATGTCTATTGTCCTTGATATATTACATTTTAAAGTTAAAGCGGATCTCCACCCTAAAGTGAAGTTCCGCTGGATCGGAACCCTCCCCCCTCCAGTGTCACATTTGACACCTTTCAGGGGGAAGGGGGGTGCAGATACCTGTCTAAAGACAGGTATCTGCACCCACTTACGGCCCGCAGTCTCGGGCAAAAGACGGGTTTTCCCATTGTGTGCTGGGAACTTCTCGGCTCCCAGCACACAGTGGGAGCCAATCGGCGGGCGCAGCGCGACTAGCGCATGCGCCGTAGGAAACCGGGCAGTGAAGTCCGCAGCGCTTCACTTCCTGGTTACCTCACCGTGGATGGAGGGGGGAGCAGCAGAGAGACAAGTGAATGCTCGTCCTCTGCTGCAGATGCCGCTGGACTCCAGGACAGGTAAGTGTCCCTAATATTAAAAGTCAGCAGCTGCAGTATTTGTAGCTGCTGGATTTTAATATTTTTTTTTAAATGGGCCATCCGCTTTAAAAGGAGTTGTAAATAAAAAAAATGTTTGCTGAAATGACTGTCTACAGGGTATAGAGACATAATAGTTAACTGATTCCTTTTAAAACGATTAAAAATAGATAAAAAATCAATCATATAATGTACCTGTAGTTTCTAGTTTCGTTTTTGCATGTTTCCTGCTTCTCTCCTGTACAGAGCCACAGAGCCAATACAGGGCAGTGATGGTTTGGAAAACAAAACTGATTGGTGCTGAGGGGTTTTAGACACACAGTAATCACACCTCCTTGATTAGTGACCACAGAGAGAAAGCTCCCAGTACTGTGGTTATCAGGAAACAGACAACCAGGAAGTGGGAGATCAGAGAAGAATTACAGCAACTTGAGAGCAAAAACGAACAATGAGGACATGAAGACAGCACTGCATTATGGTAAAGGAAGCTATTAAGATAAAAAAAAATCCTTTACAAAACCCTTTAACTGCAAGATAAAACCTGCCTTGTGGCTCCCTCTAAGGCCGCGTACACATGATCAGACCGTGTCGATGAAACTGGTCTTAAAGCGGATCTCCACCCTAAAAGTGAAATTTCGCTGATCGGAACCCTCCCCCCCCTGCGGTGTCACATTTTGACACCTTTCAGGGGGAGGGGGGTGCAGATACCTGTCTAAAGACAGGTATCTGCACCCACTTCGGCGGCCTGCAGACTTGGGCAAAAGACGGGTTTTTCCCCGTTGAGTGCTGGGAACTCTCAGCTCCCAGCAACACAGCGGGAGCAATCGGCGGAGCGCTTCAACTTCCTAGTTCCCTCACCGTGGATGGAGGGGGGAGCAGCAGAGAGACGAGCGAAGCGCTCAGTCGCTCGTCCTCTGCTGCGGACGCCGCTGGACTCCAGGACAGGTAAGTGTCCTAATATTAAAAAGTCAGCAGCTGCAGTATTTGTAGCTGCTGGCTTTTAATATTTTTTTTTAGTGGACCATCCCGCTTTAAGACCAACTTCATCGGACCAATTCGATGGTGTGTATGGCCCATTGGACCGTTGTCCGTCGGACCAAAGTTTTAAAACTTACTGCATGCTTACTGCGACACCTGCGTTCTGGTCTGATCGGATTTTTGGCCCGATGATGTGTACACACATCAGACCATCAGACCACTTCAGTGTGGTCCGATGAAACGGTCCGTCGGACCAGATCGTGTGTAACATGGCCTAAGACCACATTCACACCTGAGCGTTTTGTAGCTTAAAGCCTGAAGCTACAAAATGCTGGAGGGGTAAAAATCTATTATTATTCTCTTTTTACATTGGTGACCTTTTCACCTGTACAAAAAGCATCAAAATTGCTCTAAAAAAAGCTGTAAAATTGCACGAATTTCGGCATTAAAATTCTATGCTCAGTTGAATAGGGCCATAGGCAGATTTGGGGTCGTTTTTCTGCTTTTTACATTGGTGACCTTTTTTGACCTGTACAAAATCATATCCAAAACGTGTCAAAAACGCAGTAAAAAACGCCGCAAAAATCGTGGTAAAATCCCGCGCCATTCTGCCTGAAAAGGCTAACGCTCAGGTGTGAATGGGTCCTTGAAGCCTGAAGCTTAAAGGGTCACTAAAAAACATTTTTTTTGCTGAAATTACTGTTTACAGGGTATAGAGGCATAATAGTTAACTCATTCCTTTAATAAAAAATTAAAGAAAAAAGATAAAAACCAATCATATAATGTACCTGCAGTTTAGTTTAAACACACTGCGCCGGGGCGTACGTACATTCGTGGATTGCCCTATCTACCTATCATTTGCATATTTATACGCGGACGGCGCGCCCTAGCGTCCATCGTAAATATGCATCTAAGATACGACGGGTGTAAGAAACTTACGCCAGTCGTATCTTAGCGTAAGGCCGGCGTATCTTGTTTTCTGTATAGAAAACAAAGACACGCCGGCGGGAAATTCGAATTACGCCGGTGTTATCTGAATGAATGAATGAATGAAAAACTTATATAGCGCAGCACATGCGAAGTAAAATCGTCTCTGTGTGATCTGGCCCATAGTAATCTTACCTCTTTGATCAAGGACCACAGTGAAAGGCTACCATGATTTTTTCATAAGGAGCCATAATAAGCAGAAGTGTGGAGATTAGAGAAGTTTTACAGCAACTTCAAAGCAAAAACGAACAATAAAGGGCATGAAACCAGGACTGCAGTAAGGTAAAGGAAGCCATTTAGCTAAAAAAATGTTTTCCTTTAGTGACCCTTTAAGGGAAAAAAGTCTATGGCCGCGTACACACGACCAAATAAATCCGTTCAAATCGGTATGACAGACCGATTTGATCGGAATTTGTCTGCTGGCTATTTTGGTTTGATCGCTGTACACACGATCAAACCAAAATCCCCGCCGGCAGACAGCGCGGTGACGTGGTGATGGACGTTGACGCCGCCACGTCACCGCACCAGGAAGTAAACAACTTCCACGAATGCGTCGAATCCATGCGTCAAAATCCAATAGAGTATGGCCAACTTTAGTCCATGGCTCGGATAACTGTCTATTGTTTTCTCTGGCTAGTTTTCTGAGGTGTTACACCTCTCTAGTGTGTAATGGGGGGGGGGGTGGTTTAGACAGGATGTCGCGCCACGTCCCTCCATGCTCTTCTCTATTTTTTGGGGCACCAAGCAGGGTCACATGAGAGGTTCCCCCACAGACAGGGCTGGCCATCAGGAATTATGGGCCCCCTGGAGCAAAGAACCGGGGGAGGGGGGTGCTGCGCCTGAAATTGAGAAGCAGGGGGGGCCCCTGTGGACCTCTTGGCCTTTTATAATAAAACATAATATATATATATATATATATATACATCAAAAATAAAAAAATATATAAAAAATAAATATTTTTCTTTATATAGAAAAGGGGGGTTGTCATCCGGGGGCCCTGGGGAGACCTCTGGGCCCTTTAATAAAAAAATATATATATATTACAAATATATTTTTTTTTTTATATAAAAAAAAAAAAGGGGGTGTTGCCTTACAAAATAATAATAATAATGAAAACTTTTTTTAAAAAAAAGGGGTTGCCATCCGAGTCCCTGGGGACTAGGGATGAGCTTAGTATTCGAGTCAAACTCATGATCGACTCGAACTCGATTTGTGCCAAATTAGAGTTGCGTTTCACGGCCCATAATTCACTGCGGCATCACAGTACATTGCTGGCTGATGATTGGCCAAGCATGACCTATAACCCACATGCTTGGCCAATCACAGCTTGCAAAAAAACGGAGAGCCATAATTGGCCCAATCCAGGGTGGCTTGGGCCAATCATTGCTCAGAGGGTTTAGTACACGCTCCAAACTAATAAAAAGGCAGCCTGCAGGTCGGCCTTGTGTAGTGGTGTTGCGGTAGTTAGAAGTGGACAGAGAGAAAAAGAGAGAGAGAGTGTCATTTTTTTTAAAGTTAGATAGAGCAGGCAGGCTAGTCAGTTAGAGTTACAGTGTGTAGAGCATATATATGCATCCCAGGTGTTGTATATATATATATTTATACACTGTATTGAGTTTAGCTAGATCTACTCTTCCTAATATACTGACAGGCAGGCAGGTGATTGTGCTAGCTGCAGTATTTTCACGTGGTGTACTGTCTGTGTCCTCTGCACAGTGTGCACCTAAAGCTACGTGGTGTGTACTGCCTGTGTCCTCTGCAGTATTCTTACGTGGTGTATTGCCTACAGGAAGCTTACACGAGGGGTTCACATGCACATAGTAGCCAGAGGTGGCAGTAAAGAGCTTGATGTCTGAGCTCATTGACAAAGAGAGCAGCAGAAGTTGCACGATCTAAAGAACTTAGGGCCAGATCCACAGAGAGAGCGGCCGTCGCAATCTCTTAGGGCGTCTCTAGTCGGCTTTTTCCGGCGTATAGTTAAAGCTGCTTTTATCCTTGCCATGTTAAGTATGGCCGTCATTCCCGTGTCGAAATTTGAATTTTTTTAAATTTTTGCGTAAGCCGTCCGTGAATAGGAATGTACGTAATTTACACTAGTCAAAAAAATAACGTTGTTGCGACGTAATTTAGCGCAATGCACGGCGGGAAATTTCTGAACGGAGCATGCGCAGTTCGATCGCCACGGGGACGCGCTTCATTTAAATGAATCACGCCCCCTACTCGCCGATTTGAATTCCGCCGCCAGAAATACACTATGCCGCCGTAACTTACGGCGCAAATTCTTCCAGGATTCGAAGTTAAGCCAGGTAAGATACGGCAGCGTAGTGTATCTCTGATACACTGCGCCGATCTATTTGTATGTGGATCTGGCCTTTAGTAACTATAGAAGATTCTATAGTGCAGAACACGGCTCACTATTTCCCGTCCTGCCTTCTTCTGGCCCGGCGGCCCCCTCAGGCACCCGGGGGCCCCTTACAGTTGTATCGGCTGTACCCCCTGATGGCGGCCTTGTAGTGTCTACTGTATATAGCAGTTCAATTGTAAAAATATACTATATTGCACAACAGGGTAAAATGTAAATTTTCAAGCAATTAAACTGTGCATTGCTTGCACCTGAAGAAGCTGGATACTTCAAGTTTCTGTTTTGAAGATGTTAGCTAGCTGCTAGAGCTTAAAAACTAGACCTAACAAGGCAAGATGTGAAGTCTGCCACTGATACATATCTTAGTTTATGTACATAACAGACAATGCTTTAACTGAAGTTGCCACAACATGGATGTGTTGATAAGAATGTACAGTTCTGCATACTGGTGAAAGTACTGTACATTGCATGCACTTGTTAAGTTTATGACATGTCTGTGTTTTTTCACCAACATAAACTCATATTCTGTATGTTATCAGTCTGCATATATTATGTACATTATGTGAACTATATTCATGAACATTGTGTGCTTGTTAGATACCAGTGAGCAACTAGAACAGACAGGCTGAGGATAGAATCGTAATTGAAAGCCCCAGGTTAAAGACTTAAAAATGAAATTCATACTTCCCATATAGCCTTGGAAGTTGTGTGCTTCTAACAGACAGTAAATCTTGCAATTTATATGGACATATCTTTCCAGCATCTAACATGGGTTATGTTAAGGTAGACTGCCAGAGCATTGCAATTCAGATTATTATTTTTTTAAATGTAGCACACCACAATGCACAGATGGTACAGATTTTAGTGGTGGTTGGTGGGAGGGGGGGGGGGTGCTAAAAAACAACTGAAATTTTGCTGTGCTGCTTATGTGTGTTAAGATGTCTAATAAAATGAATGACACCATAGGGCACTGCACCATGCTTCATTCTTTAACATGCATTTTGGTAACACATCGTAAAACAATTGGGGGGGGCTCTAAAAAAAAATAAGAAAAATTTAATAAAAATTAAAGCTCACGTGCAGAAGCGAACGCATACGTAAGTCTCGCCCACATATGAAAATGGTATTTAAACAACACATGTGAGATATTGTCACACTCGTTAGAGCGAGAGCAATAATTCTAGCAGAGGATCTCCTCTGTAATTCAAAACTGGTAACCTGTAGACATTTTTCAAATGTCGCCTATGGAGATTTTTAACTGCCAGGGTTTGTCGCCATTCTGTGAGCGAGCGCAATTTTGAAGCATGAAATGTTGGGTATCAATTTACTTGGCGTAACATCATCTTTCACAATATAGAAAAAACTGGGCTAACTTTACTGTGCTCATTTTTTAAGACCGGGCGCTGTCGTTATACGTCGGCACTTTGAAGAGGGATATCGTTGTTATGGCAGCTAGCTGCTGTCATAACCCTGGTATCCTCTTCTTTAACAGGTGGTCCGCTTTCAGATAAAAGTGGTCTCTGTGCCAGATTCACTGCAAGATCACTTTTATCTGCGACGGGAGAGGGCCCCCTGCCGCGCTCCAGTGCCCTCTGCTGCTTAGCAGAGGACGCAATCGCATCCTCTGTGGTATGGAGACGAGTGAAGGTAAGATGGCCCCCACTCGGCTCTGTACCATTGCAGGGCGGAAGCGACATCAAAACTTTACTTCCGTTTAGAGAATTTTTTTTTCTTTTCAAACAACATTTATTTTACTGCATTTTAGTGTAAATATGAGATCTGAGTTTTTTTTGACCCCAGGTCTCTTTTTTAATAGGTCCTGTCATTCTTTTTTTCTATTACAAGGGATGTTTACATTCCTTGTAATATGTATAAAAGTGACACAATTTTTTTAAAAAGAACAGTGTAAAAATAAAGAATAAAAGGTAAAATAAATAATAATAGAGAAAGAAATTAAACGTGCCCCGTCCCGCTGAGCTTGCGTGTAGAAGCGAACACATACCTAAGTAGCGGCCGCATATAAAAACAGTGTTGAAACCACACATGTGAGGTATCACTGTAATTGTTAGATCAAGCGCAATAATTCTAGCCCTAGACCTCCTCTGTAACTGAAAACATGCAACCTGTAGATTTTTTTTAATACGCCTATGGAGATTTTTAAGGGTAAAAGTTTGTCGCCATTCCACGAGCGGACGCAACTTTGAAGCGTGACATGTTGGGTATCAATTTTCTCAGTGTAACATCATCTTTCACAATATAAAAGAAAATGGGCTAACTTTACTGTTGGCTTATTTTTTATTTAAAAAATTTGAAGTTTTTCCCAAAAAATTGTGCTCGTAAGACCGCTGCGCAAATACGGTGTGACAAAAGTATTGCAACGACCGCCATTTTATTCTCTAGGGTGTTAGAAAAAATATATATAATTTTTGGGGGTTCTAAGAAATTTTCTATAAAAAATGTTTTTATTTTAACTTGTAAACAACACGTTTGAAAAATAGACCCAGTCCTTAAGTGGTTAATTCAAAAAAGTATGGCCCAGATTCACAGAGCGATTACGCCTGCGCAACAGGAGATGCGCGTGCGTAAGTCTAAATGTGCGCGTGCGTTTCGTTGCGCGGCATCCCCAGAACGAGATACGCAAAAAATTGTCTTTTTTTTGTCCCGCGTAATTTCGTTAGACTGGCGTATCCGTCCGCGCAAAAGTGCGATAGACACACCATTGATTTGCTAGTCAAATATGCTAATGAGGGACTTACGGGGATCCACAAAACAACGTTGGGGCAGCGCAGGCGACGCAGTGTGCGCAACAGCAAAATGTCCTGTCTAAAATTAGAGCTGATAAAAGCTGGTCTAAAAAAAGAAAAAAAGTCTACTTGTCAGATAAAGCAACACTGTTAGTGAGGAGTTCAGCAGTCACACGTGTTGCTCAACAATCTGTATGCCAACATGCCAGGGCATCGTCGCGCATAGCTATACTACTGACTTTTAGATGAACAAAGAAGGAGGAGGGCACGGAGGATGGCACTAAGGAGGGCACGGGAGATGGTTTTTTTTTTTTTTTTTATTTGCTTATATAAAATTTACAATTTAATCTAATCTAATACAATATTCTTATCTGATACAAGCCCCTCACTCTTCACTTGATATATCACACACGCATAGACATCTTTGGCATGAGTGATTCTGAGGTGTCTCGCATCTTCAGATTCACCCCTCATGCCATCCTGGAATTACCACAACCTTGCAGGAGGACATCAGCAGCCCAACACATGGCACTACCCATGACACCCATGACAGCTACATATACAATCAGAGCCCCATCCCCACAGATTTCGAACAGAACATGTATGGGGACAGCTGGCTGGTTGGTGAGTGACATGGGAGTCAGGCATGACTATCCCCTCCCGTGATGCACACCTCACAAGTGGCACATGCATGACTAACATCCTCCTGTCTTTTCCCTTCAAGGTGACTCTGCATATGCACTGGTACCCCCATCTCATGACCCCATCTCATGCCAGCTCACATTATGCATCTTTGCACGTTAAACACACACATTAATCATGGCACAATGAGAATGCATGCATGCACACCACTGTGGTCCCTAGCACACACACACCACATCGTCATCACATTGGATTGGCACCAGTCCACCATGCAGGACTTGTGAGCTGCAACGCCATGCCACGGCTCCAATTATGTCACTGTACATTCATACACCATTCACACAGACCTGGGGATCACTTCTCCACCACAAATGAGGGTGACACCCCTTTTCCCGCAGGAATATCACCCCCACATTCCAAAATCATACACAAACAGAACCAAAAAAATTAAATAAATGACGAGCAAAAAAAAAAAATGCCCAGCAAAAATATAATTTAAACAAAATAACAACAAAGAAAACCCATAAAAGACAAAAATCACTCTGCAAAACAGTCCCCAAATATCTCAAAGACACGTCACAAACAAACAAAAGCACCTTGCTGTATAGGGAGGGATACAAAGGGATGTACTTTTGCAAAGGAAGTGCATTTGTGTCTGTCTATTTATGCTGTCTGCGTAGTTCACAAAGTTGCCCTAGTCCATTTCCAATTTCAATGATTGCGCCGCTCCCGAGTTGTGAGCATGCGCACAGCGGAGCTGACCATGGTCTCCTTCAAGCGCGCATGCGCGAGCCGGCCGGCCCTTCATTTGCATGGGGTCACGGCTCATTTCAATGTAACACGCCCACGTCCTTCCCAATTTGTATTACTCCTCCTTACGCCTCAGAAAAAACGTTACGCTTGCGCAATTTCCTGCGCAAAAGCTACGAGAATAGGGTGATTACGCGGCTACATTGCGCAAGTCTAACGTAAAGGCGGTGCGCTACGCCGGTCCAATAATGCGCAGATGTACGTGAATCTGGGCCCATATTTCTTCCCAAAAAATTGTGTTTGTAAGACCGCTACGTAAATACGGTGTGACATAAAGTATTGCAACGACTGCTATTTTATTCTCTAGGGTGTCTGAAAAAAAAATAGAATGTTTGGGGGTTCTAAGTAATTTTCTAGCAAAAAAATAATAAATGATTTTAACCACTTGACAACCGCCCCATAGACAAAATACGTCTACAGGGCGGTTGCTTAACTCTGGGAGGGCGTACATTGACGTCCTCCCAGAATCGCGCTCCCGATCGGTACAGTGTGAGAGGAGAGGGAAGGGAGCAGATGTCAGCGGCAGTGCTGTGGGATGGACCTGTGACAAATGCAGTCACAGATCCACCCATCCTTCCCTCCCTGCATGCTCAGCCATCCCTGCCCAATACTCTGGGCATACTGTGCGCATACTCTGCAATGCTCTGTGCATACTGTGGGCATACTCTGCAATGCTCTGTGCATACTGTGGGCATACTCTGCAATGCTCTGTGCATACTGTGCGCATACTCTGCAATGCTCTGTGCATACTGTGCGCATACTCTGCAATGCTCTGTGCATACTGTGGGCATACTCTGCAATACACTGGGCATACTCTGCAATACTATGGTCATACTCTGCAATACTCTGGGCATATTCCGCAATACTCTGGGCATACTCTGCAATACTCTGGGCATACTCCACAATACTCTGGGCATACTGTGCATACTCTGGGCAATACTCTGCAATACTGTGAAATACTCTGGGTAATACTTTGGAATACTCTGGGCATACTCTGCAATACTCTGGGCATACTGTGGGCATACTCTGCAATACTCTGGGCATACTGTGGGCATACTCTGCAATACTATGGGCATACTCTGCAATACTCTGGGCATAATGTGCATACTCTGGGCAATACTCTGTAATACTCTGGGCAATACTGTGCATACTCTGGGCAATAATGTGCATACTCTGCAATACCCCACAATACGCCCCCCCTCCTGCTTCAACCGACAACGCTATGATCGAAACCAGGATTGTTTTTTATTTTTTTTATTTCAGGCTTCCCAGCCTAGAGGTGAGATGTGGGGTCTTATTGACCCACATCTCACTGTAAAGAGGACCTGTCTTGCCATATTCCTATTACAAGGGATGTTTACATTCCTCGTAATAGGAATAAAAGTGATCAACATTTTTTAATTTTTGCAGAAAAACTTGTCAAACTAAAATAAATAAAGTAAAATTAACAATAAAATATATATATTTTTTAAAGCGCCCCTGTCCCCGTGAGCTTGCATGCAGAAGCGAATGCATACGCAAGTCCCGCCCACATATGAAATCGGTGTTTAAACCACACATGTGAGGTATCTCTGCGAACGTTAGAGCGAGAGCAATCATTTTGGCCCTGGATCTCCTCTGTAACTAAAAACATGTAACCAGTAAAAGCATCGCCTATGGGGATTTTTAAGTAGCGAAGTTTGGCGCCATTCCACGTGCGTGTGCAATTTTTAAGGGTGACATGTTAGGTATATATTTACTTGGCTTAACTTCATCTTTCATATTATGCAAAAACATTGGGCTAACTTTACTGTTTTTTTTTTTTTTTTTTTAAACACAGTTTTTTTTGTAAAAGACACGTTAGAAAAATTGCTGCGCAAATACCGTGCAAGGTAAAAAGTTGCAACAACCATCATTGTATTTTCTAGGGTCTTTTCTAAAAATAAATATATTGGGGCAGATTCACAAAACAATTACGCCTGTCTAACTGGGGTTAGACAGGAGTAATTTCAAATTTCGCGCGGCGTATCACTAGTTTGAATCCTCAAACCATGATACGCCGGCTTCGGGCTTCGATCCGAGAGGCTTACGTCTTCGTAAGCCTTCGGATCTACGCTGCCATCTATTTGCGGCCGCTGGGAGGAGTTTGCGTCGTTTTGATGCGTCGGGATATGCAAATGTGTTTTTACGGGGATTCACGAACATACGAGCGGGCGTCGCAATCGTTTTCGTCTATTTTTTTATACGTAATGTTAGAGCAGCTTTTTGCTGCTCTAACTTTACGTAGCCCATGTTAAGTATGGCCGTCGTTCCCGCTTCGAATATATTTAAAAATTTTTTTTGTTTACGTAACTCGTCGGGACGTGGATCGCCCGTAAAGTACGCTACATAAACAACGAATGACGTCACGACGTGATTTCGCGCATTGCACGGCGGGAAATTTGCGAACGGAGCATGCGCAGATCGATCGCCGCGGGAACGCGCCTAATTTAAATGTTTCACGCCCCCTACTCGCGCAGATGGATTGCGACGGGAGAAATACACTACGCCGCCGTCGTTTACCGTAGAAAATCTACCTGAATTCCACGTGGAGCAAGGTAAAAAACGGCGGCGTAGTGTATTTCTGATACGCTACGATAATCCATCTCTCTGTGAATCTGCCCCATAATGTTTTGGGGTTCTATGTAATTTTCTAGCAAATAAATGATGATGTAGGAGAGAAATGTCAGAATTGGCCTGGGTGCTGCAGAACGCCTGATGGTGCTCCCTGCATGTTGGGCCTCTGTATGTGGCCACGCTGTGTAAAAGTCTTAGGCGGCGTACAGACGATCGGACATATCCGATGAAAACGGTCCGCGGACCATTTCCATCGGATATGTCCGATCGGGAGTTTGATCCGATGGCGTGTACACACCATCGGATCAAATTCCCCGCCGCCGGACGGCGCGGTGACGTTGACGCCGCCGCGTCACCGCCACGTCACCGCACCAGGAAGTAAAACACTTCCGCGCATGCGCCGAATCCATTCGGCAGCGGCGCGGCGGCGGTGGGGGGCCGACATGTCTGCTGGTAAGTGTACTAACCAGCAGACATGTCGGGCGGACAGATTCCACCGGATAGATTTCAAAGCTTGCTTTGAAATCTGTCGGGTGGAGAAATCTGTCCGCTAGCCCATACACACGAGCGGAGATGTCTGCTGAAACGGTCCATCGGACCGTTTTCAGCGGACATATCCCCTCGTGTGTACGCCGCCTTACACATGGGGTATCGCCATACTCGGGAGGAATAGCAGAATGTGTTTTGGGGTGTAATTTGTGCTTTTACTTTTGGGAATCGGTGTGGCGCCGTAAAGTCGACGTCGCACAGAATTGGACGTATCAAATCGCATGCCAAATTGGCCCAATGTGACCAGGGGCTTAAGTGGGGAGCAGTGAGCCACTCTGTACAGTATAAAAGTCCCATAGTATGTGGACTTGCTCGTAGTGATTTTGCTTTACTCCTTTGCCTGCTAATGTGGTGTCAATGCCTGGCTTTGCTCCTGCTTCCAGGCTGTTTTATTTTCAATTTCCTGTTTGAACCCGCAGAGCCTGATGCAAATTTATACTTGAGGATCTAAGATGGGACTTTTCAACTTCTGTCGTACTACTATATCAAAGAAATGGCGATATTGTGGATAAAGGTGCTGCACACCCCTGAATGAATTTTTGAAAAAAAGGAAGAGTACCCCTAGGGGCTTTGTGTTGCAGCTAATAATTATTCAATCAAAATATGGAAAAATAATGTAATTTATTAAAAAAACACATAAATCACAGGATGGGAGCACCCATCTAGTACATATAGGAAACATGGACTCAAAAGTGTCATTCAAACATTAGAGTACAATGGGTAAATATAGATAGAGCAATTTGGTGATTTAACTTATGCGCAGAGACCCCGACACGTTTCGACCCTTTTGCTGGTATGGGTCTTCTTCAGGGGGAAGAAAGTTTGCAGGTATAAGTTCTATAAAAGAGATATGTATGTACATAATAATGAGATTTGTTGAAAAAAAACAAAAAACAAACGTATACCCACATATGGGTATTGTGCTATTATAAATACCATCATTATTACAGACATTGATTTAAAAGTATATAGTTACCAAGATGTCGAGAGCCAGAACCGGTAGCCAGACACAGACCATGCCGTCATGACGGGGGATTCCCAGGGGACATCCAGGATGAAGGTCTTACTATTATAGGCATACTTTCCCATATGGAGGCTTGCAGGACAGGCTTACTGTTATTTAACCCTTGTACAATATAGAATTAGGGAGGAAGGGATCCAAAAAACGGAAACCCTTCATTAATCAGACACGATTGTCTGGTAGCACATCCTGTTATGATGTATCAATAGAAAAAGCACACCCTAACAAAAGAAACAGAATAGGATCTTCACGGTGTCACAACCCAGTATGAATAAAAAGTATCCAAATTATATTAGTATAATTAAAATATTGCATGTAAATCTTGGTCTAATACAGGTGCATCCACTGTATAGTACAATCATCAGAGTTATTGTGTTAAATGATGTTATCCCCACATTGAATATCATACATGGGGTATTAATTACTTGCAACTTCTCGATTGTATAGTGCATGGTGAACTTTACAGAATCCAAAGCACAATTCAGATTTTTCAGTACTATAGCTCTATCCATATAGGCTGTCATCTGATCTCTCAGTACACTCTGCCAAATGAACGATTTATGCAAGGTGAAAGTTACACTGATTCTAAAGTCTTATGCCGCGTACACATGGTCGTTTTTTGCGATGAAAAAAAAACGTTGTTTTTTAAAACGTCATTTAAATTGATCGTGTGTGGGCAAAACGTCGTTTTTTGTCTTCAAAAAAACGACAAAAAAAAAATTCCAACATGCTTGAATTTTTTGTGTCGTTTTTCAAAACTTTGTTTTTTGTTTCACAAAAAGTCACCGTGTGTAGCAAAAACGTTGTTTAAAACAACGTTTTTCAACCCGCGCATGCCCAGATGCTAGTCATGAAGCGAGCTTCAATGGAAAAGACTGGTGAACGTAACCTCGCTTTTTGTGAAAAAAAACGATGGTGTGTATGCAACATCGTCTTTGAAAAGTGACGTTTCAAAAACGTCGTTTTTTACTTCACAGAAAACGTAGTTTTTTTTCATCACAAAAAATGATCGTGTGTACGCGGCATTAAGGGTAGTTTCACGTAGAAATGCCTATCTATAGGCATGCCTAGCGTCTGGCTTTTAAACTAGGCCACCGCAACTTTATTCTCAAAGCACTTGCCTGTAAAGTTGAGGCGGCGTAGCGTAAAAGAGCCAGCCAAATTCAAATTCGGCGGGTAGGGGGCGTGTATCATTTAAATGAAGCGCGTCCCCGCGCCAAATGAACTGCGCATGCGCTGGCCGTGATTGGTTCCCAGTGCGCATGCTCCAAGTCTCGACGTCAATTCGACGTGTAAACGACGTGAACGGCACTTACGCAAAACCCTATTCGCGAATGTTTTACGTAAACTACGTAAACGATGGGAAAAAAAGCGCCGGCATGCCGTCCATACTTAACATTGCCTGCGCCTCATATAGCAGGCATAACATTACGACGGTACTATGCTAAAGCAAACAATGTAATTGAATAGCGCCGGCCGGGCGTACGTTCGGGAATCGGCGTATAGGCTCATTTACATATTTTAGACGGGAACGCCACCTAGCGGCCAGCCTAAAATATGAAAATAAGATTAGACAGCGTAATAGACTTACGCATGTCTGATATAAGGAAAATCTATGCTTAATTGATTTTATGAATCAGTGGCATAGATTGGGCGCATAAAACGCAGAGATAAGACGGCTTATCTGGAGATAAGCCGGCTTATCTCTTACCTGAATCTACCCCTTATTTTTTTTCTCTTTAAAAATAACAAACATGTTAACAAACTGTGAAATGGATTTGCACAGAGCAGCCCAGATCCTCCTCTTCTCGGGTCCCTGTTCAGTGATCCTGGCCCCTCCCTCCTGTCGAGTGTCCCCACAGCAAGCAGCTTGCTATGGGGCCACCCGAACCGAGCCACAGCTCGTGTTTCCATTCAGAAACTGGAGCCTTGGTTCGGCCCCATCCCCTCTCTTTCCTGATTGGCTAGCTGACCTTGATAGATAGCAGTGGAAGCCAATGGGGCCGTTGCTGTGTATTAGGGTTGCTGGGGAGGCTGCTGCGCACATTTAGTGCAGGGGTCTCAAACTGGCAGCCCTCCAGCTGTTGAGGAACTACAAGTCCCATCATGCCTCTGCCTGTGGGAGTCATGCTTGTAACTGTCAGCCTTGCAATGGCTCATGGGACTTGTAGTTCTGCAATAGCTGGAGGGTGGCCAGTTTAAGACCTTGGATTTAGTGAGATCAGTGATCACTGATTGATTGCATTTATTTAAAAAACATGCACCTGGAGGTGGGGGGTGGGTAGAAGGTTAGATGATGCAGGGTATGTGCTAATGAGGTCAGCTGGTCATGACCTAAAGTCTGCCCAGGAAGTAAGGCAGAAGTACTGGAGAAGTGTTTTTAACGACTAAGGTAAGCGTGTATAGAATAAATGCAAATCTGTTTTATTTCTGCAAAAGAAATGGGATATTGGTACATAGGGGAGCTGGAATTTAGAAGAAAAAAAGAAGTGTACAAAGGTGAACCGAGCCTTTAAAACAACAGAAATGATGAGCCCCTTCTGGTAAAGTGCGACAGCTGACAGGCAGGTGTAAGACCTGTATTTCATCCTGTAATCTACCCTGCCATATGTTCAAACGCTGTAGTTACTAGGTAGAATTCTCTGTTTTATACGTATTACAACTGTGCAGGAACATCAGCGGTCACATCTGTGATCCCTGACAGCTTACTCAAGAAGTCACACAGAGTGGTGTAAATTCTAGCCTGGGGGGAGACAAATACCCTCATGTATCTATATGACTCAGGGAAGGCTAAACAGAGCATGTCTTTGAGGCTTTTTAAATCCTTTCCAATATATCAGACATCAGCAAAAAACATATTTCTACAAATAACTTTAAGGGTTGGAACAAAATAAGATGTTGCATAAAGCTTCATGCACACCACTGCAAAAGGGCCCATACAGCCTTATATTTGGGTGTATTTACTGGCCTGGGATGCACAGGTGTGGCATACTGCTACCCATAGCAATTCATTTCTGGGCCCGGCTGTACATGGCGTTATGCTGCTACTTGTGTGTGATCTCTGTATGCATGGAATCTGGCCATATATTTAGGTGTATTTCTTACCTTGGGATCCATAGGTGTGGCATACAGCCACCAACAGCAATCAAACACTGGATGCAGTAATATGACTCTATTTGCATAAACACACACTCTGGACACATGGATAACTCCTGTACCTCTGCCTCTCAGAAAACACCTTGCACTCTTTTCAACGAATACGAGGCATTCTCTGATTAGATGAGGTGGAGAAGAGGGCAAGATGACATCACAATCATGACTTAGTCCAATCAGAAAATGCCTTGTGTTCATTAATAAAAATGCAATAAATTTGCTGAATGGAAAGTGTCTTACCGCACAGGTAGACATACTCGGCACTACAGCTGTGGTAAAACTACAAATCCCATCATGCCTCTGCCTCTAGGAGTCATGCTTGTGATTGTCAGGGTCTTGCAATGTCTCATGGGACTTGTAGTTTCACCACAGCTGGAGGGCAGAGGTTGCCTACCCCTGCTTTACTGTGTAGGATGAAGGATCGGCCACTGCTTAAGATGGGAACGAGTGGATGTGGTGCTGTCTGTCTTTATCGATGCTGGCGCAAGCTCCAGGATCATGGGTTCCAAAATCCTATTCCACAAGGGTGCGTGATGAAGATTGTGGGGACGATTTATCGTCAGCGGGGAGCGGATCAGCCTCCTTCCACTACTCCTCTGCTTCAGGGATGAATTCCGGGTCAAGCATTCAGTGTCTGTTTCCGCCATCAGCTAGCGCAATTTCAGTCCCACCTCTGGAGTCTGATATCGCCAAGCCCTCGGCTCCATTTGACAAACAGGGTCATGATGCAGGGAGGCCTGGAAGACAGAATAAAAGGCAGCATAAGGGGCCTCACCGGTTGGATTCTCTAGTCAGTCCAGTGACTGGAAAAAAAGGTACAACTTTGAGAAAAGATTTGAAAATCTCTAGTTTCTCACAGCCTATGGATATACTTTTGTCAGATTTACATACTTTAAATGTTGAGCAAATAAGACCTGAAAATTCATCTGTGTTTCAGACATTTGCTGTTAATAATAATTTTAACCACCCTGAAGTTGCTATGGTTTCAGATATTGGATGCAAATCGGTTGAATTGGATGAGATGGCATTGCAACAGCTGCAGACATACAAATAAATGCATCCATCTCAGTTGTTACGGCTACCAACAGTGAGTCAAATAAATTGTTGCAGGTTAAAGATTTTTTTTTCCTAATTTAGTAATTTAATGTCAAAATTTTCAACTAATTTTAATAGTGTTAATATACAACCCCAATTGGATTTGAGCGTTGCTCCAGTGTGGCTTGCTCCTCAATCTGGGGGTCTTCCCGTTTCTACTTTGGTTGCTACGGCAACGATAATTGCTGATGCTCCTAATATAGTGAGTTCTTCGCTTGTTCCAGAATCTTGCCTGAAAGAGGTGATTACATGTGAATTATCACCTTTAGGATTCCATTTGAACAGTAACGTTAAAGAAGAAATATGGAAAGGTGATTATATCGAAATTCTGACATTACTCTTTTCATCGAAGGATTATAGAGCTGATAAGAAAGAAGGTAATAAATTTAACGATGAAAAATGCAGATCAGCGCCTAATGCCCTGTACACACGAACGGTCAATCCGATGAAAACGGAAAAAAATGATCGTGTCAGAAGGCGGTGACGTAAAACACAACGACGTGCTGAGAAAAATTGAGTTCAATGCTTTCGAGCATGCGTCGACTTGATTCTGAGCATGCGTTGATTTTTAACCGATGGACGTGCCCACAGACAATCGTTTTTTTCTATCGGTTAGTTATCCATCAGATAGTTTTAAAACAAGTTCCTAGTTTTTTAACCGATGGATAAAAAACCGATGGGGCCCACACACGATCGGTTAGTCTGATAAAAACGGTCCATCAGACCGTTTTCATCAGACAAACCGATCGTGTGTACACTGCATAGGTCTTATTAAAACTGGCTCCAAGCGTTCTGCGTTTTTGCAAGTGTTTTGGGTGAAAAGCATCCTGATTTATGTTGTGGTTTATTTCAACACGTCGAAATAATACTGGAAGCTTACAAAAATTTCTCTGGACTTTCGTGGATTGCTTATGACGAGTTCTTTTGTCAAAAATGATAGGTTCATAAATCCATGAAATGGGGCGTAAAGGACGTGGGATTGTGGCAAAATCTTTTATTGCCGCAAAAACAATCCCAAAAACAACAAAAATTGTCTCCTAGTGTTTATAGACGATGTTTTCACTTTACCAATGGGAAATGTAAATGGCCCATACAAACATGAATGCAATTATTGTGCTGATCCGCACCCACCTTTGTTTTAAAAGATTGTCAGCTGGTGCTTCAGTTTCTTCGAAAGAGACTTTTCTCAAAAGCAGCCTCACCAGTGATTCTAATAATCATGTTACCATGGCTCCAGCAGTATCCAGAACATCAGAAAGCAATCGCTTTGCATGAAGGTTTTATGCATGGATTTGTGCTACCTTCTTTTACAGGTATTGGTTGTAAAGTTTTTGATAATCTTCCTTCTATCTCACTTCATACTGAGATTGTTCAAGAAAAGATTTTGAAAGAAGTTAAAGGAGTTGTAAAGGTAAATGTTTTTTCACCTTAATGCATCCTATGCATTAAGGCAAAAAAACATCCGATGGTACCGCCCCCCCCTGAACCCCGGTTTTACTTACCTCACCCCTCGAAAGTCCCACGCGCGTCCTCGTGATCCTCTTCGGTTCCCAGCCTGGCCCTTGATTGGCTAGGCTGGATGAATTGATAGCAGCGCAGCCATTGGCTGACGCTGTGGTCAATCACATCCGATGACATGGCGCGCTGGAGGGCGGGGCCGAGTGATACAGTCGGCGGCTATGCCCGTGGCTGTATCATGGGAGCGCGCCCGCAAAAGCTTTCCACCATGCGAGCTCGCTCGCATGAAGGTGGAAAGCTTTTGCGAGGAGGAGCCGAGACAGCCACCGAGGGACCCCAGAAGACAGGATTCAGGGACACTCTGTGCAAAACGAGCTGCACAGTGGAGGTAAGTATAACATGTTTGTTATTTAAAAAAAAAAAAACATTTTTGCCTTTAGTGTTCCTTTAAGGTAGACTTGCAGGTCCTTTCGACACAGCTCCTTTTCCTAATTTTAGAGTTTCCCCTTTGGGCATTATTCCTAAAAAGGAACCAAATATAATACACCTCCTATCATAAACAAAAGGGCTTTCTTTGAATGATGACCTTTGTTCAGTTCAATATTCATTATTTAATGATATGTTACTAAAAATTAGACGGGTAGGTAATTCAGCATTACTAACCAAACATGACATTAAATCTGCATTTTGGCTATTGCCGATACATCTGTCAGCATTTAATTCCTTGGGTTTTCATTTTCAAAATACATTTTATTTTGATAAGTGTCTGCCAATGGGGTGCTCACTTTCTTGTCATTACTTTGAACTTCTTTTGTCAAATGGGTGGTTGGCAGTTGTACTAATTCTGACAATTTACTACATTATCTTGATGACTTTTTATTTATAGGTAAAATAGAGTTGCACGCTTGCTTATATCTTTTCACTGAATTCAAGATTGTATGTAGGGAATTTGGTATGCCATTGGCTCCTGAGAAATCTGTTTATCCAAATATGTGTTTGGAATTTTTGGGAATACAAATTGATACTTTCTATGGCATTTCAATTACCTGTTGAGAAATGCTGTTACAGACCCAGGTTCTTTGGACTGATTCTAACTAAAGTAGTGTGGCTGCCCAGGCATACCTCTGTGAGATGAGAGTCTATGATGGCATTGCCCACGGTCAGGCTGTCCTCCAGGAACCCTGGTGCCTCTGACAAACTGCAAGGTACAGCAGTGCTGCAGCATATCTGTTAAGAGTCTCTGTCTTCTTCCCATGCAGCAGCTCTCTGTGTGCAGAGCCCTTCCCCCTTCGTAGACAAAACTCCTTATCTCTAATAAATAATACTCTTAACGCAATAACCTGTGGTTTGAATAGGCCAGGCTTTTTTATTATGGGTATAATCATAAACTAATCAATTTATTATCAATAACATCAATACAAGTAAATTATTAATTTTATTACATTTAATTAAGCGATACTCATATTTTAGTATTTAAATATTACATCACAATAACTATACCTCTGCTGTATAATCTCAAGCTATTACTTTAACTCAAACTAAGCATCCCATATGCCAGGCTCATGATTAATTAGACTGGCACACCCCCCAGACAACAGCCCATTCCACACAGGTCTGCATGTCAACATTAAAGATATCTAAAGCTATATCTGATAAGTAAACATTATCAGGTCTGTAGAAACCTGATAACCCTCCTTCCAGGTACACATGTCGGAAAGACAAACCGTTTATATTGATACATTTGTGAAAGGGTCCTTGCGCTTTAATGATAGATTCTTTGATAGTCTCCGCTTGGTCCTGGGCATTGATGGGCCCGGCCACAAGTGTACAGAGGGCAAGTCGCCACAGTCAGCCTACTTTGCCCTGTTACATCTGTCCTACATCGGTCCTACTTCGGTCCTACTTTCGAAGTTGCATGAACAAGATAAGATTTTGCTCCGACTTTGAGATAGTACGACTTGTCCTTTGACCAATCAAAACAATCCCATCCCAGAGTGAGATAATGAGATAAATTCTTTTTCGGATGTCACAAGTTGGATGATTTGGATAAGGATCCTACTTTGATCTGACTTCAATGACCAGTCAGACCAAAGTAGTGCAGGAACCTTTTTCAAAGCCGGATCGACTTGTGTCGGACCAGTTAAGACAGCTCTCATAGGGAAACATTGATTTTTACACGTCATGTGACATGAGATCCCAATGTCAGAGTGTTTGTCGTACCAATTCTGACAAGAAAACCGTGGATTTTTTTCCGACTACATTTTGGCTCAAACTTCTGCCAAGAACGCGGTGACGTACAACACTATGACAAGCCTGAGAAAAATGAAGTTCAATGCTTCCGAGCATGCGTCGACTTGAATGCGTAGGATTTTTCTGTTGAAATTGCATACAGACGATTGGAATTTCTGACAAGTTTTTCATGCGAACCTGATCGGAAACTCCATTCACCCCTATGGGGCAGCAGATGTCATCGGTGACATGTCTGCTGACACCTGCAGCTATCCGACCCTATTTTTCATCCGTCTGGTGGATCGAATCGGAGGGATCGGATGAAAACGGATAGGCGGTCCATTTTCATACGATCTACCCATAGAGGAGTGTGGGGGCTCTGACAGGTCTGTCTGTGCACAGTGAGTGGAGACAGACCTGTCATCCGTCTGCTCAGCGGGGTTCAGCGGATGACAGGAAGTACACCAGGTGGAAGAGCCCTTACTCTTATCAAAAATGAAAACAAAATAAAGGTTTAAGAGCCCATACGTTTGCTGATGGGCGACGCGGGGGTCATGTATCTACTAATGTCTGATGTACGCCTTGGAATAATTAACCGCAGTCTGTGCACTGGACAGCTGTACTGTTTGTTTGAATATGTCTTTGAAACAATAAAAACCTTTCTGATTTAAAAAAAAAAGAGCCCATACGTGGGTTGTGCGCGCGCACGCGACCCGGTCCCGAAGCTCTGTGACCGCGCCCGCGGGACCCGCAGAGCGCCCAAGACCGATCGCCGCCGGGTGTCCCGCGATTGGGGTCACAGGAGCTGAAGAACGGGGAGAGGTGAGTGTAACCACACCTTCCCTGTTCTTCACTGTGGCAGTGACACTGATCGTCTGTTCCCTGGTATAGGGAAAGACGATCAGCGACGGCACGCCTACAGCCACACCCCCTTATAGTAAGAATAACTCCCTTAGGGCACACATAACCCCTTAGTGCCACCTAGTGGTCAACCACTTCACTGCCATTGTCATTTTCACAGTAGTCAGTGCATTTTTATAGCACTTTTCGCTGTGAAAATGACAATGGTTCCAAAAATGTGTCAAAAGTGTACGATGTGTCCGCCATAATGTCGCAGTCATGAAAAAAATCACTGATCACCACCATTAGTAGTAAAAAAAATAAAAATAAAATAAATGCCATAAAACTATCCCCTATTTTGTAAACGCTATACATTTTGCGCAAACCAATCGATAAACGATCATTGCGATTTTTTACCAAAAATAGGTAGAAGAATACGTATCAGCATAAACTGAGGGAAAAAAAATGTATATCTTTTTTGGGGATATTTATTATAGCAAAAAGTAAAAAATATTGCATTTTTTTCAAAACTGTGGCTCTAGTTTTGTTTATAACGCAAAAAATAAAAAAACGCAGAGGTCATCAAATACCACCAAAAGAAAGCTCTATTTGTGGGGAAAAAAAGGATGCCAATTTTGTTTGAGAGCCACGTTGCACAACCACGCAATTGTCAGTTAAATCGACGCAGTGCGGAATCGCAAAAAGGGGCAAGGTCCTTAACCTGCATAATGGTCCGGGTCTTAAGTGGTTAATCTTGTATGTCCACCTGCTAGCTCATAAAAGCACCGAAGCATGTAAAACAACAAGATCCAGTAAATAAAATAAAACCTACCGTATGTATTTTTTTAACCAATAACATCAGCACGCACATGTCTGTTTATTGACAATGATTACAAAGCTAGGTCTACCTTAATGACAATAAGGAGCTGTGTTCATCAATTGTTTAAAATCGTGTTTGTGTCATGTTCCAAGGAAAAGGTGATAGAAGGGAATACATTTCTTTTTCATCTGCTCTTAGCTTAGTCTTGTCTGAGACAGGTGCTGATCCATGTGGGCTATGCACAGATCCATTGCTGTGAGTCAGAGGCTGACCCACATGCTACACCCGCAGTCCTCTTCAAGAGACAGGTGACAGATTAATCATCGGCAGCACTTATGTGATCATGCTTTGCCCATCTGTTACACAGACTTTTAATGCTGTTTGCAGTCCATGTGTCTGAGCTGGGATAAGACAGCTGGAGTGAAAAACAAAAGCCACTGTGCTTAGATCTAAGACACCTTGTTTCTAAGGATCATATGTGAAGTCTGAGACAGAGGAAAATCTATGTCAAAAATTGGCAACATCAATAGAGAGTATTTGTGTCAGCTTGTCCAGAACCATCACCGCTGCTTTAGTGTATGCACTGTCACTGTAGTGTTTTCCATCCTTTAATCCAGAATTAGGCAACTTTCTCCAACAGGTGGTGAATTTACCGATCACGCTGGTTAGCAAGGGATAATATGATTGCAGCACAACTGCTATTACAGTTTTACAAGGCTGTCATTGCTGACTCTCCTTCTGAAAATGCGGTCATAGTGACTAGAATGAGGCGTGTTTGGAAAAAACACCAAAACCACCTGTGCGATATTACCAGGAAACTGTGACTGTACTTGGCCAATCATAAGTGGCCAACACATTCCCTGCTCTGCAGCTGCTTCTGATTGGCCCATTACAGTGACAGTGTCATGGCAGATTTTTTAAGGTGGGTTTGGATTAGGATCCGAACATGCCTGAGCTGATACCTAATGATGACTTTCTTTATTCCTATGCAACTACTTTATAGATCTGGGCACCCCTGAAGACGTTGTTTTTGACGAAACATGTAGGGTGGTGCTTCATGCTGATATCATCCCTACCTACCAATCAGAGGCGACTCTAGGGGGGGGGGGGGCAGAGGGGGGGGCCCTGACCCCCCCAACATTATGCTGTGCCCCACCATGTGCCCCCCCAAATTTTTTTTTTGCTTTTTTTTTTTTTCTCGGGCCGCCCCTGGAGTAACAGTCTCTCCTGAGGTGAAGAGCGTCCCCAGTCAGCTCTGCGGGGCATTCCTCCCCCTCCCTCTGCTTGCTGACACTGCATAATGCAAGCGTTCACACAACCACAGCCGCCCGAACTGCTCCTTCCCCTGCATCCTTATTGGCACGGAGAAGAGTGAGTTGCAGAAAGGACTCCATGAGCACTGTGGGGGAGGGGGGGCCCAAGCCTTCATCTCAGTTACTGAAAAAACAGACTGATCTCCTCACATACGAGCAGGGAGGAATACAGCTGCTCCTCCTCCTCCTTTCAGTCCCGCCCACACTATCTCGGTGTGCTGTATCTGAAGAAAAGGGATGTGTGTTCAGGAAATATGAAAATCACCAGCATGTGTGTGAATGATGCCTGAGATTCTAGCCTGGACCGTGGGTAAGTGTGTGCACTGCAGACTGCAGTACACTGTAATCACTGAACTGCATTATCTCCATCCCTTCTCTCCCCCATCTGTCTCCCTCCCCTCTCCTGTTCTTTCAAGACATTCACAATTTACTTTCTGTAACGGTCACCACCGTTTACGATATTCCATTCCATCGCCCCACGACAGCTTATCCGACAGTCCGACAGACATCAGACACGACCCATTTCATTTCCCAGAATAACCGAGACAACACAAACTCTGGTACTGGTTCCAAAATGAATGAATGAATCCTTTAATGGTAACTTAGCTTTCTTATTTACAGTACAAGCATGTTACAGTTAATCACAGGGACAAAGACACACTCCACACACACATTACACAATGGGGGGCTTCATACACATTCTTTTAGATAATGACATTCCGATGAGTAAATTACTCCTCATTACCCAGACGGTCTGGCTCCGCATTTAGAGGGGTTAATTACTACAGCTTGACAAGTCACATTCCACATCTTAAAAGTGTCATTAGCATACACAATAAACAGGTCTTAGGAGCAGACCTAATTAGCACAATGGACACAAAACAGTATTAGCATCACACAATGGAATGTCTAGGAGCAAACTCAATTAACACCTCAAAAGCATGTGTCCCCACATTAAATGAAACACACTCTAGTGACCTGTCGTAGTCAGACTTTAACATTTTGTAATATTTAAAGATATCCTGCAAAACATGAATTATCAGTAATGTCCCATCCCATGTAATTTATCATTATCATTTCTCAGTCACCCTATGCCCAAAAGGGGCACAGGATGACCCTAGACCCAAGAGTCATTAGTGATGCTGGCACTTGAGTACCCCCCATCCTTCAAAAGTCTCTGGGTGTCACGGGCCATTCTGTTAAACTTACACTTTCAGTTAGGCAGGTAATATACAGTGTATAAATGTGTTGTGACAGCGGCGCAACTAAGTGTATAATATGTTAATCTGCTGCAGTTAATGTGAACACCTGTGGCAAGTGAAAAAATGAAAACGTGGATTGTGTATATGTGGCATATACTCCTGCGCTGATTATCTCAAAACCGTAAACATATATATAATATATATATATATATATATATATATATATATATATAAAAAATGTCCATGGACACCAGTGTTAATATTAAACCATACAAATAAATTTAAATCCAGTTGTTGCGTGCTATTGCACCTAAAAACAGTTCTTAATCCTTTTGTTTATCCAGTGAAAAAACGTGCTCTGTGCTGTTGAATCAGGTATACTCTCCGTGAATTAACACCCTTAGTTTGTGTCACCACCACCTCTAGTAAAGATTGCGCTCAACAGATCACATAAGGGACACAGCATATAATATCCTTTGAACAGCAGTTCTGCACGATCCTTTATCCTGTATATCAGACCCGAATGGCTCTCCACCTCTTGTGGCTCCCCCAAAAAGAAAAAAGCCTCTTATGGTGTAGTATATTTAAACCAACGTTTTATTATGAAAGTAAAAAAGTAGAAAACTCACTCACATTTTGCAATGCCCAGCCGGCATTAGCTAGTCCAGCGTTACTGTTTGTGCAACGTGCACAAACAGTAACGCTGGACTAGCTAATGCCAGCTGGGCATTGCAAAATGTGAGTGAGTTTTCTACTTTTTTACTTTCATAATAAAACGTTGGTTTAAATATACTACACCATAAGAGGCTTTTTTCTTTTTGGGGGAGCCACAAGAGGTGGAGAGCCATTCGGGTCTGATATACAGAATAAAGGATCGTGCAGAACTGCTGTTCAAAGGATATTATATGCTGTGTCCCTTATGTGATCTGGTGAGCGCAATCTTTACTAGAGGTGGTGGTGACACAAACTAAGGGTGTTAATTCACGGAGAGTATACCTGATTCAACAGCACAGAGCACGTTTTTTCACTGGATAGACAAAAGGATTAACCACTTCAGCCCCGGAAGGATTTACCCCCTTCCTGACCAGAGCACTTTTTGTGATTCGGCACTGCGTCCCTTTAACTGACAATTGCGCGGTTGTGCGATGTGGCTCCCAAACAAAATTGGCGTCCTTTTTTTCCCACAAATAGAGCTTTCTTTTGGTGGTATTTGATCATCTCTGCGGTTTTTATTTTTTGCGCTATAAACAAAAATAGAGCGACTATTTTAAAAAAAATGCAATATTTTTTACATTTTGCTATAATAAATATCCCCAAAAAATATCTAAAAAAACTTTTTTTTTCCCCAGTTTAGGCCGATACGTATTCTTCTACATATTTTTCGTAAAAAACAAACGCAATTAGCGTTTATTGATTGGTTTGCGCAAAATTTATAGCGTTTACAAAAAAGGGGGTAGTTTTATGGCATTTTTATTAATATTTTTTTTTTACTAGTAATGGCGGCGATTAGCGTTTTTTTTCAGTACTGCGATATTATGGCGGACACATCGGACACTTTTGACAAATTTTTGGGACCATTGGCATTTTTATAGCGATCAATGCTATAAAAATGCATTGGATTACTATAAAAATGCCATTGGTAGTGAAGGGGTTAACACTAGGGGGCAGGGAAGGGGTTAAGTGTGTTCCTATTTGTGTTCTAACTGTATAGGGGGGTTGACTCACTAGGGGGAATCACTGATCTTCCATTCATACATTGTATGAACGGAAGATCAGCGTTTCCCCCGCTGACAGGAACGAGCGCTGTGTGTTTACACTCACAGCTCTCGTTCCCCGCTCTGTAACGAACGAGCGCGCGTGCCCGGCGGCGCGCGCGCGCCCTCTAGCGGCCAAAAAAGATAGGACGTAGAGCTACGTGCTCTCGCCCAGCACTGCCACCGTCCCGCAGTAATATGACGGCGGGTGGCATCTAGTTAAGAACTGTTCTTAGGTGTAATAGCACGCACCAACTGGATTTAAATTTATTTGTATGGTTTAATATTAACACTGGTGTTCATGGACATTTGTTTTTATATATATATATTATATATATGTTTACGGTTTTGAGATAATCAGCGCAGGAGTATATGCCACAGGTAATATACAGTGCAAATTTCTTTCCTACATCCACAGATTGCAGGAAAGAAACTTTCATGATTCCCCCATCAACACAGACAGTGCTAACGGGAATATCCCTCCTGCCCAGCAATTGTATTCTCCCGACAAACAGTGATTATCACTAGTGGCTATACAGCAACCACTAGTAATAATCATAAGAGAATCTTCTCATTAATGGTTCAAATCTCAGCCAGTTCCTGCTGAACCAGCTGAGATTTAAACTGTCTATGGCTGGTCTTAGCTCTTAGGCAGCCCATACATTGATCACTTTTTTTCATTCAACTATTAGGTTGAATGAAAAAAAAAAAAGAAATGATCCAATTCCCCCATCTACACATTATAGGTGGATGGGGGAATCCTCCCAGTGTGGACCAGTGCTGGAATAACCAGAGTTGCTGTCATGTCCCGGCTATTCACAGTGCTGGTCTCTGTCTCCTTGGCAGCAGCGGCAGCACATTGGAACCCAGTGCTGGTTACTTTATGGGGCTGATGTACAGGAGGGCCAGCACAATTTCTTGTTAGAGATGGGCTGGGCATGTTCAAAAATCCACATGCCAGGGCCTGCCAGGAAGCCCACACTGCACAGCGCTAATTACAGGCAGTGAGAGATTTCTCGGTCTGCAGCTTTGCACAGATCAGGAAATGTCTCACTGCCTGTGATTAGCACTGTGGAGTGTTGGCTTCCTGGCGGGATTGGGCATGTGGGATTTCAAACACACCCGAGCCCATCTCTATTGGTTGTAGACAGTTGAGCTCCCTGCAGGTTGCTTAGCAGCAGTGGAGCCTTCTCTGACATGCTGATCGGGATGCAATCCAGGTGATGCTCCCAGTCAAATCCTAGTGTTAAATATCAGTGATTTTATTGATCAAAGCCCAAACTTTACAGGCATAGAGCCCACACTTTACAGGCATAGAGCCCACACTTTACAGGCATAGAGCCCACACTTTACAGGCATAGAGCCCACATGGCTGTGGAACATACGTTTGATTATATATATATATATATATATATATATAATATATATAATATATATGTGGGTTGTACTCTTGATGCTAATAAATACTGTATTTATTAGATCTGACTGGGAGCATTACCTGGATCACATCCCGATCAGCATGTCAACGAGAAGGTTATACAGCATTACTGCTGCTAGGTGACCAGCTGGGGGCTCAGCTCTCTATAACCAATAGTGCCAGCCTTCCCCTGCATGCACCCATAATGTCACCAGCACTAGGTCCTAATGGACTGACGCCGCTGCCAAGGAGACAGATGCCAGACCAGCGCTGTCAATAGCAGGGACAGGACAGCTGGGGAACCCCACAGTGGCAGAACACCAGGGCTCGGTGGCAAGACAACCTTTGCAACCCTGAAAGTTCCCCCACTGCTTTGGACCCTTATATTTTCTTGGTGTGCTGGTGACATATATCTCTTGTTTTCTGCCACCCTGGGGGGCCCCAGTATAGTAGGAAGGGAGCTCACTGCAGAACATGTAAAAGGGCTTGTTGTGGGATCGTAGTAAAGGGCCCCAGGAGATATACAATATATATATTGTACAGGACGCCGGGGTTGGGTCCTGGACGGGTGCTATACGGCACCACTATTTGGACTATGGTCCATTTAAATAGAGGGAGAAGGTTCAGGGGGTCACCCAAAAGTGGGTGAAAGGTTCCAGGCAGGCGCTAATTCAGAGAGGACTGGCTTGCAGTCTTCTCTATCTTTAATAAAGTAGTTTGGGGCCTGGAATTTTGGAGGCTCCAAAGTGTTTATTTGGGTGGGACGGAGCCTCCACTCCTAAACCTTGGGAGCCAGCACACATGGTGTTAACTCTCCCAGAGATCCACCTGTTAAAGCAGGAAGTGGTGCTGGAGATAGTGAGTGAGTTTGGAGAGTGCACCTGTGAGGAAGATGGAAGTCTGCTAGCTGCACAGTGAGGACTTTTGAAGTGCAGGGGGTGAAGATTGATCTTGCAACAAACCGTATGTCATTTTGCTTTCACTGTTTTGTGCTGGATATAAGCAGACTTTTCGTTGACGCTGGAGCCAAGCGGACTTTTATGTTACAGTTTTTTGGCATGCTGAGAAAGCCTTATTTTGTTTTCTGTGAATAAAAGCCTTTTTCCTTTAAACAACGGTTTAAGCACTGAATCCCTGTTGAGCTATGGCCCCCAAACGTTACAATTGGTGGAGAATGCGGGCACAGTGCATTTGCAGGCGCAAAACCGTTTAAACCTAAAAACTGACATTTAAAGGGACAGTGTGCTTATGGCATGTCTTGGGTGAAGTCAGCCCAATCATTGCAAGCACCAAGCAAAAGCATGGAGGAGGTCATCAAGGCTCTGGCACAAGCCACTGTGACCCAGCAGCAAGCCACTGTGACCCAGCAGCAAGCGTTGGCAGAGGCAAACCGTCGCCATGAGGAAGCGATGGCTCAGCAGCAAGAAAACACACGACTGTTAGTTGCCCAGTTTACAGCTCAGCAGGAGTCCTCTCAAGCACAGATAGCTGCCTTGCAGGAAGCAGTACAGCAGCTAGCGCAGGGACGAGAGCAAGCGGTCGTTGCCCCTGGTAACCAAGTGTCTGTGAGAGCCAGCCATTTTTTACAAAAGTTGACACCCAGCGATGATAGAGTAGAGGCCTTTCTTACTACCTTTGAAAGGGTCGCAGAGAGAGAGGGGTGGCCCCATGACCAATGGGCTGGCATTATCTCCCCTTTCCTCACCGGTGACCCACAAAAGGCCTATTTTGATCTCCCATCTGAGCACATCAGTGACTATGAGCGACTGAAAGCTGAGATCCTGCCTGCCCGCCTGGGAGTGACCACAGCTGTCCGGGCTCAGAGGGTGCATCGCTGGCGGTACAAATCGGACCAACCACCCAGGTCCCAGATGCATGAACTAATCCAGTTAGTTAAAAAATGGCTGCAGCCGGAAAAATTGTCAGGTCCACAAATGGTGGAACGAGTGGTGATGGACTGGTACCTACGGTCCCTGCCAGATGACCTACAGCGCTGGGTAAGCCATGGAAACCCTACCAACGCTGACCAGCTGGTCGAGCTGGTTGAACGGTACACCGTGGTGGAGGACCTGCTTGGGCCTGCCAAGCGTCGAGAACCCACGCCAAGGACACCCAGACCAGCCACCACCCTGAGGAGAGAAGTCTTGCCAGATGTTGGCATCCGCAGGTCTACACCGTCCGCCATAGAACCACGGAGGTCGGTTCCTGTACCAAAGATGGGAGACATACAATGTTGGCGATGTCGGTCCTGGGGGCATACCCGGGCACAATGCCCACTGCAGGAGGAGCCTATGGAGTGCGGAACTGGTCGGAGAAGCTCCTTCTATGTGCAAAGTGTGTGTACCACTCATCTTGATCTGGCTGCAGGACGGTTTGAGTGTGAAGTGTGGGTGAACCACCTTCCTGCCAGGGCCCTACTGGACTCCGGTAGCATGGTAACATTAGTACATGCCAGGGTACTTGGGAGGCTTGGACCAGTGACTAAAACTCTTCGGGTAGTGTGTATCCATGGGGACACCAAGGAGTACCCCTTAGTCCCGGTGACTGTTTCTTATGGCCATGCCTCAGTTACACAGGAGGTCGGGGTGGTAAACAGTTTAATTCATGACATCATAGTGGGGCGGGACTGTCCACTATTTCTGGAACTATGGAATGAGGTACAGATGGGACTACCAGGGGAGCTGGGGACACTGGGCCTGGAAGGGACAGAGTCTGAGGGGTCTGGACCTGAAATGCACACCTCTGATATAGAAATACCTCTCATTGATAATGAAGTCGCAGGGAATGCTAATGTGAACGATAATGCCCCTGATCCAGGTCTTAAACCCGAGTTGATCTCTGAGGGGGGGGAAGTCTTCCCATTACAAGTTATGCTGGGGGAGGATGATGTGGAGCTCTCCCTGGTTGAGGAGGATGAAGGGGAAACATCCTCAAGGCCAGTACATCCAGATCTAGATGTGTCCAGGGGTGCATTTGGTACCGCCCAATTACAGGACCCTGCCTTGGTCAATGCTCGAGAGCAGGTTTCTGTTATTGATGGGGTCCCACAAATGCCAGACGCAGATCAGAGGTTCCCTCACTTTGCGTTGAAGGGGGACTTACTGTATCGAGTGGCGGAGAGCCGAGGGGAAATTATAGAGCAGTTGCTGGTTCCCCAACCGTATAGGCGGATGCTCCTCGATCTAGCCCACAACGATGCACTGGGAGGACACCTGGGGGCAGAGAAAACAGAGGCCAGGATAACCGACCGGTTTTACTGGCCAGGGTTGAAGGCCGAGGTTAAAAGATACTGTGCGTCTTGTCCCATTTGCCAGTTAACCGCCCCAGTGCCACACTATAGAAACCCTCTGGTGCCCTTGCCAATTATCGAAGTCCCGTTTGAGCGGATTGCTATGGATCTGGTGGGACCCCTGGTAAAGTCGGCACGGGGGCACCAATACATATTGGTCATCCTAGATTACGCAACTAGGTATCCAGAAGCCGTCCCTCTGAGGAAGACCTCCTCTAAGGCCATTGCCAGGGAATTGTTTCAAATGTTCTCGCGAACTGGGTTCCCCAAAGAGATCCTGACAGACCAGGGTACCCCTTTTATGTCAAAGGTGATGGCGGACTTGTGCAAATTGTTTCAAATTAAACAGTTGCGGACGTCCGTCTACCACCCGCAGACCGATGGCCTAGTCGAAAGATTTAATAAAACCCTAAAGTCCATGTTGAAAAGAGTAGTCCAGAAAGATGGGAAGGATTGGGATATGTTACTCCCTCCCTGCCCTGTTGTTTGCTATCCGGGAGGTCCCACAAGCATCCACAGGTTTCTCGCCATTTGAGTTAGTGTATGGACGAAGGCCCCGGGGGTTACTCGACCTGGTAAAAGAAACGTGGGAAAGTGAGTCCTCACCACACAAAACGGTGGTAGAGCATATCTCTCAAATGCGAGAGAGGGTGGCTAAGGTGATGCCGCTGGTGAGGGAGCACATGCAGAAGGCCCAGGATGCCCAAAGGAGAGTGTATAGCAGGTCGGCTAAAATTAGACAGTTCCAAGTAGGAGACCGGGTGGCTGTTCTAATACCCACGGTGGAGAGTAAATTCTTGGCCAAGTGGCAGGGCCCATTTGAGGTAGTAGAGAAAGTCGGTGAGGTGGACTACAAGGTACACCAGCCGGGGAAAAGAAAACCATACCAGATCTATCACATTAATTTGTTGAAATCCTGGAGAGACAGAGAACAAGTGTCTGCGGTAGTAGGGGTACAGTCAGGGGACCATGCAGGGATCAACTTGGTGCAGGTTGCTGCTACCCTGACTAGGCCCCAAACCCAGCAAACAAAAGAGTTTCTACAAAGAAATAGAGACATGTTTTCAGAGTTGCCCGGTCGCACCAACGTCATCGAGCATGACATTGTGACCGAGCCCAATGTAAAAGTCAGGTTAAAGCCTTACCGTATCCCAGAAGCGCATAGGGTGTCAGTGTCGGAAGAGGTTAAAAGAATGTTCGAGCTTGGAGTCATTGAAGAGTCGCAGAGTGAATGGTCAAGCCCAATTGTGTTGGTACCCAAGCCCAACGGCACCCTCCGCTTCTGCAACGACTTCAGAAAGCTTAATGAAGTCTCCAAGTTTGACGCATATCCAATGCCACGAGTAGATGAGCTAATTGAGAGGTTGGGTCCTGCCAGGTACATTACCACGCTGGACCTCACAAAAGGGTACTGGCAGATTCCCCTGACTAAGGAAGCCAGGGAGAAGACAGCCTTCTCTACTCCGGAAGGCCACTTCCAATATAAGAGGATGCCATTTGGTCTACACTCAGCCCCTGCCACGTTCCAAAGGGCCATGGACAAAACTCTGCGTCCACACCAACGGTACGCTTCTGTCTACCTAGATGACATAGTCATCTTCAGCACTGATTGGGAGTCCCACCTTCCCCGGGTTCAGGCAGTCGTAGACTCCCTTAGAATAGCAGGGTTCACCATCAACCCCGAGAAGTGTGCCATTGGGATGGAGGAAGCAAAATACCTAGGGTATATTGTGGGTAGAGGACTGGTGAAGCCCCAAATGAGTAAGGTGGAAGCCATACAGGACTGGCCCCGTCCCCTAACCAAGAAGCAGGTCAGGGCATTTTTGGGCATAGTTGGCTATTATAGGAGGTTTGTCCCCAACTTTGCCACTATTGCTGCACCGCTGACCGACCTGACCAAAGGCAGAAAGTCAGTGATGATAAAGTGGAACGCCGAGGCCGAGACAGCTTTTCAAAAGCTTAAGACAGCGTTGTGTCAAGATCCGGTGCTTGTAGCTCCAGATTTTACAAAAGATTTTGTAGTGCAGACAGATGCTTCAAGTGAAGGGTTGGGAGCGGTCCTGTCTCAGGAAATCAATGGAGAAGAGCACCCTGTGGTTTTTCTTAGTAGAAAGCTGACGGCAGCTGAGAGAACTACTACGCGGTGGTGGAGCGGGAGTGTCTGGCCATCAAGTGGGCTTTGGACTCCCTACGATATTTCCTCCTGGGCAGGAAGTTTCGCTTGGTATCAGACCACGCTCCTCTTACCTGGATGAGACAAAATAAGCAGACCAATGCCAGGGTAACAAGGTGGTTCCTTTCTCTCCAGGAGTTCAATTTCGTGGTAGAGCACAGACCCGGGAGACAGCATCAGAATGCCGATGCCCTCTCCTGAGTCCATTGCATGGTGTCTACTGGTGCCTCCAACACCTCCGCGTTGAGGCAGAGGGGGGGGATATGTACAGGACGCCGGGGTTGGGTGGACGGGTGCTGGATGCTATACGGCACCACTATTTGGACTATGGTCCATTTAAATAGAGGGAGAAGGTTCAGGGGGTCACCCAAAAGTGGGTGAAAGGTTCCAGGCAGGCGCTAATTCAGAGAGGACTGGCTTGCAGTCTTCTCTATCTTTAATAAAGTAGTTTGGGGCCTGGAATTTTGGAGGCTCCAAAGTGTTATTTGGGTGGGACGGAGCCTCCACTCCTAAACCTTGGGAGCCAGCACACATGGTGTTAACTCTCCCAGAGATCCACCTGTTAAAGCAGGAAGTGGTGCTGGAGATAGTGAGTGAGTTTGGAGAGTGCACCTGTGAGGAAGATGGAAGTCTGCTAGCTGCACAGTGAGGACTTTTGAAGTGCAGGGGGTGAAGATTGATCTTGCAACAAACCGTATGTCATTTTGCTTTCACTGTTTTGTGCTGGATATAAGCAGACTTTTCGTTGACGCTGGAGCCAAGCGGACTTTTATGTTACAGTTTTTTGGCATGCTGAGAAAGCCTTATTTTGTTTTCTGTGAATAAAAGCCTTTTTCCTTTAAACAACGGTTTAAGCACTGAATCCCTGTTGGGCTATGGCCCCCAAACGTTACAATATATATATATATATATATATATATATATATATATATAATTGCATTTTATAGTTGGCCCCCCTACTTTGTCCCTGTCCCCCCCATGTGCCCCCCCTAAATATGAAAGCTGGAGACGCCACTGCTACCAATCCCAGAATTGCAGGTTTGAGTTGGATGCAGTGATACTGAATATTTCTGGCATTTTATCTACGGTACATATACATATGTAAGTATTTTTAATCTTTAACCACTTCAATACAGGGCATTTTCACCCCCTTCCTGCCCAGGCCAATTTTTAGTTTTCAGCGCTGTCAAACTTTGAATGACAATTGCGCAGTCATGCAACACTGTACCCAAATGAATGACCTTTTTCCCTCATAAAGAGCTTTCTTTTGGCTGTATTTTTTGCGCTATAAGGGTACTTTCACACTGAGACACTTGGTGCGCTGGCGGTAAAGCGCCACTATTTTTAGCAGCTTTTTACCTCGTGTTTGCTGTGATTTCTGGGCGCTAGCGGGGAGATTTTAACCACTGCTAGCGGCCGAAAAAGGGTTGTCAGCGGTTTGGAGGCGCTACCCGATTGATTTCAATGGGCAGGGGCGCTATAGGAGTGTTATTTTTACCACTCCTACCGCGCCTCAAAGATGCGTCTGGCAGGACTTTTTTTAAGCGTCCTGCCAGCGCAACACTCCAGTGTGAAAGCCCTCAGGTTTTCACACTGAATAGAAAGGAGCGTCTCTTTCAGGTCGCATTGCAGGCGCTATTTTTAGTGCAATGGCGCCTGCAAAGAGCCTCAGTGTGAAAGCAGCCTAAACAAAAGAAGAGTGAGAAGTTTGAAAAAAACACAATATTTTAAACTTTTTGCTATAATAAAATATCCAAATAAAAAAAAAATACAAATGTTTTCCTCAGTTTAGGCAGATATTTATTCTTCTACATATTTTTGGTAAACAAAAACCACAATAAGCATATATTGATTGGTTTACGCAAAAGTTATAGCGTCTACAAAATAGAGGATAGACTTATGGCATTTTAGAAGGGGTTAACACTAGGGGGCGATCAAGGGGTTAAATGTGTTACCTAGGGGGAGATTCTAACTGTAGGGGGAGGGGACTCAGAAGGGGAGGAGACCGATCATGGTTCCTTTGTACTGGGAACACACTATCAGTCTCCTCTCCTCTGACAGAACTTGGATCTGTGTGTTTAAACACACAGATCCACATCCCTAGTTCTGTAACTGGCAATCGTGGGTGCCTGGCAGACCTAGACAGCGGAGAAGCCCAGGACGTCATACAACGTTTGCCCAGGATGGGATATCCCTCCTGCGAAAATTAACTAATTGTGAAAATTAACAGACTTCCAGATGAAAACCTGTCTAAATAAAAAGTCCTTTCCTCTCTCCTTGCTTTGAATGACAGGTTATTTACATATCTAGCTTGGACATGTTTATCATATGTTATGTTATGTTTATCATAATATGAGGTGATCCAAAGTTCATTGTATATTACCAGGATGTGTTATGTGGGGGAGGGATGGTTTTCTCACCTTTTTTTTTTTACTGTGGATCACCTCATATTATGATAAACATAACATATGATAAACATGTCCAAGCTAGATATGTAAATAACCTGTCATTCAAAGCAAGGAGAGAGGAAGGGACTTTTTATTTAGACAGGTTTAATTTTCACTGAAAAATAAAAGAGGATTGCTCAGAGCTGGATTAACTCTGTGTGGCAAGACTGGGCACAGATGATAGGAAATCTTATACTCTACATTGTGACATAAAAAAAAACAAAAAACAAAAACATCCACTTTAAAGAAGATTTTTTCACCTACTTTACTCATTTATGTGGATTTTTTGTTTCTGTCACTAATTTACATTTAATAATTTTGTATATGGTATAAGCGCTGCGCAACGCTCAGCGTAAGTGCCAGGTATTAAGCACTGTCAGAAGAAAGTCAACAATGGCAGCAGTCTATGATTTATGATGGTTTACTTTAGAATGTTTTCTCCTGACATTTACACATGTCTTTGATATAGAAAGTCATCAACAATTTTTCTTTATGAATCCCTGCTGCATTATATACTTCTCACGAGGTCAAACATAGCTTGTTTTATATGATTTTCTTGGAATATTACATTTTGTTCATACACATACTACTTTGGAGGGCACATTTTACTCATAGGTGCTCTGACTTTTACTATAGGAGTAATGTTCGCCCTGACCAGGTGCTTGACATCTGTCGGTAGCTTACCTGTTGTGTGTGCAGCTGGCTGAGTTTTTACAACATCAGCTGGTTTATTCTGTCTGAACCTTTCCGGCTCAGAATTGCTTCCCTGTCCAAACCCCTGGTCTACTAAACCAGCGTATCTCAACCTGGGTGCGTGTCAGGGGGGCCATGTTGCATCCCATGTTTTTGCACATGTCATGCCTTTCCATGGTGCAGACAAGCTCAGCAAAGACTCTGATGTGAAAGTGGGAGCTGAGGACTCTGATGTGAAAGTGGTGGCTGAGGACTCTGATGTGAAAGTGGTGGCTGAGGACTCTGATGTGAAAGTGGTGGCTGAGGACTCTGATGTGAAAGTGGTGGCTGAGGACTCTGAATTGAAAGTGGTGGCTGAGGACTCTGATGTGAAAGTGGGAGCTGAGGACTCTGATGTGAAAGTGGGGGCTGAGGACTCTGATGTGAAAGTGGGAGCTGAGGACTCTGATGTGAAAGTGGTTGCTGAGGACTCTGATGTGAAAGTGGTGGCTGAGGACTCTGATGTGAAAGTGGGAGCTGAGGACTCTGATGTGAAAGTGGTGGCTGAGGACTCTGATGTGAAAGTGGGGGCTGAGGACTCTGATGTAAAAGTGGTGGCTGAGGACTCTGATGTGAAAGTGGGAGCTGAGGACTCTGATGTGAAAGTGGTGGCTGAGGACTCTGATGTGAAAGTGGTGGCTGAGGACTCTGATGTGAAAGTGGGAGCTGAGGACTCTGATGTGAAAGTGGTGGCTGAGGACTCTGATGTGAAAGTGGGGGCTGAGGACTCTGATGTGAAAGTGGTGGCTGAGGACTCTGATGTGAAAGTGGGAGCTGAGGACTCTGATGTGAAAGTGGTGGCTGAGGACTCTGATGTGAAAGTGGGGGCTGAGGACTCTGATGTGAAAGTGGTGGCATAGGACTCTGATGTGAAAGTGGGGGCTGAGGACTCTGATGTGAAAGTGGGGGCTGAGGACTCTGATGTGAAAGTGGTGGCTGAGGACTCTGATGTGAAAGTGGGGGCTGAGGACTCTGATGTGAAAGTGGGAGCTGAGGACTCTGATGTGAAAGTGGGGGCTGAGGACTCTGATGTGAAAGTGGTGGCTGAGGACTCTGATGTGAAAGTGGGAGCTGAGGACTCTGATGTGAAAGTGGGGGCTGAGGACTCAGATGTGAAAGTGGGGGCTGAGGACTCTGATGTGAAAGTGGTGGCTGAGGACTCTGATGTGAAAGTGGGGGCTGAGGACTCTGATGTGAAAGTGGGAGCTGAGGACTCTGATGTGAAAGTGGTGGCTGAGGACTCTGATGTGAAAGTGGGGGCTGAGGACTCTGATGTGAAAGTGGGAGCTGAGGACTCTGATGTGAAAGTGGGGGCTGAGGACTCTGATGTGAAAGTGGGGGCTGAGGACTCTGATGTGAAAGTGGGGGCTGAGGACTCTGATGTGAAAGTGGGAGCTGAGGACTCTGATGTGAAAGTGGTGGCTGAGGACTCTGATGTGAAAGTGGTGGCTGAGGACTCTGATGTGAAAGTGGGAGCTGAGGACTCTGATGTGAAAGTGGGGGCTGAGGACTCTGATGTGAAAGTGGGAGCTGAGGACTCTGATGTGAAAGTGGTGGCTGAGGACTCTGATGTGAAAGTGGGGGCTGAGGACTCTGATGTGAAAGTGGGAGCTGAGGACTCTGATGTGAAAGTGGTGGCTGAGGACTCTGATGTGAAAGTGGGGGCTGAGGACTCTGATGTGAAAGTGGGGGCTGAGGACTCTGATGTGAAAGTGGGGGCTGAGGACTCTGATGTGAAAGTGGGGGCTGAGGACTCTGATGTGAAAGTGGGGGCTGAGGACTCTGATGTGAAAGTGGGAGCTGAGGACTCTGATGTGAAAGTGGTGGCTGAGGACTCTGATGTGAAAGTGGTGGCTGAGGACTCTGATGTGAAAGTGGGAGCTGAGGACTCTGATGTGAAAGTGGGAGCTGAGGACTCTGATGTGAAAGTGGTGGCTGAGGACTCTGATGTGAAAGTGGGGGCTGAGGACTCTGATGTGAAAGTGGTGGCTGAGGACTCTGATGTGAAAGCGGTGGCTGAGGACTCTGATGTGAAAGTGGGGGCTGAGGACTCTGATGTGAAAGTGGGAGCTGAGGACTCTGATGTGAAAGCGGTGGCTGAGGACTCTGATGTGAAAGTGGGGGCTGAGGACTCTGATGTGAAAGCGGTGGCTGAGGACTCTGATGTGAAAGTGGGGGCTGAGGACTCTGATGTGAAAGTGGGAGCTGAGGACTCTGATGTGAAAGTGGGGGCTGAGGACTCTGATGTGAATTGGTGGATGGGGGAAAGCAGTATAAAACCCAAAAGCAAACATTTATTATATTGCAGCTTATCAATACTTATGCCGCGTACACACGGTCGTTTTTTGCGTTGAAAAAAAACGACGTTTTTTGTGAAGTAAAAAGCGACGTTTTTGAAACGTCACTTTCAAAGACGATGTTGCATACACACCATCGTTTTTTTCACAAAAAACGAGGTTACGTTCACCACACTTTTCCATTGAAGCTCGCTTCATAACTAGCTTCTGGGCATGCGCGGGTTGAAAAACGTCGTTTTAAACGACGTTTTTGCTACACACGGTGACTTTTTTGGTCGTTTTTTTTAAGACAAAAAACGACGTTTTGCCCACACACGATCAATTTAAATGACGTTTTAAAAAACGACGTTTTATTTCATCGCAAAAAAACGACCGTGTGTACGCGGCATTAGATTTTTTTTCTTTCTTTCTGTTTCATCTGATGATCCAACCAGCGAGTATGTGGTTTTTCCTAGCGGGTTGAGACAAACTATTTAACACTGACATTGTGGTTAGAGGGATCATCTTGTATTGACTTCCAGTGCCTTGAAAAAGTATTCATACCCCCTTGACATTTTCCACATTTTGTCATGTTACAACTAAAAACGTAAATGTATTTTTGGGGGGATTTTATGTGATAGACCAACCAAACTGGCACATAATTGTGAAGTGGAAGGAAAATGATAAATGGTTTTAAACATTTTTTACAAATAAATATGTGAAAAGTGTGGCATGCATTTGTATTCAGCCCCCTTTACTCTGATACCCCTAATTAAAATCTAGTGTAACCAATTGCCTTCAGAAGTCAACTAATTAGTAAATAGAGTCCACCTGTGTGTAATTTAATCTCAGTATAAATACAGCTGTTCTGTGAAGCCCTCAAAGGTTTGTTAGAGAACCTTAGTGAACAAACAGCATCATGAAGGCCAAGAAACACTCCAGACAGGTCAGGGATAAAGTTGTGGAGAAGTTTAAAGCAGGGCTAGGTTATTAAAAAAATAACATCTCACGGAGCACTGTTCAATCCATCATCCGAAAATGGAAAGAGTATGGCACAACTGCAAACCTACCAAGACATGGCCTTCCACCTAAACAGACAGGCCGGGCAAGTAGAGCATTAATCAGAGAAGCAGCCACGAGACCCATGGTAACTGGAGGAGCTGCAGAGATCCACAGCTCAGGTGGAAGAATCTGTCCACAGGACAACTAATATGCTGCGTACACACGATTGGAAATTCAGACAAAAAAAGTCCGATGTGAGCTTTTGGTCAGAAATTCCAACCGTGTGTATGCTCAATCGGACTTTTGCTGTCGGAATTTCCACCAACAAAAGATGGCGAGCAGGTTCTCTATTTTTCTGATGGAAAATCTGATCGTCTGTATGCAATTCCAACGTGCAAAAAAACGGGACGTACTAAACTGCATATTGGGATGATGGGATGATTGGATTATTGGCTGCAATACTGAGAACTATCACTAGATGTCAGTGCATTTTATACACATATATTATGGTAATGATTCTGTTTCTCAACTAATGTTATTCTTTCCTGACATGCTTGATACAATGTTGCAAGAAGCAGTTGCTAATGTTTAACATGTTCACTTGCTGCTTTTTTTATTCAGCCGTACAACAGGATCATAGTAAATTATACTGAATTAATGAAAAAATTGCATTGACCTGTTTTTGATGGAAACATGGCTTGAAATATTATGTTAATTATTTTTCTACGTTTGGTTATAAATATACATAGGACTATATTAAACCCATTTCCAATAATAATATACATATAATTATTTTTCTACATTGGATTATGAGTGGAATATTGCTTATAAAAATACATGGCAATATATTAAACCCATTTCTGATAATACTATGCATATAATTATTTTTCTACATGGGATTATGGATGGAATATTGGTTATAAATATACATGGCAATATATTAAACCCATTTATGATAATATGCATATAATTATTTTTCCACATGGGATTATGGGCGGAATATTGCTTATAAATATACATAGGGATATATTCAACCCATTTCTAATAATAATATGCATATAATTATTTTTCTACATGTGATTATGGGTGGAATATTGGCTATAAATATACATAGGGATATTTTTAACCCATTTCTGATAATAATATGCATATCATTATTTTTCTACATGGGTTTATGGGTGGAATATTGGTTATAAATATACATGGCAATATATTAAACCCATTTCTGATAATAATATGCATATAATTATTTTTCTACATTGGATTATGAGTGGAATATTGCTTATAAAAATACATGGAAATATATTAAACCCATTTCTGATAATACTATGCATATAATTATTTTTCTACAAGGGATTATGGGTGGAATATTGGTTATAGATATACATAGGAATATATTAAACCAATTTCTGATAATAATATGCATATGAATATTTCTCTACATGGGATTATGGGTGGAATATTGGCTATAAATATACATAGGGATATATTTAACCCATTTCTGATAATAATATACATATAGTTATTTTTCTACATGGGATTATGGGTGGAGTATTGGTTATAAACATACATGGCAATATATTAAACCCATTTCTAATAATAATATGCATATAATTATTTTTCTACATTGGATTATGGGTGGAATATTGCTTATAAAAATACATGGCAATATATTAAACCCATTTCTGATAATACTATGCATATAATTATTTTTCTACAAGGGATTATGGGTGGAATATTGGTTATAAATATTCATAGGAATATATTAAACCAATTTCTGATAATAATATGCATATGAATATTTTTCTACATGGGTTTATGGATGGAATATTGGTTATAAATATACATAGGGATATATTCAACCCATTTATGATACTAATAAGCATATAATTTTGTTTCTACATGGGATTATGGGTGGAATATTGGCTATAAATATACATAGGAATATATTTAACCCATTTCTGATAATGGTATACATATAATTATTTTTCTACATGGAATTATGGGTGGAATATTGGTTATAAATATACGTGGCAATATATTAAACCCATTTCTAATAATAATATGCATATAATTATTTTTCTACATGGGATTATGGGTGGAATATTGGCTATAAATATACATAGGGATATTTTTAACCCATTTCTGATAATAATATGCATATCATTATTTTTCTACATGGGTTTATGGGTGGAATATTGGTTATAAATATACATGGCAATATATTAAACCCATTTCTGATAATAATATGCATATAATTATTTTTCTACATTGGATTATGAGTGGAATATTGCTTATAAAAATACATGGAAATATATTAAACCCATTTCTGATAATACTATGCATATAATTATTTTCTACAAGGGATTATGGGTGGAATATTGGTTATAGATATACATAGGAATATATTAAACCAATTTCTGATAATAATATGCATATGAATATTTCTCTACATGGGATTATGGGTGGAATATTGGCTATAAATATACATAGGGATATATTTAACCCATTTCTGATAATAATATACATATAGTTATTTTTCTACATGGGATTATGGGTGGAATATTGGTTATAAACATACATGGCAATATATTAAACCCATTTCTAATAATAATATGCATATAATTATTTTTCTACATTGGATTATGGGTGGAATATTGCTTATAAAAATACATGGCAATATATTAAACCCATTTCTGATAATACTATGCATATAATTATTTTTCTACAAGGGATTATGGGTGGAATATTGGTTATAAATATTCATAGGAATATATTAAACCAATTTCTGATAATAATATGCATATGAATATTTTTCTACATGGGTTTATGGATGGAATATTGGTTATAAATATACATAGGGATATATTCAACCCATTTATGATACTAATAAGCATATAATTTTGTTTCTACATGGGATTATGGGTGGAATATTGGCTATAAATATACATAGGAATATATTTAACCCATTTCTGATAATGGTATACATATAATTATTTTTCTACATGGAATTATGGGTGGAATATTGGTTATAAATATACGTGGCAATATATTAAACCCATTTCTAATAATAATATGCATATAATTATTTTTCTACATGGGATTATGGGTGGAATATTGGCTATAAATATACATAGGGATATTTTTAAACCCATTTCTGATAATAATATGCATATCATTATTTTTCTACATGGGTTTATGGGTGGAATATTGGTTATAAATATACATGGCAATATATTAAACCCATTTCTGATAATAATATGCATATAATTATTTTTCTACATTGGATTATGAGTGGAATATTGCTTATAAAAATACATGGAAATATATTAAACCCATTTCTGATAATACTATGCATATAATTATTTTTCTACAAGGGATTATGGGTGGAATATTGGTTATAGATATACATAGGAATATATTAAACCAATTTCTGATAATAATATGCATATGAATATCTCTCTACATGGGATTATGGGTGGAATATTGGCTATAAATATACATAGGGATATATTTAACCCACTTCTGATAATAATATACATATAGTTATTTTTCTACATGGGATTATGGGTGGAATATTGGTTATAAACATACATGGCAATATATTAAACCCATTTCTAATAATAATATGCATATAATTATTTTTCTACATTGGATTATGGGTGGAATATTGCTTATAAAAATACATGGCAATATATTAAACCCATTTCTGATAATACTATGCATATAATTATTTTTCTACAAGGGATTATGGGTGGAATATTGGTTATAAATATTCATAGGAATATATTAAACCAATTTCTGATAATAATATGCATATGAATATTTTTCTACATGGGTTTATGGATGGAATATTGGTTATAAATATACATAGGGATATATTCAACCCATTTATGATACTAATAAGCATATAATTTTGTTTCTACATGGGATTATGGGTGGAATATTGGCTATAAATATACATAGGAATATATTTAACCCATTTCTGATAATGGTATACATATAATTATTTTTCTACATGGAATTATGGGTGGAATATTGGTTATAAATATACGTGGCAATATATTTAACCCATTTCTAATAATAATATGCATATAATTATTTTTCTACATGGGATTATGGGTGGAATATTGGCTATAAATATACATAGGGATATATTTAACCCATTTCTGATAATAATATACATATAATTATTTTTCTACATGGGATTATGGGTGGAATATTGGTTATAAATATACATGGCAATATATTAAACCCATTTCTAATAATAATATGCATATAATTATTTTTCTACATGGGGATTATGGATGGAATATTGATTATAGAAATACATTACAATATATTAAACCTATTTCTGATCATAATATGCCTATAATTATTTGTCTACATTGGATTATGGGTGGAATATTGGTTGTAAAAATACATGGCAATATATTAAACCCATTTCTGATAATAATATGCATATAATTGTTTTTCTACATGGGATTATGGATGGAATATTGGTTATAAATATACATGGCAATATATTAAACCCATTTCTGATTATAATATGCATATAATTATTTTTCTACATGGGATTATGGGTGGAATATTGGTTATAAATATACATAGGGATATATTATATCCATTTCTAATAATAATATGCATATAATTATTTTTCTACATGGGTTTATGGGCGGAATATTGGTTATAAATATACATAGGGATATATTAAACCCATTTCTGATTTGAATAAGCATATAATTATTTTTCTACCTGGGATTATGGATGGAATATTGGTAATAAATATACATAGGGATATATTAAACCTATTACTGATAATATGATGCATATAATTATTTTTCTACATGGGATTATGGATGGAATATTGGTTATAAATATACATAGGAATATATTAAACCCATCACTGATAATATTATGCATATAATTTATTTTCTACACAGGGATTATAAGTGGAATATTGGTTATAAATATACATGGGAATATATTAAACCCATTACTGATAGTATTATGCATGTAATTATTTCTGTACATGGGATTATGGGTGGAATATTGGTTATAAATATACATAGGGATACATTCAACCCATTTCTAATAATAATATGCATATAATTATTTTTCTACATGGGATTATGGGTGGAATATTGGTTATAAATATACATGGCAATATATTAAACCCATTTCTAATAATAATATGCATATAATTATTTTTCTACATGGGGATTATGGATGGAATATTGATTATAAAAATACATGGCAATATATTAAACCTATTTCTGATCATAATATGCATATAATTATTTGTCTACATTGGATTATGGGTGGAATATTGGTTGTAAAAATACATTGCAATATATTAAACCCATCTCTGATAATAATATGCATATAATTATTTTTCTACATGGGATTATGGGTGGAATATTGGTTATAAATATACATAGGAAGATATTAAACCCATTTCTGATATGAATATGCATATAATTATTTTTATACATGGGGATTGTGGGTGGAATATTGGTTATAAATATACATAGGAATATATTAAACCCATTACTGATAGTATTATGCATGTAATTATTTCTCTACATGGGATTATGGGTGGAATATTGGTTATAAATATACATAGGGATACATTCAACCCATTTCTAATAATAATATGCATATAATTATTTTTCTACATGGGATTATGGATGGAATATTGGTTATAAATATACATGGCAATATATTAAACCCATTTCTGATTATAATATGCATATAATTATTTTTCTACATGGGATTATGGGTGGAATATTGGTTATAAATATACATAGGGATATATTATATCCATTTCTAATAATAATATGCATATAATTTATTTTCTACATGGGTTTATGGGCGGAATATTGGTTATAAATATACATAGGGATATATTAAACCCATTTCTGATTTGAATAAGCATATAATTATTTTTCTACCTGGGATTATGGATGGAATATTGGTAATAAATATACATAGGGATATATTAAACCTATTACTGATAATATGATGCATATCATTATTTTTCTACATGGGATTATGGATGGAATATTGGTTATAAATATACATAGGAATATATTAAACCCATTACTGATAATATTATGCATATAATTTATTTTCTACACAGGGATTTTAAGTGGAATTATGGTTATAAATATACATGGGAATATATTAAACCCATTACTGATAGTATTATGCATGTAATTATTTCTGTACATGGGATTATGGGTGGAATATTGGTTATAATTATACATAGGGATACATTCAACCCATTTCTAATAATAATATGCATATAATTATTTTTCTACATGGGATTATGGGTGGAATATTGGTTATAAATATACATAGGGATACATTCAACCCATTTCTAATAATAATATGCATATAATTATTTTTCTACATGGGATTATGGGTGGAATATTGGTTATAAATATACATAGGGATACATTCAACCCATTTCTAATAATAATATGCATATAATTATTTTTCTACATGGGATTATGGATGGAATATTGGTTATAAATATACATGGGGATATATTAAACCCATTTATTATAATAAAATACATATAATTATTTTTCTACATGAGATTATGGATGGAATATTGGTTATAAATATACATGGCAATATATTAAACCCATTTCTGATTATAATATGCATATAATTATTTGTCTACATTGGATTATGGGTGGAATATTGGCTATAAATATACATAGGGATATATTTAACCCATTTCTGATAATATACATATAATTATTTTTCTACATGGGATTATGGGTGGAATATTGGTTATAAATATACATGGCAATATATTAAACCCATTTCTAATAATAATATGCATATAATTATTTTTCTACATGGGGATTATGGATGGAATATTGATTATAAAAATACATTACAATATATTAAACCTATTTCTGATCATAATATGCCTATAATTATTTGTCTACATTGGATTATGGGTGGAATATTGGTTGTAAAAATACATGGCAATATATTAAACCCATTTCTGATAATAATATGCATATCATTATTTTTCTACATGGGATTATGGATGGAATATTGGTTATAAATATACATGGCAATATATTAAACCCATTTCTGATTATAATATGCATATAATTATTTTTCTACATGGGATTATGGGTGGAATATTGGTTATAAATATACATAGGGATATATTATATCCATTTCTAATAATAATATGCATATAATTTATTTTCTACATGGGTTTATGGGCCGAATATTGGTTATAAATATACATAGGGATATATTAAACCCATTTCTGATTTGAATAAGCATATAATTATTTTTCTACCTGGGATTATGGATGGAATATTGGTAATAAATATACATAGGGATATATTAAACCTATTACTGATAATATGATGCATATAATTATTTTTCTACATGGGATTATGGATGGAATATTGGTTATAAATATACATAGGAATATATTAAACCCATTACTGATAATATTATGCATATAATTTATTTTCTACACAGGGATTATAAGTGGAATTATGGTTATAAATATACATGGGAATATATAAACCCTATGTAACAGTTTATAACCATTACTGAATAAATTACAAACCCATTTCTAATAGTATTATGCATGTAATTATTTCAGTACATGGGATTATGGGTGGAATATTGGTTATAAATATACATAGGGATACATTCAACCCATTTCTAATAATAATATGCATATAATTATTTTTCTACATGGGATTATGGGTGGAATATTGGTTATAAATATACATAGGGATACATTCAACCCATTTCTAATAATAATATGCATATAATTATTTTTCTACATGGGATTATGGATGGAATATTGGTTATAAATATACATGGGGATATATTAAACCCATTTATTATAATAAAATACATATAATTATTTTTCTACATGGGATTATGGATAGAATATTGGTTATAAATATACATGGCAATATATTAAACCCATTTCTGATTATAATATGCATATAATTATTTGTCTACATTGGATTATGGGTGGAATATTGGCTATAAATATACATAGGGATATATTTAACCCATTTCTGATAATAATATACATATAATTATTTTTCTACATGGGATTATGGGTGGAATATTGGTTATAAATATACATGGCAATATATTAAACCCATTTCTAATAATAATATGCATATAATTATTTTTCTACATGAGATTATGGATGGAATATTGGTTATAAATATACATTGGGATATATTAAACCCATTTCTGATAATAATATGCATATATTTTATTTTCTACATGGGGATTATGGGTGGAATATTGGTTATAAATAAACATAGGGATATATTAAACCCATTTCTGATAATATGATGCATATAATTATTTTTCTACATGGGATTATGGGTGGAATATTGGTTATAAATATACATAGGGATATATTAAATCAATTTCTTATAATAATATGCATATAATTATTTTTCTACATGGGGATTATGGGTGGAATATTGGTATTAAATATACATGGCAATATATTAAACCCATTTCTGGTATGAATATGCATATAATTATTTTTCTATAAGGGGATTGTGGGTGGAATATTGGTTATAAATATACATAGAGATATATTAAACCCATTACTGATAATATTATGCATATAATTTTCTACACAGGGATTATGGGTGGAATATTGGTTATAAATATACATGGGAATATATTAAACACATTACTAATAGTATTATGCATATAATTATTTCTCTACATGGGATTATGGGTGGAATATTGGTTATAAATATACATAGCATATGGATACATTCAACCCATTTCTAATAATAATATGCATATAATTATTTTTCTACATGGGATTATGGATGGAATATTGGTTATAAATATACATAGGGATACATTCAACCCATTTCTAATAATAATATGCATATAATTTATTTTCTACATGGGGATTATGGGTGGAATATTGGTTATAAATATACATAGGGATATAGTGGGCCAGATTCACGTACATCTGCGCATTATTGGACCGGCGTAGCGCACCGCCTTTATGTTAGACTGGCACAATGTAGCGGCACAATGACCCTATTCTTGTAGGTTTTGCTCAGAAATTTGCGCCTGTGCAACGCTATTTCAGAGGCGCAAGGCGGAGTAATTGAAATTGGGAAGGACGTGGGCGTGTTACATTGAATTGAGCCGTGACCCCATGCAAATGAAGGCCGGCCGGATCGCGCATTGCGCACATGAAGCAGACCATGGTCAGCACCTCTGTGAGCATGCTCCCAACTCGGGAACGGCGCAATCAGTGAAATTGGAAGTGGACCCGGGCAACTTAGTGAACTACGCAGACAGCATAAATAGACAGACACAAACGCTCTTCCTTTGCAAAAGTACATCCCTTTGTATCCCTTCCTATACAGCAAGGTGCTTTTGTTCTGTTGTTTGTTGCGTTGTGACTTGTCTTTGTGATCTTTGTTGACTGTTTGATCTAGTGTTTTGGATAATATATTTGATAGTGTTTTTTGGTGACTAGTTGTGAGACTTTTTGGTTGATAGATTTTGGTTTGTTTGTTGCTTGATTTTTCCTGCTTGTTTTTGTGTGTGATTTTTGTTGATTGTTTGTGAGCGAGTTTTTGTATGAGTATGACTGAGAGGAAGTGTAAGATGAATTTTTCTTTGGGGGAGAAACAAATAATTGGCTGGGCCATTACCCAATATGGGCGTTTCCTCCACGGCCCAGAGAGTGCCAACACCACCCCGGCCAGGAGGAGGGAGATTCTGCAGATGATTACCAACCAGGTAAATTCTGTTGGGGGGGGAAACCCGGACACGCGAGGGGATCGAAAAGAAAATCAATGATCTCCGGCGTCTGGTCCGAAAGAAGCTGGGGCAGATGTCAGCCCATGCCAGGGGCACTGGAGGGGGCCCACAAATGCCCTGTTAGGCTGACAGCGGAGGAGCGTGTGGTGGCCCAGACCTTTCATAGGCAACAAGTGGAGGGCCTGCCTGGCTATGACTCCAGTCAGGAGCCCGTGAGGACAGGTACGTTTTTTTGCCCTATCAGGTGTGTAGCATGTGTGTGTGGGGGGGGAGGGAATATGTGGCAAGTGTGTGGATCCTCCAACCTGTGAATGTTTTGTGTCATCCACAGATGTGCAGGAGGGTGCTGGGCCATCTGGCCTGACCGCACCATCCCCAGGACAGCAGCCTGATGAGGACCCCCAGACAATGCCGGAGTCCTCGGAGGAGGAGGAGTTTGAGGAGGAGGAGTTCATGTCAGGCAGTGGCCTCTTGTTTTTGGAGGACTCTTCCACTCTGGCTGGCAGCAGCCAGCCCTCCATAAGGGGTAGCCCCTCCCACTCCTCCCGCAAGAGGGCTCCCCTGCCAAGGGGCTCCCCTTCTCCCCAGCCACAAGCATCAGCTGGAGGCAGGAAGTCGTCCCAGAAGACCAGGGGGGTGGCCGAGGGTCTGCCCGCCAATCTGAGAAGGGACCAGGCCCTTCAGACCCGCCATCTTGGACAGGTCAGCCAGACTTTGGTGCGGATGAAGGAGAGCCTGTCCTCCATAAAGGATACGCTTGGGAACCTGGACTGCCACTCCCGGGCTCTTACAAACTGCCTAAACGAACTGCAGACTACAACACGCAGACGTTGGGCAGGATGCTCACAAGTCCTGCATGGTGGGCTTGTGCTAATCCAATTTGATGAGGATGTGGGGTGTGTGTGCTAGGGACCACAGTGGTATGCATGCATGCATTCTCATTGTGCCATGATTAATGTGTGTGTTTAACGTGCAAAGATGCCCAATGTGAGCTGCATCCTGGCTGCTCTTCCCTCAGAAGACGGGGTAGCCTCGGTTAGGGGGGTATTGTCTGGTTCGGGGGTCAGGTCATCACGTAGGTCAATCTACAGGCTCTTTCTTACTGCAAAGTTGTGCGGCAGGCAACAGGCACCGATGATCTGGCACATAAAGTTTGGGGAATACAACAGGGTACCCCCAGACTTATCCAGGCATCGGAAATGTAACTTCAGGAGGCCAAAGGTGCTCTCCACCACTGCACGTTTGGGCGTGGGCTTCATTGTATCTTTCCTCTCCTGGGTTTGGGGGTTCCGGATAGGAGTCATGAGATGGGGTCCCAGTGGATATGCAGAGTCATCTGGAAGGGAAAAGACAGGAGGATGTTAGTCATGCATGTACCCGTTGTGATGTGTGCATCATGGGGGGGTACAGTCATGCCTGCCACCCATGTCACTCACCAACCAGCCAGGTGTCCCCATACATGTTCTGTTCGAATTCCATTGGGATGGGGCTTCGATTGTAGATGTAGCTGTCATTGCTGGATCCGGGGTGTTTGGCACGGATGTGCCATATGAGGCCTTGGGCATTGACTATCACCTGTACGTTGATGGAATGCCAATGTTTCCAATTGCGGTACATGTGCTCTGTCTCATGGGGGGGCTGGAGTGCCACATGTGTGCAATCAATGGCCCCCACGGTGTGTGGGAATCTGGCAATTCTGTAGAAATCTGTCATTGCCTTCAGCCGCAGGTCCTCAGTGGTGGGTTTGATGATTTGGTTGACCATGCGTCTGAGGATTGCGGGGACAACCTGGTGCACACATCTGCTCATGGAGGATTGTGACATCCCAGCCACCACTCCACTTGTTCTTTGAAAAGAGCCACTGGCCAGGAAATGGAGTGTTGCCAGGACCTTGACCAGTGGCTGCACTGCATGTGAGCAGTGTGTTGGGCTGGTGATGTCATCCTGCAGGGTTGTGGTTAATTCCAGGATGGCATGAGGGGTGAATCTGAAGATGCGATACACCTCAGAATCACTCATGCCAAACAGATCTATTTGTGTGAGGTATATCCTCTCCCGTGCCCTCCTCCTTCTGGCTCCTCTAAAAGTCAGTAGTATAGCTATGCGCAAGGATGTCCCTGGCATGTTGGCATACAGATTGTTGTGCAGCAAGTGTGACTGCTCAGCTCCTCACTAACAGTGTTGCTTTATCTGACATGTAGACGGATTGTCTAATTTTATACCACCTTTTATATGGTCTAATTTTAGACAGGACATGCAGCTGTTGCGCACAGCGCGTAGCCTGCGCTGCACCAACGTTCTTTTGTGGATCCCCGTAACTCCCTCATTTGCATATTTGACTAGTAAATCAATGGTGTGTCTAGCGCAGTTTTGCGCGGACGGATGCGCCAGTCTATCGAAAGTACGCCGGGTCAAAAAAAAGTTAATTTCTTGCGTATATCGTTTTGGGGATGCGGCGCATCGAAACACACGCGCAAATTTAGACTTACGCCGCGCATCTCCTGAAACGCAGGCGTAATGGCTCTGTGAATCTGGCCCAATATTCCCATGTAGAAAAATAACTACAGTGCAGAAAATAAGTATTTGAACACCCTGCTATTTTGCAAGTTCTCCCACTTGGAAATCATGGAGGGGTCTGAAATTGTCATCGTAGGTGCATGTCCACTGTGAGAGACATAATCCAAAAAAAAAATTCCAGAAATCACAATTTATGATTTTTTAACTATTTATTTGTATGATACAGCTGCAAAGAAGTATTTGAACACCTGTCTATCAGCTAGAATTCTGACCCTCAAAGACCTGTTAGTCTGCCTTTAAAATGTCCACCTCCACTCCATTTATTATCCTAAATTAGATGCACCTGTTTGAGGTCATTAGCTGCATAAAGACACCTGTCCACCACCTCATACAATCAGTAAGAATCCAACTACTAATATGGCCAAGACCAAAGAGCTGTCCAAAGACACTAGAGACAAAATTGTATACACCTCCACAAGGCTGGAAAGGGCTACGGGGAAATTGCCAAGCAGCTTGGTGAAAAAAGGTCCACTGTTGGAGCAATCATTAGAAAATGGAAGAAGCTAAACATGACTGTCAATCTCCCTCGGACTGGGGCTCCATGCAAAATCTCACCTCGTGGGGTCTCAATGATCCTAAAGAAAGGTGAGAAATCAGCCCAGGACTACACGGGAGGAGCTGGTCAATGACCTGAAAAGAGCTGGGAGCACCGTTTCCAAGGTTACTGTTGGTAATACACTAAGGCCTTGTACACACGAGGGGATATTTCCGCTGAACATGGTCCGACGGACCATTTCAGCCGAAAAATCCCTCGTCTGTAGGGGCAAACGGACGCTTTTTGCCGATTCATCCGTCGGAAAAATTTCAAAGCATGCTTTGAAATAATTCCGCCGGATAGCTGGCCGTCAGATATGTCCGCTGGTTAGTACGGCAAACCAGCGGACATATCTTGCCGCACATGCGTCGTATCCTGTGAATGGATCCGACGCATGCGCGCGGAAGTGTTTACTTACTGGTGCGGTGACGTGGCGGCGTCAACGTCACCGCCGCGTCACCGCGCTGTCCGCCGGCGGGGAATTTGATCCGATGGTGTGTACAGCCATCGGATCAAAACATCCCGGCGCAAATATACGCTGTAAACGGTCCGGGGACCGTTTACAGCGGATATTTCCCCTCGTGTGTACAAGGCCTAAGACGTCATGGTTTGAAATAAAGCATGGCACGGAAGGTTCCCCTGCTTAAACCAGCACATGTCAAGGCCCGTCTTAAGTTTGCAAATGACCATTTGGATGATCCAGAGGAGTCATGGGAGAAAGTCATGTGGTCAGATGAGACCAAAATAGAACTTTTTGGTCATAATTCCACTAACCGTGTTTGGAGGAAGAAGAATGATGAGTACCATCCCAAGAACACCATCCCTACTGTGAAGCATGGGGGTGGTAGCATCATGCTTTGGGGGTGTTTTTCTGCACATGGGACAGGGCGACTGCACTGTATTAAGGAGAGGATGACCGGGGCCACGTATTGCGAGATTTTGGGCAACAACCTCCTTCCCTCAGTTAGAGTTTGAAGATGGGTCGAGGCTGGGTCTTCCAACATGACAATGACCCAAAGCACACAGCCAGGATAACCAAGGAGTGGCTCTGTAAGAAGCATATCAAGGTTCTGCGTGGCCTAGCCAGTCTCCAGACCTAAACCCAATAGAGAATCTTTGGAGGGAGCTCAAACTCTGTGTTTCTCAGCGACAGCCCCCAGAAACCTGACTGATCTAGAGAAGATCTGTGTGGAGGAGTGGGCCAAAATCCCTCCTCCAGTGTGTGCAAACCTGGTGAAAAACTACAAGAAACGTTTGACCTCTGTAATTGCAAACAAAGGCTACTCTACCAAATATTAACATTGATTTTCTCAGGTGTTCAAATACTTCTTTGCAGCTGTATCATACAAATAAATAGTTAAAAAAATCATACATTGTGATTTCTGGAATTTTTTTTTTTTGGATTATGTCTCTCACAGTGGACATGCACCTACGATGACAATTTCAAACCCCTCCATGATTTCCAAGTGGGAGAACTTGCAAAATAGCAGGGTGTTCAAATACTTATTTTCTGCACTGTATATGCATATTATCAGAAATGGGTTTAATATATTGCCATGTATATTTATAACCAATATTCCACCCATAATCCCATGTAGAAAAAAAATGATATGCATATTATCAGAAATAGGTTTAATATAGTCCTATGTATATTTATAACCAATATTCCATCCATAATCCCCATGTAGAAAAATAATTATATGCATATTATTATCAGAAATGGTTTGAATATATCCCTATCTATATTTATAACCAATATTCCACCCATAATCCCATGTAGAAAAATAATTATATGCATATTATTATTAGAAATGGGTTTAATATATTGCCATGTATATTTATAACCAATATTCCACCCATAATCCCTTGTAGAAAAATAATTATATGTATATAAATATCATAAATGGCTTTAATATATCCCTATGTATATTTATAACAAATATCCCATCCATAATCCCCATGTAGAAAAATAATCATATGCATATTCATATCAGAAATGGGTTTAATATATTGCCATGTACATTTATAACCAATATTCCACCCATAATCACCATATAGAAAAATAATTATATATATATATATATATATATATATATATAATATATATATATATATATATATATATATATATAATATATACATATTTTTATCAGAAATGGGTTTAATATATCCCTATGTACATGTATAACCAATATTCCATCCATAATCCCTGTGTAGAGAAATAATTATATGTATAATATTATCAGTAATGGGTTACATATGTTAATTGTCAGGAGTTAACATACTAATTCTACCCATAATTTCCATCAAAAACAGGTCAAATGTAATTTTCCATTAATTCAGTATAATTTACTATGATCCTGGTGTACGGCTGAATAAAAAAGCAGCAAGTGAACAGTTAACCATTAGCAACTGCTTCTTGCAACATTGTATCAAGCATGTCAGGAAAGAATAACATATTTTTATAAACAACTGAATCATTACCATTTATATGTGTATAAAGTGCACTGACATCTAGTGAGAGTTCTCAGTATTGCAGCCAATAATCCAATCATCCCATCATCCCAATATGCAGTTTAGTACGTCCCCAAAAAAAACACGTATGCTCAGAATCAAGCAGAAGAGCCGAACTGCCTGTTGAACTTCATTGATTTCGGCTAATTGTATATCTTGTAGGTCACTGTGTTCTTGACGGTCTGAATTTCTGACAAGATTTGTGTGACCGTGTGTATGCAACACAAGTTTGAGCCAACGTTCCGACAGAAAAAATCCACGGTTTTCTTGTCGGAATTTCCGATTGTGTGTACACGGCATTAGTCGTGCATTCCACAAATCTGGCCTTCATGGAAGAGCGGCAAGTATGCAGGAACCAATTGAGAGACAGTTTCACCTCATTATAGGAATTTAATAAACATTGACCTTAATAGCATGATTGCGCTATAATTTTTTAATGAAAGTTGCATATTCAAAGATTGAAAACTTGACCTCCTGACCCTCTTTATTTAATTGTTTTGTTAAGTGTATTATCTCATTTTATATTATAAATAGAGTTGAGCGGACACCTGGATGTTCGGGTTCGGCGCGTCATTCGCGGAGCTGTGCTCTGAATGGATGGATCTTCTCATCGCTGGACCAACCGGACCGTCGTTGGAGAGATCACCCGTCGCTGGACTGATCACCCCGCTGGATAGAAGACCAACGTTGGAGCACGGGGAAGCAGCATCGATCGTCTATTTTCACCGCTGGATTTTTATTTGGTTTAATTAATAAAGTAATTTGTTCTACGTTGTGTGTGTTTTTTTTCTGAAAACTACTATTTACACTTTCTTCGTGAAATGGTAGGGGTACAGTGTACCCCATTACCATTTCACACAGGGGGGTAGGATCTGGGGGTCCCCTTTGTTAAAGGGGTCTTCCAGATTCTGATAAGCCCCCTGCCCGCATACCCCCACAACCACCGGGCAAGGGTTGTGGGGATGAGACCCTTGTCCACATCAACATGGGGACAAGGTGCTTTGGGGGGCACCCCAAAGCACCCTCCCAATGTTGAGGGCATGTGGCCTGGTGCGGTTCAGGAGAGGGGGGGCCGCACTCTGTCCCCCGCCTCTTTTCTGCGGCCGGCCAGGTCAACGTGCTCGGATAAGGGGTCTAGTGTGGATTTTAGGGGGGAACTCCACTCCATTTTTTTTTAAATTTGGGATGGAGTTCCCCTTAAAGTCCACACCAGACCTGAAGGGTCTGGTTATGGATATTTGTGGGGAACCTCACGTCTTTTTTTTTTTTAATTGACGGTGGGGTTCCCCTTAATATCCTTACCAGACCTAAAGGGTCTGGTTATTGAATTTGGGGGGACCCCCGCGCATTTTTTTTTTCCGAACTCCGAACCCGGACCCGAACGTTCACCAATTATTCGGGTTCGGGAAAAACCCAAAGTCCGTACCGAACCCGAACTTTACAGTTCGGGTTCGCTCAACCCTAATTATAAAGCAATAAACAGACTGTTGGTTCTAAATAAATTCTGTACAATAATCATAATACATTAACATGTTAAAGTATTTATGATGTTTAAGCCATTGGGTTTACATCGACAGTATTTTTAATAATCAAATTATTTTCATCTCTGCGGTTATATCCATCCAGGAGGCACCATATGTTTTTTATATTTACAAAATCTATCTTTGAACTTTAAAGCCCTGTACACACGACTAGGATTCCCAGCCGTATAAAGTCTGCCGGGAATCCCGACGGGAAAACCGAGAACCTGTTCGGTAACTTTTCCCATATACATACAAGAGGTTTTCCCGTCAGGAAAACTGTGGAGAGAGCTTTGGCCGGGAATCCCGCCCGTGTGTATGCTCCCTCACAGTGTTTCCCCATAGGAAAACTGCCGGGTTAAAATCGCTGGGAATCGGTGGGAAAATAGAGAGTTTTCCCGGCCAAAAGTTCTCTTGGCAGTCTTCTTGGCAGGAAAACCAGTCGTGTGTACAAGGCTTGCGGCAGGCATTTGTGTATTTAGAACATTGGTTGTACATAGACATTAGTCATCGCTCATCGGCAGCACCTTTGTCAGACTATTTATGTGCATGACAACTATATACCGATAGATCTCAGGCATTCAGTATTGACCTATGTACAGTAGATGTTGTAGTAGGCAGCCAATTATACATTTATATGGAAGTTGTCTGATGAGGGACTATTGCTCAATTACCAAGTGACAGGGAGATCATACCGAGTAAATTAGCTCTAGCTTTTTTGCTACGGAGAAACTCCCAGATGAAAGGGGGGGAAGGACAGTATCCAATGACACAAGTAAACACATGGTGACCAGGAAATGTCTCTAGATATCTATCCCCTGGGAATGTCACATTGTATCTCTGAGCAGCATCTCAGGTCTTCCTGTGGTTTGTAGGCTTTTAGTCTTTCAATGGTCAGTGCTGTACAATTAGCTCTCATATATTATTTATAGACATTCAATGTCCTGCATGTTGTATGGCATAAAACCTTACACGGCTGGATCTGTGATCAAAGATCATACATGAATCTGTATTTAGTGCAGCCGAAAATTCTCAGACCTTGAAGAAGGGGATACGCCTGAAAAATTGTCCTGAAAATGTTAATGCAAATAAAAAAAAGTATCATGAGGGAGCTGTGGTGGCTCAACGTGATTGGCACTGCGCTGACAAGCCATTCACCTCTGCAGCCAAGGGTTCGGATCCCGGTCTCGGCTACATGTGAATTGAGTTTGGTGGTCTCAGCCCGGCTCCCGGTGGGTGTGCTATGCAGGTATGCCTGTGCTTAGTACGCCCCCCCCCCCCCCCCCACAAAAACCCACCCATTGCACGCACAAGGAAATTGGTTTAAAACACATGCACTTTGGCCATGTGGTCTCTTAAATAAAGAGAGGCGAAGGACCTACGGGGCTGGCTGGTGGGCTAGGCCCCCTCACTCCTCATAGGGGGAGTCTCTCTGCCCCATTGGGGTCCCGTTGGGCACCCCAGTTGGGCTCCCAAAGCAGAGCAGGTAGGGCGGGTAGTGAGTGGGAGGGCCCCCCTTCACACCCGCCATTGCTCCACCAGGGGGCATGGAGAAGGATGGCGATTGCCTGCAGGGCCGGGAGGGTCTGCCCTACTCCCCCAAACTCCTGCTGTTCCGGCTCCTCTCTCTCGAGTTCACGCACAAAAATACACTTAAAAAAAAAGAAAAAAAAAAAAAAGTATCATGGACAGTACATGATTATTTCAGGCAAAATGCTGCAACCTTTGGATTTTTTGGGATGCATGCAGAATGACAATCCTCATTCTCTGTTTGGGGGAAAGACCACTGTGGAAGGTGACAATTCTGTAGTAGTCTCTGCTACTACAGTGATAGCCGCGGCCCTCCAGGTCTGTGCTGAGCAGCTTCCCTTCTGCATAGTGATCCCAGGGTGTTGCCTATTCAGCACGAGCCTTGTGTTTATTCAATGAATACAGGGCATTCTTTGATTGGGTAAAAGTTAAGATTATGACATCCCCACCCTCCTCTCCACCTTCAATCAGAGAATGCCTTCTTTTCATAAAAAAAAAAAAAAAGTTTTGGTTGGTGTAGTACTTAGACTGTGACATTCTGTCGCCACTATGCAGAAAGGAAGCTGCTTGGCACAGGAACCCGGGAGATTGCGGCTAATACTGTAGTAGTACTGAATGTTACATTGATTGTTACCTTCTACATCGGTCTCTCAGGTATGAGATATGCATACTTCCATTGTGGCCAAGTTGGACCAGTGTAACTAAGCAATTAACATTAGATATGTGCGTTCCCGTTCGTAACAAATTTATTTTCGTACAAATGTATTTTCGTACAAATTTGTTAATATTCGTACCCGCGGAACAATGTAAATATACGAAAAACTGAAAGAACCAAAATACGAAAACGACGGGATTACGAATGAGCCAGATAACAAACAAGCGAAAATACGGACGAACGATTCGACAATCTTAAGAAAATACGACAAAATGGAAACGGCAAAAGAACGAAAATTACATCTATAAACAAATGATTTGCATTCCGTATTTTAAATACTTTGTCTGTTCGTATTTTCAGTCGTATGTTCATATTTTCATTTGTGTGTTTTGTAAATCTGTTTTTTTAGTCTGTTTGTAAATTTGTGAACTTGTATCGATTTTTTGAATGGGCAGTGAGTGTAGTTAGTAAATCAGCTTCTCTCTTTTGTGCCGAGTACAGTGTAAAGCCTCGTACACACAATCGGACTTCAAATAAACTTTTCCGTGGATTTTCGTCTGAAGGGAGTTCAGTTGGCCAGACTTTTGAACCCGAAAATGGTTTTCTGATGGAGCTTACAAACGAACAGATTTTTTGAAAAAGAACGGAACACTATCGTTTTTATGTTTGTTTTTATGTTTGTTGGCAAAAAAGTCCGAATAGGAAAACGTGCGTCTTATGAAATTACGAATCGGTACGAACCTACGGAACGATACGAAACGGAACAAAAGAAAACGAAAAATGCAGGGCTGTGCAAATTAACTTTTAATTAATCGATTAATCTTTAATTTTTTTGATCGATCAAAATCTTTTTGATCGATTAAAATTCTTTTGATTGGTACACACCTCTCCGCCGGCTTCTTGGCCTTCAGATGGCGTCCATCTGAGGGGCTCCTTTGCTGTGCTTTCATATCTGCATGCCGGCGTGCCCTTACTATCTGCCACACGCAAGGGCTATTACACTTCCATCTATCAACTTGGAAGTTGTGATAGTTCCCTTCACGGGACATCTACATGCCGACGAACTGATGTTAACCCCTCCTCATCAGGATTCAGCAGTGGTATCATTGTACACATTTGTATACCAGTATCATACTTAGCTACATGTTTTTATGACTGCTTTTGGTACCGTTTGGTATTACTCGCACCATTTTTACAGTTTATGTAGCTACATCGATTTTATCTCCAGTGCAATATTTATTTGGTTACCTACTTGAAGACTATAAAAGTTTTAATACTATTCCCATCGAGCGCTGCCTTTGTATGTTTTTTATATAGGTGATGGGGGTGGTGGCGCTGTCACTAGTATGTTGTTTGACTGACCCAGTAGAGTGATGGGTAAGTTTTAATGGGACAACATTCCCTCAAGTGATAAAATAAAATAAAACAGTTATTAGTTGTTATAAAAGGTGTAATAGAAGAAATATCCTGTAATGAGTGGCAGTGGTGGTGCTTCCCAGTGCTGCCAGTGGTGTGTCACCAATAAGAAAAAGTATTTAAAAATAAATATTAAAAGAGTATAGTACTGAGTGTGTACTTGCAATGAGAAAATTACACTCTCCAGTGCAATATTTATTTGGTTACCTACTTGAAGACTATAAAAGTTTTAATACTATTCCCATCGAGCGCTGCCTTTGTGTGTTTTTTGTATCCTGCTCTCCATTTTTCCAGTGGTTGGTAGCTGCACTGGGAATCAGCCTGCAAGGAGATCAGCTAAAAGTAGTTGGATCTGTATGTGCGTTTATAATTAATCGAAATTAAAAAAACAAACGATTAATCAAACACAAAAATTTTGATCAGTAACAGCCCTAGAAAAATGTTGTTGTGCACATGTCTAATAAACATCATACTTATGCCGCATACACACGATCGGAAATTCCGACAAGAAAACCGTGGATTTTTTTTTCCGAGGGAATGTTGGCTCAAATTTGTATTGCATACACACGGTCACACAAAATTCTGACTGTCAAGAACGCGGTAACGTACAACACTACAAAAAGCCGAGAAAAATGAAGTTCAATGATTCCGAGCATGCGATTTTTTTTGCACGTCGGAATTGCATACAGATGACCGGAATTTCCAACAAGAACTTTTCTTGTCTGAAAAATTGAGAACCAGCTCTCAAATTTTCGACAGAAAAAGTGCGATGGAGCCTACACACGGTCGAAATTTCCGACCAAAAGCTCACATCAAACTTTTCTTGTCGGAATTTCCGATTGTGTGTAAGCGGCATTAGCGTTTGGCTTTAATGATCATATGTAACTTATCCTATTAAGCATTTTATTAGTGTAATAATTGATGCAACTGATAATACTTTTTAATATTCCCTAATAACTTTTTTTCAGTTAGAAGCAATTAGTATGGTGTAAAATCTAAAAATTTGGCCCCTTTAGGGCATTTACATTATTACATAGCTCCCAGTCATCCCTCTGCCCATTTTCCCTCAGCAGTTGTCCCTTTGTTTGGTCTGATGTGTAGACCTCTACACATCACGTTTTTATCTTTTTTTTGCATATTAATTCTTGGTCCCCATGGCTGGGTGACATGGCAAGGGTGTTTCCTTTAGGCACATAATTTGTGTTAAAAGGTATCAGTCTTTCTCAGCTCAGAAAGTTGGAGGTATGCATTCAGCTCAAAGGCTGTTGACGTTGGCAATGTGTGGCAGGCGACGGTGGCAAGTGACAAGCTCAGGGCTCCTACTGATTCTGCATTGTGGTGAGTTGAACCATTTAATTATATATTACAATGTAATAATATAAATAATGCGCTTCAATCATCCTGACACCATAACAACCATGGTGTCGGCATGATTGAAGCGCCAACACCAGCCATTTGTTGGAAGTACCAATAAATATAACCTTATTGATAATTTGCATTTTTATGCCCGGGGGCCTATAATGCTCTTAAGATGGCACTGTACACACTGGCAGCAATTGATGAGGCACACTGGCAGCAATTGATGGGCACACTGGCAGCAATTGATGGGTACAGTAGCTGCGTTTGATGACACAGTGGCGGCAATTTATGGGCACAGTGGCTGCGTTTTATTGGCACAGTGGCTGTAATTGATGTTTGTTTTTGTTTTTAGTTTGTTTGCCCCCCCCCCCCCCCCCCCCCCCCAAAAAAAAAAAAAAAATTAACATTTGAGCCGCCACTGATATAGTTCCTTTTTGCTCTTTTTTCTAATATGCAATTGGAAGAATGTTGTTGTAACTATTTTCTAAATTTGCCTGTTGATCATTACCTGTCCTGTATCCTCTGCACGTTCCCATTCTTATCTCAAAGAGCCCTCCCTGTTCTTATCTGGGACTACCAGAATGTTGTAGAGAATGTTGTTGAATGTTGTAGAGGTCTGAGAGTTGAGGTGGTTTATTAGTTTAGCTAAGACACCACTCCACATACTAAGCTGTGTGTTGTCAGCCCACAACAGGCCTTAGGACCTAAGTATTTTTGCAAGATTATAAGGTCATTTTCTGTACAGGGTCTTTAACGGGATATACACAGAAAAATGTGCCTGTGTTTTGTGCCTTGATATATGCTTTAAACACTATTGGCAATTACACTAAAACACTAATGCATTAAGGAAGCAACCAAGAAATACAGTGGCAGTACAGTGCATTAAGATGTAACAGTAAGGAAAGTCTGCAGAGTGAAGTGTAAAGGTGAAAATGAATGACACAAGAGGCCACAGTCTACAGGGAGGGGGGGGGGGGATGCAGGAAGGAGGAAGCAATGTGTGTGTCCTACATCGACACATGTGTCCTTGGTCATTATTCATCTATGCAATCACGTCACCCTAGTTCTAAAGAGCAAATTAACATTCCTGCTGACCAAAATCCTATTTAATATGTCCTCTGCAATGCCTGATACAGCTCTTTCATGCAAGCATATTCCTGAATATTTTTACACATTTTCAAAAAATGATATGATTTTATTGTGCCAGTTAAGTGAATGTTCTCTCAGATAAGGAAAAAGGTGCCAAGCCGCTCCAGATGAGCACAATCCTTCTCTCCAACCTTCAGGTGCGAGTCCAGTCCGCTATCTGGATAAGGAGACACTGGCATAGAAGAAGTTGACCGCACTCACAGGTATCAATCAAATTGTTAACTTTATTGTAGATAAAAGTTCATCAAACAATAAATAATGACATCCTTAACATCAATACAGACTGTCAGAAGGGCAGAGATTAATGCGTTTCACAAATCGGAATTCGCTTAGTCCCTGTGAATGTTCTGCTTTCACTTAAAAGAGAAGTCTGGGGTTGGAAACAATCATATTCACCTAGATGGCTGTAGCACCGATCCCAGTTGCATCTGTCCCCTGCCTAGACCGAGAACTGAGCGATCAAAAACCGCTGATCACTCAGTTCTTGGTTTTCTGTGTCAGTCAGTCATTGGCTTACTTCTCTTCCCCTCCAGTGCTCATTGGAGAGTGCTGGGCTGTGGAGGGGGTGGGAGCCGCAGTCTCCTTGAAAGACTAATGCCCTGTACACACGATCGGTTCATCTGATGAAACCGGTCTGATGGATTTTTTCATCAGATATCCGATAAAGTTGACTTTCATCAGTGGTGCCTACATACCATCGGTTAAAAAAACGATTGTTTCAGAACGCGGTGACGTAAAACACAACGACGTGCTGAGAAAAATGAAGTTTAATGCTTCCGAGCATGCATCGACTTGATTCTGAGCATGCGTGGATTTTTAACCGATGGACGTACCAACAGACGATCGTTTTTTTCTATTGTTTTTTTAACCATCAGATAATTTTGAAAACAAGTTCCTCGTTTTTTAACCGATGGATAAAAACCGATGGGGCCCACACACGATCGGTTCGTCTGATGAAAACGGTCCATCAGACCGTTTTCATCAGACAAACTGATCGTGTGTACGCGGCATAAGCCAGCTGCTGGTCCAGGCATCTGGGTGGATTCTGACTGTGGATTTTGAAGTCGTGATCGATCCAGCAACTGGACCGGTTGAGTGACAGCCGACAGCGGGCTTTAGTTAGTTCTGCACTCTTGTGATCCATAGGAGAAGTAGGGTAAAAGGGCTTTGTCCCTAATTCTACTTTAGGCCCAATTCACACTATGTTCGTTAATAAACGTTTTACCACATGGTAAACATTTGTCACTGCATGGACACACAGGAAATAATTTTTTCCTCTGTGCCCTATACACAGTGCAACGCAGTCTAGCGCTGCGCTAAAATGCAGACATGCTGTATTTTATCGCATCACACTGACTCAAATTGCATGGCATGTCAGACAGCACTTCCAACACAGCAGTGAATGAAGTGTATGTTTTGTACACTTCAAATAAAGCTGGTATAAAGAAAAAAAAGAACAAGGCGGTGCTCTGCATCGTAAACCACACTGCACCCTAGACAGCCGGTGACACGCTGAATCACTGTAGTGATAATTGCCCCTCAACTAGGTGATATGGTACCTCAGTAAAGCTCACAGTACCTACAGTACCTGTCACCGAGAATGTGTTTCCAGCACGACAGCATTGCGCTGATTCTCGGAGATAGGGTGCGCGTCATAGAAGTGACTGGGATCTGACTTGGATTCCCGCCAGTTCTACAAGCGCGTTTGGTATGAATCATGAGGGGAAACTCCACGCCAAAATTTTAAATAAAAATCCGGCATGGGTTCCCCCCCAGGGGGCATACCAGGCCCTTAGGTCTGCTATGGATTGTAAGGAGAACCCCCCTATGCCGAAAAAACGGCGTGGGGGTTCCCCCACAATCCATACCAGACCCGCATCCAAAGCACGCCGCCTGGCCAGTCAGGAAAGGAGTGGGGATGAGCGAGCGCCCCCCCTTCTGAGCCATACCAGGCCGCATGCCCTCAACATGGGGGGATTGGGTTGGGCCCCCTGCGGCCCCCCCACCCCAAAGTACCCTGTCCCCATGTTGATAAGGACAGGGCCTCTTCCCGACAACCCTGGCCGTTGGTTGTCGGGGTCTGCGGGTGGGGGGCTTATCGGAATCTGGGAGCCCACTTTAGGTGAATGAGTATGGGGTACATCTTACCCCTACCCATTCACCTGGAGGCAAAGTGTTAACAAAAAAACAACAACACAGGGTTTTAAAATATTTTATTAGTCAGCTCCGGGGCCCCTCTCTCTTCTTTAGCTCTTTTACGAGGGGGGCTTGCTTCTTTGACGTCTTCTGGGGGGTCCCAGTCTTCACCGCCGTCTGGTTCACTTCCGCCGGGTGGGGGCCGCTTTCTTCTTTAGCTCTTTTACAGCGGCCCCCTCCCGGGCTTCTCCTCCGACGTCTTCGGCGGGGGGGGTTCTGTCGCCTTCTGCATCCCACGTGGGTAGGTACTGGAGCATGATGGGACTGTGACGTCATAAGAGGTCTATATAAATCGGTGCGAGCCGCGCACCCGGCATTACAGTGGGAAGAAGCGTTGCGTCAACATCGGAAGAAGAGAAGAAGGCAGAAGACTGCATAGAAGAGCGGGCTGGCCGCGGCTTGCTTTGAATACGAGTCTGGTATGGATTGTGGGGGAATCCCCACACCGTTTTTTCGGCGTAGGGGGGTTTTCCTTACAATCCATAACAGACCTAAGGGCCTGGTATGCCCCCTGGGGGAGAACCCTTGCCGGATTTTTATTTAAAATTTTAGAGTGGAGTTCCTCCTCATGATTCATACCAAACACCGTGTGTAGATTTGGCGGGAATCCAAGTCGGATCCCCGTCGCTTCTATGATGGCATTGTCCCCATCGCGGCAAGCCGGCTCGGGGGTGGCTCCCGCGATAGGGCTCGTAGGTGGTCAATCTCGTCGAGAAAGGGAGCAAGATTGACACAATATCGCGGTCACCTACTGTAGATGCAAGGTGTTTCTATTACCCTTTCTCTCCAACTCTCAATCTTCCCTTTTTGTTAGACCTGTCTTTGTTGCTCTTATATGTGCTTTTCTCTCTTTATTTACTCTGTCCTGCTCCATAATGTCCCATACACACACAATCAAAATTTCCAATGGAAAATAGACATACGAGTGCTGCCAGCATTGCTGCAGAGGTTGAAGGGGTGGGGGGTCAGCCTGTCAGTGCTCATTTCTTCAGTGTTGTCACATGAAAAAATATAATAAATATTTACAAAAATGTGAGGGGTGTACTCACTTTTGTGAGATACTAGTAGTGTATGTTATCTTTGGCTGCCTTTGCTTAACTAGTTCCTGTGCTTCACAGAGAAGTTACTCTTTGTTGTGGCAGAGTGTTGGATACCTTGGTATCAATGGCCCAGATAGAGTAGAATGCTCTGGGTAAAGGCTGGTACCAACCAGCATTCGGTTGGAGGAGAATCACCTAGCATTCAGGAGGAAGATCAAGACTCATCTCTTTTGATACCAAAGGAGACAGGAACAACAAGCGCCCAGAGGCGATTCAGTTTGCATGTGCCGCGCTATATAAGTTTTCATTCATTCATTCATTTCACTGCACTTAAAAGTTATTTTTTTTTAGGTAGTAGGCAGCATGGCAGACAGGTGGATCAAATGTCAGTATCTTTCACTTTTGGCCTAAGAAATGTTGTCACTTTGCCCCTTCTTTTACAAGAACTTTATGAAAATTGGGGGGAGGGGGGTATCTATCTATTATACATCCCTCTCCCATTCAGTGAACTTGTTACATAGTAGGTGAGGTTGAAAAAAGACACAAGTCCATCAAGTCCAACCTATGTGTGTGATTATAGGTCATTATTACATTGTATATCCCTGTATGTTGTGGTCATTCAAGTGCTTATCTAATAGTTTTTTGAAACCATCGATGCCCCCTCGATGAGACCACCGTCTGTGGAATGGAATTCCACATATTTGCCACTCTTACAATAAAGAACCCTCTACATCACAGGTGTCAAACATGAGGCCCCTGGGCCAAATCCGGCCCTCCAGGCCATTTCATGTGGCCCTCACACCTCTCCTGCAGCGGCAGGAGAGCTCCAGCCCTCCTCTGGTCCTCCTCCAGACCCTTACTTTCTGCTTTCAAACAATGCATCCAGCTTCTTCCCAGCAGCAGCTTAAGGAAAGGGGGTACACTGTGAAGTAAGGGAGAGTGGGGAACTCAACTTCTGATGGTGGAGTGGCTCTTGACATCTAATGTAAGGGGAGGGGATGCGCTGGACATCTAGTCTTACAGATACAACTGTCCCTTTTGAGGGCAATCATAATGCTGATGTGGCCCACGAAATTGAGTTTGACACCCCATGTTCTACATAGTTTAAGATTAAACCTATTTTTCTTCTAATTTGAATGAGTGGCCACGTGTCTTGTTAAACTCCCTTTTGCAAAAAAGTTTTCTCCCTATTGTGGGGTCACCACCACTACGATATTTGTAAATTGAAATCATATCTCCTCTCAATCATCTCTTCTCCAGAGAGAATAAGCTCAGTGTTCACAACCTTTCTTCATAACTAATATCCTCCAGTCCCTTTATTAGCTTTGTTGCCCTTCTTTTTACTCGCTCCATTTCCAGTACATCCTTCCTGAGGACTGGTGCCCAGAACTGGAGAGTATACTCCAGGTACGGCTGGACCAGAGTCTTGTAAATTCTTTCTTTAACCACTTGTCATCTGCCCACCGTCAAATGACGGCGGGCAGACGACTCCATTGTTCTGACATCACGTCATATGACGTGATGTCCCTTTAAAGCCGCGGGCGGGCGCGCGCGCGTCGCCGGCGGCGCGCGCGCGCACCCGCCGCTCTGCGGGGATCCCGTGCGAGTGCCCGGCGGCAACGATCGCCGCCGGGCACACGCGATTGCTCAGTAACTGAGCTGGGACGTGCAGCTCTGTGTGTAAACACAGAGCTGCACGTCCCTGTCAGGGAGAGAGGAGAGCGGTTGTGTCCCTTGTACATAGGGACACAATCGGTCACCTCCCCCAGTCACCCCCCCTCCCCCTACAGTTAGAACACTCATAGGACACACATTTAACCCCTTCCCCGCCCCCTAGTGGTTAACCCCTTCACTGCCAGTCACATTTATACAGTAATCAATGCATATTTATAGCATTTTTCACTTTATAAATGTACATGGTCCCAAAAATGTCAGAAAAGTGTCCGAAATGTCCGCCATAACGTCGCAGTCCCAATAAAAAAATCGCAGATCGCCGCCATTAATAGTAAAAATAAAAAAATAAAAATGCCATAAACTATCCCCTATTTTGTAAACGCTATAAATTTTGCGCAAACCAATCGATAAACGCTTATTGCATTTTTTTTTTACCAAAAATATAAACTGAGGGAAAAAATATTTTTTTTATATATTTTTTGGGTTATTTATTATAGCAAAAAGGAAAAAATATTGCATTTTTTTAAAAATTGACGCTCTATTTTTGTTTATAGCGCAAAAAATAAAAACCGCAGAGGTGATCAAATACCACCAAAAGAAAGCTCTATTTGTGGGAAAAAAAGGACGCCAATTTTGTTTGGGAGCCACGTCGCACGACCGCGCAATTGTCAGTTAAAGCGACGCAGTGCCGGAAGCTTATATTTTGTCTGGGCAGGAAGGGGGTGTAGGTGCACAGTAGGTAAGTGGTTAAAAACAATGTAAGGACTTTTGTTAATGGAGGGGAGACAGAAAGAGGCAGAAACCCAGCAGGACCTTCTTCTTCCTGCAACATTAGACCCAAAGCTATTAACCCCCTAGGACCTGTGGAAAGAAGGCCTCTACAGAAACCATAAGTATTCAAGATATAATTTATAACAGGTAAGTAATGCGACTAATTATTAATAATTATTTGTTTACTAGTAATGGAGGCGATCAGCGATTTATTTATTTTTTTGTGACGTATATCGGCGTGAAGGGGTCCTCAAGTGGTTAAGAACATTATTTTTTATCAAGTTGTTATGGGTAAAGTTCCGTTTTAAATGTGCAGGTAAAGGACATGATTCTAACCACAATATACAGATAATCCTTAAAGGGAGAGGTTAAAAATGATTATATAAAAATACTTATCCGTTTAATATGTAGCGCCCCCTTGCGTTTAGCACAGGTATTGCGCTTTAAAAAGAATAGTTGATTGGGACAGTTTCTTTGCTCTCAATCTCAATTGTTGAGTTACTGGCCCGTCTTATTCTGGGAAGGTCCACTGGCTCGGACTGCATTCTGGGGATGTGAGTTCATCCTTGGCCGGCAGTGGGAGCTAGAGGGATTCCTGGCAGATTGGGTCTTCCCCAGCAGCCAATTGGAGAGTTTTTCCTCTCACTGGGCATGCTGGGGAGGGGTATATCTGGAAGGGAGGTCAGGTGTTCGGGGTTCTCTTTTGGCGTTCCCTGCGGGGGGTCCCGGAGTCGGGGTGCGGCATCCACCTTTAGGGTGTGCCCACCCAGGGACCCCGCCGGCTTGGCCTATCTGGCAAAATACCTGGGCCCTGCTGAGTCTCGGTCGGAGATGAATCTGAGGGGGACCCTAGTAAATGGCTGGGTTCCTGAATGTCGCCGGGTGGATCCGGTACTAAAGCCATAGACGGGTACGCTTTGGTGTCGCAAGGTGCCGGACACACGGGAAATAGCTGGGAGGATTTGCTCCGTTCGGGTGTCGGCAAATTATTCAGATTACATTGGCCTGTGGCAGAGGCCTAGAGCCGGGTCAGAGACTCCTAGCCTTTGTGACAGTGATGCGTGTGAATTGGCGCTGTCTGCGACTGAGTTGCGCTGTGTGCTTATCCAGGCCTGACATCAAGAATCTCTATCTCTTATTCATCAACCTGTCCTTCTTCATCGAGTTCATGTTTGGCTATGTTGGGCTGGAATTAAAGCATAAGAAAATCTTTATTGCCTGTCTGGACATTCAAGTTATTGCAAAGTGTTCTGGTGCATCCCTAGACCAAGCAAGGGTAACTTCAACATGCCGATCCCATCATCAAACCAGCGGCCCATTCGGGGGTGACGCTACAATATATATTAATTAAATATAGGGAATGTCAGGCGTACAAAAATGCAAACAGTTTTGTAGAAAATTGCTGTCAGATAAAATCTCAAAATGTATGGTACACAATTTCAGCTACACAACCCTGAACGTGCACGTTAGGCGTATATGACAAAGCAGAGAAAGTCACTGACTTGAGCAGAGCCCACAAATCTAAAGCCCCTTCCTACTCTTTTTTTTTTTATGTACAGCAAATTTTCCACCATACAGACTTTATGCTTCAATGACGTATTCTGTGCATAAAGCCCACTTGCATTTACATCAATGTATTTAAATGACAAAGGCTGTGCTAATACATGTGTCATTGTTTGTTATGTTGTTATTGTTTATAAGCACTAAATATTTTAAGCCCACTCTAAACAGGGAAGCACAAATCAAGTATTGCAGGTTGACTTATATAACTATTTTCTTGGAAAGATCCGTAATGTTGGCAGGGCGCTGTATTCCCCAGGTCACAGCAACCCTCTAGCCCTGAGCACCTAGGCCTGGGCCTGCACAGAGCATTATTTCATGTCAGCACACAATGATACGTGTGTAGTTTGTGTACATATTATCCAGGCGATTCAAGTTATGGTCCATAGGTAAACCGGTTTCTACAAATAATAATGCTGAGAATATAGCAAAAAGGTTGTTTGTATCTTTTGTCAATCTGTCATCACTTGAAGGAAGACTGTTATGCAAAGTACTAGCTCTGAAGTAGTATGCATAGCAATCCTCCAATTCGCAATAGTATGAACCCAGCCTGAGGAGGAAGAGCATAACTAATAGTGTAAGTCAGGGGTATTTATATTAAAATCCAAGGAGGTCCAGTCACTAAAATGTTCCTTCTGCAGAGTTTTAAATCGTAAGTTTGTGCTATGACACAAACAAATTGTAGTCACTATGGTGGTTAGACATGTGCATTCGTTTTCGTTAGAATGCATTTTCGTCCGAAAATCGTCCGAAAAACGAAAGCGCAAGAAACGAAAACCGAAAGATCCGACATAAAAAATGCTTTTATTTTCGTTCAGATCCGACGATTTTCAATGCTTTGTCGAATTTCCGTCGTTCAATTCCTACCTAATTACTGTATTCAGTGAATACAGTGAATATAGGTAGGAATTGAACGACGAAAATTCGACAAAGCATCGAAAATCTTCGTTTTCGGACGAAAACTTTCCCAAAGAAAACGACATAAATCAAAAAGATTTTCGAGAGTAACTAAATAAATTAATTTTCCAAACGAAAACAAAAAAACGAAACAAAATATTCCAGTCTGCACATGTCTTGTGGTTATTTACTAAAACCTGGAGCATGCAAAACCTGGTGCAGCCCTGCATAGAAACCAATCAACTTCCAGGTTTTATTTCTAAAGCCTATTTGAACCAGCTGAAGTTAAAAGCTGATTGGCTATCATGCACAGTTGAACCAGATTCTGAGTGCACAGTTGAACCAGATTCTCAGTTTATCAAAAACTGAGAAATTTACAATTTCCACAGCGTTTCACCATATTTATTGTCATGTTTCAGCTATGACATTCCTACATCGGTCGTCCCATTCTATCAGTTGTGCCCATCAGAGTGCTCCTTTACATCACTTGATCCCATCAGAGTGCCCGTTTTTATCTTTTGTGCCCATCAGAGTGCCCCTTTCCATCTGTTGTGCCATCAGAGTGCCCCTTTACACCATATGTGCCCATCAGAGTCCCCCTTGACATCATATATGAGGCCAACAGAGTGCCCCTTTACATTATATGTGACCTTCAGGGTGACCCTAAAAATCCCATCTAAGTGAACAGCATATGTCCAGAAGCTGCAGGGGGCGGGAGCTGACAGAAGGGAGGACTTTCAGGGGGCAGAAGCTGGCATAAAGGAGGAGCTGCAGGGGACAAGAGCTGGCAGAAGGGAGGAGCTGTAGGGGATGGGGGGCTGGCAAAAGGAACGAGCTGCAGAGGGTGGGAACTGGCAGATGGAACATACTGCAGGGGATGGGAACTGGACTAAGAAACTTGCTACAGGGTATGGGGTGCACATGTGGCCTCACTGGTTGCTGGCTGTCCTAGCAACTAATGAATGCTGAGCAGTGGGGATCGGGCACTGCAGACTGGCGGGCTGACAGTCCTGACACAAGCATCACTTGGTCTGTGACCATAACTGGATTGCGGCCTGCCATTTAATGAAGGCGGTGTAAGTAAATATGGGTTTAGTGCGCTCCCTAAAAGTGTGGAATGTGCAGTTTATCAGTTTGGTGAGACCAACTCAGGGAAGTTTTGATATATGGAAAACCAAGCTTAGCATGATTTGTGACTATGGCTTGCATTAACCTAACGTGTTACCCTGTATTAAGGTGTGCTGCATTAAGGCAGCGTGTTTATTTTGAATAGGCTGACAGCACACCTTAACACACAGTAAATTGGAAGTAGCCCCTTTCTTAATTCATCACACCACGGCGCCCAGCGTGTGCATTGTGGCACATTGCAGTGCAGGTGCATTGTCTGCTACTATTACAATGTGTTCAAAATTATTGGCGCTGCAACACCCGGCACTGCAGTTTGCATAGCATCATGCATTTTGGCAACGTAGTAAAACACATGTCACTGCCGTGTATAAATGTGAGTCTGACCTCAGCAATCACACTGTGTACGTAGCATAATCCTGACGTAATCCTGAACTCTGCATTCTGTATGTAGTGCGACCCATATACAACTGGCCCTTTGAGGACAACCACACTGCTGATGCGGCCCTCGATGAATTTGAGTTTGCCACCCCTGCACTAAAGCATTACTTCATATATTGGCATTAAAAAATTGTGTAAAATAAACGACACAATCTGATGAACTACCAAACCGATACAGATAGGAGAAATGAACAATGACTAAATGCAAACAGTAATATCATACAATGGCTGTAAAACATAAAAGAAAACCTGAAATGCAACTGTAAAGTTTTCTTATATACTGTATACATTTTATTGGAAAGGGGGTCCAAACAATGGCTTTCTAAGCTTTAGCCTAAACATCAGAGGTATAAGGGAACTAACATTGCTGACCTTTTTTATGAAAATACTAGTTGCCTGGCTGTTAGAAACGGTCCCACTAGCTTCGGTATGCAGTCCCTGTCACTCAGTATGCAGATGAGGGAAGTCAGAGAGACGTACTTATCTGCATACTTTTTTGGAAATCATGTCTTAAAAGTATTGAAATAAAACTGTAAACGTGACAGCTTGGCAACTAGCATTTTCAGAAGAAGTCACAATGGCAGTCTGTGTTTCTTTTCACAGGGTTTCTTAGACTAGGGAATTCCAGAGCAAACCTAATCCATATGCTGAATTATATCGCCCTCTGCTGGCTGAATTAGGCATACTACCATACACCCATGGTACTGTGACTAAATGAAAGAACACAGCATTACCAAAGTCTTTACTCATAGCAACTACTTTAGAAAAATCTCTATGAGTAAAAACTTTCTAATAAAACAGGAAATGTTATTTGGTTGCTATGAACAAAATAACATTGATAGTGTGAATTTTTAATGCCGCTGATGGTTAAACAACTCTCTTTCACAAATGTTAAAACTGTTCTTTAAGTTTAGTTTGAATAATTGTTAAAAAAAAAAAAATGCTATAAAGGTATATTTACCATTAGCTTAAAAATAATAAAACAAAAATGTTTTTTTCAAATTTGTGTAATTGCTTCTAAATCTAAAAATATGAATACGTACAGCACTAGTCCCTATACACAATAAAATACCCAGACAAAATACTTTCATACATATTAACCACTTCCATACCAGGCACTTACGCACCTTTCCTTCCCAAGCCAATTTTCAGCTTTCACGCAGTCGCAATTTGAATGACAATTGCGCGGTCATGCTACACTGTACCCATTTTGTCCCCACAAATAGAGCTTTCTTTTGGTGGTATTTGATCACCTCTGACATTTTTTTTTTTTTTTTGCGCAACAACTAAAAAAATACAGAAAATTTTGAAAGAAATTACGTTTTTATTTGTTTAGGTTAATTTTTTTGTGAATAAGTACGTTTTCTTCTTCAATTACGGGCACTGATATGGCGGCACTGATGGGCACCGATGAGGTGGCACTGATGGGCAGTGATAGACGGCACTGATAGGCGGCGCTGGTATGCAGCACTGATGGGCACTCATAGGCGGCACTGATGGGCACTCATAGGTGGCACTGATGGGCACTCATGGGCGGCACTTATGGGTGGCACTGATGGGTACTTATGGGTGGCACAGATGGGCACTGATAGGTGGGCACTGGGCATAGATGGGCACTGAGGTGGCACTGATGGACACTGAGGGGTGGCACTGATGGAGACTGAGGGGTGGCACTAATGGCATTGTTGGGCATCACTTCAGTCAGTGCCCATGTTGCCAGTCATGGCAACATGACAACATGACATTTTTTGCCTATTATTTCTAATGGGCACCGGGGGGGCCTCCCTGGTGGTCCAGTGTGGGCATCCAAGGGGGGCCTGCGCTGATAAACAATCAGCGCGAACCCCCCCTGTCAGGAGAGCCGCCGATCAGCTCTCCTCTACTCGCGTCTGTCAGACGCGAGTGAGGAAGAGCCGATCAACGGCTCTTCCTGTTTACATTGTGATCAGCCGTGATTGGACACGGCTAATCACGTGGTAAAGAGCCTCCGCCGGAGCCTTCCCCACATCACTGATCGCCCCAAGGGTGCGCGCCGGCATGTAATCCTGCAGGACGTCAATAGATGTCCAGTCAGGATTACAGAACCACTTCCCGGACATCAATTTACTATTGACCGGGCGGGAAGTGGTTAAATACGATTCAAGAAGGACGTTTTTTTCAAAATTGGGGTACCCAAAATTGTCCATAGGCATAATTTTAAATAGACTATACAGCTAATCAATTTAGAAGTAACAATATATGATGATACATGATGCAAGGAAGCCTAATATGCATTGTACAAATATGCAAATGTTCATATGTGCATGGTGGTACTTTATATTTTGTAAAGTGTATTTACAAATTTGTATTTATTTTTCCATTACCTGTAGTACTTTCACAAAGGTGCTGACAAGTAAATAGTAATAGTAAAAAGGCAGGCCTCCTTTTTTTGGAGACATTAAATGTCTCCTAGACCCGTAATGCCACCCCTGCACTCTGTTTAACCACTTGCCCACCGGGCCTGTTTTTCAGATTCGGTGTTTACGAGACTAAAACTGTTTTTCCTGGTGCCTCCATGGCAACATACCTGTGACAAGCTCCGCCTTGGCTCCTCCCTCAGGACTAGTGAATATTATAAAAGAAGTGGTTAGTGCAGCCCCAGCATTCTCCTTTCTTTCCTCATACCTCATGGCAGTGAAATATGGTCGTTTGTCCTTACCTCCTGCATTCGGCAGCTTCCGTCCGGGTTCAAGCCTCTCCCGGACGCGGTCCCTTCTCTTGGGCAGCTAAACGCGCTTATAAGGTAGGGAGTCCCTTCTGTAGGATCTTTTGGGACAAGCAGTTTGTCTCTTAACCAAGAGCTCTATCTGCACGATTGTTTAGGCATTTGCTCAGTTTTGGCAACAGAGGTAGCAGCCATTCCTGTGTTTCTTTTTTTTTTTTGTTTGTTTGTTGTTCCAGGTTCCCCCAAACTTTCCTTTACTCTGGTCTCCTCTGATTTGTTTCCCCTCTTTACTTGCCTAGTCCCCTGTAACTTTCCCAGCTCCTTAGGAGCCGCGGTCGCTCAGCGCCAGTATTTTATCTACTTCCAGCGTCCTGCGTCGTGTTCTACGCACTTGTCGGCGGTGCGCGTCTTCCGGGTTCTCGTCCCGTCGGTCGGCGCATGCGTGGTGGATCCGGAGGCCGCGGTAGCCATTTTGGTTAGAGGCAGAGCGATGCTTTTCGCCCACAGAGCGTCAGGCACAGGACTGATCCCTCTAGTGGCTTGCAGGAAGAACTACACGCTCGGAAGATCCAGGGAAACACTCACTTCTCTCCAGGTAAGTAAAAGTAAAAAATAAAAGATATATATACATATTTTTTTGAAAAAATACAGGGGATATGTGTATTATATGTTTATTTAGGTTTCTTTTATATACTTAAATGTATAACAAAAAAAAAAAAAAAAAATCTAGGTAAAAAAATAATAAAAAAAATAAAATAAAAAAAATAAAAATATTTATTAAAGGATAAATACACATATAAAATAAAATATATATTTTCGTGTTTCCGGGAACTTAAAAAAAAAAAAAAAATGTATATATGTATATGTTTGTATATGTGTGTGTGTGTATATATATATATATATATACATATATGTATGTGTGTGTGTATATATGTGTATATGTATAGATAAAATCACACCATTTATTCAGAGGTAAATTCCCAAATTTGGGTCTGGCCACCGGATCCTTCTCTATCCTTTTCTTGGCTGCTACTTCTGCTAAGCCACCCAGTATGAGCCATTCGCCGCCCGTACAAGATCCTACTCTACAGCTGAGGTAAGGACCTACACCCAGGTAAGTTTACAGATCTTAAAAAAAAAAAAAAAAAGAGTGCACCGAGGCTGGTACCTTTTCAGCCCTGTACGCCAGAAGACGTCTAAGAGGACCTCAAGGCGACATGAGGACTATGGCGATCCTAGTTCCGGTAGAGACGGGTCAATAGTGGCAGGAAATCATCGGCCAAATAAACGCTGTCACTCATGCTCTCCGAAGCCTAGATCTCCGAAATGTCAGTCCCGGGGAGCCACCCCACTTCCGGGCAATCTGGTCTGTCAAAATTGCCCAGTGGCTAGAAGGCCCGAAAGCCTGCGAGTGGTGAACCTACCTAAAAAACGCAGTAAAGAACTCCCTCGCGGAATTGGGCCCCACAATGCCGCCGCGATAACCGGCATCTCCTACTCTGGAGGAAACAGCGGAAGTATCCATTCCCAGACCCATCTTTAGGTGAAACCTCGCCCGACGCCTGCTTCTTCCTTTAAACATCAGGAAGACAAGGCTAGCTCAAGGTCCTCTCTGATGACCTAGATACCTTTCGGTTTTGCCTTTACCATGGTCCTTATATGCAGGCGGTAAAACAAGCAATCGGCTAGATCTAAGTCGTGCTTTTTCCCTCCAGATTTCCTTTTTCCCTCTCATGGGCAAGATCAGGAGTGTGATTGAGGAAGAGTGGAAAAAGACGGAGACAAAATTCTCCATTGTTTGGCTGGGAAAGTTTTACCTCCTCAAAGACCGATTACGCAAGGCAGAAAGGCACTTGATGAAGCCGTGATAAGGTTGGTAAGGATCGTCACATTGCCCATGTAAAACTCGGCTTCACTTAAGGATCCACTAAGACAGAAGGATGGATCTCAACCCCCCACCAGATGGTGGGCAACGCTTGCAAACCTGCGAGGGTCCCGACATCAATGTCCAACGCCCTATACGCTTGGACAGATGATATGGAGTTGGCAATTCAACTGGATATCCCAAGGGCGACATCACCAGGGCCTTAGATGAGCTAAAGCTCTCAGCAGATCTTATTGGTGAACCTGCAATTGATATTATTTCAAAGTTCCCCTGAGTCAATGCTCCACACAGTTATGGCCAAACGGGCCTTGTGACTGGAACCATAGTCAACAAATATTGCCTCAAAACAGAGTTAGTACAAGATACATTCTGACGGGAAAGTCTTGTTTGGGGAGAAATTGGATACAGATACCTCTCGCATTACTGGGGGGAAATCAGGTCTGTTACCCCAAGACAGACGATCAGGTGCTCCAGGACATTCACACCCAGTTTCTAATACTCCAAGAGTAAAGACTACGGACAGTCCAGACAGAAGAAAGCCTCTAGGCAAAGCTAGAGAAGCACGCAGTCCACGCTCCTCAAGTCCCGTAGACGGAGACTCATGCCTACCCCACAGGATTCTGCTAAATCCTTTTGCCACCGGGTCATCCCAAGCGATCATTGTGGGGGCCAGACTCAAGCACTTCTCGAGGAGCTGGGCACAAAGTGCAGGGATCCGTGGGTAGTCTTCACAGATAAATATGGTTACTTCTGGACGTCTCTAGACAATCCCCCCTCCAAAGACTTATTTTCTCCAACAAGGGTGTCGAGTTCCCCCCAAAAAATCGGAAGCACTACAGCGATTCCTTCTCTCCTTGCAGGAACAGCAAGCAGTGTTTCCACTATCTCTATCAGAAAGATTTTCTGTTTTTACTCCACCCTGTTTCTAGTTCTCAGGAGAAACGGAGGTCGGAGACCCGTGATAGACCTGAAGAGCTAAATCGTCCTAGAAAATTCTAAATGGACTCGCTGCAAACGATTATTTGCTTAATCCAACGGGGGGATTGGATGTTATCAATAGACCTGCGGGATGCTTACCTGTATGTTCCTGTACTCCCTCCTTTCCAGAAATATCGGAGGTTTGCAGTGAGGCATGTACAGCTTCAATTTTTGAGCCTCCCATTCGGCCGCTGCATGTTACCAAAAGTCCTTACAAAGATCCAAATTGCCATCATAGCCCCTCTAAGAGACTTAGGGCTCTGAATATACCACTATGGGGGGGGGACCTTCGTCTCCTGGTGAAGGATCCAGCCCAATTAATCAAACAGAACGCTGCAGTATACTTCCCGCCTCAAAAGGTCACATCCATTATTCGGCAGATGAAGGGAGTCAGTGTGACGTTCTACCGGTGGGCATTGAGCTGTCTGAGCCTGATAGGCCAGATGTTCTCATGCATCACTACGGTGTTGGCATTTAAGACATTTCCAGCTGGAGTTTTAGAGGCTGCAGAATCAGACAGTATCTCTCTCAACCCATACACCTGACCACCCTGGTGCTCAGGAGTCTACATTGGCGGACGAAGAAACACATGCTTGTGAAATCACAACCATCAGGATATGTCAACTGGTTCACAACTACTACCGATACCAGTGCAGCAGGTGGGGGCTCACACTAAATCCAGGTCTCAGGGCAAGGAAGATGGTCCTTCCATACAACATGCCTGGTACCAAATATCCTGGAGGGCTGGGCAGCCTTCCTTTTGCATTGCCAGCCCTGGAAATTCGAGATACAGTTAAACCAATTCATCTCCGAGTGGCCAACAGGGCTGCAGTGTCTTATAGACATCGACAAGAAGGAACGCGCGGCAGGTCCCCGCTGGGAAGACTGGAAACCATAATCCTTTGGGCAGAAAGGAATCTAAAGACCTTAAAGCTGCCTATCTGTCCGGTCATCTCAACTCAAGGGCCAACCACCAATCTCAGTGGTTTGTCGATTCCAAAAAAAAGGTTTCTGCCCCCCGAAAGTTTTCAACTGGATAGTGGACCAGATGGACCTATTTGCAACAGCATTCAATACTAAGCTTTCAAAGTTCATCTCGAGGAGGCTTCCTCATCCCCAAGTGGTAGAAGTAGATGTGCTCTCTGCAATCCAGTCTATACCTTCTCTCCAGGCCCTCTCATTCCAAAGCTCCGGTTGAGCCTTATGGTAGAAACCATGACGGTGATAGCAGTCCTACCGCACTGGCCAAGACATCCTTGGTTTGCCACAGTAATGTTCCTGAATACCCAGCCTTTCAGTCAAGTATGCAATAATACCTTTCTCCTGTCCTAAAGTACGTCGTACCCACCCAGATCCCGACAGGTTGGGATTCACATCTGGCCGATGAAAGGGAAAGGTTCCAATCCCTAGGGTGTCCCAACAAAATTATCGCAACTCTGCTCAGGGCAAGAAAGCCATCCACAAACAGTATATATGATAGGGTTACATAGTTGCATAGTTGGTCAGGTTGAGAAGGGACACAAGTCCATCCAGTTCAACCACAATCAAGGTGTGGAACACGTTCTAGGCCTTCAAGATTGTCAGAAACTGCGATCCAGATTCTCCATCATCCTCTCAAATTCTTGAATCCTTGCAGGCTTAGGCCTAGGCCATAGATGCAAGTAGCGGCAATTTCAGCGGCAACCAGTTAGAATGGGCAAAGGATTCATTAATAATCCAATTTTTTCAAAGCCGTCAAAGACCCGACCACCAACTAAATCTTTCCACTCGGGACCTTGCTATCATCCTAGAGTCCTTAGCCAATCCACCTCTTGCCTCTTCGGAGTCAGCATCGCTTGGAATCTAACCATGCAGCTATCCTTCTTCATAGCCATTATTTTTGGCAGACATATTTTCAGAGCTCCTAGCTTAGGAGCGGATTATAATCATAGCATATTCTATCCTGACAGTGTAGAACTGTACGGGGATTTAGCCCCGAGGTCACATCATCAAACATGTCAAAACTTGGGCACTTCCAACATTTTCGGAACAGGACTCAGGTTCTCTTGATGAGCTAGACATTGCCTCCACTTTGAGATGCCATCCGCAGGCTACGGCATCCTTCAGGGACTCTACCAGGTTGTTTATAAGTCCCCAAGGTTAAAAACAAAGGCATGAAGGCGTCGGCAAAAACGATTGCCTCGTGGACCGTTACTCTCGTCCTCAAGGTGTACACGACAAAGGGACTGCGATCCCCTTTAACAGTCTGGACACACTCCAGAGTGGTTTCCGCCTCTAGGGCGGCAAGAGTGAGTGTATTAATTGAAGCCTTTTTGCAGGGCAGCGACATAGTCTTCTCAGCATACTTTTCTGAAAAATTTACAGAGTGGATCTGTTTTCGTCGGTGGAGCGCTGCAGACAGGTGGTAAATTAGGCCTCTGCTTCTTCTTTTAAATGATGATAATAATCTCTTTAAAATAAACCTCTAAACATCATCCCACCCATCTCAGCTAGTTATTTGTCACAGGTATGTTGCCATGGAGGCACCAGGAAAACAGAAAATTGTACCATACTTACCGTAATTTTCTTTTCCTGGTGCCTATCCATGGCAACATACAATCCCACCCTCGGTATTCTATATTACGGAGAATGCTGGGGCTGCACTAACCACTTCTTTTATAATATTCACTAGTCCTGAGGGAGGAGCCAAGGCGGAGCTTGTCACAGGTATGTTGCCATGGATAGGCACCAGGAAAAGAAAATTACGGTAAGTATGGTACAATTTTCTGTTTTTTTGCTAGAAAATTACTTAAACCCCCCAAACATTATATATATTTTTTTTCTAACACCCTAGAGAATAAAATGGCAGTCATTGCAATACTTTTTGTCACACCGTATTTGCGCAGCGGTCTTACAAGCGCACTTTTTTTGAAAAAAAAAAACACTTTTTTTGAATAAAAAAATAAGACAACAATAAATTTGGCCCAATTTTTTTATATATTGTGATAGATAATGTTACGCCGAAAAAAATGATACCCAACATGTCACACTTAAAAATTGCGCCCGCTCATGGCATGGTGTCAAACATTTACCCTTAAAAATCTCGATAGGCAACGTTTAAAAAATTCTACAGGTTGCATTTTTTGAGATGCAGAGGAGGTCTAGAATTATTGCTCTCGCTCTAACGATCGCGGCGATACCTCACTTGTGTGGTTTGAACACCGTTTTCATATGCGGGCGCTACTCGCATATGCGTTCGCTTCTGTGCGCGAGCTCGTCGGGACGGGGCGTTTTACATTTTTTTTTTTGTTTTCTTATTTATTTTTAATTAGTTTATAATTTTATACATCGAAATAAATAATAAAAAAAAAAAAATTATCACTTTTATTCCTATTACAAGGAATGTAAACATCCCTTGTAGTAGAAAAAAGCATGAGAGGTCCTCTTAAATATGAGATCTGGGGTCAAAAAGACCTCAGATCTCATGTTTAGGCTTAAATGCAAAAAAATAAAAAAAATAAAAAAATGTCATTTTTCAAATTTCAGAAAAAAAAAATGTTTCTTTAAGACGCTGGCCGGGACTGACGTTTTGACGTCACTTCCGCCCAGCAGAGCTGTGGGGGACGGGTGGGGGCGATTTTTCCCTCACTCGTATCCCAACACAGCCAGCAAGAGGACCCGATCGCCTCCGCCGTTACCGACGGCTCCGGTAAGCGGCGGAGAGCGCGGGAGAGCGGCGGGAGGGGGGGGGCCCTCTCCCGCCACCGATAACGGCGATCTTGCGGCGAATCCGCCGCTGGGACCGCCATTATCGTGTACAGCACTGCCCACGGAAAAGATGGATATCTCGGTTGTGGCAGCAGCTGCTGCCGTTACCGAGATATCCATCTTTAAAGTCATGACGTCTTTTTACTATGACACCGTGGGCAAGTGGTTAAGAGACAAAGTGCCTGCTGTTTTTCTTGCCACAATTGCCATTTTCTAACCTTCCTGAACCCTGAAGTGATCTATGCTGAACACTTCCAGGTTTATTTATCTCCAAGAGATCAGAGAACAGACAGAGCCTGAACAAAATGCAAACAAGCATTTATATCCTGTACCTACACCACCATAATAGTTAGCATGGCAGCATTTAAAATGTTAAAGAATATACAGTAGATAAACTAAGAATTACAGCCTATTGCGGTGCACACATACAGTATACAGGCATTGCTTCCATTAGCTATGACCTAAACAATGTGCAATAAGGAAGTGTCTCCTTATACCAAGTATTTCCAGTGGTGTGGTCACCCGCTGACTTGGCACCATCCATGGACAGATTAACTTATTAATAAGACACAGAAGTTTAATCCAGTGCAATATATAAATTAGCTAATTGCCGTTTTCCCAGTCTATTAAAGAACTAAAATGTAGGCAGGTGCAGTCTACTTTTTCCACTTCAGATGGGGCTTGTCTTCAGTGGCGTTGGAGTTAGAGAGGAAGTCAAGAGGAACATGGTTCCTCTATGGTATCATGGGTCACTGGGCAAGCAATTCAATTGGATGCTGCTGCCCCATGTGAATCTAGCAGCCATCTTTGGCAAGGCAGAGCATATTTAAGGGTCTGTCTCCTAGGCTTGGTATGTATTTTGCGAATGAGAAGGCACAGGTACCCCGTCTATTGGGGACAGACTTAGTGGCAGGGAAAGGTTCCTCAAGAGGAAAGAAAGAGTTGGGCTTGCAAATTCTCTAGACATCTTCCTGCTTTGTCAGGAGAAGGTCAGGTTGTATTCTGCCCCTCCTAACAGATGCTGTCAATCTGCTCTCTAGACACTGCTGGACCTGTGAGTGTCCCTGGTTGAGCTTCCTTCACACCGGCGTTATTGTGAACTGTTTTTAGCATTACTTTAATACAAGTTCTTTATCGCAAATGGACTGTGTGTGTTGTTTCCGCTGCACCATGCTGCACCCCACCTACAAGAAGACAATGACTTTTCTGAGTCTTGTCTCTGTAAATAACTAGCACTGACTCAGGAAAATTGGAGAAGTGAAGAGGACTAAACTATTTGCCACTAAAGGTTGGGAAGACAGAACAAGAAACCAAAATCACATTAGTACACAAGATGCAGTTGCCAAAAGTGCCTCTAGAAGTCAGCACACTACACAAAAATGAGAACCTCATGCAGTTCAATACAAGCCATACAAATAGATGAAAATGGGGCAGAACATGCACACATAAACCCCAGTTCAGATCATTCTAACAAAATTTAACTTTTTAATTACATATGCTTCATTGTGTGCAGATTATAGAAATATAACTAATTTGCCTAAGCTTACCTTAAAGAAGACCATCATTTAAATAGTTAGGGACTACTTAGAGGCAGCAAAAACAGAGATAAACACTTTAATCAGGAGTTTGTAGTTCATCACAGCTTGCAAAGTCCATGCTAAGTAACATAGTAGCGTACAACATAGCATATAGAGTACAGTGTTCAGGAGTATATAATACCCAGCACAAAATATAGAGTTATGTTAAGCCTGCCTTCTGCCAATGGATTACAAGTAACCTTATTTGCTAAGAGGCTTTGACCAGATCACTGGGGCCAGAAGCGATGTGCACCCTTCTTGCATTTCTCTGGTGTTCAGGTAGATACAGAGGTGTAGTTCATCATTCTGTTCTCAACAAACTAATCACAGCCTTGGCAGAGCTCTCTGCATGGAACCTGCTCTATTTTTTCTCGACGTTGTGACGTTGTGACGTTTGATGTTGTGAAAACGGTCGTGTGTAGGCTTTAACTGCTTGTTGACCAGCCGCCGCAGTTATACGGCGGCAGGTCGGCTCTGCTGGGCGAGAGCACGTAGCTATACGTCACCTCGCCCAGCAGCCAATAGGGTCGCGCGCGATCGCCGCCGGGCACACGCGATCGCTCGTTACAGAGCGAGGCCCGGGAGCTGTGTGTGTAAACACACCCAGGGAACATACTTAACCCCAGTCGCATTTTTATAGTAATCCAATGCATTTTTATAGCACTGATCGCTATAAAAATGCCAATGGTCTCAAAAATGTGTCAAAAGTGTCCGAAGTGTCCGCCATAATGTCGCAGTACTGAAAAAAAATCACTGATCACCGCCATTACTAGTTAAATTTTTTTTTTATAAAAATGCCATAAACTACCCCCTATTTTGTAAATAACTTTTGCGCAAACCAATCAATAAACGCTTATTGTGATTTTTTTTTACGAAAAATAGGTAGAAGACTACGTATCGGCCTAAACTGAGGACAAAAATTTTTTTTTTTTTAATATATTTTTGAGGGATATTAATTTCAGCAAAAAGTTGTCACTCTATTTTTGTTTATAGCGCAAAAACTAAAAACCGCAGAGGTGATCAAATACCACCAAAAGAAAGCTCTATTTGTGGGGAAAAAAGGACGTCAATTTTGTTTGGGAGCCACGTCGCACGACTGTGCAATTGTTAGTTAAAGCGACGCAGTGCCGAATCGCAAAAAGTGCTCTGGTCTTTGACCAGCAATATGGTCCGGGGGTTAAGTGGTTAACGAGGGGGGAAAAACGCAAATGCTCAGAAGAAAGTTATGAGACGGGAGCACTCGTTCTGGTAAAACTAGCATTTGTAATGGAGATAGCACATTCGTCACGCTGTAACAGACTGAAAAGCATGAAGACTGAAGAGCACAAATCGTCACTCTCACCAAACTTTTACTAACACGCGGTAACACGAAATCAGCAAAAGCAGCCCAAAGGGTGGCGCCATTCGAATGGAACTTCCCCTTTATAGTGCTGTTGTACGTGTTGTACGTCATCGTGCTTTGCTCAAGCATTTTTTTTCACGATCGTGTGTATGCAAGGCAGGCTTGAGAGGAATCACGTAGAGAAAAACGTCGTTTTTTTCCATGACATGAATAATGGACATGTGTACGCGGCATAACAGGTTTTCTTCTAAGATTGACCTGTATTTAGCAACATCCATCTTCTCATCAACTCTGACCAGCTTCCCTGTCCCTGCTGAAGAAAAGCATCCCCACAACATGATGCTGCCACCATCATGTTTCACAGTGGGGATGATGTGTTCAGGTTGATGTGCAGTGTTAATTTTCCGCCACACCTAGCGTTTTTTTTTTTTAGGACAAAAAGTTAATCTCATCTGACCAGAGCACCTTCTTCCACATGTTTGCTGTGTCCCCCACACGGCTTCTCACAAACTGCAAATGGGACTTCTTATGGCTTTCTTTCAACAATGGCTTTCTTTTGCCACTTTTCCATAAAGACCAGATTTGTGGAGTGCACGACTAATAGTTATCCTGTGTACAGATTCTTCCACCTGAGCTGTGGGTCTCTGCCTCTTACTATGGGTCTCGTGGCTGCTTTTCTGATTATTGCTCTCTTTGCCTGTCAGTTTAGGTGGACGGCAATATCTTGGTAGGTTTGCAGTTGTGCCATACTCTTTCCATTTTTGGATGATGGATTGAACAGTGCTTCATGAGATGTTCAAAGCTTGGGATATTTTTTCATAACCTAACCCTGCTTTAAACTTCTCTACAACTTTATCCCTGACCTATCTGGTGTGTTCCTTGGCCTTCATGATGCTGTTTGTAATAAACCTCCGAAGGCTTTACAGAACATCTGTACTTATACTGAGGTTAAATGACACACACACTCTAACTACTAATTAGGTGACTTCTGAAGGAAATTGGTTCCACTAGATTTTAGTTAGAGGTATCAGAGTAAAGGGTGCTAAATACAAATGCACACCACACTTTTCACATAGTTGTTTGTAAAAAAATCTGCAAACCATTTATAATTTTTCTTTCACTTCACAATTACGTGCCACTTTGTGTTGGTCTATCACATAAAATCCCAATAAAATACATTTACGTTTTTGGTTGTAACATGACATAATGTGGAAATTTTCAAGGAGTATTGATACTTTTTTAAGACACAGTAAGCACTATCCAGCACATCTTATGTAATACTGCAGATTTCTTTCACCTAATGTGAATAATTAAACAGCAGCAAGGTAATTTTTGTTCACTTCTCTTCCCCTGATGAACAGCCTTGGGAGAGAGAAGGCTGGATTGAGTACTGATTGGTTGCTGCAGCTGAAGAGGACCTACCTCTAGCAACAAGGAAAATGGAGGACTATTATTGTCAAGGTGGGCCAGAAGGATGCTGACTAGCCACTGGCCATGATAAGCACTGCCCACCACCCCGAGAAGAGCAGGGACTCACAAACCGTTTGGAGGCTGTGTACAGGGATTGAAAGCTGCCGCTGAAGTAGGGTTGCCACCTGTCCGGTTTTGACCCGGACAGTCCGGGTTTGGACACATGTGCCCGGTTTTGAAGCCTCCTGAAACCCGGGCACATTTTTTTTTTTTTTTAAGCTGTCCATCCTGGCCCGGCCGCAACAGAGCTGCACATCCCCGGCTCCACCAGCTTGCCTGAGTGTTAGTAGAAGGTGTGCCGCCCGCAGCAGTGCTCTCCGTTAGCCCCACATTTGGGGGGTAGTCAATTGAAGACCTACCCCACAACTGGTCAAAATATGGGATGGCTATCATTTATGGTTCTGGAGATACGGGCCTGCTTGCACAGCCTGTCAGAAGCTACATACAGAGCGGCCATTATAAATACAAGCTGACACACTGCAGCAGACTGAGAAAAAAAAAATCATCATTCATTTTTTGCTAGAAAATTACTCTATGGTGGTCTTTGCAACTTTTTATGTTGCACGGCATAGAGCTGCACGATTCTGGCTAAAACGACAACTGCAATTTTTTTGCTTAGAAGATAGATGACGATTCTCTCACGATTCGTACGGCATAACATCATCTTTCACATTAAAATTAAAAAAAAAAAAATGGACTAACTTTACTGTTTTGTTTTTATGGTTTTTATTATTCAATGAAGTGGGCAAATGCAGCGTGACATAAAATATTGCAGCAATTCCCATTTTTGTCTCTGCTAATATATATATATATAATGTTTGGTGGTTCCAAGTAATTTTCTAGCAAAAAATATTGCTTTTTAACAAGTGTTGGACTTTAAGTGGTTACATTTCTTGCATTTACACACAGAAGTTTGATCTAAAAAGGTTGGTTACAGTGTTTCATGTTGTTTACAAACTTGGCAGACTGCCCCGGATATTTTCTTTACACACAGAAGTTTATCCCTTTGATCTATGAAGAAAGTGTTAGTTACAATGTTTCCTGCTAAGAACTTGGCAGACTGTCCAGATATTTTCTTTTGACAGCTGAAATTCTCTCCACTTGTTATATGAAAGAATCAGCAAACTCTGCATTGGAGATGTCAGGGGGGGAGGGGAATCGACATCACAATTTTTTAACGATTAATTGTGCAGCTCTAGCACGGTACTGTATTTGCGCAGCAATTTTTCAAACGTGTTTTTTTTTTGGAAATAAACTGTTTCATTCATTAAAAAAAAACACTAAAGTTAGCACGATTTTTTTTGGTATCCTAAGCGATGCTTTAAATTTTTTTAGTTTACATGTTTAGAGCTACAGAGGAGATCTAGTGCTAGAATTATTGCTCTCACTCTAACGATCGCGACGTATGTAACCTGTGTGTATCTGGCTCTGATACTAGCCAGTGCCTACCCAGCCACTGACTGGTATCTCTCCCCAGCCTGTCCCCACACACCCTCTCACCTGCTGACCTGTGGATGGGGGAATCACTCCTGTAGTGTTGTTGTGTTCTGCCAGTGAGTACAATGATCAGTGTTGCTATCTATAGCTGGCAGCACTGATTGTTTTTGGAAAAACAGGCTGGTTGTACTCAAGTCAATTAATAGATTGACTCGTGTAAAACCAGCTAGCCCATACATAGATCAACTATGGCTGGTCTCGGCATAATTGGTGTAATTTCAATTCATGTATGACCCGCTTAACCACTATGCAGTCCCTAAACATCCTTCCACTCCTATACATTGTGCCCACTGTCATACCCTCCACACTCCTCTCCTGTACATAGTGCCCACTGTCATACCCTCCACACTCCTCTCCTGTTCATACTGCCCCCATCATACCCTCCACACTCCTCTCCTGTACATACTGCCCACTGTCATACCCTCCACACTCCTCTCCTGTACATACTGCCCACTGTCATACCCTCCACACTCCTCTCCTGTACATAATGCCCACTGTCATACCCTCCACACTCCTCTCCTGTACATACTGCCCACTATCATACCCTCCACACTCCTCTCCTGTACATACTGCCCACTATCATACCCTCCACACTCCTCTCCTGTACATAGTGCCCACTATCATACCCTCCACACTCCTCTCCTGTACATACTGCCCACTATCATACCCTCCACACTCCTCTCCTGTACATAGTGCCCACTATCATACCCTCCACACTCCTCTCCTGTACATAGTGCCCACTGTCATACCCTCCACACTCCTCTCCTGTACATAGTGCCCACTGTCATACCCTCCACACTCCTCTCCTGTTCATACTGCCCCCATCATACCCTCCACACTCCTCTCCTGTACATACTGCCCACTGTCATACCCTCCACACTCCTCTCCTGTACATACTGCCCACTGTCATACCCTCCACACTCCTCTCCTGTACATAATGCCCACTGTCATACCCTCCACACTCCTCTCCTGTACATACTGCCCACTATCATACCCTCCACACTCCTCTCCTGTACATACTGCCCACTATCATACCCTCCACACTCCTCTCCTGTACATAGTGCCCACTATCATACCCTCCACACTCCTCTCCTGTACATACTGCCCACTATCATACCCTCCACACTCCTCTCCTGTACATAGTGCCCACTATTATACCCTCCACACTCCTCTCCTGTACATAGTGCCCACTGTCATACCCTCCACACTCCTCTCCTGTTCATACTGCCCCCATCATACCCTCCACACTCCTCTCCTGTACATACTGCCCACTGTCATACCCTCCACACTCCTCTCCTGTACATACTGCCCACTGTCATACCCTCCACACTCCTCTCCTGTACATACTGCCCACTGTCATACCCTCCACACTCCTCTCCTGTACATACTGCCCACTGTCATACCCTCCACACTCCTCTCCTGTACATACTGCCCACTGTCATACCCTCCACACTCCTCTCCTGTTCATACTGCCCCATCATACCCTTGCACTCCTCTCCTGTACATAGTGCTCCCATCATACCCTCCACACTCCTCTACTGCATATACTGGTCACTGTTACACCCTCTTCACTCCTTTCCTGCAAGTAATACCTACCCTCTGCACTCATTTCCTGTACATAATGTCTTACACTTTGCACTCCTTTCCTACACATACCAACATACGCGCCACACTCTTGTATATACTGTTGTAAATTCTGCACTCCCTCCCTGCACATACTGTAATACCCTCTGTACTTAATGAAAATTAAAAGGTGAACTAATGCCCCTGATCTCCACTGCACTTACCTCTGTAGTAATGGAAGAGTTTTACTTTTTTTTAAATGATTGTGCTGAGGTTTATTCATGTCAGTGAGACTCTTACTTGTGGCACAGCAAAGTAAGCATATTTTATAGGTAAAATAATTATTTTGTTTAATTTAATCATGCCTCGTGAGGCCCCTCCCTCAATATGGCCACACCCACCATATGTAGTGGCGTGTTCGGGTTTGGCTTGAGGAAAAGGTGGCAACCCTACGCTGAAGAGAACTGTTTGCAATATCACATGCTGCCAGCTGAGAGACTACTGCAGGGTTCAGGACTGAGGGCTACCCACACACAGACTTTGCTACTGAGAACCCAGACTAAGAGACTGACTGCTGTGAGTACTATTGTGTATATAGGCTGCTGTTGTTCCCTTTGTTTGAAGGGTGAGCCTGAGAGATGTGTGTTGCTACATAGACACTGCCTGCTGCTCCTGAGAGCCAGGACACTGTGCAGAGCTGCTGTTCCAGAGAGGACCCAGTTTCAAAATTGTTTCAAAATTGTTCCAGCTAGCACAGCCAGTTACAGCCACTGAGAGCTTCCATGAGACGGAGGATCCTTTCTCTGGTCCAGAGAGACTGCATGGGACAAGAAATGGTGGCATTAGTTGTGAGAGGCCCTATTGTCCAACACAGGGGCCTCATCGCTGGAAGGAATGAAATCATGTTCCACTGGCAAGTGGTTAGACAGGCCCCATTAACCACTTAAGGCCCCCCTAACGCACATATACGGCCACAGAATGGCACGTACAGGCACAAGGGCGTAAATTTACGTCCCCGCCTAAGTGCGGTGCGGGGGTCCCCCTGGCTCCGGGAGCGATCCGGGATGAGCGGGCGGATGTCGGCGTTTACCCGCCCCCCGCGATCGCTCCCAGCCAATGCGCGCGCTCCCAGCTCCTGTCACTTCCTCCTCCTGTGTTTACACAGGAAGGAGGAAATGATGTAATCTCTCATCGCAGCGGTGTTTCCCACCGCTGCTGATGAGAGAAGACATCACAAGTAAGTGTGCACCAACACAACACTGACACACACTCACATAGGCACATTAACCCCTTGTGATCGCCCCCCCCACCCCCCCTGTCACAGTGTCACTGAATGCAGTGATCTAATCACTGCATTTAGTGTCAGTGTGACAGGCAGTGTAAACAACAGTTAGTGTTAGGTCCAGGGTAGCCCCCGCACCCCCCCTAATAAAGTTTTAACCCCCTGATCACCGCCCTAGTTAACCCTTTCACTCCCTATTACCAGCATCACTAAGCGATCATTTTTCTGATCGCTGTATTAGTGTCGCTGTTCCCGCTAGGTAGCTATTTTTTTTTTTTTTATTGCGATTTTTTTTTTTTTACTAAAGACATGTGGCTAAATAAATTTTGGCCTAAATGTTTGACTAAAATTTCGTTTATTTGATTTTTTTTTTAACAAAAAGTAAAAAATGGTGTTTTTTTTTCAAAAATGTTGCTCTATTTTTGTATATAGCGCAAAAAAAAAAAATCGCAGAGGTGATCAAATACCACCAAACGAAAGCTCTATTTGTGGGAAGAAAAGGACGCAAATTTTGTTTGGGAGCCACGTCGCACGACCGCGCAATTGTCTGTTAAAGCGACGCAGTGCCGAATCGCAAAAACACCTTGGGTCATTTACCAGCGTATTGGTCTGGGTCTAAAGTGGTTAATAATAGTTAGGTTGTTAATATAGCTGTTACCTTGCCCCTTACATTACCTCTTTAATGATGTGGAATTCTCAAACCGTTCCTTCACAAAGGTTTAATTAATTCTGTCTGGGCCATTTCACAGGCGGCAGTGGGAGAAGAATACGGTGTCACATAAAACTGCATTTGCTCAGCTGTTATTCTTCTTGTTTAAACCCTTCCTCCTACAGGGCATTGCTTCCTAAATAAAGCCCACTAAAATGTGTAGTTTTCTTGGGTCCAGTTAAGGGCAGGACATCACAGGTGAAGGACAGAGGGATCCAAAGCAATTCAGCAGCTACAGGGATAAGTAATATGAAATGTGTCCCCTATTTATATAATGTAATACAAATATATATGTAGCACTACCCCCGAAGAAGCTGCTGGTTTCGATTTGGGCCTGCACGTTACCTCACCATTCGTTGTCTAGGGGAATGAGAGTCTGTAGAAACCACAATGTTCACATAAGTTGCAAATCCTTTTTTGTTTAAGCTTTATTCACACAAACTTTCACAGGTAGAGGGATGGAGGGTGTCAGGGTCCCAGCGCTCACAGCGCTCAATCTGTGCACAGGCACGCTAGAATGGCGTCACGGCGCGTGCCCGCGCACCTGGGGCGCGCGTGCGTGGCGCGTGCACGAGCGCGCGGACGTGCGCGCCTCCTCCCGGGACCAATCACAGACCTGACAGCCCTATTTAAACCAGCCCCTGTCTTTGCACAGGTTGCTGGTTTATCGTCAGCTCTGAGTAAAGTTTTGACACTTTGACTTGTGCTCTTTGACCCGGATTTACTTCCCGACTCAGCTCTCGCCTGGAAACCTGATCTCGGCCTGTTTGTGGACTCTGCTGCCTTCTTGAACCCCCTGACCTCGGACCGTGATCTGGATTTGCTTCTGTCTCCTGCCCTTGAACTTCGGCTTACATACCTGGACTTGTCTTAGCTCTACCCTGAACCCGGACTTTTTACCTGTACCCCGGATCTGCTATCATTAGTCTGTTGGCTTCTGAACTGTGCCCTGGGACTTTACCACTTTCAACTGCCCTGGTGACCCTCCAGCACCTGCAGCACATCTCAACCGCTGACCTCCAGTACCTGCATCCCATCTACCAACCCGCCGGTACCGGTACCTCCTTGTGCCTCTGCCTCCTGTCTCAAATTCCAGGGGGCAGGTGCGCTTGGTCGTAAAGGTGAGCCGTCCTCAGCATCTCGGCCTCGGTAAGTTCTTGTGTTTCTGACAGTATAAACCAGCCAGATGTCTGAGGCCGACAGGGCGCGCTCACCATTTGAAACACTCTGCCTGCAAGTGTCCGCACTTACTGACGCAGTTCAAAAGCTCCAAGATGGCTACCTCCAAATAGATGGCCGTCTCCAACAGCTGGCCGTGATTCCTGGACCCTCATCTCCACCTGCACCACCATCCTCTGGAGCTGCAGCACCTCAAGCCGCCCCTAGCTCGGCCGTAATGCTGACCCACCCGGAACCACGTGTGCCTGTCCCGGAACGCTTTTCAGGTGAGTGCTGGAAATACCGGGCGTTTAAGAATGCTTGCTCCTTATATTTATCTCTATAGCCCAGAACCTTTTGATCAGAGACTGTGAAAGTGGGTTTCGTCATTTCTCTTCTCTCGGAAGAACCACACTCTAATGGAGCAACAGAGCCCAATCCTAAACACAATAGACACCTTTTTTGAACACATGGCGAAGTTATATGATGACCCACAGCGTACGGCCACTGCCGAAACCATTCTCCATAACCTTACCCAAGGTAGAAGGCCTATCGAGGACTATACAGCCGAGTTTCGAAAATGGTCAGCCGACACAGGCTGGAATGAGGGTGCGCTAAAATACCAGTTTCGCCAAGGCTTGTCCGAGTCTCTTAAGGACGAGCTGGCTCGGACAGAAGTCCCGGCCACTCTGGAAGACCTGATTCAAACTGCCACGCAGCTGGATCGACGCCTGAGAGAACGTCGTTCTGAACGATATCAAGTTCCACGCTCTACCTGGGCCCATCCAAGACTCACTCCGGCTCCACAGCCACCTGCAGCTCCTCAAAACACAAACCTCCCGGATCCTGAACCTATGCAAGTTGGATTGGTCCGAACCCTGCTTACCTCCGAGGAGATACAATATTGCAAACCTTTCTCAGGCTCATGTTGTTCTTTTCATTTCCCTGCAGTTACCAGAAGGGGCAACCCGTCTGCCGGCCATAGTTGATTCCGGGGCATGCAGCTGTTTCCTGGACGCTACATTGGCTCAAAAGCTTCATGTACCCCTTCGCAACAAAAAAAATCCTTTTCAAATTCATTTAGCTGACGGTTCTCTACCCCGATCTGGACTTATCACGCAAGAAACCGTACCTATCTGTGCCACCACCGACTCCGGCCACCAGGAATTTCTACGTCTGGACCTCATTCCTTCCCCACTGTTTCCCATCATCCTGGGTCTTCCCTGGTTACAAGCACACCAACCGGTCATAAACTGGCTAAAGAAAGAGGTCAACTTTACATCCTCATATTGTTCACAGAATTGCCTTCCACCTCCAGTTGTTTCCTGCTCTGCCGTGACAACCTCGCCTGAAACTCTCCAGAACGTTCCCTCCGTCTACCTGGAATTCACGGATGTGTTCAACAAACAGCAAGCCGACTGCCTTCCGCCCCACCGACCGTATGATTGCCCCATTGACCTTCTACCCGGCTCCGAGATTCCCTTTGGCCACATTTTTCCGCTGTCCGAGACAGAATTAAAAGCCCTCAAGGCCTATATTGACGAAAATCTGCAAAAGAAATGTATTCGTCCCTCGTCTTCCCCAGGTGGAGCGGGAATCTTTTTTGTTGAGAAAAAAGATGGAACTCTTAGACCTTGTATTGACTATCGAGAGCTCAATAAAATCACGATTAAAAACAGATACCCGCTTCCCCTCATATCAGAATTATTCCAGCGGTTCCGATCAGCTCAAGTATTCTCTAAGTTGGACTTACGGGGTGCTTATAATCTTGTCAGAATTAGGGCAGGAGACGAGTGGAAAACCGCCTTCAGGTCAAGATTCGGGCACTTTGAATATCTTGTTATACCTTTTGGACTTTGCAATGCCCCAGCCACTTTTCAGCATTTAGTTAACGACATTTTCCGTGAAAACCTGGACGATTTCCTGGTCGTGTATCTGGACGACATCCTCATTTTCTCACCTTCCTTAGACCTACATAGGTGCCATGTAAAAAGGGTGCTTACTATACTCAGAGAACATAGACTCTACTTAAAAGCTGAGAAATGTGAATTCGAAAAATCTTCCGTGCAATTCTTGGGATTCATTATATCCACCAGTGGCGTCGCCATGGACCCTCAAAAGGTTAAAGCTATTCAGGAATGGCCAGTCCCGGTGGACAAGAAAGGGGTGCAACGGTTCATCGGCTTCGCCAATTTTTATCGACGGTTCATTGTGGGGTTCTCCTCCATCGTGAGCCCCATCACTCAGCTTACCCGCCAGGGTCATCCTTTTTGCTGGTCACCGGAGGCCCAAGAAGCATTCAGGAAACTAAAATCAGTTTTTTCTTCCGCTCCTGTTCTGCGACACCCCGATCCAATGCTGCCTTTTACCTTGGAAGTAGACGCCTCTGAGACTGCTACAGGAGCCGTGCTATCTCAGAGACAAGGGCCAAAGTCCCTACTACACCCTGTGGCCTATGCCTCTCGGAGATTAACTCCGCCCGAAAAGAATTATGATGTTGGAGACAGGGAACTGCTTGCTATCAAATTTGCTCTAGAGGAGTGGAGGTATCTGCTAGAAGGATCGGCTCATCCTATAATGATCTTTACCGACCATAAAAACCTTGAATATCTGCGGACAGCAAAACACTTAAAACCCAGGCAAGCCCGTTGGGCTCTTTTTTTTTCTCGGTTTAATTTTCATCCCACTTACAGGCCTGGTTCAAAGAATGGAAAAGCAGACGCTCTTTCTAGAATGTTCCCTGAAACTCCATCCACAACTAAACCGAGCACCATTTTGTCATCTCGGAATTTTCTATTAGTGTCTCAAATCGACCTGTTAAATTCTATTAAGGCTGCATCCAGACAATGTTCTGATCCAGAGGTGTCTTCATTGGTAAAACATCACGATATCTTTTTGTCCCGAGGGAAAATTTTCGTTCCATCAGAATCTAGACAACTGGTCTTGAGCACCTTTCACGACCGTAAACTAGCAGGTCATTTTGGAGCACGAAAGACCACGGAGATGGTTCTACGATACTTTTGGTGGCCAAGCTGCAGACAAGATTGTAAAGCCTACGTTGCATCCTGTACCACTTGCCAACGTAATAAGGGTCCTAAAACCAAGACCTGGGGGTTACTCAAGCCTCTACCAGTTCCAGAACGGCCTTGGTCTGAAATCTCTATGGATTTTATTGTCGACTTACCACCTTCTGAAGGCTTCACCACAATTCTAGTCGTAGTAGATCGTCTCTCCAAAATGGCACATTTTGTGCCCATGATCGGTACTCCCTCTGCCCTAGAGACAGCCAAAGTCTTCTTCAGGGAAATCGTCAGGCTCCATGGGGTGCCCAGGAGCATCGTTTCAGATAGGGGTTGTCAATTCACCTCAAAATTTTGGAGGGAACTTTGTAAATCTTTTGAAGTCAAGACCTGCCTTTCCTCTGCCTACCATCCCCAGAGTAACGGCCAAACGGAAAGGACTAACCAAACGCTGGAGCAGTACCTCCGATGTTTCTGTTCCGCCTCTCAATATGACTGGTCATCCCTCTTACCTTCCGCTGAATTCGCCTATAATAATTCCGTCCATGCCACCACGAATCAAACACCCTTTTGGGCCAACTATGGCTTTCACCCGCCCTTTCTTCCTGATGCCCTCCCAGAAACACCTGTTCCGGCGGCCCAAGAGCATTTAACGGCTATCCAATTAAACTTTCTACAATTACAAAGAGTGATGCAACGGGCCCAGGAGGACTACAAAAGATTCTACGACAAAGGAAGGAAGGATTGCCCTACTTTTGAAGTCGGAGAAGAGGTTTGGCTATCTGCTACTAATTTAAAATTACCGGTCCCCACTCGGAAGTTGGGTCCAAGATTCATTGGCCCTTTCAGGATCAAGCGCAAGATCAACGCGGTGGCCTTTGAACTCTTGTTGCCGGATTCCTACAGGATCCATCCAGTATTCCATGCCTCTCTCCTGAAGCCTGTTACCCCTGATCCTTTCCAAGGAAGAGAAAGACCTGCGCCTCCACCAGTAGAGGTCGAGGGAGAGGAAGAATTTGAAGTTGAGTCCATCATTAGCTGTAGGAAAAGAGGTAGACAGCTTCAGTATTTGATTAAATGGAGGGGCTTTCCCCCGGAAGATAACTCATGGGAACCCGCAAGAAATCTGCATGCTCCACGTCTAATCTGAACTTTTCATTAGGAACACCCAGAATTGATGTCCAGCTTGGGTGTCCGGAATGTCCGCCCCTTGGGGGGGGGGCACTGTCAGGGTCCCAGCGCTCACAGCGCTCAATCTGTGCACAGGCACGCTAGAATCGCGTCACGGCGCGTGCCCACGCGGACGTGCGCGCCTCCTCCCGGGACCAATCACAGACCTGACAGCCCTATTTAAACCAGCCCCTGTCTTTGCACAGGTTGCTGGTTTATCGTCAGCTCTGAGTAAAGTTTTGACACTTTGACTTGTGCTCTTTGACCCGGATTTACTTCCCGACTCAGCTCTCGCCTGGAAACCTGATCTCGGCCTGTTTGTGGACTCTGCTGCCTTCTTGAACCGTGGACCTGGACCGTGACCTGGATTTGCTTCTGTCTCCTGCCCTTGAACTTCGGCTTACATACCTGGACTTGTCTTAGCTCTACCCTGAACCCGGACTTTTTACCTGTACCCCGGATCTGCTATCATTAGTCTGTTGGCTTCTGAACTGTGCCCTGGGACTTTACCACTTTCATCTGCCTTGGTGACCCTCCAGCACCTGCAGCACATCTCAACCGCTGACCTCCAGTACCTGCATCCCATCTACCTACCCGCCGGTACCGGTACCTCCTTGTGCCTCTGCCTCCTGTCTCAAATTCCAGGGGGCAGGTGCGCTTGGTCGTAAAGGTGAGCCGTCCTCAGCATCTAGGCCTTGTTAAGTACTTGTGTTTCTGACAGAGGGTCAGGGAAAGGGTTCAGGCACTCAATGCAGATCACTGGGGAGCTTTTAATCTTCAAAAATCACACTCACCACTTTCCTTCGAGTGGGTATTGCTTACCCGGATAGGCCCCTCTCACCAGCCTAGCAGCCGGGGTGATGCACGAACAAAAAGAAAGACTAACAGTCTCTGCCACAGACTCTAGTGCGATGAGGTTGAACTGTACAATGATCCTCTGCCACAGGATTTAACATTCAGATATTCAGCCTTACAGTTTAGAACCTTTAAGCCGACCTGGCACACTGTAAAGTAACATAGGCTTCGGTGCATCCTCCAATAAACTCACAAGGCCTTCCCTGAGATACCAGCCTTCTGCTTTGTCCTCTCCAGGACAGGTCCTCCCCAGGTTTCCTCCATTGAGTGGCTTCCTCCCAGGATCACCTCCAAAGTACAGGCCCCAGTCAGCACAACTGGGCCTGCGTGGCAAGGATGCAGCCTCGGGCCAACGTGGCCCTGCGGCTAAAAATTAATCATCACATACCTTGAGCCAGGAGGGCAACAAAGGCAAAAACCCCCAAAAAATGGTGTCTGTCCCCTAAAGTACCCTTCCCCAGCGGGAAGACTACTCCCACTGGGCTGTTACCGGGGGAAAGCACCCAATAGTCTCTGGCCTGCTTGTATTCCAACATTGGCCTGGGGTGGTAACGCCACCTACAGGCAACAGTGGGAGTTCCCTCAAGCACAGCCATAGCCGGAACAGAGGCTTTAGCCTTAATTATCTCAAAGTCTGAGCCAACTACCAGCTGAGACATACACTAAATTTAAACATAGCGCCTGGTCATAAGGAGCAGGGCGCTACACATATATACACACATACACAGTACATCCATTCTATTCTTCTAGCCTACAAACATGTAATCAATACAGGTCTATAGACCCTGGTGCTACGGTTGTATCTTAGCCTCCTTCTCTCACAAACTAATCAAAAAACACACAACCCCAGTTTTTTTTTCTCTCAAAATGGCCAGGAGTAAAAGGTGGTGAAAACACGAACATAGTACTAGGGTCAATGACACCTAAAGTACCGTACTTATCGGGGTATTACACGCTCCGGCATATAGTCCGCACCCCTAATGTGGACCTGTAAAAAAAAACATTTTAGTACTTTTAGTACTTACAGTTTTGGTGTCTTGCGCGGCGTCCATCGGCGCCCATCATCCGGTCCGGCGTCCGTCTTCGGCTCCAGTGGTGTCCTCCTGGCTTCTCCAGCGCTGTCTCGAGTCGAATCCCCGCTTCCCGCGCTCAGTTTGAACATCTCCGCCCTCAAATACCGAGTGCAGTACACTCGGGTACATTCAGCCAGGCTCCGCTTCGCTCGTGCTCACGCTCTGTGACGTTTATGCGTGAGCACGAGCGAAGCCGAGCCTGGCCAAATATACCCGAGTGTACTGCACTCGGTATACAGTATGTCGCCAGCTCAGTTCAAACTGAGCACGGGAATCGGGTATCGGTGTATATCGCGCACCTACGATTTCCCCCTTATTTTAAGGAGAAAAAAGTGCGCGGTATACGCCGATAAATACGGTACTTACATCCACAATGGCAGAGGTACAGTAGGAGATGTACTTACCCTGGCATGTAAACAATATTTGCCTAATATAGTAGAGCGCCTGCATGGTGCAGGGTGGCTTTTTAGGGAACAGAATGTATAACTGTTTAACCACTTAAGACCCGGACCAATATGCTGCCAAATGACCAACGGGGTTTTTTGATTCGGCACTGCGTCGCTTTAACAGACAATTGCGCGGTCGTGCGACGTGGCTCCCAAACAAAATGTGCGTCCTTTTCTTCCCACAAATAGAGCTTTCTTTTGGTGGTATTTGATCGCCTCTGCGATTTTTATTTTTTGCGCTATATACAAAAATAGAGCGACATTTTTGAAAAAAAATCAATAATTTTTACTTTTTGTTGTAAGAAAGATCAATAAACTAAAACATTAGGCCAAAATTTATTTAGCCACATGTCTTTAGTAAAAAAAAATCGCAATTAAAAAAAATTAGATACCTAGCGGGAACAGCGACACTAATACAGCGATCAGAAAAATGATCGCTTAGTGACGCTGGCAATAGGGAGTGAAAGGGTTTACTAGGGCAGTGATCAAGGGGTTAAAACTTTATTAGGGGGGGGGGGTACAGGGCTACCCTAAACCTAACACTAACTGACTTTTACACTGCCTGTCACACTGACACTAAATACAGCAATCCTACATGTATGATTACTGCATTCAGTGACACTGTGACAGGGGGAGGGGGGGGGGCGATCGGGGGGGTTAAATGTGCCTGTGTGCAGTGTAGTGTTGGTGCAGGACTTACTGTGTGGTGATCTCTCCTCAACGGTGTTTGAAAAAACCGCCGAGGGAGAGATCACATCGCTTCCTCCTTCCTGTGTTTACACAGGAGGAGGAAGTGACAGGGCGGGCGGGCGCGCGCATTGGCTGAGAGCGATCCGGAGGGGGCGGACAAAAACTAATAGCCGCCCCCTCTTGTCGGATCGCTCCTGCAGCCGCGCGGACCGCCGCATGTACGGGGGGGTCCGATCGGACCCTCGATCCCCCCCAAGGCACCAACGTATATATACGTTGATGTGCCTGTCGGTGCCATTCTGCCGACGTAATTGTACATGCGGCGGTCCTTAAGTGGTTAAACACTTGTATTTTTTTAATGCCCTAAGTTATCTTTACTGTAAGTATCCTTTATAGGGACTTTGCGAAACATTAGAAAACCTGTTACTAATTGCTTTTCTTATTTATTTTCTTTCCATTGTATGGCGAAACAAGCTTTTCACTTCTTAGGTGCTGCTGCAATAGGTCCCAAGGATGTGACTCACAAAAAAGGCTATAGTCAGATATCAGACCTTGCATAAATTGTTACTCTGAAATCTCCTGACCCATAGCCATACCTATAGTTAGACCAAATATTCTGATATTTTAATATCTTCTCTAACATTAGACCATTTTCAGCTGTACTTCAGATTTGAACTGAAGATAAATGTTTTTTTGTAGTTTCAGCAATATTATAACACAGTTTCCTCCCCACCACTTTCTATGAAAAGAAGAGGTAGTGTAGGCTAAGCTTTCCATTAATATAGTAACAATACTTCCTGTCTTACCACATTCTGCAGTGTTGCGTTACTTATCAGAGGGTAGATGCTTATATGCCAGCTACTATTCCAGTCATTCTGCTTATTCTAGTGTTATCTGTATTAGCTAGAAAAAAAAATGATATGCAGCATAAGTTATTTATATTACATTGCATTAATAGAAGGAGAAATAAGTACAATTATTTATATGTGCAAAAAAGGTAAAAGGAGTTGCAAATAAAATTAATACTTTTGCAGTCTTTTATGTTATGTATTTTACACTCTAATGCCCGTGTACACACGATCGGGCATTCCAACAACAAAACCGAGGATTTTTTTTTCCGTTTTCTTTTGTTGGCTCAATCTTGTCTTGCAGTCACACAAATGTTTTTGGAAATTCCGAACGTCAAGAACACGGTGACGTAAAACACTATGACGAGCCGAAAAAAGTTCAATGATTCCGAGCATGCGCCAAATTGATTCTGAACATGCGTAGGTTTTTTGTTCTTTGAAATGTATACACACGGTTGGAATTTTCGACAATAACGTTTGTTGTCGAAAAATTTGAGAACCAGCTCTCAAACATTTGTTGTCAGAAATTCCGACCGCAAATGCCCGATGGAGCGTACACACGCTCGGATTTTCCGACAACAAGCTCACATCGAAAATTTGCTGTCGGAAAATCCGACTGTATGTACGTGGCATAACATGTGAATGGGCAACCAACACACAACAATAGACAAAAAAGGTAAATTTTTTCTTTTACTAAGTGGTTGTATAGTACATTTTTGGACTTTTACCTACAGGTAAGCCTATAATAAGGCTTACCTGTAGGTAAAAAAAAATCTCCTAAACCTTTACAGTTACCCTTGCAATGAGCCGCTGACTGCAGAGGCGCATGTGCACAGGGGATTCTCAACTTAAGGCTTAGCAGATGCCGGACCTTGCCAGAAAGAAGTCTCAAGCAGGCATGCGCGGGGATGATGACATCGTGGCTCCAGCCACTCACAGCCCTGGAGCCGCGATACCCGGAAGACACGCCGAGGCAACATGTCAGCTACCTCGGCGTGGACCAGGTAAGTTACACCTCGATCTAAGGTAAGTATTTCATAATGAGCTGGTATGTGGTGCATACTAGCTCATTATGCCTTTTGCCTTACAGGTGACCCAAAAAAATATTTGCTATGGGACTATATAATCGCTTTAACACAGAGCACCACAACACACAGCATGTGTGTTATGGTACACTGCAGCAATAGTGCAACTGCATCTACTGTGGTGTGCATTGAGGTAGAATTCTAAAAATATGGTACCGCAATTCACCATAAAAAGTGCCTAGCATTACCTTGCATTATGGTGGTAAAAAGAGGTAAAATGTGCATTACTGCAATGCATGTGTCTAAAGAAGCCCCAAGGGAAACTTTTACCCATTTCCGAGTGCATGAAAATGTGTTTAGTTAAAAACCTTTTAAGAAGGCTGCTATTGCTAATCTCCGTTTTTCTTTATTGTAGCAACTTATCAATGTGTGTTTAGAATTCTGTGGTAACTTTTTAAAATCTTATTTTTAAGTATACTTTAATTTTACCAGTCTATGTAAGCAGCCATGTTTTCTAATTTCACATGCAAGCTCTGCTTGTCGATTGGTAGTGCTGTGCAGAATCACAAGAATGACCTTAGTGTGTGTATTTAAACCCCAAAAAAAAAAATATTTTTTTTTTATGTCACAATGTAGAGTATAAGATTTCCTATCATCTGTGCCCAGTCTTGCCACACAGAGTTAATCCAGCACTGAGTAATCCTCTTGTAATGTTCAGTGCAAATTAACAGAATTCCAGATAAAAACTTGCTAAATTATAAAGTCTGTTTCTCTGTTTTTGCTTCAGTAACAGGTTATTTACAAATCTAGCTTGAACTTGTTGTATCATAACATGAGGTGATCCAAAGTTCATTGTATATTACCAGGATGTGTTATGTGGGGGAGGGTGGATTTCTCACTTTTTATACCTCATGTTATGATAAACATAACATAACATATAATAAACATGTCCAAGCTAGATATGTAAATAACCTGTCACTCAAAGCAAGAAGAGAGAAAACTGACTTTTTATTTAGGCAGAGTTTCATCTGGAAGGCTGTTCATTTTACTGAACATTGAAAGAGGATTACTCAGATCTGGATTAACTCTGTGTGGCAAGACTGGGCACAGATTATAGGAAATCTTATACTCTACATTGTGACATCCACTTTAATGTGCATCTCTAAAGATGTGCATACATATTGTGACACTAGCAGTCATTCTATGTACATATAGATATAATGGGTTACAAATTGAATATCATTATCAGATAGTTTTTTAGTGTGCTCCTAATACAAAGTAAATAATAGCATTATGTGCTGATATGCATTGCATACTAGCACATTATGAATATGGTCAGGCTGAGCTATGACACCCTCGCAGCCATTGTACGATTTGCTAGCTGCTCAGTGTGCATGTATTTGCAAATGTGTGCAGACTAAACCTTTGTTTTTTACGCATACTGTTAGACAGGTTGATTCGATTGTCCACAGGCTGGTTGGTAAGTAACCTTGGAATTTTTCTTTGGATATATCCATGGCCTTGTTTATATTTATTTTCCCTCTAATGATGTTTGCTGTTTTGGGCAGTCGTAGGTGGGGGTAGTGCACCCCTTTTTTGCAACAATTGTATATGGTACAGATAGCTGACATTTGTAATATTCAACTGTAGCACTTACAGTATCCCTAAAGGAGCTGCTTGATAAAATGGGTTTTCTGTTCTGCCATGCACGTCACTTTAACCAACTCTATCTCTTTTTACAGTGGCAGAGGAAAAACAGAGAAAACCTGCAGCTTTACACAACACAGGAGTCCCAGCCTTCCTGCCTGGTACCCGGGAACGCACTGGTGGGGCTGTGAGAAGAGAATGAGCGGATCCAACAGAGCAATCAGCTACACAACACAGTACATAAAGTGCAGGGGCCAGAAGTACATAGCAAACAGTATGTAAAGGGCAGAGGTATTTAATATACAATATAGCGTATTGCGCGCAGGGACCAGGGCTACAGAAATTACAGCACAGGGTACATCGGTCAGAAGTATGTAACACAACGTGCCTTACATTGCTAGTTAATGAAAGGAAAAAAAATGACCCGTGTAGTTTGTCAGTGAGGAATAAAAAAATACTCCAATGATAGTAAATGTAAAAAACAAACAAAACTACCTGTGCCACTATCCTAAATCTAAACTGGTGCGAATATGAGTATTTTACCATGTGACTTGTGTTTCTACTCAAAATTGAACAGCACTATGGATGTGCTACAAACAAATAATAGCAGATGAGCAGGGGAGGGCTGGCAGGGGGGGCAGGGTGGAAATCTCCCCCCGGGCTGGTGAAGCTATGCACAGCCACCGGCCGCCACTAGCAAATGCTGTTTTTGTAAAGCAGGAGTATGCCTGCTGGAGCTCTGTTATCACAGGTCACGGCCGCTGCTCACCTCCCACTGTGCAGCCGTGCCTGTGTCAGCTCCGAGGTAGATGGCTGCAGAGCTGAGCTATGTCTCATCTCACACATAGCTCAGCCTCAGCGCACACCAGTGCTGACATCACCTTCTCTCTCTGCACAGACACGAGGACTCTGATGTAAGGGGGGCCCTCTGTGCAGACTCTGATGTAAGGGGGGCCTCTGTGCGGACTCTGATGTAAGGGGGGCCTCTGTGCGGACTCTGATGTAAGGGGGTCCTCTGTGCGGACTCTAAAGTAAGGGGGGCCTCTGTGCGGACTCTGATGTAAGGGGGGCCTCTGTGCGGACTCTTGTGATCATGAAAAATCTTAGACTGTTTACCTCGATCCATCACTTTTCCACGCTCTATGGGCCACTTGACTGGACTTGCCCCCCAGGCCTAAGGCTGCCAGCCCTCCCCTGCAGATGAGTACCTGACACTGTGGTACAGCACAGGTCATAATCTCCTGGAAGGGTGCTTGCTCCATGAACTGGAATAAGGTAGGCCATACATGGAGCAATTTTTTTTTTTCTGAAACCTCGACTCTCCCATCAACACAGACAGTGGGAATCCCTCCCACAGAGCCATTGTATTTTCAATCTGGCCCGGCAGGGTTAAGACAGTGATTACCAACTATACCAGCGTCTAGAGATAATCGCATGTAAAATCCAGCTGGTTGGCTGTACCAAAGTTGATCAATCAACTTGAGTACATTCAGCCTGCCCATATATGATTTGAATATCAGCCAGTTCCTGCTGAACCAGATATAACTACAAAGCCAGCAATTTTCCAAACAAATAATTTGTATTCATTTTTCTTAAAACAATAACAATTCTAAAAAACATTTTCCACAAATATCCCAACCAAACAACTCCAGAGAGTTCAAGAGTATGCTTGACCCTCCTTAGGGTAGTTTCATGACCTTCTTCCCCCCTTGACATGGTATATCCTAAGCCCCTGAAACCCATTGGGAGACTTCCCTTCTTGTGACTAGAGGTTGCTGATGCTGTGGCTGATGCAACAGGAACATATTGGGGGGTAGGGGGGGGGGGGTAGGGGGCAACATGCCTAAAGCAAGGAACAAGGAAAAGGCATATGAACCTTTTCCTGCTGACTTCTCTCACTGAGGTGCTACTCCTACTGGACACTCGTGCAGGCTTGATCCTGAGCTGGCCTGTTTGCATCTATTAACACACAGTGTGGCTTGGCTCCACCCCCTGCTGTCTCCTTACAGACTGTGATTGACAGCAGCAGGAGCCAATGACTCCAGCTGCTCTCACTGAGTCCAGCAAGGAGAGAGAGGAAATATGAAGGGAGCAGAACAGAAAAGTGTTTGCTTACCTTAAAGGCAAAGTTCACCTTTGGAAAATGTTACATTTTCTGTGTTTAGGGTGGAACATATTCCAGCAATTGCAGCCTCTCCCCCCAATCCCCCTGCACCTGCAGTCACAATTTAAAAACAGCATGGCCATGCGGGGCTCCACCCACACAACCACATAGTTCATTCTGTTTCCTGTGAATGAATGCCTACACGTACCATCATCCATTGCAGCTGATGGTTTGTAGTTCTCAGTGAGCTGTGAGGATACTGGTGAGCACTCGTGTAGTCCATTGAGCTTTCTGCAGGTACAAGCAGACAGCTATGTTGACAGTCTGCAGTCTGAGATTGTTATGTTAAGGCTCCATTCACATCTAGGCGACCAAACGCCCGACGCTCGTGCCGCTGGAGGGGCGAATTTCCATTGATGTCTATAGAGATGGTTCATATCTCTGAAACGCCGTACGCCTGCCGCCTGAAAAAAATTCCCGGACCCTTTTTTTCAGGCGACATTGGCGTTCGGCCATAGACATCAATGGAGAGAATTTGTAAAAAAAAAAAAAAATGAATCGAATCGCGGCAAGTAAAGCCGCGTACACAGCGTTACTTGTCGCCTAGATGTGAATGCAGCCTAAATGTTCTCCATGGCAGTGCTCAGCTCCCCATATCTTTTTTCACAATAGATTACCTATTTCTTTGAAAATAGCCAGAATTTAAAAACAGCATTGGCCACTTTAAAAATTCCAATAAGATTCACTGCAAAGTTTGAGTTTTGCGAATTTCAAACAGGACTTGACAAACAATTTGCGATTTTCTCATCCCTTATTCTTTGTAGATAGTGTTGTTAAGAGTATTTGTAACATTTCTTAAAAACAAAACCACATTCAGTGGTATGTCATAAGTTCTGTTAATATATGACATCTGTCTTATTTTCTGAGAATTGGTTTTATAGCATGAAGGAAAAATATCTAGCAGGGGAAGTCCACAATCAGCTTACATTTTACAACTTACATTTTTATCTTGCTGGGTCCATGACCTTTCCCCTACTTTCTAATGAATGATTACATTTAAATTGACTAAAGTTATGTTTTTTCTGTTAAAAAAAAAAAGAATTGACTAAAGTAAAAAAAAAAAAAAAAAAAAAGCATGAAAATGAAAATCACGAATGCACACAGACGAAACCTCTACTAACTCTCAATTAACAGAAGGAGTCCATAGGGTGATGCCGGAGAATGAAATTGCCCAAATTGGGCCCAAAGTGGCAATATTTTGTGCGGGCACCATTTTTTTTCCAGCACTGCCTTAACCCTGGGCATGGAGTTCCCCAGAGCTTCACAGGTTGCTATTGGAGTCCTCTTCCTCTCATAGATCATCATGGAGCTGGTGGATGTTAGAGATCTTGTGATACTCCACCTTCCATTTGAGGATGCCCCACAGATGCTCAATAGGGTTTAGGTCTGGAGACATGCTTGGCCAGTCTATCAGCTTTACCTTCAGCTTCTTTAACAAGGCAGTGGTCGTCTTGTAGGTGTGTTTGGGGTGTCGTTATCATGATGGAATACTGCCCTGCGGCCCAGTCTCCAAAGGAAAGGGATCATGCTCTGCTTCAGTATGTCACAATACATGTTGGCATTCATGGTTCCCTCAAGGAACTGTTGCTTCCCAGTGCTGGCAGCACTCATGCAGCCTCAGACCATAACACTCCCACCACCATGCTTGACTGTAGGCACGACACACTTGTCTTTGTACTCCTCACCTGGTTGCTGCCACACATGCTTGACACCATCTGAACCAAAAAATGTTATCTTGGTCTCATCAGACCACAGGATATGGTTCTAGTAATCTATGTCGTTAGTCTACTTGTCTTCAGCAAACTGTTTGCGGGCTTTCTTGTGCATCATCTTTAGAAGAGGCTTCCTTCTGGGACAACAGCCAACAGCCAAGTGTTCTTTTGTTTCAAACGGTGTTCAATTTCAGTCTGGAACTCCTCTTTAATGCTTTGCACATGGAATTTACCAACTTGAAATAGTCTTTAGAATGCCTTTTGAAAAACTGTAAGTTCTTCAGCTCTTCCTTTTGTGGTTTATTTTGATCTATTCAGATTCAGAATATTATAATTCTTATGTAGCGCCCCCTTGCTTTTTGCATGGGGGCTATGTTAAAACTAGTTGGACTAGGAGAGCTAAGTTGCTCCTAGTTGTGATTTGTTTAGGTTGCTGACCTATGTCATTCTGAAAGGGTCCACTGGCTCGGACTGCATTCTGGGGATGTCATTTCATCCTTGGCCGGCAGTGGGAGCCAGCGGGACTTCTGGTGGATGGAGTCTTCCTCAGCAGCCAATTGGAGAGAGTTTTTCCCCGCTGGGCATGCTGGGGAGGGGTATATCTGGGACCTAGATTGGGTCTTCGGGGTTCTGCTTCTTCACGTGTGCGGGGTCCCGGAATCGGGGTGCGGCATCCACCTTCAGGGTGTGCGCGCCCATGGACCCCGCCGGCACGGCCTGCCTGGCCAGGTTCCTGGGCCTTCTGGAGTCTCAGCCGGAGACAAGAATTAAGGAATGTCAGTGACTTACTGGGTTCCCGAAGCTTAAGAGGATCCCAGACGGGGATTCGGTGACCGGGATGATGGCAGGTACGCTTTGCTGCCCCCCGGTGACTTATGCCGAGAAATTACTGGGAGGATTCGCTCTGTTCGCACATTTAGTTTATCCAAATTAATTGGCCTGTGGCAGAGGCCTAGAGCCGGGCTTGTGAGAGAGACCCGTTCCTCCGACCCGGTTCTCCCAGCGAAGATTCAAGGTGGCGCCTTGGTTGCCAGGTCTGTGTGAGAGACACCTGTCTGGGGGCACCTTACCCACTCAGTCTCATAGGAGTGGCGACGTGTGAAATTTGTGCTACTAAGGGCTGATCTGCCTTGTGAATATCCAAGCCTGACATCGAAAGTTTCTCTTCTCTCATCAACCTATTCTTCCTTCACCAAAGTTGATGTTGGCTAATGTTGGCCTGGGATTAAAGCATTGAGAAAATCTTTATTGACTGTGTGGACCTCCGTTCACTACCTAGTTTTTCTGGTGCATCCCTAGACCAAGCCGGGGTAACTTAATTTGCCAATCCCAAATCAAACCAGCGGCTCTTTCGGGGGTAGCGCTACACGTATAAAGGATTTATATAGTGCCAACGGTTTATGCAGCGCTTTACAACATAAGGGCAGACAGTACAATTACAATACTGTTTAATACAGGAGGAATCAAAGGAATACTTTATTATTTCCAAGGCCGCGTACAGACGCTCAAACTTATCCGATGAAAACGGTCCGTCGCTATGTCTGCTGGGCTGTTTTGGTCTGATGATTGTACACACCATCAAACCAAAATCCCCGCAGACAGACAGCACGGTGACGTGGCGGTGACGTTGACGCCGCCACGTCACCACTCCAGGAAGTAAAATACTTCCACGAATGCGTCAAATCCATTTGGCGCATGCGGGATATTTTTGTCCGCTGGTTAGGCGTACTAACCAGCGGACATGTCGGACGGACGGGTTTCCAGCAGACAAGTTTTAAAGCATGCTTTAAGGCCGCGTACACACGATCAAATCTGTCTGCTGGAAACGGTCTGCTAGACCGTCTCAGCAGACAGATTCGATCGTGTGTACGGGCGAGCCGACGGATCTGGCCACCCGACAGATTTCAAAGCATGCTTTGAAATCTATCGGGTGGGAACCCGTCCGCCCGACATGTCTGCTGGTTAGTACACTTACCAGCAGACATGTCGTCTCGCACCGGCGCCGAATGGATTCGGCGCATGCGCGGAAGTGTTTTACTTCCTGGTGCGGTGACGTGACGGCGTCAACATCACCGCCACGTCAGCGCGCCGTCTGCTGGCGGGGATTTACACGCGAGCAAACCAAAATCCAAAGACACAGATTTGTTCAAATCGGTCGGACAGACCGTTTTGAACAAATCTATTGCCTCGTGTGTACGAGGCCTAAGACTTGTCTGCTGGAAAAACCTGTCTGCTCGCCCGTACACACGATCCGATTTGTCTGCTGAAACGGTCCGTCGGACCGGTTTCAGCAGATAAATTCGATCGTGTGTATGCGGCCCAAGAGAAATTATTAAGATACAGTTACATTCAACAAAGACACAAAATCACACTAACAAATGGAAACAATACACAATAACAAACAATAAAATTACCAAGAGTTACCACTTTACCCCCTTCACGGCCAGGCCATTTTTTTTCACATAAATAGAGCTTTTTTTTATTTGATCACCACTGTTTATTTTTAATTTTTTTGCAATATAAAAAAAAAAGAAAAAAAGAAAAAAAAAAAAACACTAAAAAAGTGTTAGTGGCAGAACACAAGACATACCCACGTGTCTAACAGAGGCTGAAGTCAAAGATAGACTTAGTAAGCTCAACACAAATAAATCACCAGGACCAGATGGCTTACACCCACGAGTCCTCAGATAACTCAGTCAAGTTATAGCCAGACCATTGTTCCTGATCTTTGTGGACAGTGTAATGATTGGTACTAGCTGATTGGAGAAAAGCCAATGTGATACCAATATGCAAAAAAGGACAGAGACAAATGCTGCGTACACACGGTCGTTTTTTGCGATGAAAAAAAACTACGTTTTTTAAAACGTCATTTAAATTGATCGTGTGTGGGCAAAACGTCGTTTTTTGTCTTAAAAAAAACGACCAAAAAAAAATTCCAACATGCTTGAATTTTTTGTGTCGTTTTTCAAAACGTCGTTTTTTGTTTCACAAAAAGTCACCGTGTGTAGCAAAAACGTCTTTTAAAACGACGTTTTTCAACCCGCGCATGCCCAGAAGCTAGTTATGAAGCGAGCTTCAATGGAAAAGAGTGGTGAACGTAACCTTGCTTTTTGTAAAAAAACGATGGTGTGTATGCAAAATTGTCTTTGAAAAGTGACGTTTCAAAAACGTCGTTTTTTACTTCACACAAAACGTCGTTTTTTTTCATCGCAAAAAACGACCGTGTGTACGCGGCAATACTCCTGGGAATTACAGGCCAGTCAGCCTAACATCAGTGGTGGGTACTGCTTACTGTGGTGGCACTGAACAGGAAGGAGAGGCCCGGATCACAGAAGAGGGCCCCGAGAAGAGGAGGATCCAGGCTCTGTGCAAATCCACTGCAACAGGGAAGGTAAGTATAACATGTTTGTTATTTTTTATAGGAAAAGTAACAATACTTTAGTATAATTTTAAAGACTAAAACTAACCAACATTGTGAACAGTCTAATGGTAGAAGGTGTTTAACCACTTAAGACCCGGACCAATACGCTGGTAAATGACCCAAGGTGTTTTTGCGATTCGGCACTGCGTCGCTTTAACAGACAATTGCGCGGTCGTGCGACGTGGCTCCCAAACAAAATTTGCGTCCTTTTCTTCCCACAAATAGAGCTTTCTTTTGGTGGTATTTGATCACCTCTGCGATTTTTATTTTTTGCGCTATATACAAAAATAGAGCGACATTTTTGAAAAAAAAAACACTATTTTTTACTTTTTGTTAAAAAAAAATCAAATAAACTAAATTTTAGTCAAACATTTAGGCCAAAATTTATTTAGCCACATGTCTTTAGTAAAAAAAAAAAATCGCAATAAAAAAAAATAGCTACCTAGCGGGAACAGCGACACTAATACAGCGATCAGAAAAATGATCGCTTAGTGACGCTGGCAATAGGGAGTGAAAGGGTTAACTAGGGCGGTGATCAGGGGGTTAAAACTTTATTAGGGGGGGTGGGGGGGCTATCCTGAACCTAACACTAACTGTTTTTTACAGTGCCTGTCACACTGACACTAAATGCAGTGATTAAATCACTGCATTCAGTAACACTGTGACAGGGGGGTGGGGGGGGCGATCACAAGGGGTTAATATGCCTATGTGAGTGTGTGTCAGTGTTGTGTTGGTGCACACTTACTTGGCATGTCTTCTCTCATCAGCAGCGCTGGGAAACAGCGCTGCGATGAGAGAATACATCATTTCCTCCTTCCTGTGTAAACACAGGAGGAGGAAGTGACAGGCTGGGAGCGCGCTCCCATTGGCTGGGAGCGATCGCGGGGGGGGGCGGAAAACACGGACATCCGCCCGCAGATCCCGGATCGCTCCCAGAGGTAGGGAGACCCCCGCACGCCGCGGAGGGGGTCCCGATGGGACCCCCGAACCGCACTCAGGCGGGGACGTAAATTTACGCCCTTGTGCCTGTACGAGCCATGTTGTGGCCGTATATGTGCGTGCGGGGGTCCTTAAGTGGTTAATAGACTAATTAAAAATGTGTGGTTGTTTGAAGGTTATTCTACCTGTAGCACTACCCCGAAGGAGCTGCTGGTTTGATTTGGGTGGGATGTTGCCTCTATTTTCTCCGCTGTCTAGGGTACTGGATGAGAGGTGTAAGAAAGTCAATGTCCAAACTGTAGGTGTCTTTTTCTGTGCTTTATTAGCCAACGGGGTAAAAATGGTAAAAATAGTAGTAGGTGAGATGATAGAAGAAGTGGTAGATAATGGATTCAGACGTATAACAGGGTTTTGGAAGCAGACCTGCTTCCAACGACAACTTGCCTCACCACTCTACCAAGAGTGGGTATAGTGCATCTGGGTAGGCCACTCTCACCAGGCTAGCAGCCAGAGTGTCACTCGGAACTTTAGCAAAGTCTCTGCCACAGACCTCCCCCAAAGGTGGAGATATTCTTGGTCCAAAATCCTTCTCAACACTGGATTAAACACCCAGATCTCCCTTGGACAGCGTTTAGTAATCTCGGTACTGATAGGCGACCATCGTCCAGCCCCTCAGAAAGGAATTGTCCTTCGATGAAGCAGTAGACCTTTCTTGAGATACCAGCCTTGTGCTCGGTATTTCCCAGACAGGTTCTCGGGATGGACAGCACAGGACAACTCTGCAGCCGCAGACTCAGTCTACACACTGAACCTGCCAGGTAGATTCTTTGCTCCGGACCAACGTGGTCCCGGAGCCAGGAACATTGAAATACACACCCCGGCCATTAAGGGCCACATACGGGGTGGTGGGACGACTGCCCAGGCGGATGGCGGCGAAGACGCCCCTGAACTCATGGAGTCCGCCCCCTAAATACCCCTCCCCAGCATGCACAGCGAGGCGATCAACCCTCCTGATAGGTTGCAGAGGAGAAATATCCACACTACCCTGACTCTACTGCTACCACCTGTCGGTCTGGGGTGGGACCAACTCCCCAGACAACAACAGTGTACACACACAGTACAGCCAAAGCTGGAACAGAAGCCCTGAATTTAGCAAAATAAACACGCTCAGATGCAACCAATTCACTGACCACCCTCTAAATTTACTACAGCACCGGCAATGAAAGTAGCCAGGCGCTACATACCCAAAACATATATTTCAGCATTTTGATAGATAGTATAAAGACAAACCTTCTAAAATTCTCCTGCACCTCACATGCAGTCAGTGATAGACTCCAGTGCCCAGATCACTACACTTGTAGGAGCGTTAGATATTTTACCAGAATCATCTCTAGTTCCAAATTCTGCAGACAGGCACTCAGTATTTCCTTCAACAGCAAGGTGCACTCTTACTTCTGCTCATTATTCCAATAACCAGTCTAGGTATTTTGTTTGTTTTTGTTGTTTTATTGGAGAACTTGGATAGGTAAGGGATGTAGCGGGATACTCTGAAATTCAACTAGTTACATTGAGGACAGCTTCTTTAACTGAACTGTGGAATAATTATATGATACACCATACACTCCTGTGCGAGTCCCTTTGTAGAAATTATGGTTAATTGTTTTTCAGGATATTAGCCAGTATCCCCTTTCTGCTGAAACCAGTAGCTGACTCTCCTAGCACAGAGGGGGATAGCCTAAGAACCAGGCCCAAGATCTGTACTCAAAAGGCCTCTGGACTGAATGTCAGTCTCCTTCAAGTAATCCCAGACCGATCTCCTAGGGACGGTCCCTCAGTCAGCTCTTCAGAACACTCTGGTCAGCATATCAGCCTCCAGGCCTCCTACCCGTGGCCACATGGCAGCAGGTGCTGAGGAGGGTACCCCCCCTTCAGATAGACTTGTCTCTCCAGGAAAAGACACCTGTTCCTGTGTGCTCACCGACTATAAATACCGTTCCCACTATGCATAGGGTCCCCTATGCCTCTTATTCATGCTGCTGATTTGCATGGGTCACTCGGACACACAGGGCTTCCTTAATAAACAATGTAACGTTCCTGTTCCGACAACAAAACCGTGGATAATTTTTCCGACGGTTGTTGGCTCAAACTTGTCTTGCATACTCACGGTCGCACAAATGTTGTCGTAAATTGTGAACGTGGTCACGTACAGCGTGTACAACGGCACAATAAAAGGAAAGTTCCATACCAAGTGCGCCACCCTTTGGGCTCCTTCTGCTAATCTTGTGTTAGTTGAAGTTGGGTAAGAGATGATTTGCGCTTTTTTGTTTTGTGCTTTTCAGTCCGCAACAAATGTGCTATCTTCATTATGAGCGCTAGTTTTACCAGACTGAGCGCTTCCGTCTTATACTTTATTTACAGCATGCATGGAATTTTGTGCATCGGAATTGTCTACACACACACTCTGAATTTATGAGAACAAATTTTGTTGTCGGAAAATTTGAGAACCAGCTCTCAAATTTTTGTTGTCGGAAATTCCAACAGAAATTGTCCGATGGGGCCTACACACGTTCAGAAGTTCTGACAAAACGCTTTGCTGTCAGAAACTCCGACCATGGTTATGCAGCATTAGACAGAAAAGCTGCTATGTTTTACCTAACAGGCTCCTGTTGAGCATGAGACTACACTACACTAAACTATATACACCCTAGCAACCTCCCTAGGAGGGTGCTACAAAATGTTGGGTCATAAAAATAAGTTCCACTATCCATGTTGGGTTTTTATTTATTTCTACACATCTTGTATTATAGAAAATGCAACAGGAAGAGTGGAAACACCCTAAAGCAGGGGTCTCAAACTCAAATTACCTGAAGGCCACAAGACAAGTTTTCATATCCCATGGGGGGCCGCATGCAAACTTTCCAACTTCAAAAACAGTACTGGTGTCAGCGGACGTATTATTAACCCCCAGCTCTGTGTCAGCGGACACATTATTAACCCCCAGCACTGGTGTCAGCGGACACATTATTAACCCCCAGCACTGGTGTCAGCGGACACATTATTAACCCCCAGCACTGGTGTCAGCGGACACATTATTAACCCCCAGCACTGGTGTCAGCGGACACATTATTAACCCCCAGCACTGGTGTCAGCGGACACATTACACTGCCGACAGACCACTCACCATCATGGCACAGCCCATCAAGGCTCAGAGCCCAGCAAATCAGGGCACAGCACATCAGGGCACAGGGCACAGCACATCAGAGCACAGCACATCAGGGCACATGGCACAGCACATCAGGGCACAGGACATCAGGGTACAGGGCACAGCGCACATCAGGGCACAGAGCACATCAGGGTACAGGGCACATCAGGGCACAGCGCACATCAGGGTACAGGGCACAGCGCACATCAGGACACAGGGCACAGCACATCAGGGTACAGGGCACAGCACAACAGGGCACAGCACATCAGGGTACAGGGCACAGCAAATCAGGGTACAGGGCACAGCACATCAGAGCACAACAGGGTACAGGGCACATCAGAACACAGCACATAGGGGTACAGCACAACAGGCCACATCAGGGTACAGGGCACGGCACATCAGGACGGGACATATCAGGACAAGGTACATGGCACATCAGGGTACAGGACAGGGCATATCAGGACAGGGCACATGGCACATCAGGGTACAGGGCACATGAAACAGCACATCAGGGTACAAAGCCCAGCAAATCAGGGTACATGGCACACATCAGGGTACATGGGCCACAATCAGGGCACATCAGGGCACATGAGAGCACACCAGGGCACATCAGGCACAGCACATCAGTACAGGGCACATGGCACATCATGGTACAGGGCACAGGGTACCCTGATGTACAGAGCCCAGCACATCAGGGTACATCAGGGTACATGGGGCACATCAGGGTACATGGGGCACATGGCACATCAGGGTACATGGGGGGACATGGGGCACAATCAGAGCACACCGGGACACATGAGAGCACATCAGGGCACATGAGAGCACATCAAGGCAAAGGTCAGCGTTTACTTGTTGTTTTCTTCAGATGCAGAGCAGTGCAGGAAGCGTCTGTCAGAGGTTCACTTCTCTCTCATGTCACGCTGCTACTCCCGGTGGCTACTCCTCTCTTCTCGTCGATCCCAGATAATGTCACAAGCAAATGGGGATGGACGAGAAGAGAGGAGGGGCTGCCGGGGAGTAGCAGCGTGACATGAGAGAGAAGTGAACCTCTGACAGACGCTTCCTGCGCTACTCTTCATGCACCTCGATCTATACTTCCGCGGCACCCGCCCTGCCTGCGGGCCATTTATTACCGGTCCGCAGGCCGGAAATACTTTGAGACCCCTGCCCTAAGGCATGTTGATTTACCAAAAACTGCAAGGGAGTGGGGACATGTTGCTGCTGCTAAATAAAGTCAGTGGCGAGATTTTATTATAAAAAAAAAGTTGACTTTCACCAATTTGACAAACCTCCACTAATTAAATGCATGAAGATGTTGGCATATGATAAACTAACAAAGACTGAAGAAACTGATTTTCCAGCAGAAAATAGTTTTAGTTAGACCGCCGATAATAAGAGGTACACAATAACGGTGGGCATTGTTGTCAGCCCATATTGTCCAAAATAACTTGGGCACATATGATCAGACTAACAAGAGATTTCAGGAAAATAAGTTTGACCCTTTGGTGAAAAAGCATCCCATATATGGCCAGCCTATGATTTAGGTATTCATGTGTAAATTTACAACATTCCTAAGGGTACATAATCTTGTCCCCTCGCCTAGTCTATAGACTCACTGCACCAACTGTGCACTATAGAAGGAGGGTAAGATTCATTTCCTTGAGTAGTTTGCTATAAGATAGATGAGCCCGCAACCTGTCCGCTGGAGATCATTAAACACCTTGTGACTGCTTGTGTGGCCTACATTTACTCCTAATTAGCATATCTATCATTAGATTACATAGATTAAAGAGCCTGCAAACCGGCTTGTCTTGTCTGCACATAAAACTGTGTCATCAGAGTCAATGTTACACTCTGCCCCATGTAACTGTCTGGCTAAAGCTTAGTTGCACGTTGCCAATGCCAATGTATTTAAACTGTCCATGCTATTTTTTCACAAGGCTGTCAAGGAGTATTTATAGATGGACAAATCTCACATGAACTTGCAAATCTCTTCTAAAGGGATCTTCTCTTCGTGATTGTACTGTAACAGAGGCTTATCCCAATGATGTATATATACACTAATTAATTAGCTTTTTCCCTGAAGGACAACATTTCCTCAGTTTACTGTTATTGCTTTATATGCTTAACTTTATCAGAGATGTTACAAAATACAGAGTCTGTGGGCTGAATAATTTAAACTTTACATTGAGAACGTTAATGTAGTTACACTAGAAGTGCTCATTAGTTGAGGTTACCATTACTTGAACTTAGGGCAGAAATACCACTATTATTGACCACGCGGTTGCTGTAGTGTCTGTTTGAAAGATACAATCTAGGTTTGAATTTCACTGCCCTAGACCACTTTTACACTGCCAGGCACACAGCGAACCTAGAGCTCTTGATTTGAATCTGCCTAGCTAGCAGCAGGTAGTCATTGAACTACTGATTGGGAGCCCTGCTGGGAAAGTCCACTGATTAGGATTTGATTCAAAAAGTCTAAAGCATGTGGAATGTACCTTTCCTCTGAATGCAAACCAAAGTAAAGATACCCGTAGATTACGTAATTCGCTCTGCTGAAAATTGCTTGATTCCCCCATCAACACTGTATTTATTAGCACTGAGGACACCATTAATCATGACCAAATCTCCTACTCGATTTGCAGAAATGCAGCCCTAAACTTGCAAGGAACCTCCACTATGCCTCATTGTTGCCTGTCATTATTGTACCGCTCTCCAGTTCTTCGGTGAACAAACTGCCCTCTACTACAGCCAAATATTTCAAATTTTGACTCATCAGTAGACATGTGCACAGAAAAAAAAAAACGTTTTTTTTTGTTCTGTTTCGTATCGTTCCGTTTTTTCGTTTTCGTTCGTTTTTCGTAAGACGCCAGTTTTCCTGTTTGTTCCCGTTCGTTTTTCGTATGACGCGATTTTTTCGTATTCCGATAGTTTCGTATTTTCGTTACTGTTTTATTTTCGTACATGCGGGATGGTTCATTATTCTGTTTAATTCATGTTTGTTACTTGTTAGACAATAATTTTCGTGAATTTTCGTCAATGATTTGCAGTATCTTGAAACCCTTTTCTTTTGCTATTTTCAGTCGTACGTTCATATGACACCTATAACAAAAGATTTGCATTCTGTATTTTAAATTCCTTTTTTCTGTTCGTATTTTGGATTCAAAATACAGCATGCAAATCTTTTGTTATAGATGTCATATGAACAATGAACACAGGACTGAAAACAAACAGAAAAAGGATTGAAACAAAATACAGCATGCAAAACTTTTGTTATAGATGTCATATGAACAATGAACATATGAATGAAAACAAACAGAAAAAGGATTGAAACAAAATACAGCATGCAAATCTTTTGTTATAGATGTCATATGAACAATGAACATAGGACTGAAAACAAACAGAAAAAGGATTCAAACAAAATACAGAATGTAAATCTTTTGTTATAGATGTCATTTTTGTTATTTTGCCGTTTTGTCGTTTTTTTTCGTCGGATCATTCGTTCGTATTTGCGGTTGTTCGTTATGCGGCTCATTCGTAATCTCGTAGTTTTCGTATTTTGGTGCTTTAATTTTTTCATATGTACACATTATCCTGCGGGTACGAAAATGAACATTTTCGTACAAAAATAACATTCGTACGAACGGGAATGCACATATCTACTCATCAGTCCAGAGCATCTGCTACCATATTTCTGCACCCCAATTCCTATGTTTTTGTTGAGTCGATTGGACTTGTTTGCCATGTCAGAGGTATCGTTTTTTTTTTTTTTTTGCCGCAATTCATCGACAAAGACCAGGAGGATCTGTGGTTCGTTTTCCAAGATTTTTGGAACAACCTACCTGCCAAGTTCCTTCAAAAACTGTGCAAGTGTACCTAGAAGAATTGATGCTGGTTTGTAACCAAAGGATAGTAACACCAAATATTGATTATTGATATTCTTCTGTTCACTCACTTTGCATTTTGTAAATTGATAAAAATAAACAATAAATTTATAAAAATATACAATTAAAATATATATTTTTGTATTTTTGAAACATTCTTCAGAGCTTTTGATCCATGTTGATATAATAGCATCGCTTTGCTGGCTACAAATGTTCCATACAACCACATCCCAAAGGTGCTCTATTGGATTGAGATCTAGTGATGGACATGGCCAGCTACAATATTCAGGCAGACCATAGCATTTAAACGATGCTCAATTGGTACTAAGAGGCCCAAAGTGTGCCAAGAAAATATCCCCCACACCATTACTCCACCACCAATGCCTGAACCATTGATACAAGGCAAGATGGATCCATGCTTTTATGTTGCTTATGCCAAATTCTGACCCTACCATCTGAAAGTCGCAGCAAAGTTTTTTCCAATCTTCTATTGTCCAATTTTGGTGAGCCTGCGCGAGTCGTAAATGACATCAACAAGGCATTTTCGTCCACATAACCACCATTCACTGGATATTTTCTCTTTTTCGGACCATTCTTTGTAAAGACTAGGGATTGGTGTGTGAGAAAATCCCAGTAGATCAGCAGTTTTTTAAATATTCAGACCCGCCTGTCTGGCACCAACAACCATGCCACGTTCAAAGTCACTTAAATCCTCTTTCTTACATTGTTACACGGTTAGTCTGGCTGAAAAAAAGACAGAAGTCCACCTAGTTCTTCCCCATTCTGATGCTTGGTTTGAACTTCAGCAAGTCGTCTTCACCACATCTAGATACCTAAATGCATTGAGTTAGTGTCATGCATAGGCGTTGCGCACAGGGTGTGCCGAGTGTGCCTGTGCTCATGTACACAGGGCTAAGGTGCTAGATCTGTGCTTTCCACTCCTAGGATCTTATGTATTTATAAATTACAGCTCTCACCGTACCCTACCTGTCATCCCCAGGCATTGTAATGTGTAATATACAGGAAGGGCGGGAGGTGCCAATGGCATTGCTAGTGCAGGGAATCCATGCATTTCCCCGCTGCAATTCCCACTGACCACTGCCTGTCACACTGGGTAAAAGACCATACCTGTCTGATCAAAGACCCTGTGGTGGAACTTGGGAGAAATAATACCCCCCCCCCCCCACATCGAGCTGCGCACACCCCTGAACACTGCGCACCCCTGTATACCGCGCAGCCCTGAAACACAGCGTCCCCCTGTACACTGCACACCTCTGTACAATGCGCACCGCTGAACACTGTGCACCCCTGAACACTGCGCACACCCCTAAACACTGCGCGCCCCTGAGCTCTGCACTCTGTACACTGCACACTCCTGAGCTACACACCCTGTACATTGCACACCCCTGTTCTTCACACTGTACACTGCACAAGCTTGATCTTCGTACTCTGTACACTGCGCACCACTGATCTTCGCACTCTGTACACTGTGCACCCCTGATCTTCACACTCTGTACACTGCACACCCCTGTTCTTCACACTCTGTACACTGCACACCCCTGAGCTCTGCTCCCTGTACACTGCACACCCCTGAGCTACACACCCTGTACACTGCACACCCCTGATCTTCACACTCTGTACACTGCGCATCACTGTGCTCTGCACTCTGTACAGTGCGTACCCCTTATTTTCGCACTCTGTACACTACACACCCCTGATCTTCTCATTCTGTACACTGCGCACCCCTGAACTTCGAACTCTGTACACTGTGCACCACTGAGCTCTGCACCCTGTATACTGTGCACCCCTGAGCTCCGCACTCAGTACAATGCGCACCCCTGAGCTCTGCACTCATAGCTCCCAACTTTTTCCTCCTGCCAGCTCATCGCCTCAGTGTAAAAGCCTGAGAGTATTTCAGGCGTTATTCATGCACTATTTTTAGCGCTAAAACACCTGAAATACGTCTCAGTGTGAAAGGGGCCTTATAGACAATTTGTCTTACCTTGGACTGAAGAACAGCAAGGCTTTTGGAGATACTTTTATAACCCTTTCCAGCTTTATGCAAGTCAACGATTCTTAATCGTAGGTCTTCTGAGAGCTCTTTTGTGCGAAGCATCATTCACATCAGGCAATGCTTCTTGTGAAAAGCAAACCCCGAACTGGTGTGTGTTTTTTTATAGAGCAAGGCAGCTATAACCAAAACCTCCAATCGTGTCTCATTGATTGGACTCCAGTTGGCTGACACCTCACTCCAATTAGCTCTCGGAGATGTCATTAGTCTAGGGCAGGAGTCTCCAAACTACGGCCCTCCAGGTGTTCAGGAACTACAATTCCCATCATGCCTAGTCATGTCTACGAATGTCAGAGTTTTACAATGCCTCATGGGAAGTGTAGTTCCACAGCAGCTGGAGGGCCATAGTTTGGAGATCCCTGGTCTAGGGGTTCACATACTTTTTCCACGTGCACTGTGAATGTTTACACAGTGTGTTCAATAAAAACATGGTAACATGTAATTCTTTGTGTGTTTTTAGTTTCAGCAGACTGTGATTGTCTATTGTTGTGACTTAGATGAAGATCAGGTCACATTTTATGACCAATTTGTGCAGAAATCCATATCATTCCAAAAGGGTTCATATTCTTTTTATTACAACTTTAGAATGCACTTTTTATCTATCAAAGTTTCCCAGTTTCCCAGTGCTTAACCTTTCATCCAATTTCTAAATTGCTGCATTTGTAGCTTTTAAAGGCCAATATAAAGGAATAGTAGTGGTAAAAAAAAAAAGCCCTTTTTTTGGTGAATTCTCCTTTAAGGGGGTGTGGCAGGGCGTGTCCTATGCCTATATACATTTGCTAGTAGGTGTCCCTCATTCCCATTTCAAAATGTTGGGAGGTATGCGCACTCTATACACCATGCACCCCTGAGCTCCGCACTCTATACACCGCACACCCCTGAGCTCCACACCCTGTACACTGCACACTTCTGAGCTCCACACCCCATACATTGTGCATCCCTGAGCTTCGCAACTTATACAGCGCGCACCCCTGAGCTCCGCACCCTATACCCCAGGCACCCCTGAGCTCTGCACCCTGTACACTGAGCACTTCTGAGTTCCGCACTCTGTACACTGCGCACCCCTGAGCCCCGCACCCTATACACCATGCACCCCTGAACTCTTCACTCTATATGCTGCGTACCCCTAAACTCCCCACGTTTGAGTTCCTGCACCTATTCTCTGAGGAAAAATTTATGATGAATATATAACTGAACTATATGATTACATATAACTGAAATGTGTTATTCCCCAAGTACTATGGGTAGCAGATTTTATAACTATAGTAAAAGAAACATTCTGACAGTTTAATGTTCCCTTTGTTCCTCCATTACCTATTAATGCATTATTTGGTAATTAGGATGAAAATCACTTTACAATTGCAAGATAGAAAAACAAAAATCACAACTGCATAACTAGAACAGCGCATTTTATTCTATTCTGTCACAGATCACTTAAAGAGGGGGCTCACCCTTAAAACCACTTTCTCCCATCCCATCCAGCATACTGGCGTCAGCGCCAGTATGCTGTCTTTTTTTTTTTTATCGATGTACTTACCTCTTAATAGATAATTTAATTTTCGTGCTACCGCGGGGTATGGCGCCGCTATATCGCGTCACGCCTTCTGAAAACAGCCGACTAGCACTCGGCTGTTCTCGGCGCCTGCACACAGACCCATGAGCTGACTGCGCAGGCGCCGTATACAGCCGAGTCCTATTTCGGCTTTTTTCGGAGGGCGTGACGCGGCTATATACGGCGCCTGCGCAGTCAGCTCCTAGGTCTGTGCTCAGGTGCCGTATAGCGCCGAGAACAGCCGAGTGCTAGTCGGCTGTTTTCGGAAGGCGTGACGCTATATACCCCGCCATACCCCTCGGTAGGACGAAAATTAAATTATCTATTAAGAGGTAAGTACACCGATAAAAAAAAAAAGACAGCATACTGGCACTGACGCCAGTATGCTGGATGGGATGGGAGAAAGTGGTTTTAAGGGTGAACCCCCTCTTTAATGTTAATAGATGTTGCTAAATCATCAGTTATTCCGTGAGCCAAAGCATGTCTCCTCCTATATTGGGTCCCAATATTATATTACATAGTAAAAACAATCCAAGTTGATATGTACTTGTTCTAGTTCAGACGCTTCATGTTCCTTCTCTGATGCTAATAAAACGGACATGTATAGCACCACTCAACTTCATTAGCCCCATTGTAAAATATACAAAGACACAGTCTTCCAAGTAAAAGTAGCTATTCCTAGAAGCGCTCTCTATGTGTAGAAGAACATAGAAATGAGCTTGATGGATTACAGCTGCTTCCTGAAATGAACACAGCATGGTTAGAACTTTATTAGAACTAATTTTGCATTACAATGAACAATATCACATAGAAAGCTTGAAGCCTTTGGAAAACAAGAGACCTAAGCCACAAATAATAATAGATGGTCCTAGGACCTGACACTTTCATACTGATATATAATAAATATATATATATAGATCTATATATATATATATATATATATATATATATATAGATCTATATATACAGTGTATATATATACATATATATATATATCTATCTATCTATATATATCTATATATATATATCTATCTATATATATAGATATATATAGATAGATAGATATATACAGGGCTTTTTTTCAGTGGGAACACGGGGGAACGCAGTTCCGGCACCTCCTAGACTGACTGTATGTAATGTCAAGGGGTGCTGTGGTGTGCTGCAGGGTATTGATGCTCACTGCTGGCAGATCTATTCTAGCTGGAGGGGATCTATTTTTGCAGAGGGGTCTATTGTTTCTGAGGGGGACTAGTGTTGCTGGTGGGGGACCTATTGTTGCTGGGGGGTTCGGTTGTTGCTGAAGGAGATCTACTGTTGGGGGAGGGGACTATTGTTGATAGCGGCCAGAGAGTCTATTAATGCTGGCTGTGCGGAGATCTGTTGAAGCTGCCGGGAGTCTATTGTTGCTGGGGGGGATTTTGTTGTGGGTGGTACATTGTTAGGGGGGATCTATTGTTGCTGGCTGAAGGGGAAACCAAATTCCATACAAATTATGGACAACAAAATGATACTTGGTTCTGTATTGTCTAAAAGGGGCGGTACTGGGAGGTGGGTAGGTGATGGAACCAAGGGACGTTGCTCGGAGGTGGGTAGGGGCGGAGAAAACAAGTGACTCGGAAAAGGGGAGTTCCTGCGTTCCTGTCTGAGAAAAAAAGCCCTGGATATATATATATCTATATATATATATATCTATATATATGCATACTAGCTCCCAACTGTCCCTGGAGGGATTCGAGGGACTGTCCCTGATTTGAAACAAAGTCCCTCTGTCACTGGTGATTTGACCTTGCCAGTGGTTAATATTACTTTAACTGCTTGCCCACTGGGCACTTAAACCCCCTTCCTAACCAAAGAAATTTTCAGCTTTAGTGCCCTCACATTTTGAATGACAATTACTCAGTCATGCAACACTGTACCCATATGAAATTTTTGTCAATTTTTTCACACAAATAGAGCTTTCTTTTGATGGTATTTAATTACCACTGGGCTTCTTATTTTTTGCGCTATAAATTAATAAATATAAATCTGTTATAAAATTTAGCAAATTAGTCATTTTTCTTAATACATTTTGGCCAAAATTTATACTGCTACGTATCTTTGGAAAAATTAACCCAAATAAGTATATATTTTTTGGCCCTTGTGAAAGTTATAGAGTCTACAAGGTACGGTGCAAATCATTGAAAATTGATTATACCTGATCACACCTGGTGTAATCTTAATTTTTGATTCCCTAAGTATTTAGTAAGAGGCATGGTGAGATTTTTGAAGTTGTAATTTCCTCCCACAATTCTTTGCAAAATAAAGATTTTTTCCCCCCACAAAATTGTCACATTAACAGTTTATTCCTCACACACAGCATATGCATACTTGCAATTACACCCCCAAATACATTCTGGTAGGCCTCCTGAGTATGGTAATGCCACCTGTGTGAGACTTTTACACAGCCTGGCCAGTGGCCACATACCTTGCCCAACATGCAAGGAGCACCATCAGGCATTCTAGAGACATAAATTACACATCATTTCTAGACTACCTCAATTAGGCCGCGTACACACGATCAAATTTATCTGCTGGAAATCTCACATAAGCAGCGATCTGCTTGCTTATGGTGAGATATGACAGGCTCTCCCTGGGGATACATATCGGCCATCACACCAAGGTAGGACACTCTCTAATTAATCGTTTTTTGCTTTAACATCTTTAGCCCTGCCAATCTGTTACTAGCGGGTGTATTTTAAACTTAATTCGCCTTATATCCTATTTTGCAGTTATTTGCTTACCAGCGCCTTTGGCTCTCCTCATACCCCATAGGTTGCTACTTGCACCTATTAGTTTGTGATGCTGCCTTTCATCCCCAGTATTTTGTAAATTTTAAAACTTTTTTCGGGTAAGAACCACTAGATTATGCCCCTATATTATTGCTGGTGTATCCTGGGTTCCTCACATGTGCACCGCCCACTTGTTTTCCTTACACACACTTTCTCTTTGCTTCTTCTGTTACCCTGCCCAAATCCCCCCTCCCCCTTTTCCCCTTTATTACCCCCCTTTACCTCATGTTTTTACCTCCCTTTTCTGTTTTTTCCCCCTTTTTCTTCATTCCTCGCCCTTGTCCTTATTCTTTCCTCCCCTCCCCCCCCCCCTTTCCCTCCCCCCTCCTCCCCTCCCCCTCCTTTGTCCACCACCAATTCTTCCTGAACTTGCTTTTTCTTCCCCATCCTCCCTTCTTTCCTTCTCCACCTCCCTATCCTTTTCATGCCGCCTTCCCTCACATGTCCCTCTTACTTCTTACCTGGTCTTTTTACCTGTACCCCTCTTCTCCCCCTTGTTCCTTTTTTCCAACCCCGTTCCCTCTATCCCACAATTTCCTCTCTCCTTCCTTCTATCCTTGGCCATCCTTCCCCCACCATCCCTCACCTCTCCTCACCTAGTCCTTTTCTTTTTCCCTTCCCCTACCCTCCTCTCCCGTGGTGTCCCTCATTACATCTAGTAGCTGTATACCTATAAGCATTATTCTTTGCAACTTTTTACCCTTCAGAGCTTTTGTCAGCTTCCCCGGCGCGAGCCACTTTGTATTCTTTGTTGTTTGGGGGGCGCGTTTGTTGTCTGCTCATTCCGGGCCACCTGCCATCCCATGTGAGTATATCTTCACAGTCAGTCTAACACTGGTCTTGCTGCTTTGTTTTCTTAAAATGTGTACACTTATGTAAATTTTGCTTGTTCTTCTTCATAAATATATGTATTTTATGTAGATCCTCCTGAAGAAGCGGTATCAACCGCGAAACCGGTCGAGGTCGCAGATTGGCTCCACGCATCTGACCAATACGGTTTTGCTTTGTTTTGTGTTATCTTAACAAACACCTTACTGTGTCCGAACTGTGGGGCCTGTCCCATCTTTTTATGATTGATGTATTGTTCTTTTTGTAATAAACCTTTTTATATGATATACGTCTCTCTATAAGTACCTTGAAAATCCCAACCAAATCCATACCGATCGATATAGTATAGACCAGTTTAGTGTCAAGCAGCTTTGCTGTCTCTATCTAGTTGGTCCTTCCCCCCTGTCTACCTGGGGAAAGCGGCAATTTGTTTTTGTTTTTCGAGTAGGATTGGTTATCCAGATAATGAACCAAAGGCGCCAAATAAAATAGGATCTGGTGAGTGCCCATTGCAAAAGGTGGTGGGATAATCACAGAAGTGGTGAACACAGCTGCACTTGTAATTTTCACATGAGTATCTCCTAGCTCTGTGGAAAAGTTGATCACTCACTGGGACTATTCAATATAACAGAGGAAAGAAAAGGGGTCTACATAGTGTTTTCCCCTCCTTTTTATTCACATTTTAACTTATTATTTATTTTCAAGCCTTTGTGATATTTAATGTTTGATTTTTTGATATTAGTGATACAAACACTGAAATAAGCGGAGTAGCCAATATAGGCATAATATAACTGGTGATATATACCAGCAAGCACTTTAGTCCATTATTTTGCACAGTATATTTATTTAAAGCACAGGGGTTTTGCTTGTTTGTCTAATTCAAGTACTTTTGAGTACATATATACTAGGGTTGTCCCGATACCACTTTTTTAGGACCGAGTACAAGTACCGATACTTTTTTTCATGTACTTGCCGATACCGAATACCGATACTTTTTTTTAAATGTCATGTAACAGTTTTCAAACCACAATACAGACTAAGGATATTTTCTTTAGAATTATGAAGAACTCTAACTCAAGACATTAAAAAAGAATAAAAATGAGTAAAAATTAATAAAAATGTTTTATTTTCTTGTCACACAGTAGTAAAAAACTCAAAGAATTTTCACAGAACATGTTGATAAATACAAAAAAAAAAGTATTCTATTTAGGTATCGGGTGCATTTGCACGAGTACAAGTACTCCCGCAAATACTCGGTATCGGTCACGATACCGATACTAGTATCGGTATCTGGACAACCCTAATATATACATATTAATGAAAAAAAGAATATCCATGTTGTATAGAGCTCTTTTAGGGCTTTACAGATAGGTTGTTCACTTTTGGGTCTAATTATAAGGTTAGCGCAATCCACTTATTGTTTAGATATTTTTGGCACTTCATGCCTTTTTTTGATTGCAGCAAACCAAACAACAAGGTACCAATTTAGCAAAAAATCCTTTTTTTTCTTGCCCCCCGGTAACATCCCCTTTTTCTATTAGATCCGGCCCTGTCCTGTATCAAGGATCAATTCTGCAACATTTACTCAAAAGAATAAGTTAAAGGCATAATGCTGCTTGAAAAAAGCATCTAGATGGAAATTTGAATCTATGAAAAAGTTTTAATATTACTTTAAGATAAGTCATCTGATGACAATGTTTTTATTAACTATAACTGAAATGCCCTTTCAATCACACCCATTTGTAGAACAGGTGACCACCATGTGATATGATGCACATGGTTTTTCCGCAAATATTTGTCAATCTTATGAGTGTGCCCAGAGCATGACACATGTAAAAAAAGTTCATTCAGATGACTGGCAGGTATTACTGGAGAGCTCTGCCGGGAATGCGGCTCCTACACATCTAGGGCAGCTGTCAGATTGTTTGACTTCATAAACTACGTACCCTCTCCTCTTCCCCTGATTGAGGACAATCAATAACATGACCTTAAGCTGACTGTCCCTGACTTGTGACACCACTGTGTTGATTTCTCTGCTGGAGAAAACTGTGTGTTCAGTTTTAAAGCCGGTTCGGTTAGATAAACAATTACACATATCTGCAAAATGTGTTCACAAATACCTTCCAGAAAACAGGCTGATTAACAGCAATATGCCGTAATTCACATGTACCACAATACAGGTCAAACAATATGATAAATCATTTATGTCCTTTTAAACTTGGCTTGACACTGTATATTAATAGATAAGAAGCATGCATAAACATACTGTTCTATTTTTCTTTTTATCTCTTCTTTATTAAATTTTTTCTTTACATTTAACATGCCTTGACACTTAAAAGGCAGCTCAATACCACCTTCCTTTACTATATGGTGGTTTCTGGCCCCCCCAAAAAAAAGGGGGGGAGGAAGAACGCAAGAAAGCGTTTGTGACTATAAATAATGTATTAATATATATGTATTCCTAGTGTTATATACTTGTGATATTTATTATGATAAACATACTGTTCTATTTGTAACATGATTAAAGCTTTATGTTTGGGTCTTATCTTCCTACATACAGACACTGTAAATGGAGAGATGATCAAAATCAATGCTACCAGTTATAATGGACAAATTGAGGGAAGATACTTATGTATCAGTTAGTAATTAGTACTCCATTAGGGATCATTCGGAGGAAAATCAGCAACCTTTACAAAAACGTGTAGGAGTTTCATGTTTGTATGTGTCCACTGCGTGTTCTCTTAATTACAAGCACTTAAAATAGAGCACGGTCATCTAATGTGTCTTAACTGTCATCCACTAAAGAATAATACAATACCTAAACGGTGATAAAAAAATATAATGAATTTTTAAATGTTTGAAAATGGTCATGGGAATAGCAACCCTTCCATGTTGGCATTGCTGCAAATTTTTGCCCTTTCAGAATAATTTATTCATTAATGGAACATGAAGTAATAAAAAGGTGGTAAAGACTTTACTAATGTGTCATAACAGGCACCTCCAGGTACCTAAACGCCCACTCATCTGTGCGTTTTAGCACTCTGGGAGCACCGAAAATTAACATTTTGACCATCAATCATAGAAAAGAGTCTAACCCTGCCCTCTCTTGCCTACTGTACATTATAGTCCATCACAGTGATGGGCCGGTAATAAAGGCCACATTCTTGCTCATCAGAGATGGCTGGAATTTGCATATGAAAGCACCCTGGGATTAGGGGCTCCTGGAGAGAGTGCATAATAGTTCAACTGGGAAGTTAGAGCATACTGATGAAATTGAATCTACCTTTTTATGGTTTGATACTCTAAAAGCTGTATCACAACTCTTATGCCGCGTACACACGATCACTTTTTGTGATGAACGTTGTTTTAAAAAACGTCATTTAAAATGATCGTGTGTGGGCAAAATGTCCTTTTATGTCTTCTAAAAAACACCCAAAAAAAATTTCGAACACGCTTGAATTTTTTGTGTCGTTTTTCAAAATGTCGTTTTTTGTGTCATAAAAAATGATCGTGTGTGGGCAAAACAACATTTAAAACAACGTTTTTAAACCCGCCCATGCTCAGAAGCAAGTTATGAGACGGGAGCTTGAATGGAACAGAGTGCTGCCGAAAGTGTCTTACGTAACCGCGCTTTGCAAGAGCACTTTGAAAAAACGATGGTGTGTAGGCAACGTCGTTTTTTAAAATGAAGTTTGAAAAACGTTGTTTTGTTTCGTTTCGTGAGATAAAATTATGTTTTTTTCATCACAAAAAGTGATTGTGTGTACGCAGCATTAGGTCCCATTGCAAAATATGTTTAACCTCCCTGGCGGTATGATTCTGTCTGGAATTACGTACCAAAAGCGGTACAATTATTTTGCATGGAAATTCTGCGTTTTATACTGTAGGCCTGCAATTTTTAGGAATAACTCACTTAAATTTGTCCAAACCATAGTCTAGTAGACATCCCGGGTATGATAAAGTTTGAAACACAAAATCATAAAATTATAATATAATAAATAACTATAAATAATTATAACAAATAATAATGTAATTATAATAAAAATTATTCACTAATGTAATCAAATCAAAATCACTGAAATTTGCTCAGTTGCAGAATTGTCGCTGTCATTACTTTTATTTTTTTATGACGAATTTCCCCCCCAATCGCTATCGCTCAATTCTGCAAATGATTATAATTTATTATCGCTGTTTTCTAGCTGCTCTAAAATCACTTTTGACATAAAGGGACACTTTTGGTTGCTATGGACAGTCTACAGTTTGCAGGCACAAAAAAAATGTTTTTATTATGTAAAAGAACATGTAGGGCACTGGGCAGACCACTAGGGACAGGGGGGGGTGTACTTTTTACATACAGTACTGTAATCTATAAGATTACAGTATTCTGTATGTAATGTGTTTGTTTACATTTTTGAATTTGCCGCCGGTCTCCGCCCCCGTGCGCCGTTACGTCGCAGGAAACGTAGATCGGCGGCGCGCAGGCACTGTGTGAGCCGAATGGAGGACGCCACTCGCTCACACAGCGGGGATGCATCGCTGGATCCAGGGACAAGGTAAGTACAGTATACCCTGCCTGGATCCAAGGTAAGCCAGCGTGCTGCAGGCTCTGCATTCACCCCGAGCGCGATTCGGGGATATCGATATTTGCCTGAAAAATCCAACCCGAATCGCGCTCGGGGATACCGGCAGGGGGGTTAAATAGAAATACATCATTTAAATGTGAACCTTTTTGCATTTCAAAAGAAAGAAAAATCATTTATGAATAAGGCTGCGTACACACTGAAGTCCAGTTTCATTGGTCCAAACCGACCGTGTGTATGGCCCAAACTTGCTTTAAAATCAGACTTATGGACGCCTGACCATCGGTCCAAACTGATCGTTAGTACGCAAAAGCATTGGTTCAAAAAACCCGCACATGCTCAGAATTAAGTCGACGCATGCTTGGAAGCATTGAACTTCGTTTTTTCAGCACGTCGCTGTGTTTTACATCACCGCGTTCTGACACGATCGTTTTTTGAACTGATGGTGTGTACGCACATCAGACCATCAGGTCACTTCAGCGGTGACCCGATGAAAATGGTCCGTCGGACCATTCTCATCGGGTTGGACCGATCGTGTGTACGCGGCCTCAGAGATTGAGCTTGTTCTTCCAATTAGCCACAGCAGTAACTGCTAGCTTAATCTAGCTATACTCATACATCTACTGCTTAATTTGTTAAGTTAATGCATACAGAACATGAATAAATTGGGTCTTATACAGGGTATACAGTATATAGAGTTTTTCATCATAGACTCTGCTGTTTGACAAGTAAAGACATGTAACCAGGTGGATCATTTCGGAAAGCATAACAATTGGGAAAACTCATCACCAACAATTGACCAAACAAGTGTTCAGTTGTATAAACAAGTATACTGTACAGCCAGGGTGGTCTTCAGGAGTTGGAAAAGTCCAGTACTAGACGTCTCAGATAATGGGACTAACTCCCACTGCGTCTTCCCACACTGATAATGACATTTGTTGCTCTCCTTCCTGTCCCGGTCACCTGCTGCCTGTGGATCACAACCTCACATTCGCTGTATCTCTTTTTTTATTTTTTCATAATTGACCATTTTTATTACAAATTGTTATTTTTCAGAACAAAAATAGAAGAGAATAACAATCACTGGAAAACATGCAAACTTACAATAGCAAAGTACACTTGAAACAACTTACATGGGTCTAGAGGAAAACTAATAAAATATGCTATTTCGTTTATTAACCAGATATTTCGCTCAATAAGGGGAAGCAAAGCAAATCAGTAGCATGGAATCAATACAATGGGTTCTTGAAATAGCTATGCCAGTGATTTCGAACCCCAGGAAGTTAAACGAGTGCTTGTTGGGTTTGTACAGAAAAAGTAAGAAGAAACTGAAAAGAGGGGAATTAAAAACAGTAGACAGACAGGGCTTGTCATTCCTAGATCTGGAGAGAGTTGACATTCTAGGCAGTAAAGGGGCTTTAGGGTCTCATGGAGGGTATTACCAGAGATGCCAGGGCACAGTGGCGATCAACCTTGTCAGATAATTGTGCCATCAAGGACTACATGATCTCCACATCCTTAATCCTAGCATATAACATCTGGCCTAAGCCTGGTAATTCAGGAGGGAGTAGTCCTAATATATAGATTTTTGGATGGAAAGCAATATCAATCTCAAATAACCAATGAAGGAGGTTTTGGACTGAGTGTCAGTAAGACTGCAAGGACAGTGTCACCTACCTGGTTGGTGAGCCTGACGCGCAGAGGAAGACCTCCAAAACAGCTGTGGCTCGAGGACCACTGATGATGAGACAGCAGCCGCTGGAGCACAGCACAGGTGACAGACCTCCGAGGAAGGCATGTTGAGTAGTAGGGCTTCTGATTTAGAGGGATAAACCTTATAGCCAGATAGGGTCCCTAATTCCTCCAGTAGTCTATGGGGGTTAGGGAAAGTCAAGGACCCCACACATGTTGGGATCACGTCGAATCTGGGCTGCCAGGGGTTCAATTCACAGGGCAAAAAGTTTATGGAGAAAGTGGACAGCCTTGTCCCATTTGAAAAAGTGAAAAGAGGGGAGGCCATAAAGGGAGTTTTTCTAGAGGCAGAGGGGGCTGCATACAAGTGTTTGATTTCCCTGAGGAACGGTCCCCAGAAGCCCAGATGCTCAGGGGTTATAAACATGAAAGGCCAGCTAGGCCTTTTGAAGGCTTTTTCAGCATCTAACCGGAGTAAAAGCACTTCCATGTTTTGCCTATTAGCTATGTCTATTAAGTTGATGGCTCTTTTGGTATTATCGCCTGCCTTTGGCCAAGGTACGAAGCCCATCTGGTCTTTGTGAATTAGAGAGAGGACCTAATTTGAACTGAGGAGGGAATTTTCGTGACATTTTTTAGATCTGAGTTTAATAAGGCAATGGGCCTATAATTCCCACATAGGGCCAGATTCAGCAACACTTGCGCTGGAGTATTTCGATATGCGCCGCGTAACTGTGAAGATGCGCCGTCGTTTCTATGTGCCCGTACCCACCAAACTAGATGCGCCCAATAACGGGCCATTTGCGACCGGCGGAACGTTCCGACGCCAGAGTATCGTCAGCGCTTAATTTCGCTTGGCGCATCAGTCGCGCCTATTGATTTCCCCTGCAAATATGCAAATGAGGGATTTTTCCCAATTCACGAACGGATTAGCACCATACTCTGGCTACATGCGCCGCGCGTATCTCGTCCGTCCGGCGCAAAGTTATTTCTACAAAAGGCTGCTTTATCTTTACTCCAGATGGCCACAGGTCAGCAGGAGAGCAGCTACAGCAGCGTTACCGACGATAAGAGCTAGCTGAGCACCCCCACTTGCAGGACAACACCTCTGTCCATGCTTGTCTGTCAACTTTTACAGCCATGGAGGAAGACATCATAGGTCTCCATAGCCGAGATGACGGCTGACAGCTCCTGGCCATTAAAGTTCAGCTTTCTCCTGTGTGTTTGCGGGGAACGGGAGCAGCCATCTCAGAACAAAAGTAACATCACTGCGGGGGAGGGGGAGCAGGATATACTTTAGTGCCGGAATGGCGCTTCTACGGGCGCATTTAAACGCCCAACGGAAGGCATTGCGCTGACGTTTCCCGTGCAGTGGTGCCGACGGAAGTTGTGAGCATGCGCACAAAGGGGGCGAGTGGAGCCTCACTCACTGCGCATGCTCCGTGGTTGATGCGCTGAACGTAAGCCTCTGTGCTGGGCTCCGCCCATCATTTACATATGATCACACCCACTTCCCCTTGCGTCGGGTTACGCCAGCGCATTATCGTTACTCTGGCGCAAGTTTACGCGCAACTGCTATGTGAATAACAGTACTTGCGCTGAAAGGGTCGTCAGAGTAACGTAAATGAGAAGCGTTACTCTGGAGCAAAGATGCTCTCATCTACCTGAATCTGGCCCATAGTGTCTGCCTTAGGTATCAAATTCAGGTAGACCGCATCTCACTCTTGTGCATAAACCCATTAAACAAGTGGGTCATGTACAGGAGTAAGGTGGACAAGAATGTCTTATAATACTGATATGGGAGGCCATCAGGTCCAGGGGCCTTACGGATGGGTAAGTGTTTCAAGGTTTCCAACACCTCTTCTTCAGTAATCAGTGAATTAGGGGCTGTAAGGCAGTTTTTGGCAATGTAGCCACTCCGCTGCGCATGAGGTATGCACAAACGCAGTCGTGGAAAGTTTCCTTGGCAGGTAAATGTGGGATGGTCATATTTTTGTGGAGGTCAGAGAAATAGTTGCAAAACAGTTGGGCGATACAGTCAGGGTGGGAGTGTAAAACCCCATTTATGTCTCGGAGGGCTTTGGGGATGGACACGTGGGTTTGCTCTTTAACCGCTAGCAAGGTGTGAGCCTTGTTGCCTTCATCGTAGTATAGTCTACGTAGTCTTTAAAGGGCTCTTTCAACCCTGCCTATGTCAATGTTTTTAAGGATAATGCAGGAGGTGGGCTATTTCCCTTAAGAGGCAAATTGAAGATGTACAGTGAGTCGGAATTCCAAATACCAAAACCTCTCTTCAGTCTGTTGCTTCAACAGCTTGGAGTTTTTTTTGTCCAGGCTGTAGAAATAGCTATGTACTGACCACGCATTACAAAATTATGTGGTTACCAGAGGGTCCTTGTGGAAACCTCTGCAGTGCAATTCTCAGCAAAGTATAGTTTTAGGGCTTTCTCCAACACTGCTCTGGTGGCCACATTTTTTAAAAGAAAGTCAATGACAACGTTTGACTCTGGAAGCCTCCAGAGTCAGCGTCAACAGAATTGGGGCATGATCCAACTAGGAGATAGAGAAAATGTCTCAATTGCATGTAAGGAAAGAACGTTTACGAAAAAGTAGTTCAAAAAGTAATCCAATCGTGCATGTGTGTGACATGGTGAGAGTAATGAGAGTCAGATGAGCGACTCTCCATGCGTCAAACAGGGCAAATTTGTGCGGGAGCTAATTCGTGCAGGGTTTGTCGAAATCTTTGATTGTGGGAATAGACGTGGTGGATAGCTTTGTTAGTGAAGGAGGTTTGGTCTATCGTCTGGGAGAATGGTAAGTTGAAATTCCCCCTACCACTAATAAGGAATATGTAGATCTAAATAACATAGTACTTATCTGACCCAGAGGACCAGGGAGGCCAGCCACGAAGTTGCGGATGGGCGCCATGGTGAGGGAAGATTTCATTGAACCCAGGAAGGAGGAGACAAAGGGGGTAAAGAGAAAAGAAAAGAACATAAAAGTCGAAGACATTGAGATACAACATTAAATTGGATGTTCCATATTACCTTTGTCATCCACTGTAGGGGCAAGGGAGGTAAAGCGTGATTATGAAAGAACTTTAAATCACAATCTAAGCTGAGGAGGGTATTGTCAGAAACTAAGCATTTACCACTTATAATTATCTAAATATTTAATATAATTATTCCTAAAAAGGAAAACAGCGTTAATATCAGATATATTGCAACAAGCAAACTATAAACTGTGACTGGGAGTGTCCCAGTCTGGTTTGGGAGATCAGAGCATAAATTCCTATTTCCCCACTGTCTGGGCCATTGCAAGCTCTCCATCAAACAAAGAACCTATGGATATATAACCAAGCAGACCTAGCGAAAGTCCACTATCTATAATCCACAGAAAAACAACTATGTAAGGACAAAAGTAGGGGTTCCATCTGTAACTAAGTAAAGATGAAGATGTACTGTAAGTTCCCAGCTGACTGCATATTAGCAGCAACATGTAGGTGGAGAGATATGGGCATATCCGCTTTTGCGATTTTGGCGTTTGCCAGATTGTCGATAAAGTCGTCAGTGAAATAATGTCCCAACCTGGGTGCTCCGGGGTGGGGATCTCCAAAATCTCACAGAACATGCGTAAGTCCTCATGGACCAGAAGGACTGTTGTCTTCCCATTGTGAGTAGCTGAAAGGGTAAAAGGAAAGCCCCACAGGTAGGTAATGTGTGAAGAAGCGATTGAAGTAGCCTGCGCTTCTGGAGAGTAATCCATGAAAAGTCAAGAAATAATTGAACTTGAGTATCTTCATATAGGATTGGTTTCTTCACTCGAGCTTTGCACATGATGTCCTCTTCCAGGGTATACAAATGTACTCTGCAGATGACGTCTCTGGAATTTGACAGTGGGCCTTTAGGTTTTAATGCCCTACGGGCCCTGTCCAGCTCAATGTGGGTGGAAGTGGGTACTGAATATGGTTTGAAGTACAGATCTCAGGTACTCGGGTCCTTTTGTCTCCGGAAGACCGTGGACGTGATGTAATTGCGGCGATTGCAATTGGCCAGATTTCCTAAATTTCCTAAATTTTGCTGCATGTCACGAAGAATGAAACAATAGTCCGCCTGTTTGGACTTCAATCATAAGTTTTGCAGCTTGCAAATATTCCTCTATGTCTTCCACCTGGGTGCCTAGATGGTGGAAGTTTGACTGTAAGGTTTTGATCTCACTCGTACACAGATTTTTTTTTCTCAGAAAATAGGTGCAGGAACTCAACCACAACCCCGTTCAGATTTCACAAACAGTAGAATGCTCTTAAAGGGGAATTAAATAGGATTGCATTACATACAGAGTGCAGAGTTCAGGGGGGTTACACACAGAGTGCACTTGTGATTGTGGTGAGCAGGCACCAAAGGGTCTGAGCCAAAGGTGGTGGAACTGAGTTCCCCCAAGTTCCCCCTGAAAAAAAGCCTGGCTCGTACATGCCTCCTTAACTTCTGCACAGATGTCTATAGAAATCGCACCCCAAGGTCGCTAAAAGTAGTATAGAAACTACTTTTGGGAATCTATGCGGCGTCACACCAATTCAAAACGTATGCCAAATTATATCAATGTGAACCTAGGCTAACAAATGCATAAGGGGAAGATCGTCCTCTAACTGCTACAGTATGTGCTAATCGTTTTAGAGTATTCCATTATCTAAAGCCTCTCTTGTTAAAGTTTTTTCAAGCATTAAATCTTAAAAAAACATCCCCCCGATCAGTGGTCTCCAAACTGTGGCCCTAGGGCACTTTGCTTGCTTTTAATTGGCCCTTAGAGTAATTTCATTCACTGACACAAAAAACAATAGGGCATAATTACCCTCATTGACACCAATGATGGGGCAAAAGTTCTCCCAATGACACAATTGATGGGGCACAAGTCCTCCCAATGACACCAATGATGGGGCACAATTCCTCTTAATGACACCAACGAAAAGGCACAATTTCTCTCACTGACACCAACGATGGGGCATTGTTTTCTCCCACTGATTCTGGGACATGTTCTACTCCCATTGTCCACAGTCCGACTCCCCTAATGTGTGAGGGACAGTAAAATGGTAATTTGTATAAAGTTTGGAGACTCCTGACCTATCTACCTTTAGGGAAGAACCAATTAATGCCAGTGACCAGTGGTGTAGCGTGGGGGTGCAGGGAGGGGGTTGTGGCCCCAGGACGCAGCATTTAGGGGGCAAAAGCAGTTAGAGTCAGTATTGGTCAGTATAGGAATACTGTAGTAGTATGGTCAGTGTAGTGGTCAGTGTAGTGTACAGTGTAGTGGTCAGTATAGTGCAGTGGTCAGTGTAGTTTAGTGGACAGTGTAGTATAGTGTAGTGTCAGTGTAATGGACAGTGTAGTGTAGTGGTCACTGTAGTGCAGTGGGCAGTGTAGGTAAATGGTCAGTGTAGTGGACAGTGTAGTGTAGTGGACAGTGTAGTGTAGTGGACAGCGTAGTGGTCAGTGTAGTGGACTATGTAATGCAGTGGACAGTGTCGTGGACAGAGCAGTGGTCAGTGTAGTGTAGTGGACAGAACAATGTAGTGTAGTGATCAGTGTAGTGGACAGTGCAGTGGACAGTGTAGTGTAGTGGTCAGTGTAGTGTCGTTGTCAGTGTAGTGTAATGTAGTGGACAGTGTAGTGGTCAGTGTAGTGTAGTGTTGTAGTGTAATGTAGTGGTCAGTGTAGTGGACAGTGTAGTGTAGTGTAATGTAGTGGACAGTGTAGTGGACAGTGCAGTGGGCAGTGTAGTGTAGTGGTCAGTGTAGTGTAGTGTAGTGAACAGTGTAGTGGTCAGTGTAGTGGACAGTGCAGTGGTCAGTGCAGTGGTCAGTGTAGTAGTCAGTGTAGGAATCAGTCAGTACTATTGTAAGAAGGGACTATGGGAGTGCTAAAAGCCTACAGCTTTGAGGGCACAAATTACTTGCCTTGCCCAGGGCACTGACAACTCACGCTATGTCAATGCTAGCAGCCCCTTTAGGGTAGCACTACATGAACAATAGGAATGAAGGAGAGAGCAGAAGGGGGTGGGTGAGTGGCACAACCTGTCTCTGTAGAAGCCACTGCTGTTAGCCTTCACAATACTGGAAGAGAGCCACTCAGGCCAGTATCCAGTGGTTGTAATGGAGACACTGCAAAGGTGGTTATCAGCAAAAGTAGCTGCCTGCAAGTAATAAACACATGTTTATGGCTGTATCCCAAAGAAATAAAAATACAACAAACTTCAGTATAGCGCCCCCCTATTTGGTGGGGCATTACGCTAAAGTTAGTGGGGAAAGGGAGAGTTAAAGCGGAGCTCCACCCAGGAAAACAACATTTCCCATGTTGTTTAAAAAAATTAAATAAAAAAAACATGAAAAAAAAAAATACTCACCCGAAATACCTGTTGCTATGCGGAAGTCCGTAATCTGCCTCTTCCACTCCGCGGTGCCTTTTCTTCTTGTCCTTCTCCTTGTGAATGGGGCGCGCTGCTTTCTGGGAACTGTGTGTGTTCTCAGAGAGCAGCGCGCCCATTCACAAGCCAGCGTGAGACACACGCAGGCGCAGTAGGAAATGGGCAGTGAAGCCGTACGGCTTCACTGCCTGTTTCCCATAGTGTAGTGTGAATGGCGGCGCGGGACCCGGAGCGATCGTGGGACCGGCATCGGGGGGCCCATCAGCGCGGGCAAGTAGGACAAGGTAAGTGTCCTTATTTAAAGTCAGCATCTACACTGTCCGCTTTAAGTTGCTCCCACTCACAAATTGGTTAAGTTTAGGCTGCTGTCTGTTTAGAACTGCTTTCTAGGTCAGTCTGCATGCTAGGGGATGTGTTTTACCCCTGGGTGACAGTTGGTGCTGGAACGGGTTCTGGCAGACCCGCTTTCTCCCAGCAGCCAATCAGAGGAGGATTTTCCCTCTGGACATGCTGGCGGGAGAGTATATCTGTGGCAGACGCCTGAGAGAAGTGTGCAACGTTCTACGCGGGCCCGCGTTCCAGGTGCGGCATCCGCCTTCACGGTGCGTGCATCCATGGGCCCCGCCATCGAGGCCTGCCTGGCCAAAGCTACGCACCAAGCGGAGCTTCACCCTGACATCGGCTGCCAGGCCCAAGTTAAACGACTGTCCGGGCACTTTACCCACTCCGGGCAGGAGTGGCGACGATTAAGTGTGACTGTACTGAGAGCAAGCTGCTCTTTATAATATCCAAGGCCTGATACTGCAGTTTTCTTCCGCTCATCAACCTTTCTCTATAGTGTGCCATGTTGATGTTGGCCATGTTGGGCCTTGGAATAAAACTTTGAAAATGCACTCTGATGTCTGGACACTCGCTTTATTCACTTTCCACAAGTATTCACCCCTAGACAAGTATAATTGGTAACCTAATAGGATTTTACTCCATACATAGTAACTTTGTATAGAAATATATGGGGCAATAATTATTTCACATTCAATATGTTTATGCTGTGTTGTTAAAGAAAGCCACTAAAATTATATTGCAATACAGTAGTAAGGAAAACCCAACAGCGAGAACACCTAAGGTTTGTAGGCTAATCAGGGCTTAACCTAACACACTATGTTCTGTTTCAAATCTAGGAACAGACATCTGCTGTGTTCACTATCTCCAATATCTGAAATGTAATCAGAAAGTTCACCATAACAGCACCCCAAGTCAGGTCACTGCCAGTAGAGCTTATTATCCAAAGAGAACACCCAGAAGATGCTTCACCAATCAGGATTATTCAGGTATACAAACATCAAATCATCCTGACCCTATATAAAATGGGTATAATTGGTTACATAACATTACATAGGTGGAGGCAGATCAAGGAACCCTGGGTGCCAGGCAGGCCCGTATTTCCCACAAGGCCAACGAGGCCAGGCCTCAGGGGGGCAGGGCACCGAGGGGTGGCAGCGGAATGGAGACCCCTGACAGCCAGTCAAGGGCGGTAAGTTGCTTTCTGGAATGCGCTCGCTCGTTAACAAGTGATCGCGGCGATGTAGCCAAAATCACTTCTAAAATGTGTGCTGCCGTCAGTCCCCCCCCCCACATACATCTCTCTACTGGCTCTGTCTTCGGGACTCCGTCCTCCCCCAGGCTGCCGAGTCTGTCTCCTGTCCCTGCCGCCAATCTACACAGTGAGAGGGGTGAGCTGTGCTCTACCCATCTCGGCCGTGACAGGAGTCCCAGCACAGTGCTAGGACTCCTGATTTGGAGGTGACAGGGTCAATAAAGAGAACCTATCACCTCCAATTATTATTACACAAGGACTTGTTTTCTCCTGTGTGATAACTTTATTGCTAAGTGAAAAAAATTGATAAAAAAAAAAAAGAAAATAAATAATAATTAAATTATTAAAAGAAAAAAGTAAACAATAAGAAAAATAATATCAAAAATAATAAAAACATTATACAAAAGTAAACGAGAAGCTACATAATAAAAAAAGTGATAAAAAAGTAAAAGAAAAAAGAAACAAAAAATATTTGAACTAACCGTGCCGCCCCTGCCATCCTCCGTTGATTGAGGGGGGGGTGGTTTGGTTGGTGGGGAGTGGGTGCATTGCGTAACCTGGCCTTGGGGTGGGAGGGAGAGCAAATCCGGCCCTGGTGCCAGTTCTAGAATGTGATATAGGGGGTTATTTACTAAAACTAGAGGGTGCAAAATCTGGTGCAGCTCTGCATAGACACTAATCAGGTTCCACGTTTTATTGCCAAAGGTTAATTGAAGCTGAAGTTATGCCGCGTACACACGATCAGGCTTTTGCCCGGCCAAATCACATCGGAATTCCGACGAAATTCCATTGGAAAAATATAAAACATGTACTATATCTAAAGTCTGATGAAATTCATTGGAATTTCCGATAAAAAAACTCAGATGGGGCTACCCTGTAGTGTTTTATCAAAAGCAACTGAATAACAACTGCAGTTAAAGAGAAAAGCTAAATGCACAACATTCGTCAGAAAACTTTTTCCTATATTTTGTCTGTTTACAATATTTAGTGACAAGTGGCACGCTGGCATTGCCCTGTAATACCCTTCTTTCAGAAGGTTCTCCTGTAAATTAGTCCTAGCTCATGGTACAATCTGGGGCTCTCTTCAAGCATATTCCCTCTTTCCTTTGAGTTTGACACCAACATTTAAAAGCCTCAAATTATTGAAGAAAGCTATTAATCAAGCCTTTAGAACTGCCTTACATACCACAGAAAACTATAGGTAAGTGAGCAGTGTAACTTTCTGATCAAAAATGAACTTACGCTGGGAAGTTTGAGAATTTTCCCCTGCAGTGGGACTGGGCCCACACTGCAATGGTTTAAAGCAATATTTAAAGTGGTTCTAAAGGCTGGACATTTTTTACCTTAATGCATTCCCTGCATTAAAGTGGTTCTAAAGTCTGATTTTCTTTTACCTTCTTGCATTCTATGCATGAAGTTAAAAACCTTCTGTGTGTAGCAGCCCCCCCCCCAAATACTCACCATCGTGACCCACCGTCATGATCCAGTGATGTGCACGAATGTCTCGGCTCTCAGGGGTCTCTCCCTCCTCATTGGCTGAGATAGCAGAGGGAGTGCCAGTGGCTGCTGTCAATCACAGCCAGTAAGTCAATGAGGAAAGAGAGGGGTGGGGCCAAGCCGTGGCTCTGCATCTGAATGGACACGCATGGCAGGGGCTCGGGACCGCACCTGCTTGGGTGCCCCCCATTGCAAGCTGTTTGCTGTGGGGGCACTCGACAGGATTGAGGAGCCAGGAGCACCTGCGGGGGACTCCAGAAGAGGATAGGGTTTGCTCTGTGCAAAACCTCTGTTTTTTTTGTTTTTTTTTAAGAAGTTTGTGCCTTTAATATAACAAGCTCAAATTCAATCCAGAGCTGTGCCTGTTTGCACCAGCTCTCGTCTCTCTCTCTGCTCATAAAGGCAGCAGCGGGGGACCCGAGAAGAATAGGGTCGGGCCCGCTTTATGCAATACCATTGCACAGAACAGGTAAATATGACGTTTATTATTTTAATTAAAAAAACTAAGTGTAGCACTACCTCCGAAGGAGCTGCTGGTTTGTTTTGGGTTGCTTGTTACCTCGTGTTTCTCTGATGTCTAGGGGTGTTTGGGGAAAGTTGTAGTAACGGAATGTCCACAACAGGTGTCTTTTTCTGTGCTCTTTATTACCCAGCCTGGTAAAAACAATAAAACTTGGTGAAGAGTAGAGGTTCAGTAGAAATGAAGATAGCAGATTCAGGTGTCAGCAATAGGGAAACAGTCCTGCTCCCAAGTATAATGTCTCTTTCACCACTCCAGCTGTAGTGGGTATAGTGCACCTGGACAGGCCTCTCTCACCAGCTTGGCAGCCAGAATGTCACTCGAACCTTAGGAAAAAGTCTCTGCCACAGACCCTCCTGATAATTGAAACAGCGGAGATAATCCTCCTTAGCAGACTTGGCACTTGGATCTCCTTCAGGTAGTTTCAAGTTAGGGTGGCCAACATCCAGCCTCTCAGTGTCCTGTTCCCCTGCTCCCCGATGGATGGTCAGGCGCCTATCGGAACACCAGCCTCTCTTGGCGCTCCTCAGGCAGACTCTCCACCATACGGCCTCCTCCAACTGCACCTCAGGACGACCCAGGACCTCCTTAGGTGGGACCCAGTCGATTACTGAGTCCCCAAGCGACAGATCAGTTGCTCAGGGCCAACGTTGCACTCGCCCCCCGGGCCGAAAGGCCATTTGCCGGGGCGGCGTGAAGTGGCTACCCTAAATGTGGGTGCCACACAAGGAGAAGACCCAGGAAAATGGCGTCTGTCTCATAAATACTCTCCCCCAGCATGCACAGCGAGGCCAAACCCTCCTGATAGGCTGCTGGGTGAGAGCACCCAATCCTTGACTCCACTGCTGCCACCTGCCAGCCTGGGGTGAGATCAGCACCCCAGAAACAACAGAATAGACCCACAGCACAGCCAAAGCTGAGACAGAGACCCAAATGTAAACAAATCAACATGGTCAGAGTCAACTAACTCTCTGACCCCCTCTAAATTTAACATAGCATCAGTTCTAGAAAGTAACCAGGTGCTACATAAGCATTACAACCCCTTAAACTCCTTCTTTTTTTTTTTTTAACCCCAGATGATTATTCCATAATGTGCTAGTACAGTATACACCACACATTAGCACATTATGACAGAGTTACCAGTGAAGTTGTCGCTGCTACCAGTGCTTCCATCTTAGCCCGGTCCTCCTTCCGGGTTTTCACTCTCTGGCTGCTTGAATGGGTCAGCTACCATGATATCACTCCCATGCATGCATATGGGAGTCACCAATGTGGCACTCTTTGCTCTGAGTTAATGGCACAATGAGTGCTGTGAATGCAGAGTGTACTGCGTATGTGCCATTGATGTTATCGGCCGGAGCAGATGTGACAATCAACTAAACGGTGCAACTTTAGACTTTTTCCAAGGTGCCTACCGGTAGGACATATTATAAGCATATAACAACAAGAACCTGGGGAATGCCCAGGGAATAACCAAGCCTACTTACCAACCAGCTAGCAGAACAACCAATTAACCTAACAATGTGCGTTAAAAACAGGGGTTTTGTCCGCACGCATTTGCAAACGCATGCGTGAGCCACAGAGCCCCGCCAAGGCACCCCATAATTCTGTGGTCATATTATAAGCATACCCGTAGTGAAAAGTATAGAATTAGAGTTTAATACTGCTTTAACTGCATTGTTTAGGTAAAAGCACTTTTACTTACTCGACCCTCTGCTTTCCAGCAGACAGCACTCCCCCCATGTTTTAGTGGGCTATGGTCCCTGCATTAGTCTTGATGACATCAGGACCTGCTGGAGCACTGCTGGGAAAAATACCCATGCCATTGGGCCCCCCAGCACTGTGAGGGTTAAATGCTCTTTATTTCTAGGCAATCAGAAAAGGTTGTATTACTTACTGTAGTCCTGCTCCAGCGAGCTTTGGTGCTGTCCTTGTCTTCCTGGCATTTTGGGCTGTGGCGATTCTTTGGCATTATTAGGTACAAAGCAGGCCTACATTGTACACAGAGGAGGTGAGCATGTGACGTTGTCCGAGAGGACCTTAAGGAGGCAACAGCTCTAGGTCAGGTGCAAGAATTGAGGAAGTCAGAGATGAAAACAAATATTACATCTTATTCCTCTACTCACTAGACTTAACAAGCAGTGTGGTGGTCTCCACTGCATTTGTTTCTCTAGCCCAGAGTTCAGCTTAAAAATAGGATAATACATGGGCGTTTAGGTACGGTGACCAGATTTTTTAAATTAAATCCTAGGACATTTTTTTTTATTAGTAATGGTGGCAATCGTCGACTCTCTGCCAGCCACCTCCGGGCTCCGGCTACTACTGGGTGGGGAGCGGAGGAACATCACTCCGCCAGGGAAGGCAAAGAGATAACCGGGCGGCAGGCCGAGCATTGAGCCAAGGCAGAAGAACATGCGAGCGGAGCTGAATGGGCATGCATCCGAAACTGAAGAAATATTCCCTCCGAAATATCAGAAAGGAGCACAGGTAATGAAAAAAATACACCCCCCTGTAGGAGCAGCAGAGCAGAGGGGTGTAATTCAGATATGTTTTTATTTTTAATTCTGCACTGACTGTCTTTGAAATTGCACCAGCTTCTGTTCAAATCCAATCTGGGGACAAAACCAGGGACAGACTTGGGCCGGGGCCAGTGTCCTCAATCCGGGGACTGTCCCTGGAAACCGGGGATGTCTGGTCACCCTACGTTTAGGATTATCATAGCTGAGAATTGTACCCTATTTAATCAAACCTAATTTAACATAATCCTCCTGCAGATTGTGGTAAATTAACTCCAAGCATCCAATGTACATAACCAGGAACTGCATGGAATATGTGCCAATAAGTCAAGTCTGTACAAAAAGTATCCATGGTGTTGACCAAGCAGGTAGGGATGTGGATACAATCCTCTGCATATACCGGTAGTTAAAATGTTTCAAAATAGGTTCTGTGAACCATTGGAGGAAACAACAAACCTCCAAGAGGATTAAGCAATTTTTTGTGAACCTTTAGCAATAGTCTTGACAAAAGTAAACAGACAAGGTACTGAATTCCAACACCAGGTTTGCGCCCCCATAAAGGTAATCTGCATAATTTTAAGCAAATAATCAAGTGGGAGTAAGTGTATCTCACTTCATCTAAACTGTATTAACTGATTGAGTCCTTATCATGAACACTTTATTAGTACATCAACAGCTGTCTCTTGGCTTCTTTGGTGTCAGATTAAAAGCTTAGCTCAGTTTATCTAGTAGTTAATTGGTCAAAATTGTATATTACTTGCTTATTAGTGTTGAGCAGAATATGCCATATTCGATTTTGCGATATATCTCGAATATATAGTCGAATATTCGAGATATATTCGCTAAATGCGAATATTCGTGATATTTTTTGCAAATTAAATGATTGCGAAATTTCGCTATTGCGAATGCGAAAGGAGCACTCTGATTGGCTCAGAATATTCGTGATATATTACAATACAAAATAATTGCGAATATTCGGCAAATGCGGAAGGAGCACTCTGATTGGCTCAGAATATTCGTGATATTTTATAATACAAAATAATTGCGAAATTTCGAGAAATGCGGAATGGAGCACTCTGATTGGCTCAGAATATTTGTGATATTTTATAATACAAAATAATTGCAAAATTTCGAGAAATGCGGAATGGAGCACTCTGATTGGCTCAGAATATTCGTGATATATTACAATACAAAATAATTGCGAATATTCGGCAAATGCGGAAGGAGCACTCTGATTGGCTCAGAATATTCGTGATATTTTATAATACAAAATAATTGCGAAATTTCGAGAAATGCGGAATGGAGCACTCTGATTGGCTCAGAATATTCGTGATATATTACAATACAAAATAATTGCGAATATTCGGCAAATGCGGAAGGAGCACTCTGATTGGCTCAGAATATTCGTGATATTTTATAATACAAAATAATTGCGAAATTTCGAGAAATGCGGAATGGAGCACTCTGATTGGCTCAGAATATTCGTGATATATTACAATACAAAATAATTGCGAATATTCGGCAATATAAAACGATCGCTTCAGCTACTCGGACCAAGGTCTCTAATCATAACAGCAATGCTTTTAGACGTCGAAGGAGATCACTGGGATGTGATCTTTTTTAAAAATGAAACTGAAATAATCGCTCTGAGGCGGAAGATAGGGCGGAGAAAATAATCGCGCGATAACGCTATTGCCGAATAATCGCATTGCGATTTTTCGGCAATATAAAATGATCGCTGCAGCTACTCGGCCCAGGGTCTCTAATCATACCAGCAATGCTTTTAGACGTCGATGGGGATCTCTAGGATGTGATCTGTTCTAAAAAAAAAATTGAAAAAATACGAATATTCGAAATAGCGAATATTCACTGCGAAATTCGGAATATATCGTGAATACTCGAATATGCCATATTCAAGCCGAATATTCGCAATACGAATATTCGTGAGCAACACTATTGCTTATTACTGATAGTTATTATTAGGAGCTTATCTTTAAAGTGAAACTGTTCTGTGCAGTGGTTTGGCACAGAGCAACACCGATCCTCTTCTTCTCGGGCCCCACACAAGTGCTCCTCCTGGCCATTCCCTCCTGCTGTGTGCCCCTGTAAGTAAGCAGCTTGCTATGGAGGCACCTGTTCTTTCACACACAGGGCCAGATTCACATAGAAGCCATTTACACTACGCCGCCGCAACTTAATGGAGCAAGTGCCGTATTCCCAAAGCACTTGCTCCGTAGTTTGCGACGGCGTAGTGTAAATGGCCCTGCGTATCCCCGCGTAATTCAAAGGGGGCGGCTTGTATTTAAATTAAGTGTGTCCCCGCGTCGATCGAACTGCGCATGCGCCGGCCAGGAGAAAAGCCCAGTGCGCATGTTCCAGCTCACGTCGGAAAGCGTCGTTGAAACCGACGTCAAAACGACGTGATCGTCACTTGCCCTATTCGCGAACGACTTAGTAAAACGACGTAACCGACGGAAAAAGACGACGCTGACCCAACGCCATACTTAACATGGCAACGACGGAACTTCGTAAACCTACCCCTCATATAGCAGGGGTAGGTTTGAGCTTACGGAAGCGACGTAAACGACGACGGGGCGGCGTAAAAACGTTCGGGAATCGGCGTATTAGGCTCATTTGCATAGGCAAATGAGGAAACAACGTAAAGGCCACCTAGCGGCCAGAAAAGTAATTACATCTACGATCCGACGGTGTAAGTGTTTTACACCTGTCGGATCTTCACTGTATCTATGCGTAAGTGATTCTAGGAATCACACGCATAGATACCCAGTAAAAAAAACAGAGATACGACTGTGTTTCCTGCGATACACCGTCATATCTCTTTTGAGAATCTGGCCCACAGAGTGCAGCTATGCCCTACCCTTGCTCTCTGCTCATTGGCTCACTGGCTGTGACTGGAAGTAGTGGGAGTCAATGGCTCCCACTGCTGTCTCAGCCAAAGAGGCGGAAGAGACCTAGGAGAGCCGCTGTTCTTGTGCATGTCGCTGGATCGAGATGGGTCTCAGGTAAGTATTAGGGGTGCTGGGGGGGCTGCTACACACAAAAGGTACAATGTATGAAGGTAAAAAACCTTGAGCCTTTACAACCACTTTAAGTATAGTTAACTAACTATGCTATACAAACAATCAAAATGTGTCTTGTATTTTTTTTTCTGCACTTGTGTAACACCAGTTAATTACAGCACAGGGTACATACAGAAGATCCATTCAAAACAGTCTCTGCTTCTCAAAAGGGGCTCACAATATACTGTCCCTACCAAAGTCATACACACAATAAGGGCAATGTGGTTACAAACCAATTACTAGTAAGATTGTGGTAGAAAAGCCACACAAGCACACATAGAAAAACAATCCCCATACAGATAGTGTACTAAGCACTAAGCCACTGTGCTGCCCCAACGGTACTAGTATACCATCAGCAGTGTGAAAGTGGCTGTATTATAATTTTCATATGCTGTTAAATTGTTCAAATTTTTAATTAAAAATATTATTAATAGTGAAACACAAGGCAAGACTTTTTAAAAGCGGAAGTTTACCTTTACAGGTAAAAATCCTTACAGATTTATTGAAGTATGCCCCACATTGTAAAGGCAGCTAGATCCTGTAGAATTCTTAACTACAGGAATGCCCATCTTGTTCCTGTGTTTGAACTTCTGGAATTGCAGTGGCTAATAGAGATGGGCCAAACATCCCAGGAGTTCGGTTCGCACCCAAACTCCCATACATAGTAAAAGTTCAGTGGGGATTCCTTCCTCAAGGCATACAAGGCCCTTCGGGTCTGGTATCGATTTTAAGAGGAACCCCAGGTCACAATAAAAAAAACGACGTAGCGTCTCCCCTAAAATCCATAACAGAGTGAGAACACCCCCCTCCTGAACCATTCCAGTCCACATGCCTTTAACATGGCAGGGGCCCTTGTCCCTATGTTGATGGGGACAAGGGCCTCTTTTCAACAACCCTGGGCTGTGGTTGTGGCGGTCTGTGGTCAAGGGGCTTATCGGAATCTGGAAGCCCCCTTTAACAAGGGGGCCCCCAGATCCTGCCCCCCCTATGTGAATGAGTATGGGGTACATAAAAATCTGTCAAAAAGAAATAAAACCACACACACAGTTTGACAATTAATAAAAATAAAATAAACAATGTCCTTCCTATGTAGACGCCACTGCCGGAACCAAAAAAAAAAAAAAACATCCCGCTTGCAATGAACTCTAACCACCTACTGCAGGCTCCGCCATTTGACAGTTGTCATATAAGTAAGGCTCGGGCCACCTGGCAACGTCACCTGGTGGCATTGCTCCCTTGTGATGTCACTGACCCAGCATGCACGGTCGGTGATGTCACAAGGGGGTTATGTCACCAGGTGGCCTGCTCCTTATCTATATAAGAACTGTCAAATGGCTGAGTAGGCATATGGCGGTTAGCTTTCGTCGTGGGTGGAGCATTTCTCGGCAGGGGAAGAGAATCAAATGATTGATCAGACGCTCCCCCATAGACGATCCCAGACGGTATTACAGGCAGTGTAAGGCCCCTTTTACATGGGCTTTCCAATCAGGTCTGCCTGTCAGTTTCTCAGGCAGACCTGATCGGACGCTCCTTTCACATCTATGGGGCAGTGGATGTCAGCAATGACATGTCTGTGTCTGCTGACACCCGCTGCTTTCCGATCCGTCTTCTCAAATCTAGATGGATGGTGACCCTATTTTCCATCCATCTGGCAGATCAGATCGGATCAGATGAAAATAGACAGGTGGTCCCTTTTCATCCAATCTCCCCATAAAGGAGAGGTGGACTCTGACAGGTCGTCTCAGCACAGTGAGTGGAGACGGACCTGTCATCCGCCTGCTCAGTGTGGATCAGTGGATAGATCCCTCTGCTGAGCAAGCAGAGTCTGTCAAACGGACAAGCTAGTGTGAAAGGACCCTAAAGCTGGCCATATATGAATCAGTTTTTTCTCGATCAGCCAGCTGTCTGATTGATGAAACTGAACAGATTCTCCCTTTCACCACAAATTAGGTGGATGAAGCAATTCTCCTTGCCAGGTTATTGTATTCTGACAGCGGGACTTCTTCACTGATTAGTGCTACAGCCGATTGGCTGCATGCACTAAACGAATAAAAATATTCCAACATTTACGTTGAAGAGAAACTGATCATTAGATTGACTTCTCACAAATGGGAACGGTCCCTGCTGAACTGTTATAATTGTGATCCATCTATAGCCAGTTTAAGAGTTTTATTTCTATTGTGTAAAAAAGTACATAGCAGCATGGTATTTGTACTTTTTTTTTCACGTAGAGAAAAACATTGTTTTTTCTAGGACATTAAAAACGGTCATGTGTACGCGGCATGACTGGTGTATGCCTAGTGCTTGGGAGTAAACAAAAACCCACCCCTAAAACCTTAAACCCACCCATAGAAATCACGCAATACCTTCTGGATTAAATGGCCACCAAAGGCCCCTTTTATTTAAAATCCAAAAGGTAAAATTAAATAAGTTTATAAAAATAACCAACTTTTAAATATAAAACTTCTTTTTAACATTAAATATATATTTTAACCATTACGCAATAAATTAACCTAACAAAAAACAATTAACCCCAAACAGTTGTAGACACGAGGTTCCTGAGAAAGGGAAAGAAAAAGTGCCTGGTAATCGGCTGTACCCCATAGAAAGTCTTCGGACCTCTAGCCGCGCTCCCATCAGCTCACAAGGCCATGACTTCCTCCTTTGTTTGATTCTTCAGCACGATATACCACTATCCACCTAACCAGATAGGGAAGGTGCCCATCCCATGACGGGCCCCAACTCCTACCAACAACTAAGGTACACCCATCTAATATGTATGTACCAAACCCCACCCAATTCTCAGGAACCCTGAACAAACGCCAACGTCCACCTGAAAAACAAAGAGCGTTACAAAACAGACACCCATACCAGACACTTCCCCAGGGAGGGAGGGAGGGAAAAACTGCCTGTGTGATGCCTCACTGTAGATGGCACCCGAATGGATGGCTCCGCCCCCCAGACCTTTTAAGGGAGCTTGCCTCGAGGCATAAGCCCCGCCCCCTGTGCAGCCGTGATTTGCAGCCCCTTCCTTATCCTGTCCCCCTGCTCAGGGTCCCCCCAGTCATGTGCACCTGCGCTAAGGTTCCACCTGCTGCGGAGCTTCCTTGACTGGTGTATGCCTAGTAGTGTTGAGCAGAATATGCCATATTCGAATTCGCGATATATCTCGAATATATAGTCGAATATTCGACATATATTCGCTAAATACGAATATTCGTGATATTTTTTGGAAATTAAATGATTGCGAATTTTCGCGAATTTTTGCGAATTGCGAATTGCGAATTGCGAATGCGAATATTCAAGAAATGCGGAATGGAGCACTCTGATTGGCTCAGAATATTCGTGATATATTACAATATAAAATAATTGCGAATATTCGAGAAATGCGGAATGGAGCACTCTGATTGGCTCAGAATATTCGTGATATATTACAATACAAAATAATTGCGAATATTCGAGAAATGCGGAAGGAGCACTGTGATTGGCTCAGAATATTCGTGATATATTACAATACACAATAATTGCGAATATTCGAGAAATGCGGAAGGAGCACTCTGATTGGCTCAGAATATTCGTGATATATTACAATACACAATAATTGCGAATATTCGGCAAATGCGGAAGGAGCACTCTGATTGGCTCAGAATATTCGTGATATATTACAATATAAAATAATTGCGAAATTTCGAGAAATGCGGAATGGAGCACTCTGATTGGCTCAGAATATTTGTGATATATTACAATATAAAATAATCGCGCGATATCGCTATTACGGAATAATCGCATTGCGATTTTTCGGCAATATAAAATGAGCGCTGCAGCTACTCGGCCCAAGGTCTCTAATCATACCAGCAATGCTTTTAGACGTCGATGGGGATCTCTAGGATGTGATCTGTTCTAAAAAAAAATTTAAAACATTCGAATATTCGAAATAGCGAATATTCGCCGCGATATTCGCGTTATTCGTGAATACTCGAATATGCAATATTCGTAGCGAATATTCGCAATGCGAATATTCGTGAGCAACACTACTAACCAGATAGGGAAGGTGCCCATCCCATGACGGGCCCCAACTCCTACCAACAACTAAGGTACACCCATCTAATATGTATGTACCAAACCCCACCCAATTCTCAGGAACCCTGAACAAACGCCACAGGCGCCCACGGTGACACCTCACGCGTGGGCGGCCCGCCACAGCCCTAAGGCCCGTTGTAGACCGTCCTGGAGCCCCAAGACCCACATGTCTATCCCAACCTGGGAAAGGTGCACCCCATCACCCCTTAAATAAAGGCCGAAGTCACTCTCGAGTTCGCGATGGCGAACCACCAACCCACCGTTCTGAATTACAAATTTGGACACTGCCTTATTGGCCTTAATCCGGGCCCTATTGACCCTGTCCACGGAACGAGCACCCCTCCAAGCTAACCTCCCCACCATTTCAGACCACACCAGGACAGTGTCTGGAAAAGCACTGCGCAGGCGCATGAAATCCCATTTAATGTCGCGAATCAACTCGCGAGCAGCCCTTAAGCAGAGATCGTTGCCCCCAACGTGCAGCAAGAGCACATCCGGGGGCCTGTCCAACCTAGCGTAATGCTGTACCTCCGGCATCACTCTGGCCCAAAGCATGCCGGGGATACCGATCCATCGCACCGTGGCTTCCTCCCTGGCAAAGCCCAACTGTCTGCCCTCTCTCCTGACCAGAGCCCTCTTAGCCCCCCAGTGAACATAAGAGTGGCCCAAAATCCAAATCAAGCCAATGGGGCCTGTAACGAAAAGAGTGGGGACAACAACAAGAAATTACATACAAGAGAAAACCGAACACACAGAACACATCACACATCCAGAGAGAGAGAGAGAGAGAGTTGACTTCAGACAGAAACACTCCCCCTTTTTTTTTTTTAAAACCCCAGAAACCCCCACAGAATCGTGCTCAAAACTACGGCCCACCACGACCCCTACAACAACTGTGGCCGAACATATGACCTGAACCGCCGAGACTCCCAGCGACCTATCCGCTGCAGGATATCATCGCTTAAGCCCCAGCGCGAGGCTTCCGTAGCAGCCCCTATCCTAAACTAATGGGAAGAGTAGTCCCTGGCGTTGAATCCGCCCGCCACCAAACACCGCTTAAAAACAGCCGAAAATTGGTACCTCGTCAGTGGAATCCCGTTCTCATGGACCAACAGCGGACCGGCGACAGGAGGCCTGTCGCCAAGCCAAGCATGTACCCCCTCCACCGGGCAGACCCCAAGATTCGGCACCTTACCCAGCACTACCTTAGACCCCCTCCCCGCCTGGTCAGTTTTTGACCTACGGAGCCATATTGAGACCGAATCAGAAAGTACGATCACGTCAGACACCTGCAGCCCCCCAGCCACCGCCTTAGAGGGGCTGACCAGTTCCCCTACGCGAAAGGCCCCAAAAAAGGCCAAGATGAACGCTGTTCGAAACAACCTAACCTCAAACGATGATGAGCACACCTGAGGCAACATTCCAACCAAAGATTCCAACATAAGCAGCGAAACCGGCCTCCTGGTATCCGGCCGAACGCGGCCCTTCCTATATCCCCGCAAAGCCTTGCGGACCACGAACGACTTAGTAACGTCCTCCACCCCGTTGATTTGGAAGAGGAAAGCCAATGCTGCCATTTTTGTGGACAGCGCAGAGACCGACACCCCATCTTCACAACATCTACCACCCAAAAAGTACAACAGCAAATGCAACCGTTCCTCAGCCGAGGAACCAACCCCCAGATCACTTACCAGGCCGTGCCATTCCCGCCACACCCGCTCATAAGCCCTCCACGTGGATTCAGCTACTGACCTTTTCACCAATGCCATCACTCGGCCAAAACGAGGTCCCACAAGCCACTGGGGCACGGCACCCCTTCCTGCTCCGCCTCCGGAGCCAGACGCCGGAACCGATCCCACTGCAAACGAGAAAGGGCATCAGCCACCTCATTTTCAACCCCGGGAATATGCACTGCACAAACCACAATGTTCAAATCCAAACATTTTAGCACTAACGCACGCAGCAGACGAACCACCGGCAATGACGAAGCCGACAAAGAAGTAATGGCTTGCACCACACCCAAATTGTCGCAGTGAAACCTCACTCTCCTCCGATCCTGAACTCCTGACCCCACAGTTCCACCGCCAACACAATAGGGAACAACTCCAGCAACATCAAATTCCGAATCAACGGCGACTCCACTACCTGCTGTGGCCACCGCCCAGCACACCACTGTCCCTGAAAATAGGCCCCGAAACCCACCGAACCCGCCGCATCGGTAAAGAGCTCCAATGCACTGGCTGGGACCACCGGGGCCAACCAAAGAGATCTACCATTGTAGTTTTCCAGAAAGGAGTCCCAAACTCTAAGGCGGCGTACACACGATCGGATATATCCGATGAAAACGGTCCGCGGACCATTTCCATCGGATATGTCCGATCGGGAGTTTGATCCGATGGCGTGTACACACCATCGGATCAAATTCCCCGCCGCCGGACGGCGCGGTGACGTGGCGGTGACGCGGCGGTGGTGATGTTGACGCCGCCGCGTCACCGCCACGTCACTGCACCAGGAAGTAAAACACTTCCGCGCATGCGCCGAATCCATTCGGCAGCGGCGCGGCGGCGGTGGGGGCCGACATGTCTGCTGGTAAGTGTACTAACCAGCAGAAATGTCGGGCGGACAGATTCCCACCGGATAGATTTCAAAGCATGCTTTGAAATCTGTCGGGTGGACAAATCTGTCCGCTAGCCCATACACACGAGCGGAGATGTCTGCTGAAACGGTCCATCGGACCGTTTTCAGCGGACATATCCCCTCGTGTGTACGAGGCCTGAGATCCTCCCTATGCTCGTGACCCAACCGCACAGAATGATGAGGAGCCCTAACCCCCGCTGTGGCCGCCGCCAACCGGCGGCAAAAAACCCTCCCCATCGGCATAATGCGACAGGCGAAGTTGAGCTTCCCTAACAACGACTGCAACTCCCGTAACTTCAACTTTGAACTACTGGCCGCCCTTGCGACGGACTCCCGCAAGTCCACCAACTTGTCTTCCGGGAGCCGGCATTCCATCCGCCCCGAATCAATAACAATGCCCAAAAACTTCAGCTCCGTGACGGGTCCCTCCGTCTTGTCACGCGCCAGCGGGACCCCGAATACCTCGCAAACGTGCTGAACCGTGGCCAGCAAGATCATGCAAGCCCTGTCATTAGGCGGTCCGACCATCAAGAAATCATCGAGATAATGTAACACCGACGCCAAACCAGACAAGTCCTTCACCACCCACTCCAAAAAGGAACTAAACAACTCAAAATACGAACACGAGATGGCGCAACCCATGGGCAAGCACCTATCCACAAAAAACTTCCCGTCCCAAAAAACACCCCAACAACCGCACGCTCTCCGGATGAACTGGCAGGAGCCGAAACGCCGATTCGATATCGGTCTTGGCCAACAAGGCCCCGCGCCCAAAGCGCTGAACCCAGCGCACGGCCTCATCAAACGATGCGTAGGACACCGTACATAATGCCGGGTCAATGGCGTCATTCACCGACCCCCCTTTAGGGTAAGAGAGATGATGAATGAGCCGAAACTGATTCGGCTCCCGTTTCGGAACCACCCCAAGAGGTGACACCACGAGGACATCCACAGGCGGGACATCAAACGGGCCCGCCATCCTACCCAAACCCACCTCCTTCCGGAGCTTGTCAGACACCACCTCTGGGTGCTCATAGGCAGACTTCAGGTTAGCCGTCAAAGGAGGGATGACGGCCAAATCACTCAGAATCGGGAAACCCTCCTTAAAGCCCAACCACAAGGCCCGTGCAGCTACCCTGTTCGGGTACCTACTTAGGTACGGCGCCATCTTTTCCACCCTCACCGGCGTCTTCCCTTTTTCCAGTGTCACCTGCCTTCCTGCCCTTCTTGAAACACTTTGACAAGGGGTGGGCCCCGCCACAACCTGAACACTCGTGCCGGAAGCAACAGGAGCTCTCATTGAACTGCCAGCAGAAACCTTTTCGTTTTGCGGCCGACAATGGGGAGGACTGAGCTCCCCCGGCCCCTTCACGAAAGGGCTGAGGCACTACCCTGGCCTGAGACATGAGCCTCATCCACAAGGCGATATCCTTCTGATTCCATTTTATCTCAGGCCTCCATGCCTTCTTCTGCCTGAACTGCTCATTATATCGCAACCAGGCTCCCCCCCCCATACACCCTCTGCGCCCCGCTGATCGAATCAATATAACTGAACAAGCCCGTACACTGATGCGGGTCTTTCTCCCCGATCACGCTAGCCAAGATATAAAACGCCTGAGCCCAGTTCGCGAAAGTCCGGGGAATAAGGCGGAAGCGCCGTTTTTCCTCTTCCTCCTTCTTACTCTCATCGGGCCTCACCTTATCCAAATTGAACTTCTCCAGGGGAAGTAATGAAAATATTTCCACAAACTCCCCCCTCCCGATACGTTCCCGCACCTCCTGCTTCAAGTGTGAACCCAAGGGTGCATCATAACACAGGTATACCTCGCAACGGGCCGAGTCAGACAACCGAACACCATCAGCCGTCAAACCCGACGCCGATCCCGACTGTGCACTAACTTGCGCCACCCCAGAAGGAGACCCGCTAACCACAGCACCCGCCACCGACTCCCCAAGCACCGGGGTCGGCACCACTGACTGGCCAGCGGGGGACAAACCCCCACTCCCACCCGTAAGCGGCACAGCCGCAGACACTGCTTCAACTGTACTAGCAACCGGAGGGACCAACCACGCAGCCGTGGGAGGCCCCGAAGCAGCCGGAGGGGGAACGACCGCCCCCCCCCCGGCCATGGCCCTACATCCCTGCAACATGGACGAAAGCAACTGCTGCAACATGAGTGACCCGACATCCAAGACACCCCCCCCCCTGCCCACCACCAACCGAAGAAGTCCCCAACATAAAAGAACCCACCCCAGCAGAGGGACTGGAAAGAGGCAGAGAGGGTGCAGGAGGAAGCAAGGGAGGGGGAGGGGGGGGAGAAAACACAGAAGGAGAAAATACAGGAACAGACATTGAAGCGCTCTTACCCGGCTGCCCAGCAGAAACAGTCCGACCAGCCGCCGATCCGGATCCGCGTTGGAGCCCCGACGGGCCCGCCACCTCCTCTGGACCATCAGAGTCCGTATCCGAGATCTCACCCTCAGACCGTTGGTCCCCTTGCCCGGCAAGGGACGTTGAGCCCGCAGGCAAGGCCATGGAACTGCTGCCTGAAGAGATGCTGTGAGCCCCTGAGTCTGGCCGTACCGTGTCCATCGTTCTCCCTCGCCGAGCCCCCTGCGAAACAGCAGTAGCCGCTCGCGATACGCCGTCGTCACCCCTCACTGGACCTCCACTTCCTCCGCGACCAGCCGGAGCCGCCCTGGCTGCTGAGCTCCCAGCCGTGCCCACCGATCTCCCACGCCGCGAAGTGCCACGCGGAGCGGATGGACCCGCCCGCGCTACCGTTCTGGATGGTCCCGCCACGGGTCTAGCAGTCGACGGAGACGCCACCCGCCGACCCGATACTCGCTGTGGCCTAGGCCTCTTGCCAGCATCCCTGGGAGCCTCCCCAGACAGCCTCTTCCTGGACCCTGAAGGGTCAGCAAACGGGCTCTCATCGCGCCGATCCCCCGCCGGAGACCCCCCTGGAGACCCACCCGGGCTGTACCTGACCGGGGGCCGCGAACGCCTGGCTGGACGTGGCGAGGGGGGGGGGCGAGAGGGGGAGGGGATCGCTGGACCTACCCTCTCCTGGATCAGGGAACAGCTCCAGCAGCTGCTCTGCATACCAGTCTGCCCCATGGATCCTAGCAGCAGCCCTCAGGCGCTCCACCATCCCTTCCAAACGATCCATATGTGAGGCAGCAGCACAGAGAAAAACTGCCTGTGTGATGCCTCACTGTAGATGGCACCCGAATGGATGGCTCCGCCCCCCAGACCTTTTAAGGGAGCTTGCCTCGAGGCATAAGCCCCGCCCCCTGTGCAGCCGCGATTTGCAGCCCCTTCCTTATCCTGTCCCCCTGCTCAGGGTCCCCCCAGTCATGCGCACCTGTGCTAAGGTTCCACCTGCTGCGGAGCTTCCTTTATACTTTACATATAATTTTTGGGTTTACATAGAGATCCAAATGATCAGTGCTGGTAGGAAACATATTTTCTATTATTCTCTTTCATGATCTCATGACCCATCATACTTCCTAAAGATCTAATTTATCATTCTGGGTTTTTGTACACCTTCCCCCCCCAGCCACCTGCTGAACTGTATGGGAGCTCAAGGTTGATTAGCCTTTATACAGCTGTTTTCGCCCTTTTACATTATCAGGCAGTCAAATTAAAATGTCCTTTTAAAGGAACACTAAAGGTTTGTTTTTTATTAGATCAATTGATTGCTGTAAGCTAGAGCATTTAAATATTACTTACCTCGTTTTTCCTTTTGACTTCCAAAATACAGTAATCCAGGTTTGAAAATGCCATTTCCTGTCTCTCCTCTTCTTGCTTTCCACCAGCACCTGCATGGTGGAAAGTAGAATGTGCTCACCCCCTCCCTATGACTACAGCCCTGGGTGAAGATGTTCTTTTATCCCTCACAGGCATGGAGGCTAAGAATAATAGGAACTGTAGTTCCCATTAGGCCGTGATGTAGCAAGAATAAATGAGAAACGCAAACCAGGAAGTCAGTGAGAAAAACGATTTAAGAGTGACAGGGGTGAATAAAACAGCTCGATTTCAACAGGTATCAAACTAGTTATACTGCAAAATATTACTTTTTACTGTATCAGCTACTGTCAGACTTTAATTTAAGAGGAAAATATTTTTGTCTTTACAACCCCTTTAAGCTCTTGTGAATTTTCAGCTATTAATATAGAGATTTTTTATTTTTTTTGTTTAAAGCATAAATAATAGCGTATAGCACCTGACCATATTTTTTGCCAATTGTTTTCCATCATGTTTTTAGTTTCTTGCTTAGCATTGATTGGAATGCATAAACATGGCCACACTGTATGTTTCCTACGCTAAAGTGGAGTACACATGAACTGTTTATTTGTACTTGTTCATAAACATCAGTGTAAGCAATACAGCTTATGCAATGATTTGCAACCGGATAAATGATCTCACTAAGGACAAATAAAGCGTTTTAGTGACCCCTAGTGGTGCTTCTCTCATTTTATTAGCTCAAGCTTTTCCTCCTCTAGGGTCAGGTTCTCAATAAACGGTCAGGGTGTTTTTAGTTCAATAGTTTTAGGTTGACATATTCTAAACTAGATAAACTAAAATAAAAAAGTTGACATTTAATTGTGTGTATGAATCTAGTGAAATGTGAAAAGACATTTTAGTTTACTATCTATTTTTACGGATGTAAAAGATATAAATATGCATTGGGTTAGAAAGGTCATAGCAACCCTTTGCTTTTGTCTAACATCCGTTTTCTGGTGAAAATTGTGTTTGTTTGTTTTTTTGTTTTTTTTAATAAAACTTGTAAAGATGTACAGCTGTGGCCACAAGTTTTGAAAATGATACAAATATACATTTTCACAAAGTCTGCTGCCTTTTTTATGATGGCAATTTGCATATACTTCTGAATATTATGAAGAGTGATCAGATGAATTGCAATTAATTGCAAAGTCCCTCTTTGCCCTGAAAATGAACTTAATTCCATAAAAAACATTTGCACTGCATTTGTGAAGAAGGCTTCAGGGCATCCAAAAAAGTCTAATAAGCACCCGGGCCGTCTTCTACAGTTGATTCAGCTGTGGGATCGGGGTACCACCAGTGCAGAGCTTGCTCAGGAATGGCAGCAGGCAGGTGTGATTGCATCGATATGCACAGTGAGGCAAAGACTTTTGGAGGATGGTCTGGTGTCAAGAAGGGCAGCAAAGAAAACACTTCTCTCCAGGAAGAACATCAGGGACAGGCAGATATTCTGGCATAAAACTGGTGACGACGGGGTAAAGTCGTTTTCTCGGATGAATCCCCTTTCTGATTGTTTGGGACATCCGGAAAAAACCTTGTTTGTAGCATAAAAGGTAAGCGTGACATCAGTCCTGTGTCATGCCAACAGTAAACATGTTAAGACCTTTCATGCGTAGGGTTGCTTCTCAGCCAAGGGAGTGAGCTCACTAACAATTTTGCTTAACCACTTGAGCCCTGGGCCATTGTCAATTGACGGCCTCACGGTGGCTCTGAAAATCCAACTGGACGTCAATTGACGTTCTGGATTCCTCCGGCCACTGGGTGGCACGCGAGCGCGCCGGCGGCGGTACGCGTGTGCCCGGCACTTGCCTGAGATGCCGATGCGCGTGCCTGGCGGTCGCGATGTCCGCCAGGTGCCCGCAATCGGCAATGATAGAGCAGATCACTCCAAAAGATCTAGGGTTGCCACCTCATCCCTTTAAACCCAAACACATAGTAATTACACAGGTTCTGGGGCTAATTTAATGTTGACAAGGCACCAAGTGAGTTTAATTAGCACCTTAATTAACCAGAGAACCTGCGTAATTAATATGTTTTCGCTTTTAAAGGGATGAGGTGGCAACCCTAGAAAGATCAGAAATACAAGAATGGCTAGGTAAGGCCGGTATACATGTCTATTCTGCACAGGGTACGGACAAGTCCTGTGGGATCCATGCCTGGTTCATTTTAATGAACGTGAGCTTGTCCACATTGGCTCTGGACAGGCGGCTGCGCTTGTCTGTGAAAACGCCCCCTGCCGGGCTAAATACACGTTCAGATAATACACTGGCCGCAGGGCAGGCCAGCACCTCCAAGGCATAAAGGGCAAGCTCAGGCCATGTGCCCAATTTGGAGACCCAGAAGTTTAAGAGGGCAGACCCGTCATTCAGTACGTGTAGGCGTGTGCACACATACTGCTCCACCATGTTGCTGAAATGCTGCCTCCTGCCTAAACATTCCATATGAGCTGGTGGTGCTGTTTGTTGTGGCGTGCTGACAAAGCACATTTCGGCCATGCTAACCCTGCCTTCTGAGGTGCTGGCGGTGCCCCGGCTGCGTTGGCAACCTCTTCCTCTTGCTCTGCCTTCGCCTTGTGCTTTCACTGTGCCCCCTGCAGGAAAGTTTTAAAACTGCCTGCTGGCGTTTACCCATGGCTGGGCTGAAGTTGGTGGTGAATGTGTTACGCTGACCAGATGAGGAGGCGGTAGAGGAAGCAGAGTAGGAGGAGTTAGTAACAGGAGGCAAACGAAGCGCACTGCTATCCGCCTCAGGCCCAGCCACCACTGCATTTACTCAGTGCGCTGTTAGGGAGATATAACGTCCCTGACCGTGCTTAATGGTCCATGTAATCATAGTTAGGTGGACCTTGGCACAGATGGCGTTGCACAGTGCACACAGTGATTTTGTCCCCCACTTGGTTGTGCAGGGAAGGGATGGCTCGCCTGGAAAAGTAGTGGTGGCTGGGCACGACGTACTGTGGGACAGCCAATGCCATCAGGCTTTTAAAACTATGCGTCTCCACCAGACGGAATGACAGCATTTCAAAGGCCAGGAATTTGGAAATGCTGGCATTCAGGGCCAGGGATAGTGGGTGGGTAGGGGGGTACTTACTCTTCCGCTCTAGTGTTTGGGAGATAGAGAGCTGAACGCTTCCATGGGACATTGTGGAGATGTTTGGTGCCCCAGGTGGTAGTGTTGTTTGCTGGTCCTCTAATTGTGGGGTGGCAGGTGGCACTGTCACTACAGAGGTGGATGAAGAGGCCGAGAGGCCCGAGACTGAAGCAGAAGAGGAAGCAGGAGGAGCAAGAGACGTTTCTTGGTTTTTGAGGTGTCTACTTCACTGCAGCTCGTGCTTTGCACTTAGATGCCTGGTCATGCAGGTTGTGCTCAGGTTGAGAACGTTTATGCCCCGCCTCAGGCTCTGATTGCACAGCGTGAAAACCACTAGTGTCTTGTCATCAGTACATTGTGTGAAGAACTGCCACGCTAGGGAACTCCTTGGACCTGGCTTTGGTGTGCTCGGTCCCTTGCTGTGTTGGGCAGTAGCAGGCGTACTGTCTAGGGGAAGGATGCTCCGTTTGGCACCCTGCTCCCTCTTCTGCTGTGCTGGTGGCTCTGTGCGACCGCCGCCTCTTCCTCCAAACTAGATGGGTCACCTGCATGAGGTTGATTCCTTGTGGGGTCGAGGACCTCATCGTCCACCACATCATCTTCCACCCAGTCTTCACCACTGCCCTCCTTGTCGGTCTACACAATTGCGAAAGCAGCAGCAGTTGGCAACTGTGTTTCTTCATCATCCGAGACGTACTGTGATGGTCCCAACATGTACTCATCTTGAAACATAAGTGTTTGGGCATCGGTGCACTCAATCTCTTCCACAGATTCATCAAAAAGCAGAAGAGACTGCTGCATGATTTGGGGCTCAGACTGCTTGGCTGATTTGCAAGGGGGTGAGGTGAAATACTGATGGTCATCGGCTGCAGGTGCCAACTCCGGTCTTTCAGCACAAGACTGGTTGGGAGACAATGTGAAGGAACTGGAGGCACTGTCAGCAACCCAATTTACTACCGCCTGTTCTGCTCCTGGCCTCAACATTCGTAGAGCCGGATTAGGCCCCACCAAATACCGCTGCAGGCTCTGTCGCCTACTCGCACCTGAGAAAGGTGTTTCACTTGTGCGTGTAGCTGGCACAGATCAACCACGTCCTCTCCCTACAACAGGAGCTTCATCAGCAGCACCGCTACCGCGGCCACGTGCCTTATTTGACGTTCTCCTCATATTTCTCAAATGTAGGATCTTGCCCTAAATGGGTGTTTTTTGAATACAACAATAGAGGAACACTAGCTAAAGTGTTTATCTCACACCTACAGATATGCAGGAAACGCACAAAAAAACATGTTATTTGCCCAACATATATTTTTTTTTAATAGCACAATATAATTTTTTTTGCCCTAAATGGGTGTTTTTTGAATACAACAATAGAACAACACTAGCTAAGGTGTTTATCTCACACCTACAGATATGCAGGAAATGCACCAAAAGCAAAAAATTATTTGCCCAAAATAATTGTTTTTTTGAATAGCACAATAGAAAACAGTATGTAAAGTGTGTATCTCACATGTACAGATATGCAGGCAAGACTGAAAACACTGGAGGAAAAACTGTAAAATATATTTTTTTGCCCTAAATGGGTGTTTTTTGAATACAACAATAGAACAACACTAGCTAAGGTGTTTATCTCACACCTACAGATATGGAGGAAACACTGAGAAAAACTGGAGGAAACACTGCAAAATTTATATTTTTTCCCTAAATGGTTGTTTTTTGAATAGCACAATAGAAGAAAAGTATATAAAGGGTGTATCTCAGTATCTGACAGGAACATATGCAATGCAGCTTCAATTAGGTTTGTGAAGTAGGACTGACTCCTATATATTTCTCTGCCTATAAGAACATCAGGAACCTTCACCCTAAATTATCTAATGCAGAGTATCTGACAGGAACATATGCAATGCAGCTGCAATTAGGTTTGTGAAGTAGGACTGACTCCTATATATTTCTCTGCCTATAAGCACAATCAGGAACCTTCACCCTAAGGCTCTATTCACACCTTGGCGACAAAGCGCCCGACGCCCGACGCTCGTGCCGCTGGAGGGGCGAATTTCCATTGCTGTCTATGAGATGGTTCACATCTCACGCCGAATGTCGAAACGCCGTATGCCTTCCGCCTGAAAAAAAGTCCCGGACCCTTTTTTCAGACGTTCGGCCATAGACAGCAATGGAAAGAATTTGTTAAAAAAAAAAAAGTTAATCGAATTGCGGCAAAGTAAGCCGCGTACGCGGCGTTACTTGTCGCCTAGGTGTGAATGCAGCCTAAATGATCTAATGCAGAGTATCTGACAGGAACATATGCAATGCAGCTTCAATTAGGTTTGTGAAGTAGGACTGACTCCTATATATTTCTCTGCCTATAAGCACAATCAGGAACCTTCACCCTAAATGATCTAATGCAGAGTATCTGACAGGAACATATGCAATGCAGCTGCAATTAGGTTTGTGAAGTAGGACTGACTCCTATATATTTCTCTGCCTATAAGAACATCAGGAACCTTCACCCTAAATGATCTAATGTAGAGTATCTGACAGGAACATATGCAATGCAGCTTCAATTAGGTTTGTGAAGTAGGACTGACTCCTATATATTTCTCTGCCTATAAAAACATCAGGAACCTTCACCCTAATATATCTAATGTAGAGTATCTGACAGGAACATATGCAATGCAGCTGCAATTAGGTTTGTGAAGTAGGACTGACTCCTATATATTTCTCTGCCTATAAGAACATCAGGAACCTTCACCCTAAATGATCTAATGTAGAGTATCTGACAGGAACATATGCAATGCAGCTTCAATTAGGTTTGTGAAGTAGGACTGACTCCTATATATTTCTCTGCCTATAAAAACATCAGGAACCTTCACCCTAATATATCTAATGTAGAGTATCTGACAGGAACATATGCAATGCAGCTGCAATTAGGTTTGTGAAGTAGGACTGACTCCTATATATTTCTCTGCCTATAAGAACATCAGGAACCTTCACCCTAATATATCTAATGTAGAGTATCTGACAGGAACATATGCAATGCAGCTGCAATTAGGTTTGTGAAGTAGGACAGACTCCTATCTAATTCTCCCTATAAGAAAATCAGGAACCTTTCCCTACAGTAGCTAATGCTATGTAGATCGCTGAGTATTGTAAAATCGATTTCTAAAGCAGCACAATCCTATCTAAATCTGTCCCTGAGAAGAGCAGCAGCAGCAGCAGCAGCAGCAGCAGCCTTTCCCTACCCTAGCTAAATCAGAGTGATGAGCTGTGCTGTGTGCCTCTAGCTTATATAGAGGCTGGGTCACATGCTCTGTCACATGCTGCACTGGCCAATCACAGCCATGCCATTAGAAGGGATGGCAGTGATGGCTTCTAGGTCACACAAGTAAAACAAATGCTGATTGGCTGCCTGCAGCTTGCCGTTACATACCGAACACCAAACCCGAACCCGAACTTACAGCAAATTGTTCGGGTTCTGGTCCGGGTCAAAAAAAAAAAACTAAAGTCCGGTACGAACCCGAACTTTACAGTTCGGGTTCACTCAACCCTACCTATGATTGCAATTATTCTATAAAGTTTCCATACCTCTTCAGAACGTAACATGTTTGATGCTGTATTTACTGTTTTAGCTAGAGAGATATGTCTACAACAACTTAAATGAACTACCAGGAAATGAGTTATGTTTAGAAAAGCATTGGTGTTTTTCTTTGTATTTACTGATGGTAATCTGCAAATAATAGGTATATGCATAGGCAAAAACAGACTTGCACAGCAAATTATTATCTCTCTCATTAATTATTATTTCCCTTTTCGCCTGCACAACTGTTCATTTTGCAACCACTTTTTTTTTTCCCCCATTGGGTGTGAAAAAGAGCAAATATCTGGAAATTTTTGGTTTGATCATTTCCATATACCTTTAGGCCTCCTTCTCACCATGTGCAGAGACATGAGTTTTTTTGCACATGTTCTGCAAGGGCACAAAAAATAAATTGCTTTCATTGTGCCCTTTTTACACCACAATGCTAGTGTAGCACTACCCCCCTAGGAGTTGCTGGTCCAGACACAGAAAACGTTTTTTTAGGGGATGATAACTTGGATGGGGTAGGGCATTATGGGATGCCCAATGTGACAACAACATAGTTTCAGGGACACTTTCTCCATATTTACAGACTCCTCTTCTTCCTTCCACCTGCACAATCTTGGTTTCTTTTTGTACAGCTTCTGCTAACTTATTCCTGTGGGAACTAACAGTCTACTGTCAAATCAGCAACAGCCCTTTACAGGCTTGAACTCTCAGTCCCTTGACAAAGCATCACATAAGGAGTGAGCAGCATATCACATCATCTTCTGCTTCTCTGTGGCCACTGATCCAAGTTCCATTGCTTGCATAAAATGCTAGCCCACCTAACTGCCACTGAGGTGAGTAAGTGAGTTTAATTACCCCCTTAATCAGCGCCTGTGTAATTAATATGTGTTTGGGTTTAAAGGGATGAGATGGCAACCCAAGCTACCCCCCAGTACAGATCCCCGCTCAGTAGAGCTCACCCTGTACAGACTTTCCCCCTCGTTAGTACAGCTCTTTCCAGCATAGACTCCCCCAGTAAGGCTCCCACCCTGTACAAATCCCCCTCAGTACAGCTTCCCCCCTGTACAGATCGCCCTTAGTACAGCTCCCCCCTGTACAGACCTCCCCACCTCATTAGTACAGCTCATTCCAGCACAGACTCCCCCAGTACAGCTCCCACCCAGTACAGATCCCCCCTCAGTACAGCGGCCCCTGTAAGACCTCCCCCTCGTTAGGACAGTTCTTTCCAGCACAGACTCCCCCAGTACAGCTCCCACTCAGTACAGATCCCCATCAGTACAACTCCCCCCCCTGTACAGACCTCCCCACCTCATTAGTACAGTTCTTTCCAGCACAGACTCCCCCATTACAGCTGCCATCCAGAACAGATCCCCCTCAGTACAACCCCCCTGTACAGACCTTCCCCCTGGTTAGTACAGCTCTTTCCAGAACAGACTCCCCCAGTACAGATCCCACCCAGTACAGATCCCCCTCAGTACAGCTCCACCCCGTACAGACCTACCCCCTAATTAGCACAGTTCTTTCCAGCACAGACCCCCCAGTACAGCTCCCACCCAGTACAGATCCCCCTCAGTACAACTCCCCCCCCTGTACAGACCTTTCCCCTGGTTAGCACAGACTCCCCAAGTACAGCTTCCATTCAAAACAGATCTCCCTCTCCTAACTTCAGTACACATCCCTATTTTCCAGCAGTCACAGAGCCTTTAAAGGTATTGTATGGTCTGTCTTAAAAACAGGGTAAAAAAAATCATGTGATGCATATACTGGATATATGTTGACACCATGAAGCTGGTTAGTGCATACCTTTATCCATAAAGTAGTATTCTTTATTTCTTTACTATAATCATAAACACAAGCTGGATTAACTGATTAATAGAGCCGTAAACAGCACAGCAGCCCGCATTTCTTCTTTGGCCGCGTACTTGTTTTTAATAAAGGTTTTCCAGGAAACAGAAAAGACTGAGGAAATCCCACTTGTGTTTCCTGCACAGGAGGTTAATGTTCTCGTAAACACTCTCCATTGGCAGCCCCTCCTCTACAGTAGCTTTGGGAGGGCAGTGCTTTAACAGCACAAAGCAGCCAGTAAAACAATTATACCGTTCAAATATTTTTTCTGCAGCATATAGACAAGCTTGCTGAGTATAAACCTGCTCTAAATATTGTAATACCATTCAGAGTCAACAGCAACTTAAACTGAAAGTTTAGTCAGAAAATGTAATTAATGATAGGGCACTTCAGGCTGGCCTCTTTTGCAGGTATAGCTACATGAAACAATAAAAATATGTCACTCTGCTCTGCACATGCTCAGTTGGTTTCCATTTTTAGGCATTTTTAGACATTGCCGAGTTGGTAGAGACCAATCTGCTGACAGCCTTAAAGAGGAATTAAAGGGGAGTACCAGCCTTTTAGTGTTTATTAAAAGTCAGAAGCTACAAAAAGTGTAGCTGCTGACTTTTATTAAACAGACACTTAGGCCCCTTTCACACAGGGCAGCGGAGGTGCGGTGGCGGTAAAGCAGCGTGATTTTTAGCGCCGCTATACCGTCGTATTTACAGCGATATTCAGCCGCTAGCGGTGCGGTATTAACCCCCGCCAGCGGCCGAAAAAGGGTTAATACTGCGGTTTCCCATTGATTTCAATGGGAAGGAGCGGTATAGGAGCGGTAAACACCCCGCTCCTATACCGCTCCAAAGATGCGGCTAGCAGGACTTTTGAAACAATCCTGCTAGCGCACCACTTCAGTGTGAAAGCCTTCGGGCTTTCACATTGAAGACTGCAGGGCACAATTTTTTCAGGCGGTATAGCAGCGCTATTTTTAGCGCTAAACTGCCTGAAAAACTTGTCAGTGTGAAAGGGGCCTTTCCTGCTCCATGGTCCAGCGACACGGCTGCCCGGAGGTCCGCTCCTCTCCCCCTTTCTGGCCGGCGCCTCCATTCATAGTGTGGGCACCCGGCCATGACAGCTTTCGACTTCATGGCCGGGCACTCACTGCGCATGCAAGAGCCGCGCAGATCGCCTAAAGGGAGGGGACTTATAAGGCGAGAAGAGAAGTCACAGAGGCGGTCCCTGGGCGGAAGCAGTGCTTTAAGTTCGCCGGAACGCGGCGGTAATCAGTACCGCCACTTCCAAAAATGGCCCTGGAGAGTACCAGCACCTCTCCGTGCGCCCAGTACGTGGGTTTCCCGTACCGGAAAGCACTGGCATAGCGGGGGGGGGGGGGCTCCTGCACCGGGCGAAAAATTGCAGGGGGGCAAAATTCTGGCGTCCGCGGAATGCGCCGCCGCCGCCACCACCGCCGCCACCTTAGGAAAGGCCGCGGCTTTGGCCTAGCTCTGGAGCTATCGGCCATCTTGGTACACCCGGCGGCGGCGCGCGATGAGTTTTTTTTCAGCCCTTCCACCTGGTTGGCTGGTGGAACTGTCTGTCTCCCTTGATGTGGGAGTGGCGGGAAACACCAGCCAACTAGGCAGAAGGGCTAAAAAAAAACAGATAACGGCGCAGGAGATTGGCGGGCGGTGGAGTGGGAGGCGCTGTACCTCTGTGCTGCGCTGATTGGCCTGGAAGTTGGAACATGTGTTTACAGCGCGGCGGCAAGTTTCTCCATCTCCAGCAAGGTAAGCAAAACACTGCTGTACCACAGGGGAGAGAGAGAAGGGGGGCGGTGTAAATCTAAAGGGGTGCACTGCCTGATCCCCACCTATCCACCTCAGAGCCTGTCATTTTAGTAAGACTGCTGGGACTTGTAGTTCTCCATCTTCTCCTGGGGCTCATGGAGATTGGAGAACTACAAGTCCCAGCAGGTTATACATACAATAAGGCTCTGAGGTGGATGGGTGTGGATTGCATGCACCTGAGCCCCAGGAGAAGATGGAGAACTACAAGTCCCAGCAGGTTATAATATAAGGCTCCGAGATGGATGGATGTCCGGACACCCATCCATCTCGGAGCCTTATATTATAACCTGCTGGGACTTGTAGTTCTCCATCTCCTGGGGCTCAGGTGCATGCGATCCACCATCTATGGGACTACAAGTCCCAGCAGTAAGAAAAACTGAACAAAGATGGTGGATTGCATGCACCTGAGCCCCAGGAGACGATGGAGAAATACAAGTCCCAGCAGGTTATAATATAAAGCTCTGAGGTGGATAGATGTCTGGACAGTGACAATTGGTGGCACAGTGGTGACAATTGGTGGCACAGTGGTGACGATTGATGGCACAGTGGTGACAATTGGCATGGTACAGTGACTGCATTTGATGGCATGGCACAGTGGTTGCGTTTGTTGGCATGGCACAGTGGTGACAATTGATGGCACAGTGGCTGCATTTGATGGCATGGCACAGTGGTTGCGTTTGGCATGGCACAGTGGTGACAATTGATGGCACAGTGGCTGCATTTGATGGCATAGCACAGTGGTTGCGTTTGGGGGGGGGGAGCGAAAGTTCCACATTTAGGTGGAAATCCCCATTTAAACCCTCCTATCCTTTATAACCAAGGAAGCTGCTTCTGTTTGATCTGCAACTGCCATGGTGCTGCACAAGTGATCAGTTATGACACCAGACATTTGATGGTTTGACAGTTTGTTTGAGTAAACAAATAAATGTGACCGCTAGCAATCCCAGCATTCCAGGAATGTAACTGTTTTGAATTTTTTTTTAATGGGTTTGGTTCCATTTTATGATTTACTGCTGGGGCTCCTGTCTTCAGCAAAATGGCAGTCTCCAGCAAGAAGAAACAAGAGCAATGCTGGAGGCAATTAACAGCATACACAAATTTTGGTAACACAATTATTAACGTGGAATTTATGTAGAGCTGGGTGAACAGTTTGGGCCGAGCATCAGTTCGCCCCATTCGGGGACATGAAGGCTGACATGAAGGGTGGCTGTCTACTGCCTCCTTCTCCTTTTCATATTTATAATATAAGTAAGGGGCAGAGACACTGGGCTAAATCACCTGGCAGCCCTTCTGACATAACTGACAGGTGCATGCTGGGCCTTATTTTTTAAATAAAGGAATTGTCAAAAACAATGTGTGTAATTTTTTTACCCTTTTTTGGTGAATGGGTAGGGGTACTATGTACCCGGTACTCGTTCACAAGGGGGGGCGGGATCTGGGAGCCCCCTTGTTAAAGGGGCTTCCAGGCTCCGATAAGCCCCCTGCCCACAGACCCCCTCAACCACCGGCCACATTTGTGGGGATGAGGCCCTTGTGCCCATCCACATGGAGACAAGGTGCTTTGGATGCCCCCCTGCCCCTAGGCACGTGCCCCTAGGCACGTGGCCTGGTATGGTTGAGGAGGGGGAATCGTTCCCCCCACCACTTTCCTGACCTGTCAGGCTGCATGCCCGGATAAGAGTCTAGCATAGGCGTGCGCACAGGGTGTTCCAGGTGTGCCCAGGCACACCCTAATCACCCTGTGCAGAACAGATTCCCCCTACTGACCTGGCTCCCCCTCCTTCCCCCCACAGCTCTGCCGGTTTCCCTCCTCTCCCACCTATTGTTGCTGTGGATGTTTAGGATGAGTGGGAGAAGGGGCCAGTAAATATGCCATTTACCGGCCCGTTCCTTTTCTAAATGAACATCGTGAGTGATCAGTAGCGTGTGTTTGAGCTTTGGGGTGCACACCCTAATGCCAGAGGCTGCGCACACCTGTGGAGTCTAGTATGGCTCTTGGGGGGGTTCCCCACAACGTTTTCTTTTTATAAAGTTTTGGCATTCACAAAAAGTTATTTTATGAAGTCTTGCGGTATTTTAGTAGTCAAACATGTGGTAATTTAACACCTGGCACTAGCCAACATATTTATTCACATTAATAAATAGGAGTTAGAGAGCAGGTGGCTGTCCATGTCTTTAGCAACCAGTAAACAACATGGTTGTTAAGGAGAGGGCGGCCACCACATCCTTAACAACTAATGAGTCCTCATCTGTCATCTAAGTTCCCTGCTATCAGCTGAATGTAAATAATTGCGTTCAATAACAGGCGGCTGCCTGCGCCTTATCGCCTATTTATTAATATGGGTTCTCCCAGTAAAAATCCCCCCCCCCCGGCAGACCAGTGACGCCTTTCGTGATTGATGAAGAATATACACTGGGGACATTTTTTTTTTAGTAAAGGACATGTCAAAAACTGTCTAATGTCTTTTTTTTTTTACAATACACATTATTTTTAATGCTGGCAATTGATTTTTTACATTTAGCTGTCAGCAGTTCCCTGCTGACAGCTAATGACTCATTGGCTGTTAAGAAAACAGTGGCCGCCCCCGATCCTTAAAGTGGAGGCCCACCGTAAAAAAAAAATTTGACAAAAAGGCTGCAAAAAAATGTGAAAACAAATGAAAAACATTTTTTTAATACTTACCAGAAATGGCTGTTAGATCGTCCTAATCTGCCACTTCCTATTCTGCGGTAGTCTTCAGTCTTCTTCTCGCGTTGTCTTCTGGGACATTTGGGTGTGCTGTTTTCTGGGACCTGTGTGTGTCCCAAAAGACAACCGGTCATTTACAAAGGGCCACAGGAACCGCACATGCACAGTAGGAATCGGGCAGTGAAGTCGCAAGGCTCCACTGACTCTTTCCCTTACTTCAAATGGCGGCGCCAGGACTCGATCCGATGGACGGATCAACCTGGACAGGTAAGTGTGCTCATTAAAAGTCAGCAGCTACAGTGTTTGTAGCCGCTGATTTAAAAAAATTACAGCTGGACCTCTGCTTTAAGTGTAAACAATCTGCCTGGCATCCTGGATGATATGATCAACCAAACATGGTTAATGACACCTTGTCAATGTCTTCGCCGAAATATGGCTAGTGATCATCTTTGGGCAATGATGTCACCGCTCTCCCAGTCTCTATGTTTATGTGGAGGGAAATGGGAGTGATCTTGTGACAGCTACCCTAGCAGTGACGAGTTTGGGCAGGGTCCATGGGTGCAGAATGTCTGGACTAGCATTCTATGGTTCTCAGATATAGCACACAGGGCTTACCTGTGGGCCAGATCTGGAAACACTGATAGAAAAGGACCTTGCAAGATTTAAATTAAGTGTACTACTGTTCAGGGCTATTGGCCAAAGATGTGATTTAAAGAACCTGTGATGCCGCGTACACACGACCGAGAAACTCGTCGGGCTAAACTCATCGTTCCGCCCGTCGAGTTTCCCGCTCAGCTGTCGAAAAGCTCGTCGAGCCAAATTTCCCCATAGAACAACGAGGAAATAGAGAACATGCTCTCTTTTTGGCTCGACGAGCTTCCCGACGGGACGCTCAGAGAAAAGTGTACACACGACCGGTTTTCTCGACAGAATACGTCTCCCATCGAGGTTCTCGCTGGATTCTGCTGTGAAACTCGGTCGTGTGTACGGGGCCTAAGTGAAGTAGAGCCAGTGGGAATAAGTTGAGCCACATCATTCCATACTTCCGAAGCTATAGTTTTTCGGTGCCTAGGCAAGGAACTGGCTGAACAACACAGTCCTGGGTATCCCTTCCTTCAGGCTGATAAAGGTGAAGCATGGCACAGTGGTGATTATAGAGCCTAAGTTAAGTAGTGACTTAACCACTTAAGACCCGGACCAATATCCATGTAAAGGACCTGGCCCTTTTTTGCGATTCGGCACTGCGTCGCTTTAACTGACAATTGCACGGTCGTACAACGTGGCTCCCAAATAAAATTGGTGTCCTTTTTTTACCCACAAATAGAGATTTCTTTTGGTGTTATTTGATTACCTCTGCGGTTTTTATTTGTTGCACTATAAACAAAAATAGAGCCACAATTTAAAAAAAAATATGCAATATTTGTTACTTTTTGCTATAATAAATACCCCCAATAATATATATATATATATAAATAAATAAAAAACATTTTTGTTCCTCAGTTTCCGCCGATATGTATTTTTCTACATATTTTTGCTAAAAAATAGCAATAAGCGTTTATTGATTGGTTTGCGCAAAAGTTATAGCGTTTACAAAATAGGGGATAGTTTTATGGCATTTTTATTAATATATTATTTTTTTACTAGTAATGGCGACGATCAGCGTTTTTTTTTCGTGACTGCGACATTATGGCGGACACATCGGACACTTTTGACACCATTGTCATTTTCATAGCGAAAAGTGCTATAAAAATGCACTGATTACTGTGAAAATGACAATGACAGTGAAGGGGTTAACCGCTCGGGGTGCTAAAGGGGTTAAGTGTGTCCTATTGTGGTTTTGGTTTGTTTACACTCACCTCTCCCCATTTTTCAGCTCCTGTGACCCGATCGCGGGACACCAGCGGCAATAGGGTCCGCGGGTGCCGCGGGCGCAGTCACGGAGCTTCGGACCGGGTCGCACGCGACCCGCGGCTGGGCACGTGCTTGTGCCCAGCCGTGCCATTCTGCTGACGTATATCGGCGTGAGGCGGTCCTTAAGTGGTTAAAATTTGTAAGTAATGGCAGAAGATATATGACTTTTATAGCAATATTTCCTACTGATTTCCCTTTTATTTTATAGGCCATAAAAAAGAAAAAAAGAAAGAAAAAAACGGAGCTCAAAAGTTCCAGTTATAACTAAAAAATGTTTTCATTAGGTTAACTATTACCGTTTTAGGTGGCTGTTCTTTAATACATGTACTGTCCAGTTAAATATACTGTATTTTTCCCCGAACAAAATGTTACTTTGTAATTAATCTTCAGAACTGCTGCAAATTGCCCTCACTCTCCATTTACTTAATTAGGTTTCCTGGTAATGACTTTCCTGAAATCTTTACCGATCCATGCTAAACTTTCCAGCTTCACATTATAATTCTGAAACGTACAAATGGCAAAAAAAAAAAAGTATTGAGAAATAAAATGATCGGAAATTGTTTATTTTAAATGAAAGAAACATAGTCACAATCAAACCTATAATATGCAATAAAGCTTTCCAAGATTTCATAACTCACAATCAACGTTACTTAGGCTACTTAAAGTGAATGCTTGTAAATGCTCTTTTATTTTTATTTTTTAAATAATAAACAGGCTTACAGTGCCTTGAAAAAGTATTCATACCCTTCCAAATTTTCCACAATTTGCTATGTTAAGAGCAAAAACTTAAATGTATTTTATTGGGATTTTATGTGATAGACCAACACAAAGTGGCACATAATTGTGAAGTGAAAGGAAAATGATAAATGGTTTTTAAAATGTTTTACAAATAAATATGTGAAAAGTGTGGCTTGCTTTTGTATTCAGCCGATACTTAATATTTTGTAGAATCACCTTTCACTGCAATTACAGCTGCAAGTCTTTTGTGGATGTCTCTATCAGTTTTGCACATCTAGAGAGTGAAATTTTTGCCCATTCTTCTTTGCAAAACAGGTCAAGCTCTCAAACATGGAGAGCGTTTGAACAGCAATTTTCAAGTCATAGTTACATAGTAGGTGAGGTTGAAAAAAGACACAAGTCCATCAAGTCCAACCTATGTGTGTGATTATATGTCGGTATTACCTTGTATATCCCTGTATGTTGTGGTCATTCGGGTGCTCATCTAATAGTTTTTTGAAACTATCGATGTCCCCCGCAGAAACCACCGCCTGTGGAAGGGTATTACACATCCTTGCCGCTCTTTTCTTCTAATTCAGTCATTTTGAGTGGCCACATGTTTTATTAAACTCCCTTCCGCAAAAAAGATTTATCCCTATTGTGGGGTCAGCAGTACGGTATTTGTAAATTGAAATCATATCCTCTCTCAAGCGTCTTTTCTCCAGAGAGAATAAGCTCAGTGCTCACAACCTTTCTCCATAACTAATATCCTCCAGTCCCTTTATTAGCTTTGTTGCCCTTCTTTTTACTCGCTCCATTTCCAGTACATACTTCCTGAGGACTGGTGCCCAGAACTGGACAGCATACTCCAGGTACGGCCGGACCAGAGTCTTGTAGAGTGGGAGAGTTTTATCGCTTTATCTCTGGAGTTAATCCCCTTTTTAATGCATGCCAATATTCTGTTTGCTTTGTTAGCAGCAACTTGGCATTGCATGCCATTGCTGAGCCTATCATCTACAAGGACCCCAGGTCCTTCTCCATCCTAGATTCCCCCAGAGGTTTACCCCCCTAGTGAGTAGATTGCATTCATATATTTGCCACTCAAATGCATTATTTTAAATTTTTCTACATTAAACTTAATTCGCTGTGTAGTTGCCCACGCCATTAATTTGTTCAGATCTTCTTGCAATTCTTCTTGCAATTCTCAATTCTCAATTGGATTTAGGTCTGGACTTTGACTGGGCCATTTTAACACATACATTTTCTTTGATCTAAACCATTCCATTTTCGCTCTGGCTGCATGTTTAGGGTAATTTTTTCTGCTGGAAGGTGGAAGGTGAACCTCCACCCCAGTCTCAAATCTTTTGCAGGTTTTATTCTAAGATTGCACTGTATTTGGCTCCATCCATCTTCCCGTCAACTCTGACCAGCTTCCTTGTCCCTGCTGAAGAAAGGTGTCCCCATAACATGATACTGCCACCACCGTGTTTCACAGTGAGTTCAGGGTGATGTGCAGTATTCGTTTTTCATCACACATAGCGTTTTGCTTTTGGCCAAAAAGTTCAATTTTGATCTCATCTGACCAGAGCACCTTCTTCCACATGGTTGCTGTGTCCCCACATGGCTTCTCACAAACTCAGCATTAGAAATGTTCATTTATTTTATTATTGTCATACTGTAAATGTAGGTCATTTAAGCCTGGCCAAAAAATCCCCAATCCCTATGTACTGCCTTGCATATTATTGTTTTATTATGGGCAGTAGTAAAATACAAAATTATGGTCACTAGATGGCGCTAAAAAGTAATGAATATATATATATATATCTTTGAAAAAAAGGGATGCAATGGGGGTTATTTACTAAAGGCGGGACTTGAAATTGCGCTGAAAGTGCACTTGGAAGTGCAGTCGCTGTAGATCCGAGGGGGACATGCAAGGAAAATAAAAAAACAGCATTTTAGCTTGCATATGATGGGATGATAAAATCAGCAGAGCTTCCCCTCATTTCAGATCTACCCCTCAGATTTACAGCGACTGCACTTCCAAGTGCACTTTCTGTGCAATTTCAAGTGCATTTTGCACTTGTAGTTTGCACTTATAGTGCAAAGTGGATTTTCCTTTCATAAATAACCCCCAATGTTACAACTCTAGGGAACGCTGGTGATAATTAGCAAATAAATGTAAGCAATGGTCTCTAGAATTGTTAGATTGTATCTCTTGTTACAAAGATGTATAGTATGCATTTTCAGGGCTCATCAGCTCCATCTAGTGACCATAAGGTAGTATCTTATTATTGGCCATTATAATACAACATTCGATCAGAAAATAAAAAAGCCTAATAACAATTGTTTTTGGCCAATTTGCACAGAACAATTTGCTGGATGAATTGCTATAAAACAAAATTTAAGCTCGTAAAAAGCAACAAGGACTTTTTTACTTTTGTATTTCATGTTTAGTAACGCCAATTTTTTATTTGTACTTTGTTTCATAATTTTCTCATCATTTTTAAACCTGTATCTGAGTATTAATTTAAAAACTAATAACATATGTCAATATATTTAATTTACACTCAAGCCACAATTTTGATATAAATATATACTGATTATGATATCATTGCAGACACTGCTTCCCAATACATTAATGTGACACAGTGGATTCCCCATAGGACATATAAGAACTATGCTATAGCATTACACCGTTCGATAATGCTGAAGCAAAATGTAAACAGTGGCTGGTAAACATTTTCCCTTTGCCTATGCTACAGGAACACAGTCACTAAGTGTAGTGCTGCATGAAAGCCAACAGCCAACACCCCACATAGTGCAAGTGGCTTGGTTTCTGCCTCCCTCTAATGAAGAGGTTATGTCACAGGAGAAGAATTTCCCTGCTATGCATAGCACAAATAAATATGCATACTGTAGGGAGCACCTGCTTCTGATGGGATACTGCAGCTGTTGTGATAGCTGATGACCTAAATTTAAGCTGTACATGTGTTCATTTCTTTCTCTTACAAAACTGCAACTCCTACAAAAAAGAACACCATAAAAAATCTAGATGTATGAATATGCAAATACAGTTGTTACATTATTAGGATGAATGTATAAGCATTTATTTTATTTATCTGTTTTTACATCTATGTCTCACTGACAGGGCCGTCTTTAATATGGTTTGGGCCCTGGGCAAACATTTTTTTTGCAGATTACCACTGACCAGTTATAGAGGAACTACAAATCCCAGCAATAATACATTATACAGTGCAATGGAGAATGCCAGCAGCTATAGAGGAACAACAAATCCCAGCAATACATTATATAAAACACAATGCATAATACCAGCAGTTACAGAGGACTACAAATCCCAGCAATAATACATTATATAAAATGCAATGTATAATACCAGCAGTTACAGAGGAATACAAATCCCAGCAATAATACATTATAAAAAACGCAATGCATAATACCAGCAGTTACAGAGGACTACAAATCCCAGCAATAATTCATTATACGGGCTGCTTAATATATTATTGCAGGGATTTTGTGTGTTTTTTTTTTTTAAACAGGAAACTTTAAAACAGGTCCCCCTTACCTGTTTCTGAAGCCTTGCAAGTCGCGGTGGCACTGCGGGCGTGTGTCCGGCCTGTGTGGTGAGCGTGGCGTGGTCTGGACTCATCCTTCACACACTGCTGCCCCCCAGGACAAACCACCCCCCTCCATTAGTACAGACCCCCCTCAGGACAAACCTCCCACTTCAATTAGTACAGACCCCCCCCCATAAACCACCCCCCATTAGTAGAGACCCCCCCATCCATTAGTACAGACCCCCGGACATACCACCCCTTCCATTTGTACAGACCCCCACCACAAGCCACCCCCCACAATTAGTACAGAACCCCCCACAATTACTACAGAGCCCCCACAAGCCATCTCCCACAATTAGTACAGAGCCCCCACAACTTAGCCATCCCCCACAATTAGTACATCCAGACCCCCCCTCAGGACAAACCCACCCGGGCGGCAGCTGGAGAGGACAGTGTGCAGCTGCGCCGCCAGGGTGGAGAAGATGAAGTTCGTGACACAGGACTCAGGAGGGAGGACTTGGTGAAGAAAAAACTGCGGCGGTGGGGAGCGCGGGCTCAGGGAAGGATAGGAGGAAGGAGAGGAGAGGAGGAGGGAGAGGCGCACTCTGGCGCTTGAGCGGCTCCACCTCTGTGGCGCCTGGGTGAACTGCACCCCGCGCGGCGCACTCAGTCTCGACCGCGAATATTCCGCCCTGTTCCTTGGCTGGCGCTGGCCCTGCGTCAGCGCCGATTTGCAGGCAGCACGCGTGCTTAACGGGCGGCTCTGCTTCAGGCCCCTAACAGTGACAGGGCCCTGGGCAGCTGCCCCGTTTTGCTCTATGGTAAAGACGGCTATGCTTACTGAGAAGAATTACTTTTACTTCCTGTCTATCAGACACAACAGAGTGTTATGCCACGTAAACACAATCGTTTTTCATGTCATGGAAAAAAACAAAGTTTTTCTAGACATGATTCCTCTCAAGCCTTGCTTGCATATACACGATCGTGAAAAAAAAAATGCTCGAGCAAAGCGCGGTGACATACAACACGTACAACGGCACTATAAAGGGGAAGTTCCATTCAAATGGCGCCACCCTTTGGGCGGCTTATGCTAATTTCCCGTCTCATAACTTGCTTTGTTAAAACGTACACACAACCTTTTTTCACGAAGTGAAAAACGACGAGAAAAAATAGAGCAGGTTCTAAATTTTTAACAGCAATTTTTCTCGTAGAAAAAAATGCTCTGGAGCCTACACACGACCATTTTTCAGGACCAATTAACTAAATTGCATTTTTCTCGTCATGAAAAATGGTCGTGTGTACGCAGCATAAGAGGAAGTCTCTCCAATATAAGGCAAATCCCAACTTAGACAATTGTCACCACAAAAAGTGTCCAATTTGAAGTTTTTCCTCCCAATATTGACAGCTCAAAGCTTGCATGTTCATTCACTCCTTCACTTGCGTTGGTGAAAGTTGTCACCAGGATAATTAAGGGGGTGAATCTACCAGCAAGAACATAGGAACCAATATGAAAAAAGGTTTTGGCTTTACCTAAAATGTATTTCTACTTTCTATAATACAATTTAATAGATCATAAGCCAGTAACTCCCATACTGTATATACAGTAATACCTTATGAGCATAATTTGTTATAGAAGAATGCTTGGAATCCAAAGCACTCGTATATTGAAGTGAGTTTCCCCATAGAAAATAATGGAAACTCAATCAGTTCCACATACACTGCTTGTCTATGCAGTACTGCATTTGGCTAGAGGTGCTGGAGACACTCAGGAACAGAGTGTCTCTGAGTGTCTCCAAGCATCTCTGAGTGTCTCTGAGCATCCTCGGTGCCAAATGCGGTACTGCACACCTCTGAGCATCACCGGTGCCAAATGCGGTACTGCACACCTCTGAGCATCACCGGTGCCAAATGCGGTACTGCACACCTCCTGAGCATCACCGGTGCCAAATGCGGTACTGCACACCTCTGAGCATCACCGGTGCCAAATGCGGTACTGCACACTCCAGCAGCTTGAATCCTGCTCGCTTCGCGAGACAACGGTCGCAAAGCGAGTCAGATTTAAAATAAATAATAGCTTGTATTGCGAAATGCTCATGAACCGCGTTACTACCAATCTGAGGTTCCACTGTATGTTTTTATTTCTTATAATATGGAGAGTCAGAGGGTTATGCAACTTTATAGAGGGTGTAAGAAAAAACCTCCATACCTAGGTGTTTTGAGCGCAACTTGGTTACATAAAAACAAATCCCCACTTGTACATTCATGATAAATATATTTGCAATATGCAATTAAACGAATTATGTGAAATAAAGAATGAATACATACACAAAAAAACATGTGTCATTCATAAATTGGTCCATATCCTTATATCTCCATACATGCAGAATGTGATGATCAGTCGTGCAGTTTTTAAAGTGCCAAGTGTAAAGTGAAGTCTCTTTAAATAAGGTGCAAATTGTGTTCCTCTTCAGTGTCCTCACTCACTGACTGGGGTGGACCCCTATAGTATAAGATCACAAGCGCTTTATATTTCCCTGGAACTTATATATGCTGGAACTTGTATTTCTTGTAGTTGCTGGTTATGTTTTAAAATAATTGACAAAGTTAAAAGCAGTTACACTCACTTGTGCATGAAGAAATGCAAGCAAAATGGCAGAAATTTGCATCAACGTGTTTCTCACGGCCAGAAATATCATCACCACCCGTGGTCAACTCACGCGTTTCACCCCCCCCCCCCCACAGGGCATTCGCAAAGGCTATATGTAAGATACAGCTGCTAGGGCTGTGAAGATCCTTATCCCAAGGGAGCACAACTATGTGGCTGCTGGGATTGGCATAACAGTGAGTATCATAGACCCTGGGCTTTGCATTATGAGAAACATGTTAGCGTTTCTCTTGTTCAGTCTGCAGGCTGAGCTAGAGAATACAGTAGCTTCTGTCAGCCACTGCTCCCATAACTGTCAGAATTCAGAATACCTGAACAATGGCTATATCTGATTGGCTGATTGTCTGAGAATCCCCCCTCCCCCAGCTCCTTCAATTTTTAGACAAAAGTTTCTAAGCCAGTTGTTGCCAGCAAAGCCAAACTGTGGTTAAAATTAAACTCTGGGCTTTGCATTGTGAGATGGAGGTAGGGGATATGCTGGTTTTCCACCAATAGGAAATGGAGGCACAGTAGGGGGTCCACCATGTGTTCCTTTCAGTGGTGTATTTAGGTTTTGTGCTGCCCTAGGCCTGACTAAACTTGTGCCATGCCTAATTTAAATATGGTCCACCCCTTCCTGTCAAGGTCACACCCCTTCCTGTTTTGCCTTGAAATCCCTTAATCTACAGAGATTTCTTCATACTTCCTGTTTGGATATGGGGCAGGAAATAAAGGGAAATGAACGGATGGCAAAAAAAAAATAAAAAATAAAATAACAGGGGCTATAACCATCCCTTACTCTATCCAAAATGGGAAAACAAAATGTTGCCTATAGTTCTACTTTAAGCACACATTTCTGCTAAATTTATGGAGGACTAAGAGGATTTAACCTTGCCAGTGGTACAGCAGAAAACATGTAGCACAGTGATGAAGGTAAGTGGTCCAGGCAGTGACCAGAGGAAGGATTGGGGGCAGGAACAAATAATACCACCTGTTTATTTTTCTAATCAGCAATCAACAGAAATAAAATTAAGATTTCTTAATATATACAACTGGCACAAGCAAAGGATTGGAGGAGAGTCCTACTACCTACCTGCCAGGTATAGGTGACTATGTCAGTGTCCCTTGTGTCTGCACCATCCCTTACATACCGGCAGCAGTGTGGCTGCCTAATGGGGGCACCAGACCAATTTGTCCACCTGACGCTGCACTAAAAGTGTACCTCAAGCCAGCGGGGACTCTTTTCATACTGCCCCCCTGCAAAGTGCTGCCTTAGGCCTGGGCCTTGTTGGCCTAGGCCAAGATACAGCGTTGGTTCCTTTATCAATAAAACATATTTGACTAAATATGTATGCATTGTTTGGGATGATGATGTACAGTATTTATCTCCAATATCCTTTCTACCCCTACTACTGCAGTAAAGTATCTATATGGTTTGCCCTTGTAATGAAAAATGACAGGTTCTCTTTAAACTGACCTTGTTGCTTTTCCTGGTATTTGCAAAGCACAGTTTCACTTTAAGATATTAAATTCAGAATGTATAATCCTTGGTGGGTGAGATGCCTCATTCTGCTCACACATTTAAAGTATCTGAAACAACTGCTAAATGTGGTAAATTAATCATTGCAGAAAGAGGAGGATTGTATGTCCAAACCACATGCCTTTATACTGATTGCTTGCCAGTGTCCCTGGTATTCATTTTTCAGCTGCCTGAAGAAGAGGCTCACTGCTCCATAGAGAATGACTTCAGCTGTACAGTATGATAGTCAGCGCCACTTATTACTGGATCACAAATCGTTGCACTGTAAGTGTCTGGATATATGCACAGAAAATAATATGTGATTTACAGTAAATAATAAAGTGTTTCAGTTTAGTATATTAATGATGAGCAAATTGGTGTGAATTTGGTTCATGGGAGGATTCATGACCACAACCTGAACCCCGTCCATAGTGTCCCAACCTCATTGAGGTTTAAAGGAGCACAATCTTTTTCTTTTTTTTTTCTTTCTGGCCTTTTTAAGGCAAGTTTGCAATCCTTTGGATATTTGGGCACTACCATGGGAAAAAAACATAGCATAAAAAACTATGCTATGGGGAATCGGATGGAAACGGACCGTCTGTCCGTTTGCATCCGATCCGATCCGCCGGACGGAAGAAAAATAGGACATTCTTCCGTCCAAAAAAACGGATGCAGATCTTGCGGACGTTAGCGGATGCATCATCCGCTAACGGATCCGCTCCCATAGGGGTTCATTACAAGTCCGTAAACGGACTTGTAATGAGCGGACGAACGAAACGGACGTGTGAAAGGGCCCTTAAACTTCAAACATTGAAAATACGCAATTCCATCAAATGACATGCTCTGCTGTGAAAATGCTGTGTGCATGGCTGTGCAGGGACGGAAATTCCTTTCTACTTGCGGCTCCTTAGGGAGTGCGCTATTTATGGTCACTCAGGGCCGCCATCAGGAGTTTTGGGGCCCCTTACACAGCTTCAGGCATGGGCCCCCTGGAGCAGAGAACCGGGGGGGGGGGGGTGCTGCCGCATGAAATTGAGAAGGGGGGGGGGCTGCTGCCGCGAATTGAGAAGCAGGGGGCCCTTTACAAAAAGAAGAAATAAAGAAAAATATATATAAAAAAGGGGGGTAGCCGTCCGGGGCCCTGGGGACCTCTGTGCCCTTTAATAAAAAGAAAAAAAGAGAGAATATATATATATATATATATATTTTTTTAAAGGGTGGTTGCCAACTGGGGCCCCGGGGACCTTATTTTTTTTTTTTATAAAAGGAAATTACAAAAAAGGGGGCTTTCCATTTGGGACCTCTGGGCCCTTTAATAAAAAGAAACCTCTGGGCCCTTTAATAAAAAGAAACCTCTGGGCCCTTTAAAAAAAAAGAAATAAATAAAAAAAATATATATATAAAAAAGAAATAAACATTTATATATATATATATATAAAAAAAAAAAAAAAACAAGGGGGTTGCCTTCCAGGGCCCTGGGGACCTCTGGGCACTTTAATAAAAAATAAAAATATAAAAAAAATATATAAACAAAAATAAAAAATACAATTATAAAAAAAGGGGGTTTGACACATGGGGCCCTGGGGACCTCTGAGCCCTTTAATAAAAATGCATCTATATATTAAAAAAATAAATAAAATAATATAAAAAAGTAAAAAAAAATTATAAAAAAGGGGGGATTGTCATCCGGGGGGCCCTGGGGACCTCTGGGCCCTTTAATAATAATATATATATATATATATATATATATTATATATATATATATATATTATATATATATATATATATATAAAATAAAAAAAATAAAAGAAATAAAAAAAAAAATATAAAAAAAAAAAATTTTTTATAAAAAAAATGGGGTTGTCATCTGGGGCCCTGGGGATCTCCAGGTCCCTGTGGACATCCGGACCTCTAAAAAAAATAAAATAAAAATTGGCCTTTTAATAAAAAATAAAAGAAAAATATATTAAAAAAATATATTTTTTTATAAAAAAATAAATAAAAAATAGGGGGTTGCCATCTGGGGCCCTGGTGGCCTACGGGCCCCTAGACCCCTAAAAAAATGGCCCTTTAATAAAAAAATAAAAATAAAAATATATTAAAATATATATATATTTTTTTTATAGAAAATAAATAAAAAAAGGGGGGGGGGGGTTTCCATCCTGTGCCCTGGGGGCCTCCGGGCCCCTGTGGACCTCCGGACCTCTAAAAATTAAAAGAAAAAAAATTGGCCCTTTAATAAAAAATAAAAGAAAAATATATTAAAAAAATATATTTTTTTTATAAAAAATATATTTTTTTATAAAAAATATATTTTTTTATAAAAAAAAGAGGGCTTGCCATCTGGGGCCCTGGTGGCCTCCGGGCCCCTGGGGACCTCCGGACCTCTAAAAAAAATAAAAGAAAAAAAATTGGCCCTTTAACCACTTGTCATCTGCCCACCGTCAAATGACGGCGGGCAGACGACTCCATTGTTCTGACATCACGTCATATGACGTGATGTCCCTTTAAAGCCGCGGGCGGCGCGCGCGCGCGCGTCGCCGGCGGCTGCGCGCGCGTGCACCCGCCGCTCTGCGGGGATCCCGTGCGAGTGCCCGGCGGCAACGATCGCCGCCGGGCACACGCGATTGCTCAGTAACTGAGCTGGGACGTGCAGCTCTGTGTGTAAACACAGAGCTGCACGTCCCTGTCAGGGAGAGAGGAGAGCGATTGTGTCCCTTGTACATAGGGACACAATCGGTCACCTCCCCAGTCACCCCCCCTCCCCCCACAGTTAGAACACTCATAGGACACACATTTAACCCCTTCCCAGCCCCCTAGTGGTTAACCCCTTCACTGCCAGTCACATTTATATAGTAATCAATGCATATTTATAGCATTGTTCACTGTATAAATGTAAATGGTCCCAAAAATGTCAGAAAAGTGTCCGAAATGTCCGCCATAACGTCGCAGTCCCAATAAAAAAAATCGCAGATCGCCGCCATTAATAGTAAAAAAAAAAAAAAAAAATGCCATAAACTATCCCCTATTTTGTAAACGCTATAAATTTTGCGCAAACCAATCGATAAACGCTTATTGCATTTTTTTTTTTACCAAAAATATGTAGAAGAATACGTATCGGCCTAAACTGAGGGAAAAAATATTTTTTTTATATATTTTTTGGGTTATTTATTATAGCAAAAAGGAAAAAATATTGCATTTTTTTAAAAATTGACGCTCTATTTTTGTTTATAGCGCAAAAAATAAAAACCACAGAGGTGATCAAATACCACCAAAAGAAAGCTCTATTTGTGGGAAAAAAAGGACGCCAATTTTGTTTGGGAGCCACGTCGCACGACCGCGCAATTGTCAGTTAAAGCGACGCAGTGCCGGAAGCTTATATTTTGTCTGGGCAGGAAGGGGGTGTAGGTGCACAGTAGGTAAGTGGTTAATAAAAAATAAAATACAAATATATTTTTTTATAAAAAAATATATTTTTTTATAAAAAAATATATTTTTTTATAAAAAAATATATTTTTTTATAAAAAAAAAGGGCTTGCCATCTGGGGCCCTGGTGGCCTCCGGGCCCCTGGGGACCTCGGACCTCTAAAAAATTATTGGCCCTTTAATAAAAAATAAAATAAAAATATATTAAAAAAATATATATATATATTTTTTTTAGGGTGGTTCCCATCCGGGCCCCTGGGGACCCCCGGGCCCCTTACAGGTGTAATGCCTGTACCCCCCTGATGGCGGCCCTGTGGTCACTTAGTCTATTGTTTTTTTTTTCAGGACAATGTGAGCTTTACTTTTGGTGATAAATTGTAAATTGTAATCCCAGGACTCAAGTTTCACATTCGGATTAAACAGTATGGAACTACAAGAGCCAGCATGATCTGGAGAAGACTCCATCTTGCTTTGCTGAGGGATTTCAGTAACAACGAGGCAGGACAAGAGACTGGACCTAGGGAAGAGGTGCTTCCTTCCAGGTCAGTCCAGTGTGTGATTTCAGGCATCCATAGCCGATCGGGACATCCAGCCTGAAAGAGGGGGTTGCCAGGTGCATATCCAGGCAAACCTGCACCGACGGTGAAGCTTTCCAGTGTGGGGTGACCAGTCAGGTCGCCAGAAGAGCCTGCCTGTTCCAGGACGATCATTTGGGCCTTGACCGCAAGATTTGGTGAGGGGGCATTTGCCCATTTGCAGGGAACAAGGACACTGAACACAGACAGAGTTGTTTTACTTTGCTATCTGGCTTTATGAACACTGTATACAGACATCATTGCTCTTAGTCACCTTGCTGACATCCGTAGTGCCACAGGACACAAGGTCATTCAGATAAAGAGACACTGTATACAGACACCATTGTCCTTTCACCTTGCTGAGGAAGATCCTGCATTCTTTACTTGATAATCCAGGCCAGTTGTACTGTTTGGCCCTGCTATTCAGGAGTTTAAAGCGGGATTACACCCGCGATTTTTTTTTAAGTCAGCAGCTACAAACACTGTAGCTACTGACTTTTAATAAGGACACGTACCTGTCCTAAGCACCCCCGATATCAGCCCTCCCCGAGGCCGACCCCTAGATCATAGAGGGTCCCGGCGCCGCCATCCTCAGTAAGGGTAACAGGCAGTGAAGCCTTGCGGCTTCACTGCCCATTTCCTACTGCGCGTGTGTAAGGCTTCCGCCGCTTTTTGAATGGGCGGCTGATTTCTGGGATACACACAGTTTTTTACTCTGGTATTTAAAAAAAAATGTTTTACTTTTTTTTAAGGATTTTTTAGGGTGGAACACCACTTTAATGGGCGGCTGATTTCTGGGATACACACAGTTCCCAGAGGGCAGCGCTCCACATTCTCCAGAAGACACTGCAAGGAGAATGAGGAAGAAGACCTGCCGAGGTGGAGGAAGAGGCAGATTAGCAAGTTCTGCATAGCAACCACCCTTTCTGGTGAGTAAACACATTATTTTTTTTAAGGATTTTGGTGTATTTTTTTTTTAGGTGGAACACCACTTTAAGTGCACTAACGAAAGTGGCTAGCTGAAGATCAAAGCCTCATTCTTCTTAAAAGGTACTGCAGTTACTGTTGCCATATGGACACGCACACACATGTCCAGGGCTCCGTATACAATCGTGCTCAAAAGTTTGCATACCTTGGCAGAAATTGTGACATTTTGGCATTAATATTGAAAATATGACTGATCATACCAAAACACTGTCTCTTATTTAAGATTGGAATCACATGAAGCCATTTATTATCACATCGTTATTTGGATCCTTTTTAAATCATAATGATAACAGAAATCATCCAAATGGCCCTGATCAAAAGTTTACATACCCAGGAAAGTTTGGCCTTGATACAGACACAGAAGGTGGCACACACAGGTTACAATGGTAATTAATTTCTCACATTTGTGGCTTTTGAAATCACATTTAATGTCTGTGTAAATAGTCAATGATTTTTTTTAGCTCTCACATGGATGCACTAAGCAGGCTAGACACTGAGCCATGAGGAGGTAAAAAAGAACAGTCAAAAGACCTGCGTAACAAGGTAATGAAACTTTACAAAGATGGAAGAGAATATAAAAAGATATGCAAAGCCTTGAATATGCTAGTCAGTACTGTTCAATTACTCAATAGTAGGTGAAAAATTTGAGGATCTCTTGAAACTCAGAAACTGAGTTTTTCTTGTGATTTTTGAGAAACTTTGATAATAAATAATTTCAAAGTGCCTATTAAGAGCTAGTTTCAAAGCTCCTTTGGTATTTGTAAATAGATGAATACTTTAGGCTGCATTCACACCTAGGCGACACGATACGCCGCGTACGCGGCTTATCTTGCCGCCTGTAGATGAAACTTTTTTTTTTTTCTTTAACATTGCGGTCTATGAGCGAATGCCAATGTCGCCTGAAAAAAAGGGTCCGGGACTTTTTTTCAGGCGACAGGCGTTGAGATGTGAACCATCTCCATAGACCGCAATGTTATTTCACATCTCGTGCGACAAGAGCGTCGGGCGACCGGCGTTTTGTCGCTCAGATGTGAATGGAGCCTTAATGTCTAAAGTCAGGCACAGGGGCATTTAAAAGTTAATAGGGTGCTTCACATGTTAATATTTGCAGGCAATAAATACAAAAAAACAATTGAAGAATCAATTTAGACAGATTTAGATCAATGTTTCATAGTTTGTCATTATATGCAATGATCAATTTTCAACTGATTATGATAAAATACCCCATATTGCTGAACATACACATACAGTATATGTAGTAGCACAGGCTTTAACCCTCAGTGAGTTGACATACATACAGTACGGTGCAAAAAGTTTTAGGCAAGCTTGAAAAAATACTGTAAATGAAGAATGCTTAATAGAAGAGTTAATAGTTTATTTTTATCAATTGACAAAATGGAAAATAAATGAACAGAAAAGAAATCCAAATTAAATCAATATTTGATGTGACCTCCTTTTGCCTTCAAAACAGCATCAATTCTTTATTTCTTCAAGGTACACTTGCACACAGTTTTTGAAGGAACTCGGCAGCTAGGTTGTTCTAGACATCTCTGAGAACTTGCCATAGATGTTCTGTGGATGTAAGCTGTCTCAAATCCTTTTGTCTCTTCATGTAATCACAGACAGACTTGGGGCCAGATTCAGAAAGCTATTTACGCAGCGTATCTCTTGATACTAAGAATAGCCGGCGTATCTTTTTTTGCTATTCAGAAAACAAAATACGCCGGCTTTCTTCTAAGATACGAGCGACGTAAGTCTGTTACACCGGCATATCTTAGTTGCATTATTACGCTGGCCGATAGGTGGCGCTTACGGCGGCTTTTGCGTAATATATGCAAATGAGCTATTTACGCCGATTCCCGAACGTACTTGCGGCGGCGCGTTGTAGTTTACGTCGTTTGCGTAAGCGTTAGAGCGGCGTAAGGTTACCCCTGCTATAGGAGGCGTAGCCAATGTTAAGTATGGACGTCGGGACATCGTTGAATTGTACGTCGGTTACGTCGTTTGCGTAAATCGTTCGGGAATGGGGCCTCGACGATACGTCGTTTACATTGAGGAAAAGCGACGTGATTTCACGCATGCGCCGTCCAAAAAAAACGTGAATTACGTGGGGTCATGATTCATTCACATGAATCATGCCCCCACTTCATTCATTTGAATTGCGCGGCCTTAGACCGCCACACATACGTTACGCCGCCGTAAATAATGGCGCAAGTTCTTTCTGAATAAAGAACTTCCGCAAATATTTACAGCGGCATAACGTATCGGGGAACACGCCAGCTAGGTTGTTCACCCCCACAGAGCCCTCATCTAAACATCGAGGGCCAGATTCAGAAAGATCCGTTGATCTTTCTGAATCTGGCCCTCGATGTTGAGATGATGGCTCTGTGGGGGTGAAACAATCATGTCCATTACTCCTTGTTCTCCTTTACACTAAAAATAGACTTAATGACATTGGCTGCAAGTTTGGGGTTGTTGTCCTGCTGCAGAATACATTTTGGGCCAATGCAGTCCCAAACTAGCAAGAAACCTCCATGATGCTTCACTGTTGCCTGCATGTAGGCAGGTGCAGTCTCTGTTATGAAATGTAGGTGGCGCTCGGCTGAAGTGGTGCTACAGCTGGAGACAAAGTCAGGAAAAATCGTATTTCTCGATGGTTTCCTCGATTTCCTAGGCAGCGTTCTGATTGTCTACACTGCATCCAGGTAACCCTGGCAGCCATCTTGGGTCAGCAGAGCATTTTTAAGTGCCTGCCCCCAGGCTTTGGTGCACTTTCAAAAAGAAGAAAAAGAAAGGCGCACCGGCCTAGTGTGTTACCGTTGACAATTTATTAAAATATAATAATAAAAAACTACTCACAAGAGAAGTAACATAGTAGGCTTGTCAACAAAGATGTGGTAGATACCCCTCGAATCACACTCCAGAATAGGGGGGATAGAGGTGTGTCACTGCCGGCTGACACGTTTCGAGGCGACAAAGACCTCTTCATCAGAGCCCAGCAGTGCAGGCCTTTCCACAGTCACCCCTTATAGACATTTCTTTTTTTTATTATTATATTTTAATAAATTGTCAACGATAACACACTAGGCCGGTGCGCCTTTCTTTTTCTTCTTTTTGTTCTCTGCTAGGATATACCCCATCCATGAAGGGCAGCAGGCCACTGTTACCATACTTGACATTTGTGGAATTTTCCATGCAAAATAGTGAATAATTGTTGGACAATCCACCCGTGCGCAGGAGTGTTGTTTTTTTCTGTATATCACTTTGGTGCACTTTCTTGCGGGGTGGACAACGTAGCGACAGTTCACCCATCTTTCACGGAGAATGAATAAAGGTAGGTTCTGGATGTGTAGGGACAGATTAGGGACACGCCATCCTGCATCAAAATCCTCTCAACTGGGCTCAGACTAGCCAAGCCGTGTTCCGCCCTCGGAGACAGATACTGTCAGTGCATCGAAACCTTCACCAATCTACAAGTTAGCATAGAACTCTGAGTGTTCCCAATGGGCTGTTAGTATTATAGGACCATTCATTCAATAAAAGTTTTGTTAATTGCAACTGGACTCAGTGTATTTATTCCTGCCGCACCACGCTGCACCTCTAGTCTAGTGTGGGCATCCTCGGGGGAGCTGTGCTGATAATCAATCAGCACAAACCCCCCTGTCAGAGGAGCAGTTGATCATCTCTCCTCTACTTGCGTCTGACAGACGCGAGTCAGGAAAAGCTGATAACCGGCTCTTTACATCGTGATTGGACATGGCTGATGACGTGGTAAAGAGACTCTTTACCTAGATCGGTGTTGCGGGGTGTCAGACTGACACCCTACAACAATGCGGCTCAATATCCTGAGGACGTCATATGACGTCCAGTCAGGATATTGAAACCACTTTGCCGCCGTCATTTTGTAATAGGGCAGACGGCAAGTGGTTAAAGGGACATATACTCTCAAATAAGCTGAGCTATATAAGCCTCTCTTATGCAATTACTAGTTGCTATCACTATTGCTATCACTATTCCTATTTACTACGTGCTTGACATAAGTTATAACTTGTTTATGGGCTTTGCCCTAAGTTACTGAACATGTTTTCTCTAAACTTTTCTATGCTAAGGGTTGAAGCTATTTCATGCTTACTCCCTTAGGCCTCGTACACATGATCGGTTACATAGAGGACAGCGGTCTGATGGACCGTTTTCATCGGTCAAAACCGATCGTGTGTGGGCCCCATAAGTTATTTAACCATCGGTTAAAAAAAGCCAACTTGCTTAAAATTTTAACCGATGGATTCCTAACCGATGGGTCAAAACCGATCCTTAGTAGGCACGACCATCGGTTAAAAATCCACGCATGCTCAGAAGTCGACGCATGCTTGAAAGCATTGAACCTATTAAACCGATGGTGTGTTGGCGTGACGGACCATTAGTCAGCTTCAACGGCTAACCGATAACATCGGTCCTTCAGACCGCTCTCATCGGATGGACTGATCGTGTGTACAAGGCTTTGGTGGCCTAATGCATTATCTTATGTAATAATTGATATGATGTAGAGAACCCCCAAACTCCTGATCTCTGATTGGATCCAATACTGTGGTCCAATACTGATCTCTGATCTCTGATTGGATCCAATACTGATCCAAAAAAAAATTGGATCTAATACTGATCTCTGATTGGATCCAATACTGTGGTCCAATACTGATAATCACTTGCATACAGTTGTGCATTGGAATCTCCTACTGAATCGTATCTTTTAACGCTAGGATCTGGTCGCATGTTGTAATGCGATCACCCCTAGAAACTCAATGCATTCATTTAAGTGAGAGAGAGATGATGTAGGGAACCCCCAAACTCCTGTTTGTGTGGAGTGACGCCTGGGGCTCAGTACTGAAATCTCACATAACATAGGCACATGCATTGAAATCCTTGCTATCCACAGTTGTGGTTCACTCCCGGTCGCCAGGGCCGTTACACATAACTTCTTTCTTTAATCTTAAATTCCTACTATGCAGTGTTTGAAGAAAAGTGGTCCTCATCCAGGACTTTCTCCTCAGCATCAGGTAGGCCCCGGGCCCCCGAGCCTGGGGCCTTCACACAGAAAACACTACTGCTCCATCTTCCTTCCTCTCATGACTCCTCCCCAGTGGCATGTTACCTCAGCCTATATAGCAGGTCAGCCCCCTACCAATTCTAATAGGTGGTATGATCCTAATGGGAAAAAAAAAACTACACGGTGTTACAGTATTTTTTTTTTTTAATGTTTGGGATCTACTTGGTATTGTAATTATAATACTATTTAAATTGCTGTAATATTTATTATATTTTCATATGCTATAACTATAGATTTAAAGTATATTTAACATGCATCATCTCGAGGTACCACAACAGTGCATTTGTATGAACGCAATTAATCTGAAACTCTATTAATTCCAGCACTAATTACTTTGAAAAGACAAAGCATGAGCACCACCTAGTGTTTATTCTTAAAATGACATAGGTATTTAATGTATCTTGCTATTTGTCCCCTTATTTGTTGTTTAACGGAATAAACAGTGTAAGACTGAGCCTGAATATATGACTTTGTTTACAACGTGGAAGAGAACACAAGCCCATTTTATTTCACTGACAAATTAAAGTCAAGTGGGCAAGTACAAAAAAACTAACGATGCTCTCTGTGTCATCTTGGGAATTTCAGGTGTGGATGATGCTGCAAAATAAATGAAAGTACAAGGATTGACGCACTTGCATTTGTCACAAAGGAGGTTGTTACAGCAAGTAAACAAAGAGGATCTAAGCTGCATGTGTTGTTTGTGAAAGGCAGAACATTGTGATGTTTTCTGATAAGTGGGCACTGCTAAAGTGCTCTTCTTTTGTGTCAGGTTATCATTAACTTATATGTTTATAACATTTAACATACATAGTTCTGGACTATAGTCAATAAAAAAGAAATGCCTGCGTATCCAAAGAGAAGATTATTTAACTTTTACATTTGTAGTGGGGACAGTTTTTGCCTCTCCAAAGACATATTGATGTTTTACAATGTTATTCTATGGACTGGTGTTGTAAATAGGTGTTTGGCACCATCTAGTGGTGTAAATGTGGAATGGACGGCACCATCTTTTGGTTTTTTCAAGAAGCATGGGAGGAGTGATGTGAAGGACTTACCCATGGACACTCGGGGCTGCAAGGCATGCTGGGAAGGTGATAAAAGGTTTGGTGGTGGCCATTTTTAGCTCTCTCTGGTTCCTGGGACATACGCCCTGGAGGAGCTCTCTCTCTCTCTCTCTCTCTCCCTCTTTCGGTGCGATCTACGGAATTCCGTCCTATTTTCTGCAGAAGCAAGCCATCGATCTCAAGAAGGGTGACGGAGGACTTCCGACCGGCTCTGGAGGAGAATCAGACAACCGGATGATTGCTAGAGACCGGACTGAGACCGTGAGGAGTGAAGGCATCCATCCGCCTGGACCTCGTATGGAGTGAAGACATCCATCCGCCTGGACCTCGTGTGGTGAGAGGGCTCATGCCCAAAGTCTTGTACTGTTTGACACACATCTAGGCTGCCTTGGTAGTGTTGCTGGGACTGATAGTTCCACGCTGTCGCGGTGTGCCATAAAGCCACACGTGCAAAGGCCTCAAACCTAAACCAACTGTTGGTGCCGGTCATTGGAGTTGTGCTCCCAGGAGAGAGTGTACAGGTACCTCTCACAGTTAGACTACAGTTTCAGTTTATTTCACACCACTCATTAACCAGAGAGCACTTGGATTACAAATCTTTCTCTTAAATTGCTAGCAGAAGAAAAGAAGATCAGAGACTAGACTGTTCTCATTGCAAGGCTTTGCAGTACTGCTACCATTTACCAGACACTGTCTGAGGTGGGAACATTAAGTCCATTACACGCTGTGATCTTATTCTTGTTAGATGTTGTACGTTGTATAGCGTGTTTACTGGCTTTGCAGTACTGCTACCATTTACCAGACACTGTCTGAGGTGGGAACATTAAGTCCATTACACGCTGTGATCTTATTCTTGTTAGATGTTGTACGTTGTATAGCGTGTTTACTGATTTTTGTATGGTGTGCTGGAAGTGGGAAGGTGCGCAGTGTTGAGTTGTGGCCTGCGCACTAGTCCCACTTGGAGATGCCAAAGTCCTGCTGATAGGGGAGGACATTAGGGGATTGCTGCCTATAATTTCCTGTAATATTTGTTGCCCACCAAATGTGTTCTCGTGGTTAAGTACAGAATCTATTTCAGTAAAACTAACTGTTGTTTCAGCACAGCCTGTGTATGATTACTTTCCCCTTCAACACCAAAGCTTTATATCTGTATTGCACCACAGCTGTGTCAAGGGGAGTGAGACCAAAAATACTCGGGGGTGTCAAGGCAGAGTACAGGCCCAAATTTACAATCAGCCGCTCCTTCGGGGGTCAGCGCTACACATTTATATTTCAAAATCGGTCCTCAAAGCAAAACCTTAAACCTCTCTTTTAACAGAATACCTTTTTTGGGAGAATCTCCCAATCCTTCTTTATTTCTGGTCTAGAATGCGGTTTAGTGTCTCACAGCCTTCTCGGATACCTACCACATGGGTTCCAGAAGGGCATGGGGTACTGTACGGCACATGCATAGGGGGGCTGTCTACTTATGTTTTTTTTGCAGCCGCACCCCCCAATGACATGTCACAGTACATGTGTGTCATTATGGGGCTGCTGCAGCAGGGCTGTCATAATGTGAGGGCACACCTGGGCACTGCCCAGGGGCCCCAGCTGCATGGGGCCACCTGCACTTTCCCCAAAGGAGCTGGTCCTTGAACCCACGCTGCCCCAAAATTGGGGGCCCCATGATGGCACTGAGAGTGATAGATGCACAGGGGAGGCAGTCTGCCTCCTACCTACTTGATGTCTGTTTACCTGCACTGTCATCATCGTAGGTGCCCCAGAGCATTACTTTGCCCAGGGGCCCATGATGCTATTAAGATGGCCCAGAAGAAACAGCTGTGCCCTAGTGGGGTCAGAAAAACATGGCAGTGTGGGACCAGGTGTTCTGCAGGGAGGAGGCAGATCAATAGGGAAATTATGCTTATGAGTATATAATCAAGGTGCACTAATTCAACCTGTGAATAAATTCAAATAACAAATGTGATTAGCTTAAAGTGGATGTAAACCCCCTAAAATGACAGTATATAATAGCCAAATCATGAAGCAATGGAAACTTTAAGCGCATGCGCTAAAAAAAATTTTTTACGTTTTTTTAAATACTGCAGCTGCTGACTTTTAAAATATGGACACTTAGCTGTCCAGCGTGCCCGCGATGTCGGCACTCGAGGCTGACCCATCCCTAGGTCCTCGGATGCTGCCGCCGCCATCTTCCATAAGCGAATCAGGAAGCGAAGCCTTGTGGCTTCACTTCCCGGTTCCCCACTGCGCATGCGCGTGTCGCGCTGCACAATCAAAATGGTCCCTGCTGTCTTCTGGGACCCATGCGTCTCCCAGCAGACAGCGGGGGGGGGGGGGAGTAACTCAAATAATGCAGAACACATCAAACCTTGAAGCATACAGTGCAGAAAATAAGTATTTGAACACCCTGCTATTTTGCAAGTTCTCCCACTTGGAAATCATGGAGGGGTCTGAAATTGTCATCGTAGGTGCATGTCCACTGTGAGAGACATAATCAAAAAAAAATTCCAGAAATCACAATGTATGATTTTTTTTAACTATTTATTTGTATGATACAGCTGCAAAGAAGTATTTGAACACCTGAGAAAATCAATGTTAATATTTGGTACAGTAGCCTTTGTTTGCAATTACAGAGGTCAAACGTTTCTTGTAGTTTTTCACCAGGTTTGCACACACTGGAGGAGGGATTTTGGCCCACTCCTCTACACAGATCTTCTCTAGATCAGTCAGGTTTCTGGGCTGTCGCTGAGAAACACAGAGTTTGAGCTCCCTCCAAAGATTCTCTATTGGGTTTAGGTCTGGAGACTGGCTAAGCCACGCCAGAACCTTGATATGCTTCTTACATAGCCACTCCTTGGTTATCCTGGCTGTGTGCTTCGGGTCATTGTCATGTTGGAAGACCCAGCCTCGACCCATCTTCAAAGCTCTAACTGAGGGAAGGAGGTTGTTGCCCAAAATCTCGCAATACATGGCCCCGGTCATCCTCTCCTTAATACAGTGCAGTCGACCTGTCCCATGTGCAGAAAAACACCCCCAAAGCATGATGCTACCACCCCCATGCTTCACAGTAGGGATGGTGTTCTTGGGATGGTACTCATCATTCTTCTTCCTCCAAACACGGTTAGTGGAATTATGACCAAAAAGTTCTATTTTGGTCTCATCTGACCACATGACTTTCTCCCATGACTCCTCTGGATCATCCAAATGGTCATTGGCAAACTTAAGACGGGCCTTGACATGTGCTGGTTTAAGCAGGGGAACCTTCCGTGCCATGCATGATTTCAAACCATGACGTCTTAGTGTATTACCAACAGTAACCTTGGAAACGGTGGTCCCAGCTCTTTTCAGGTCATTGACCAGCTCCTCCCGTGTAGTCCTGGGCTGATTTCTCACCTTTCTTAGGATCATTGAGACCCCACGAGGTGAGATTTTGCATGGAGCCCCAGTCCGAGGGAGATTGACAGTCATGTTTAGCTTCTTCCATTTTCTAATGATTGCTCCAACAGTGGACCTTTTTTCACCAAGCTGCTTAGCAATTTCCCCGGGTGTCTTTATGCAGCTAATGACCTCAAACAGGTGCATCTAATTTAGGATAATAAATGGAGTGGAGGTGGACATTTTAAAGGCAGACTAACAGGTCTTTGAGGGTCAGAATTCTAGCTGATAGACAGGTGTTCAAATACTTCTTTGCAGCTGTATCATACAAATAAATAGTTAAAAAAATTCATAAATTGTGATTTCTGGATTTTTTTTTTTTTTTATTATGTCTCTCACAGTGGACATGCACCTACGATGACAATTTCAGACCCCTCCATGATTTCCAAGTGGGAGAACTTGCAAAATAGCAGGGTGTTCAAATACTTATTTTCTGCACTGTATATGCTACAGCAGCAGAAGACAACACCGGGTGCCACTCCTGTCAGCTAAGAACAGGAACCTGAGGCTACAATTCGCACAGGCTCACCAAAAATGGACAATAGAAGATTGCCTGGTCTAATGAGCCTCAATTTCAGTTGCGACATTCAGATCGTAGAGTCAGAATTTGGCATAAACATAAAAGCATGGATCCATCCTGTCTTGTATTAACGGTTCAGGCTGGTGGTGGTGGTGTAATGGTGTGGGGGATATATCCCTTGCACCCTTTTTGCCCCTTAGTACCAACTGAGCATTGTTTTAATGCCACGGCCTACCTGAGATCTTCAGTAATCACGAGAAGAAACAACCGCCGTCTCAATGAGAACGACAGAGGATCCAGGACACAGCGGTTGTTTCTTCTCATGATTACTGAAGATCAATATGCCATAGTCTTCTCCTGAGGTGAGCAGAGTATTCACCTAGAGGTGGCGGTGATGGTTTTGAATCACTGATTTTAAATTGCTGCATGCCACGTATTGAAGCAAGTTCTCTCCAACGAAGGGATTCCAGTTTTATTATGTTTTGGAACTTTATCACTTTTTTCATCACCAACTTGTTTTTTGTTATTGTTGTGTAAAAAAATAATTAATAAACATATAATATAATGCGTACCGCATTATATTATATGTTTATTAATTATTTTTTTACAGGTATCAGCAGTGATATTAGTGTGTTTAAAGTGGATGTAAACCCCAAATTTTTATTTTTTTGATGTCACAATGTAGAGTATAATATTTCCTATCATCTGTGCCCAGTCTTGCCACACAGAGTTAATCCAGATTTGAGAAATCCTCTTTTGTGTTCAGTGAAAATTAGGGGATGGCATGCACGTGAGGACGTGACGTGCCTCAAGGTGGGTGGGACCTGAGAACGCTGAGCATCGGGGAAGCGAGGACGGACGGAACGCTGCAGCAACGGGGAGTGTGAGACCACGGAGGAGCCGCGGTCGATATCCCCATCATCGGACCGGGAGCTCCCCGCAATGATCCAGGCGATCAATCAGGTGCCCAAGATCGCGGCATGAAACAGGGGGACTGCGTTTCACCACCCCCGTCACCCTCCCACTTCGACCACCATGGCTGGTCGCTGGACGCCGGCCCACAGCGACTCCTCCAGGTCGCCCCCCCGCTACAAGAGGTACGGAGCCTTCAGTGAGAAAAGCTGTGGAGACCAGGAGGAGCAGTTATCCCCCGCGATGAGCAGGTAGTATGAGAAGCTGACCCAGAAGGTACTGTACCCAACTATTACATGGAGGATTTAAAAGATTGTTGGTAATGTCACCACCCTATCATCACTATATGCTCTGATTAAGTAATATGGTTACATGTTCAAGCCCCCACACGAAAACACACGGTCCTCTGTTTGCGCTGTCGTCCATTTATAGTTCACTATGCGAGAGCAGTCTTAGTTTCTATTATGCTTAATAAGCAAACAAGCGGACTTTAGTGCACGGACGGCCTTACAAATCAACGGGAGGCCCCTCAAGTTAACATATAATGAACTATCGTTCCTATAATAAGAATATACCTTGCACCCCTGGGCCTTGTGCGTCAGTATTTTATCCTCTATGTGAAGATTAGGAAGGCTGTCAAAAGAGCTCCGCTAAATGGAAGGGCTTTACATGTGGTAGACAAGTCCTCTGCTTTTTGCAATTAGGTCCCCACGAGCTCTTGGGAAAAGTGTTCACACAACTTTGAAAAAAAAAAAAAACACCTGGACTGAGAAATTGCGGTCAGTGGAAGTAACCAAGGAACAAAATTCCAGCTTATAAATGTACATCTACATAACAACTTAGGCGGGACGGTAGAGTTGTAGGTTGTATTAAGGAAGGATAGGGTTTTTTTTTACACAGGGAATCGCACCAATTATAAGCAAGTCTCACTCCCCCGGATACTATACGCCAGAGGGCTCAACCCTATGTGTTTTCTAGGTACTGGGGTTAAAAATCTAAACTATCATCTGAAGGTACATAAGAAAAGGGATTTGTCCCACCATTTGTCCATATACCTACTAAGATATATAGAACTAAACCAAAGATCTTATAATAAGGGAACACTAAATAAGGACACAGTAACTGGGGTAAGCGGTTTATCGTTAAAAGTCTATCAGTAAGCGACTAAAAGAAGCGCTTATGTTCAACTAACCCAGGACTACGGTAAAAAGCAGGACAAGACCCACAGAGACTATTGCGTATCCCCTCCCCCCCAGGGCAGGGTTGTGCTCCCCCCCTGTTTTTCTACTGGTCACCCATAAAAAGCGAAATAGTAGGATTCAGAATCTGAGGGGAGGATAATAGGCTGTCAAACTGGGGAACAGAATCAGAAAAGTGAGGAGTACTATGTCCAGGATGACAAGTAGATCCACAAAGAGAGGAGTACCAAAAACGCCTGGCAGCTCTGCCGCAACAAGTTCCATTAAATAGTACATGTCCAAAGGGGAAAGCTCAAAAAATATAGGATCACCAAAGGTCACCAAAGCTACCACAAGTGAAAACAGATAAAAAGACAGACGGCAAAAAATCCCAGAGCCCAACCCAAGGGGGAACACTGGAGGAATCGAGAGAGGAAGGGACCACAGAGAGCGATTCAGAGATAAGCAGAATGGAGGAACAAAGACCTGACGCACGAATTCCAACAAAGGGGGACATGGCAGAGATGTTGATGCGACTTGAGAATGCGATTAAGGGAGAAATACATAGTCTAAGAACAGACCTTGGCCATCTTCTCTCTAGGGTGGAGGCGATAGAAGAGCGATCAGAGAAACAAGAACAAGAATCAAATACTCTAAGGGAACAAGTAGCACAGTTACAATTACAACAGAGGAGCATACTTTATAAGCTGGAAGACCAGGAAAATAGATCTAGGAGACAAAATCTGAGAATCAGATCTGTACCAGAAGAAGAAGGCGAAGATCTGAGGAAAATAATGTGGACAATATTTAATCCGCTATTGGAAAAAACATCTGAAGATCCTATCAGGATAGAGAGAGTTCATCGTGTAGGAAAACCCAAAAGAACGGACAAAGAACGGCCAAGGGATGTTATAGTTAGGTTTCAATCCTTTGAAGAAAAGGATGAAATCTGGAAGAAACTGAGGGGACACCCCCCCTCGTCTACGCAGGGTCCACTCTACAGATATATGCGGATCTGGCCTCAGAGACCCTCGCTAGGCGACGACTCCTAAAACCACTTTTATAACAACTAGTAACCAAGAAAATTAAGTATAACTGGAGATTCCCGGCGTGTCTAGTAGGGACAAAAGAAGGGAAATCAGCGATTTTACAATTTCCGGAAGATCTTAGAGAATTTTGTAATAGATTGGATATACAGATACCAGACCTACCTGGATGGGCCTAATGGGGGGAGTCAGCTGAGGGGGGGATACGGAGGGGAGGGGGAGGGGAGCTGAAATAAGCTGGCAGTCCCGTTTTCCCAGGGAAGTATGGTAATTCACCCCCATCTATGTTAGATGGGGGGGCACGATTAGGTCTCACCTCAGGGAAACTGAACCAAGGGATGAAGATTGGTTCAGAGGCCTTTAGCCGGCCATTAGGGAGGAGGGAGGTAATGGGAGGGGTTAGGGGTTGGGGGGATGAGGGGAGGGAAGAGGGAGGGGAAGGGGGGTGGGGACCCACCTCACCAAACTTGCCAGAAGAGAGAGTAAAAGGAGTAAGGAAGAGGTCAAACTCTGGAATAAAGTGGAGGGAGCAAGATAAGATACGATGCCGATAATAAAATGTGTATCATATAATGTAAAAGGCCTTAATAGTCCCGCTAAGAGGCATAAAGTGTTAAAGGAATTGAAAAGAATCAAGACCGACATAGCCTTCCTACAGGAAACCTACCTTACACTAGAATCCAATATTAAGTTACACTCGACAGATTACCCCACATGGTACTACGAGGACAACGTTTCAAAACATGCTAGGGGAGTGGCCATAGGAATAGCCAAGGGGGTAAGATTCCTGCTGTCCGATAGACTAATAGACCCTGAGGGGAGATTTCTCTTTTTAAGAGGGAAACTAGAAGAGATGGAATGTACCCTGGTGAACATCTATGCCCCAAATACTCAACAGATAACAGATAACACTATGGGATGCCCACAAGGCTCTGATTAGAGGTATCCTGATATCAGAAGGAGCAAGGAAAAAAAAGAGAAGAGTTTTAAAAAGAACAAATTAATTGCCGAGATATTTAAGTTAGAACAAAAACATAAAAGAGAGGGGAAGCAACAAGATCTATATTTGGAACTAGTTAACAAAGTAAATTAACTCAAAGAACTTCTATTCCAGGAAACAAAAAGGGAATTCCATATAATCGCAAATTGCAGTGAAACAGAAAAAATGGAAAAAAAAGGAGAAAAAAATAAAATCTCAGACTTTCTGCAGGAAGCGGGACTTGCAACAGTAAATCAAAAAGAGGCGTTAGTGATGGACAGGCCTATTACAGAAAATGAAATGCAGACAGCCTTAACAGGCACAGCATCGGGTAAAAGCCCAGGCCCTGACAGCCTCACACCATTATACTACAAAAAATGTAAAGAGATCCTCCTACCACGATTATGCCAATACTTTAATGGGTTAGGAAAAGATTACACCCTAAGTAGAGAAGCTGCAGAGGCGACCATAACTGTCATTCCAAAGGAAGGTAAGGATGCCAAAACATGCTCGGGCTATCGGCCAATATCGTTGCTGAATACAGACTTAAAACTGTTTGCAAAGGTACTGGTCAAGAGAGTAAAACAAGAGATGGCAGGGCTGATCCATCCAGACCAGACAGGATTTATCCAAGGAAGAGAGGGGAGAGATAATGGTGTAAGGGCACTTCTTTTGCTCCATAAAATGAAAGGCAATGGGTACCCCGGTCTACTCCTGTCGATCGATGCTGAAAAAGCATTCGACAGGGTAGACTGGGGACTCATGCAACAAACCCTGAAAAACGTGGGATTCGGGCAGAGGATGCTGGAGTGGATTGGAACCCTTTACCAGGCCCCAACAGCTAGGATAAAAATAAATGGCGACTTGTCCTATCCTTTTACAATGAAAAATGGCACAAGACAGGGGTGTCCCCTCTCACCACTCTTATTTGTATTGTCTATTGAACCCCTACTGTCTAGGATCCATAAATGCCCGGAAATAGAAGGAATCAAAATAGGTAAAGACGAGCATAAATTGTCTGCATTTGCAGACGATGTGCTCTTCTACCTAACTAACCCTAAAATCTCAATTCCAAATCTATTAAATCTATGTAGACAATATGGGGAAATTTCTAATTTCAATTTAAATATCAATAAAACTGTAATACTCAATGTTAACGTATCCAAGACAGATGCACGAATGCTAAGAACAGAATACAAATTCCCTTGGGTCAAAGAGCTCAAATACTTAGGGATTCAGTTGGCAAATACAGGTAAAAAAATCTATGAAATTAATTACATCCCTCTCTTAGAAGAAATTAAGACGGAAATAACCAGAGTAAAAAATAGACCAATCTCATGGTCTGGACGAATCAATTTTTGCAAAATGGTTTTGTTACCAAAAATCTTATATACGATCCAGATGATTCCTATTAAACTGCCAAAACAATTGCTGCGAACCCTTAAAAACTTGAATATGAATTATATATGGAGAAATAAGAAACACAGAATATCACTCCAGACCCTAAAGCAAACAAAAAACAAGGGGGGACTTGCAGTTCCGATATTAAAAAATATTACAATGCAGTAATCCTGTCGAGAGTAGTGGAATGGGCTACAGTTAATGCAGAAATACGATGGGTCAGTTTGGAATATGCACTAGCAAAGGTGAGACTTGACAAAATAATATGGAACCCCCCACAATTTAGGACACTGGATATGGACACACATGAAATAACAAGAAATGCAAATATGGGATTTAACACAAAAAAAAATCGATAAGAATTTCAATTCACCTCTCATTGCACTAAAGGATAATGATTATTTCCCACTGGGGAAAGTAGAGGTGGGGGAAAATTGGGTTAAAAATGACATGGCACAATTAAGAGATATAATGCAACAAGGGCACTTAATAGCACTAAGGGAATTAAAACAAAAAGAAAATCTTTTGACACCTAATAACTGGAGGTACCAACAGCTAAGCCACTTTAAATAAAAAGAAATTGAACAAGAAGGGTTGAGGGGGAACCTCCTCCCAACTTTAAGGATCTTTATGTGAGGTATCAATCTTTGTAATAAGGTAGGCACACCAAAACACGTATGTTGATTATCAAAATTAGAAAATTTAATTTACATAAAAACAAATTTATATATACATATAGAACAAAGTGAGTAGACGACCACAATATTTACAAAGAGGCACAAACGGAATTTGTACACTATTGCCAACTAGTTTCGCATTTATATGCTTCTTCAGGGCTTTGCACCTTGGTCTCTTCTGAAAGATAGTCGTCTGTATGTAATAATAAATGCCATTAGAAAAAAACAGCAAATATAACAAATTTGTATAGAATTATTCATACAAAGTATCAACATTTTACCAACAATTAATACTAAATAGTATGTAGACATCATACAATATAAATAGAAACGTGTGCTTACCAATCCCGTTTGTGAGTTAGTGTGACTAGACAAAAAGTCGCGCCGCCCCTCTCATCCCGGCAGCATAAGACCAAACCAAAAAACGGAAAAAAGAACCTGTGGAAGCCAGATCCACCTGGTCATGCAATGTGGGTGATAGGGTGTTGAGGTTTGGTACCACTCCAAGACTTGAATTCTGAAAATTATCAGGAATGGATATATAGAAGAAATTATCCTAAGTTCATAATATAATGTTTTTAATTCATATTGTTTATATCTATATCTAGAGCTGCAAAGCATTTAATTTAATTTTGATTAATTATATGTTGTTGTTATTAATTAATTATATATCGAAAAATAAAATATTAACCTATTCACAGATTCACTGAAGGAGAGCTAAACTCTTAACAAATTCACTGAGGGAATACAATTTATGGAATTGTTCGATTACATGGTGGTCATATTACACCATGATGTGTATATATCGCCAGGGAAGATGTCTAACGACTATATCCTAATTTGCCACTAGGTGGTGTTCCAAACACTAATACGATACTATTCCTAGCAGTGCTATGAGATGCCTCTTGGTTGTTTTTATCCAAAAGAGGCAATCACAACAATTATCCATAATAATAGTAGTAATGGGAATGACATCCACGTTGCCTAGGCAGGCAAAGAAGTGTCATTCTAGATACATTAGTAAAGGAATAGGATCTGTTGCAAACTAAATAGTTGCATAGATGGTAAAGGATATAGGGGTTATTACCTTCTTTTCAGAGATGGAACTGGTAGGAGTCGTGAGACATGTAGAGTCCTTCAGTCAGAGTGTGCCCCAAGTTCCGAGGATGGTAGTGCACCTCGCGCATCCAGAGCGGCGTCTGACGTGGGAGTTGTCCGCACCGCTTTTTAAATGCTCACCCTTACCGGAAGTGAAAGGTCACTAGTGACCTCTGACATCACTTCCGGTCCGTGCGTCCCAGCAGATGCGCACGCAAACCCGGAAGTGAGGACAATCAAGCGGGCGTGAAGCTCAAACAAGGACGCCGTACGTCCCCGCGAGTAGCCATCACTCATTGGCAATCCACCAATACAAGGCAGGTAGGCGGCGCATTCCCTCCGTCAGACATGACGGAGGGAGGGGGGGGCCATTCCCTGGATACCAGGTTAGCCTTCCCTTGGGACGCACAATCAACCACACAAAAGCAAATCCCGCTCAGGTATTGGTCCAAGTCAGCCGAAGTCAGTGGGGCGCTTGTCACACACCTCAAAACAGGATATTAACAAAACATTAGTATCTTTTTATGAATAAATTATATATACATCACCGTAGTATGCGATAAATATTTAATGCGGTATTTCTGATCAATGGACTCAGGTTTAGCTAACAAGATAGACAGAAACATTATAAACAATTAAATAGATAGATCAAAATTCAAAAGTAAAAATAAACATAGTAAATACATATATTATACAACAGCTATTCTTTCAAGGATATTTGAAAACAATAGTGGTTTTGACAGATATCTACCACAATTATCATATATAACCTTGAAAGAAGCACCAATAAATCGTGGCCCTTTAACATAAATACATTAATATTTTATGTTTGTTTTTAGAGAAATGACCGGTATGACAGTGAGGTATTCAAGCCAGGAGGGTAGGTTGCTCTCTGATTAAATATCCAGCGTGCTTCGCGTTGTAGGATTTTTTTGTCAAAGTCACCACCCCTTTCTGGCACTGAAATTACCTCTAATGCAAAGAAGGATAGAAACAAAGGATCATAACTATGATGTAGTCCTATATGGTTGCAAATTGGAGTGTATAGGAGGCCAGCATCCAAATAGTATAAGTGATCCTGGATTCTTCTAGCAAAGGGGCGTTTGGTCTTGCCGATGTAGAAAGCACCACATCGGCAACTAGCCAGATAAACAATGCCGATGGTGGTGCAATCCGCAAAGGTTTTAGATTTCAAGAAGCCTCCTCTTGGTAATGGACATCCATCACCTTCTTGAATCCAGGGGCAGTATTTGCAATTCCTACATCTGTAGGTTCCAAAACCACCCGAGGCTTCTATACTTGCTGGCTCGGGGGTAAAGTGGCTGTGTATCAAATTATCTTTGATCGATCTAGATTTCCTGTAGACAATTTGAGGCCTCCCAGAAACATACTTAGAAAGCACAGGGTCCTCCGCAAGAAAATGCCAGTTGTTATTGATTATCTTGCGGAAAACTTCCTGATTAGTGCTGAAAGTTGTGACTAGTTTGGTGGTGGAACTGGATTCTTTTTTCTTGTTACTAAATAGTAGTGTTTCGCGTGTGCTTAGTTTGGTTTTTGCATAGGCCCTTTTTAAAACTTTCTTACTATAGCCTCTTTTTAGGAGACGTTCATAAAGAGCATATGCTTCTCGCTCAAAATCCTCCTCTTTCGTGCAGTTACGTCGTATTCTGAGATATTGGCTATAGGGGATGCTTTGTATCAGAGGCCGTGGGTGGGAGCTGGAATAATGTAGAATTGTGTTACCAGCTGTCTCCTTCCTATAAAGGTTGCTGTAAACCGTACCATCCTTACCTATAAACAGTCTCAAATCCAGAAATGGGATACTATTAGTGTCTGACTGAATGGTAAATTTCAAATTAAAGTCATTGATGGACAGGTACTGCATAAACTTAGACAGTAATTCTGCAGAACCCGTCCAGATGACCAGCACATCATCGATATACCTCCGCCACAGAAGGATGTGGCGGAGGTAGATCATGGCGGCGTCATCTGAAAAGATGGCCCTCTCCCACCCCCCCAGGTACAGGTTGGCATACGATGGGGCACACCACGGCCTCTGATACAAAGCATCCCCTATAGCCAATATCTCAGAATACGACGTAACTGCACGAAAGAGGAGGATTTTGAGCGAGAAGCATATGCTCTTTATGAACGTCTCCTAAAAAGAGGCTATAGTAAGAAAGTTTTAAAAAGGGCCTATGCAAAAACCAAACTAAGCACACGCGAAACACTACTATTTAGTAACAAGAAAAAAGAATCCAGTTCCACCACCAAACTAGTCACAACTTTCAGCACTAATCAGGAAGTTTTCCGCAAGATAATCAATAACAACTGGCATTTTCTTGCGGAGGACCCTGTGCTTTCTAAGTATGTTTCTCGGAGGCCACAAATTGTCTACAGGAAATCTAGATCGATCAAAGATAATTTGATACACAGCCACTTTACCCCCGAGCCAGCAAGTATAGAAGCCTCAGGTGGTTTTGGAACCTACAGATGTAGGAATTGCAAATACTGCCCCTGGATTCAAGAAGGTGATGGATGTCCATTACCAAGAGGAGGCTTCTTGAAATCTAAAACCTTTGCGGATTGCACCACCATCGGCATTGTTTATCTGGCTAGTTGCCGATGTGGTGCTTTCTACATCGGCAAGACCAAACGCCCCTTTGCTAGAAGAATCCAGGATCACTTATACTATTTGGATGCTGGCCTCCTATACACTCCAATTTGCAACCATATAGGATTACATCATAGTTATGATCCTTTGTTTCTATCCTTCTTTGCATTAGAGGTAATTTCAGTGCCAGAAAGGGGTGGTGACTTTGACAAAAAAATCCTACAACGCGAAGCACGCTGGATATTTAATCAGAGAGCAACCTACCCTCCTGGCTTGAATACCTCACTGTCATACCGGTCATTTCTCTAAAAACAAACATAAAATATTAATGTATTTATGTTAAAGGGCCACGATTTATTGGTGCTTCTTTCAAGGTTATATATGATAATTGTGGTAGATAGCTGTCAAAACCACTATTGTTTTCAAATATCCTTGAAAGAATAGCTGTTGTATAATATATGTATTTACTATGTTTATTTTTACTTTTGAATTTTGATCTATCTATTTAATTGTTTATAATGTTTCTGTCTATCTTGTTAGCTAAACCTGAGTCCATTGATCAGAAATACCGCATTAAATATTTATCGCATACTACGGTGATGTATATATAATTTATTCATAAAAAGATACTAATGTTTTGTTAATATCCTGTTTTGAGGTGTGTGACAAGCGCCCCACTGACTTCGGCTGACTTGGACCAATACCTGAGCGGGATTTGCTTTTGTGTGGTTGATTGTGCGTCCCAAGGGAAGGCTAACCTGGTATCCAGGGAATGGCCCCCCCCTCCCTCCGTCATGTCTGACGGAGGGAATGCGCCGCCTACCTGCCTTGTATTGGTGGATTGCCAATGAGTGATGGCTACTCGCGGGGACGTACGGCGTCCTTGTTTGCGCTTCACGCCCGCTTGATTGTCCTCACTTCCGGGTTTGCGTGCGCATCTGCTGGGACGCACGGACCGGAAGTGATGTCAGAGGTCACTAGTGACCTTTCACTTCCGGTAAGGGTGAGCATTTAAAAAGCGGCGCGGACAACTCCCACGTCAGACGCCGCTCTGGATGCGCGAGGTGCACTACCATCCTCGGAACTTGGGGCACACTCTGACTGAAGGACTCTACATGTCTCACGACTCCTACCAGTTCCATCTCTGAAAAGAAGGTAATAACCCCTATATCCTTTACCATCTATGCAACTATTTAGTTTGCAACAGATCATATTCCTTTACTAATGTATCTAGAATGACACTTCTTTGCCTGCCTAGGCAACGTGGATGTCATTCCCATTACTACTATTATTATGGATAATTGTTGTGATTGCCTCTTTTGGATAAAAACAACCAAGAGGCATCTCATAGCACTGCTAGGAATAGTATCGTATTAGTGTTTGGAACACCACCTAGTGGCAAATTAGGATATAGTCGTTAGACATCTTCCCTGGCGAAATATACACATCATGGTGTAATATGACCACCATGTAATCGAACAATTCCATAAATTGTATTCCCTCAGTGAATTTGTTAAGAGTTTAGCTCTCCTTCAGTGAATCTGTGAATAGGTTAATATTTTATTTTTCGATATATAATTAATTAATAACAACAACATATAATTAATCAAAATTAAATTAAATGCTCTTGCAGCTCTAGATATAGATATAAACAATATGAATTAAAAACATTCTATTATGAACTTAGGATAATTTCTTCTATATATCCATTCCTGATAATTTTCAGAATTCAAGTCTTGGAGTGGTACCAAACCTTAACACCCTATCACCCACATTGCATGACCAGGTGGATCTGGCTTCCACAGGTTCTTATTTCCGTTTTTTGGTTTGGTCTTATGCTGCCGGGATGAGAGGGGCGGCGCGACTTTTTGTCTAGTCACACTAACTCACAAACGGGATTGGTAAGCACACGTTTCTATTTATATTGTATGATGTCTACATACTATTTAGTATTAATTGTTGGTAAAATGTTGATACTTTGTATGAATAATTCTATACAAATTTGTTATATTTGCTGTTTTTTTCTAATGGCATTTATTATTACATACAGACGACTATCTTTCAGAAGAGACCAAGGTGCAAAGCCCTGAAGAAGCATATAAATGCGAAACTAGTTGGCAATAGTGTACAAATTCCGTTTGTGCCTCTTTGTAAATATTGTGGTCGTCTACTCACTTTGTTCTATATGTATATATAAATTTGTTTTTATGTAAATTAAATTTTCAAATTTTGATAATCAACATACGTGTTTTGGTGTGCCTACCTTATTACAAAGATTGATACCTCACATAAAGATCCTTAAAGTTGGGAGGAGGTTCCCCCTCAACCCTTCTTGTTCAATTTCTTTTTATTTACTTTTCATGTTGGGATTGTGAGTATCTATCAATCATTATTGGGAAACATTCTTCCACCTACCTTTTGTTTTTTCAGCTAAGCCACTTTATCCAAAAACTACCTCAACCTATAAGAACTGAGGAACAGCTGTCAGACATAGAAAAATTATGCACCGTGGAAAGGAACCATATCAAAGATATATAAGATTCTATTACAGCTAGATGAGCCAGAGGTACCTCCATTTATTAAAAAATGGGAGAGGGAATTAGGGACACATCGAGATAGGGCCACAATAGGGAGAATCCTAAAACTGACCCACACCTCGGCGGTAGATAGACGGCCGAAATGAACTTTAAATATATATCAGGCTGGTATATTACACCTGCAAAGTTAAGAAAATTTAATAATGGGCAGTCAGCTGATTGCTGGAGGGGCTGCAGATCCCCCGAAACAATGGCCCATCTATGGTGGGAATGCCCCAAAGTTAAAAGATACTGGGAGAACATTCTGAGGTTTGTGGAGGAAATCACGAAGAAAAAAATTAAAAGAGATCCGTGGACGGTCCTCTTCCATGGGGGAGGAGAAGGGATTAAAAAATATAAAGAATCTTTGGTCCCACATTTACTAAACGCAGCAAAGAGGTTGATACCCAGAAAGTGGCAGGAAACACAGTGCCCTCTTGGTATGGGAATGGATTGACGCCGTGAAAGAGACATATATAATGGAAGATCTAAGTAATAACCTAGAAGAAAATAGCCATAACAAAACTGGAGAATCTTTAAAAGATTGTGGAGTTATGCAGAAAATCTACGGGTAGACACTTAAAGAGTAACGTGGGAACATAGGAAAATGTTTGACAAGGGAAAGGGAGAAAATAATGGTGAGGTGGGGGGGGGCGAGGGGAGGGTGGAATGGAGGAGGGGGTAAAAGGAGAAGCATGTCCTATAGGACGTAAAACATAAAATGTCCTCAGTGGAAGAACAAAAAAAAAAAGAGGTATACTTCACTAATGATGCAAAACCAAAACTAGAGACGCTATGGGCCGGAAAGACTGAGCGTATAAAGTATACTCTATGAGGTTGAAGTCTGAAGTGAAAGAAAAAAAGAAAAAAGAAAATGAACAGCCTTCCAGATAAAACCCTGCCTAAATTCAAAAGTCTGTTTTCTCTCTTCTTGGTTTGAGTGAGAGGTTATTTACATATCTAGCTAGGACATGTTTATCTTATGTTATGTTTTGTTTATCATAACATGAGGTGATATAACATCATAACACATCCTAGTAATATACAATGAACTTTGGATCACCTCTTGTTATGATAAACATGTCCAAGCTAGATATGTAAATAACCTGTTACTGAAAGCAATAACAGAGAAACTGACTTTAGAATTTGGCAAGTTTTTATCTGGAATTCTGTTAATTTGCACTAAACTTTAAAAGAGGATTGCTCAGCGCTGGATTAACTCTGTGTGGCAAGACTGGGCACAGATGATAGGAAATCTTATACTCTACATTGTGACATCTAAAAAAATAAAAATGTGGGGTTTACATCCACTTTAAACACACTAATATCACTGCTGATACCTGTAAAAAAATAATTAATAAACATATAATATAATGCGTACCACACAACAATAACAAAAAACAAGTTGGTGATGAAAAAAGTGATAACGTTCCAAAAGATAATAAAACTGGAATCCCTTCATTGGAGAGAACTTGCTTCAATACGTGGCATGCAGCAATTTATAATCAGTGATTCAAAACTATCACCGCCACCTCTAGGTGAATAGTCTGCTCACCTCAGGAGAAGACTATGGCATATTGATCTTCAGTAATCATGAGAAGAAACAACCGCTGTGTCCTGGATCCTCTGTCGTTCTCATTGAGACGGCGGTTGTTTCTTCTCATGATTACTGAAGATCTCAGGTAGGCCGTGGCATTAAAACAATGCTCAGTTGGTACTAAGGGGCAAAAAGGGTGCAATGGATATATCCCCCACACCATTACACCACCACCACCAGCCTGAACCGTTAATACAAGGCAGGATGGATCCATGCTTTTATGTTTATGCCAAATTCTGACTCTACGATCTGAATGTCGCAACTGAAATTGAGGCTCATTAGACCAGGCAATCTTCTATTGTCCATTTTTGGTGAGCCTGTGCGAATTGTAACCTCAGGTTCCTGTTCTTAGCTGACAGGAGTGGCACCCGGTGTTGTCTTCTGCTGCTGTAGCATATATGCTTCAAGGTTTGATGTGTTCTGCATTATTTGAGTTACTCCCCCCCCCCCCGCTGTCTGCTGGGAGACACATGGGTCCCAGAAGACAGCAGGGACCATTTTGATTGTGCAGCGCGACACGCGCATGTGCAGTGGGGAACCGGGAAGTGAAGTCACAAGGCTTCAGTTCCTGATTCGCTTATGGAAGATGGCGGCGGCAGCATCCGAGGACCTAGGGATGGGTCAGCCTCGAGTGCCGACATCGCGGGCACGCTGGACAGGTATGTGTCCATATTTTAAAAGTCAGCAGCTGCAGTATTTAAAAAAACGTAAAAAAAAATTTTTAGCGCATGCGCTTAAAGTTTCCATTGCTTCATGATTTGGCTATTATATACTGTCATTTTAGTTTATTTGATATTTTGGAATCTGGTTAAGGCTGTCTTATGTAGCGCTCACCCCCCCAAGGGGCCACTAAGAATATTAAGGAGAATTAGGGGGGAATTTGATCAACATGTATAAATTAGGGCTGTTACTGATTAAAATTTTCGTGTTCAATTAATCGTTTTTTTTAATCGATTAATCTACTAATTTCGATTAATTATAACGCACATACAGATCCAACTACTTTTAGCTGATCTCCTTGCAGGCTGATTCCCAGCACTGGAAAAATGGATAGCAGGATACAAAAAACACACAAAAGCAGCGCTCGATGGGAATAGCATTAAAACTTTTATAGTCTTCAAGTAGGTAACAAAATAAATATTGCACTGGAGATAAAATCGATGTAGCTACATAAACTGTAAAAATGGTGCGAGTAATACCAAACAGAAGCAAAAGCAGTCATAAAAGCATGTAGCTAAGTATGATACTAGTATAAAAATGTGTACAACGATGCCACTGCTGAATCCAGATGAGGACAAGATGAGTATCAATGAAAAAAAAGTTTTTTCAGGAGCAGTGATTTTAATAATGCTTAAAGTGAAACAATAAAAATTAAATATTACTTTAAATTTCGTACCTAGGGGGGAGGGGGGGTGTATAGTATGCCTGTAAAGTAGCGCTTGTTTCCTGTGCTTAGAACTGTCCCTGATGGCTGTGCATGGCCGTACTGATTTCTATTGTGAATCTGTGTAAGCACACACATTTTGCGTGGAACACGCTCATCAAAGTGAAAATCCAACATTAAGATGGTTTGCTGAGATGGGCCATACACTGGCAGTGTGCAGCAGAAAATGTACAGAGTCCTCCTGTAGAATGCTGTCCCATGTCACTACACACACTTCTCTTCTGTATACTACATTTAGGAGGCACACTGCTGAGCCCATGACCACTCCACCAGTCCAGCTTTCCTCTGCCACCTCACTCCCAGTGACAAAATGGGGTTCCGCTGTGCACCTAGCATTGACCTAATGCGTGCACTTAATGAACTATTTTTACTCTCCCATACCATATGGCTAGGCTATTGGTCTCTTTAATGCGTGTTCAGGAACTGACCGCTGGGGAGGGAGCCAGATCACTGACCCCCTTGTTACTGGAGGATCCTTCACCCACACCAGGTACCACGCTTCTCGACTGGCTGCAATGTGCCTTGAACTAGTTCTGGTGACCCATAGCAACTGCATTACTCCTCCAACTAGTCCTTGCCGAGTGAACCCTGTTGTCAGTGGCGTCACTAGGGTTGGTGTCACCTGGTGCGGTAATACATGGTGTCACCCCCCCCCCACAGCAGGATAGGCAGTAAGGCATTACGCGCCTCTCATGTCGTCGTCCCCCAGCCTGCCGCAGTGCTAATTGATAGTATCAGGGCATTCTTCTCAGGGATAAGGTGCAGGAACTCAACCTTGCACTACACCTTCCCCCAAAGGAGGGATGGGTGCACAGCGCAGATGGGTGGTAGATGCAGGTGAGTGGTGGTTGCAGGGGGGTGCAGGTGGGTACAGAGTGTAGGTGGGTACAGAGTGCAGGTGGGTTCAGGGTGCAGATGGGTGGTGGGTTCAGGCTGCAAGTGAATACAGAGTGCATGTGGGTTCAGGGTGCAGGTGGGTGGTGGGTTCAGAGTGCAATTGAGTACAGAGTGCAGGTGGGTGGTGGGTTCAGGGTGCAGGTGGGTGGTGGGTTCAGGGTGCAAGTGAGTACCGGGTGCAGGTGGGTGGTGAGTGAGTGAGTGAGTGAGTGAGTGAGTGAGTGAAAAACTTATAGAGCGCAACACTTGCGAACTGAATCGCCTCTGAGCGCTATTTTCCATTCCTTGGGTAAAGGAAGGCTCTGCCTTCAGAAGAGATGAGTTTTTATCATTCTCCTGAAGGCCAAGTGATCCGGCTCCAGTCGGATGGTGGTTGGTAGTGCATTCCACAGTCGCGGTCCTTGGACAGCAAATCTCCGATCTCCTTTGGACTTGTATCTTGCCTTTGGGATGTGGAGTAGGTTTTGATTTGTGGATCGCAGAATGCGATTGGGGTTATGAGCTTTTATTTTTTCGCATAGATATTGGGGAGCGTTTCCTTGAATACACTTATGTGTAAGGCAGAGTGCCTTAAAAGTGATTCTGTCTTTCACTGGCAGCCAGTGAAGAGATCTAAGCGAAAGGGAGATTGACTCCCACGGTTTTTTACCAGTCACTAATCGAGCAGCCGTTATTTGAACGACTTGCAGACGAGTGATTTGGTATTTGGGAAGTCCTAAATAGAGGGAATTTGCATAGTCGAGTCTGGAATTGACGATTGTTCCCACAATGACTGCAATGTCCTCTTTAGGGATGAAGGGGGTGAGTCGGCGTAACTGGCGCCGTAGATGGTGGGATCCGCTGACTACCGCCCCTATTTGTGCATCCATTGTCATGTGGGAGTCAAAAATGACTCCTAGACTTTTGACTTTGGTGCTCGGGGTGATAATTTTTCCCAGGATGGTCGGTGGGGTCCAAGTTGAGGTGGGGAGACTTTTCCTGTTTGCGTGAAACAGGAGAAGCTCTGTTTTCGAACCATTGAGTTTTAGATAACTGGATGTCATCCAGTTATCTATAAGAGTGAGGGATCTCTCTAATCCCATCGAATGATCCTTTCCGTTGCTAACGTGGAGATACAGTTGAGTGTCGTCTGCTTAGTAATGGTAGAATAGCTTCTGGTTGCTAATGATCTCAAAGAGGGGACGGAGATAGATATTGAACAGTACCGGTGACTAGGGGGATCCCTGAGGGAGTCCGCATGATACCGTACGCATTTCTGACGTGAAAGATCACAATTTTACTGTTTGTGATCTGTTTTCCAAGAAGGAAGAGAACCAGGGCAGATCTTTTTCCGCGACTTTGGCCACTTCAGCTAGCCTGGCGAGTAGTAGTCCGTGGTCTACCGTGTCAAAGGCCGCACTTAGGTCCAACAGGATCAGGAGAGAAGATTCTCCTTCATCTGCTGCCTCTAGGACGTCATCCCATATTTTTACCAGAGCCGTTTCAATTCCGTGCCCTGGCCGGAAACCTGATTGAAACGTATCGAGTAATTTTTGGGTTTCTAAATGCTGTTGTAACTGTTGTACAACTTCTTTCTCTATTATTTTGGAGAAAACATTTAGACCCATTATGGGTCTCCTATTGTTTGGGTCTTTCGGGTCAAGGGTGAGTTTTTTCAGGATCGGTTTTATGGTACCTTGTTTCAACAAGGAGGGCACCATGCCCTCCTTGAATGATTGGTTTATAAGCTGCGTGATAGCTGGTGCCAGTATATCGGCACTTTCTTTCAGCAGTTTAGTGGGAATGATGTCATTGGGTGCTGTGCTGTTGTGCAGAGTCCCAATGACATTTTTAGTGGCAGCGATGGAGATGGGTTTTAAGGTGAATTTCTGTGCTTGAGGCGGGTATATAATGGTATCAGGGTTGGGATTCGGGGCGGGATTCATGCAGATTCCATTTTGCTTAATGCTTACCCGGATTCTTTCAATTTTATTAATGAAATAATCGGATAGTTCGTTGCAAAATTCTTGTGAATCAGCATTGGGGGTCTCTAAGCAGGCTGGATTCATCGACTGCGAAACCAGCTTGAAGAGTTCGCGGGGGCGGTTTAGGGCCTTGGTGATGATGTTGGCGAAATGATTTTTTTTCGCCATAAAGGTTTCTTTATGATATTTCTTTGTTATTGTCTAATAAATGATGAGGTTTCTATCTGAAGAGCTCCTTTTCCAGGCAGCTTCTGCTCTTCTACGCTCTTGCTTTAACAACGTCAGCTAGTTGTTAAACCAGCCGGCGTTGTTTTTACGAAAGCAAGTTTTTCGTTTTGGTGCCACCCAGTCGACGGACTGCAGTAGTGCCTTGTTGATGGCATCAAGTGTTTCTACGGCTGTTCGTTGTTGTTGTATTGTGTTTATTTTATTTCCTAGGGTTGTCTTGAAGATTTCCGAGTGGAGCTTCTTCTGGGACCTCGTCCAGTGAGTTATCACCGGTTTTCTAGTTTTATTTGGCCTGAGGTGGTTGGCTATTTTAAATTTAATGGCATGGTGATCGGTCCATGGAAGTGGCTCATTTTCCCCGATCTCAATTTCCAAATCCTGTTTGAAAATGAGATCGAGGGTATGGCCAGAGACGTGAGTGGGGCTTCGTATTAATTGCTGCAGACCTAATCCTTCTAGATGGTCGATGGAAGCGTCAACGACTGGGTCCAACGAGGAGTTGGCCCAGAGGTTGAAGTCCCCCAGCACCAAAAGGTGTTTGATGCTTAGGGTGTAAGAGGAGATAAATTCTGTTAATGACGTGACAAGGTGCGTTTTTGGGCCAGGAGGTCTATAGCACAGTAGCATATGGACCGTGTCTTGGGGGTTTGTTTGCAGCTGAGTGAGGGTTTCCATGAATGGAAGTGAGTATTGGAGGACTGGTTTGGTGATCAAGAGGTGAATCTTGTGGATCACCGCCAGGCCTCCCCCTCTTTGCCCCACTCTGTTCTGCATTTGTATGCGATAATTTGCAGGCACCAGTTCTTCCAGAATGGTGTTGCAGTCGCCTGTGAGCCAGCTTTCTGTCATAAAGAGGCAGTCTATATCGTGTAGAAGGATGAAATCATGGATTTCTTAACGGTGTTTTACTGACGATCTAGTATTGACCAGAGCGAAGGATATGTGTTTGGGCTGGAGTGTTCTAATGCGATTTTTTACTGTTGATCGTCTATTGATTCTCAACAGTTGTTCGCTTTTTAGGGCTTTTTCGGTGACCGTTGGGAGTGTTGAGGCAAACAGTTTTAATTCCCAGATGGTTTCTGCAGAGTATTTCAGATAACCCATGGTTGCAGAAAAAACGGGAAGTATTTGTGGGGGGGGGGGGGTTGGCGATGCTGGGGAGGAGGAATATGGAAGCGAACCTGTCACTTCTCTATATCCTCCCTTTTTTTTTCAATTGGTCCAGAGGAAGGCAAAAAACCCCAGGTGTGCTGTGCCAATCTGCCTTATCTGGGGAAAAAATTCCTTCCTGATCCCAATAGGCGATCGGTCGCAACCCTGGATCAATTTATGAAAAGGAGGGGTGTTAGCTTCCAGAATTAAAAAAGAAAGGCCTGTGTCAGGGAGGGCGGGGGGGGGGGGGTGGCCGGTGTGTTGTAGTCCTATAGGTGTACCAAGATGGCCGCCGACCGGGACTAGGCCCGAGCCGGGGGCTAAAGTACAGGGGGGAACCGACTGGGGGAGAGAAAGTGCCCAGCAGTGGGGGGGGTCCTCGGGGGCCCCGAGGACAGGTGGTGAAATATTTATATAGTGCTCTTCGGCGTGCAGGAGGGGCGTTTCGCTAGGCCGCGGGCGAAGCCGCTGACTTTCCTGGGACGCCCTCCCGCACTCGTAGCCGCGGTACTGATTACGGGGCTGTCTAAGAGCCCCGAGGATTGCAGTGGTGAGGTGGGGAGCGAGGGATCCCGGAGGGGTAAGGAAGGCGGCGGGATGGAGTGTGGGATGCCAGGGGGTGGTCCTGGTCGTTCGTTCCCTGGGCCTTGGAGAGGCACGGCTATCCTAAGAAGGATGGGCGTATCCAGTCCCAGGGGGTAGACCAGGCTGACCAGGTAAACAGCTTACCTTGAGGAGCGAGGGTCAGGGGGAGAGGAGGGCTGCTACTTCTGGGTGCGATTGCTGGGAGGCTGAGAGGCTATGCTGGGACAGAGCTGATAGCAAAGACCTGCCTGCCTGCCTGCCTGGAGCCGAAGCATACACGCCCTACTGCTAGGGAGACGTGCGCCGTAGTGTGCTCCTGCTGCTAATCCACCTGTGGTGCGTTCAGAGTGCAGGCTGGTGGTGGGTTCAGGGTGCAGGTGGGTTCAGGGTGCAAGTGAGTACATAGTGCAGGTGGGTGGTGCGTTCAGGGTGCAGGTTGGTGGTGGGTTCAGGGTGCAGGTTGGTTCAGGGTGCAAGTGAGTACAGGGTGCAGGTGGGTGGTGCATTTAGGGTGCAGGTTGGTGGTGGGTTCAGGGTGCAGGTGGGTTCAGGGTGCAAGTGAGTGCAGGTGGGTGGTGGGTTCAGGGTGCAGGTGGGTAGTGGGTTCAGGGTGCAGGTGTGTGGTGGGTTCAGGGTGCAGGTGTGTGGTGGGTTCAGGGTGCAAGTGAGTACAGAGTGCAGGTGGGTGCAGGACTGTCTTCCCTCTCCCAGTACAGACACCCATCCCCCTTCCTGTATAAAAATCACCCCTTTGAACACAGACCTCAGATACAGCGCAGGCGGCTTAATCCAGTGCGAGACCTGCCCCTCCTGCCAGGCTCCTCATGACCTGCAACTGCAAGACATGCTCCTCCTGTCCGGCCAGGTTCTCTTCACCTGCCCGCACTCCCGCAACATTGCTCGCTGCCGCCTATTACACTAGAGCCAGGGATGGTGCAGCCGCTGAGCCACGCCGCCCGGGCGGAGAAAACTGAAAGCACTGTGTAGTGACGTGACTGACGTCACATCATCACACAGTGCAGTGTGACAGGCACAGGCAGGCTGAGCTGAGGCTCGCCGCTCGCTGGCTCAGTAGGGGAGCGGAGGAAAGAAGAAGGTGTCTGACACAGACACACACGCTGGGTGCTGGAGATGTAATGTTGTTCCAGCCCAGTGTCTGCGTGATTCACGGTGAACCAACGAACGGATGACAGCTAAAAAAAAAAAAAATCCTTATCGTCGGGATGGTGACACCCTCTAGCGGGTGTGCGGGCCGCACCCCCCACCCGAGTGCGGGCCGCACCCCCCACACCCCCCTAGCAACGCCTCTGCCTGTTGTAGTTGCTTCATACCCCATATGTGCTTTATTGACCCTGTTCTTTCATACACTAGGAACCATCATGCACCCCTTTAAATTACTTCAGACCAGCCTTTAAAAAGTAATGCAACTTTACTGGAATATTTGCGGCAAAGTCATCAAATTTATTACAGTGCAACATTCCCCTTCTAACTCAACTAGGTTGCCCAGGCTTAACCTTAACAAGGTAGTAGTCCATTAGTGGCACTCCAAGGTGTGGCAGTTCTCTGGACTCCTGGTGTCTTCATATGGACTGCTGGGCACAGCTGTCTCACACAGTGTGCCATTGCTGTCACAGTACTTCCAAGAGTGGTCCAATGGCTGACGGCTCTGGAACCCAGCCTTCCCCCTTATTTATGTCACAGGGTGGATAGGCAGGGCCCAAAAAAACAGGAACAGAGGTGCAGAACAGTAACCCCTTCCCTAGGCTAGGCCAGCCAACTACCTAACTAACATACTGTAGGCAGCCTGCCTACACTTGCACATATGACCTTGGGCTAAGGGGCTTGGAGCTGGAGCTTGGAGCAGGAGAGGACAGTGGGAAATACTGCCGGGCGAGTCTCCAGGTGGGATCCATCAGGTGTCGTGACAGGCACTGTCGGGAGAACTGAGAGAGGCTTGCTGGAGCGGACTGGGAGTGTGAAGTCTGAGATGGATGTAGAGCCAGCGGGAGAGACTGAGATGTTACTGAAAGTCATGGCTCCTAACTGTCCCTGATTTTGAGGGACTGTCCCTGATTAAGAACAAAGTCCCTCTGTTCTTTGTTCCTCCTCATTTGTCACTCATTTTGTTCTGATCTATATAGTTGGATATTAAATGCACTTGTTTTCTATCAAAAAGTGTTTCCCAGTGCTAAACCTTACATCCAATTTCTAAATTGTTGCATTTGTAAATAAAAAGCCAATATAAAGAAATAGTGGTAAAAAAAAGCACTTTTAACTAATCACTTTTTTTTGTATAATTCTCCTTTAAAATGGGTGTGGCAGAGGGTGTGTCCTATGCCTACATACTTTTCCTAAGAGGTGTCCCTCATTCCCATCTTAAAATGTTGGGAGGTATGCTGGAAGTGAAATCAGGCCGCTGCAGCTGGTAGGGCTGTCAAGGGCTGACTGGGATTAGTAGTCCACCAAAGAGGGTCCAAATTTGTTGCTACACTATAGGGTCCCACAGTCTCTGCCTGTAATAAGGTAATTTGCTAAGGTCTGACTGAAACCAGAGTTAGGCCTACCCATGTGCTAGCTGAGCCTGAAGAATTGTGCTGGAGGGAGAAGGAGAGATAGTCTGCTGCAAGTGTTGTGCAGGAGAAGAATATCTAAATTGTCCCAAACCTTGCAAGAATCTTTTTCCTGGGCATCCCATGAATTCCTCAACCCCATCCAAGTTCTAATCCCTCAATAAAATAAACAAAAAAACAAAGCTTATGGACGTGTTCATTGTCTTGGAGTGTTTGGAACTGAATGCCGGGCTGGGCAGGGTGACAGGTGGACCACAATCAGCAGTCCCTTTGGGGGTACAGCTACATAAAATATCAGCTTTGTGGTTATTTATACATAGCTCCCAACTGTCCCTGATTCTGAGGGACTGTCCCTGATTCAGAGCAATGTCCCTTTGTCCTTCATTCCTCCTTATTTGTTCCTCATTTTGGTCTGATCTATATAGATGTATATAAAATGCACTTATTATCTTTCAAAAAGTGTTTCCCAGTGCTAAACCTTTCTTCCAAATTCTAAATTGCTGCATTTGTAAATTTTAAATACTAATATAAAGGAATAGTAGTGGTAAAAAAAAAATCCCTTGTGGATTTAATTAACCTTTTTTTGGTTAATTCTCCTTTTAAGAGGGGTGTGGCAGGAGGTGTGTCCTATGCCTACTTACGTTTGCTAGTAGCTGTCCCTCATTTATATCTCAAAATGTTGGGAGGTATGTTTATATATTATGCAGGAAAATAAAACTGGTGTAGTTAATAAAGAAAAACATAGCTTTGCCACTCAGTCAGTCAAGTACAAGTGCATGCACTAGGGGATATGAAATGACAAATGTTAAGAAAACCGAAAAATGCTGAACATGTGCAAGCACATGAAACATATCTGAAGCTTGTACTCTGGGGAGATGCGGTCCATTGTTCACTGGAAAGAATGTTTTGAACAGCAACAGCTGGAACACTGAATACCGCACAAGATCTGCCAGGCTGCCTGTAACAATAAGCTGTGATGAAGTGTGCACATCATCCTCTCTGAAGTAGGGCTGCACATTCTGTGCACAACAAAACATATAGTTTTTAATGCAGAAGGAAAGTGATGTCATTTCAATAGAAAGCCACACAGAGGATTTCATTTTCCCTTTTCAATTTGAGAGCCACGTTGGTTCTGCAATTACATTTGACGTCTTTTTCTTGACTAATCCCCTCCACAAGCCATTTATGAGAAACCTACCTCCTACTGCCCTCCTCCAACTCTCATAATGCTGCTTTCCTAGTGTTCGAACACACTATACACAATTTATTTCATAGCATGTTGAAAAGTTAAGTTAGGCTTAGTAAAAAAGTTAGTTTGTGTATGTACCATCCAGTTACTACAGTTACTACATTATTTTTTAGTTTATTTTTGAGAAATGTGAATAGAGATGCATGCATATACTGTATGACCCAAGCGTACATATTCATACTATACCTTGAGCAGCAACACCCAGAAGCAGCCTCTGTTATCACCATCTTGGGCAATAAATATCCTCTGGGAAAATGCGCAATGCCTGATTACCTGTTGAAATCTCAAAAGGGTCAGAATTACACAGAGCCTAGGTACTAATATGCCTGGCTGCAAGGTAGTCAGATGCTGGACCCGAAAAAGCATTTCAAAAAGATACCATGGGCCAGATTCACGTATTCCAGAGCATCTTTGCTCTGGAGTAACGCTTCTGATTTGCGTTGCGCTGCCGAAATTTTAGGAGCAAGTGCTGTCATTCACGAAGCACTTGCTCCTAAAGTTGCGGCAGCGCATCACAAATGAGCCGGCGGAATTCAAATGTCGCGGGTACGGGGCGTGTAGTATGCTAACTACGCGCGATCCCGCCGCCAACGTACTGCGCATGCGTCGAGTGTCAAAACATCCCCGTGCGCATGCTCCAAAATCTGTGAATGAACGTCAATGACGTCACATTCCCATTCATGACCGTTTTACGCAAGCGACGTTTTTTTTTTTTTTTTTCCGACGCGATGACGACGCCTATACCTAACATAGGATACTCCAACCCCATGTAGGTATATCTATGCGCCGCGTATCCCGTCCGGAAACGTCGTATCGTCATTGCGTCGCGCCGGATTTCGATCGTGAATTGCCGATTTCCGCTCATTAACATATTTTTTGAGCGGAAATCGGCGGGAACGCCCCCGGCGCCATTTTTAAGTTGAAGTAACGATGCGATGGCGAAACTCAGTTACGCTGCTCGCATCGGAACTTCAACCCGGCGTTTCTTGTTTTCTGGTTACAGAAAACAGAAACGCCGGCTCAAAGCCACAGTTAGGCTGGCGGATCACTCGATCCGCCAGCGTAACCTTTCCTGAATCTGGCCCCATGAGTATGCAGCTGAGCCACAAATTAAAAAACACCACCCAGTAAGTCTTTATTCAGCCTTTATTCCCGAACAGTCCCTGCCTGGCTGACGCATTTCACCCTGATTAGGCTTATTCTATCAACTGAAATAACAAAAACAGTGCTGCGCTATTGATAGAAGTAGTTAATAGCGATACACCGAAATAACCAAAGGTCAAGCTGTGCAAGCTGGATACACATTCAGACACAATAGGTCTCGAGATGGCCGCAATGTGACGTCAATACGCAAGCTCCGCCCCCGAGATGCGTGTCATTAGGGAGTTGACCTCTTTAATAGGGTTGGAGCCAAAGACGTACATCCACTGTTTAAATACTCACTGAGGGGGATTTTTTTTTGGGGGGGGGGGAGCAGAGGGAGATAGAATAGGAGAGGGATAGAAAGTTTCCCCATCGTCTCGAGGACAAGAGGTTGTCTGGAGGTGTGGGGGCTTACATGCCCAATGGCAGGCATTAGAGGAACTTAAGGATTAAGAGAGGGTGCAACATGACTAGGTTTGGGTTATTGACGGCTAATGATAGAGTTATGAGTTTATAGGGGGTAGGAGAGGTCACAGGATGTGAGAAGTATATAAACTGAATTCCTGGAGCTGGTATTGGGAAATATTTGCAATGTTTGTTTCCTTTTTTTTTTCTTTTGTTATGTGTTTGCTCTAAAATCAAAACATGTGGTTCTCTTGTTTCTGTTATCAGAGTCGGTTCACACTGGGGCGATATGACTTCCAGCGCGACTTTCAGAGGCGACTCCGACACTACTTGAGCATGAACCACAGGGCGATCTGGGGCGATTTACAACACGACTTGAAGTCGTCTCCAAGACAGGAGACATTCCAGTGGCCAATAAAACAACAATCAGCTCTGGGAGAGGGAGGGAGAGGGAGGGGTTTGCCTGAGAAATGTCTGTTATCTTATCTGGAAAGTAGCTTCAGTTAAGACAGTGATCAGACTTGGAGGCGACTTCCATTGAAATCAATGAGTACAAATTGCCTAGAAGTCGGATTAAAGTCTTACAGGAACCTTTTCTGAAGGCGGAGCGACTTGAGTAGTGTGTATTAACAACGCTCCCATTCACTTACATTGTTTTTCTCTACAGCGCGACTTGCTTGGAAGCATTGAACCTAATTTTTTTCAGCACGTCGTTGTGTTTTACGTCACCGCGTTCTGACACGATCGTTTTTTTTACCGATGGTGTGTAGGCACGACTGACCATCAGTCAGCTTCATTGGTTAACTGATGAAAAAATCCATCAGACTGTTCTCATCGGATTGACCGATCGTGTGTACAGGGCATTAGTGTTACAAGGTCTCACGTGTGAATGGAGAGCAGGTGTGTTAAATTTAGTGTTATCGCTCTCACTCTCTCATAATGGTCACTGGAAGTTCAACATGGCACCTCATAGCCAAGAACTCTCTGAGAATCTGAAAAAAAATATTGTTGCTCTACATAAAGATGGCCTAGGCTATGAGAAGATTGCCAAGACCCTGAAACTGAGCTGCAGCACGGTGGCCAAGACCATACTGCGGTTTAACAGGACAGGTTCCACTCAGAACAGGCCTTGCCATGGTCAACCAAATAAGTTGCGTGCACGTGCTCAGCATCATATCCAGAGGTTGTCTTTGGGAAATAGACATATTAATGCTGCCAGCTTTGCTACAGAGATTTAAGGGGTGGGGGGTCAGCCTGTCAGTGCTCAGACCATTTAAAGATGATGCACAAGAAATCCCACAGTTTGCTGAAGACAAGCAGAATAAGGACATGGATTACTGGAACCATGTCCTGTGGTCTGATGAGACCAAGATAAACTTATTTGTTTCAGATGTGTGGCAGCAACCAGGCAAGGAGTACAAAAACAAGTTTGTCTTGCCTACAGTCAAGCATGGTGGTGGGAGTGTCATGGTCTGGGGCTGAATGAGTGCTGCCAGCACTGGGGAGCTACAGTTCATTGAGGGAACCATGAATGGCAACATGTACTGTGACATACTAAAGCAGAGCATGATCTCCTCCCTTTGGAGACTGGGCAGCAGGGCAGTATTCCAACATAACGACCTCAAACACGCCTCCAAGATGACCACTGCCTTGTTAAAGAAGCTGAAGGTAAAGCTGATGGACTGGCCAAGCATGTCTCCAGACCTAAACCCTATTGAGCATTTGTGGGGCATCCTCAAACTGAAGGTGGAGAAGCGCAAGGTCTCTAATATCCACTAGCTCCGTGATGTCGTCATGGAGGAGTGGAAGAGGACTCCAGTGGCAACCTGTGAAGCTCTGGTGATCTCCATGCCAAAGAGGGCAAATCTGAAAAATAATGGTGGCCACGCAAAATATTAGGCATGTGCATTTCGTTTCGTTCCGAATCGAAATTCGGACGAATTTTCCATTATTCGGACATTCGGATGCATACGAATTTCCGAATTGCTATATTAGCGAAAAATTTCAACCGTTTTCGGAATTCGTTCATTTTCGACCGAATTTCGAAAAAAAAAATGGTCGAAATCGAATTTTTTTTTTTTCGAATTCCGAATCGAATACCCGCGGACTAAATTCGATCGGAATTCGAAAAAAAAAAAAAAAAAAAAAAAATATTTTCGAATTTAATTCGAAAAAAATTCTATTCGAAAAGAGACTATTTGTTTTCTAATCTGGTTGAAATATTTTCGATTTCGACCTTTTTTTTCGAAATTCGGTCGAAAACGAACGAATTCGAAAAAAGGTCGAAATATTTTCGATTTCGTCCGTATTTTTCGAAATTCGGTCGAAAACGAACGAATTCCGAAAACGAATTCAACACATGTAACGAACCTAACTTAACGAAATTTATTAAATGACGAATTGAAACGAAACGAAACGAAACGAATTTTTCACTTTTGCACATGCCTACAAAATATAAACACTGTGGGCCGAATTTGGACATTTTAACTTAGGGGTGTACTCACCTTTGTTGCCAGCGGTTTAGACATTATTGGCTGTGTGTTGAGTTATTTTAACCACTTAAGGACCGCCTACTGCACATATACGTCGGCAGAATGGCACGGCTGGGCACATCAACGTATATACTGTATACGTTGATTTTAGTACCCAGCCGTGGGTCACGGGCGCGCAGGGCTGGTGCAAGGATTTTCGACACCCTAGGCGAAACCTCATTTTGCCGCCCCCCCGCCTCCGTCCAAACTCCCCCCGATTCCACCCCTTTGCCCTGCCCATGTGTACGGCGGAGGTGGCTGGTGGAGATTTTTTGTAAACCCCAAATGGAATCACCTCAGTGTAATACCCCCAAAGTACAGTATACAGGTGGGGGTATACAGGTGGGGGGTAGGGGTGTGCAGTATACAGGTGGGGGGTAAGGGTGTGCAGTATACAGTTAGGGGGTGTACAGTATACAGTTAGGAGGTAAGGGTGTGCAGTATACAGTTAGGGGGTAAGAGTGTGCAATATACACTTAGGGGGTGTGGGGTGTGCAGTATACAGTTAGGGGTGGGGGTGTGCAATATACAGTTAGGGGGTGGGGGTGTGTACAGTAAGGGGGTGTGCAGTATACAGTAAGGGGGTGTGCAGTATACAGTTAAGGGGTGGGGGTGTGCAGTATACAGTAAGGGGGTGTGCAGTATACAGTAAGGGGGTGGGGGTGTGCAGTTTACAGTTAGGGGGTGGGGGTATGCAGTATACAGTTAAGGAGTGGGGGTGTGCAGTATACAGTAGGCTGGTGGGGGGTTTACAGTTAGGGGGTGGGGGTGTGCAGTATACAGTAAGGGGGTGGGGGGTGTGCAGTTTACAGTTAGGGGGTGGGGTGTGTGCCGTATACAGTTAGGGGGTGGGGTGTGTGCAGTATACAGTAAGGGGGTGGGGTGTGTGCAGTATACAGTTAGGGGGTGGGGTGTGCAGTATACAGTTAGGGGGTGGGGTGTGTGCAGTATACAGTTAGGGGGTGGGGGGTGTGCAGTATACAGTTAGGGGGTGGGGGGTTTACAGTTAGGGGGTGGGGTGTGTGCAGTATACAGTTAGGGGGTGGGTGTGTGCAGTATATAGTTAGGAGGGTGTGCAGTATACAGGTGGGGGGCGGGACGGGAGGTGTACAGTACACTCCTCTGCACACAGTCAGAATGCAGACAACTGTGTTAGTAAGTCGGTATCCCCCTGGCAGTAGGTACTCTCACACAGCAGTCAATGTGTGTGTATAGGTGTTGACTCACCGTCAGGCAGATGACAAGCAGTGTGATGAGAACGGAGCCCCATCCCAGCTCCTAACATCACTGGACACTGAACTTTCTCTCCTCCATTACTGATCAACTCCACCCTCATCCACCGGACTGTCCAACCCCGCCTCCTCAGCGATGTTCTAAAACTCCCCCCTTCAGAGCTCATCTTCTCTCCTAATCCGGGCGGTACAGGACTCCGCCCCCTGCAGATCGTCATCTGAGGAGTTACTGAGCGATCTGAGTGGGCGGCAGTGCGAACGAGGGGGAGAAGGAGGGGGGTGCCTCTGACTAAACTGGAGGAGCGGGACAGGAAGATGCCAGGGGAGACAGGGCGCGCCATTGCGATTGCTGCCGCCAATTATTTCAACACCCCTAGTGGCCATAGATGCGCTCTAGGTGGCAGTGCGCTCCTAGGCGGCTGCCTAATCCGCCTAGTGGTAGCGCCGGCCCTGCGGGCGCGCGCCCGCGGCGCGCTCCCGTGAACCGGTCCGAAGCTCCAGGAACGGGACCGTGGGATTCGCGGACCCGATCGCCGCTGCAGTGCGGCGATCCGTCCCTGGAGCTGAAGAACGGGGGGAGAGCCGTGTGTAAACATCTATGTATTACTACACGAGTTGTCAACCCGACAGGGGTACAGTAACTAGCCGCTTTGCTCTGTATATATGTAATCTGTTAACAAATCGTTTGTACCCTTGCATGACGGATATATGTATGTGTAATGCAGCGATAAAGTGAAAACAATAAAAATAAATGAAATTAATAAACACGGCTTCCCCGTGCTTCACTGTGGCCGCAGCATCGATCGCGTCATCCCTGTAATAGGGGGACGCGATCGATGATGTCACACCTACAGCCACACCCCCCTACAGTTGTAAACACACACACAGGGAACACTCAAATTCACAGCGCCCCCTGTGGTTAACTCCCAAACTGCAACTGTCATTTCCACAGTAAACAATGTGATTTAAATGCATTTTTTGCTGTGAAAATGACAATTGTCCCAAAAATGTGTCAAAATTGTCCAAAGTGTCCGCCATAATGTCGCAGTCACGAAAAAAATCGCTGATCGCCGCTATTAGTAGTAAAATATTGTTTTTTTTTTTAAATTGTCGCTCTATTTTTGTTTATAGCGCAAAAAATAAAAACCGCAGAGGTGATCAAATACCACCAAAAGGAAGCTCTATTTGTGGGGAAAAAAGGACGACAATTTTGTTTGGGAGCCACGTCGCACGACCGCGCAATTGTCAGTTAAAACGACGCAGTGCCGAATCGCAAAAAGGGGCAAGGTCCTTTACCTGCATTTTGGTCCGGGTCTTAAGTGGTTAAGGGAATGGCAGGCAGCAGCAACTCATCCAGTGGCCTGGAGCGACACTCAGCCCTCAAAGATGACTGCATATAAAGGAAGCATAGGATTGAGATTGCACCAATCAGGGGATGTGGGCAGAATACGTTTTGGAATGATAGCACTCCTATAGCACTCTCCCATGCCTGCATAGAGTATTTTCTTATGCCTCTTTAAAGTGGTACTAACCCAGGACACTGCATTCGCTATATCTGGTTTCTCATAGCCGGTTCACACTGGGGCGACTCGTCAGGCGGCTTAGCAAAGCAATGGAATCGTTCTAATAGGAGCGACGCAAGTCGCTCCGACTTAAAAAAAGGTTCCTGCATAATTTCGGTGGCGGCTCGGGGCGACCTGCATTGACTTCTATATTCTTGCAGAGTCGCCCCCAAAGTCGTGCCGCGGGAGTGTGAACCGGCTCTCACAGCACACAGAACATGGAAATGCAATATTTTTTGTAAATATAAAGTGCTAAATACCTTTTCTAATCAGCCGTTGTTAATCAGTCTTGTGACTTCTTTCAGTGTCTAGTTATAGCTTCTAGGATGAGTTTTCATTCTCCCCTGATAGTCATATGAGACTGCAGGACCCCTGATCCTCTGGATAGTGCTGTATGTCTCTGTGCTGATCACATGCACGCTCCCAAAAAAAATATTCTACCAATACACACCAAACTGAGCATGTGCAACTTGACCCAAAAGCTCTATTCTATCCGAAGGTAGATTGGGGACCGTGGAAAGAAGGGAGGATCAGAGAAGACAGAATCAAACAGCCTTTTTTCACAGTGCAGGTCATTAAACCCTTAGGTTCCACAGTGAGTATAACAAGTATGCTTTACTGCATTAAAAACGATGTTGCCCACACACCATTGATGAGCAAAGTGCGGTGACGTAAAACAGGTACGACGGCACTCTAAAGGGGAAGTTCCATTCAAGCTCCCGTCTCATAACTTGCTTCTGAAGCCGCATACACACGGCAGAGAACCTCGACGGGCAGAACACATCGTTCCGCCCGTCGAGGTTCTCTGTCGGCCATCAGATTCGGCGACCCGCCCGTCGGGAATGGCAACCAGCCATTCATCCAGGCGGGCCGTTGAGCAAATAGAGAACATGCTCTCTATTTCTGCTCGACGGCATTCCCGACGGGATGCTCGCCGAGAGCGTACACACGGCCGAGGTTCTCGCTGGAATGCAGCTTCCAGCGAGGTTCTCGCTGGTTTCTAGCGAGAACCTCGGTCGTGTGTACGCCGCCTAAGCATGCGAGGGTTTAAAACTTTGTTTTTAACGTCGTTTTAGCCCACATACGATCATTTTTTACAACCCAAAAAACAAAATGTTTAAAAAAAAATTTTTTGTCGTTTTTCAGAAGATGAAAAACGACGTGAAGCCCACACACGATCATTTTAAATGACAGTTTTAAAAATGTTGTTTTTTTTCATGCCGAAAAATGGTTGTGTGTACTGAAGGAATACCGCTGTATTGGGTAACATGTGTAAATATCAGCCTCTACAGATACGCATTGTGTGCTTGGTTTTATTCTGTGTCAGTCAGTGGAAAGTGTCTATAGCGCTGACAAATACAACTACCGCTTACTTAAAGGGGTGTTCCAGCCAAATGTTGTGTTTATTAAAAGTCAGCAGCTACAAAAAGTGTAGCTGCTGGCTTATAATAAACACTCACTTACCTTCTCCACGTTCCAGCGACACGCCGGCCGGGGCTCCGCTCCTCTCCCCCCCCTCCCCGGCCGGCGTCTTCAATTTAACTGTGGGCCTTCGGCTTCACGGTCGGGCACCCACTGCGCATGCACGAGCGGCACTGCGAATGCGCACGCGGCACGGCCCGCCGCTGATTGGACAGGCGATCGTCTAGGACCTGTCAGTGTCCTAGGCGGTCGCCCACAGGGAGGGGCTGCTGTAGGCGATTAAGCTTAATCGCCTAGCCAGCCCCTCAGCGGAAAGAGGAAGTGGGACAGGAAGTCCCACTCCTCCTGAAGCCCCCACGCCCCCCCAAAAAAATGACATGCCAAATGTGGCATGTAAGGGGGTGAGGAGTGGGTTAAGCGGAAGTTCCAATTTTGGGTGGAACTCCTCTTTAAGAAGTGACTGTGCTGTGTATCTGTGCCTCCATGCTTGGCGTGAAACTACTTGCATTACTGATGTAAATACTCTTTCTACTATCATCTCTCTGGTAATAAACGTTGCCTGGTTTATAAAGTCAGTACGTGTGATTCCCTGTGTGCAGCCACTACTCCCTACACCCGCTTACATGCCAGGGCCCCCCTCCCTCTGCAGTGCATGGAGCGGGCAAGACCGATCACGTGGGTCACAGAAGCACCAAGTGGCGCTCAACTGATCCCCCACTGCTCTCCTCTTCTCCCAGCTGTCAGTGGGGGATCTCGGCCCTCCTCCCTCTGCAGTGCTTGGAGCAGGGAAGACCGATCAGGCGGGTCACGGAAGCACCGAGTGGAGTTCAGCTGATCCCCCCACTGCTCTCCTCTTCTAACAGCTGTCAGTAGGGGATCTCGGGCCCTCCCCCCTCTGCAGTGCTCGGAGACTGGAAGACCGATCAGGCTGGTCACGGAAGCACCGAGTGGAGCTTAGCTGATCCCCCCACTGCTCTCCTCTTCTGCCAGCTGTCTGCGGGGAATCTTGGGCCCCCTCCCTCTGCAGTGCTCAGAGCGGAGAACAGATCAGGCGGGTCACGGAAGCGCGCTATACGTAGGTATTTATAACAAATAGATTACAGAAACATGCACAGTTTACATTATATAATACAGTACATCTAGGATTTTACACCCATTTTCACTCAGTTCCACTGGCCACGGGGGATCCCTGACAGGCAGGGAGGGACATGGGGAGATAAGACAGCACATGACAAGCCCTAAGAGTTGGTTCACACATATGCGGCACGACTCCGGGGTCGGCTCTGCAAGTCGTACTGAGGACGACTTCAGAGGCGATTTGCAAGACGACTTCTGTATAGAAGTCAATGCAAGTCGCCCCGAGCCGCCCCTGAAGTTGTACAGGGAGTAAATTTCTAAGTCGGAACGACTTGCGTCGCTCCAATTAGAACGCTCCCATAGCATTACAAGGGAAGCGACCCGTCAGGCGGCTCTGCCTTTGTGTGAACCGACTCTAACCCGGAAATGTTGTTGCCAAAATATAAGACCAGGGCTTGGGGAAACAAACTATTGGATAACAAGTGCATTGTAAAATAAGTAGTAGAACTTTGAGAGCTCTATAGTCTGAAACTGTAAAGAAACAACATACTGTATGTATTAAGATGAAGGATATACAAAAGATAAATATTTCCAGAAACATTTATTTCTATTATATTAGACCATTTACTGTGGCATTTGTAAGTATTCTGGAGAACAAAACAGATTTTCACAAATGCACTTTCAGAATGCTATGTATTGGGTCCCAGGTAAACATGTGCTGTGGATATAATTGCATATGAGTCAGGTTATTTCTTGTAGCTGTGATTCCCAGCAGAACCACTAGCATTTACAGTCACATATAAACAAGATACTTGAAGAAAAGGAAGGAGGGAGAGAGAGAAATAATTTAATGTTTTATTAAGATGTTGGTAAATCATTTTCTGTCCTCTACTAATGCAGGATTGCTTAGCAATATCTTTTCAGGAAGCCTCCACTGTGCTCTATTTTTACTGAACCTCACATGATTTTCTGGACTAGAGAACAACACAGTCTGTTTTTCCTGAAAGTGAGATCAGATGTGCAGTCATTCAGTGCTCTTCTCTTGCTAGACATCACTTACTGTGCAGGCTCATCAAGTAATATCTGCTGAGAACCTCCTATCAGTGTCAGAGTACACCTAAATTTATGATGTTCTTTTTCTTTGCAACACAATGAAAGTACACTGCAAATCTAAGAAGCTTGTTCTGGTGCAGGCCTGCAGTAAATGTTAGGGTGGTTATCCACACAGCAACCTAGACAGGAGCCTAGGGTCTGAAGGAAGTCAACCCCCCGGGGGGGGGGGGGGCAGTTACATCCTACACTCTTCTTGTATCTGCAGCAAAGCAGCAGTTAGCGAAATTGGTCAAAGTTCTGCGCTTATCTGTCACCTTACAAGAACATCTGAACTTGTAGGCAGTTGAGGGTTAATTGGAGAGTACAAAATCTAGGGAAGCACTGCACAGAAGCATTTTTTTTTAGCTTCCACATGTGGACAGTGATATAGCTAAATGAAGGCTACAGCGCGGTCATCCAGTTCTGGGAAGCCATCATATGATCACTGTGGGGCACGGGTAGCACGTTTTGTGATTATAGTGTCCTCCAGGACTCTTTACCACGTTGGTTTTTAGCACGCCTTACCTCATGCTGACAGCATGAGTTGAGGAGAAGAGAGACAATAATTGGCTTGTGTAAAAGGGACATGTACACTGATAATCAGGGCACTGATTATCAGCGTGCTGATTATAAGTGCAGTCCAAACAGTGCCCACCAGTCCTGCCAATCAGTATGTCAGAAACAATGAATCAGACCGAGACAGAAGTCTAGTTAAATCACACTGTAGCCAAAGTTCGGTAACTGGAACAGATAGTCAGACAAGCCATAAAGTCAGGAAGCCAGAGATCAGCGTAGTGGAACAGCAAGCATTATCTGCAGCCAGAAGGAATGTCAGCCAAGCAAGTCTTTAAAGCGTAGTTCCACCCAAAAATGGAACTTCCGCTTAACCCACTCCTCACCCCCTTACATGCCACATTTGGCATGTAATTTGGCATGTAATTTTTTTTGGGGGGAGTGGGGGCTTCAGGAGGAGTGGGACTTCCTGTCCCACTTCCTCCTTCCGCCGAGGGGCTGGTAAGGCGATTAGCTTAATCGACTTACTGCAGCCCCTCCCTGTAGGCGATTGCCTGGGACACGTCACAGGTCCCAGGTGATTGCCTGTCCAATGGGATAGCGAAGGCTGTCACGGCCGGGTGCCCACACTTGGAATGAAAACGGCAGCCGGGGAGGGGGGGAGAGGAGCGGAGTCCCGGCCGGCGCGTCGCTGGAACCGTGGAGAAGATAAGTGTATGTTTATTAAAAGCCAGCAGCTACACTTTTTGTAGCTGCTGACTTTTAATAAACATAAAAAAAGGCTGGAACACCCCTTTAACAAGAACTCAGGAGATTTGTGAATTTGACCAAGGCCAAGGCAGAGATCACCTTGGCTGGATGGCTTAAGTAGGCAGGACTGATGAGCAGGATATCATCAACAGGTGAGTCACTGTGGAGAGATAGGAGCTGGCAATTAGCCAACAGCTGAGCGGCCAGCTCAGAAAAGGAAGGGCTGAGCCCAGTTCTGACACAGTGCCCATCAGTGCTGCCAATCAATGCCCATTAGTGCCTCCTCATCAGTGTAACCTATCAGTGCCATCTATTAGGGCCTATCAGTCCCCATCAGTGCCATCTATCAGTGTCACCTACCAGTGCAGACATGTGCTTGCTTCCAAGGACCTTGGAAGCAAGAACATGTCTGCTGAGTTCTATCCTACGTCAGCCATCCCGATCCATCTTCGCTACACAAGATACTTGCCTGAACACATACTTTGTCTGTGGGTCTTCACACAAGGAACATTAAAGCTGTACGGAACACAGCCATCTGGATCCAGGACACACATCAGAAGCCCAGGAACGAGGGAGCAGCACAAAGGAGCAGCTTAACTATACGCATTCTACCCCAGCAGGTGTGAATGCCTCTGGTGAGTGGGGAACCATAAGGGGGAGCACCGGACCCACTACGAAGAGCACCCAATGTGTTGTTTATGATCACCTATTCACTTAGGAGCACCTTGGACTAATCACTGTCTCAGCTATCCTACATCAACCATGCTAAATGGACTTGTGTACCTAATCTGGACTTCTGACTGCTGATTGTGTCCACCTATTTTGTTTACTCCATTAAATTGCTCCCCCAGGCCCCTATTGGGTCTAACTGTACACTTAGGAGAGCATTTGCGTTATTTGCCTATGACTGGACCCACACAGTATTCAGTTCCTAGTTGTACTTTATTATATTGTACTTTGTTTCTATATATATGGCACAGTCCTTCATCTGAACTCTAACATATTTTACTAACCAGATGTATGCTTGAACACTATATAGCACCTTATGAGGTAACATTGTTTTACTGTTTTATATTCCGTATTGGTATCCACACCTATTATCTAAGCTGGTTACTTGTTTTGAGGTTCAGACGGACATTTTTGTCACCCTTTACATAACGGGGAAGGTTGCCCCTATAGGCCACACCCACCCTCAGATGGTACCTACTGGCCCAGACCCACAACCTATCAACGACAGCGGCACCACCCCCACTTTTCTTTACAAGGAAGGGACTTTGTATGAAGCTCATGATGACAAAATGACCCCTTAATTTTATCATGAACATCAATGCTTGTAAAGATGTTATTACTAGTCATTACCAATTTTGAAAGTTGCACCATGTTATGGATGCATTTCTCTGTATTTGTAATTCATTATATGTAAACATGTTTTTATGTATTATTAAACAGTTTATTTTTCCACCACTACATTCATTTTGTCATCATGAGCTTCATACAATGTCCCACCTTCCTTGATTGCATCTTTGTTTCCGTTGTCAACCTGAAGTTAGAAGCTGATTGGCTACCATGCACAGCTGCACCAGATTTTGCACTTTCCAGTTTTAATGAATCAACCCCTAGGTGTCTAATGGCGCAGGCTAAGCAAAAACAGAGAACTGGGGCAGCTTTTCTGTGCCTATTGCAATCCTTATCAATGTCAATCATAAGAATGGTGGGGCCAAAGCTTCTACATTGTAAGACCCCATTCAGTCTCTGATCAAAAGAGAACAACCAGTAAATACCCTCAACATATTTTCACTGATGCTCACATTTTAAAGTCTGCATGGGCCTCAACCACCACTCACCTACAGTACATAGCAGCAGCTGTCAGATTTCGCCATCTGTGTATCATTTCCTTTACGTCCTGTCCCATAACCAAACAGGAAGTGAGAGGAAATCCCTGAAAATTAAAGGGGAATTCCTTGGGAACACGTAAGTCACCAGAACCAGTGTTCTCATTGGAATATTTCCCCTCAATCACTTTTATAGGGACAACACAAAATTTGGGATTTTCTTTTACTTTCAATGATAATGGTAAACAGGACAAATAGAGAGGGAGAGTGTCCTTAATGGGGGAACAGATAGCAATACAAAGTGGCAAGTGTTCTAATCCTTTGAATGACAATTGCGTGGTCATGCAACACAACACCTAAATAATTTTTTTTTTATAATTTTCTTCACACAAATAGAGCTTTCTTTTGGTGGTATTTAACCACTTTGCAACCGCCCTATAGAGAAAGTACGGCTACAGGGCGGTTGCTTAACTCTAAGTGGCCGTTAATTAACGGCTTCTTAGAATCGCGCTCCCGCGTGCCCCCTGAGGCGTGCACACGGAAGCATCCGTGACCGCCGGGTCCAGAGGACCCGGCGCATCACGGATCACGGTAAATCGCCGCTGATAGCGGCGGTTTACCACGTGATCGCTCCGTCCAATGACGGAGCGATCACTTGTAAACAAACCGGCGTCATGTGCTGACGCCGGTTCCTCCCTCCTCTTTCTGTACCGATCGGTACAGTGTGAGAGGAGAGGGGAGGGAGCGGATGGCAGCGGCAGTGCTGTGGGCTGGATCTGTGACAAATGTAGTCACAGATCCATCCATCCATCCCTCCCTGCTTAGCCATCCCTGCTGCAATGCTCTGCAATACTGGGCATACTCTGGCAATACTGGGCATACTCTGACAATACTGGGCATACTCTGGCAATACTGGGCATACTCTGGCAATACTGGGCTTTATACTGGGCATACTCTGGCAATACCGGGCATACTCTGGTAATACTGGGCATACTCTGGCAATACTGGGCTTACTCTGGCAATACTAGGCATACTCTGCAATACTAGGCATACTCTGCAATACTACGCATACTCTGCAATACTAGGCATACTCTGGGCAATACTCTGGGCATACTCTGCAATACTCCAGGCATACTCTGCACTACTCTGAGCATACTCTGCAATACTCTGGGCATACTCTGCAATACTCTGCAATACTCTGGGCATACTTCGCAATACTCTGGGCATACTTCGCAATACTCTGGACATGCTTCGCAATACTCTGGGCATACTCTTGGCATACAGCGCCCCTGTCCCCGTGAGCTTGCATGCAGAAGCGAAGGCATTTGCAAGTCCCGCCCACATATGACAACGGTGTTCAAACCACACATGTGAGGTATCTCTGCGAACGTTAGAGCGAGAGCAATAATTTTGGCCCTAGACCTTCTCTGTAACTAAAAACATGTAACCAGTAAAAATATTTAAAGCGTCGCCTATGGGAATTTTTAAGTACCGAAGTTTGGCGCCATTCCACAAGCGTGAGTAATTTTGTTTGAAGGGTGACATGTTGGGTATCTATTTACTCGGCGTAACTTTTTCTTTCATATTATGCAAAAACATTGGGCTAACTTTAATGTTTTTTTTTTTAAAGCAAATACCATGCGCGATGAAAAGTTGCAAAAAAACGCCATTGTATTCTCTAGGATCTTTGCTAAAAAGCATATATAATGTTTTGGGGTTCTATGTAATTTTCTAGCAAATAAATGATGATTTTTACATGTAGGAGAGAAATGTCAGAATTGGCCCGGGTGCTCCCTGCATGTTGGGCCTCTGTATGTGGCCACGCTGTGTAAAAGTCTCACACATGGGGTATCGCCATACCCGGGAGGAATAGCAGAATGTGTTTTGGGGTGTAATTTGTGGTATGCATATGCTGTGTGTGAGAAATAACCTGCTAATATGAACATTTTGTGGAAAAAAAATAAAAATAAAAAAAAATCTTGATTTTGCAAAGAATTGTGGGAAAAAATTACAACTTTAAAAAACTCACCAGGCCTCTTTCTAAATACCTTGGAATGTCTTCTTTCCAAAAAGGGGTCATTTGGGGGGTATTTGTACTTTTCTGGCATGTTAGGGTCATGTTAGGGTCTCATGTTAGCATGTTAGGGTGTTAGGGTGAGAGATGCTGTCAGTACATCAGGTGTGATGAAATTGATCAATTTTCAGTAAATGGTACCATACCAAAGATATGTAGCAGTATACATTTTAGGCCAAATTTATGAAGAAAAATTACTTTTTTGCAAAATTTTATAATAGAAATGAAGAAAAATTATTATTTTTTGCAAAATTTTGTTCTTTTTTCATTTATAGCAAAAAAAATAAAAACTGCAGAGGTGATCAAATACCACCAAAAGAAAGCTCTATTTGTGGGAAAAAAGGACAAAAATTTCATTTGGTTACAGTTATTGTCATTCAAACTGTGAGAGCACCGAAAGCTAAAAATTGATCTTGTTATTAAGGGTGTTTAATCACCACTGGGCTTTTTATTTTTAGCTAAAAAAAAAAGAAAAAGACAAAAAAAAGTTTTTTTAGTTACTGTCAGCAATTTTTTTAAATAAGTAATTTTAAACTGATAGGCTGCACTGATGGGCACTGAAAGACAGTGATGGGGTAGCATTGATGAGGATACACTATTATGCATCACTGATGAGCACTGATAGGTGGCACTGATAGGCGGCACTGATGGTTGGCACTGATGGGCACTGAAAGGCAGCACTTATGGGCAATGATAGGTGGCACTGACGCGCGACACTTAAAGGTAGCACTGATTGGCACAGGCTGTTTTCACTGATGGGCACAGAGTGGCATCACTGATTGGGCACTGTTGGGGCTGCATTTTAAACTGATGATCAGTGTTCTGATTACCTTTACACTTTTTTCCTGTGAGGAGATGCCGCTTATCAGCTCTCCTCACCTCACACTGTGAGTGTGAGAAAGGAAAAGCTGATAAACGGCATTCCCTTGTTTACATGTGATCAGCTGTGATTGGACACAGCCGATGACATGTATAAAGAGGCGCGGTCGCGACTAATTAAGCTATTTTATAAGCTTCTTAGATACATGAAAAAGTTTTGGTGATCAATATAATAGGAAATATGATAATGTAGAGCTCACTTATATGACTAAGCACAGTCAGGGTTAGATGTATTAGCAAGGGTGGCCTAAGGCAGGAACTATGTCTATGGAAAACAGCTACCTGGAATAAATACTATAGTGTGATTTTACAGAGTGCTGTTTACACTTTTTGCAAAACATGCTAAGTAGGACAGACAGGGGGACAGATTCAGAAAGGCTTTTGATACGCCGTCGTAAGTACAAATGTGCGCCGTCGCATCTTTACGCCGATTCAGAAAGCAAGATACGCCGAAAAACATGGCTTCAGTCGTCCGGCGTAACTTGCCTACGCAGGCGTATCATGGGCGCATAGTTACGCTGGACGCATTAGACGTTCCCATTAAAAATATGCGAATGAGTAAGATACGCCGATTCACGAACGTAGATACGCCCGGCTGCTTCATATACGCGCTTTGCGTAAGGCTTACGTCTGGTGTAAAGTTACCCCTGCTTTATGAGGCGCAGCTAATGCAAAGGTATGGGCCAGGGATCGACGCCGTCGAATTTTACGTCGTTTACGTCGTTTACGTAGTACGGGTATAGGGCTGGGCGTAGGATGCGTTCACACGTCATAGGCATTGCGCGCTGACGTCACTTAAGGAGTTTTTTCGATGTGATTCTGAGCATTCGCGCGCATTCCCAGTTCGAGCGGCCATTAATTAGCATGGGGTCATGACGCCCACCTCCTTCCTACTTTGAATTAGGCAGGCTTATGCCGGCCCATTTACGATACGCCACAGTAACTTAGGGAGCAAGTGCTTTGTGAATACAGCACTTGCCTCTCTAAGTTGCGGCGGCATAGCGTAAAGAAGATACACTACTCCCACAGAAATATACGCCCATCTTTCTGAATCTGGCCCAGAGTGAGCTATCACTAAGGCCGCGTACACACAACCGAGAAACTCGTCGGGCAAAACTCATCGCTCTCCCCGTCAAGTTCCTAGTTCGGCAGTCAAAAAGCTCGTCGAGCCAAATTTTCCCATTAAACAACGAGGAAATAGAGAACATACTCTCTTTTTGGCTCGACGAGTATTTCGAAAAGTGTACACACGACCGGTTTTCTCGGCAGAATACGTCTCCCATCGAGGTTCTTGCTGGATTCTGCCGAGAAAATCGGTCGTATGTACGCGGCCTTACAGTGTTGCAAAAGGAGGACCTAAAGAGTAGTTAAAGTGGATATAAACCTGAAAACTATTTTTTTTTTAAATTAAGACTTCTACCTGGAACAGTAGAGGATGTTAAGTCATCTGTGCCCAGTCTTGCCACAAAGAGTTAATCCAGCTCTGAGCAATCCTCTTGTCTTTTTTTTTAGTAAGATAAAAAAGGACACACAGATAAGGTTGTGTCGCCACATCCCCCACTGCTGTGACTGACGTCTGCATGAGAGCAGAGAGAGTCTCTGCGATTCCAGCTTCACATCCCTCCTCCTCTCTTCTCCATCTCTCCCAGGATTGGCTGCTCCACACCTCAGCATGATTGGTCATGTGGTGTCTTTCCTTAGTTGTGAATGGATGTTACTCATCATGGGACATGCTCACGGTCACTAAGGAGGATTTTCATGGTGCAGTCAGCTCCCAGAGCCAGCAGAAAGAGGAGGAGAGTGTAGAGGTGTGCAGCGAGTCTTGTGACATCACAACTCCATCCACGAGCTCCGGCAAAAAGATCCACCCACCGATTTCAGAGTTTGACGGGGCTCCTACTGCTGAAGGGGGTGACATTTGCAGGGCAGGGGTACATGCAGGAGGCTTGTATGTACAGTGGGGAAAATAAGTATTTGAACACCCTGCTATTTTGCAAGTTCTCCCACTTGGAAATCATGGAGGGGTCTGAAATTGTCATCGTAGGTGCATGTCCACTGTGAGAGACATAATCAAAAAAAAAAATCCAGAAATCACAATGTATGAATTTTTTAACTATTTATTTGTATGATACAGCTGCAAATAAGTATTTGAACACCTGAGAAAATCAATGTTAATATTTGGTACAGTAGCCTTTGTTTGCAATTACAGAGGTCAAACGTTTCTTGTAGTTTTTCACCAGGTTTGCACACACTGGAGGAGGGATTTTGGCCCACTCCTCCACACAGATCTTCTCTAGATCAGTCAGGTTTCTGGGCTGTCGCTGAGAAACACGGAGTTTGAGCTCCTTCCAAAGATTCTCTATTGGGTTTAGGTCTGGAGACTGGCTAGGCCATGCCAGAACCTTGATATGCTTCTTACAGAGCCACTCCTTGGTTATCCTGGCTGTGTGCTTCGGGTCATTGTCATGTTGGAAGACCCAGCCTCGACCCATCTTCAAAGCTCTAACTGAGGGAAGGAGGTTGTTGCCCAAAATCTCGCAATACATGGCCCCGGTCATCCTCTCCTTAATACAGTGCAGTCACCCTGTCCCATGTGCAGAAAAACACCCCCAAAGCATGATGCTACCACCCCCATGCTTCACAGTAGGGATGGTGTTCTTGGGATGGTACTCATTATTCTTCTTCCTCCAAACACGGTTAGTGGAATTATGACCAAAAAGTTCTATTTTGGTCTCATCTGACCACATGACTTTCTCCCATGACTCCTCTGGATCATCCAAATGGTCATTGGCAAACTTAAGATGGGCCTTCACATGTGCTGGTTTAAGCAGGGGAACCTTCCGTGCCATGCATGATTTCAAACCATGACATCTTAGTGTATTACCAAGAGTAACCTTGGAAACGGTGGTCCCAGCTCTTTTCAGGTCATTGACCAGCTCCTCCCGTGTAGTCCTGGGCTGATTTCTCACCTTTCTTAGGATCATTGAGACCCCACGAGGTGAGATTTTGCATGGAGCCCCAGTCCGAGGGAGATTGACAGTCATGTTTAGCTTCTTCCATTTTCTAATGATTGCTCCAACAGTGGACCTTTTTTCACCAAGCTGCTTGGCAATTTCCCCGTAGCCCTTTCCAGCCTTGTGGAGGTGTACAATTTTGTCTCTAGTGTCTTTGGACAGCTCTTTGGTCTTGGCCATGTTAGTAGTTGGATTCTTACTGATTGTATGGGGTGGACAGGTGTATTTATGCAGCTAATGACCTCAAACAAGTGCATCTAATTTAGGATAATAAATGGAGTGGAGGTGGACATTTTAAAGGCAGACTAACAGGTCTTTGAGGGTTAGAATTCTAGCTGATAGACAGGTGTTCAAATACTTATTTGCAGCTGTATCATACAAATAAATAGTTAAAAATTCATAAATTGTGATTTTTGGATTTTTTTTTTTTTTGATTATGTCTCTCACAGTGGACATGCACCTACAATGACAATTTCAGACCCCTCCATGATTTCCAAGTGGGAGAACTTGCAAAATAGCAGGGTGTTCAAATACTTATTTTCCCCACTGTATAAATACTTTAATACTGTGACATTAGTTTATACTTGGTTAAGTGGTGGGTTTGCATCCACTTTAAGCAGAGCTTTGAGCAGTGCAGTTTCTTTAAAGGATTTTAAATAAAAAATTGGTTTGGCAGCCTTGGATTTCCAATGCTCAGTCATCCTGCTTTGATAACCTCCTTATGTCAATCTGAGGACTCCAAACCACTGTTCCATGAGACCTCTTTATTTTTATCGCTATCTATTCTTTCTTCTTTTTTTTTCTACCTTCCCTGGGATCTTTATTTTGTTTCGGCTCTTCTGCTTTTCTTTTAACTCTGTATCTCATTTTAATAAGCGTGTAAACCTTTTAGGCCTTTAGAACATGGCCTGGTTATGACTGGTTATGACGTTACTGAGTTTTCAGCTCTTTTCTCTTTTTTTTACCCTCTGTGTTCTCACAATTGCAATTTCTTTGGCCTGATGTTTCAACAAACCTTAAAATCAACACTCCAACCAGATAGAGTATAGTTTTGTTTTTTGTGACGTTGTGAAGTTCTGGATTTACGTATTTTCATTGTTATACGAAACTATGACAATGTTATGTTTGCATTTTCTCATGCATACTGTATGTTTTTTAATTGTTAATGCCATCGGTTCTGTTTTGTATGCTATAAAGACAGAGCCTTTTGTAAAATAAATTCTCTAGTGCTTCACTGAAATTGAGTATATCAAATAATTATCAGTGTGTGAGGACAATTTCCAAAATGTTTATGATAGAATGTAAAACAATATGTAGTAAGAGCCGGTTCACACTGGGGCGACTCGTCAGACGAGTTGCGTCCCATTGAAGGCAATGGAACCGTTCTAATAAGAGGCGAACGACTGTACGACTTCGGGGGCGGCTCGGGGCGACCTGCATTGACTTCTATACAGAAGTCGTTTTGCCGCAGCTATGTGAACTGGCTCTTACAGTTTTTCAGCAAGTAATTATTTATAATACTAATAATAAACACAACATATACAACCTGTTTTAAAAAAAAATATGTATTTCCATCCTCCAAAGTAATTCTACATAAATCACGCGACACACAGAGTCCATGGGTGGCCATGGCTGCCCTTACACAACACATGGGGAAAGGCAGAAAGTGGCAAATTAAGGAGGGAAACTGGAGTGCTGGAATGCTGGCAGTGAGGAAGCGAAGTAATTGTTTTGGGACATTTCAAAGGGGACGTTTCACCCCTCCATGATAAAAGAACATCATGCAGGGATCTACTGCATCTATCCAAGAGGGAGCACAAAGTACCCTACTCTCGGGCCCTTTGTCACATCTCCTGATGGTGGCCTGCCAGGCTGCATGCTCAGATAAGGGTCTGGTATGGATATTGGGAGGGACACGCCTCATTTTTTTTTGGCATGGGGTTCCCCTCAAAGTCCATACCAGGTATGGATTGGAAGGGGGACACCCACACCATTTTCTTTCCCTTTAACAACCAGCTATTTACAGTGTTTAGAATTCACTGTGCAGTGCTCAGTGCATTGTTGGGCACTTGGCGGGTGAAAATCCCGCCTAGCCCCCGCAAATTTGGGTGTTCGCTGAACAGGCAATTTTCAGGCTGAACTTTTGCTCTGTTCACCCAACTCTAATGCTGATTAGGACATTACTTGCTTTAGACCCCTTTCACACTTTTACCACCTGTTTACCGCGTTTTAGCGCCTGTGAAGCACCTAAAAACTGCCTTCCATTCTCTGCAATGGGTGCTTTCACACCTGGGTGGTGTAATTGTGGGACAATCGTAAAAGTCCTGCAAGCAGCATTTTGGGGCAGGATACAGCGTCCCAAAATGCCCCTGCCCATTTCAATGAAAATCGCTTGGGAATCGCTGCAACAAGGGGGTTTTTAACCTCTACTTTGGAGTTAAAAACACCCCCCTAGTGGCCGAAAAAAGCAGCGCTAAATCGAGAACCCGGTAGCAGCCACAGTGTGAAAGGGGTCTAATTGATACTACATAACAAAAGTGTCCCTCCTGTATACGTATTATATAGAATTATTTTTTCCACCAGGCTACTCCCTTTTTCTATTAAATTTTTGTATTGTATTTGTATTGTAATTTTTCATACTATTTATGGAATCATTTATATGTCTTATTTTTACTTACTTTCATAAGGCTTATATTATATTATGGGCGTGTATGATTACCGTATATTCTTTATGACATTTTTTTAATAAAATGTATATATATATATATATATATATATATATATATAATTGTCATTTGTATTTGATACCCCATTAGGCTTTTGTATAAGTATACATGGTAATTGATATCATTTTGATTATATTGCTGTCACGACCGGGTGTCAGGCTCAGAGGCCAATTGCTAAAGCAGTGTCAGAACAGGTATACAGGCAGTACAGTAGTCCAGGAACAGGCCTAGGGTCTAACACGGGTGGTTGCAGATTGGGATCAGGCAATAGAGAAGTCCAGGTACAGGCCAAGGGTCAAACACAGGTGGTTGCAGATACAAATGGCAGCAGAGCAGACAAATCGCAAGGCACTGGCTGGGAAGGCACAATAACCTGGCAAAGAGGAAGTGCTGAGATCAGGCTTATGTAGGAAGTTCATGGGAGGAGCAAGGGGTTCAAGGTTCAAGGCAATCAAGACACAAGGCAGAGTATTCCAATGGATCAGGTAGGTTTGTCCAGCAGATCAGGCAGGGAGCTGTCCAGCATCCCGGATAGCTCAGAGGGATGAGACAATGGCAGACACAGACGAGGTCCCAGGTCTTGACAGTACTCCCCTCCTCTAAGGACGTCCTCCGGCCGTCCTAGGGCTTGGCTTGTGAGGAAATTTCTGGTGCCATACTCTTGTTAATCTAGGGAGTGAACCTTATCATTGCTTCAGAAGTTCCTGCCGGGGAGATTCTCCTCGCTTGCAAGGCTTTTTCAAACATCTCCAGCTCCTGCTTACGGATAAGGGTGCCATTCGAGGCATACATACAGTCAGGTGGTAGAACTTCTTTGGCAAGACAGGAATTAGTGATGGAGCCAGACTTTAAGGAAGGGGTGATGGTATCAGGAACAGGTGTTTTCTTAGAATGTAGCAAAGGGGTCTCTGGAGCAGGAGGTGGTTCTTTGGCAGGACAGGGTGGTATAACGGCATTTACCACTGTGGAGTGTGGGATTACTACTGGAACTGATCTGTTGTCAGGAAGATGCATAGTTGCCTTTAGGCCAGATGGTAGGGGTTTCACAGGGGTATTGGTTGCGGGTTCAAGAGGGACACTGGCATTGTTGACCACCGTAGTCAGGGAACCCATTTGTGCCATTGAACATGGACAGGCCTTACAGCAACCTTGACAGTTCACAGGCCAAACAGCAGGGATAGCAGGATGAGTCCCAATAGTACACACTTGAAGAACCTTTGGCCGAGGTGGGCGAGTTGGGCAGAGGGAGATAAGGTGCCCTCTTTCTCCACAATGGAAACAAAGGCCACAGCCTCTCCTCCGCTCTCTTTCAGCTTTAGACAGCTTGGTCTGGATGACCCCGATCTCCATAGGTTCCACATCTTCCAGGGTAGGCATGTGTATATCCACAGGAACGCCAAGACTTTGTGGTGTTAGGGCTTCACGGCTTGGCACATACTGGGATGGCTTGGAGTTGTATCTGTACTCCTGTTCCTGGGTCCCTGTAGGCCACATGAGCTAGGAGCAGACTTCGGAACCCTGGTTTTCTTGGAAACTGTACAGTGAGAGTCCAGGACTAGCATAAATGCTTCCCAGATGTCCAAGACTGGACTCCTTTGCTGTAGTACCTGATGAGCCCATGTTTTGCTTGGTCCAGTGAGCAGGTTGATAGTAGCGCGAACCTTTATATAATCTGTGGCATAGGTCCTAGGCTTAAGAGCAAACAACAGCTCGCAATCCATCTTGAAGCACAAGAATGATGCACGGCTACCATCAAACCTCTCTGGCATCTCCACAAATGGCTCAGGGCATGCTGGTTCCAGGGCTAGATGTACTGTACCTTTCAGTAACAGAACTTCTTGCTGGAGCTCCAAAAGTTGCTGCCTGAGAGGAGCCACAGCCTTTGCTAAAGCGGCCTCCATGTTTTAGGCCAGGTTATTCTGTCACGATCGGGCATCAGGCTCAGAGGCCAATTGCTAAAGTAGTGGCAGAACAGGTATACAGGCAGTATAGTAGTCCAGGAACAGGCCTAGGGTCTAACACGGGTGGTTGCAGATTGGGATCAGGCAATAGAGAAGTCCAGGAACAGGCCGAGGGTCAAACACAGGTGGTTGCAGATTGGGATCAGGCAATAGAGAAGTCCAGGAACAGGCCAAGGGTCAAACACAGGTAGTTGCAGATACATATGGCAGCAGAGCAGACAAATCGCAAGGCACAATAACCTGGCAAAGAGGAAGTGCTGAGATCAGGCTTATATAGGAAGTTCATTGGAGGAGCAAGGGGTTCAAGGTTCAAGGCAATCAAGACACAAGGCAGAGTATTCCAATGGATCAAGTAGGTTTGTCCAGCAGATCAGACAGGGAGCTGTCCAGCATCCCAGATAGCTCAGACGGAAGAGACAATGGCAGACACAGACGAGGTCCCAGGTTCAAGCCCAGGTCCTGACAATTGCATATATAAATGGTGCAGCGCTCACCACTCAGGCTCTCGGTGATCAGATCACGTAAGGATTTAGGGCTGGGCTCCTCCTTCCTATATAGGTATCCTGTATAGGTGCACAGGAGAATATTTACCTAAAAAACATGACAGAATGCTATTACTAGAGGCCCCTGATGATGTCCTATTGGACGAAACATGTAGGAAAAACACTGCATTAGATCTCAGTCAGCAGCTTTACTTCATGAGGTATCTATGCATTCTCAGATAGTGTTGCTCACGAATATTCGCATTGCGAATATTCGCTACGAATATTGCATATTTGAGTATTCGCGAATAACTCGAATATCGCGGCGAATATTCGTATTTTTCAAATTTCGCAATAAATTTCGCAATAAATTTCGCATTCGCGAAATTTCACAATAGCGAAAATTCGCAATAGCGAAATTTCACAATTTTTTTTTTTTTTTAAAATATAGCGAATATTCGTAAATATCGAATATTCGTGATATTTTATCCAAAAAAAAAATAGCGAAATTTCGCAATCATTTTCGCTTTCGCATATGCGAAATTTCGCTATTTTTTTTTTTTTATAAAATATATGGAATATTCGTAAATATCGAATATTCGTGATATTTTATCCAAAAAAAAAATAGCGAAATTTCGCAAACATTTTCGCTTTCGCATATGCGAAATTTCGCATTTGCGAAATTTCGCTATTTTTTATTTTTTTTTATAAAATATAGCGAATATTCGTAAATATCGAATATTCGTGATATTTTATATAAAAAAAAAAATCGCAAAATTTCGCATTGGCGAAAATTTGCAATTTTTTTTTTTTTTTATAAAATATCACGAATATTCGATATTAACGAATATGGCGTATTCCGCTCATCACTATTCTCAGATAAGCTTTAGAGCAACCCCATTGTGGTTTGGCTGGCAAGGAAGGAGAAAGCTACAATGAGTTATCAAGCTTTTTTGCTACAAACTTTGCAGCCCATATTTCTGGGCAGTGTTGAATTTACTGGGTGGTGTGTTGTTGCCATACACTGGGAAGATTTCCTCTTGATTGAAATGAGGTGGTGAGTGACACAACATTCTTGATTTCTTGCACTTTGGTGAATTATATTTCAGAGGCTTTCTCTGCATTACTTTTTTTATTGTAGATGTGTTATTATAATGGTCACTAGTTGCCCTGCATACATGGACATATGAATTGAAGATTAAGGCCCGGATTCACAAAGCACTTACGCCGACATAACTCACCTTTTCCCGGTGTAGTGTAAATATGCGCCCGGCGTATGTGTGCGCCACAGTCACAAACCAAGATACGCCTAAAAATAGGCCATCCTACCCAGACGTATCTTACTTACGCCGGCGTGGAGTGGGTGCAAATATGGCCTGGACGTATGTTGCTTCTCCCATTGATTAGGCATTCAAATATGCAAATGAGGGAAATACAGCGATTCACGAACGTACTTGCTCCCGGCGCATTATATACGCGGTTTGCGTAAGTTTTACGTCCGGCGTAAAGTTATTTCCCATAGATGAGGTGCAACCTATGCAAAGGTATGAACCAGGGAACACAAGCCTACGTATTATACGTTGGACGTCTGTGAATATGGGCCGACGTGGGTCTGGATGGGCGTAGGTTACGTTCACGGCGTACATAGTGATCGGGGGTATCTTAGGCAGTTGTTCCGACGTGGTTGTGCGCATGCGCACGGGGATATGTCCACGTCTCGACGCATGCGCAGTTCATTTTAAGTACTTGTCTGGCGCCCGGCCCATCATTTGCATGGGGTCACGCTTCATTAACATGGATCACGCCCACTTCCAGCCCACTTCCACCTAATCCACTTACGCCAGCCTGCGCCTTCAAAATGTACGCTATGCCGGCGCAGAGTTGGGAGCAATAGCTTGGTGAATTCAGTGCATGCCGCTCGGCGCTGCGCCGGCGTAGCGTAAAAGAGAATGTGCGCCGATGTCTGTGAGTCCGGACCTGAGGTGGCGTACACACGGCCGAGGTTCTCGCTGAAAACCAGCGAGAACCTCGCTGGTATGTGCATTCCAGCGAGGACCTCGGCCGTGTGTACGGTCTCGGCGAGCTTCCCGTCGGGAAGCCCGTCGAGCAGAAATAGAGAGCACGCTCTCTATTTCCTCGACGGCCCGCCTGGAAGAATGGCTGGTTGCCATTCCCGACGGGCGGGTCGCCGATTTCGACGGCCGGGAGAGAGCCTCGATGGGCGGAACGATGTGTTCTGCCCGTCGAGGATCTCTGCCGTGTGTACGCGGCCTAAGAGTTTATATCATTTTCACTGGCTGCACAATTGAGGTATTCACAGAATGGCTTATTTTTCTTTGCATTCATTGCAGCATAATTGAAACAATACTTTATCAGCTGAGATTGTCGTTCTCCAGGCAGACTAACACTTAGTACACCTCCATCTGTCATGGTCCCTTGTTGGGCAGCTGCTCCCGCCAAGCTCACACTAGATTCTCTCTGCTTCTTCTTGGATGGAATAGTCGTCTACCTGTCGTTTTGATGATCCTCTGCCATATTGTGTCACTATCTCCTGGCCTGAGACCCTCCCACTCACATATTCCCAGCCTGAGGCCTATCACCCGGAATAAAGAATGACTAGTACAAAAGCATTTTCAATGCTTTACTGCAAACTGTTTAGCTAATCACTCTGACAATATTACATTTCTTTTTCACAACACAGCAGTCATTCGTATGGATTCCTGACAATAGTCTGTAGTGCAGAACATTACACCTCCATTTATATGACTTCTTGACAGTTGCACTATTGCAACCATCTTCCCAGATATAACCAGACTCTTCCTTCAGGTGAATTACCGTACACTAAAGGTGTATCTTTCTCATACATGGGGTGCTTCTCCTTAGCAGTGGCGGCTGGTGCTCACATTTTTTTTGGGGTGCAAACAAACTAAAAATTCAGGTAAAAAAAACCATAAATTTAAGCCTCACTATGCCCATCAAACACAGCCACTGCGCCCATCAAATGCAACAACTGTGCCATCAAACACAGCCACTGTGCTTATCAAATGCAGCCACTGTGCCCATCAAACGCAGCCATTGTGCCATCAAACGGTGCCACTGTGCCCATAAAATGCTGCCACTGTGCCATCAAATACAGCCATTGTGCCCACCAAATGCTGCCACTGTACCATCAAATGCTATGACTGTGCCCATAAAATGCAGCCACTGTACCCATCAAAAGCTGCCACTGTGCCCATCTAATGCTACAACTGTGCCCATCAAACGCTGTCATCGTGCCATCAAATGCTGCCACTGTGCCATCAAATGCAGCCACCGTGCTCATCAAATGCTGCCACTGTACCATCAAACGCTGCCACTGTGCCCATCAAACACTGTCACTGGGCTATCAAATGCTGCCAATGTGCCATCAAATGCAGCCACTGTGCCCATCAAATGCTGCCAGTGTGCCCATCAAATGCTGCCACTGTGACCCCCCACCGGCTCACCATCTGCCGGGCACTGACCCTGTCTCGTTGGGCAGTGGGTGATGGCGACGAGCAGGGGCGGACTGACCATTGAGGAACTCGGGCACTGCCCGAGGGCCCCATTCCACTAGGGGGCCCCATCAGGGTTGCCAGGCTCATTAAAACCAGGGACAGTATGTAAAAATCTGTGTTTTTTTTACATCTGTCCCTGATATGTCCAAAACCTACATGCTTTTGATGTGAAAATCCAGAGATTTTAGCTGCCCCGCCTCTGCACTGCCACCTGGCTTGGTGGCCATCTGTAACCCGGGGGCCCCATAATCTTCTATTGCCCGGGGGCCCCATGAGTTGTCAGTCCGCCCCTGGCGACGAGCCTAAATAGGGGGAGAGAGGGGGCGGTGATCGTGCGCCCTTATGGACACACCGCTACTGCTCCTTAGGCTCCCCTGAAGCAAGCCACAGGAAGCTTGACAAAAGTTAGGGGTGGCAAGGTTTTTCCATATTTTCCTATGTGTCCCCTGTTCACCCTGGTGGTTCAGCTCTGCAAGGGTCTCACTTTTTCCTCACAGTACAGCACTATGCCTTACTAATCAGGGGTGTCCTGCTCCCATACCTCAACTCCAATAGGCCCAACCTACTGCTAGCATATAAAGGGGCACTAACTCCACCTACTACATCACCAATGGAGGGGCAATAAATAAAGGGCACTTGCTGTCAGGATCAGGATCAGGATCTGAACCCAGGACCTCTGGTGCATCTGACAATAGCTTTTCTTGCTAGGCAGCTCCCTGACTGATCCCTTGGATGAACTTACTTTCTATATTATTTCAGCTGAAGCCTAAACTCCTTGTTCCTCCCATGAACTTTCTAGCCATGCCTTTGCACATCCTTGCCAGATTATTGTGCTCTTTTTTACCCAATATCTTGCTTTTTACACACCTGATTTCATCTGCATCTTCATTTGTTAGTGACCTTTGGCTTGTTCCTAGACTATGCTTCTGCTTGATCCCAGTCTAAGGCCGTGTACACACAACCGAGGTTCTCGCTGAAAACCAGCGAGAACCTCGCTGGAAGCTGCATTCCAGCGAGGACCTCGGCCGTGTGTACGCTCTCGGCGAGCTTCCCGTCGGGAAGCCCGTCGAGCAGAAATAGAGAGCACGCTCTCTATTTGCTCGACGGCCCGCCCGGAAGAATGGCTGGTTGCCATTCCCGACGGGCGGGTCGCCGATTTCGACGGCCGGCAGAGAACCTCGACGGGCGGAACGATGTGTTCTGCCCGTCGAGGTTCTCTGCCGTGTGTACACGGCCTGAAACCATTTGTTACCGTCCTTTGGATTGTTTACTAACTATGCTTCAGCTTGATCTCTACCTGCTACATCTGCTATTGCACCCGGCTTGTCACCTCCTGGTGGGGCGATCCTGAGGACTGTGACCTAGCACTAGTATGCTGCGAAACCTATCTCCACTATTAGGGGCTCTGATAAAGAGCTTAGAGCCTGTGCCTCTGGTGAGCCTGCATCACGTACAAGGGGAATTTACACTTGTATCTATCCGGCTGCTTTTGGTATGAGAAGTCTACCAATCGACTTCTGTACAGTCAGCATGTTGTTTTTTTTCCTGATCGATCAGTGTTGCTGTCTATAGAATACAATGACTCAGCTGAAAGGATTCCTCTATCCACATTGAGTGTGTAGCTGGGGGAATTTTTTGTAACGGAAAACATATATGTATGGCCTGGTTTACACCTGCAAACACAGAGTGTAGGTGGGGTGCAGCTTGGTGCAGCAGCAATAACACACTCAGTCCCAGTGCGATGAAATTATGCAGACAGTTTACAATAACCAAGTGGGAAGGCAGCCCAGCTGGGAACACTCACAGTTCCAACAGCATGTAGAAAGCAGGATTCAGCCAAACTGACAGCGCCTGTTGAGAGGGGTAGAATTTGGCCTGGCTGTTTTGTGCCCAAGCAGAAAGGTGTCCAGAGAAGTTGCGAGCCCTCTGCTTTCCCTTCTCGCCAGGAACCTTTCCCTGCTGATAGTTCTGCCCTTACCACATGGGGTACCTGTCTCTACTCTACTCACTCACACAATGCTTGCCAAACCTGGGAGCCAGGGCCTTAAAAATGCTCTCCCTAACCCAAAATGGCTGTTGGAGTCCCATGGGGGTGGTGGCATCCAATAGGATAGCTTCCTCATATACATTTCAGCCACTGTACCAAACGCGGCCACTGTCCCCATCAAACGCAGCCACTGTGCCCATCAAACGCAGTCACTTTGCCCATCAAACGCAGCCACTGTGCCTATCAAACGCAACCACTGTGCCCATCAAATGCAGCCACTTTGCCCATTAAACCCAGCCACTGTGCCCATCAAACTCTCCCACTGTGTCCCAAGTGCTGCCACTGTGCCCCAAATGTTGCCACTGTACCCCAAGTGCTGCCACTGTGCTCCAAGTTTTTCCACTGTGCCCCAAATACTGCCACTGTGCCCCAAATGTTTCCACTGTGCCTGATGTGCTGTCACTGTTCCCCAAGTGTTGCCACTGTGCCCCATGTGCTGCCACTGTGCCTCAAATATTGCCACTGTGCCCCATGTGCTGCCACTGTGTCCCAAGTGTTGCCACTTTGCCCCATGTGCTGCCACTGTGCCCCAAGTATTGCCACTGTGCCCCAAATATTGCCACTGTGCCCTAAATGTTGCCACTGTGCCCCATGTGCTGCCATTGTGCCCCAAGTGTTGCCACTGTGCCCTATGTGCTGCCACTGTGCCCCAAGTATTACCACTGTGCCCTATGTGCTGCCACGGTGCCCCTAAGTGCTGCCACTGTGCCCCTAAGTGCTGCCACTGTGCCCCAGGTGCTGCCACTGTGCCTCAAGTGCTGCCACTGTGCCTCCTTCATCTGCCCGGCACTTACCTTGTCTCGGGTAGGCAGCGGGTGACGGCGGCAGGCGGTGTCCGGTGTTCTTCATCTTCCGGAACCCCGATGTCTTCTCCCGCCCACTCCTCCTCTGCTGTGATTGGACGCCTGATAGGTGGTTCCTGATAAGCGGTTCAATGTTATGAAAGCAAATTCCTTTGCCTTCCTAACATACACGTGAGTGAGAAGCAAACGCATTCAACCCACTGGTTCAACGGAAAAAAAAATATATGTATGGCCTGGCTTACACCTGCAACACACAGTGTAGGTGGGTTGTAGTGTGATGCAGCAGCAATAACTCACTCAGTCCTGGTGTGATGAAAGGACTCGTATTGAAAATATGCAAAGACAGTTCACAATAACCCAGTGGAAAGGCAACCCAGCCAGGAACACTCACCTACAACCTGCTTATTGTTTCCAAGCTGTTTTCTTTTATGGCACATTTAAATTCAGTTTTGTCTCTATTAGTGTACTATGATTCACAGCAGAAATGGGTGTTGCAGGGCAATGCTTTCCTTCAAATCTGAGGGGGTTTTAACTCAGGAAGATGAGAAAATGTATGTTTGCAATATGATGGAGAATTACGCTAAAAGTGATAATAAACCTTATTTTTTTAAGCACTTTCAGGTTATGCGGCTTCTTTATGTTTTAATCCTTTATGGGCACTGATAGGCACTGGCTGGCACTGATGGGCACAGACAAGGCTGCACTAATGGGCACCAATTAGAGGGCATTGATGGGCACTGACAAGGCGGCACTGATGAGCATTGATAGGCAGCACTGACAGGCACTGATAGGCGGCACTGATATGCTGCACTGATGGGCACTGATATGCTACACTAATGGGTACTGATATGCTGCATTGATGGACACTGATATGTTGCACTGATGGACACTGATATGCCACATTGATGGGCACTGATGGGGCTGCACTGATAATCAGGGCACTGAGGCATAGTTCCCTGAATATCAGCATAAATGTCCCATGTAACTGGAAAGCCAATTATTGGCTTTGCGTTCCTCCGACACTGACAGCACTGATGAAAGGAAATACTGATAACCGGCATTTGTTACATTTGATCACCTGGGATTGGACAAAGCTGATCCTACACCCTCGGCTCTTTAACCTGAACGGTGTTGCGCTGTGTCTCAAGGCGCAATGTAATGGATGTCATATGATGTCATATGATGTCCAGTCAGGATGGCATAGCCCGTCTGGCCATCAATTTGCCATAGGCTGAGCGGGATGGTGTTAATAATATGTGATCATCCCAAAATCAAACCAACATGCTTTGATCCCATTTTAATTCAATGCAGGACACAGTTTGTCCCCTATTGGTTGCCACGATGCAGACAGCTCTTGCTACCTTGCATCTTTAGTTGCTAGGATGCAGGCCACCGACATGCAGTAATGCAGTAGCGGTGGATGATGTAAAAGGAGGGGGGTTTAATGTGAAGAGGATTCCTGATGTGAAGGGGGGACCCGGCTGTGAAGGAGGTTCCAGATGTAAAAGGGGGCTTCTGATGAGAAGGATGGGCTCCCTCTGTTGTGCCAAGTAGCTTTTTAAATACAGTTGGGCACAGTCCGCTACTAGTAGTCCCACCTTGTATTCTGCCCCCTGTCCCTTACATTTCAAAAGAAAAAGTGACAACCCCAATTGTGTGCTGCTCAATGTTCTCCTTGCTTAATGGAAACTTGCAGTGCAAAGATCTTCCTGCTTCTGCTTAAAGTGGAAGTAAACCCTTCTATCATTTTCAGCCAAGGAAGCTGCCATCTTGGCCTATGTTTAATCTTCAACTGCCGTGGTGCTGCACATGTGATCAGTTATGACACCAGCCATTGGATGGTTTGACTGTCTGGTTGAGAGCACAACCAATGTGACAGTTGGCAATCCCGGCATGCCGGAAATTTAACTGCTTTTTGAAACTGTTAAATCGATGAGTTTACTTCCGCTTAAATTCATTCTATAAATTTGTGTTTATGCCACCTCTCTTGCTGCTTCTGGAAAATTCCTTCACCAGTCATGAGATCACCAGTGATCAGTGGGCATATCTCTGACATTTAGAAGCAAAGCTGTGCCTCTGCCAAGTTGGCTCCTCCACACCGAGTCAAAATGCAGAACAAGACATGTTGGTCATTTATGAGGAAAATGTTAGCTGCAGGGGGAACACAGGCATTGACTAGTCCTGAACCCTATGCCTACCTTTTGTGGGCACAGGTTCCATAGTTCATGTCCTCTTTAAAGTGATACTAAAGGTAAAATGTTTTTTGTCTTAAAATAAAAAAGAGATTTTATTTTCCTGCTCTTTACAATGATATTGTATAGAGCGGTCCCTTGCCTCCTTGTTGGTGGTCCCCTGCTGGCACTGTCTTTGTCTTTATCCTCCAAGTGCCCCCTTAGCAAGCTGTGTGCTGTGGGAGAGAGTGATAAAATGTGATGTGTAAATCAAGGTAAATGTTAGTGAACCAACACACAAAGACATTTTTTAATATACAGATCATATCTGTTGAGGGCAATGTATTGTCATAGATCCCCAACAAGCTTTATGTGTTTTATTTCCATGATTAGTTCAGCTGCTTCTATTTATTGTATAAGACTGACATCTACTGTGCGTTGTATCTATTGCAACCTAAGGATAGGCTTACGTCAACTATAAAGGGCATAGTTTTAAATGTCCTTTAGAACTGGCTTCATATGGTTAGTAGAAGCAGAAGAGTGCTGTTTCAGTCCAGCCCACACTGCTATCTTTCTCCTGATGGATACTGCTAAATCAATGCTTTATTGTGGCTCAACATTTGAGTTCAATATTTGGTTGGTGCAGTGATTTGCTGAGTGAACATTAGAGATTGTACTAAACTGTTTATCTTAGTACACCTGTTTGAACCTGACAGTTGGGAACACTTTGCATTTGTTAAAAATGCTTGCTAGGTGCCTTATTTTTAGGGGCACACTGAGAACTTACGGGGCCCCCAGGAAATAGGAGATTATGGGTCCCTCAGGCAATAGATTATGGGGCCACACAGTATACACACATACATACAGTATACATACACAGTATACACACACAGACACACAATATACACACACAGTATACATACACACAGAATACACATACACACACTGAAAAGGTACTTGAGAGGCGGGGCAGCTATAATCTTGGGATTTTTTTAAAAAAACAGATTTTTACATGCTATTCCTGGTTTTACTGAGGCTGGCAACCCTGATGGGGCTCCTAGTGGCATGGGGCCCTCAGGCAGTGCCCGAGTCCGTCAGTCCGCCCCTGCTTATTTTATACTCTGATCTTACCCTTTACTTGCACCAGAAAGATGACTTAAATAACAGAAGATAGCATGCATAAAGTTCTGTGTAAAGAGCACAACATGTAAAGATGTGCACCCCTTTTTTGATGCACTTAGAATGGATTAGATTCATTTGTTCTATCATCATTCAAAACATTTCTCAATTTTACTTTCTATTTATTCTATTATTGTTTATTATATTTCTATTGTTAATTGAAATAGAACATTTAAAATAATATGTTCTATTATATTATATTATTTTTTATATTATTGTTATATATTTGGTAGGTAACGAAGGATGGCTCGCTAACCGTGGCTCCTGATAACTTGTCTAGCTGAATCAATCAACGCCCAGCAATCACTGTCCTGAAACACTCTCCTTTGTATCACTTAAAGCGGAGTTCCACCCTTAAAATCACTTTGTTTCATTACATCCAGCATACTGGCGTCAGCGCCAGTATGCTGTTTTTTTTTTTTTTTAATGCACGTACTTACTTTATATAAAATCATTGAATTTCTGGCGCACCGCGGAATGTCGCCGCTATAAGGCGTCACGCCTTCCGGAAACAGCCGATTAGCGTTCGGCTTTTCTCGGCGCCTGCGCACAGACCCAGGAGCTGACTGTGCAGGCGCCGAAAATAGCCGGTCCTAGTTCGGGTTTTTTCGGAGGGCGTGACGCGGCTATATACGGCGCCTGCGCTCCTGGGTCTGTGCGCAGGCGCCGAGAAAAGCCGAATGCTAATCGGCTGTTTCCAGAAGGCGTGACGCCTTATAGCAGCGACATTCCGCGGTGCGCCTGAAATTCAATGATTTTATATAAAGTAAGTAAGTGCATTAAAAAAAAAAATAAACAGCATACTGGCGCTGACGCCAGTATGCTGGATGTAATGAAACAAAGTGATTTTAAGGGTGGAACTCCGCTTTAACTTGATGCATCCTTTGGCATTTTGGTAGAGAATACACACAATGATACATGTGAAAACATTCTTAAATCACATGCAAATACAGACATGAAATCGTTCACGAAAATTCATACCCTGCAGTTGCAAGTCTGAAATATAATTTTTTTGTATTTAAAAACACAGAATTGGGTCCTTTTTAACTTTTCTAAAGTGATCCTAAAATGGGAACAAAAACACCCCCCTTTTTAAATGCCAGACAAGGCAGGGAGACCATAGATTGGAATTTGTATGTGTCACAGAGAAATCACATAAAAATTATAAAATTAACAATTTTTTATTCCATAAAGATAAAAATGGTAAGATATAAAACACCATTGCAATTCACGTATGAAGCTCATATTGCAGTATTAAGGAATGTAACACATTTTACAAAGGGTTTGCTAGTTCAAGATCCACTCCTTGATTGTGTATTCTATATTGTGAATTGTACTTTCTACAAAAGTAAACAAAACTATAAATAAAATGTACAAATATATATATATATTTTGTACATATTGTCAATAGTTTTGTTTACTTTTGTAGAATGTACAATCCATGATATAGAAAATATACAATTAAAGAGTAGATACTGAAGAAATAAAGCCTTCAGGCCTCGTACACACGGACGGACATATCCGATGCAAACGGTCCTCGGACCGTTTTCATCGGATATGTCCGCCGGGCTATTTTGGTCCGATGGCGTGTACACACCATCGGATCAAAATCCCCGCCGGCAGACAGCGCGGTGACGTGGCGGTGACGTTGACGCCGCCACGTCACCGCACCAGGAAGTAAACAACTTTCACGTATGCGTCGCATCCATACGACGCTTGCGCGGGTAGATATGTCCGCTGGTGAGTGTACTGACCAGCGGACATATCCGACGGACATGTGTCCGGCGGAAAAGTTTCAAAGCATGCTTTGGAAAATTTCCGCTGGAGAAAACAGTCCGAATCCGTCTGTTTGCCCCTACAGACGAGCAGATTTTTCGGCTGAAATGGTCCGTTGGACCATTTCCAGCGGAAAAATTCCGTCGTGTGTACGAGGCCTCAAAGAAATGTGTTGGTTGTTCCCAATGAGAAACAAGAAAATATGTGTTGAAAAAAACAGAACTTCTCCACATACAGGGGTTGAATAAAATTATGGAAACAAGTATGGTAAAAGAACAAAATTGTTACCTAATATGTTGTTGGACTGCCTTTGCCATCCAAAACGGTCTAAAATTTCCAGGGGATGGAAAAATATTGGTCTTGGATGGTGGATAATGGAATCTGATACCACATTTCATGCAAAAATCTGGGTCACAATCCTGCGCAATGTCCTTTTGTCTCTTTCGGTCATTTGACCACACTTATGCTTATCAGATGATGTTTTTTCCAGAAACTGTATATGTTGTCATAACTTTTAATACTGTTCCTCGCGACAATGCAAAAAAATTTGCAACTTCAGACACAGGTAAGCGGGCACCAACAATTTGCCTTTTTTGAAACTCTGACATGACTAGCAGCGCTAGTGAGGATTCCCACCTGTTAGATAGGTGTCTCATCACACAGCAGGAGCAAAAGTTAATGTTATATCACTGTCACGTCACACCAAGCCAGTAACTAATGATTAGAACTTCTATATGTCTGTAGAGGTTTCTCAGGTGTAACCACTAGTTCACTTTCAGATTCACAGAAAGTTAGGGTTAATTCATCACAACCTCTGAAAGTAACATACAACATAAACTAAGTGCTACCTTATTGTGGCATAAGCGTAGCTCAGTATTAGTAAGCAGGTATCATATAAGCAGAAGGCAAGCGGCTGTGCATAAGATTTCACAATGGGATGAGTAACTAGGGTTTATAAGCAAAAGAACAGGCTTGTTAATGTTAGTTCACATCAACGGAAAGAAAGCAAAGTGTCCCAGCATTTACAGAGATTTTAAGGTAATAGCAGCAGAGCTTGACATAGAACTAAGTGATCATCCAGACAGAAATACTTGCGGTTCAGCAGGCTTCAGGAGTGAGTCCAGAGAAAACAGCGGAGCTGTTTCATGCAGGTGAATTGGTCCTGGAGTTGAGGATTCAATGGAAGCAGAGCAGGATGCCAAGATTCGTTGCTGACGCTGGGCTGTCAGTTTACCAAGGTGCGGTGCTGCAGGCGTTGTGGTGATTCAGTGGGACCCTCTGGCTGAGAGGTTTGCTGTTACATGACGGCGGGTGTCTAACAGAATATCAGAACACCCTGCCGTCATTCCTAGCTGTTTAAATACCCGCAATTCGCGGGGAAGTGAAGGTGTGCTATAGGCGCACTTCCGCGTTCCATGCTGGAACGCACGGCGCGCGCAACGGAAGTGGCGCAGAGAAGTGAAAACACGGAGCGCAGCTGTCTGGTATAACGGCAGCTGCGCTACAGAATCGAATCTAAGGAATTTTATTACAATCACTTCCTCTTTGAACGCAAAACATGTTGTTACTTTCACACCTGCAAAGCATGTAGGCTTTCCATATTTTTCTCCAAACCCTGTATTTTTCTACATAATCCTGATCTGGCCTAAAATTGTTTCTGTGGTAAAAAAACATTGCTAGTCCATAATAAAATTGTCTCCAGCAGCATCATTGCCAAGCTCCAGCTGTTGGAGCAAAAGAAAAAAAGGTCCCCAACTCACCCTGAAGCAAATCATCCTAGTGCAAGCCTGGCAAATGTATTACATGTGCTACACCACAGTGGCAGGTACCCCGTTGTAATTTTTTGGCCAGCAGGCGATGCATGTCATCCACCAGCATATAAAAAGTAAAGTGTTCATGTCACAGGACTACGAAGGATACACGTGACTGTGGACACATAGTCCAGTAAGCACGGGCAAGAACGCTACATATCCTTCCTGGCAGACTTGGTCAATTTGACACCCCTGTACCAAGGGGTGTACTCACTTTTGTTGGCAGCGGTTTAGAGATTAATGGCTCTGTATGAAGTTAATTTGAGGGGACGGTACATTTACACACATTTACAAGCTGTACACTCACTACTTTACATTGTAGCAAAGTAATTTCTTCAGTGTTGTCACATGAAAAGATATAATGAAATATTTACAAAAATGTGAGGAGTGTACTCACTTTTGTGATATACTGTACCTACAAACAATGGCCCAGATTCACAGAGCGATTACGCCTGCGCAACAGGAGATGCGCGTGCGTAAGTCTAAATGTGCGCGTGCGTTTCGTTGCGCGGCATCCCCAGAACGAGATACGCAAAAAATCCCGCGTAATTTCGTTAGACTGGCGCATCCGTCCGCGCAAAAGTGCGATAGACACACCATTGATTTGCTAGTCAAATATGCTAATGAGGGACTTACGGGGATCCACAAAACAACGTTGGGGCAGCGCAGGCGACGCAGTGTGCGCAACAGCAAAATGTCCTGTCTAAAATTAGAGCTGATAAAAGCTGGTCTAAAAAAAGAAAAAAAGTCTACTTGTTAGATAAAGCAACACTGTTAGTGAGCAGCTCAGCAGTCACACGTGTTGCTCAACAATCTGTATGCCAACATGCCAGGGGCATCGTCGCGCATAGCTATACTACTGACTTTAGATGAACAAAGAAGGAGGAGGGCACGGAGGATGGCACGGAGGATGGCACGGGAGAGGATATACCGTACCCGCATAGACCTGTTTGGCATGAGTGATTCTGAGGTGTATCGCATCTTCAGATTCACCCCTCATGCCATCCTGGAATTAACCACAACCTTGCAGGAGGACATCACCAGCCCAACACACCGCTCACATGCAGTGCAGCCACTGGTCAAGGTCCTGGCAACACTCCATTTCCTTGCCAGTGGCTCTTTTCAGCGTACAAGTGGAGTGGTGGCTGGGATGTCACAGTCCTCCATGAGCAGATGTGTGCACCAGGTTGTCCCTGCAATACTCAGACGCATGGCCAACCAAATCATCAAACCCACCACTGAGGACCTGCGGCTGAAGGCAATGACAGATTTCTACAGAATTGCCAGATTCCCACGCACTGTGGGGGCCATTGATTGCACACATGTGGCACTCCAGCCCCCCCAGGAGACAGAGCACATGTACCGCAATCGGAAGCATTGGCATTCCATCAACGTACAGGTGATAGTCGATGCCCAAGGCCTCATATGGCACGTCCGTGCCAAACACCCAGGGTCCAGCCATGACAGCTACATATACAATCAATGCCACATCCGAATGGAATTCGATCAGAACGTGTATGGGGACACCTGGCTGGTTGGTGAGTGACATGGGTGGCAGGCATGACTATCCCCTCCCATGATGCACATCACAAGGGGCACATGCATGACTAACATCCTCCTGTCTTTTCCCTTCCAGTTGACTCTGCATATCCACTGGGACCCCATCTCATGACTCCTATCCGGAACCCCCAAACTCCAGGAGAGGAAAGATACAATCAAGCACATGCTCAAACACGAGCAGTGGTGGAGCGCACCTTTGGCATCCTAAAGTCACGTTTCCGATGCCTGGATAAGTCTGGGGGTACCCTCTTGTACTCCCCAAACTTTGTGTGCCAGATCATTGGTGCATGTTGCATGCTGCACAACTTTGCAGAAAGAAAGGGCCTGCAGATTGACCTACGTGATGACCTGACCCCTGAACCAGACAATCCCCCCCTAACCGAGGTTACCCCATCTTCTGAGGGAAGAGCAGCCAGGAGACAACTCACATTGGGCATCTTTGCACGTTAAACATACACATTAATCATGGCACAATGAGAATGCATGCATGCACACCACTGTGGTCCCTAGCACACACACACCCCACATCCTCATCAAATTGGATTGGCACCAGTCCACCATGCTGGACTTGTGAGCAGCAACGCCACGCCAAGGCTCCAATTATGTCACTGTACATTCATACACCAATCACACGGACCTGAGGATCACTTCTCCCTGGTCCTGGGGAACCCTTCTCCACCAAAATAGAGGGTGACACCCCTTTTCCGGCAGGAATGTCACCCCCACATTCACACAGCATTCACAACCAAAAAAAAAAAAATGACCTGCAAAATCAAAAAATTTCCAGCAAAAAAAAAAAAAAAAAAGACAAAAAAAAAAAAAAAAATTCAGCAGGAAAAGAAACAAAAAGAAATATATCAATCAAACAAACAGTCTCTCAAACACTTATCAAAAACCACTTTCAAAAATCTACTGACAACCACTTGATCACACAGAACACTAATCTGACAACTAAAAAACACACCGCAACGAACAACAAGAACAAAAGCACTTTGTTAAATGGGAAGGGACAAAGGGATGTACTTTTGCAAAGGAAGTGCGTTTGTGTGTGTCTATTTATGCTGTTTGCGTAGTTCACAACGTTGCCCTAGTCCATTTCCAATTTCACTGATTGCGCCGCTCCCGAGTTCTGAGCATGCGCACATCGGAGCTGACATGGTCTCGTTCAAGCGCGCATGCGCGAGCCGGCCGGCCCTTCATTTGCATGGGGTCACGGCTCATTTCAATGTAACACGCCCACGTCCTTCCCAATTTGTATTACTCCTCCTTACGCCTCTGGAAAAATGTAACGTATGCGCAATTTCCTGCGCAAAAGCTACGAGAATAGGGTGATTACGCGGCAAAATTGCGCAAGTCTAACGTAAAGGCGGTGCGCTACGCCGGTCCAATAATGCGTAGATGTACGTGAATCTGGGCCAATGATCCTAGAATTATTGCTCTCACTTAGGGTGGAGCCCATTGTTTACTTACATTCGGACAATACAGTGGCTGTTTAGACATTTGTCTGAACACATTTAAGGCCTTTGGTGTGGACAAGCATGACAGCTTCCAGCTGTCAATGGTTGCTGCATCCTTACCAGCCACTGACCTCACCTGACCTATTAACTTACATGGCTAGGAATCCCTGGCCACATATGCAAATGAGCAGGATTGAAAGGGTTACATAATTGCCTAAATATGGCCACGTGAACATATATGGGCAAAGATGTTACCAGTATCCCTGATCTTTCATTTTTATAGCTGATGATAGCTCAAGGAGGGAGTTGTCAATTGACTAGTTGTATCATTGGGATCAGTTGTGTGCACCGGGTCATCAGTTTTGTTTTCAGTAAGTCGGCATCGTAATAGATACATTTCTAAATTAAGGACTTGTTAAACATTTATTTCTAGGTTGAATTTTTTGTGTGAAAGAGTTGGAGTACTATGTATTTCATACTAAGTTATGTGTGTGGGGGGGGGGGGGGGTAGCATCTGAGAGCCCCTTTATTAGTAAAGGAGGCTTCCAAATTCTGATAAGCCTCCTTCCCAAAGACCTCCACAACCACTGACTAGGTTTGTGGGCAAGAAGCCCTTGTCCTCATCAACATGGGGAAAAGGTGCACCCCCATGTTCACAGCATGTGGCCTGGTATGCTTCAGGAGGGGTTGGGGGGTACCCTCATCATCCACTTGCCTGGCCAGCCAGGCTACATGCTTACGTTAAGGATCTGGTATGAATTTTTACCTCTCATGCCGCGTACACACGATCGGTCCATCCAATGACAATGGTCTGATGGACCGTTTTCATCGGTTAACCGATGAAGCTGACTCATGGTCCTTCGTGCCTTGGTGACGTAAAACACAACGACCTGCTGAAAAAAATTAAGTTAAATGCTTCCAAGCATGCGTCGACTTGATTCTGAGCATGCATGGATTTTTAACCGATGGTCATGCCTGCTAATGATTGTTTTTTTTTCTATCGGTTAGGTATCCATCGGTTAAACTTAAAACAAGTTCCCTTTTTTTTTTTTTTAACCGATGGTTAAATAACCAATGGCGCCCACACATGATCGGTTTGGACCAATGAAAACGGTCCATCAGATCGTTCTTATCAGTTTAATCGTTCGTGTGTATGCGGCATCACTTTTTATTTATTTTTTGCGTAAGGTACTCCCTTAAAATCCATACCCCATTAAAACCATTCTTGCTGTAGGATGTGCTACAGTAAAATTTAAATGTATTTTTTATTAAATATTTACTAAAATAAAAAACACTGCAAAATACATAGCAGAGCTTTGAAGGGGTGTGCCTGCAGTTTTTTTTATTTTTTTACCAAAAAAAAAAGAAGAAGGCGCCAATGAAATGTAATTTGCTTAAAAATTTAAACCCTTTTTCCATTTGTAAATATCAATGTTGTTGATGTTTCTGTAAATCACAGAGTTGCATATGAAGGAATAGGATGTACCCAGGCATTTTTTTTTCAAAGGAATTGGGAATATTTAATCCTTTTTTCTTTAGGAATTAAAAAAATCACTGCTCCCGGCTAAATGTAATGTAGAGCCACCCCCATAAGAGCCACTAGAAGGTGAGAGTCCCCAAAGGTTGCAAGCCTCCTGACACCTCTGACAACCTGTGTTCTGACATAATTTAGGGAAAGGATGCACTTGCAAAGACACCAGACTGTAGCAAAGTACCGGTAAATGCATATTTTACTAAAGATTCTTAAGTCGGAAAAGAGAAAGCAATGTTAATACAGATATCTTTCAATATTAAACTTTAGGCTTAGCAAGTATACAGAGCTACAGAGCTTAGGTTTTGAGAGGAGAAAACTGCTCGGGCAGCTTTCTCTGGATTTTGCGATCTCCAGATGGGGCTCTGTAGTATGGAGATTCGAAAAGTCTTGGGTGGGATGGGATCTCCAACTCTGTACAGTATCCGTGTGTTTTGGACAGCCAGCAGGATCTCCAAAACATATAACATTGGGCTGGTGAGAGCAGGGGGAGGTGGAAGTTGGAGTGTGAGCAGGGGCTTCTTTTTAGATTCAGAACCCTGTCAGAGAACCTGGTGGTCTCTGTCTGAGAAATTCCTTCCCTGGCGAGTGGGAACTTCATGACTGAAGGACGGGGAAGGTCATGTTGGCTACACGGGCCTGGGAGACAAAAGTACAAGGGGGCTTGAGGAAGTCCTGAATTATTGGGGACAGTGAGCAAACCCAGGGGGGCTGGTGAATCCTGTAAAGGCCAGGAGTAGGCCTGGGCAGCAAGGAACTGGAAATCGAGGCAGAGTAAGCCTAATGCCGCGTACACACGATCAGTCCATCCGATGAGAACGGTCTGATGGTCCATTTTCATCGGTTAACCGATGAAGCTGACTAATGCTCCGTCGCGCCTACACACCATCGGTTAAAAAAACGATCGTGTCAGAACGCGGTGACGTAAAACACAACCACATGCTGAAAAAAATGAAGTTCAATGCTTCCAAGCATGCGTTGACTTGATTCTGAGCATGCGTGGATTTTAACCGATGGTCGTGCCTACTAACGATCGGTTTTGTTCTATCGGTTAGGAATCCATCGGGTAAATTTAAAACAAGTTGGCTTTTTTTTTTTAACCGATGGTTAAATAACCGATGGCGCCCACACACGATCGGTTTTGACCGATGAAAAAGGTCCATCAGACCTTCTCTTCCATTCTAATCGTGTCACCCCGTGTCTTCCTACACTCCCTGGGACTGAAAAGTTTCATAATTATGTTGGGATCGCCATTGAGATATTTGTATATCGCTACAATTTCTCCTCTCAAGTGTCTCTTCTCCAAGGCGAATCAATTTAGCACTTGTAGTCATTGCTCATAATTGAGGTCCTCCAGTCCCCATAATAATTTAGTTGCCCTTCTTTGGACTCAGCATCTCTGAGGATTGGTGACAAGAACTGGACAGAATACTCCAGATGCAGCCGAACCAGAGTTTTATAAAGTGGTAGAATTATCGTTTTATCTCTGGAGTAAATTCCCTTTTTAATGTTTCCTTTTAGAAGCTTTTGTGTAAAGATTAGTGTTGAGCGGAATACGCCATATTCGATTTCGCGATATTGCGCGAATATATAGAAGAATATTCGCAAATGTTCGCTAATATCGAATATTCGTGATATTTTATCCGAAAATGATTGCGAAATTCTCATAAACGGAGATCATTTCCTGTATTACTAAACTAATATGCACTAAACACTAACTCTACACTAACTCTACTTAAAAGAAAGGAGAATAAGGGGGCAAAAGAAGGGCGGAGAAGATAATCGCGCAATATTCCTATTGCGCGATAATCTTCTCCGCCCTTCTTTTGCATCAAGCCAATCAGAATAACTTGAATATTCGGCAAAAGGAATATCGCGAATATTCCTTTTGCCGGATATTCGAGTTATTCTGATTGGCTCTGATGCAAAAGAAGGGCGGAGAAGATAATCGCGCAATATTCTGTTTGCCGAATATTCGAGATTCTGTTGGCTCTGATGCAAAAGAAGGGCCGAGTAGCTGATGCGATTCTTTTATGTTGCCGAAAATTCGCAATGCGAATTTTCGGCAACATGAAAGAATCGCATCAGCTACTCGGCCCAGGGTCTCTCTCTAATTATACCAGCAATGCTTTTAGACGTCGATGGAGATCACTAGGATGTGATCTGTTTTAAAAATAAATTTGAAAAAAATACGAATATTCGCCATATTATTCGCGAATACTCGGATATGCAATATTCGTAGCGAATATTCGCAATGCGAATATTCGTGAGCAACACTAGTAAAGATGAGGTAAATGTTTCAGCATGCAGTGTCTTTGGTAGGATGTACTTATTGTGGACTGATGATACCAAGGCTCAAGGGAATAGGATGTCCCGGAACATTGGTTTTGGGGGTCCTGTACGTGACTAGACTGCCAAAAAGTCTCACACATCTGGTATCTCTATCTCTATACTCAGGAGAAGTACTGTAGCATAATTTATTTTGGGGTGTAATTTCACAAATGCCCATGGCATGTTTGAGCAATATATCATCTAAGTGACAACTTTGTGCAAAAAATTGAAAATGAAAAATGTGATTTTTTCCGAAACTTGTGGCAAAATATAAAATATTTCATGGACTCAACATGTCTCTCAGCAAATAGCTTGTCTACTTTATAAAATGGGGTCATTTAGGGGGCAGTTTTTGCTATCTTTACATTTCAGGGCCTCCGAAACTGTGATAAGGCAGTGAGGAGTGAAATCAACAATTTAAGCCCTTAGGAAGCCTGAAGGTGGTGATTGGTTTTCGGGGTCCTGTTCGTGGCTGGGCTCGCAAAAAGTATCATACATACTCATAAGAAGCAGCAGAATGTATTTTGGGGTGTAATTCCACATATGCCCATGGCATGTGTGAGCAATATATCATTTAGTGACATCTTTGTTTAAAAAAAAAAAAGTGTTGCAATTTTCCCGAAACCTGTGGCAAAATGTAAAATATTCCATGGACTCAACATGCCTCTCAGCAAATAATTTTGTGTGTCTACTTTCTTAAATGCGGTCATTTGGGGGGATTTATTCTATCTTTACATTTCAGGTCCTCCAAAGCTGTTATAGGTAGTGAGGAGTGAAATCAACAATTTAAGCCCTTAGGAAGTGTAGCGCCCCCCCCCCCCCATTTGCGGGGCGTTACGCTAAAGTTAGTGGGGAATGGGAGAGTTAAGTTACTCCCATTCACAAATTGCCTAAATTTGGGTTGCTGCTAGTTTTGGAACTGCCTTGTAGGTCAATCTGCATGCCAGGGGGGTGTTATTACCCCTGGGTGACAGTCGGTGCTAGAAGGGGTTCTGACAGACCCACCTTCTCCCAGCAGCCAATCAGAGGAGCTGTTATTTTTCTGGACATGCTGGCGGGAGGGTATATCTGGGGCAGTCGCCTGTGAGAGTTGTGCTATGCGGGGCCCTGCGTTCCAGGTGCGGCATCCACCTTCAGGGTGCTCGCATTCATGGGCCCCGCCATCGAGGCCTGCTGGCCGAGGTTGCGTACCAGGCGGAACTTCATTCTAATGCAAAGAGGGGCCCCAGCGGCTTGCTGGGTCCCAGATCCTAAGCGGGAGCTGAACGGTGGGGGATCAGCTTGGGAAAACCCAGAGTCAGAGGTTGTCTGCGAGGCCTGGACGAATCACCAGGGATCCGGTCACCACGCCACATGACAGGTACACTTCAGGTGTCAGTCAGTGACCTTGAAATTGGACTTATTGGGAGGATTAATTGGTTCTAGCCTTTACATTCCCTGTGATGACAAAAAAAGTGAAAGGAAATCGAGGAAACAATTCACCAGGCCTGTGGCAGAGGCCCTGTTTTTCTCCCAGTGACTTTGTTTAAAAGTGGCCCTTCGGGCCTTCGGCTGCCGGGCTCGGGGGGATCGCCTGTCCGGGGCAGTTTGCCCACTCTGTTGAGAGTGGCGACGTTTGAACTTGACCGTGCTGAGAGCGGGTTCGCTCTCTCCTTGATATCCAAGGCCTGATACTACAGTTTTCTCCTTGCCCATCAACCTTTTCTCTATCGTGTGTCATGTTGATGTTGGCCATGTTGGGCCTTGGAATAAAGCATTGAAAACTCAAGTTGACGTCTGGACACTCAGGCCCAGATTCAGAGAGCGATTACGCCTGTCTAACTGGTGTTAGACAGGAGTAATTTCAAATTTCGCGCGCCGTATCACTAGTTTGAATCCTCAAACCATGATACGGCGGCTTCGGGCTTCGATCCGAGAGGCTTACGTCTTCGCAAGCCTTCGGATCTACTTTGCGATATTTTTGCGGCCGCTGGGTGGAGTCCGCGTCGTTTTCACCGTCGGGGTATGCAAATGAGTTTTTACGGCGATCCACGAAGGTACGAGTGTCCTTCGCAATCGCCTACTTCATTTTTTGGCTACGTAATGTTAGAGAAGCTTTTTGCTGGTCTAACAGTGCGTAACCCATGTTAAGTATGGCCGTCGTTCCCGCGTCTAATTTAATTTTTTTATTTTTTTTAACGTAACTCGTTCGGGAATAGGAATGTACGTAAACGACGCTACTACGACGTAACGACGTGATTTCGCGCAATGCACGGCGGGAAATTTGAGAACAGAGCATGCGCAGTTCGATCGCCGTGGGAACGCGCCTATTTTAAATGCTTCACGCCCCCTACTCGCGTAGATGGATTGCGCCGGGAGAAATACACTACGCCGCAGTCGTTTACTGGACAAAATCTACCTGGATTCCACGTAGAGCCAGGTAAAATACGGCGGCGTAGTGTATTTCGGAAACGCTACGATAATCTAATTCTCTGTGAATCTGCCCCTTGCTCTTTATCCACTCTCACTAATAATATCCCTAGACAAGAATCTCTGGTAACCTAACATTGCCGGTCCCAAACTAATCAGCGTCTCCTTCGGGGGTGAGCGCTACAGAAGCCTGAAGGTGGTGATTGGTTTTCGTGGCTGGGCTCCTAAAAAGTATCACACATACTCAGGAGAAGCACCAGAATGTATTTACTGTATGGGTGTAATTCCACATATGCCCCTTGGCATGTGTAAGCAATATATAATTTGGTGACAACTTTGTGTAAAAAAAAAATTAGTAATTTTACCGAAACTTGTGGCAAAATATAAAATATTCCATGGACTCAACATGCCTCTCAGCAAATAGCTTGGGATGTCTTCTTTCCAAAAAATTGACATTTGGGGGGTTTGTCCTGGCATTTTATGCCCACCATTAGAAGCTTATGCCACACATCACCCACTCTTCTAACTACTTAAATACTAAGGGCCAGATTCACGTACATCGGCGCATTTTTGGACCGGCGTAGTGCAACTCCTTTAAGTTAGACCGGCTTAATTTCGAGGCGCAAGTACCGTATCCTCGTAGTATTTTCGGCCAAATTTGCACCGGTGCAATGTAAATTCCGAGGCGTAAGGCGGTGTAATTCAAATTGGGAAGGACATGGGCGTGTTCCATTGAAATGAGCCGTGACCCCATGCAAATGAAGGGCCGGCCAGACTGGACATGTGCACATGAAGCAGACTATGGTCAGCACCTCTCTGAGCATGCTCAGAACTCGGCACGGCACAATCAGTTAGATAGGAACTAGGCCCGTCAGACTTAGTGAGCCATGCACAGTGCTTAAATAGACCGAGAGAAATGCCCTTCCATTGCAAAAGTACATCCAATTTTTTTCCCTTCCTGAAGCAAGGTGCTTTTATTCCGTTGTCTGTTGCTGTTTGGAGGTTTGTGTCGTGTCGGTGTGTATATATATATATATATATATATATATATATATATATATATATATGTATATAATATTAAATAAGATAATTATAATAATATTAAAATTAGTAAATTTATATTAATAAAATATATATTTATTATATTAATTATTATAAAATATATTCTAAACAGAAAAAAATGTATTTAAAATATATATTTACCCATTAGGGTGAAAAGAGCCACTGGCCAGTGGCGGTCGGCAGATCCTCTCCCGTGTAAGAACAGGGGAGTCCGCGCTATGGTGAATAAAGTAGCTGTTTCCTCCCAGTAGGATCCCTATGTGGGGACCTAATATAAATATGAATAGTAGAAAGTGAAATGGCGCTGCTAAATTAATACCTTTGTCGGGTATATCCAAAGAAACCAAAGAAAAAAATGTGTCTCTAGAGTCTAATAGGTAGGAATCCCTACTTGTGTGGTTGATTACACTAGTAACCACACTAGTAGGGATTCCTACCTATTAGACTCTAGAGACACATTTTTTTCTTTGTTTTATATGGTTTAGGGTGCATCGGTCACAACTGGCATCCTTATAGCAGCATAGGATCATTTTACTTTAGCAATCTTTGGGCCTGCTGGCCTGCACAGGCTCCTGACCTAATTAATCCACCTTTACTCAATTTCACTGAAATTAGTGGAAGCTGAGGAACCAACATCTACCCTCCTATTAACATAGGATATCTCTTCAATTGCACCCTAATTCCAGACAAAAGGGGGGCCTATTACCATTGGGCTCACCCCACGGATATACCTGACAAAGATCCTCTCCCGTGCCCTCCTCTGTGCCCTCCTCCTTCTGCGCTCATCTAAAGTCAGTAGTATAGCTATGAGCAAGGATGCCCCTGGCATGTTGGCATACAGATTAATGTCCTGCAAGTGTGGCTGCTCAGCTCGTCCCTAACAGTGTTGCTTTTGCTGACATGTAAACGGATTGTCTAATTTTAAACCTGCTTTTATTTGGTCTAATTTTAGACCGGCCGTGCAGCTGATAAGCACATCGTGTAGACTGCACCGCACCAACTTACTTTTGTGGATCGGCGTATCTCCCTCATTTGCATATTTGCATAGCAAATTAATGGTGTGTCTAGTGCAGTTTTGCACGCACGCTGCGCTGGTCTATCCAAATTACGTCGGTCTAAAAAATGTGGATTTCAGGCGTATATCGTTTTGGGGATACGGTGCATAGATAAGCGTGTGCATTTTTAGACTTTTGCGTACCTAACTCGTGATACTCCGGAGTAAGTGCTTTGTGAATCTGGCCCACTATTTTTACACTGTTCCTTTCACTTTTTTTGTCATCACAGGGAATGTAAATATCCCCAATGATAGCAATAGGTAATGACAGATACTTTTTTTGGAAAAAAATTGAGTCTATTAGACCTCTCATCTGCCCTTAAAGCATCTAACCACACCAAGATCAGTGTGATAAGATGCTTTCCCAACTTCCCAATGGCGCTCTTAAATCTGGTCTCTGAAGAGCTCTATGGTCAGCTGGCGAAAACTACTGGCTGCATTCTCAGGTTCCACGGTTCCCTGGTGGGACAAGAGAGTCTGATAAAACCATGAAAAGGTGGCGAGAGGGGGGACATCCCCTTCCACTGCTTGTAAAAGTCTAGTGGCTAATTAGCCATTAGGATTGCTTTTACATTAAAGGCTACTGTTGAAATAAACAATACCAATATGATGTCTAAACCTGCAGGCATCATTCCAGTATAACCACTCAAAGTCCAGCAACATACCAGTACGTTTCTGGTCCTTGTTGGACATATATTGTAATGTTCTTTTTTTTTCATGCAGCCTGTGCGTTCCTCCATTCACATCGATCGATCGGTGGTTTGCCCACCATTAGAATACCACCCTGCATCAACCCAATTCTAATGATGGGCATACATGCAGTGATCTTTTTTTCATTCAGCTCATAGGTTGAACGAAAAAAAAGAACGTAACAGATTCCTCTATTCACATCAATCAATGTGGATGAAGAAATCAATGCAAAGAATAAAAATATATGCTGAAGCATAGGGGGCAATCTGCCCCAAAGTCCACCCCTGCCCCTATGCTTCGGCATATATGCTCTTTATTTTAAATGTGGTGGTGAAATCACCTCCTGCAGTGCTGGAGTTACAAATTTATGTATCGTGAGATCCAACCCTGTTGCTATCAAAATAAACAAATCAGTGCTGTAGCTGAATGGGGTACCTGCAAAGCAAACAAGGGTTAACAATAAGTCACTGTATCAATAAAACATTAACTCAATAAAATAACTTTTTTTATTGCAATCTGTGCCAAAAACGAGTAAAAAATATAGGGCGAAGCATAGAGGCAATCCACCCCTATGTCCACCCAGCACCTAAGCTTCGATATGTATGCTCTTTTTTTTTAACTATACAAATAATAAGGTTGTGCACAAAATTATCCTATACATAAATAACGTGTATCAAAAATAAAGAACAAATGTGCAAAATAATGCAATGAATGTGCAATATGACCTTATTCATAAATGACATATATCCAATAAAGTGCAACGGTGCAGTGCAATACAGTAGATAAGCAATACTATATGCAATCAGAAAAAATGCAAAATTGTGCAGTTCTATGCGACTATGTGCAATGAACCCAAAATTGCATAAAGAATACACAAGCGTGCTAAGGTGCAATTTAAGTGCAAAAAATTGGTTAGTATCAAAAGTTCATATATTGTTGGTATCCAATAAAGTGACTTCAAGTGCAATGTGGAACGTAGATCAAGTGCTTGACACCGTGATACCCATCACCTAATTAGGATAAAAGGCATACCAGAAAGCCTGCTACCTCCCTTACTCAGGGGGTCAAACAGCACATCGTAGGATCGAGGATCCGCTAATAGAATGCTCTGGCGTTCCCCTCTGGAGAGATCCATAAACATCAGATGGAAGCCCAATAGAATAAACAGCAGGAAGTGATGATATGTCAAAGAAAGAAAAAACTCCAATAGTGTAGAATATCTTCCCAAGGCATTTATTAATAAAAAAAAGGGGGGTTGCAATACTGCATACATAAAATTTCCAATACGAGTGTAAACACAGCAGTGTTCCTTGCAAGGAAAAAAACATACAGGTCTGTTGTATCAAATAGAGCATGCGCAGAACATGTGTGTGTAGCATACCGACAATAATAGCAACAGGAAGAATAGAAGCTAGAAGGGCTCCTTAGTTGAGGGGCTCCTCCTCTTTTGTTTTGTTTTCTTTCTTTTCCTTTTTTGTTTTCCCTTTTTTTAATGTTTATTTCAGTTCATATATCCACATAGGTGATCATCTCCAAGAAAAGTGACTGGTGCTTGAATAAATATTGTGGTATATAAAGCAAGGAAAACGGTGTCCCCCCTCAGGTCCACATTTACCAAATAGACCCCTGCAACGGTGAAAGGCCTCACAAGTCAACACTCCATCCTATGTTCACTCCTTGTCATCCACCATCGTATTATGCTATCACATATATGTTTGTAAAGAAAGAGGACATCCCATCATGTAAATCCGTATTATTACGTTTATTAAATAAGTATTGGGAGATAATATACAGCTGTATTTTAGTTTTTCTGGGACGCCTTGCGTTCCACAGACCAGAAACTCCAAACCAGAAGTGACAAAGTGATGCTGTAAGCACTTCCATACGCGTTTTGTCATGCAGATGTCATCAGGAGCAGCAAGTAAAACAACAACTATTTTTGGCTTTTTTTTTTTTTTTTTACACTTTTATGATATCTATAAACATTCCAGGCTAGGGTCTCTCAAAATGTGATGGCCATCTAACATCTTTCAAGACCCTGTGTGAAAGTGTGCACTAAGACTGTGTTGTGATGTAACCTATACTAATACTCCACTAGTGTGTGGTAGTGATGGAAACAGTCCCTGTTGCAGAGACCAGGTTGGCCAGGACTGGAGGGACAAAAATAGCGGATGTCACGCCTATGTCCGTGTTTTCCACAGACACAACATCTTCTTTGGGGTGCTCTTTGGGTAGGGGTACCAGGGAGGACATCCGGAAAATGCCGCTCACTGCATCTCGATTGAGAAACGTTACGTTTGTCCTTCCATCTCACTGAAAGCAATTTATTGGACCTCTCTCCCCCTGTTTAAGTTGGGTATTTAGAAGCTGTTGGGGGAAGCCCTGGCAATTAGATCACACGGTGCCACATGCGCCAATACCTAATTGAAAGAGGTGTCTAAAAAGTGGCAAGCTTGTATAAAAATTGTCAATATATAAATGGTACCCCTTTCAGAATAAGGGTGACACCAAGTCCCAAATAATTCTGCTGCTGCTCCTTATATAGTCTGGGCAGTTGGGGGCTCCACACTGCTATCTTTTTCCTCATAAACCAGGAAACTACATGTATAGCCTGTTGCCCTGTCACAGAGCTTATACATTTTGACCCCATATCTGGCACACTTGCTGGCAGGTGTCGCTGCTAACGCACGCTTTTGGGAATACTATATTATTGGGGACTCTAGTATAGCTCTGATGAGATCAAAGATATTGATTTGTTCAGACCCTATTCTAGTAATAGAGGTACATAGTATGTCTGTTAGTGTCCCTGGCAATCAAAGGGTTAAAATCTGATGCTGTCAGGGATTGAAACCAACACTAACTAACGATGACACTAACTGACGTCACCGGTGACACTACAGTGATCAGAAAATAGATCTGTACACTATACTAATGACACTGTGATAAGGAGTGAAAAGGGTTAACTGGGGGGGGGGGGGTGATAAGGCGGTTGAAACTTTATTAGGGAATTTGTGGCGGGACCCTGATGCTATACAAGACTGATGCTGATGCTAACTAGCATCTCCCGCGACACTAAATACAGTTATCAGAAAAAAAATCTGTACACTATGCCAATGACACTGTGACAGGAAGTAAAATGGTTAATTGGGGTGATCAAGGGGTTAAAGTTTTATTAGGGAATATATGGGGGGTACCCTAAACCTATCTGAGACTGACGCTAACTACCACTAACTGCCCCTAACGCTGTTTAGCATCACAAGTGACACCAATACAGTGATCAGCAGGCCCAGACTGGGACAAAAAATAGGCCCGGGCATTTAAAACTGAGCAGCGCGGCGGGGGTTAATGATGGGATGTGGGGTGAGATAAAGAAATATAGATAGACAGATAGATAAAAGTAAGAAATAAGATTAGTAGATAGATAAATAACGGGAGGGAGAAAGATAGATAAAGGGGGGGAAAGAAAGAAAGAAAGAAAGAAAGAAAGAAAGAAAGAAAGAAAGAAAGAAAGAAAGAAAGAAAGAAAGAAAGAAAGAAAGAAAGAAAGAAAGAAAGAAAGAAAGAAAGAAAATGATAGATAGGAAGATAGATAGATAGCAATGAAGATAGATAAAGAAAGAAAGATAGATAGGAAGGAAGATAGATAACGAAAGAAAGATAGATAGAGAGAAGGGAAGGAAGATATATAGATATAGATAGATAGATACAGATGGACAAAGAAAGATAGAAAGATAGATAGATAGATAGATAGATAGATAGATAGATAGATAGATAGATAGATAGATAGATAGATAGATAGATAGATAGATAGATAGATAGATAAGATAGATACAGATAGAAAGAAGGAAGATAGATAGAGAAAGATAGATAGAGATAGATTGATAGATAGATAGACAGATAGATAAAAAAAGATAGATAAATATAAAAAGAAGGTAAGGAATGAAGATAGATAGACAGATAGATAAAAAGGAATATAGATAAAGAAAAAAGATAGAAAGAAGGGAAGGAATGAAGATAGATAGATAGAAAGATAAATAAATAGATAGAAAGGAAGGAAGGAAGATAGATAGGGAAAGAAAGATAGATAAAGATAGAAAGAAAGAAAAGAAGGAAGGAATATAGAGATAGATAGATAAAGATAGATACAAAGGAAGATAGATAAAGATAGAAATAAGGGAAGGAATATAGATAAAGAAAGAAAGATAGATAAAGATAGAAAGAAAGAAGGGAATGAAGGAAGATAGATATAGATAGATAGATAGATAGATAGATAGATAGATAGATAGATAGATAGATAGATAGATAGATAGATAGATAGATAGATAGATAGATAGATTAAGAAAGATAGATAGATAAAGATAGATTGAAAGATATATAGATCGATAGATAGATCCTGCAGATAGATAGAGAAAGATAGATAAAGATAGATAGATAAAGAAAGATAGATAGATAAAGATAGATAGATAATAGGGAGAGAGAAATAAAGAAAGGTGAAGAGAGTGAGAGAGAGAGAGAGAGAGAGAGAGAGAGAGAGAGAGAGAGAGAGAAGAGAATGAAGGGCACCCCTACATCAGTGTACAGTGTACTCACTCGGAGGCAGGAGTGACTTACTGGATGGATGGATATCAGACTCCATCTTTCCTTTCTGTTTGGCTTTAGTTTGAATATTCCCGCCCACATCCCTTAGGTAGCAGAACAGTGTCTGTCTGGGAGAGTGGGCGGGGCAGACACACTGGTTGTCCAGGCAGCAAGGGGAGGGGTAAAATGTCAGAGCTGATCTCAAGTTCAACTTTCTGTATCTGGCCCAGGAGGGGAGATTACATAATTTCCTGTGCCTGTGTTTATATTGCACAATCACGGGACGTTCTGTCATTTGCCAAAATCAACAGGTCCAGGCCATAAATCATTGGCCAGGACATGTAGACTGATCAGTTCTGTAACAGATCCGATTGCCGCAGGGACGTTGTTTCGTGCAGCCGGGCTGCCCTGCCACAGTAAATGTATGGTGGGCTGTCCCAAATTGGTTAATAAATATATATACAGTACACGGTATAAGTACACAATTCCACCAGGGCTCGTGTTGGGTCCTTTGCTGATAATATCTGTTATTAATCTATTATTAATCTTTTCTTCTAAAAAACTTGTATTTTTTTCCATACTGGTGTCCATCTATTGTCCATACTTGTAGTTAATGTTATATGCTGTTGGTAGTATTGGGTGCTGGTCAGGTGCAAGGCTTCACCAACTAGCACTTTCAGAGCACTGATTGGACAAAGTGATGATTACTTTCTCCAATCACAGCTCAGTACTCTTATTACCACCCCACACTATAAAAGCTAACTTCCCATAGCCAGCTCTTGTAGTATGTTGGAGTGGAGATGGATAAAGCAGGGCTGATTTTGCTATTAGCAGTCAGTATGTTCACTTATTGCGACTCTTGAGTGCAGAGTGTTAGTATAGTGTGTGAGAATTGTGTGTCAGTGTAGTGTGTTAGGCCGCGTACACACGATCGGTTCAAATCGATGAAAACGGACTGAAGTTTGTTTTCATCGGTCCAAACCGATCGTGTGTAAGCCCCATCGGTCTGTTATCCTTCGGTCCAAAAACAGATGGCTTGCTTTAAAATCGAACCGATGGATGGCTAACCGATAGGTCAAAACCGATCGTTAGTACGCACGAGCATCGGTTAAAAATCCACGCATGCTCAGAAGCATTGAACTTCGTTTTTTCTTTTTCATCACGTCGTTGTGTTTTACATCACCGCATTCTGACACGATCGGTTCATGAACCGATGGTGTGTAGGCACGTCAGTCCATCAGTCAGCTTCATCGGTGAACCGATGCAGGGCTTCAGTGTAGTGTTTAGTGATGTATACAGTGCTGCTGTTTTATCTTTTTTTTTTTTTTGGTAGCTACTTTTTTCCCCTGTCTGCCCCCTTTTTTTTTAATTATCAGCCACAGTTTTTCTGAATGTGGTGTGGTGTTGCCCTTTTTTTAATTTAGTTTTTTTTTTATCGTAGACGTTCTAATGCCACTATGAGGTTTACAGGGTGAAGTCACCAACAACACCCAAAGCCCAATTTTTCTACATCTGTTACTTCTCTCCAAAATCTGTGAAAGAGACACCAGAGTTAATCTAAAGATAAATTGTTAATCTTGGTGTGAGTGTACTATAATTTGGCTTCTCCACATAAAGGTTGCTCACTGTGGTGCAAAACTTTGTTAATTTCATCTAAAGTCTGTCAAAGAGACATCAGAATGTATCCAAAAAATCTCTTATCTTGTTCCAAATGCACTAAAATGTGGCCTCATCATACAGACTCGCTCTCCAAGCTGTTTACTAAATAAAGAAAGTTTGCAGGGAAAATCTCTCTCTATTTAAGCACTGTGCCCTTTAATAAAAAAAAAAAAAAAAAAAACATTTAGAAAAAATAAATAAAAAAAGGGGGTGTTGCCATCCAGGGCCCTGGGCCCTTCAATAAAAAATAAAATAAAAATATATACACAAAAATAAAAAAAGGGGGGTTTGCTGCATGGGGCCCTGGGGACCTCTGAGCCCTTTAATAAAAAATAAAAATATAAATAAAATAAATAAAAATATATACAATAATATACAAATCTGGGGCCCTGTGGACCTCTGGGCCCTTTAACCACTTAATCACCGCCCTATAGACGAAATACGGCTATAGGGCGGTTCCTGTACTCTAACAGGACGTCCATGGACGTCCTCCGTTAGAGTCAGGTGTGCGCGCCCAACCGGGCGCGCACACGCGATCACCGGTGCTCACCGGGTCCACGGGACCCGCAGCACCGATGATCGCGGTAAGGAGCCAATGGCGGCGGCTCCTTACCACGTGATCGCGCCGTCCAATGACGGCGCGACCACGTGTGTAAACAAATCTGACGTGCGTCAGATCCGCGCGCCCGAGCGGGCGCGCACACGCGGTCACGGCGCTCGGCGGGTCCACGGGACCCGCAGCGTCAGTGATCTCGGTAAGGAGCCAATGGTGGCGGCTCCTTACCACGTGATCGCGCCGTCCAATGACGGCGCGATCACATGTAAACAAACCGCGTCACTTGCTGACGCCGGTTCTTCCCTCCTCTCGCTGTACCGATCGGTACAGCGTGAGAGGAGAGCGCGGATGGCTGCAGCAGTGTGGGATGGATCTGTGACTATTGCAGTCACAGATCCATCCATCCCTGCTCAGCCATCCCTGCATTAACTCCTTCCTTCCCTGCGCAAAACTCTGCATACCCCCCACAATACTCTGCATACCCCCCAATACTCTGCATACCCCCCAATACTCTGCATACCCCTCAATACTCTGCATACCCCTCAATACTCTGCATACCCCCCAATACTCCGCAGTACCCCCCAATACTCCGCAGTACCTCCCAATACTCCGCAGTACCCCCAATACTCCGCAGTACCCCCCAATACTCTGCATACCCCTCAATACTCTGCAATACCCCTCAATACTCTGCAATACCCCTCAATACTCTGCAATACCCCTCAATACTCCGCAATACCCCGCAGTACTCTGCAATACCCCGCAGTACCCCGCAGTACCCCGCAATACCCCGCAGTACCCCGCAATACCCCGCAGTACTCCGCAGTACCCCGCAATACTCCGCAGTACCCCCCAATACTCCGCAGTACCCCCCAATACTCTGCAATACCCCTCAATACTCTGCAATACCCCGCAATACTCTGCAATACCCCGCAGTACCCCGCAATACCCCGCAATACTCCGCAGTACCCCGCAATACCCCGCAGTACCCCGCAGTACTCCGCAGTACCCCGCAATACTCCGCAGTACCCCGCAATACTCCGCAGTACCCCGCAATACTCTGCATACCCCGCAATACTCTGCATACCCCGCAGTACCCCCCAATACTCCGCAGTACCCCCCAATACTCCGCAGTACCCCCCAATACTCTGCAGTACCCCCCAATACTCTGCAATAATCTGCAATACTCCCGCACAATACTCCCGCACAATACTCCCGCACAATACTCCCGCACAATACTCTGCAATACCCCCGAACAATACTCTGCAGTACCCCCGCGCAATACTCCCTACGCAATACTCCCCGCGCAATACTCCCCGCGCAATACTCCCCGCGCAATACTCTGCAATCGTTTTTTTTTCAGGCTTCCCAGCCTAGAGGGGAGATGTGGGGTCTTATTGACCCCATATCTCACTGTAAAGAGGACCTGTCATGCTATATTCCTATTACAAGGGATGTTTACATTCCTTGTAATAGGTATAAAAGTAACCAAAACATTTATTTTTGGGGAAAAAGGTGTCAAACTAAAATAAATAAAGTAAAATGAACAATAAAAAAAAAAAAAAAAAAATTACAGCGCCCCTGTACACGTGTGCTCGTATACAGACGCGACCGCACACGTAAGTCCCGCCCACATATGAAAACGGTGTTCAAACCACACATGTGAGGTATCGCTGCGAACGTTAGAGCGAGAGCAATAATTTTGGCCCTAGACCTCCTCTCCAACTAAAAAGATGTAACCAGGAAAAACATTTAAAGCGTCGCCTATGGGGATTTTTAAGTCGCGTAGTTTGGCGCCATTCCACAAGCGTGTGCAATATTGAAGGGTGACATGTTGGGTATCTATTTACTCGGCGTAACTTCATCTTTCATATTATGCAAAAACATTGGGCTAACTTTACTGTTTTTTTTTTTTAAGCACAAAACTGTTTTGTTTCCAAAAAAAAAACGCGTTCGAAAAATTGCTGTGCAAATACAATGCGAGATAAAAAGTTGTAACGGCCGCCATTGTATTCTCTAGGGTCTTTGCTAAAAAAGCATATATAATGTTTTGGGGTTCTATGTAATTTTCTAGCAAATAAATGATGATTTTTCCATGTAGGAGAGAAATGTCAGAATTGGTCTGGGTGTTCCAGAACGCCTGATGGTGCTCCCTGCATGTTGGGCCTCTGTATGTGGCCACGCTGTGTAAAAGTCTCACACATGGGGTATCGCCATACTCGGGAGGAATAGCAGAATGTGTTTTGGGGTGTAATTTGTGGTATGCATATGCTGTGTGTGAGAAATAACCTAATAATATGAACATTTTGTGGAAAAAAAAATTAAAATAAAAAAATCTTGATTTTGCAAAGAATTGTGGGGAAAAAATGACAACTTCAAAAAACTCACAATGCCTCTTTCTAAATACCTTGGAATGTCTTCTTTCCAAAAAGGGGTCATTTGGGGGGTATTTGTACTTTTCTGGCATGTTAGGGTCTTAAGAAATGAGAGAGGCTGTCAGTACATCAGATGTGATCAAATTGATCAATTTTCAGTAATTGGTACCATAGCTTGTAGACCCCATAACTTTCACCCAGACTAAATATTATCCAATTTTTTTTTTTTTGTTACCAAAGATATGTAGCAGTATACATTTTAGGCCAAATTTATGAAGAAAAGTTACTTTTTTGCAAAATTTTATAATAGAAATGAAGAAAAATTCATTTTTTTACAAAATTTACGTTCTTTTTTCATTTATAGCGAAAAAAATAAAAACCGCAGAGGTGATCAAATACCACCAAAAGAAAGCTCTATTTGTGGGAAAAAAAGGACAAAAATTTCATTTGGTTAGAGTGTTGTATGACTGAGTTATTGCCATTCAAACTGTGAGAGCACCGAAAGCTGAAAATTGGTCTGGTTATTAAGGGGGTTTAAGTGCCCAGTGGTCAAGTGGTTAATCATAATATATATAATAAAATATAAAAAAAAGGGGTTGACATTCGGGGCCCTGGGGATCTCCAGGCCCCTGGGGACCTCCTGATCCCTAAAAAAATAAAAATAATTGGCCCTTTAATAAAAAATAAAATATAAATATATCAATTTTTTTTTTTTATAAAAAATATATATATAAAAAAGGGGGGGGGGTTGCCATCAGTCTCTTTAATATATTTTTATTTTATTTTTTATTAAAGGGCCATTTTTTTTCTTTATTATTTTTAGAGGTCCGGAGGTCCCCAGGAGCCCGGAGGCCCCCAGGGCTGGATGGCAACCCCCCCTTATATATATATAATAAATAAAAAAAAAGAGGAGTTGCCATCCAGGGCCTCTAAAAAAAAATTAAGAAAAAAATGGCCCTTTAACCACTTAAGACCCGGACCAATATGCTGCCAAATGACCTAAGGGTTTTTTGCCATTCGGCACTGCGTCGCTTTAACAGACAATTGCGCGGTCGTGCGATGTGGTTCCCAAACAAAATTTGCGTCCTTTTCTTCCCACAAATAGAGCTTTCTTTTGGTGGTATTTGATCGCCTCTGCGATTTTTTGCGCTATATACAAAAATAGAGCGACATTTTTGAAAAAAAAACAATATTTTTTACTTTTTGTTATAAGAAAAATCAATAAACTAAATTTTAGTCAAACATTTAGGCCAAAATTTATTTAGCCACATGTCTTTAGTAAAAAAAAATCGCAATAAAAAAAAAATTAGCTACCTAGCGGGAACAGCGACACTAATACAACGATCAGAAAAATGATCGCTTAGTGATGCTGGCAATAGGGAGTGAAAGGGTCAACTAGGGCGGTGATCAAGGGGTTAAAACTTTATTAGGGGGGGGTACGGGGTCTACCCAGGACCTAACACTAACTGACTGTCACAATGCCTGTCACACTGACACTAAATACAGTAATCATACATGTATGATTACTGCATTCAGTGACACTGTGACAGGGGGGAGGGGGGGGCGATCGGGGGGGTTAAATGTGCCTATATGTAGTGTCTGTCAGTGTAGTGTTAGTGCAGGACTTACTTGTGTTGTGATCTCTCCTCAGCGGTGGTTGAAAAAAACGCAGAGGGAGAGATCACATCGCTTCCTCCTTCCTGTGTTTACACAGGAGGAGGAAGTGACAGGGAGGGCGGGCGCGCGCATGACCTGGGGGGGGGGGGGGTCCCGATCGGACCCCCGACCCACCTCAAGGCACCAACGTATATATACGTTGATGTGCCTGTCTGTGCCATTGTGCCGACGTAAATGTACATGCGGCGGTCCTTAAGTGGTTAATAAAAATAAAAAAATATATTAAAGAACATTTTTTTTTTTTAATAAAAAATAAATAAGAAAAAAGGGGGGTTGCCATCTGGGCCCCTGGGGACCTCCGGGCCCCTTACAGGTGTAATACCTGTACCCCCCTGATGGCGGTCCTGAGTGTGGTTGTTAAAACCATGTCTGTATATATTTTTTCTAAGGTGCAGATTTTCATTCAGGTAAGATCGTGTGACTTGCAAGGCTTTATAGAGAACTTTGTAATATGATAGACAGTGAGTTTGTTGGTTAAGTTATGGAAAAGCACCAGTATTACAAATTTTCAGTAAAATCAATATAGATCTTTTTGAGGGCAAAACAAGAACAGTTAGCCACACAAAATAAGACCAGCTGTGGAAATGTAGTGATTGTAGGTCTTATGTCTCCAGTTTATAACATATCATGACATTTTTGGAAAATGTAACAACATTAATGTTATCATTTTACAGGAAAACACCATTCTTACTGCTAATATCATTGCTTTATTTGAAGAAAAATAATAATTGTCTGGATTTAGGTGTCTGTTTAATAAACTGTGAAGTTTTTTCTCCATTCAGTTCACAGCAGTTCACGGCAGTTCTCAGGAGGAAAATTATCTCCTCTGCAGCCGGTTTAATAAACTGAGAACTTCAGTTCTCAGATGGTGAACAGAGGTGAAGTTTGTTCTCTGAAAACAGCCGAGATCTGTGTAAAAGTGGGTGGACTGCCTGTAATCTCGTGAGATATTGTGAGATTATGGTGCAGCCGAGTTCAAAAAGTGAAACTAAAGTTTAAAAGAACATGTAATTAATGTTTTCAGACATGTGATAACATATATATATATAAAACTACATATATATATAAATACTGTATATATGTGTGTGTATACATATATATATATATATATATATAAATACTGTATATATGTGTGTGTATACATATATATATATATATATATATATATATATATATATATATATATATAAATACTGTATATATGTGTATATATATATATATATATATATATATATATATACAGTGCAGAAAATAAGTATTTGAACACCCTGCTATTTTGCAAGTTCTTCCACTTGGAAATCATGGAGGGGTCTGAAATTGTCATCGTAGGTGCATGTCCACTGTGAGAGACATAATAAAAAAAAAAATTCCAGAAATCACAATGTATGATTTTTTTAACTATTTATTTGTATGATACAGCTGCAAAGAAGTATTTGAACACCTGAGAAAATCAATGTTAATATTTGGTACAGTAGCCTTTGTTTGCAATTACAGAGATCAAACGTTTCTTGTAGTTTTTCACCAGGTTTGCACACACTGGAGGAGGGATTTTGGCCCACTCCTCCACACAGATCTTCTCTAGATCAGTCAGGTTTCTGGGCTGTCGCTGAGAAACACAGAGTTTGAGCTCCCTCCAAAGATTCTCTATTGGGTTTAGGTCTGGAGACTGGCTAGGCCACGCCAGAACCTTGATATGCTTCTTACAGAGCCACTCCTTGGTTATCCTGGCTGTGTGCTTCGGGTCATTGTCATGTTGGAAGACCCAGCCTCGACCCATCTTCAAAGCTCTAACTGATGGAAGGAGGTTGTTAACCAAAATCTCGCAATACATGGCCCCGGTCATCCTCTCCTTAATACAGTGCAGTCGCCCTGTCCCATGTGCAGAAAAACACCCCCAAAGCATGATGCTACCACCCCCATGCTTCACAGTAGGGATGGTGTTCTTGGGATGGTACTCATCATTCTTCTTCCTCCAAACACGGTTAGTGGAATTATGACCAAAAAGTTATATTTTGGTCTCATCTGACCACATGACTTTCTCCCATGACTCCTCTGGATCATCCAAATGGTCATTGGCAAACCTAAGACGAGCTTTGACATGTGCTGGTTTAAGCAGGGGAACCTTCCGTGCTATGCATGATTTCAAACCATGACGTCTTAGTGTATTACCAACAGTAACCTTGGAAACGGTGGTCCCAGCTCTTTTCAGGTCATTGACCAGCTCCTCCCGTGTAGTCCTGGGCTGATTTCTCACCTTTCTTAGGATCATTGAGACCCCACAAGGTGAGATTTTGCATGGAGCCCCAGTCCGAGGGAGATTGACAGTCATGTTTAGCTTCTTCCATTTTCGAATGATTGCTCCAACAGTGGACCTTTTTTCACCAAGCTGCTTGGCAATTTCCCCGTAGCCCTTTCCAGCCCTGTGGAGGTGTACAATTTTGTCTCTAGTGTCTTTGGACAGCTCTTTGGTCTTGGCCATGTTAGTAGTTGGATTCTTACTGATTGTACGGGGTGGACAGGTATCTTTATGCAGCTAATGACCTCAAACAGGTGCATCTAATTTAGGATAATAAATGGAGTGGAGGTGGACATTTTAAAGGCAGACTAACAGGTCTTTGAGGGTCAGAATTCTAGCTGATAGACAGGTGTTCAAATACTTCTTTGCAGCTGTATCATACAAATAAATAGTTAAAAATTCATAAATTGTGATTTCTGGAATTTTTTTTCTTGATTATGTCTCTCACAGTGGACATGCACCTACGATGACAATTTCAGACCCCTCCATGATTTCCAAGTGGGTGAACTTGCAAAATAGCAGGGTGTTCAAATACTTATTTTCTGCACTGTATATATATATAAAAATACTGGCCCAGATTCACGTACATCGGCGCATTATCGGTCCGGCGTAGCGCACCACCATTACGTTAGACTTGCGCCATCTAGCCGCGTAATCCCCCGATTCACGTAGCTTTTGCGCAGGAAATTGCGCAAGCGTAAGGTTTTTTCCTGAGGCGTAAGGAGGGGTAATACAAATTGGGAGGGACGTGGGCGTGTTACATTGAAATGAGCCGTGACCCCATGCAAATGAAGGGCCGGCCGGCTCGCGCATGCGCGCGTGAAGGAGACCATGTCAGCTCCGCTGTGCGCATGCTCACAACTCGGGAGAGGCGCAATCAGTGAAATTGGAAATGGACTAGGGCAACGTTGTGAACTACGCAGACAGCATAAATAGACACACACAAACGCACTTGCATTGCAAAAGTACATCCCTTTGTGTCCCTTCCCATTTAACCAAGTGCTTTTGTTCCTGTTGTTCGTTGCAGTGTGTCTTGTAGTTGTCAGATTAGTGTTCTGTGTGATCAAGTTCTTGTTGGTATATTTGTGAAAGTGTTTTTTGATAAGTGTTTGAGAGACTGTTTGTTTGATTGATATATTTCTGAGCGTTTGTTTTCTTGCTTTATTTTTTATTTTTTATTTTTTTGTGACTGTTTCTTGCTGAGTGCTAGTGTGATTTTTGGGTGTTCGTTTTCTCTTTGTGTGTGTTCTTGCCTGATTGGTTGTGCTTGTATTTGTGACTGATTTTTGGTGACTGGTAGTGAGTTTGTTTGGAAGTATGACAGAGAGAAAAAGAAAGCTCAATTTTACTGTGGGGGAAAAAAGAATTCTTGCCCGGGCCATTAGCGAGTATGGGCGTTTTCTCCACGGCCCGCAGAGTGCCACCACCACCCCGGCCAGGAGGAGGGAGATTTTGGATAGGATCACGGAGCAGGTGAATTCATCGGGGGAGGGAGAGACACGGACCCGGTCTGGGATTGACAAAAAAATAAATGATCTCCGGCGTCAGGTGAAAAAAAAACTGGCCGCAATGCATGCCCATGCCAGGGGCACAGGAGGGGGTCCACCATGCCGTATTAGGCTTACAGCGACGGAGCATGTGGTGGCCCTGACCTTTCACCGGCATGAAGTGGATGGCCTGCCAGGCTTTGACACAAGTCCGGTCCCCGTGGTGCCAGGTAAGGTTTTTTTTTCTATCAGGTGTGTAGCATGTGTGGGGGAGGGGGTGAAAGGGAATATGTGCCAAGTGTGTGGATCCTCCAACCTGTGAATGGTTTGTGTCATCCACAGATGTGCAGGAGGGTGCAGTGCCATCTGGCCTGACCGCTCCAACCCCAGGACAGCAGCCTAATGAGGCCCCCCCAACAAGGACACAGTCCGCAGAGGAGGTTCAAGAGGAGGAGGACGATCATGAGGAGGAGGACGATCATGAGGAGGAGGATAATCATGAGGAGGACGATCATGAGGAGGAGGAGTCAGGCACTGGACGAGTGGTTTGTGCGGACTCTTCCCCTCTGGCTGGCAGAAGCCTGCTCCCCTCACCCTCCCTGCCACAACCATCATGGAGCCAGGAGGTCATCCCAGAGCACCAGGGGGGGCGCCCAATCTCCTGCCCGCCAGTCTGCGAAGGGACCAGGCCCTCCAGACCCGCCATCTGGGACAGCTCTGCCAGACTTTTGGGCGGGTGGAGGAGAGCCTGTCCTCCATGAAGGATACGCTGGGTAACCTGGACTCCCACTCCCGGGCTTTCACAACCTGCCTAAATGAACTGCAGACTACAGCAGCAGGCGTTGGGCAGGATGTGAGGGCCCTTACCCAGGCTATCCAGGCCAACACGGCAACACTTGGTGCTTCCCTGGACAGAATTGCCGTGGCCTTGGAGGGCAGGCCGCCAGGTGGGCAGATATCAGGGGCTGCTCCTCCTTCCCCGGGTTTGCCCCTCCCCCATGAGTCTCCCCTGAGGGGCCGGGGCCGTGGCCGGGGGCGCCCCAGGCGTGGCTCACGCAGAGGGCAATCATTTTTTTTCCCCTTTTTTTTTTTTTTGGCTTACTTTTTTGGCTTTTTTTTTTTGTTTTTTTGGCTGACATTTTTGGCATTTTTTTTTTTTTTTTGCTGACATTTTTGGCATTTTTTTTTTGCTGACATTTTTTTTGTTTTTTGCTGACATTTTTTTTAAATTTTGGGTTGTGCATGCTGTTTGAATGTGGGGGTGACATTCCTGCTGGAAAAGGGGTGTCATCCTCAATTTTGGTGGAGAAGGGTTCCCCAGGACCAGGGAGAAGTGATTCCCAGGTCCGTGTGAATGGTGTATGAATGTACAGTGACATAATTGGAGCCTTGACGTGGCGTTACTGCTCACCAGTCGTGCATAGTGGACTGGTGCCAATCCAATTTGATGAGTATGTGGGGTGTGTGTGCTAGGGACCACAGTGGTGTGCATGCATGCATTCTCATTGTGCCATGATTAATGTGTGTGTTTAACGTGCAAAGATGCCCAATGTGAGCTGTCTCCTGGCTGCTCTTCCCTCAGAAGACGGGGTATCCTCGGTTAGGGGTTGATTGTCTGGTTGGGGGGTCAGGTCATCACGTAGCTCAACCTGCAGGCCCTTCCTCACTGCGAGATTGTGCAGCATGCAACATGCAACGATGATATGGCACACGAAGTTTGGGGAATACAACAGTGTACCCCCAGACTTATCCAGGCATCGGAAACGTGACTTCAGGAGGCCAAAGGTGCGCTCCACCACTGCTCGGGTTTTGATGTGTGCTTGATTGTATCTTTCCTCTCCTGGGGTTTGGGGGTTCCAGATAGGAGTCATGAGATGGGGTCCCAGTGCATATGCAGAGTCACCTGGAAGGGAAAAGACAGGAGAATGTTAGTCATGCATGTGCCACTTGTGATGTGTGCATCATGGGGGGGGACAGTCAAGCCTGACTCCCATGTCACTCACCAACCAGCCAGGTGTTCCCATACACGTTCTGATAGAATTCCATTCGGATGTGGCATTGATTGTAGATGTAGCTGTCATGGGTGGATCCGGGGTGTTTGGCACGGACGTGCCATATGAGTCCTTGGGCATCAACTATCACCTGTACGTTGATGGAGTGCCAATTCTTCCGATTGCGGTACATGTGCTCTGTGTCATGGGGGGGCTGGAGTGCCACATGTGTGCAATCAATGGCCCCGATGGTGCGTGGGAATCTGGCAATTCTGTAGAAATCTGTCATTGCCTTGATTCGAAGCCGCAGGTCCTCAGTGGTGGATTTGATGATTAGGTTGGCCAAGCGTGTGAGGATTGCTGGGACAACCTGGTGCACACATCTGCTCATGGAGGATTGTGACATCCCAGCCACCACTCCACTTGTACGCTGAAAAGAGCCACTGGCAAGGAAATGGAGTGTTGCCAGGACCTTGACCAGTGGCTGCACTGCATGTGAGCGGTGTGTTGGGCTGGTGATGTCCTCCTGCAGGGTTGTGGTTAATTCCAGGATGGCATGAGGGGGGAATCTGAAGATGCAATACACCTCAGAATCACTCATGCCAAAGAGGTCTATGCGGGTGCGGTATATCCTCTCCCGTGCCCTCCTCCGTGCCCTCCTCCTTCCTTGGTCATCTAAATTCTCTAGTGCAGCTATGAGCGACGATGCCCCTGGCATGTTGGCAGTCAAATTGTAGTGCAACACGTGTGTGTGGTCTGCTCCTCAGTAACGGTGTTGCTTTCTGTGAGATGTAGACGTTTTTTCAAAATTTAGACCAGCTTTTATGTGCTCTAACTTTAGACAAGACATTTTGCTGTTGCGCACATCGCGTAGCCTGCGCAGCAACTGCGTTTTTTTGTGGATCCCCGCAACTCCCTCATTAGCATATTTGACTAGCAAATCAATGGTGTGTCTAGCGCATTTTTGCGCGGACGGATGCGTCTGTCTAACGAAATTACGCCGGACCAAAAAAAGTAGATTTCTGGCGTAAATCGTTTTCTGAATCGCGCGCATCTAAACGCACGCGCACATTTAGACTTACGCACGCGCAACACTAGTTGCGCAGGCGTAATCGCTCTGTGAATCTGGGCCACTGTATATATGTGTGTGTATATATATATATATATATATATATATATATATATATATAAATACTGTATATATGTGTGTGTATACATATATATATATATATATATATATATATATATATATATATATATATATATATACTGTATATATATGTGTGTATATATATATATATATATATATATATATATATATATACTGTATATATGTGTGTGTGTATATATATATATAAATACTGTATATATGTGTGTGTATACATATATATATATAAATACTGTATATATGTGTGTGTGTGTATATATATATATATATATATATATATATATATATAAATACTGTATATATGTGTGTGTATACATATATATATATATATATATATATATATATATATATATATATAAATACTGTATATATGTGTGTATACATACACACACATATATATACATATATACCGTATTTATCAACCTATTGTGCGCACCCGCGTATAGCGCGCACCCCTACTCTGGACGTGAAATTCCTGAATTTTTTTTTGTATTACTTTTATTTTATTTTTTTATTACTTACAGTTTTGGTGTCTTGCCCGGCGTCCATCGGCGGCCTTGTCCGGTCCGGAGTCCGCTGCAGCTTTTGTGGTGTCCTCCCCGCTGCTCCCACGCTGTCTCTGAGCCGATCCCTGCTTAACGCGCTGTTTGAACGCCGCCACGGCCATATACCGAGCGCAGTACACTCGGGCACGCTTGGCCACGCTCGGCTCCTCTTGCATAACCGCGAGGGGAGCCGAGCCTGGCCGACTGTACCCGAGTGTACTGCGCTCGGTATATGTCGCCGGCGGTGGCAGCGTTTAAACACAGTGCGGGAAGCAGGGATCAGCGGCAAAGTTCAAACACAGCGCGGGAAGCGAGTATCGGCGTATATCGCGCACCCACGGTTTTACCCTGATTTTAAGGGCAAAAAAGTGCGATAAATACGGTATATATGCGTGTGTGTGTGTGAATATATGTATGTATATATATATATATATATATATATATATACACACACACACGTGTTATATAGATACTGTATGTGTGTATATATATATATATATATATATATATATATATATATACACACACACACACACACATATATATATATATATATACACACAGTATCTATATACACACACATGTATATTGTTGTTAATATTCATTTTTAACCCACTGGTGTTGATATTAGGAAGAAATAAGCCTTCTTCCTCTTATCACACCAGCTTCTCTCCCAGATTCTCCACCTTTGAGCTGGTGAATCTGAAAGGGAGATATTTCAGTGGAAGAGCTGTGAAATCTTCAGATCACAGTATATTAAACTGGCCGTTTGTGACAAAACATCCATGTGCTGTGATGTGAAGTGAAGAATGTGTTCTCTGCTCCTTATCACAGTATATTAAACCGGCAATGCTCTGTAATCAGCCGTGATCAGCCGTGATCTCAGCTCATCACGGTTTATTAAACGTACACCAAAGAGAGCAGAATCAAGTTTTAAAACTTACCATGGTCAGCTTAATACATTTAAAACATATTTTGTGCTTATAAATTCTTAGGGGGAGCCTAAGCTCAATGGTGATCCTCAAGGAAGAAACCTTGGCCAAACACTTATTAAAAATTAGTTTCGTTTCGTTTCGTTTCAATCTGCAGATCGTCATTTTTTAAATAGCAATGCAATTTGGCAACCGTTAAGTTAGGTTCACCATAAATCCCATTACTTGTGTTGAATTCGTTTTCGGAATTCGTTCGTCTTCGACCTAATTTCGAAAAATACGGTCGAAATCGAAAATATTTCGACCGTTTTTCGAATTCGTTCGTTTTCGACCGAATTTCGTAAAAAAACGGTCGAAATCGAAAATATTTCAACCAGATTAGAAAACAAATAGTCTCTTTTCGAATAGAATTTTTTTTCGAATTAAATTCGAAAATATATATATTTTTTTTTATTTTTGTTTCGAATTCCGATCGAATTTAGTCCGCGGGTATTCGATTCGGAATTCGAAAAAAAAAATTCGATTTCGACCATTTTTTTTTGAAATTCGGTCTAAAATGAACGAATTCCGAAAACGGTCGAAATTTTTCGCTAATATAGTAATTCGGGAATTCGTATGCATCCGAATGTCCGAATAATGGAAAATTCGTCCGAATTTCGATTCGGAACGAAACGAAATGCACATGCCTAAATACATTTAAAACATATTTTGTGCTTATAAATTCTTAGGGGGAGCCTAAGCTCAATGGTGATCCTCAAGGAACAAACCTTGGCCAAACACTTACTAAAAATTATCTTTCCTTTTCAATCTGCAGATCTGTATTTTTCTGTAAATAGCAATGCAATTTGGCAACCTGGAGGCCTTCTATATACAGTTTGTGTACAGAGCTTCACCATAAATCCCATATCCAGCTTGTGCGACTGTCTCACAGATTTTTCCAGAAGTCTGCACTAAGATTTAAAGGGTCACTAAAGGAAAACAAATTTTTTGCTGAAATGACTGTTTACAGGGTATAGAGACATAAAAGTTAACTGATTCCTTTTAAAAATGATCAAAAATAGATAAAAATCAATCATATAATGTGCCTCTAGTTTCACTTTTGTTTTTAAACTGGTTTCATGTTTCTGTGAAGTACAGAAGAGACACAGAACAAAAACAAACAAATCCAGGGCAGTGTTTTGTTTATAAAATGAATCTGATTGGCATATTCTGCTCAACACTAGTTTTAGACACACAGCTTAGACCACAGTGAAAAACCGCCATGAGTTTTTTCATAAGGAGCCAGACAAGCAGGAAGTGTGGAGATCAGAGCAGAATTACAGCAACTTCAAAGAAAAACGAACAATGAGAACATGAAAACGGCACTGCATTAAGGTAAAGGAAGCTATTTAGCTAAAAAAAATAATTCCTTTAGTGACCCTTTAAGTCGGATTTTAGGCACACCCTGCAATAGCAATGATATTTTTCATGAGTTACTAAGGAAGGGTTAATTACTTCTAAAGCGATGAAGACACTGCAACTTTCCTCTTTAGAATACTGCAAGTGCATTAGCTGATTAGACATAGACACTCCCACTTGGGAACCAGACTTTCAAGGGCATAGTTGAACATCCAGCTTTATTTTTGAGGCCGGAATCACACTTGTGCAGTGAAAATTTCAGCTCTGTAATCGCTGCAGATAGATAAGGGAAGTGTTCAGCAGATTAGCTCAGTTTTAGCTGCGAATTTGGAGACCTGGGAGAAGTTGCGGGTGAGAGGAGAGTGGGGGAGAAGTGTATTGAGATGAATGAGAGAAATTCCTGAAGAGAACTGAACACATCTGCGAATCAGCTGCGAACCCATAGAAGATAATAGGACTGAATTTGCACCTTAGCCGCACCGCAAGGCATCAAATCTGCACACGTTTTTTCTGCAATGCGCAGTGCGAATGCATCGTCTCATTGAAAACAATGTATTTAGAAATGTTCTGCGTGTTAGATCCGGTTTAATCCGCAACCAATTCGCATAGGTGTGAATCCGGCCTAAGAACAGAAACAGGTCGAAATCCTCAACAAAGTATGTTAAAATCTTTGCAATGTACATTGATCACTCAGAGTATTTTTTTTTTTTCTCAGCAAAAGTGGAGTTACTGTTTAACATGTTTTGTAAGCGTAGAGGCCTGCTACTTTTTAGCCAGTGCTGCTTTAAATTTAGAGGTTAGTCTGGGAGTTAGTTGACTCAGACCTTATGATTTTTCCAAATTCTGGGCCTCTGTTCCAGCCATGGACTGTACTGTGGGTGACCACTATTGTTGTCTGGGGTGCCGTTACCACCCCAGGCCAAGGGTGGCAGCAGTCAGGTCAAGGTGTTTTGGGTGTTCCCCTTCGGCAGCCAATCAGTGGGGGTTGATCATCCCGCTGTGAATGCTGCGGAGGAGTATTTAAGAGACAGACGCCATTGGACCGGGGGCGTAGATCGCTGGTCTGTCGTCCCACCACCCCCGTGTGTGGCCCTCATGGCTGGGGGAGCACGTTCATGTGATCCTGGCTCCGGGACCACGTTGGTCCGGGGTTGTGATCTACTAAGTAGGTCCAGTAGTCAGACTGGGTCTACATTTGCAGAGTGGTCCTGTGCTGTCCGTCCTGAGGAAGGAAGCCACTCGATGAAGAACCTATCTTGGAGAGTACCGAGCACAATGCTGGTATCTCAGGAGAGGCCTTGAATTTCATCGAAAGATGCACCATTACTAAAAAAAATGGATGATGGTAGCCTGTCAGTGCTAAGTTTACAAGCAGTTAATCAGGAGAGATCCGGGTGCTGAATCCTGTGTTGAGAGGATTTTGGACAGAACATACCTCCATCTGTGGGAAGGTCTGTGGCAGAGACTTTACCAATTTCCATGCGCCATCCCGGCTGCTAGGCTAGTGAGAAAGGCCTATCGGGGTGCGCAATACCCACTCTGGCTAGAGTGGTGACGAAAGCTGTGTTGCTGGAAGCAGAAGTGTTTCCGACCAGAAGTTGTGCACCTGAACCTATTACCTATTACCCTTCCACCTCTTCAACTATTTATTTTATTCTTTTACCAAGTTCAGCAAATAAATCAAAGAAAAAGAAGTCTAAAGTGTGGACATTGAACTTTTTCTCAACTCTCATCTGATACCCTAGATGGCGAGGAAATAGAGGTAACATGCCACCCAAAACTAACCAGCAGCTCCTCCGGGGGTAGTGCTACATAAGAATACAGGTTGGCTTGAAGAATGCAAGACCTTTGAGTTAGAGGGTGATTATTTTGCTTTGCCATTCAAAAGGACAAATTGTTTGGGTATGTTTTAGCTAACTTTATCTAATGCTGTGAGAACACCTGTGTAATTTTACCAAAGGACCACTAGAGAGCAGCAAAACATATGTTTTAAAGTGACATATTTAGAGCACTCTAAATTTATAAACTCTATTTGTTTATAAGCAAAATAAAAATGTCAGGCCTAAACGTCATTATATTTAACTAGTTTATTATTAATAGTGATATACCAGCATATTCTGTACAGCTGTAACTTAGATAAGAGTAAGCTTGTACTCAAAGTATTTTTCAACGGGTTAAGATCTTTACATTACTTGAAAAACAGTTGCCTAGCTATCCTCAAAATAATGACAATGGTCATTGAACTGGACTGATACAATTTTAAATCCTTAATTCCACTTTAAATAGTGCAAGCATCCCGTAGATGTTGTTTTTCTTCCCGGAAGTTTGATTTCTTCACCTATCAGTGTTAGCGCTTTGATGCCCCTAGGCAATACTGAAAATACCCGTAAGGCCTCCTAATAATAACTCACAGCTAACATACAAACAGGTACACATCGAATTATGCAAGAACCTGAATATTCCATTTTAAATTATTATCAGGGTCAGAGACTTACAGCTGCTGCTTAGTCAGCTGCATCAGACATTGTCAGCCTACACCTGAGAGATTACATAATAGTGTCAAATAACCGAGTTCTGTAGTTACTTCTACTCATCTTAAATAGGGAAATGTGTTAGTTGACTCTGTTAGGTCTGTTGCACATGGGCAGCCAGGGGGCGCTAAAACCAGGTGTTTGAACTGTGGCTTATACTGTCCTTTGAACACCCACCTAAAACATAGCATACAGTCGGACAGGACTGTACACATACTGTGGCTGCGATGCTTTGCACTGCAGATCTGTCAAATTCAACACAAAATGTGTTAATAGATGGCACCACCTGTCAGACATGTCCTTTTAAAGTCAATTGGGTTTACAGTTGCGTTGCATTAGATCTATTCAAAATTGCTCCTGGAAGCTGCTGATTAGAGTTTGGCAAAACACCCCCCCCCCCCGATTCGATTTGCGCCAGAACCCTCGAACATCGCAAACATTTTTGACCCAAACCCTATTGAAGTCTATGGGATACATTTTGAAGGCTTATATGCACGCTTTTTTCATTCAGGTGTCAACAGGGAAGCCTGTTCATCTGTTGTTAAGGTTAAGGATGCTCTTTAACAACCAGCTATTCACTGTGCCCAATCAGGGCTTAGAATGCACTGTGAAGTGCGCAGTATATTGTGGGGCGCTCAGCCGGCTAACATCCCGCGAGTGCCCCACAAATTTGGGTTTTCGCCAAAAGAATGTTCAGACTGGACCTTTGCTTTGTTTGAACTGTACACCTACTGCTGATTAGTCGCCCTCTGAAAAGTTGTTCACATCCACAACCACAGCCCAGGGTTGTCGGGAAGAGGCACTTGTCCCCATCAACATGGGGACAAGGTGCTTTGGGGTAGGGGGCTCCAAAGCACCCCCCTATGTTGAGGGCATGTGGCCTGGTATGTTGCGGAGGGGGATGGTATGGATTTTGAGGGGGATCCCACGTTGTTTTAAAAATAATTATGAATAGTCGTCCTCTGAAATGCTGTCCACACCTGTGAACCTAACCTTACACACTTTCAGAAGCTGGAAGACAACGAGAGCTGGGAAACTATGGAATATTTTAAAAATGTTGACTTAGCAATGTGAAGCTGTGTCTGTGTTTAAATACCAAGGCATGCAGGGGTAATAAAAATAGCTGAATTTTTTCTTGCACATATTTCCATGATTGTGAACACAACTTCTCTTTATTCACTTTCAAAGTGAACATTCTCAGCTCATTTAGTACATAATTTCTAATACAAAAGGTCAAAGAGGCAGCAGGGCAGCACTGTCAAACCTAATACTATCTCTGATGTCAGACTTTCAAGTTGACAAATCAAAATAAGATAAGTGTAAAAACAAACAAATACAATTATTTCATTAATAATCCAGAAAAAGTATTATAATTTAGGAATGAATTTTCAGATTCCTGCATAAGCCTAATTTGAGAATGACATAAAGGATGCATCCTCTTCCCTTTAACTTATGATCTAATTAATTTTAGACCCAAGGAAGCCCAGAGGCATATCAGAGGAAATGATATACAATCCAATCCCTATTATATCTGACTGACATTACCTTTTTTTAGAACACGGTTGAGAAAGCATGCAATAGCAGTTATGAGAATATCAGCAATTTCTCTGGCTAATCCTTCAAAAACATTCTGGTATTTTTAAAGTTTTGTGTGTAAAAAAGCGACATGATATATAGACTTGCATAGACTTAGGAATACAATAGATTGGTATATATACAAACAACAAACAAAATGCTACCTACTTCCTAGCAAATAAGCAGAAACTATGGTCTGTAAACAGTAGAAAGTTATTTAAAGTGGAGCTCTAAGTGGAGCTTTAAGCATTCTTTTTACCCTATGCCACATTAGGCATGTCATTTTTTTGGGGGAGGGGGAACCTAGTTTTAACAGGTATCCGCTTTCACTTCTGCTCACGCCTCTTGGCAATTTGAGTAGAAGTTCTCCTCTCCCCCTACCTCCCTGCAATCTTTGGGGACATGTCACAAGTCCTATAAGATTGCCTGACCATTGAGGAGGCGCATCGCGACTCACGCATACACAGTGTGCATCCACTGTGAAGCCACAAGCTGTCACAGCATGGTGCCCACACTTGTAATGCCGGCGGTGGGAAGAGGAGAGGGAGAGACCCGAGGGTTCCGCCACATCGCTGGATCATGGGACAGGTGAGTGTGTGTTTATTAAAAGTCATCAGCTACACTTTTTGTAGCTGCTGGCTTTTAAAACAGGCAAACCCCACTTTTAAGTACACAATGGGGTTTAGTTACAGTACTAAAGCTGGAAATTGCAAAACCAGGCTAATGTCTGCATAAAAAACGAATGAGCTTCTAACCCCAGCTTGTTCAATTAAGCTTTGGTAATAAAACCTGGAAGCTCATTGGTTTTTATGCAGAAGTGAGCCTTATTTTGCGCTTTCCAGCTTTCATAAATGAACTCCATTGTGTACTTAAAAGTGGGATATGCCTGTAAACACAAAAATAGTGGAACTCCACTTTAACTCAGTTTACAGTGGGTTCATGATCTCTGTAGGCAACTAGGATCCCAAGCTTAATCTACAAGCAGTTGCTGGAGATTAGGCAAAAATCATCTTCAGGTATAGCTTCTTCTGGCTGAACAGACCTTCCTTGGTGTTAAGTTCCCCTTTCAGTCCCTGTTGTTGGCTTAGTGTTACTTAAGGGTTAATTTGCCAAAGTCAAAAACACTGTGCGCTTTGCAAAGTGCAGTTGCACTCAACAAGAACAGTTGCTCCAGAGTTTGGTAAATTAACAGAAACTCTGCTGACCTCCATCATCCAATCATGTGCAGGCAAAAAAAAAAAAATGTTTATGTTCCTTGCACGTGACTTGGTATTCTTTGCAAAGTGAAGGTTTACCTAATTTACTAAGCTCTGGGGCAACTACACTTTGCAAAGTGCACAACCTATTTGACTTTAGTAAATCAACCCCTTAGTGTCCAATTTGTCCGCCACAATGTCGCAGTCCCACTATAAGGCCTCGTACACACGACCGTTTTCCTCGACAGAATTCATCAAGAAACTTGGTGGCAGAGTTTTTTTGCCAAGGAAAACGGTCGTGGTCTGGTTTTTGACGAGAAACACGTTTGTGTGTATGCTTAGAAACCCGCGCATGCTGAGAATAAAGTATGAGACGGGAGCGTGCCTTCGGTAAAAGTAGCGTTTGTGGAGATTTCTTGATGGATTTTGTCGAGGAAAATGGTTGTGTGTACGAGGCCTAATGGCCCATGCACACGATCCGAATATCGGCCGACGGATCGTACGACTTTTTTCGCTTAATAATCGCAAGTAAAATAAAATAGGTTTTTAAACTCACGAAAATTCTCGTACGATAGAAAAAAACGATCGGAAGTGATGTCACGTGTTGTAATGTATTTGTATTGTATTGTCGGACGACGGCTGTACTGACTAAACGAAAATCGGACGATCGGACATCGGGCAAAATTTTTTTTTCGCGCTTGTCCGATCGAATTTAATCGGATGAACGGTCGCGATCGGCTGTCGATAGTAGTGTACACACATCCTGAAAATCGTACAATCCATCATCGGACGATCGTTTTCGGATCGTGTGTATGGGCCATTAGAGTTCCATTCTATTACCTGTAATGCAATCCTAACTGCAGCGATGCAAGGTACAATAGAAGGCAGGTAAGAGCTCCAAAGTTGCACATGGAGCATGCCATTAGGATATTGAGCTCCTAGCTTTTGGGGCTAACCTAAAAGTAACATTTTAATCTTAGGGGGTCCTCTGCAACAGTCTTAACAGGTCCCAAATCCAGTTACTGTGTGATGTACAAGCCTTTGGTTAAACTAAATTCTCCATTATTTGTCGCTTCCCCTCTCAGTCACTACAGCTCACATTGGGAGGGTCTTAACAGCAGAGGCAGAGCTGTCAATCCAGAAAGTAAACCAAATCTTTGATTTGTACTCAACCTGCTTCTCCTATGTGATACTGCAGATCACATTGGGAGGGTTTTAGCAACATAAGTAATTTCAGCAACCTACAACATCTTTCCAACATACTATACTGCAATCTGGTGCAGCCTATAATAGGGTGATAACACTGAATTCAGGAACAGCCCTGAAGCTCATCACCAAATCACAGGAAGCTGCATGAGGTGGACTTTACTGGCAGGATCAATGGGGTTTAAATATGGAAGAAATAAAATAAAAAAATATTTTAAATAATAGACTCCTAATAGGCATTTTTATTTTTTTAACTTTACTGAAAGTGTACAAAGTGTATACTCCATTCAGTGCTCCACATAACAGCATATAGTTACATAGTTACATTGTTAGTCAGGTTGAAAAAAGACACAAGTCCATCTAGTTCAACAATAAAAAAAAATAAAAAAATATTGTACAATCCCATATACCCAATTCTGTTCCCACAGACCCACAGACCATCCAGAGCAGGGATCTCCATACTTTTTAAGCAAAGGGCCAGTTTACGATCTTTCCAACTTCAGGGGGGGATGGATTCTGACCAGTTGGGGTAGAAAATGCCCCAGGGCCGAGCATCAGTGAGAATAAACCAGTGTTGGCAGGCAGTAGGAGGAGAAATAGTGCTCCATCATTGCTATTAGTCTAAGAACTATCTTGCTTTGCATGTAATGAGTCTCTCTCATATATTAGTTTCACCTTTTAAGTTGCATTAGTGAAATAAATGAACTTTTGCACGATATTCTAATGTTTAGAGTATGACCTGTAATGGTAATAGGCCCTAATGGCGATTGAATGCAGAACAAATTTAGCTGATCTCTTGTCACATACAAGTGAATGGGCCAATTGAGCAATGCAGGACCTTACACACAAGAAATTATTGCTGTTCAAGCTAACCAGCCTGTCAATAATACTTGCAGATTTGTTTGAAAGGTTACAGGACTGCAGCACATAACTGTAAACTTCATGAAAAATCCATAAAATCCTAAAGAGCCAGGAATGAGCAGTAGGAGAGTATAGGAGAATATATCATTCCTTGTCTGGGCTAACAAGATAAGAAAGTACACTACCTCTTATTTCATAGATCAATGAGCCATTCAAAGATTACTTGATTGCACTGCCAACAGTTCCATATAGTTAAAGAAAATACAATGGGGGTTATTTATTAAAAACTGAGGTTGCAAAATCAGTTTCCAGGTTTTATTGTCCAAGCTTAACTGAACAAGCTCAAAGTTAGAAGATAATTGGCTACCATGCACAGCTACACAAGATTCTGAGTGTTCCAGTTTTAGTAAATCTACCTCCTTGTGTAAAACTAAAAGTATATGAACAATACTTATGTTTTTATAAATTGATCAATCCTCATGTACTGGGGCCTTAAAATGCCAGGACAGTACAAATACCCCCCAAATTACTCCCTTTTTTGGAAAGTAGATAGTCTAAAGTATTTAGTAAGAGGCATGGTGAGTTTATTTAACTGCTTGCCGACCAGCCGCCACAGATCGGCTCTGCTGGGCGAGATCACGTAGATCTACGTCATCTCGCCGTTCAGCCAATAGGGTCGCCAAATAGCACCAAAAGAAAGCTCTATTTGTGGGAAAAAAAGGACACCAGTTTTGTTTGGGAGCCGCGTCGCGCGACCGCGCAATTGTCAGTTAAAGCGACGCAGTGCCGAATCGCAAAAAGTGGCCTGGTCTCTGACCAGCAATATGGTCCGGGGCTTGTCATTTTTTTGTCACAATTTTTGGGAAAATTAAGAAATTAAATTGAATATGTTTTTTTCACATTTTGTTTTACATACTGTCACCAGTGCAGTACAGCATCCTCATATGGCTGGTGGGGTTTTGTTCAGGAATACTGACTGGTCACAGTATGTAAAAAAAAATGGGGGGGGTATCTTTTTTTTTTTTTTACTTTTTTTTGTTTTCTTTTTCATATCATTTTTACCTTTTTACTTTTTTTACATCCTGTCATCAGAGTAGCTCAATGTCATCATAGTGACACTGTACTACTGTATTTAGAGGGTGCTGTGATTGACCCAGGTACCATGTGATCACAATAGTAAGCAAAACAGTCTTACATGAAAGCCATGCATGACTGTTTTGTTTACATTGTAATCTTGTGATCGATATGTGAGGTCATTGTGATCACCGTGATCTGCTGTGTCTACTGGACGTATTGGTCATGAGTTGCTGCACACCCCAGGAGGTGCAGGATGTGCTCAGCGATGTACATATACGTCTTTAAACCTGAGGTTGTCACTCGCTAACCGTAAATTTACTGTTAGCAGGTGGCAAGTGGTTAAAATAATTTACATAATTCCCTGAAGCCTTACCTCTTACATTTGCCACAGCCTGGCTCAAAGATGACCATTTTGCATTTCATGTATGTAGAGACCTTTATTAAATACATTTTCTCTCCCGAGCTTCTGTCTTATGGGGATGACTTTCTAAGTTCCGTTTTTACACCTCTGCCCAAAAGGGTTGTGCGCTGAAGGGGTTTCACCTTCTGTGAGATTATTACACGATGCCGGCCTTCTAAAGAATTTAAAGAAACTCCAGCCTTGAGGAACTACTTGTGTCTTTCCCTAACTTAGAAAAAGTGATCAGCCTTCTTAACTATCCTGCCTTTGCAAAATACTACTAGAACCTCGGGCCCTAAGAATTTTATTCCACTCAGTAAGGCCCAGCAGAAGATTTGATCCATCTATGGGCAGGTGATTCTTCCCAAGTCTAAGGTACAGCCAGCATGTACTGATTGCAATGATTAAGCACTTTGTGTGAAATGCGTCTGCTGAACACTGTGAATTTTTTGTGTGTCATGTTTTTAATCTTTTGATTCTACAATAAACAAACATTTTTCATCACTGTGCCGCCTTTTCTCTTCATTTGTATAGTCTTTTTCTACAAACACAATAGGAATTAAAACATTGGTGCCAAAATTTTCACCAATTCATCAGAAAATATTACCAGTTTGTATATTACTCAATGGAATATGATTTCATTGTCTTGTGGTCTTGTTCTTTTTCAATAATGTAAGCATTTTTATTTTCAGAGTCTTGGCATCTGTAAATGACTGCTTCTATAAAAAAATGATCTACACACCTTTGATTTTCACTGCTCTAGCTGACCAAACATCCAAAACATATTTACACTATGTATTAGTTCATAATATTCAGTGACAGTTTAACTGTGTCATTGTAAATAAATATACTTTGGTGGGCTCATTCTAAGGCCGCGTACACACGATCGAATTTGTCCGCTGAAACTGGTCCAACGGACCAATTCAGCAGACAAATCCGATCGTGTGTATGGGCTAGAGGACATGTATGACCGGCGGACACATTTTAAAGCCTGCTTTAAAATTTGTCCACCAGAGACATGTCTGTCGGATATGTCCGCTGGTTAGTACACTAACCAGCGGACATATGTGCCCGCACAAGCGTCGAATGGATGCGACGCATGCGTGGAAGTTTTTTACCTCCTGGTGCGGTGACGTGGCGGCGTCAACGTCACCGCCACGTCACTGCGATGTCTGCCGGCGGGGATTTTGATCCGATGGTGTGTACACACCGCCGGACAAAAATCCCGAAGAGACATGTCCGATGAAAACGGTCCGCGGACCGTTTCCATCGGACATGTCCCTCCGTGTGTACGCGGCCTAAGACATTCAATATATCATGAGCTTTATTAATGACAAAATTGTGTGAGAAAATGTTGAATTTAACGTGTTTCCTGGATATGAAAAATATCACATTTTCCTTTGTCTACACTTTTAGAGGCAGCAAATAAATTACAAAAGGGATTTTAGTAGCTTTCATCTTTAGTCATCCTTCCTGCTGCACTTCACTTCACAGATATTAAGGGGTTGATTTACTAAAGGGAAAAAAGTCTGTGCACTTTGCAAAGTGCGGTTGCACCAATCTCCAAGTGCAGTTGCTCTAGAGCTTAGTAGAGTTTAGAAGAGCTCCAGAGCTTAGTAAATGAGGTAAAGTTTCACTTTGCAAAAAGAACCCAATCAAATGCAAGGAAAAAAAACAACTGAATTTTTGCTTGCACACGATTGGATGATGGAAGTCATTTGAGCTTTTTCTCATTTGCTAAGCTCTGGAAAAACTGCTCTTGCAGAGTGCAACTGCCTTTAATGTATTTGCCTTTAGGAATCACTCCTTTGGCCCATTCACACATGTGCTCTGAAGCTGAAAAAAAAAATGCACGCAAAATACATCATGAGATCTTTGTAATTAAGGTGGATGCCACTGTTTTCCTTGTCAAAGTATTTTATTGAATGAATATAATAATCCAAGTACAAATCTTGTGTTATACGTGTTATAATAAGTTATCCAACTTACAACAGGTTTGAAAAAAAAAAACTTCATGGTCCACTATATATGTACAGATAAGTAAATTATATAAACTCAACAGAAAATAGAAAAGTAAATACATCATTACATCAAGATATTCATGACTGTAGTTGGAAATACTATTTATCAAATAGATTGTTTTACTTGGACCTTGAAAATTAAAGTACAATTATGTAAAGCAGTACTTTATTACTGTTTAAATAAAATGAGTAATAAAATAAAAATAAATAAAAATAAAAGGTTAGACCAAAAAAAAAAAAAAAATGGATAGGATAGGATAGTAAGAAAAAAGAGAAGGAAGTGTAGAAGTCCACTGAGATGGTTCAAGTAAGTTGGCCAACAGCCTGAGTGTTTGAACAGAACACTATAATGTTCACGATAATGAGTAGGGTAACACCCAAGCTCTAGAAATTTGGTTTTGTAAGTAATTTATTACCAAATGAATCTTTCAGCTACCAAAAGGGCACAGGGTGGACTTAGACCCAGGAGTTATTAGTGCCGCTGGCACAGGAGTATCTCTCATCCTTCCAAAGTCTCTGGTTGTCACGGGTCATTCCATTACATCTCTCCCCTTTTGGTGGGAGACGGACACAGGAGGGAACCCCAAACAGGTTGACACTGAAGTCAGTCAGTAGTTCCAGTCCTCCAATGCTGGTATCCATACTGTACCCCAAATAAATGGCTCCAAACTGAGCATTACTTTACTCACCCCGCCAACCTCTGCCTCTCTCAGAGAACACGCCTGCCGCTGGGGAGAGGCCTGGACTGGCCCTTCTCCCTGGAGCCCTTTCAGCCACTGGAGAGAAGACAGGGTGGCTGGGCTCAGTCCTTCATGCTGTTGGGGGTCTGGGCCAACTGCCCCCCTTCCTGGGGTATACCAGTGGAGACTGAAGTCCCATCCACTGGTGCTAGGTGAAAACCCCCCGGTGCTTGCAAAGCAATGCCGACATCCTCCTGTTTCAGTGCCGCACCATTTTCTGGGGTTGTGTCAGTGGAGACTGAAGTCCCATCCACTACCCCAGGAACCCCCTCTTCCTTTAGTGGAGAGCAACGGCTCGGGGCAGAGATGCAGCTGGACGAGAGCTACAGAGCCCTCCAGTGGTATGTAGCCCAAGAGTGCCCGTGGTCAGCGAATGACAGCCCCACAGAAGGCTATGACTATGATGGCCTGGGATTGTTGTATTGGAGGATGTCCAGTGATCCTGACTTTGGGGATCTTTTCAATTGTGAATCATGTTATGAACATTCTGGCATCTTCACATTATTGAATTTTTATACATGAACTTTTTGCTTGTTACTACCAATTTTTAGCGCTACACCTTTACCCCATATTTTTTTTACTAAAGGCAATGAGACTGTGCACTTTGCAAAGTGCTTAGTAAATGAAGTAAACCTTCACTGTGCAAAGAATACCAAATCACGTGCAAGGGGAAAAAGCAGCATTATTGCTTACACATGATTGGATAAGGAAAGTCAACAGAGCTTCTGATCATTCATTAAGCTTTGGAGCAACTGCTCTTGCAGAGTGCAACTGCACTTTACAAAGTGCAGTCTATTTTCCTTTAGTAAATCAACCCCCCAGTATTACCAGATTGTGTATTATCGGATGGAATATGATTTCAATGTCTTGCGGACTTGTTCTTTTTCAACAATGTAAGCAATGTAAATTCCAGACCTTGCCCTTCGTAAATGACAAATTATCTACACAACATCTTTGACTTTCACTGCTGTGGCTGACCGAACATCTCAAACGTATTTACAAAATGCTTTAGTTCATAATATTCAGTGACAGTTTAATCATGTCATTTTAATTCAATTTACTGTGTTTGCTCATTCTGAGACTTTCAATATATCATGAGCCTTATTAATGACAAAAGTGTGTGCTGATGTTGATGTTAATGCGTTGTTGGATATGACTTCTTATTAAACTGAAGACAAATATAATTTTTTACTTTGTCTACACATTTAGACGCAGCGACACAGTCACAAAGAGGATGTTAGTAGCTATCATGTTCAGTCATCTTCCTCGATGCACTTCACTTCACAGATGCTTAGATTCCTAGAGGGAATCACTCCTTGGGCCCCATCCACCAATGTTCTTTGAAGTTAAATAAAACTGGAAAAAAATAAATGATGAGATATCTGCCATTAAAGTCAGGGCTGTTTTCATTTATGAATTTTCACCTAGTACATTTTTAAAATATTTGATATTGTTAATAAAACACATCTGCCATAGAAGTGAATGGAGCCAAATAAAATATAAATCTTACGTGTATATGAAGTACACTCTAACCCTAAAGCTGTTGTAGTGTATGCAGTGCATTGATCTGTAGGGTTGTATTTTTACATCCTTACAGAAGAAAGGCATATGAGATTACAAATTATTTCAACTGAAACACATATATCTATATATATGTATTGTGATTAGGGATGAACTCAGTGTTTGGTGTGGAAGAACATCACAGCTTCTGAGCTGCAATGGTTAGTAAGGAAGCAGTTGGTGCTTTTTCCTGTCGCTTCTTTACCAACCACTGACATCACCTGGTCAATTCAGGGATGGACTGGCCATTGGGACTACAGGGAGTTTCCCGGTGGGCCGCTGGCTCAGTGGACCGGCTTCAGTGACAGCGGACCTCCACCCCCCTCCGCTCCTCTGTCTCTCCCTTCCCGCAGCGCTCACCTGGGGGGAACAGAGAAGCAGGGGGAGGACCAGAAGAGCAGACCTGGGAGTTTCTCACTTCTGCCTAATCTTGTCCCATAAGGGAGGGCACCAAACTGATTCTTTCCCCCCGGGTGAAATAATGTCTAGCTTCCCCACTAATACTGCCTATAAGAGTACCAGTACCAGCCGTTCTACTCTAATAAAGTAGGATGGCTAGTGACTAGTGAAGAGGTACAGCGGGCTTGGGTGGCCGGGGGGGGGGGGGTGCGGGAGTTGTCCGGCCGCCATGGGAGAGACCTGTCAAAGTGGGCCAGTCTGGATAAAGTCCAGGGCCAACTTTTTGTCCCAGTCCAGCCCTGGGTCAATTTACTTGCATGGCCAGGAACCAACCCCCAGCCATGTAAGCAAATGAATGGTGAAAAGAGTGGGTTATATTAGTGCTGAGAAACATGGCCACATAGCCATATGTTGGCAATGATGTCACCACTATCCAGTGCCCCCTTTATATAATTGATAGCAGCTTGGGGAACTGTCATTCGACTTTGTGTAGCGACGGGATCTGTCGTGAGATTAAAATATATTTTTATCACATTTTTTTTTTTTAAAGGACTTGTCAAATGTTTGGGTGTCTTGAAGTCACAGATAAACTTGAACACATTCTTGTAAGTAACAAATTTGACAAAATGCCTAAAATAATTTGCACAGATTGTGCCACAGAATACACATGTGACAAAATACAAGGTTTTCCAATCAGAAATGACCACACAAAAATTAAACTTACTTGCTTTGAAATGCCTCACTCTAATATGTGAAGGGTGTATCCATGTGCACTCTTCTTGCAAAATCCACCTGTTCCTATGCTAAAATGGTAGTATTTTTATAATAACAAACTAGAAGCCAAAAAAGAATGCCAATACAATTACAAGTCATTGCCTAAAAAGCATTCATATTGTAAAACAACATCACCTAACATATATGTTCCCCACTTCACTTACTACTTAAAATCACATCAATATATACAATATATAGATTACAGTATATATATATATATTATATGGAAATCAGTATCAATGTCAAACTGTTGGTGCTGGTTTGGGAGCAAGCATTTTACCAGTCAGCACTATGCACTTGCACTATGCACTTATATATTTATTGCAGTCCTTTCCCCCTTTTTGGCAGAGTTTTTTTCATATGCAAATTAAATTAGATTATTTTTAATCACTTCATTTATATTTTTCTGTATTAGCAAATACAGCCAAGAAAGCAGGGCATGTAGAATTAAAACTTGAATTAAATTATTATTGCAATATTTTACTGACATGCCAAGCACTGTGTATTTTTTTACAAGTAGTCTTTTTTTAATGATTAAAATGTGTAACTACAGTGAGTTAGAAAAAAAAAAAAACATATGTTATCATTCTTGTATAAATTTTAACAGATTTATTAAATATATATATAGTAGTATCTCACAAAAGTGAGTACACCCCTCACATTTATGTAAATATATTTTATTATATCTTTTCATGTGACAACACTGAAGAAATGCCAGTTTGCTACAATGTAAATTAGTGAGTGTACAGCTTGTATAAGCAGTGTACATTTGCTGTCCCCTCAAAATAACTCAACACGCAACCATTAATGTCTAAACTGCTGGCAACAAAAGTAAGTACACCCCTAAGTGAAAATGTCCAAATTGGGCCCAAAATGTCAATATTTTGCGTGGCCACCATTATTTTCCAGCACTGCCTCAACCCTCTTGGGCATGGAGTTCACCAGAGCTTCACAGGTTGCCACTGGAGTCCTCTTCCACTCCTTCATGACAACATCACAAAACTTGTGGATGTTAGAGACTTTGCACTCCCCCACCTTTAGTTTGAGAATGTCCCACAGATGCTCAGTTGGGTTTAGGTCTGGAGACATACGCTTGGCCAGGCCATCACCTTTACTTTCAGCTTCTTTAGTAAGGCAGTGGTCATCTTGGAAGTGTGTTTGGGGTCGTTATTATGTTGGAATACTGCCCTGTGACCCAGTCTCCGAAGGGAGGGGATCAGGCTTGGTTTCAGTATGTCACAGTACATGTTGGCATTCATAGTTCCCTCAATGAACTGTAACTCCCAAGTGGTGGCAACACTCATGCAGCCCCAGACCATGAGACTCCCACCACAATGCTTGACTCTAGGCAAGACACACTTGTCTTTGAACTCCTCCCCTGGTTGCTGCCACACACACTTGACACCATCTGTACCAAATATGTTTATCTTGTTCTCATCAGACCACAGGACATGGTTCCAGTAATCCATGTCCTTAGTCTGCTTGTCTTTAGCAAACTGTTTGCGGGCTTTACTGTGCATCATCATTCGAAGAGGCTTCCTTCTGGGACGACAGACATGCAGAACAATTTAATGGAGTGTGTGGTGTATGGTCTGAGCACTGACAGGCTGACCCCCCCAAACCTTCAACCTCTGCAGCAATGCTTGCAGCACTCATACGTCTATTTCGCAAAGACAACCTTTGGATGTGACGCTGAGCATGTGCACTCAACTTCTTTGGTCGACCATGACAAGGCCTGTTCTGAGTGGAACGTGTCCTGTTAAACAGCTGCATGGTTTTTATCACCATGCTGCAGCTCAGTTTCAGGGTCTTGGCAATCTTCTTATAGCCTAGGCCATCTTTATGTAGAGCAACAATTCTTTTTTTTAGATCCTCAGAGAGTTATTTGCCATGGGGTGCCATGTTGAACTTCCAGTGACCAGTATGTGAGAGTGAGAGTGATAACACCAAATTTAACCTGCTCCCCATTCACACCGAGACCTTGTAACGATTCACTTGGCACCGGGTAGCCAAAAATGCAAATTGGGCCCAATTTAGAAATTTCCACTTATGGGGTGTACTTACTTTTGTTTCCAGCTGTTTAGACATTAATGGCTGTGTGTTGGGTGGGACAGAAAATGTACACTGTTATACAAGATGTACATTCACTACTTTCCATTGTAGCAAAGTGTCATTTCTTCGTGTTGTCATCTGAAAAGATATAATAAAATATTTACAAAAATGTGAGGGGTGAGCTCACCTTTGTGAGATATTGTATGTGTGTGTGTGTGATTGTACATACATTCATCTGCCACTTTATTAGGTACACTTGTTCAATTGCTTGGTAGCACAATTTACTAATCAGTCAAATAAAATGGCAGCAACTTAGTGCATTTAGGCATCTAGACGTGGTGAAGAAGACTTTCTGAAGTTCAAAATGAGCATCAGGATGGGGAAGAAATGGGATTAAAGGTGTTTTTGAACGTGGCATGGCTGTTGGCGCCAGACAGGCTTGTCTGAGTATTTAAAAAACTGCAGATCTACTGGGATTTTCATGCACAACTATCTCTAGGATTTATAAAGAATGGTCCGAAATAGAGAAGACATCCAATGAGCGGCAGTTGTGTGGATGAAAATTGCCTTGATGTTGTCAGAGTAGAATTGGCAGACTGTTTTGAAGAAAGGCAACAGTATGTCAAATAACCACTCTTTACAACCAAGGTATGCAAGGTATGCATCTCTGAACATACAGCACATCGAACCTTGAAGCAGCACAATACCACACTGGGTGCCACTCCTGTCAGCTAAGACCAATAAACTGAGGCTGCAATTCACACAGGGTCAAAATAATTGGACAAAAGAAGATTGGAAAAACTGCCTGGTCTGATGAGTCTCGATTTTGGCTGCAACATTCAGATGGGAGGGTCAGAATTTGGCATTAACAACATGAAAGCATGGATCCATCCTGCCTTGTATCAATGGTTCAGGCTGGTTGTGATGGTGTGAGGGATATTTTCTTGGCACACTTTGGGCCCCTTAGTACCAATTGAGCATTGGTTAAATGCCACGGCCTACCTGAGTATTATTGCTGACCAAGTCCATCCCTTTATGACTACAGTGTACCCATCTTCTGATGGCTACTTCCAGCAGGATAATGCCCATGTCACAAAGCTCAAATCATCTCACCACTGGTTTCTTGAACATGAAAATGAGGTCACTGAACTCCAATGTCCTCCACAGTCACCAGATATCAATCCAATAGAGCACCTGTGGGATGTGGTGGAAAAGGAGATTCACATCATGGATGTGCAGCCGTCAAATTTGCAGCAACTGCGTCATGTTATCATGTCAATATGACCAAAATCTCTGAGGAATGTTTCCAACACCTTGTTGAATCTATGCCATAAAGAAATAAGGTCGTTTTGACTGGGCTGCTGCGGGTGCCCCAAGCTGGGTCCGTGGGGAGGGGGGGTGTTAGACTGCCTTCTCCTGCACAGATTAATCCTAATAGGGGTGCTGGGGGGTCCCCATCTCCTGGGCGGCCCATCCAGGGGCGCTGCCTTGCAGCGGTCCAGCTATGAGTGCTAGGTAGGCCATATGTTAAGCTAACGCCATGATTGATGACTTTCTCTCATCGCACTAATAGAATATGTATCACATGCGGAATGTCTGTGTAGTCACCTTCCAGGTCATGTTCTCACTATAATGTAATGCATTGCTTTGTATACTTATTGAAAATAAAATACTTTGAAAGTAGGAAATAAGGCTGTTCTGAACGCAAAAGGGGTCCAACCTAGTACTGGCAAGGTGTACCTAATAAAGTTGCCGGATGATTGTATATGTAACACTTATATCCCCTAATAATGATTATGCATGGATTTAAAATGTAACTTCAAGCAAACACCTGAATGTACAGTTGAACTACTCCCGTACACGATTGCCACGTTGCAAATACAGAAAGATCACCCAACCATTTCCTTATTGGGCTTTGCAGTTCCTGTATCATATGCTTGCTCATTGCAGAAAGATGAGACAAAGCTGACTGATTTTCCAGTGAGCAGACTGGGGATAGAGAAGTGATACAGGAGTCTGCAAGGCTGAAGCAGGAAATATCGGTGTCTCTTACATGGTTGTGCAGCATTGCAAGGCTGTTAGAATCACAAGACTAAACAAAATTTTTAAATACTGCAAAAGTTTGCTGATAATGTGTGCATTTTTATAGTATTTTGACGTTAGCATTAAGTTCTGTTTTATTTAATAATTCACTGTAAAATAAAAATGTGTATGTGTGTGTGTTGTGACCAGGCCTGAACAGCAGCATAACAAATTATGGGCTACTCATGGCATAGTAATAAAACCATTCAGCAATGTAGTGCAGAATCCTTTAGCAGAAAGACTTATTTTTTCTAATCATTAAAAATCATTAAAAATTAAAAATATCCTTTCCCTTGCAACTCCACCATCCCCTAGCTAATCACACTTTAAAAAAATATTGCTTATATGCTGTTGAAATGATGTATCACCTCGAACCACATCCTTTAGTCGTAAAGACTAATCAGGAAAAAAGGGAGGACCAGTATAAAACAGCAAGAAATCCCTGGTCCCCACCACCGTATAGGGTGCTATGGAGGGTCATTTAATCATCACGTACCTTTTTCTTTTTTTGGTCATTAAAGAACATTTCCATTTTTATTCTTAAATTAAGCGAATAAAACAATATTTATCAAAACAATACATATCTACTTTAACCTGAATGTGTATTGCTTACATTTTCAACATTGCAGAAAGGCTGCAAGGAGTCAGGCCGGTTGACACCGTAACACCGCTATGTGCCTGGAGGTTGCAGAGAGTTCTTCAACAAGGTAGTGCCCACAGCGAGTTCGGTATCACATTTTAACATTAGCAGATTCTTTTTAATATTTATAATGTCACACTCTGGCTTCTTGTACATGAATATAAACCCGGAGCAGCTTGTAGCCAGCTAACCCGAAGATGTTCAAAGTCTCACAATGTAGTCAAAGCATGTGTTTTAAGTCAAGCTTCGCTATTTATAATGCGTTCAAATGCACTTGTACCTCTGAGCGTTGTTGCCTATTGTCTGTGGCAGCCATTTTTTTTATTTTTCGATCTGGATGTCATACGTGAATGATGGTAATCTGGTTGGAAAGTGCAGCTTTAAAACCTCTTGCTCTTATAATATCAAGTCATCTAAAGAGGATTTCCATTTTTAAATACAAGTGAAAAATCTGTGCGCTCCTGATGCTGACCTGCCATAGTCATCGTTATTATAAATTTTTATTTCTATGTCACTTAGACATGCTACTGGTCAGCTTTTTTTTCTTTTGCAGACCAGTTTTAAAACTTTTGACAATAGGAAATATAAGTGAATATAAATTTAAATACCCATAACAGCAACACATGCAATAATGGATAGAAAAAAAAAAGAGTTCTGTTTATTTCTGAAATGTGTTATTAAAGATAAAGATTTACTCAGAAAATACAAAGAGTAAGATGAATTTGTCCATTTACATCAGGAATCCTGGACGTTTGGTTATGTAAATGTAAGCTGCGACCTAAACTTACCCTCTCTTATCATAACACATGAATCAGAAAATGCAACCTGGCATGAACAAGCGAAAGATTTTGGTTATAATTTAGCAAATAAACATTAAGTTAACAGTGCATGTAAAGGGAAGAATTTTGGCAGCAACCCAGTTGAGCTACTGCGTTCTTTCGCTATTCAAGTTGGTTTAATATGAAAAAAATGTCATTGCACACAACGCCTTTAAATTCCAAAAAGATCAACACCCGCTTTGCAAAAAATATTTATAAACATACACATACATTTTAGATATATACTGTAGTTAGAATGCATAACTTATGAATTCCTAAGTAACTTTAATAAAATGGGCTATTTTGTTTATTTTTAATAAAGTTAAGTTAAATTCAGACCTTTTTTTTTTTTTGCTAGAAAATTGCTTGTATAATAGTCCACTATAGAAAATTAGTCCCATAAGTTGAGAGAAGGTCACCCGTGAAAGGACACAAAAAAGTTTTCCCTCGTTGTGTGGTCTGCCACCATACAGTAAGATTGGCGTGCTTACCAGAAGGTGTGGACTCATATACTGGTTAGCCATGTGCATTCATTTTCGTCCGAATGCATATTCGTCCGACTTTCGGGTATTTTCGTAATTGTTTCAACAAACGCGCAGAATCTGAAATCCGAAAAATCTGCCATAAAAAAAAATGCTTTATTTTTGTTTTCATTGGTACAACAGTTCGATATAGATAGGATATTTGACATGATGCTGACAATAGCAATCTGTGTCTATCGAATTTGCGGTCGAATGTGCCTAACCTTAACTATATTAGCCCAAAATTTTTCTACAAAGAGAGGAAAGATTTGACATAGAGAGAAGATTCGACATTATAGAGATAGTGTTGGAGTAGACAATTGGACATGAACGACGAAGATTCGACGAAGCAGAGGTCATTGAAGGCTTATGGTGTCTGTCGAAAGTTGTAAGAGGATTCGACAAGCAGCTAAACTGTACGAGGCCGCAATCGTACATTTCGTGTCAAATGCTCGGCCCATAGGCTATAGAAGAATTTGAATGTTGGTTGACTAGTAATAATAATTTATAAATAGGAAGGTCAGGTGGCCTGAGTTTATGGGAGGAGCCCGGAGGGTATTTAAGCAGCCCACTCACACATGCTCTTTGTCGGTTCAGTGTGCAGTACTACACGTCACTGGGCCGACTCTTCCCAGTTCACCTCATGTCCGTGAGTCTGCGCATTCAATCACATTCGACATCGCAAGTGCATTGCGGCTTCTCCGTTCATGGTCTTCGGCGGTTCCCGCTTACTGTCGCAGGTTGTATTCAAACCTTTAGGTATCATGTGCAATCTTGCAATTCGTTATACTTCCTATCCTGCATTTCTTTTGTAAAAATCTGCCTCTGAGTTATTGTTGCTCATGTTCTAACATCTTAGTTACAAGCTTGGTACATTTGTAACTTCCTCCTGCCAAACAAACTATTTATTTCTATATTCAGTGTCCATGCTTGCTGTCTCATTCATTTGGAGATTTGCATATATTCTTTGTATGGGTTCTTTGGCAGATTGAGGTGGTAATTGAACTCACCTGCTGCCTTGTCTGCACTTGATTAGCCTGGGGGGATGGGTGGCGGTTAGGTTTTCAGTTTCACAGCAAGGAGTAGCATACACTCTACAACCAATTCACAGCAGATTTGTTCAACACTCTTTACTTCCGATTCGTATCAGATTTGTTTCATGCATTTTACAACCGTTTTTGTATCAGTCATTTCTCTTTATAACCGTTTTGTATCAGATACATTGCATACTTTCCACCATTGCCATTCTATGTTTCCCCCATGCCGTGCGTTTTAGTTTCCGCAGCGGAACTTACGAATTGTTTGTACACGGTTCTTCTCTCTCATTTATTTACCAAAGTTATTGCCTGTGTGTCATGCATGGCGCCACACCACACCACGCCACACTCTTCGGATGTGTTGCACATCCACTCCAGTCCAAGCAAACCCAGTTGCATGTTCACTGTCCCAGGTAGGATTCATTAGCTTGTTTGTCATGTCAAAATTCGTGGCCACTCATGGTGTCACCCGCATCATATGTTCGGTTCCCACAGTGGAGCTTATAAAATATTTGTACGCACTTCTCGTGTTCTATCTTTTCTCAGTAACCCAATTCTTATTGATTGAGACCTTGCAACCATGCAAATCATCTCAGCAGCCTGACACCCTTGTTAAGACCCTTGCAACACATGACCTTTACAAAATAAAAAATAAAATAAAAAATATGTATAAAAACGCAAAAAAAGAAAACGCAAAAAAAAATAATAAAAAAAAAACTTTACCACCACGCAATCTCAGCCCCTCTGCAACCTGACACCTGTTGAGACCATTGCAGCCATGCAAAATCGTCTCAGCAGCCTGAGACGATTTTGAGACCCTTGTTGAGACCCTTGCAAACGCAATATAGTCTCAGCAGCCCCACACTCATTGAGATCCTTCCAACCAGCAAAATCATCCCAGCAGCCTGACACCCTTGTTAAGACCCTTGCAACACATGACCTTTACAAAACGCTAAATAAAATAGAAAATATATATAAAAACGCAAAAAAAAAATCGCAAAAGAAAAGAAAAATGTTGCCACCACGCAACCTCAGCCCTCTGGCAACCTGACACCTCTTGAGACCGCTGCAACTACGCAAAATCATCTCAGCAGCCTGACACCCTTGTTGAGACCCTTGCAAACGCAATATCGTCTCAGCAGCCCTCACACTCATTGAGATCCTTGCAACTCCGCGTATATCGTCTCAGCAGCCTGACACTCTTAAGACCCTTGCAACACATGACCCTTACAGAACGCAAAAAAATTAATATATATACGAAAAAATAAAATAAAAAAACCGCAAAAAGAAATATAAAAGTGCAGAGAAAAAAAAAATTGGCACCTCACAATCTCGGTCCAGCAACCTGACACCTGTTGAGACCATTGCAACCATGCAAAATCATCTCAGCAGCCTGACACCCTTGTTGAGACGCTTGCAAACGCAATACCGTCTCAGCAGCCCCACACTCATCAAGACCCTTGTGACCATTCAAAATGACCTTAGCAGCCCGACACCCTTGTTAAGACCCTTGCAACACATGACCCTTACAAAAAATATATCTATAAAAAAAAACGCTGAAAAAAAATATTGCCACCACGCAATCTCGGCCCAGGAACCTGACACCTGTTGAGACCATTGCAACCACACAAAATCGTCTCAGCAGCCTGACACCCTTGTTGAGACCCTTGCTAACGCAATACCGTCTCAGCAGCCCCACGCTCATTGAGACCCTTGCAACCTCCCACTCGATAAAGACCTTTGTGACCACGCAGTCTCGCCCCAGCAACCTGGCATTCATTGAGATCCTTGCAGCCAGGCAAATTGTCTTAGGCCTCATGTACACTGCTGTTGGTAAACGGACGTTTAGGAACAGTTGGGTGTTTTTTCAGCCGCCCCCAATCTCTCCTCTGTTATCTTACCAGTACATCTACACAGGATCATTAGAGTCGTTTCTAGGCAGTTGAGTTAGAAACCTTCCTGGGAAAAAATAAAAATAAATGGGTTCAGTCGGATGTTCATACGCATTCGAAACACCAATGCCTGTAACGGCTTGTAAACACTGCCAGACGTGGTAACTAATGTTTACCAGCGTTTCCTTCACAGTCGTTTTCATAAAAAAAAAAAAAGGAATATTGTCTCAGCAACTTGACACTTATTTGAGACCCTTGCAAATGTAATATCATCTCAGCTACCTCACACTCGTCTAGACCTTTGCAACCACACAATCTCGTCTCAGCAACCTAACGCCCGTTCAGACCTTTGCAGCCATACAATGTCGTCTTAGCAAACTGACACTCATTTGACACCATTGCAAACGCAATATCGTCTCAGCAACCCCTCACTTGTTGAGACCCGTGCAACCACAAAAGGCCATCTCAAAACAAACCTCATAATCATCGAGACCTTTGCAACCACGCAACATCGTCTCAGCAAACCAGACTGACACCCTTGCAACCATGCAATGCCGTCTCAAAACAAACCTTCATACTCAAGGCCCCTGCAACCACACAATATCATCCCAGCAACCTGTCACTCACTGACACCCTTGCAACCACATAATATTGTCTGCAGTAGTGTAAAACACTTTGCAGCACGCACCATGTGCAAACCCGAATACAAACTAATACAAACTAAACTTGCAAACACACCTCAGTGACAAACAATCAGCCACACAAACACACAGTGGCACCTAGTTGGCCATTCATCTTTAGTGGCACGCGGCCCACTCATCTTTTCCCTGTATTTTTCCCTGCAGTTAGTTCAGGTTTCCATCCAGCACCAGCGAGTGCACGTTGGTCTGCGAGTGCACGTTGGTCAGCGAGTGCAAGTTGGTCAGCGAGTGCACGTTGGTCTGCGAGCGCACGTTGGTCAGTGAGTGCACGTATATCGTCTTGTTGAGCACCTGTGTATTGTCTTGATTTTCTCACACCAATGCAAGATCCAGTCCAAGTTCTCAAACTAAACCAAGTATCAGTAGCAGACTTAGCTATGTGGGACAACTTCCCCACCTGATAGAACAGCATTTCAATCTTCATCCCGGCAGTGTCAGCCGAGCCACCACAGGCTTTTGCGTGCATTTTTCGTCTGCCACTGGTTTTCCAAACCTTGGCACCCAGAAATTCTCTTAAATTTCTGCTTCACCCAGTCTTCATCACGCCTCGTGCTGTACCCCATTGTGGCAGCTGCCCAGGTCTGGGGCCACACTTGAACTGGACAGACAGTGTTCTTCACCACAGATAATCAGGCCACAGCTGACCTTATCAATTAAGGTAGATCAAGCCTCTCCCCATCACGTCCTTCCTGTGCAGGCTTGCGCAGCTGTCACTCCGTCACCAGTTTAATATCTTATGTAGACATATTCCAGGCAAATGCAAAATCGCAGCTGATGCTCTGTCCCATTCCAACCTTACGTTGTTTTTCCAGCAAGAGCCTGGAGCCGACCCAATAACCATCCCTGTCCCACCCTGGTCATTTCTGACGATGGACTGAAGTAGCATCTCACCAACTCAACCCAGCTTATTAACCACTCCTTGGCACGCAACACACTGAAGGCCTATCGCACTGCTTGTAACACTAACCGCTAATTTTTGGCCACTTGCCTCGGAGCAGCAATAGGCAACATTAGACATGTCCTAGCCTTCATATCGTATTGCCACACGCAGCTGACCCTTTCTCACAATACTATCACGCCATATCTAGATGGCGTCCAGCATTTCCTGTCCCTGCAGGACCCCAGTAAACTGTCAGTATTCTCGAGCCCATGCAGTCAAGTCCCTCCTACAGGGCATACAGAAGCGCCAACCTGTAGTCAGTGGCAAGCGCCTACCTTTCAAGAGTGCCCTCTTTAGGGACATGTCTGAAATCCTTACTCGTTCCCCATTTAGGGCCTTGCCCAGCATAGTCACCCAAGCAGCCATCTACCAGGCATTCTACGGTTCCCTACGACCTAGTGAATTTACAGTCAGTGGCTCCGGCAGTCAGACACTGCTCCGACGCCACCCGACTCGCTTTCGAACACCTACACTCTCATGGTCTGCAAACGCAACAAACTAGCCCCAGGGGTTGACATCAACCTGTTTCAGACTAACAATGCCTGAAGCCCAGTGACGGTGCTCGACCGACTACTGCTCCATCTACCCAGCCAATCTGATGGTAGCTTGTTGCTACCCTTTCTAAACCAGCTCCCTGAGTGGAAGGCAGTTTGTCAAGCATGTCAGAATCCATGTCAGAAGCAACTTGGGCTTCAATCCCCAGTCAGTTCTCTGGACATTCTTTCCGAATTAGAGCAGCCTCAACTGCCTCCCAACAGGGAGTACCAGACCACGTAATCAAGATACCAGGCTGATGGGAAGTCTCCTTGTTTTGCCACATACTTTCCAAATCCTCAGGAAGAAATGGCACAAGCCTTTACCAAGCTGGCTCAATAAATACAATAAATCAATATAAGCTATTTCCCTATCTGGGTCTTTTGCCCCCTTTTCTTGGCATACTGACCAGACCACCAAGGCACACTTCAGGTCAATTTATGTTGTAAGTCTTGTCGCGTGTTAATGTGATCCACATCACTCTCGGTCAGAGGGCCACGACCATAAATATGAAGGCCAGTATGGTGGCCTGACTTTATGAGAGGAGCCCGGAGGGTATTTAAGCAGCCCACTCACACATGCTCTTTGTCGGTTCAGTGTGCAGTATTACACGTCACTGGGCCGACTCTTCCCAGCTCACCTCATGTCCGTGAGTCTGCGCATTCAATCGCATTCGACACTCTCCCACCCTTCCCTTTTTCAGGGCACTTCTCAGCATATCCTTCTTCAACAACTACCCATTACTTACTTTGGGTATGCCCCCTTTTCTTGGCATACTGACCAGACCACCAAGGCATACTTCAGGTCTATTTATGTTGTAAGTCTTGTCGCGTGTTTATGTGATCCACATCACTCTCAGTCAGAGGGCCACGACCATAAATATAATTATTACTAGTGTCATACAACATTAGAATTCTTCTATTGCATTTAGGTGGAACATTCGACCGGAAATGTACGATTGCGGTGTCATACAGTTTAGCTTATCCGTCGAATCTTCTTAGAACATTCGACAGACACCATAAGCCTTCAATGACAGATTCAACCTTAATTAATTTAGCATTTTTTAACGAAACTAAATAAAAAAATTCGGGAGTAACTAAATAAATTTATTTTTTGGACGAAAACAATATTCTGAAACAAAATATTTCAGTGTGCACATGTCTAATACTGGTGTTTATTGAGTCAATCATGCAGTTATGAGGGCTCACCTCAACAATATCCCGCACTGTCAGAAAGAAAGAAACCACATCAAAATGGGAAGGCAGTTCACCAACATCTCCACAGCCACACACCGTCTGACTGCAAATGCGCACCTATTCCCAAAGCCACGCCTCTTCCTGTTAGCTAAAGTTGTTATTCTGTCTCTCACTGTAAAAATAAACCTACAATTAAAATTATAGCCTGATCATTTCTTTGCCCTCACTATATATATTAAGTGTATTTATTTTTGTTTATGATACCATTTCATACATTTAATATTTTGGTTCATACATTCAATATTTTGATCATCACACATTCTGTTGTGACCTTTTGCCACTTTGGGTGGCAATTCTATTTGTGGGACCTAGGTACTTATTTTTCATCTTTTCATATATATTTACATAGTTACATAGTTACATAGTTAGCTAGGTTGAAAAAAGACACAAGTTCACGCTGAACGCTGAACTAATTTTTGTATGTAAGTTGTTTTTACTATATGTCTAGTGTAGTGTAAGCCGCTACATGCAGTTTCTGAGTGAAGTTTTTATATTTCCAGGCAGTAACTATGTTACAGGAAAATCTATGAGCTTCCAGGGAACTCATCAGCACCCACATACTTCATTGAGAACTCCAAACTGTTGGCCGATGGTAGTTGTATTCATTCACAGAACTTTGTGCTGGACTTTGTGTTTCAATTAAAGTGGGCCGCTGAGCTCCTAAAAGAAAAGTATGGGTTTTAAAAATAAATTTACTTTTAAACTCACCTAGATGGATGCAGCCTCGATCTGATGCTACATCTGTCCCCTGCATTTTCTAAAGCCCCATACACACGGTCGGACTTTTGGCCAACCAACTTCAAAATCTGCAATTTTTCAAATTTGTCCGATCGTGTGTACGCTCCATCGGACCAACTTTTTCTGGTTTCATCCGACAAAAAGTTGGGTCTGCGAACGGACCAACTTTTCGGCAACAAAAGTCCGATGGTGCCTGTAACGGAATGCACCGTGACAGACTGAGATATTCCTATGTCTAGGGTCACCTTATGTCCACTAGGGCCATAGGGTGACAAAGAATCATAATTCATATGTTACAGAAGACATTAATAAGGGACATTAATAATAATTCATGTTTGCAGGATGTCTTCAAATATCAAAAGCTGTTAGCTATGCAATCTGGGCACACATGCTTTTGAAAGGTGTTAATTCAGGTCAGCCAGCCAGTGAGTCATACCTTTGTATAATAGGCTATTGAAATATCTGAAGGTGTGGATTGCACCCACTCTCACAAGACTCTGCCATTGTGTGATAAAGCTGTATAGATAACTTATTCAACTAGATGTCTGTGTTATTATTCAAGGTTAATTGAACACTATTGAAGATGCGGTGCCGACCGGTCTACATGGTTAGCTTACCTGAATGCCTTTTAGAGTGTGATTGAAGCCCCCCATGGTGTGAAGGGGGGTGGAGATTGCATTGTCCTGTGATTAACTGTATTATGCTGTACTGGATATAAGCAAGCTAAGGAAACTAATAAATTGTCATATCTTTGGAAGCAAGAATGGAGCTCTGTCTCGTCTTATTCTGGGAAAGGATATGGATCGTGTATGCAATATTGTCGGAGTGTGTCAGATAAGCTTGTCGTGGTTGGATGGAAAGTCGTAATCGGTGGCAGCAGTGGGATGATTCCATCTTCAGAAGGACGGCTACAAGGACACATGACAATGGAGACGCTGTATGAACGGATGAAGCTCTCTTCCCTCATGGACTTACTGGAGAGCCGGGGCAGACCGGCCAGCAACCGTAAGAAAAGGGACATTATCGCAGAACTTGTCGAAATGAATAGAGCTAAGAGGCCCAGCGTAACAGACAGGACACCCGAGGAAGAATTTTTTGATCGGGCTGTTAAACATGGACTGGCACAATATGGTCCTAATCCTCCGCCGGAGATCATAGACCGGGTTATAGCGGCTGTGGATGCCACCTTGCGACAGCGAAGAAGTGCTGCAGCAGCTGAAGAGGGAGGAGAGGTGCAGATACCAGTCTCCATTGAAGAGGAATTCCAAAGGAGGTTACAAGAGATGCGGATACAGCATAGAGGACCAGTATCAGAGGAGGTCCTGTTGGGATGGTCGGATGTTATTCGGTGCCAACTCTGGAAGGAAGCGCTAGCTCTGGAGCAGCAACACCAAGGAAAGGTCCTGCCCTCCATCTATGCAAGGTACTGGCCGCAGTATGACGTACGAATGCCGTTGTTGGGGGAACAACTGAAGCAGGAGTGGATAGCAGAGTTAAGCAGGCTGATCAGGGCAGAGATGCAGCCGGACGAGAGCTACAGAGCCCTCCGGTGGTATGTAGCCCAAGAGTGCCCATGGTCAGCGGATGACAGCCCCACAGAAGGCTATGACTATGATGGCCTGGGATTGTTGTATTGGAGGATGTCCAGTGATCCCGACTTTGGGGATGATCGGGAGTGGCGCTTGGAGGACATAATGGAGCACAGAGAAATTGAATATCTCGGGAGGCCACTGGTCACAGGAAGATTTAGAATTTCTGGCTATTAAAGAATGGGAGCTGGGGGGCGTGACCAACTTCCGGTATGTGAGGACGCTTCTTCTCAGAGCTCCGGCCGTATTATTATCCTTCACTATCCTGACGGTCCCTGGACTTGAACTTTTGCGCCAAACTATTACCTACCGATTGGGGAACTCTTTGCGAACCCGATCATGGTAAAATACGGTCCCAGCGGGTTCCCCACGCCCGCGGAGAAGCTGGCTCAGTATGCGCACGAGGACTCCCAAGATGGCGCTCGGCGGTCGCGACGGGCCTCTTCTGTTCCCCGAGCTCGCAGAGGCGCTGAGGGGGAGGACGACTGGCCAGATCCGACAGCTTCTCTGGCGTCTCCCCTGCCCTCTCCCCGATCGAACGATGGGGAGGGAGGCTCCGGCGCAGGCACGAAGGAACCGACGCTGCTACAGATCATGGACACCATTAAAGGCTGCCACGCGGCCTTAACGACGCAGATTGAATCCATCCGGGTTGATTTTGCCATCCTTAAGGATGATGTGCAGAAGATCAGGCAGAGGGTCTCGCAGACTGAACAGCGCATCAGCGCTGTGGAAGATGACGTTAACCCCATCATGGTGCAGGTGAGGGATATGGCGGCGGACCACAAGGCCCAGGAAGCCAAGCTGGGAGACATTGAGGACAGACTCAGGAGGAACAATCTGAGGTTCCTGGGGTTCCCGGAGGGGTCGGAGGGGAAGGATCCGGAGGGATTCCTGCTGACATGGCTAAAGCAGGCATTTGGCGAGGAGGATTTCTCTCACCTGTTTGCCATTGAGAGAGCGCACAGGGTCCCCTTGCGTGCACCCCCCCCGGGCAGGTTTCCTAGACCCATGCTGGCTCGTTTCTTATATTTCAGAGATAAGGAGACTATCTTGCGCAAGGCCCGCACTATGCCAGATCTGCTTTACAACAACAACCGTATCTCGATTTTCCCGGATTTCTCGGCGGCCACACAGAAGCAGAGAGCGGCTTTCCAGAGTGTCAAACAACGCCTGAGGGAGCGCAGCCTCCCTTACAGCATGCTGTACCCAGCGAAACTTCGGGTGGTGTACAAGGGACAGACGCAGTTTTTCATGTCACCTAAGGAAGCGAACCGCTGGCTGGAATCGCTGGGTCATGGGTAAGATCTACACACTTCCTATCCATTGATTGTGCCTCTGGAGGATCTGGGGGGGACCCCCCGGAAGACTCTACTAGTGCTAGCTTGTGACCCCTGTACACAAGTCACCTCAGGATTAATGTATTCAGACTGTTTCTCTCCAATCGGGACAGATCCTGACCAGTTCAAGTTGTGCCAGGACGCCATGCAGGGCCCTGATCCTTATGCGGCCTGGTCTTGGCTCTTTGTGAACTCACATTTTTACCCCTAAAATCTTCCTGCTCGGCCGGTGCAGGGAGCATATCCCCATTTAGGGAAGACTTCTGTAATTGGATGTTAGGGGGCGAAGCCTGTGGGATGTTAGGGGCTGCAGGCAGGGAGGGGGGTGGGGAAGTTAGGATCCACTGTTTCCGCAGTTCTGTTGTTCTGTGTGTTCTTTTTTGTTCTTTTTTTTTTCTATTTTAGTGCTGACCATCATTTCCAATGTTCCAGACCTCCAAGGATAGGGGACATCGGTCCTCCTGTGTGTATGTTTAGGCTGTGTTGCACCCGAATGCAGGTACCTCTGATTTTAGTAAATGTATGCCCTGATGCCCTCTTGCCCATGCCTACGCGGCTGTTTGTAATGTGTATCTACCTAGGGGCCCCTTGGATATCAAGCGGCTCTGGCCCTTCTAACACCTGTGCCCACATGACTTATAACTCTCACGATGCAGACCCTGGATTTGTTGTCCTGGAATGTGAGAGGGCTTAATTCTAAGATCAAGAGGGCCTTAGTCTTTAAATACATCCTGAAACGCAAGCCCCATGTCATTTTTCTCCAGGAGACTCATCTGGTAGGCTCTAGGACCCTGGCGCTCCATAAAGCTTTTGTTAGTAGGGCATTTCACTCTACATACTCCACGTACGCCAGAGGGGTGTCAATTCTTATATCTAGGTCCTTATTATTTACAACAAAAACAGTGAAGTTGGACCCCTTGGGCAGATTTATTATCCTGGTACTGGTCATTAATAGCCTACCATACACTTTTGTGGCAGCATATGTCCCGCCGCCATTCACGGTGGGGATGTGGGAAGAGATGTTAAACGGCGTTATTCAGGTGGCGGAGGGACCTGTCATACTGGCTGGGGATCTGAATGCAGTGCTGTCCCCAGAAAGGGACCGGTTTGGTATGGCACCCATTAGCGGGTCCCCGTTGGAGGCTTGTGTACAACAGTATGATCTGGTGGAAGCTTGGAGGTGGAAACATCCAGACACCAGGGCATACTCCTGTTACTCCTCCACGTTTAACACGTTATCTAGGCTGGACATGTGTTTTGTGTCCAGCGCTCTTCTTCCGAGGGTGGTGAATGTACAATATTTACCCAGGGCTGTCTCAGATCACTCCCCTCTGCTTGTCTCCATTGATTTGGCGAAACCCAGAGGATGTACTCTGTGGAGGCTGAGCCCACTGTGGCTAAAGGAGGAATGTTTTGAGCGGTCCACTGCCAGGTCTATTAGTAACTACTGGCTGGAAAACAGAGGTGAGATACCGACAGGGACCACTTGGGACGCATTCAAGGCCACGCTTAGAGGGGTGGTCAGGGCGGAAGTTAAGCAGGTCCAATCAGATAGGGACTGGAAGGTCAGGGAGTCGGAACGGACTGCCACAGATGCTGAGGTTGATTATATCAGGGACCCTACTCCTGTCACCCATAAGATCTGGAGAGAGAGTGTGCGACAGCTGGACCTGGTACTTGTTGAAAAAACACAGAAAAAATTACTATATCAAGCCCAGCGTATTTTTGAATTTGGTGATAAGAATAGTAGGTTGTTGGCTTATTTAGCTCACTCACGACAGGCACCTACCTCTATCCCTCGCATATATGATGCCCAAATGCACCTCTGCCTATCACAAACGGATATAGCCCAGGCCTTTGTAGAGTTTTACTCTGATTTATATACCTCAAAGGTTAATTACGGAGAGGAGGCGGTTCGGGAATACCTGGCCCCCATACCCCTCCGGGAGATGCCAGGAGGGAGAGCAGAGGAGTTAGACCTTCCTCTTACAACGGAGGAGGTGGTTGCGGCAATAAGGTCCCTTACTCCCAATAAGACCCCGGGTATGGATGGGTTCCCGGTTGAATGGTATGCCACCTATGAGGAAAGCTTGGCTCCCCAATTGCTCAAGATGTATATGGATGCTTATAGGGGGGGGAGACTCCCTGACTCCTTAAGGGAAGCACTGATAGTCCTGATCCCCAAGCCGCACAAGGACCATGATCTCTGCGAATCATACAGGCCAATATCCCTGATTAACGTCGACGCCAAAATTTTGGCTAAATTGCTTGCCAAACGCCTAAACAAAGTGATTTCCTCACTTATTCATCCAGACCAAACAGGGTTTATACCCAAAAGATCGACGGCTATAAATTTGCGGCGTTTATTTACTATCCTGCAATCCAAGGGGCCCACCCCAGATACCCGGGTGGTCCTCTCCCTTGATACGCATAAAGCGTTTGATTCTATTGAATGGCCTTATCTTCTGGCGGTCCTTGGGCGGTTGGGGTTCGGCCCCAGATTAGATTCATACGGTGGGTTCAGATACTGTATGCTGAACCTTGCGCACGAATTAGAGTCAATAATACCATTACGGATTCCTTTCGGATAGCGCGGGGCACGCGACAGGGGTGCCCGTTGTCGCCCCTCTTGTTTGCCCTGGCCAGAGCCACTAGCGGCCCTATTAAGGGCTGATGGCACAATTAGGGGATGCATGGTTAATGAGCTGGAGGAAAAAACATCCCTATACGCTGATGACATGCTCCTGTATTTGGAAGAGGCGGGGAGCTCACTGTCCTCGGCCTTGGACACAATTGCCACATTTGGCAACTTCTCGGGATTCAAAGTAAACTGGGATAAATCCATTATTTTCCCTTTTGATTCTAACCATACTCTGAGTTTGCCCCCGGGGGTCCCCCTGAAGGTGGTCTCTAGATTCCGATACTTGGGGGTTGAAGTTCAATTACCAATCAATACCTATGTGGTCAACAACTTAACTCCTATGAAGGTTAGATTGCGGGACAGCCTCCAGACGTGGGCGAAACTACCATTAGGACTTCTTGGTAGGATTAATATATTCAAAATGGTTTATTTGCCCAGGTTCTTGTACCTGCTGTGGCACGCACCAGTATATATCCCTAAGAGTTGGTTCGCGAGCATTAATACACTGCTTTCGGCATTTCTCTGGGGACCTAGACCTGCTAGGGTATCCCTGGACACACTCCACCTGCCAGTCAAGTTGGGAGGTTTAGCATTACCGAATCTGTGGTGTTATTATCTGGCAGCCCAATTGACGCATGTACACTGGTGGGGCTTTCCAAATTTGAACATCGCATCGGTAGCAACGCAGGCAGCTCTGATGGGGTCTTATGAAGGACTGCTCAATGTCCTGTATAGGAATGGACCTTACCCTGACAAGGGAGCAGGACTGCTGAAGCTGTCCTATAGGATATTCCATATATGTAATGCCAGAGGGGGAGGGTCCAGACTAATAAACTCCCCCAACACCCCACTGTGGCACAACCCCCAGTTGCAAGAAATTGTGAAAATCCCGGAGGGTTCATGCTGGGCGGCTTATGGGCTCAGGTATGCCCGCTAATTGTTCAAGGATGGGATATTTAAGACCTTTTTGGATTTCCAGAATGAGTTTGGAGTCCCCAATACGTTTTTCTTTCGCTACCTCCAGTTGCGCCATGCAGTGTCGGCCCAGTATGGTGGGGGGGTGGTGGCGCTCTCCCCTTCCAATATGGAAGTAGTAATCACTGATAGTGATCATTCAAAACTGATATCTAGATATTACTTCATGATATTGTCGTCCTCCTCCCCCAGAATGGAGAAGGTGGCGACGCAGTGGCGGACTGACATACCGTCTCTGTCAGAAGAGACTTGGTCGGAGGCTTTAGACACGTTAGTGCCATCGGTAATTTCAGCTAGGGATAAACTGACTCAATTTAATTTCTTGCACAGAATATACTATACCCCCTTGAGATTACATAGAATGGGCAAAAGGGACTCGGCAGAATGCCCTCGCTGCCACGCTGTTGTAGCTAACTTTTTCCATATGGTATGGCAGTGTCCCCGAGTCGAGGGCTTCTGGAGAGAGATTTTGACATTTCTTGAAAACACGCTGGACCTCCCAAATATATACTCCCCAGCCAGATGCCTACTGGGGGATCTGGAAGAGGAAGATATACCCAATTCACAGAAAACAATGCTTCGGATACTGTTCTGTTATGCTAAAAAAGCCCTGGCTCTTAAATGGCGGAATCCATTGCCCCCGACTCTACAGGGGTGGTTGAAGTTAGTGAATACTGCTTTACCGCTGTACAAACTGACCTATATAGCTAGAGGATGTCCTAATAAATTTGAGAGGGTGTGGGCGGAGTGGCTGGAGAAGGTGTCGGGTGAAGTGGAGGTGTGATGGAAGCACAGAGAAATGAGAGGAATGGGTTTTACTGGATGATAGGTTGGGTGATGGTTAGCTTTTGAGTATTGAACCTTGGTGAATGTAATTGAACGATTTGGAGGATGTTTCATTATGACTGTTTCTTGTTATTAGACTATGTTCATGCGATTGGTTGTACGTACTGTAACTGTTTCACGTTGATCTTCACTGCTAATGTAGCTTGATTATAATGTATACTAATGTGTACTGTACTACTCCTTTGTGTATTGTTGCTGATATGTACAATAAAATTTACCCTTTTAAAAAAAAAAAAAGAATGGGAGCTGGAGGTCGCCTACAGACAGCTGCTAGACTCGGCTCAGCAGCAGGATGGGGCTCCCATTGCCTGGGACTATGAGGAAAGGTCAGATAACTGTGAAATCCTGACTGATGAATCGGCAGTGGAAAAAATTGAGATTTTCATCCCTGGTGCCCCAGGTCTCTGCTCCCAACTACCGGAAGAGGGGGACCCTGTGGTAGTGGATGGGACTGTGGTCTCCACTCGCAGCAACCCAGCGGAAGAGCTGGCAACAGAACAGAGGGTCACGGACCTCTGCTCTTCACTAACGGAAGTGGGGGTCCCTGTGGTAGTGGATGGGACTGTGGTCTCCACTCACAGCAACCCAGCGGAAGAGCTGGCAACAGAGCAGAGTGTCATAGGCCTCTGCTCCTCACTAACAGAAGATGGGGTTCCTGGGGTCGTGGATGGGACTTCAGTCTCCACTGGCACAACCCCAGAAAATGGTACAGGACTGGGACAGGAGGATGTCTGCTTTGCTTTGCAAGCACCGGGGGGTTTTCACCAAGCACCAGTGGATGGGACTTCAGTCTCCACTGGTATACCCCAGGAAGGGGGGGCAGTTGGCCCAGACCCCCAACAGCATGATGGACTGAGCCCAGCTACCCTGCCTTCTCCCCAGCGGCAGGCGTGTTCTCTGAGAGAGGCAGAGGTTGGCGGGGTGAGTAATGCTCAGTTTGGAGCCATTTATTTGGGGTACAGTATGGATACCAGCATTGGAGGACGGGAACTACTGACGGACTTCGGAGTCAACCCGTTTGGGGTTACCACCTGTGTCCATCTCCCACCGAAAGGGGAGAGATGTAACGGAATGCACCGTGACAGACTGAGATATTCCTATGTCTAGGGTCACCTTATGTCCACTAGGGCCATAGGGTGACAAAGAATCATAATTCATATGTTACAGAAGACATTAATAAGGGACATTAATAATAATTCATGTTTGCAGGATGTCTTCAAATATCAAAAGCTGTTAGCTATGCAATCTGGGCACACATGCTTTTGAAAGGTGTTAATTCAGGTCAGCCAGCCAGTGAGTCATACCTTTGTATAATAGGCTATTGAAATATCTGAAGGTGTGGATTGCACCCACTCTCACAAGACTCTGCCATTGTGTGATAAAGCTGTATAGATAACTTATTCAACTAGATGTCTGTGTTATTTTTCAAGGTTAATTGAACACTATTGAAGATGCGGTGCCGACCGGTCTACATGGTTAGCTTACCTGAATGCCTTTTAGAGTGTGATTGAAGCCCCCCATGGTGTGAAGGGGGGTGGAGATTGCATTGTCCTGTGATTAACTGTATTATGCTGTACTGGATATAAGCAAGCTAAGGAAACTAATAAATTGTCATATCTTTGGAAGCAAGAACGGAGCTATGTCTCGTCTTATTCTGGGAAAGGATATGGATCGTGTATGCAATATTGTCGAAGTGTGTCAGATAAGCTTGTCGTGGTTGTATGGAAAGTCGTAAGCGGTGGTGACCGTTACAGTGCCTTGTGTGACCGTGTGTACAGCAATCCAACCAACTTTTGTACAAAGTGCAAATATGCATGCTAAAATCAACCAACAATAGCAGAAGTTAACCAAAGGGTGGCGGTAAAGAGCAGAAAAGAGCAAAAAAAACAAACATGTGATGATGGGAAAGTTTTAGAAAGGTTTGCAGAAAAGTCTGATTGTGTGTATGCTATGGGAAATTCTGTTGGATGTCCTACCGTGTGTACGAGCCTTAAGACTGAGAACTGAGTGATCAAAGACCGTAGATCGCTCAGATCTTTGTCTTCAGTGACAGTCACCGTCCCTCTGCTCTGCCCTTTTAGTCCTCACTGAAGTGCTGGGCTGTGGAAAGGGTGGGATAGGCTGGTTTAGGGTCTCAGCTGCCGGCATCTGGGTGGATCCTGACTGTAAAGTCGGGATGGATCCAGAGCCTGGACCGGCTGAGTGATGTCAGCCAACATTGACAGTTGAAAACGGGTCACAGAAATGCAGATCCTCCCTTATCCATGTCTTCATAAATCTTGCTTTGTGCACTGGTGCACAGTCATGCTGGTACAGAAAGGGGCCATCCCCAAACTGTTCCCACAAGGTTGGGAGCATGAAATTGTCCAAAATGTCTTGGTATTCTGAGGCCTTAACAGTTCCATTCACTGGAATTAAGGGGACAAACCCAACCCCTGAAAAACAACCCCACATTATAATTCCCCCTCCACCAAATGATTTAGACCAGTGCACAAAGAAAGGTCCATAAAGACATGGATGAGTGAGTTTGGGGTGGAGGAACTTGACTGGCCTGCACAGAGTCCGGATAGAACACCTTTGGCATAAATTCAATTGGAGACTGCGTGCCAGGCCTTCTTGACCACATCAGTGCCTGACCTCTTAAATATACTTCTGGAAGAATGGTCAAACATTCCCATAGACACACTCCTAAACCTTGTGGACAGATTTCCCAGAATAGTTGAAGCTGTTATAGCTGCAAAGGGTGGGCCAACTCAATAATGAACCCTACGGACCAAGACTGAGATGCCGTTAAAGTTCATGTGTGTGTAAAGGCAGGTGTCTCAATACATTTTTTTTTTAATTCTTTATTTCCTTTTTTAAATTTTTTACATTACCGATTATCGCACTTCATATCATCTACTTATTTCTGCCAATACGGAAAAAGAAAAGAAATTCTTATTATTACAGTCTTGTAATTTTCCTATCTTATTAATTCCATATCATTTCTCTTTTGCTCTTTGACCCTTTTACCGTGTTGCCCCCCCACGACCTCTCTTTCAATCTCTCTCTTTGTCATTAGTCGATTATCTTTAGAGAAATGAATAATCCTGCTAATGCCTCTTTGTCGTAGGGCATTAAACCTCTGATCTATCAGACCTGGTTAAAATGCCCTAGTACCCAGGATTGGAGTCATTGGACTTGGGTAAATAGACATATTTGTTTTATCAAAAATCTTTTTAATTGTTCGTATAGTAGCGCCTATCGTTGGATGTTTTTTATCTCTACTGGGTTTTTCGGCCTCTGGAATCCACGCCAAACCTTCCAATGTTTGCTCCATTTCCATTCACAATACTTTTGACAATATAGTGTGTGTATATATACAACCCGTCTTCCTCCCACCGCTTAAGTTACATCAATTTCCAAGTAGATCTTGGGCAAGCTCAGAATCCTGAATCTCATAATATGATGCTCCTGCACAGGTATGAAGTACATTTTTGCACATAAGAATTTGTTTCCCATAGTCCATAGCCTACAGTAATGTTTATTAATAAACACAACATTAAAAATGGAAGGTTATCTATATCTATGTTTTGAAAGTCATACAAGGAATAAGGCAAATATTCTTCCTACACTGATGCCGTGTGATGTTATTAGTCCCTCAGCTCACGTGCAGCTATTTTTATAACCGTGTTGATAAGAATGAGCTGCAGGTGGTATCATAAGCTGATCGTCTGCATCCTGAATAACAACATCTCTTACAAAGAAAAATCTTGATAAGAGGTTCAAGAAGAAAATTGAAATAAAAACAAAGCTGATAAAAATGCATATTTAATTTTGCTCATAATTAAAGCCAAAGTCTAATCTAAGTACACTGAACAGTTTTTAATACACAAGCAGCTGGCAGGCATGGCTTGCACATAGACCTCACCCCCCGTGTCTTTCTACACCATCCACTGATATTTGTCGGTACAAATTAAAGTGGATGTAAACCCCCAAAACATTTTTTTTTATGTCACAATGTAGAGTATAAGATTTCCTATCATCTGTGCCCAGTCTTGCCACGCAGAGTTAATCCAGCGCTGAGTAATCCTCTTTCAATTTTCAGTAAAATGAATAGCCTTCCAGATAAAAACCTGCCTAAATAAAAAGTCAGTTTTCTCTCTTCTTGCTTTGAGTGACAGGTTATTTACATATCTAGCTCAGACATGTTTATCATATGTTATGTTAATCATAACATGAGGTATAAAAAGTGAGAAATCCACCCCTCCCCCACATAACACATCCTGGTAATATACAATGAACTTTGGATCACCTCATGTTATGATAAACAAAACATAACATATGATAAACATGTCCAAGCTAGATATGTAAATAACCTGTCACTGAAAGCAAAAACAGAGAAGCAGACTTTATAATTTGGCAAGTTTTTATCTGGAATTCTGTTAATTTGCACTGAACATTACAAGAGGATTACTCAGCGCTGGATTAACTCTGTGTGGCCAGACTGGGCACAGATAATAGGAAATCTTATACTCTACATTGTGACATCAAAATAAAAATAATGGCCCAGATTCACGTACATCTGCACATTATTGGACCGGCGTAGCGCACCGCCTTTACGTTAGACTTGCGCAATTTTGCCACGTAATCACCCTATTCTCGTAGCTTTTGCGCAGGAAATTGCGCATACGTAACGTTTTTCCAGAGGCATAAGGAGGAGTTATACAAATTGGGAAGGACGTGGGCGTGTTACATTGAAATGAGCCATGACCCCATGCAAATGAAGGGCCGGCCGGCTCACGCATGCGCGCTTGAACGAGACCATGTCAGCTCCGATGTGGAAATGGACTAGGGCAACATTGTGAACTACGCAAACAGCATAAATAGACACACACAAACGCACTTCCTTTGCAAAAGTACATCCCTTTGTCCCTTCCCATTTAACAAAGTGCTTTTGTTCTTGTTGTTCGTTGCGGTGTGTTTTGTAGTTGTCAGATTAGTGTTCTGTGTGATCAAGTGGTTGTTAGTAGATTTTTGAAAGTGGTTTTTGATAAGTGTTTGAGAGACTGTTTGTTTGATTGATATATTTCTTTTTGTTTCTTTTTCTGCTGTATTTTTGTTTTGTTTTTTGGGGACTGTTTCTTGCTGAGTCGTTTTCTCTCTGTGTGTTTTTTTTGATTGGTTGTGCTTGTTTGTGTGCGTGAATTTTGTTGACTGGGACTTTTTTTTTTTGGAAGGATGAGTGAGAGAAAACGCAAGCTGAATTTTACAGTTGTGGAAAAACAGATTCTTGCCCGGGCCATTAGCGAGTATGGGCGTTACCACCACCCCGGCCAGGAGGAGGGAGATATTGGATAGGATCCCTGACCAGGTGAATTCTGTGGGGCAGGGGGAGACACCAGGTCTGGAAATGACAAAAAAATCAATGACCTCCGGCGTCTGGTCAAAAAGAAGTTGGCCAGAATGCATGCCCATGCCAGGGGCACAGGAGGGGGCCCACCATGCCGTATTAGCCTGACAGCGGAGGAGCGTGCGGTGGCCCTGACCTTTCATCGGCATGAAGTTGAGGGCCTGCCCGGCTTTGACTCCAGTCCCCAGCCCGTGGTGCCAGGTAAGTTGTTTTCTTTTTTAATATCAGGTGTGTAGCATGTGGGGGGGAGGGGGTGAAAGGGAATATGTGGCAAGTGTGTGGATCCTCCAACCTGTGAATGTTTTGTGTCATCCACAGATGTGCAGGAGGGTGCAGGGCCATCTGGCCTGACCGCACCAACCCCAGGACAGCAGCCTAATGAGGCCCCCCCAACAAGGCCGGAGTCCGCGGAGGAGGTTCAACAGGAGCAGGACAATCATGAGGAGCAGGACAATCATGAGGAGGAGGAGAATCATGAGGAGGAGGAGTCCATGTCAGGCACTGGACGTTTGGGTTTTGAGGACTCCTCCCCTCTGGCTGCCAGCAGGCAGGCCTCCCTAAGGGGGAGCCCCCCCCCTCCTCCCCCAACATGGCTCCCCTCACAAGGGCCTCCCCTTCTCCCCGGCCACAAGCATCAGCTGGAGGCAGGATGTCATCCCAGACCACCAGGGGGTTGGCCGATCTCCTGCCCGCCACCCTGAGAAGGGACCAGTTCCTCCAGACCCGCCATCTGGGACAGGTCAGCCAGACATTGGTGCGGATGGAGGAGAGCCTGTCCTCCATCAAGGATACGCTGGGGAACCTGGACTCCCACTCCCGGGCTTTCACAACCTGCCTAAATGAACTGCAGACGACATCAGCAGGCGTTGGGCAGGATGTGAGGGCCCTTACCCTGGCTATCCAGGCCAACATGGCAACAGTTGGTGCTGCCCTGGACAGAATTGCCGTGGCCTTGGAGGGCTGGCCACCAGGTGGGCAGAGATCAGGGGCTGATCCTCCTTCCCCGGTTTTACCCCTTCCCCATGAGTCTCCCCTGAGAAGCCGGGGCCGTGGCCGGGGGCGCCCCCGGCATGGCTCACGCAGAGGGCAGTAATTTGTTTTTCCCCCAAATTTTTTTTTTTCAAATTTTTTTTTTTTTTATTTTTTTTTTTTTTTTTCAATTTTTTTTTTTTTTTTTCAAATTTTCCTTGTGAATGGTGTATGAATGTACAGTGACATAATTGGAGCCTTGGCGTGGCGTTGCTGCTCACAAGTCCTGCATGGTGGACTGGTGCCAATCCAATTTGATGTGGATGTGGGGTGTGTGTGCTAGGGACCACAGTGTTGTGCATGCATGCATTCTCATTGTGCCATGATTAATGTGTATGTTTAACGTGCAAAGATGCCCAATGTGAGCTGTCTCCTGGCTGCTCTTCCCTCAGAAGACGGGTTAACCTCGGTTAGGGGGGGATTGTCTGGTTCAGGGGTCAGGTCATCACGTAGGTCAATCTGCAGGCCCTTTCTTTCTGCAAAGTTGTGCAGCATGCAACATGCACCGATGATCTGGCACACAAAGTTTGGGGAGTACAAGAGGGTACCCCCAGACTTATCCAGGCATCGGAAACGTGACTTTAGGATGCCTAAGGTGCGCTCCACCACTGCTCGTGTTTGAGCATGTGATTGATTGTATCTTTCCTCTCCTGGAGTTTGGGGGTTCCGGATAGGAGTCATGAGATGGGGTCCCAGTGGATATGCAGAGTCACCTGTAAGGGAAAAGACAGGAGGATGTTAGTCATGCATGTGCCCCTTGTGATGTGCATCATGGGAGGGGATAGTCATGCCTGCCACCCATGTCACTCACCAACCAGCCAGGTGTCCCCATACACGTTCTGATCGAATTCCATTCGGATGTGGCATTGATTGTATATGTAGCTGTCATGGCTGGACCCTGGGTGTTTGGCACGGACGTGCCATATGAGGCCTTGGGCATCGACTATCACCTGTACATTGATGGAATGCCAATGCTTCCGATTGCGGTACATGTGCTCTGTCTCCTGGGGGGGCTGGAGTGCCACATGTGTGCAATCAATGGCCCCCACAGTGCGTGGGAATCTGGCAATCCTGTAGAAATCTGTCATTGCCTTCAGCCGCAGGTCCTCAGTGGTGGGTTTGATGATTTGGTTAGCCATGCGTCTGAGTATTGCAGGGACAACCTGGTGCACACATCTGCTCATGGAGGACTGTGACATCCCAGCCACCACTCCACTTGTACGCTGAAAAGAGCCACTGGCAAGGAAATGGAGTGTTGCCAGGACCTTGACCAGTGGCTGCACTGCATGTGAGCGGTGTGTTGGGCTGGTGATGTCATCCTGCAGGGTTGTGGTTAATTCCAGGATGGCATGAGTGGTGAATCTGAAGATGCGATACACCTCAGAATCACTCATGCCAAACAGGTCTATGCGGGTACGGTATATCCTCTCCCGTGCCATCCTCCGTGCCATCCTCCGTGCCCTCCTCCTTCTTTGTTCATCTAAAGTCAGTAGTATAGCTATGCGCGACGATGCCCCTGGCATGTTGGCATACAGATTGTTGAGCAACACGTGTGACTGCTGAGCTGCTCACTAACAGTGTTGCTTTATCTAACAAGTAGACTTTTTTTCTTTTTTTAGACCAGCTTTTATCAGCTCTAATTTTAGACAGGACATTTTGCTGTTGCGCACACTGCGTCGCCTGCGCTGCCCCAACGTTGTTTTGTGGATCCCCGTAAGTCCCTCATTAGCATATTTGACTAGCAAATCAATGGTGTGTCTATCGCACTTTTGCGCGGACGGATGCGCCAGTCTAACGAAATTACGCTTTCGATTTTTTGCGTATCTCGTTCTGGGAATGCAACGAAATGCACGCGCACATTTAGACTTACGCACGCGCATCTCCTGTTGCGCAGGCGTAATCGCTCTGTGAATCTGGGCCAATGTTTTTTTGGGTTTACATTCACTTTAAACTTCCAAAATCAAGGTTGTATCAACTGCTTTAGGTGACATTGTCCAATGTCCATATAGGGCCTGTATGCCCTACATACCGTAAATATACACCAGTTTTATTCTTAATCAACTACAAAAATTTAGGAGGCAGGCAGAGAAACTGGTGAAAATATAACACTGGTGTAGCCTATGGCCTCATGCATACTGGGCGTTTAGCAGACAAAAGCCAGGCCGCATGTAGCCTGTAACACTCTATGGGAAGCTGAAACTGGCTGCAGCTGGCATGGTGGTAACGTTTAAGGCACCCAGGAACAAATGCTTGAAACACAAGTATGCATTCGATAGTATCGGTGCCTTCTGTTTGCACAAAAACACTGGGATCCCAAGCAAGGGGGTAAATGCCCAGTGTGCATTAAGCCGAAAACTGTTGGATGTGGCCTAAAATGAGTACAGAAGGTGTACATATTTAAATTTGTGATAATACTGTTATGCTTTCACTCTAGATTAAATGGTAATTAGCATGCTGGTATACTGTATATATTAGTGATAATAAGACTGCTACTTATGCATTTGGGGTTTAGGGCTGAAAATAATGGTGCTGTTTCCGTAGTAGAATTAATATGGTTGTTTCCTATCTGGCTGTAGGCAAAAGTTTAAGCGAAGGTTACATCATGTCATTGTGGTGGTGACTAATTAGCATTAATGGTGTTCACTCCCTGGCAGTGTCCAATAAGGCTATTGTCATAGTCACTCTTAAGTTTTTCTGTTGGCCATTCAGTGCTGTCTAGTGATAGGGAATATCTGGCTTTAAATAGTGTCCATTGATGGTGATTTTCTGGCAGTTAGTGGGTACTCAGTTACTCAGTTCATATTGTCACCTATCTGGTGATTGCTTGCTCTCTGCATTGGAGAGGTCGAGGATTGGTATCAGGCATGGACTGGCCATAGGGACTACAGGGAGTTTCCCGGTGGGCCGATGGCTCAGTGGGCCGGTTTCAGTGACAGCCTGTCAAAGTAATGGCTGCGCAGCTCGCCCTCCACTTCATGCAGTGATGTGAGAAGAATGAGGAAAATACAGAGGAGAATAAGTGAAATAAAAGAGGTGAGTGAGGACTCCTTTTGTTATGCTACTTATGTTTTTTTGCACAATTGCGTATAGTTTGTATACTGTTTTTGTTCTTGTTTGCAAACATAAAGTGGGCCGGTCTGGATAAAGTCCAGGGCCAAATTTTGGTCTCAGTCCATCCCTGATTGGTATCATTGCTTAATATTTTTGTGAATCCTGACGCTTTCAATGACCCTCACAATGGGATTGTTTTACTAAAGACAAATAGATTGTGCACTTTGCAAAGTGCAGTTGCACTCTACAAGGGCAGTTGCAACAGAGCTTGCTAGATGAGGTAAAGCTTCACTTTGCAAAAAGTACCCAATCACGTGCAAGAAAAAAAAACAGCATTTTTGCTTGCACGTGATTGGATTATGGAAGTCAGCAGAACTTTTGCTCATTTACTAAGCTTTGGAGCAACTGCTCTTGCAGAGTGCAATGGCACTTTTCAAAGCGCACAGTCTATTTGCCTTTAGTAAATCAACCCCTATGAGCCTGTCTGCCCAGTACAGCATATAGGGACTTTTTTTGCAGAGCTAAGGATCCCTTCCATATACTGATATGGTTGCAGATATTAATGGTGGTACTATTTATATATTATACTTCATGTGTAGCTCTTCCTTTTTACATCGAAGAAAAATTCTGTTGTGATCTTGATCTACATTAAAAGACTTATGCCGCGTACACACGGTCGTTTTTTGTGATAAAAAAAACAACGTTTTCTGTGAAGTAAAAAACTAAGTTTTTGAAACGTCACTTTCAAAGACGATGTTGCATACACACCATCGTTTTTTTCACAAAAAGCGAGGTTACGTTCACCACTCTTTTCCATTGAAGCTCGCTTCATAACTAGCTTCTGGGCATGCGCGGGTTGAATAAAAGTCGTTTTAAACAACGTTTTTGCTACACACGGTGACTTTTTGTGAAACAAAAAACGACGTTTTGAAAAACGACACAAAAAATTCAAGCATGTTGGAATTTTTTTTTGGTCATTTTTTTGAAGACAAAAAAACGACGTTTTGCCCACACACGATCAATTTAAATGACGTTTTAAAAAACGTCGTTTTTTTTCATCGCAAAAAACGACCGTGTGTACACGGCATAAGTAATACTTTCAAAACACTAGACATTCTCATTCTGCTCGCTTCCTTATAGTTCTGCAGGGTAATATGCCACTTCTTTTTTTTACTAACATTTTCCTGAGTTGTTATAATTAGAACATCTTGCTATAAAATGCCATTGGCATATGTTTGAATAGGGCTGACCAAGAGGCTTCTCAGAGGCTGTAAGTGACTATCTAGGCACTAAAATGACCCATGGATTCTTGAGGACTCAGGAGGCTTTTTAATGACCTATTTTTTGTAGGAGAGCTGAACTCTCTGAACTGTTTCAGAAACATTTATTAAGGCTTTCCACAGTGACATAGGAGATTTACAGTTTTTCCTTTGGTTTTAATATACAATATGTATTTGAAACATACAATATTTAAAATAGATACTATGGGGGTTATTTGCGAAAGGCAAATCCACTTTGCACTACAAGTGCAAACTACAAGTGCAAAGCGCACTTGAAATCTCCATAAAGGTCTTTTTTTTATTTTTTTTACAAGTTACAAATTTAGAGTTACAGAGGAGGTCTAGTGCTAGAATTGTTGCTGGCACTCTAACGCACACGGCGATACTTCACATGTGTGGTTTGAACGGCGTTTACATATGTGGGCGGGACTTACGTGTGTGTTCGTTCCTCTGCGCGAGCTACCGGGGGTAGGGGGCGTTTAAAAAAAATATTATTTTATTTTTTATTTTACTCAATTTATTTTATTTTTACACTTTTTTACATTTTTTGATCACTTTTATTCCTATTACAAGGAATGTAAACATCCCTTGTAATAGGAATGGTTTGTGACAGGTACTCTTTATGGAGAGATGCAGGCTCAATAATACCCCACATCTCTCCTCCAGGCTGGAAAGCATTAGATCGTGAAAAAAATTTCACAGATCTAATGCTTTCAGCCGTGATTGCGGCTGTGTTTACATTCCGGTACCCAGGCGTGACATCATAACATCGCGCCCGGGCCTCCGACAACCATAGAGATGACTGGTGACCAATCATCTCTATGCTTTCCATCTGACACCGGCGGATCGTTTTTCCGGGTCTCCGATGGCAAAGGGAGGGGGGACGCCCGCCACTATGATCATTCTTATGGTGCACAGGATCGCCGACTGAAGAGATGAATATCTGAATGATGCCTGTAGCTGCAGGCATCTTTCAGATATACCCACTAAAAGTCCAAGACATCATATTTTTCGTTTTTCGAAAGTTCGTTCGGACGATTTTTCGTGGAGTGTATGGCCAGCATTATACTAGATGAAAACTGACTTCGCTTTGGAGAAGGACTTGCAAAGTTTTGAAGAAGAAACATGTTGGAAAGTTGTAAGGAGAATCATTTTTTCACTGCAGGTTATTGGAATTTATTTTGGAGTTTTATGAGTCAGGGTTGCTCAGCTTTCCAACTGCCCCTCATTTTGAGGGACTGTCTCTCTTTTCAGACTAAATACCTCTGTCCTTTATACAGTCTAATGCCGCGTACACACGATCATTTTTTGCGATGAAAAAAAACCGATGTTTTTAATCATGAAAAAAAACGATGTTTTTCAAACTTCATTTTCCAAAACGACGTTGCGTACACACCATCGTTTTTCTACAAAGTTCTATCAAAGCGCGGTGACGTACACCACGTTCGACGGCACTCTTTTCCATTGAAGCTCCGTCTCATAACTTGCTTCTGAGCATGCGCGGGTTTAAAAACGTCGTTTTCAACGTCGTTTTGTCCACACACCATCACTTTTTATGACACAAAAAATGACGTTTTGAAAAACGACACAAAAAATTCAAGCATGTTGGAATTTTTTTTTTGGTCGTTTTTTTGAAGACAAAAAACAACGTTTTGCCCACACACGATCAATTTAAATGACGTTCTAAAAAACGTCGTTTTTTTTCATCGCAAAAAGTGATCGTGTGTACGCGGCATAAGTTGTCCCTCTTTTTGGTCTGATGTATAGCGTACATCCCTATCTACCTATCCCTATCCATACCTACCTAACCTTTTTATCCAACCTCTATATTACTGAATTGGTTATTCTGAAAAGTCAATATAAGGGAAAATAGAATAATAAACCAAAAAAAAAAAAAAAAACATTGTGTGATTTAGCCAATCATTTTATGAACATTAGATTTTTATGGTCCATGTAACCAGGGTCATGGCAGGGTTGTGTCCTTTGCCTATATACTGTGTGGTAAAAGGTGTGCCTCTTTACCATTTTAGAAATTTGGGCGTTATAGAGTTGGCATCACATATATTTTAGTGGTCTCTTTTAAATAAAACTGTATTGTGCTTATTAGCTTGCTTGTGGGTGAGTGCAGTGTGGCGTGGCATCAGTGAAGGCACAGAGTCCGGTTGCAATAAACTGTATTGTATTCTCAATACAAGTTCTAACAGCCCAGTGGGAAGGCACCCGACTGGGAACACTCAAAGTATGTATGGTCAAAGTAGGATTGAGTGGTTTTTGTATGTGCCAACAGCATTTATCCCAGAGGGGCTGATGTGGCCTAGCCTGGTCTGCACCCAAGCGGGGGGGGGGGGGGGGTTTCCAAGAATGAAGTTGTATCTCTAGACTGTCCCTGCTCTCCCTACTGCTAGACACTTTCCATGACAGATGGGAGATCTGTCCCTAACCTATCCACTCACAAAAATGCATGTCAAACCCAGGAACCAGGGTCATGAATAGACTCTGCAAGACCTAAGATGACTGCCATAGTCACATGAGCGACCAGCAATCAACCAGGTTTCTGCCCCAGTGACCCAGAAACCACAGAGGAACCATGTTCCACTTGGCTTCCTCTCCCTCTGCGATGGTGCTGCAGTTGAGAAAAGTAACTGCACCCGCCTTCATGCTTATGTCAGGATTGCACATATTAATGTCAGGCATATGCGTTGCTTTATTTTTGTGGCCCTAAACCAAGGAATTGAATGTCTTCCTTCCAAATGGTGCATCTAAATAGCATAATCGGGTGAATAACTTTAGGCATCAATTTGTAAATTTTGGGCCTTGCCTAGATTCTTCATAGATTTGTTTCTGTTTATGACTCTGTTGTATTCCAGGCTACTTTTAAAGGGGTTGTAAAGGTAAACATTTTTTTACCTTAATGCATCCTATGCATTAAGGTAAAAAAACATCTCACAGCACCGCCCCCTCCCCCCGAGTCCCCGTTTTACTTACCTGACCGTTCGAAACTCCCGGGCGCGTCCACATCATCCTCTTCGGTTCCCAGCCTGGCTGTTGATTGGCTAGGCTGGGCGGATTGATAGCAGCGCAGCCATTGGCTGGCGCTACTGCTGTCAATCACATCGAATGATGCGGCGCTCCGGGGGGCGGAGCCGAGTGATACAGTCGGCGGCTATGCTCGCCGCTGTATCACGGGAGCGCGCTCGCAAAAGCTTTCCACCATGCGAGCGCCCTCGCATGAAGATGGAAAGCTTTTGCGAGGAGGAGCCTAGACAGTCGCCGGGACCCCAGAAGACGGCTTTCCGGGCCACTCTGTGCAAAACGAACTGCACAGTGGAGGTAAGTATAACATGTTTGTTATTTTAAAAAAAAAAAAATCCTGACTTTAGTGTCGCTTTAAGTTATTATTTTACCACTATTATAAGGCGGCGTACACACGAGGGGATATGTCCGCTGAAAACGGTCCGATGGACCGTTTCAGCAGACATCTCCGCTCGTGTGTATGGGCTAGCGGACAGATTTGTCCACCCGACAGATTTCAAAGCAAGCTTTGAAATCTATCCGGTGGAATCTGTCCGCCCGACATGTCTGCTGGTTAGTACACTTACCAGCAGACATGTCGGCCCCCACCGCCGCCGCGCCGCTGCCGAATGGATTCGGCGCATGCGCGGAAGTGTTTTACTTTCTGGTGCGGTGACGTGGCGGTGACGCGGCGGCGTCAACGTCACCGCCGCGTCACCGCGCCGTCCGGCGGCGGGGAATTTGATCCGATGGTGTGTACACGCCATCGGATCAAACTCCCGATCGGACATATCCGATGGAAATGGTCCGCGGACCGTTTTCATCGGATATGTCTGATCGTCTGTACGCCGCCTTAAAGAATAACAGTAATTATAACAACAACAATAATATACTGTATTTCCATGTGTTTTATTATATGCCTCGATGCACCATTCATCAGAATACCTTTGCATAATGCCACTGTCATTTTGATTTGCATTTCTTTTGACATTTTAGGCAAGGTATTCTGGCTTGATAAAATGAATGACTTGTCTGTATTTAAAAATGTGTGATGCTGTTAGTAATGTCCCTTCTGAATGAGCCTAGATAAACTTTGAGCTCCTGAAATATGAATGTGCAGGACTAAAGCCTCCTGGGATTTACTGAAGTACATTAACCTGCATTTCTGTCATGTTCAGTACTTTTAAAATTGATGAGATGTGTAATTAAGAATATTTCACCAAGCTGAAAGAAATTACAGGTTTTAAAGCATGGGAGCTCAATATAAGGTATTGTTTCATTCTAAGACTGTTTTTATTGCTGTTTTTTTAGATGTTGTTCTAGTCGGTATCTGTACACCAGAAAATATTGGATAGCTGCCAAGGACACAATTTCATTGCATGAAAATGTAAGCCCAATAAAAAGCCTAGTTTCAGACTACAGTCTTTATTTAGGTTTGGATACAGCAGCAAAGAGTTAGAACATCTGTCAAATTGTTATTCTTATCTCTGTCTCTAATAACCAACCAACCTTTGCTTCATATCAAAACAGGACGCTATGTGCAATCTATACAGTGGGGACAAACACAGTTGTTGTAAAGTAAGGAAAAGTTAGAATTCATTCTATGCATTTAGATAAAAATCCTTCTGTGTGAGCAGGCAGGCTCAGGCCCCCTAATACTTACCTGAGGTCCCTCTCTGTCCAGCGTGTCCATGAGTGCCTCAGCCTTCCGAGATACTGCTTCCCGATTGGCTGAGACACATCAGTGGCGCCATTGGCTCCCACTGCTGTCAGTCAAAGTCAGCTAGCCAGTCATGGGAGAGAGGGGGTGGACCGGGTCGGGGCTCCGTGTCTGAATGGACAAAGGGAGCCCCCATAGCAAACTGTTTGCTATGAGGGCACAGAACAGGAGGGAGGGGCCAGAATCTTAGAACAGGGAACCAAAAAAGAGGCGGATCCGGGCTGCTCTGTGCAAATCCACTGGAACAGAGCATGTAAGTATGACGTGTTTATTATTTTTATAGGAAAAAAAACGAGCCTTTACAATCACTTTAATGTCACGGTGACATCCACACACCTAATTTCTTGTACAAACAACACAGGGTCAGATAATGAAAGAAATCTACCCAATAGTGTCACAGAAAGAAACAAAATTCTGGACATGAAATATTAAACTCTTCCACATTCTATCGAAAATAAATAAATTACCTATATTTTTATCAAATGTCTCAGATCCTTCAGCCTTCATTTTATTCAGAATTAATTATATTTGAACATTGTGTTAAAGTGGTTGTAACCCTGAGGCCTCGTACACACAACCGAGAATCTTGTTGTAAAAGAAACATTGTTTTCCTCAACGAGTTTCTTGTCAGGCTTGTCGAGAATCTTGTCAAGCTTTCTTTGCGTACACACTGTCAAGACAAAATCTCATCGTTCTCAAACGCGGTGATGTACAACACATACAACGGCACTATAAAGGGGAAGTTCTATTCCACTGGCGACACCCTTGGGGCTGCTTTTGCTAATCTCATGTTATCGCGTGTTAAGTAAAAGTTTGGTGAGAGATGATTTACACTTTTCAGTCTGTTACATTGTGACAAATGTGCTATCTCCATTACGAACGCTACTTTTACCGAAGGTGCGCTCCCGTCTCATACTTTATTCTGAGCATGCGCCGGTTTCTAAACATACACAAACGTGTTTCTCGTCGTAAACAGGCCCGATAAGAAACACAACAAGGAAATTGAGACTCACGACGAGAAAAAAAAAGATCCACGACTGTTTTCTCGACGAAAAACATACACACAACCCTTTTTCTCGGCAAAAAGCTCTGCCACCAAGTTTCTTGATGGATTTTGTCGAGGAAAATGATCGTGTGTACGAGGCCTCAGTCATGAAATCTAAACAAAGCACATACAGTATATCTGTAGTGTTTACTCATGTCTCTCTAAAGCTCTCCAAGTGTCATTTCTCTCTGGTGCTTCTTTCCTCTGTTATCAGCATGTGTCACTTCTGAGAAGTTTTCCTGACACATGAGATACATTTGTGACATGGAGATAGCCCAGCACACAGCTTGTCTTTTCACAACACTGCTCTGTATCCTTTCTTGCTTAATGTGTGGAGGGGGGTGTGTGCCTTTCCTCCAATCAGCTTTCACACACTGTAACTGCAGCTCTCCACCCCCTCCTCTTTGAAACAGACAGATAAAGAAGGATTTTAACACATTTCTGCCCTTTAGAAGGAGTATAGCAAAGAGAAGACTGCATATAAACAAGTAAAACGTATATAGAAGATTTTTTTCATCTCTGTGTAACACATGTAATCGGTCACTTGGTATATGAGAGGGTTTACAACTGCTTTAACCACTTAACCTCTGGAAGATTTACCCTACTTTATGACCAGGCCACTAATAAAATAAAATAAATGTAATTTTTTCCTGCAAAATTTTTCCAGAGTTTTCTTTTGGTGGTATTTGATCACCACTGTGTTTTTTATTTTGTGTGCTATAAACAAAAACGGCAGACTGTTAAGTAAAAAAAAAAAAAAAAAAAATATTTTATACTTTCTGCTATAAAATGTATCCAATAAAAAACAATCTGGAAAAAGAAATCTAATATGAAACCAAAATCAAGAACACTTTCTTCATACAATTGCAGGGTTAATTAGCACAGACGACAATGGGGGAAAGAGAATCCACACTAGACTCATTTACATTATACAGACAACCGACAGACAGGTGGCTGGAGTTGACATCAGCACCTTCTAACAGTATGAATTAATCAGTCTTTCTAATATGGCATATACAGGGTTCCATTTTAAGTAACCCAAGCAACATTCTTAATGTCCATTATTTTCTTGCTCACCATGTGCCCCTAATAGACACAGAGTGACTTAGACATGAGAGGTGCAAGGGGAGCTGAATCAAGGGTATCCAATACTTTCCAAGGGATTCTGGGTTCCACGGGCCCTCCTGTCACAGAAGGTGCCAGGGACCCAGGACAGGCCTGCCAAATGTGGGATTGTCCAGGGCAAACAGGGACACACGGTCACCCTACTGTCAGACAGGTTCCAGTGTCCCCAGACAAGTGCAGCCTGCAACAGTGTTTCTAGCTGCTACCATACCAGTCCCCAAGTCAACAGACCAGTGTAAACCAGCAACAGTTTTTCCTGATCATCACTACACCAGTGTCAGCAGACTAATGCACCCAGGACAGTCATTCCTGATCATCGCCACATTGGTGCAGGCAGTAACAGTGTTTCTGAATATTACGACACCATTCCCAGTGTCCTCAGGCCACTGCAGCCTGAAACAGCATTTCTAGTCACCACAACATTAGTCCCAATGTCACCAGGCTAGTGTAAGCCAGCAACCATGTTCCTGATTGTCACCACACCAGTCGCAGTGTTACCAGACCTGCATACCTCCCAACCCGCACGGATTCTGCGGGAATTTCCCGCACAGACTGCATCTTCCCGCAGTCCCGCAAAGGGGTTAATTTTCCCTGCACAGGAAGCACGGAAGGAGAAGAAAAAGGTCTGAGGGGAGACATGCTCACTGGAGCAGTGTGTGGACTGCGGCAGCTGAAGAGAAGAGGAGAACCGACAGGCTGTGCACAGGTGAGATGCAACAACCCCCCCCCCCTCAACAACTTTGATCCACAGCAACCATAACCCCCCCACCTCCCTCAACAACTGCAATCCGTGGCAACCCCCCCCCCCCCCGCTCAACAATTTCGATCCGGCCCCCCTCTCAACAACTTTGATCTGACTTCGATCCCCCCTCAACAATTGATCTGACTTCGATCCGCGGCACCCCCCCCCCCCCTTAACAAGAATGTCCCGCAGTGGAATTTTTTAACTTTGGGAGGTATGGACCTGTGCATCCAGCAACAGTGTTCCTGAATGCGCCCACACCAGTCCCAGTGTTACCAGACCTGTGCAGCCAGTAACGGTGTTCCTGATTGCACCCACACCAGTCCCAGTGTTACCAGACCTGTGCAGCCAGCAACAGTGTTTCTGATTGCCACCACACCAGTCCCAGTGTTACCAGACCTGTGCAGCCAGCAACAATGTTCATGATTGCTGCTTCACCCAGTGCCTCAGTATGCAGGGATGCATGCAGGGGATTTTATTAGCAAGTGTTCTGCCTCCAAAATGTCTGGTAGTAAATGCATTTTCCTCTGATTAATGTAGTAATATTAAAAAACACATACACACAATTATTGGAAGGAAAACAAAAATTCAGCTATTTATCACTATCAAAATCAATATTTCACCTTTTGTCTCAAAAACCTTTTCAGGATTAAACTGTATATGGCATATCTAGCATATTTTACACCCAGCGTATAATTTTTTCAACCCACCCCCCGCGCCCAATGCTCCTCCACACAACAAAATTATTTTAGGTATAAGGTCCCTTTCACATGTGCGGACTGTAGGTCCGCATTTTCATCCACCCGTTTGCGGATGAAAACGGGACATACATTGGTCCCTATGTGATTGCGGGTGTCAGCCGTAATCATCCGCCTCCGCAAAGATCCGCTTTGTGGACGGAAGAAAACCCTATTTTTTCTTCCGTCTGCAGAGCAGATCGGATGAACACGGACACACGGTCCGTGTTCATCCGGTCCCCCATAGGGGAGAGCAGAGAAAAAAACAGGGCGGTCTCTGCACAGTGTGTGGGGACCGCCCTGTCAGCCGACAGCTCAGCAGGGATTTACAGAGGATCCCCGCTGAGCAAACGGACACACACGGGGCGGATCAATACTGATCCGCCCCGTGTGAAAGGGCCCTAAATGTAAAAAGAAATGTGTAAAACAAAAAATGGGAACCAAAAAATTAAGAGTGTAGTCTTTATTTTCCTTAATGTTGTATATACTGCATAATCACATTGGTAAAAAAAACAAAAAAAAACAAACAAAAACAAGTATTCAATAGGCGAAACATAAATAGGGTGCCAAATAAAATAAAATTCAAGGGTTTAACAGTGGGAAAAATTGTGTACTGTGGGGAAACATTGGGATAATAGGGGATATATGGAGAAACAAGGGGTCAATAATGATGTGCTAAATAAAATAAAATTCATAGGCCACAAATAGCCAATTGTATACAACACACAGGGAACAAAGCAGGGAGCAAGTGGGAAATCATCACAGTACACAGTACAAGTAACAAATGGGCAAATGGGCAAATGTGACAATATACAGGTGGCAAACAGTAAACTGTAAAAATATGTGGGCAGAAATAGGGCAATTGGGAGTACATGTGGAAAACAAATTGACAATCATGACAATATACAGCCAAAAATTCCTCTTCCCCAAGCAAAAAAACCTGTATGAATTTTGCATAAAATAGCCCATCAACGTATACAATTGTAAATACAATGCCCTCTCTTCAACCATTATACCCTAAAGTTAGTTAGGTGATGTGCCCACACATATTAAAAAATCAACACTGTACGTTTTACATTGACAAATGCATATTATACAACAATGTACTGTATTTTGTCAAATCAGATATAACAACAATATAATATTACCTAGTGTTTAACAAACAGTTAAACATATCTACAATACTGACATAATATATAATACTGAAAAGTTCTATCTGCTGACTGGGATTCTAGCTGAGAGCTGTCTAGGCATATTGCATAATGATAACTGTCATTTGTTGCTGTAAGCTGACAAAAGATTAAGGAGAGATTTTCAGGTCATCCTACTCCCAACCATTCAGAAAACCAATCATTTCAAATGTTGTTTGTCAGATCTCCAAACACTGATTATTAAGCCTTAAATATGGTAGGAGATTAGACAAAATGCATTCTATTCTTGCGTCGGTGCTCCAGACTTTTTAAGAAGATAAAATATAATGATTCCTGTATATGCTTTACAGAGTACAGAGAGTGAAGCACATTTGTCACAATTGTACGTCTACATTAACTCAATGTTTTCTTAATTTAGGCTCCAGACTATAGGTACCAGTAACTTCTGTTTGTTCTGTGGTTTTGCAAAATTTCAGCCCACTACCATCAACAAATGTACATGCTCGGACACCAGCACACACACATTTTAATCCAAACAGTGGAAGTCATTGGGCCAGATTCAGGTAGGACAGCGGTTCTTTATTTCGGAGTAACGTTAGTCATTTACGTTACTCCGCCGAAACTTTAGGAGCAAGTACTGTTATTCACATAGCACTTGCTCCTAAAGTTGCGGCGGCGTAGCGAAAATGAGCCGGCGGAATTCAAATTGGGCGGGTAGGGGGCATGTATTATTTAAACTAGGCGCGATCCCGCGGCGAACGTACTGCACATGCGTCGACTGTCAGTGCGCATGCTCCAAATTCTGTCAGTGAACGTCAATGACGTCAATCCCCATTCACGGACGTTTTACGCAAACGACGCTAACATTTTTAAATTCGACTCGATGACGACGGCCATACTTAACATAGGATACTCCACCTAGGGGGCATGTTTTTCTTTACGCCGCGTATCGCTTACGGAAACGTCGGAAAGTCACTGCGTCAGGCCCGCGTACGATCGTGAATTTCCGTCCCTCGCTGATTAACATATTCTCGGTGTTAATCAGCGGGAACGCCCGAGCGCCATTTTTTTATTTGAAGTTCCGATACGACGGCGAAATACAATTACGCCGCTCGTATAGGAACTCCAACCCAGCGTTTCTTGTTTTCTGCTTACAGAAAACAGAAACGCCAGCTCAAAGTGAGAGTTATGCTGGCGTATCACTGATACTCCAGCCTAACTCTACCTGAATCTGGCCCATAGTCTGCTAATAAGATCGGATTTGAAATGATCTTGGTTTTGCAGCCAATCCTGTTGGTTTGAAATCTGTGGTCCCAGATCATTTTTTTTGTCCATAATGTTTGAAATGGCATTGGAACCATGGGCAGCATGCTAAGAATTGCCTATAATGTGAGTTTTTGGGCACATCACTATGGAGGGAGGCTCAGATCAGCTATACTATCAGCTTGTGTAGGGAGACCTGACAAACTGCGTATAGAGGGATTACGGACAGTTAGAAAAATGGCTTAACTTTTGTGAATTGCATGGGGTAAGATGCAATAACATCTGAGTGCTGACACTCTTAAAGTGATTGTAAAGTCTTGTTTTTTTATTTATTTTAAAATAACAAATACGCAATACTTACCTGCTCTGTGCAGTTGGTTTTGCACAGAGCAGCCTGGATCCTCTTCTTATCAGATGGCTCTTTGGTGCTCCTGGCCCCTCCCTCCTGGTAATTACCCCCAGAGCAAGCAGCTTACTATGGGGGCACCCGAGCCGAGCTGCAGCTCCCTGTGTCCATACATTTTGTGTGTTTTAAATTTTTATGAACAGCCCTGTGGAGGTTGGTAAAATATCAGGGGTCTAAACAGACACCCAATGTCTCACTTTTGAGACAGAGAAAGAGATTGAGGACACGGAATTTGTAGATCCTTTCTCTGCAGCAATAGCTGCAGAATGAATGAACAGGAAGGATTCTGTACAGAGACTCCCTATTAATTCATAAAATAAAGCACACAATCCAGCTGCTCTGGGCCCCCCTGTTGATCTTATGGGGCCTGGGCCCCATACAGGAGGGCAGGTGCTACCCCTTATCAGCAGCCCTGAAAACACCTGCCTGTGCCTTGTGTCTCAAGAGGGTCAGCAGCTGTTTGAAGTTTGTAAAATTAAAGTTTTAAACAGCAATATTAGGACAAAATTTTAAAACACAGGTCACAGTCGGGTCTTTTTCTACAAGAATTAAGAGCACCAAACTTAAAAGGATGTTACTTAGCTGTGTAAAAATTGGCCAGTGGCAGGACACATTTGCTTTTAATGGAGCAGCAACTGAGTGTTGCTTCTGTATGTAAGTAAAGCTAATTGTAAAGGAAAAAAATCTTCAGATATGCACTGCCAAAGTACACTGCTGCTGAGACTGTCTGTGAAAATCCTACTATTTTGTAACACCTAGTTCAGCTTTACAGCATCCACAAACTTATATATACTGTATATATATATATATATATATATATATATATATATATATATATATATATATATATATATATATATATATATATATATTTATTTATTATTTCTTTATTTTGATTGTCATACATACAGAGAAAAAAAAAACTGTTTCATTAATCCATTAATCATATGCGCTCTAACAAATCCATTCAAATTCGAATTAACAGCATTGGGGCAGATTCACAGACATTTTGCTTAGCGTAGCGTATCAGAAATACACTACGCCGCCGTTTTTTACCTTGCTCTACGTGGAATTCAGGTAGATTTTCTCCGGTAAACGACGGCGGCGTAGTGTATTTCTCCCGTCGCAATCCATCTGCGCGAGTAGGGGGCGTGAAACATTTAAATTAGGCGCGTTCCCGCGGCGATCGATCTGCGCATGCTCCGTTCGCAAATTTCCCGCCGTGCATTGCGCGAAATCACGTCGTGACGTCATTCGTTGTTTATGTAGCGTACTTTACGGCCGATCCACGTCCCGACGAGTTACGTAAACAAAATAAAAATTTAAATAAATTCGAAGCGGGAACGACGGCCATACTTAACATGGGCTACGTAAAGTTAGAGCAGCAAAAAGCTGCTCTAACATTACGTAGTAAAAAATAGACGAAAACGATTGCGACGCCCGCTCGTATGTTCGTGAATCCCCGTAAAAACACATTTGCATATCCCGACGCACCAAAACGACGCGAACTCCTCCCAGCGGCCGCAAATAGATGGCAGCGTAGATCCGAAGGCTTACGAAGACGTAAGCCTCTCGGATCGAAGCCCGAAGCCGGCGTATCATGGTTTGAGGATTCAAACTAGTGATACGCCGCGCGAAATTTGAAATTACTCCTGTCTAACCCCAGTTAGACAGGCGTAATTGTTTTGTGAATCTGCCCCATTGTATCTTAGATACATCCCCAGAAAAAATAGCAAAAATTAAAAAGTAAGAAGCCCCATTAGGGAAAGAGATCCAAAAAGAAGAAGAAGAAAAAAAAGGATAATTTAAACCATTTGTATTTTTTCTGTTACCCTTGAAGTCACATAAAAATAACCCCCTATCTCCCTCGGTGGTAATATGGTCTTTTTGTGACTGGTATAAGTGACCCATGGCATGTGACCAAAAAAATTCCTAATTGTTGTTGCCAACATCCCCAAATTTTATGTATAGAAAACCAAAAAAGGAAAAGTACCTCCTGGTACGAAAGCTTGTATGCAATACTGTATGTAATTAAAACATGAAATGTATTAAAGGTTTGAAGATTAAAAAGATGTAATGGTGTAACACATCACCATACATTTATGATCAACACAACATATAAATACAGTGCTAGGTTCAAGAGAACCACATAGATTTAGAAAAATATTTATTATAGCAAAAAGTAAAAAATATATTTTTTTCAAAATTGACACTCTATTTTTGTTTATAGCGCAAAAAACTAAAAACCGCAGAGGTGATCAAATACCACCAAAAGAAAGATTTATTTGTGGGAAAAAAAGGACGGCAATTTTGTTTGGGAGACACGTCGCACGACCGTACAATTGTCAGTTAAAGCGACACTGCGCCGAATCGCAAAATGTGGCCTGGTCTTTGACCAGCAATATGGTCCGGGGGTTAAGTGGTTAAGTAGCACATGTGGGGTTTTAAAGGGGTTGTAAAGGTTTGTTTTTTATTTTCTAAATGGATTCCTTTAAGCTAGTGCATTGTTGGTTCACTTACCTTTTCCTTCGATTTTCCTTCTAAATGTTTTTATTTTTCTTTGTCTGAATTTCTCACTTCCTGTTCCTCCTCAGTAAGCTATCCTGACTGACTAACCACCACTCGGATGATGGTGGAAAGCTTACTGAGAAGAAACAGGAAGTGAGAAATTCAGACAAAGACATTTTGAAGGGAAATCGAAGAAAAATGTAAGTGAACCAACAATGCACTAGCTTAAAGGAACCTATTTAGAAAATAAAAAAAACTAACCTTTACAACCCCTTTAAATGCCATGAAAAAGATTAACAAATGAATTAAAATGTCTACTTAATATGACATATCTCAGACTGCAGTCTGCTAATAGGTATTAAATACATTTGTGCTAAGTGCAGCTTCTCATACAAGGTGATGTCATTTGTTTTCCAGACAAGTGTTCTTGCAGTGCAATAGGTTACTCAGCATGCGGTGCAGCTTGGTGCCACATGTACGCTGCTTGACATCTACAGGCAGCATGCATTCTACTCTCACAGGGAATGCAAGAGAGCAATTTCAGGCTTAATTTAACCTTTGTCTAGATTGCTGTCGTTAAACTATGTACTTGGAAATGTGAAATTCTGAAACTTTTCATCTGGTTTCTTTGGAAACCTAACAAGTGGCAAGTAAAGACATGCAGAGAGCACAGTTGTATAACTCAACTAAATAGATTCTGGCAAATGTTTTATTAAATATATTTTCCAATATAATTATTTTAATTAAAATTTCAGAAGTGGCAACAACAAATGTATAATTATTGTGGAGATTATATAGTACTCTGCAGAAACAATACTTCATTGTACACTAACAGTGAAAACAAAGAAAGGATATTTAAAAAAAAATCATATCATACACTAATCAATTTATCAAAAAATAGAACGATTGCAGTCATTTATTCAACACATATATCAAAGATGTAATAGTATACTGTGAAAAAAAGTAGGGACACCATTGGCATCAAAACCTCATATTGCCCCCTTTTGAAAAAATATCTTCTTGTTGGCATTTTGTATATTTGCTAATTAGTCTCTGACATTAATTGTCTGTATGTATGTATTTCTTCATTCAACATTTCTTAAATTGCAAGATGTTTGTTTGTTATCTTGCAAAACTGCCTGTTTCTAAACCCCCTAGAATTTTTTTTTTAACAGGATCAAACAGGGTTCTGACTAGACGGATCCATAACCATCTATTTATAACCCTGAAGCAGCAAATCAACCCCAGATTTTAACATTTCCACCACAAGGCTTCACAGTTAATACAAGGTTCTTCTGAAGTTCTTCCTGAAGGCCTGGTCATTGTCTATATGTTCAATGGCAAGCTATAATCCTAAACTGACACATAGGTTTGAATCTTGGCTGGCCTCAAATCGAGAAAGGAGAGCACTGGGAGGTCATGTGACCATACAGCGGTGCTGTAAAATAGGTATTTGGCTGCATCATTTAAAAAAAACGCATACACTGTGTAACAGTCAGGGGTTAATGCCGTTTACGATATTCCATTCCACCAACCCACGGCAGCTTATCGACACTCCACAATCCAGCAGACGAACCCCAATAACGAGACACAGCTCTGTTTGAGGTTCAAACGAATAGATAATCTTTATTGAGAAGGCAGGCTCTTATATACATCAAAAAGGATGCTGCAGTAATCAGATGGACAATGACACACTCCACCCACAACATCATCCAATGGGTACCAACGAGCCTCCAATACACATCTTTTAGTCAGACTTTCTGGCACCGAGATAATCTGCATGAGCTAATTACCAATCATTTACCCAGACAAGGTGACTCTGAGATAAGCTCTTCTCACCTGCTATACAATACACATTTATCATCAATATAAATTCACACAATACAGTGTCAATTAGCATAACACAATGACAGGTCTTTAGAGCCAGACTAAGGTTCATTTACATGACAGTAGCATACGACATTAAACACCTTGAAAGTCTGTGTTCCCACATTGAATAAATTACTCTTTTTATTGACCGGTTGGGTTTAGAATCAACAACCTGTAATATTTCAAGATATCCTGGAATACATTGTGAATTATCATTACTGTCCCATCTCCTGTAATCCAATATATAATTTCTCAGTCATCCTATGCCCCTAGTGGACATAGGATGACTTTAGACACAAGAGTCATCGGTGAAGCTGAAACAGGAGTACCCCACACCCTGCAAAAGCCTCTGGATCCCACGGGCCCTCCCATTATACACTGCACAGTATATCTTGCTGTAACAGAGGAGATTCCAGGATTTGTGATTCGTGACTTTACAACTGCTTTAAACCAGGCCTTGACTACAACTTTCCAAATCGGTTTCAAAGTAGCCTCTCTGTAGTCTTGTGTCAATCTTAACTATAGGTTAGTCTTTTTGTCCCTTTTCAAATATTTGACCAGCAATTTTGAATTAATTTCTTATAGTGATTTCCAGTAACTTACTATGTTGAAATGTTTTAGCTGCTAAAACAGGCTGTTCTTTTGAATGACAGTGACTGGAATCTTTATTTTTAGTGTTCAGTCCTTTATTCTGCTCTTCTATAGTCTTAGTATTTTTCTTTTAGACCCTTTTCTCACTAAAGTTGTTTTTCAGGCATTTTAGCGCTAAAAATCGCGCCTGAAAATGCCTCCCATGCCACCCCAGTGCAAAAGGTTAAAAGCGCCCCGATAGCGTCCAAAAAGTGCAGCTACAACAAAGGTAAAGCGCCGCTAAAACTAGTGCCGCTTTACTGATAACGCGGCATGGCCCCAGTGTGAAAGTGCCCTTAATTCTTCCTGCATAATGCAGGAAACTCTTACAATTGCTTGGTACTTCAGCATAATTTCCCTTCCATAAATGTCTGTAGAAAATACATAACAGTCTCTTTAATTTAGTCTCCACTAGGGATGAGCTGAACATACCTGGGTTTGGTTCAAGACAAGTTTGTCGACCATTTCAGAAGTACAGATGCTTAACCAACCCCACTGAAGTCAATGAGGTAGAGTTAAAAAAGGTAAATAGACTGTGCTCTTTGCAAATGCAGTTACACTAATTTTTACAGAGCTTTGTAAATGTGGTGAAGCTCTGCTGATTTCCATCATCCAATCACGTGGAAACAAAAATGCTATTTTTTGTATCTTCCTTGCACCTGATTGGGTATTGTTTACAAAGTGAAACTTTACCACATCTCTGGGGAAAATGAATGCAACTGTACTTGCGAACAAAGTGCACCGTCTATTTGCTTTTAGTAAATCCACCTCATTGGGAGGTGAATGTTAAAAATGTCTGGCCATTTTCTTCTAGGCTAATAGGCAATGGATTGTCAAACAAATGGCATGGAGCAGCATGTTTAATAATGCTTAAAGTGTAAAAATTCCTTAACATGCCTAGGGAATGTCCTTAACCTGATTGTGAAATTGGGCATCTGTACAATGTATGCAACCTACTACAGCAAAACTGGCATTGCCAGCAATTAAAAGCTTTGTCCGCTTTTCCTCTGTTTGCAAACAAATGATCTGAAATTCCTTTCCTCTATGCCAGTGCCTTATCCTAGATAAGGGTTTGGTATAAATGTTAAGACGGAACCACATGCAAAAAAAAAAAATAGAAAAGAAAATGGCTTGGGATCTCCCCCTAATTTCACACTAAGCCCAAATTTAAGAGGGAACCCTACGAAAAATCAAAGGAAAAAGTGTGGGATTCTTCCAAAAATCCACACCATACCCGTATCTGAGTCTGAAGCCAGGAAAAAAAGGGGGGGGGCTAGTATGTGCCCCCCCCCTCCTGAACCATATCAGGCCACATTCTTTCAACATGGGGGTGGGGTACCCTGACAAAGCACTGTGTCCCAATGCTGGTGAGAACAAGGGCCTATTCCTAACAACAATTGCCTGGTGGTTGTAAGGGGTCTTATTGAAATCTGGAAGCAATTTAACAATAAGGGGGCACCCAGATTCCAGGTTCCCCATGTGAATGAGTAAGGGATACACTTTACCCCTATTCATTTACGAAAATGGAGAAATGTAAATAAAAACACACAGTTTTTGACCTTTCCTGTTATAAAACCCCCCAAAAAACAAGAATGCCACATCAGGGATCCCGTGTGATGTCATTGAACACATTTTTTTTTTTTTTGCATGGGGGCCTTTTTAAAAGTAATACGATCCCACCAGCCGCATACTTTACATTGCCAGGTAACTGAATAGGGCTCGATGACATGATTGCTCAGGAACCCGCTGCTTTGTTAACAACCTTGACAGAGAGAGGAAGGGAAGTTGTGATATATAGTAGTGAGAAAAAAATTGGTTCAAATACAGGTTCTAGGGGTCCCTACGGCTAAAAGTATACAAGGGGCATGTATATATGGGGGATGCCTCAGCTGCTTATGATTGGTGAAACATATGATTGGTGATACTAGAGCAAGGGTCTCCAAACATTCTAAACAAAGGGCCGGTTTATTGTCCTTCAGACTCTTGGAGGGCCGGACTTTGGCCAATCGGGAGTGGACATTTTCCTGGCATCAGTGGGAGTAAATATCTGGTATTAGGGAGAGGGATAGCGCCCCATTGCTGGTATCATAGGGAGGAATAGAGCCCCATTGGTGGTGTCAGTGGGAGAAATGGTGCTCCATTGTCCCTGCCAGATGAAAGAATAGGGTCTCGTATAAGTGGGAGAGATAGCGCCCCAAGGGCCGGATAAAGGCAAGCAAAGAGCCACATCCGGCCCTCGTGCCGCAGTTTGGAGACCACTGATCTAGAGGGATAGCTCAGGTCAATTTGTACTCAAATCTGAACACGCCTGAGGACATCTATGCTGTTGATGTTGGTTTCCAGCTGGTAATTGCAGCAGCCCCCCTCGGCCCCCTAAGCCCCCTTAATACGTACCTGAGCCCCATCTCAATCCAGTGATGTTGCATGAGAGATTTGGCTGTCCAAGACTCCCTCCTCATTGGCATAGACAGGAGTGAAGGCCCATTTGCTCCCGCTTTTGTCAATTAAAGTCAGTGAGTTAATATCACTTTAAATATGTTTTTCCATTTGTAGCGCTACCCCTGTAGGAGTGTCTGTATAGACTGGGTCCTCTGTTCTTTGCCACAACCTTCTCAAGAACCTCAGTCCCTCTGACACACCAGATAGAGTGTACAACTTTATAATATCACAGGAATTCACTGAAAGTAGTACTTAGTACTAGACATGTGCATTCGTTTTCGTTAGAATGCATTTTCGTCTGAAAATCTGTTTTTTTCGTTATCGTATTAACAAACGATAACAAAAGTGCAAGAAACGAAAACCGAAAAATCCGACATAAAAAATGCTTTATTTTCGTTTTCGTTGCGGTAAAAATTAGATATAGAGAGATTTGACATTATAGGGAAAAGATTTGACATCATAGAGAAAAGATTCGACACTATAGAAATAATAGATTCGACATTTCAGAGAATATATTCCTATTTATGAGACGTAAAGATTCGACGTTCCGTCGAATATTCTTTGATATCCACCAGCAACCAAAAAGATTTGTTCCGTAGAATCTTTCTTTCTTTTTTTTTTTTTTTGCCCATTCGACAGAAACCAAGTATTATTGGATTTTCGGACGAAAGCTATTCCCCAACGAAAAACTAAATAAATCAAAACGATTTTCGGGAGTAACTAAATACATTTATTTTCCAAACGAAAACGAAAAAAACTAAACGAAATATTCCAGTCTGCACATGTCTACTTAGTACCCAATATTAGTGTAATAGAAAACAAGCACCAAAGCAGGTATTAAAGGCAAACATAATACATTGTCACCCAATATCGTTGTTAACTAAGAAAGCATAAACTAGATTAACAATGTTAATAACATAAATTTAGCATACAAAGTGATTAACAGTAAGGACTAGGCATAAGAAGACATTTGGCATCCATATCAGCATAAATAGTTCTTGCTGATCTTAAATAAATGCTGTGGGATAATGCACTAGGCTGGTGTACCACCCTCTTTTGTTTTGCTTTTTGTATCAGCATAAATAGTAGCACGGCCCCCTCAAATGCAGCAGTGAGCAGTAGTAAAGTTGAATCTACAGAGTGCTAGTCCTAGACTGAGTATGGACTATCCAAAAGAAAAGGAGGATGGTATCACAGGGGGCAGGGGAACAAAGGGGGCTTGCAGAATAATTATGGGAGGGGAAGCCCTTTGAGATGTTCTTCTGACAGCTATCATTGGGGCCCTTTAAGAGCATTGGTGTAGTTAACTGCTGTCCCAGTTAACCTGCATGCAATGGTGGGAAGCAGAGGGGTGAGTGGATGCTTCAGTCTCCCTGCAGCAGTGGTGCAGGTGCTGTGATGTGGGTGGTGCTGTGTTGCCCCTGGGTGTCCTCACTCCCAGTCTCAGGCTTGGATCACCACTGGCATGGTTTCCCACAGGCGAATATTGAGACAGAGGTGCTCTCTCTCTCACTCCCTCAGTGCCAAGAGGAACATACAAACAGTGCAAAATCATCTCTCCCCGCCTCCTACTGCCCAGTGCCTATTGGGATCTGTAGTCTAAAGAGACTATTCGTCCCATTATATGGCTACTGTCTCAAACTACACATCCAGGCTTCTCAGTGCTCTACATACAGTAGAAGTCTATTGGCTTGCTTGGCTTTAGCTCTGCCCCTGCTGGCCGGAGGAGATCGGTGCAGCATAACATCAGTATCTCATTAGAGGGAGAAAAGAATAAAATGCTCATGTCTCCCTCTCAATATTGCTGTAGCCCAGCACTTGGCTACATGGTGCTGAAAAAAAAAATGCTTCAGTCTAGATGTTCACGAATAAAGACCTTTACGAAGTGTTGATCATACCCCTCCTCCTGCCCCCTGCTTGTTTGCTTATTTCCCACTTAAGCCACAGTGACATTAGGTTTTCTACACCCCAGCCTTCTGGAATACACACCACACATTCCAGGAGGCTTCAGTGCTATAGAAGTCTAACTATCACAAGATTAAGCTCACTATGCCGAAGCCAAGACAACATGTAAATTTAAAGAAATCATCTCCAGATACAGGCAGTCCCAAGATCTGACTTACAAACAACTCATACTTACAAACGGAGGGAGACAACTTGGAGTGAGAGGAAACCTACCCCATGGAAGGGAAATTCACTCCTGTTAGGCCGCGTACACACGAGGGGATATGTCCGCTGAAAACGGTCCGATGGACCGTTTCAGCAGACATCTCCGCTCGTGTGTATGGGCTAGCGGACAGATTTCTCCACCCGACAGATTTCAAAGCAAGCTTTGAAATCTATCCGGTGGGAATCTGTCCGCCCACATGTCTGCTGGTTAGTACACTTACCAGCAGACATGTCGGCCCCCACCGCCGCCGCGCCGCTGCCGAATGGATTCGGCGATGCGCGGAAGTGTTTTACTTCCTGGTGCGGTGACGTAGCGGTGACGCGGCGGCGTCAACGTCACCGCCGCGTCACCGCCACGTCACCGCGCCGTCCGGCGGCGGGGATTTGATCCGATGGTGTGTACACCTACCCCGATCGGACATATCCGATGGAAATGGTCCGCGGACCGTTTTCATCGGATATGTCCGATCGTGTGTATGGGGCCTTAGAGTTATGATGGGAAAAAGGTGTCTCCACTGAAGCTTTATACACCAATCCTTGTTTCCACAACAACCCAAAATTATCCAAATCCAACTGAACATATAAACAACCATCTAAATAGATAGGGAATATAAGTCATTGGTAGGCCAACAACAAGAAAAAAAAAAGAAAATGAAAAGGTTGTTTAACCACTTAAGACCCGTACCAATATGCTGCCAAATGACCCAAGGGGTTTTTGCGATTCGGCACTGCGTTGCTTTAACAGACAATTGCTTCGGTCGTGCGACGTGGCACCCAAACAAAATTTGCTTCCTTTTCTTCCCACAAATAGAGCTTTCTTTTGGTGGTATTTGATCGCCTCTGCGATTTTAATTTTTTGCGCTATATACAAAAATAGAGCGACATTTTTGAAAAAAAATCTATATTTTTTACCTTTTGTTATAAGAAAAATCAATAAACTAAATTTTAGTCAAACATTTAGGCCAAAATTTATTTAGCCACATGTCTTTAAAAAGTAAAAAAAAATCGCAAAAAAAAAAAAATAGCTACCTAGCGGGAACAGCGACACGAATACAGCGATCAGAAAAATTATCACTTAGTGATGCTGGCAATAGGGAGTGAAAGAGTTAACTAGGGCGATGATCGCCGCAACATTGCGTGTATTTTCTTTGTGAATACCAGGCTTGCCTCTCAATGATGCGGTGGGGTAGCATAAACAAGATACGCTATGCCAGAATAAAGATGCACCCAGGTACGTGAATCCAGGCCATTGGCTCCAATAATCTAAAAAAAAAAAAAAAAATTTTAAAAAGAAAAACATCTGCCTCTTCATCCTCCACGGTGGATCCTTTTCCTCCTCCTACACTTGGTTTCTTCTTGTGAATGGGGCACCCTGCATTCTGGGAACTGTGTGTATCCCAGAAAGCAGCCGGCCCATTCACAAAGCGCCGCACGGCTTCACTGCCTGTTTTCCTTACTGTGGTTGGCGGCGCCTGGAGCTGCCAGGATTGAGGATCGGCCTCGGTGAGGGCCGACATCGCAGGCTGCTGTTAGTAGCTGCTGACTTTTAATTCTTTCTTCTTTTTTTTTCGGACCTCCGCTTTAAGCTAACCTACAGTGCTCTGGACATCTATTGTCATGTATTGCATGTTTATTTGCAAAACAAAAATTGTATATATAACACTGTTTAAAAAGGTATATACAGTATCTCACAAAAGTGAAGCACACCCCTCAAATTTTTGTAAATATTTTATTCTATCTTTTCATGTGACAACACTGAAGAAATTACACTTTGCTACAATGTAAAGGTAGTGAGTGTACAGCTTGTAAAACAGTGTAAATTTGCTGTTCCCTCAAAAAAACTTAACACACAGCCATCAATGTCTAAACCACTGGCAACAAAAGTGAGTACACCCCTAAGTGAAACTGTCCAAATTGGGCACAATTAGCCATTTTTTTCTCCCTGGTGTCATGTGATTCGTTAGTGTTACAAGGTCTCAGGTGTGTTAAATTTGGTGTTATCACTCTCACGCTCTCATACTGGCCACTGGAAGTTCAACATGGCACCTCATGGCAAAGAACTTTCTGAGGATCTGAAAAAAATTTTTTTTGCTCTACATAAAGATGGCCTAGGCTATAAGGAGATTGCCAAGACCTGGAAACTGAGCTGCAGCATGGTGGCCAAGACCACACAGTGATATCACAAGACAGGTTCCACTCAGGACAGGCCTCGCCATGGTCGACCAGAGAAGTTGAGTGCATGTTCTCAGTGTCATATCCAGAGGTTGTCTTTGGGAAATAGACGTATGAGTGGCTGTCAGCATTGCTGCAGTGGTTGAAGGGGTGGAGGGGTGAGCCTGTCAGTTCTCTGACCAACTGTCACACACTGCATCAAATTGGTCTGCATGGCTGTCATCATAGAAGGAAGCCTCTTCTAAAGATGAAAGCCAGCAAACAGTTTGCTGAAGACAAGCACTCTAAGGACATGGATTACTGGAACCATGTCTTGTGGTCTCACGAGACCAAGATTAGGAGTACAAAGACAAGTGTGGCTTATCTACAGTCAAGCATGGTAGTGTGGGTGTCATTGTCTGGGGCTGCATGAGTGCTCCGGCACTGGGGAGCTACAGTTCGAGAACCATGAATGCCAACATGTACTGTGACATACTGAAGCCAAGCATGATCCCCTTCCTTCGGAGACTGGGCCGCAGGGCAGCATTCCAACATGATAATGGCCCCAAACAGGCCCGGATTTACTCCCTTTGCCGCCCCAAGGCGGGTCTTACAATGCCGCCCCTCCCCACACACACACACACACTATCACATAGAAATGAGGTAAAAAAAAAATGCAATTAAATTACATCAAACCCCCCCTGCCAAATTCTTTATTAAAATACAGTACTTAAAACTCCATCTGACTGTTTACATGTTGAATCTAAAAGCAGCAGACCTTTTTCAGATTAGAAAACCTGTGAAAATTCAACATGTAAACAGTCAGATGGAGTTCTAAGTACTGTATTTCACTATAGAACCTCGGTTTACTGTAATAAATAAGTGTAAAATGTAAAACTCCGGGGGGGGGGGGGTGTACAATGATGTTGGCTTGTCCCATTCTCACTGTATCCTTAGGGTGGAGGAAAGCGGAGTGTAGCAAGATGGCGGTCGTCACATTTGGGTTTTAGTGTGCTGTTTTGTCGTAAAAGTGTTGAAATGCATATGGTGGTGTTGCGCATGAACAGTACAAACATCGGAACGTCACTTTCGGAGGAAACAGTGATGGGTAGCCATATATGACGAGACAAGGGGCGGATGCTTTTCTCAATACAGAACACCTGGTGTTCTGCCAATGAAGGTCCGGCGCTTGCACAGTACGAACCTCAACGGAGCTGTTGAAAATAGCTGAAGATGTAGAGATGAGAGTCAGCTCTACACAGTGCCTGCGCAATGACTATGACACATGCCGCATGCTCTCGATGCTAGTGCTACTCTGCAAGAGGTGATTTTAGCAATAAAGTACACGTCTTAGCGGGGCGTGTTAAAACAAATGGAGGGTGGGTTTTGCAATGGTGATGGGCAGGTTTTGCAATGGGGTTAAGTCATAAGCATAATAAGAATAAACTGTGACAAGTATTGAAATTGGCCATCAACATTGAATTACTCTGCCCTTATTATCTCTGTCCATCATTTAAAAATACCTCCTGTTTTGTGAGTTAGTGTGAGTCTTTTGTGAGTTAGTTCGTGCAAATCTGCCCATCAACATTGCAAAACCCGCCCATCAACATTGCAAAACCCGCCCTCCATTTGTTTTAACATACCCCGCTAAAACGTGTACTTTATTGCTAAAATCATCCCGCCCCTTGTAGAGTAGCACTAGCATTGGGAGCGTGTGGCATGTGTAATAGTCATTGCGCAGGCACCGTCTAGAGCTGACTTTCAGCTCTACATCTTCGGCTATTTTCGGCCGCTCCGTGCTGTGCCTGCGCAGTACAGGGGGTCCTTATACGACACGATTTTTTCACCCCCCTGTTGTTGCGGTGCCACCCCTGCACCCACTTCCGCCCTGAGACCTGCCCTTGATGGCCTTGTAAGGAATCCAGCCCTGGCCCCAAACACACCTCCAAGATGACCACTGCCTTGCTAAAGAAGCTGAGGGTAAAGGTGATGGACTTGCCAATCATGTCTCCAGACCTAAACCCTATTAAGCATCTTTGGGGCATCTTCAAACGGGAAGGTGGAGGAACACAAGGTCTCTAACATCCACAAGCTCTGTGATGCCATCATGGAGGAGTGGAAGAGGACTCCAGAGGCAACCTGTGAATCTCTGGTGAACTCCATGCTCAAGTAGGTTAAGGCAGTGCTGGAAAATAATGGTAGCCACGCAAAATACTGACACTTTGGCCCCAATTTGTATATTTTCACTTAGCGGTGTACGCACTTTTATCTACATTAGATCTACATTACAGTAAAACTATTGTTAACACCAGGCCCCTGCATGGGCTCCATTGTTTGTATATCTTTTTTTTTTTTAAATCACATTGAAACAGAAAACAAATGGAGAACATGCAAACTTTATCAAGTGTTTTTAGTGGGAGTTGAACACAGAACCCCAGTGCTGCAACATCATAGCACTTTTCCGCCCATTTGTGAATACTTCAGTTGTATTTAGTTTCACTTTTAGCTCACAACGTCAGATCAGGATTGTGCGTAAATCTTAAAATGCCATACTGTGATATTTTTTTAGGCCCTGTTTGATAGAAATATATACTACCGTATATCAATAAACTTCTGATTAGCCTGTACTGGCACAGGCTTTCAGTACAAAGCAGGCACAAATTGATTCAGCCTTTGCACAGCAGTCTTTGAGCAGTGTGATGTGGAAACCACTTTGTTTTACGGAAACAACATTTTCTGTGCTTTCAGAAACAATTTAAGGTGGATTATGCACGTTGATCTTTTCACTGCAAGTCATAGGTATGTTTTTTTATACTAATTACAACCCAAATCATTTTGTTTTAGTGTGTAGTGTTGATCAAGAATATTCACATTGCGAATATTCGTTACGAATATTGCATATTCGAGTATTCGCGAATAACTCGAATATCGCGGTGAATATTCGCTATTGCGAATATTCGTATTTTTTCAAATTTATTTTTAAAACAGATCACATCCTAGTGATCTCCATCGACGTCTAAAAGCATTTCTGGTATGATTAGAGACCCTGGGCCGAGTAGCTGAGGCGATCCTTTTATGTTGCCAAATATTCGCAATGCGAATATTCGTATTACGAATATTAGCGAATACTTTCTCTGCCCTTCTTAGACTGGCAAAGATCCAGGAAATGATCTCCGTTTTTGCGTGTTGCATGCACATGCGCAGACGAGAATTTTCGCAATCAATTTCGCATTCGCATTAGCGAAATTTCGCAAAATGTTTTTATCACGAATATTCGATATTAACCACTTAAGACCAATACGCTGGCAAATGACCCAAGGGGTTTTTGCGATTCGGCACTGCGTCGCTTTAACAGACAATTGCGCGGTCGTGCGACGTGGCTTCCAAACAAAATTTGCGTCCTTTTTTTCCCACAAATAGAGCTTTCTTTTGGTGGTATTTGATCGCCTCTGCGATTTTTATTTTTTGCGCTATATACAAAAATAGAGCGACATTTTTGAAAAAAAATCAATATTTTTTACTTTTTGTTATAATAAAAAAACAATAAACTAAATTTTAGTCAAACATTTAGGCCAAAATTTATTTAGCCACATGTCTTTAGTAAAAAAAAAATCGCATTAAAAAAAATTAGCTACCTAGCGGGAACAGCGACACTAATACAGCGATCAGAAAAATGATCGCTTAGTGACGCTGGCAAAAGGGAGTGAAAGGGTTAACTAGGGCAGTGATCAAGGGGTTAAAACTTTATTGGGGGGGGGTGGGGGGGCTACCCTGACACTAACACTGACTGACTGTCACACTGTCTGTCACACTGACACTAAATACAGTAATCATACATGTATGATTACTGCATTCAGTGACACTGTGACAGGGGGAGGGGGGGGGCGATCGCGGGGGTTAAATGTGTTTGTGTCTGTGTGTAAGTGTGCTGTTGGTGCAGACTTACTTGGTGTGTTGTGATCTCTCCTCAGCGGCGCTTGAAACAAACGCCGAGGGAGAGATCACGTCGCTTCCTCCTTCCTGTGTTTACACAGGAGGAGGAAGTGACAGGGCGGGCGGGCGCGCGCATTGGCTGGGAGCGATCCGGAGGGGGCGGATGAAAACGGATAGCCGCCCCCACTTGTCGGATCGCTCCTGCAGCCGCGCGGACCGCCGCATGTACGGGGGGGGGTCCAATCGGACCCCCGATCCCCCCCAAGGCACCAACGTATATATACATTGATGTGCCTGTCGGTGCCATTCTGCCGACGTAAATGTACATGCGGCGGTCCTTAAGTGGTTAACGAATATTTCACGAATATTCTTCTATATATTCGTGAAATATCGCGAAATCGAATATGGCGTATTCCGCTCAACACTATTAGTGTGTACATTTTGAAGTAAATATCTTTTGTTTTTTCTCACCTACTGCTTGACTTTTACTGAGGTTATAGTTTAAAAAGGATAAGTAACTGGGCACATAACAAAACAAATATATAAGGCCCCTTTCACATTGAGAAGTTGCAAAAACACAGTAAAAACGATTTGCTTTATTAACGTGTTTTACCACAATTTTACCGCAATTGCGGTAAAAATAGCGCTAACGCCCATGCGTTATTACAGTGTTTTTTACACATTTTTCAAGCGTCAGCTTTAGAAAAGAAACACCTCCCCCTGACATCATACCCTGTCTACTTCCTGTATTTTCGGAAAGGAAATAGTACAAGGAGAAGATGGAGTATTATGAGCTGTCAGGGCTGTGTCTCACTACAAACAGAAAGTGACAGTGTGTGCTGCATGAAGGTTCTCCCGGAAGTGTTCGGCGTTCACAGCTGACGGTACCAGTAACTACACCTCTGTGAAGCATTGATGTATCTGCATTTCTTCCGTTGATTTATTTTATTGTGTACATATATATTGAGAAAGGGAGACTAGGGGAAACTATAAACTTTTTATACATTTTTTAATTTCACTATGTGGTGTATTTTTGTGATTGTTTATATGAGCCAAAACAGAACCCATCCCTATCCAGTGTGAGGAGATTCAGAGGCAAGGGGCTGTTATTTCAAGGCTTCTTTGACTTATCCCTGTGGTAAGTGCATACCCAAGACGGGTTCCTGTTTGCACATGGTGATAGGTGAACCCTGAAAAGGATCATTTCACTACTGTCAGCTTCAGATTATATTTCCACTGAGCACCTCTCCTGTTTATATCTATTAATATTTACCTTTATGATGGTCATCACATAAAGAAGCTTTTTTCACTTCACTGTGAACAAAAGAGTGCTGCTGCAATCTGTGTTGGACTTTCTGGTTCTGTACTGATTGTTTATTTTACATTCTATTTCAATTTAAGTAGCTGCTATTACCTATGTAGGTTTGAGGTATTTACCCATTATACACAGTTTTCTCCTTTTTACTTTAACCCCTTAAGTGCTGAGCCATGTTGGGAGTAGAGGGCAGTCTTAACATTTACTGTACATATTATGAGCTGCTGTTGTTGTTTGTGATACATGTTTGGCAACGTATTCTCCAACAGAGACCGCAATGTCGCTTTTGGGTTCATCCCATCCACCAAATGCATTCAGAGAGAGGACAATTTGTACTACTTTATCGTGAAAAAGAGCACCCTGATAAATTCAGAAATTATACTCGGATGAGCATCACAACGTAAGTAAAAATATCCTACTTCTCCAAGCCAGTCCCTGTAGTCCTAAACTCCATCATCCCAGTTCTTGCATTCAAAACCCCTAATCCCACCCTCCTACTCCAAAACAAAACTCCTGAAACCTAATCCTGCTGCCACTTGTTACAAATCCTTAAGCCTAAACCTTAAAGTCTAATTAGCGGGATTAGGGTTGGGGTTAGTGATTTGGAACAGGTAATAGCGGGCTTAGGGTTAGGGTTAGTGATTTGGAACTCTAATTAGCGGGATTAGGGTTAGGGTTAGTGATTTGGTCTAATTAGCTAATTAGTGGGATTAGGGTTAGGGTTAGTGATTTGGATTAGCGGGATTAGGGTTAGGGTTAGTGATTTGAAACTAGTAGTAGCGGGATTAGGGTTAGGGTTAGTGATTTGGAACTAGTAGGGATTAGGGTTAGGGTTAGTGATTTGGAACTAGTAGTAGCGGGTTTAGGGTTAGGGTTATTGGGATTAGGGTTAGGGTGATTTGGCGGGATTAGGGTTAGGGTTAGTGATTTAATTAGTAGCGGGATTAGGGTTAGGGTTAGTGATTTGGAACTAGTAGTAGCTAACGGTTAGTGATTTGGAACAAGGATTAGGGTTAGGGTTAGTGATTTGAAACTAGTAGTAGCGGGATTAGGGTTAGGGTTAGTGATTTGGAACTAGTAGTAGCATGATTAGGGTTAGGGTTAGTGATTTGGAACTCTAATTAGTGGGATTAGGGTTAGGGTTAGTGATTTGGAACTAGTAGTAGCGGGTTTAGGGTTAGGGTTATTGATTTGGAACTAGTAGTAGCGGGATTATGGTTAGGGTTAATGATTTGGAACTCTAATTAGCGGGATTAGGGTTAGGGTTAGTGATTTGGAACTAGTAGTAGCGGGATTAGGGTTAGGGTTAGTGATTTGGAACTAGTAGTAGCGGGATTAGGGTTAGTGATTTGGAACACTAATTAGTGGGATTAGGGTTAGGGTTAGTGATTTGGAACTAGTAGTAGCGGGATTAGGGTTACGGTTAGTGATTTGGAACTCTAATTAGCAAGGATTAGGGTTAGGGTTAGTGATTTGAAACTAGTTAGCGGGATTAGGGTTAGGGTTAGTGATTTGGAACTAGTAGTAGCATGATTAGGGTTAGGGTTAGTGATTTGGAACTCTAATTAGTGGGATTAGGGTTAGGGTTAGTGATTTGGAACTAGTAGTAGCGATTTGGATTAGCGGGTTAGGGTTAGTGATTTGGAACTAACTAGGGTTAGGGTTAGTGATTTGGAACAGTAGCGGGATTAGGGTTAGTGATTTGGAACACTAATTAGTGGGATTAGGGTTAGGGTTAGTGATTTGGAACTAGTAGTAGCGGGATTAACGGTTAGTGATTTGGTAGCAAGGATTAGGGTTAGGGTTAGTGATTTGAAACTAGTAGTAGCGGGATTAGGGTTAGGGTTAGTGATTTGGAACTAGGTAGCATGATTAGGGTTAGGGTTAGTGATTTGGAACTCTAATTAGTGGGATTAGGGTTAGGGATAGTGATTTGGAACTAGTAGTATAGGGTTAGGGTTATTGATTTGGAACTAGTAGTAGCGGGGGTTAGGGTAGTGATTTGGAACTAGTAGTAGCGGGATTAGGGTTAGTGATTTGGAACACTAATTAGTGGGATTAGGGTTAGGGTTAGTGATTTGGAACTAGTAGTAGCGGGATTATGGTTAGGGTTAATGATTTGGAACTCTAATTAGCGGGATTAGGGTTAGGGTTAGTGATTTGGAACTAGTAGTAGCGGGATTAGGGTTAGGGTTAGTGATTTGGAACTAGTAGTAGCGGGATTAGGGTTAGTGATTTGGAACACTAATTAGTGGGATTAGGGTTAGGGTTAGTGATTTGGAACTAGTAGTAGCGGGATTAGGGTTACGGTTAGTGATTTGGAACTCTAATTAGCAAGGATTAGGGTTAGGGTTAGTGATTTGAAACTAGTAGTAGCGGGATTAGGGTTAGGGTTAGTGATTTGGAACTAGTAGTAGCATGATTAGGGTTAGGGTTAGTGATTTGGAACTCTAATTAGTGGGATTAGGGTTAGGGTTAGTGATTTGGAACTAGTAGTAGCGGGTTTAGGGTTAGGGTTATTGATTTGGAACTAGTAGTAGCGGGACTATGGTTAGGGTTAATGATTTGGAACTCTAATTAGCGGGGTTAGGGTTAGTGATTTGGAACTAGTAGTAGCGGGATTAGGGTTAGGGTTAGTGATTTGGAACTAGTAGTAGCGGGATTAGGGTTAGTGATTTGGAACACTAATTAGTGGGATTAGGGTTAGGGTTAGTGATTTGGAACTAGTAGTAGCGGGATTAGGGTTACGGTTAGTGATTTGGAACTCTAATTAGCAAGGATTAGGGTTAGGGTTAGTGATTTTGAATGATAAAACACATAATCCCACTTATAATACTCATAAATCCCCTTCCTATAGTCCCAAACTCCTAACCTTACCCTAATCACACTTCTCACAATCTTTAATTTTAACCACAATTCGTTTTTTTATAGATTTGACTTTCTTCTTGATCTTCTGACACCAGTCTTGTCGAGACAGAATACTAATTGCAGGGATGCAATCTCATCATGCAAACGTTTACTTATAACGCCACGGTAATTGTATGTTTTAATTTTAGTTTTTAGTAACAATGCAGAATACAATAACAAAATCATTTTTTGGGAAACCAAAAATTTATTTTAGGTAATTGAACAACATTTGTCAATATTTTTATTATTCTAAATACTAAATGTCAAACATTTGAAAAGAAATGCATCTATATAAAGCAATTTTATTATTTAAATTAACACAAATTAAATGCCTTGTTGGCTATTTCAAACAACTTAAGCCACAAATTTTCACCAATTTCTGGTAAATAGTTTTAGATTTTTTTGACAAAAATAAACATATATAAAACACATCAATATATCTGAACTTTTTCCAAAAATATTCAATGTAATCATTATATTAGACAACATTTTAACCAAAAATGTCAACTGTATAGAATGTTGACTAAAATAAAAAAAATGATTAGAAGAATTATGAACAAAATTTAAATATCTTGAAAAAAGAGTTGCTGCAGGTGGCATTCCTCTTGGGAACTTGATGCATGACCGGCTTCAAAAACTGGAGCTCTGCATAATGGCAGTATGTCCATGAAACTTTTGCTCCCGATCCACTATGAACATTTTGTTGATGGAGATGTTCACGTCGGTAATTATCGCGTAATGTTTTCCATCGACTCTTCATGGTTTTCACTGTAAAGACATTTTTTGTTTATTTTTACAGACATCTTGCCACAGGAAATAGTTATTCATCACTGCAATATGAATTTAGAATTGGAATCTCAACTATAAGTGAAATTGTGAAGCAAACATGTGATGGAATATGGACCCTGAAAAGTAGATTCATGCCAATTTCAAACAAAGAAAAATGGGAAGATATTGCCCAGCGGTTTTTGATGAAGACTAACTTTCCAAACTGTTTAGGAGCTATTGACGGAAAACATATTAGGTTAATCAAAACATGCCATAGTGGAAGTCAATATATTAATTATAAAAAGTTTTTTTTGATAGTTTTTTTGTCTGTGGTCAATGCAGACTATAAATTTCTTTATGTTGATATTGGATCTTTCAGAAGCAGTGCAGACTCTGCTGTTTTCCAGCATAGTAAATTTGGAAAAAGACTGGCATCTAATGAACTAGATTTGCCTAACATCCGACCCCTACCCGGAACAGAGGGACCAGATATGCCATTTGTTTTTGTAGCAGATAATGCATTTGCTATTCATTAACATCTAATGAAGCCCTTCTCACTGAGAAATCTTGATACACGAAAGAGGATATTTAATTATAGGCCGTGTCGGGCACGTAGACTGGTAGAATGTGCTTTCGGTATACTATCAAAAAAATTGCAAATATTTCTAAAACCAATTAACCTTAAAATTTAGAATGCATCAAAGTTAGTAAAGGCTGCATGTGTGTTACATAATTTTGTACAAGAGAGAGATGGAGTCAATTTTGCGGATACATTGGCAAACAATATGGAACCTGCAGATTATATTCATGTTCGTGGTCCAAGAGTGGGTTTCTCAATTAGGGATGAATTTGCGGACTACTATTCCGGGGCAGTAAGATGGCAGGAAGATATGATTTAAAGTTTAAATTGACAGGCTTCACTGTAGTTGAGAGTAATACTTTCATTAAAAGCTTGAGATGTATGTGATATTCTAGTGTGGTACTAAATATATCAATGCAATACTGGCGTATTCTAATAAATTCACTCTATAACATTTTGGTGTAACTTGTTTTTAGTTAATTATTCCATTACATATGTATAAACATTAAGGATTAGGGTTAGAGGTATGAGACTAATATGGATGTGACTTGGACTACTATAAGTGGGATTATGACTAGTAGAAGTGCATTTAAGAATACTATTAGTGAATGACTATTGACTATTATTAGTGTGATTATGAGTATTATATTGAGGATTCTGACTATTATAGTAGTCTTAATCCCACCCCCATAGTCATAATGACACTTAGAATAGTCATAATCCCACTTAGAATAGTCATAATCCCACCCCCCATAGTCACAATCCCACCCCCCATAGTCATAATCCCACTTAGAATAGTCATAATCCCACCCCTATAGTCATAATCACACTTAGAATACTCATAATGACACTTAGAATAGTCATAATCCCACTTAGAATAGTCATAATCCCACCCCCCATAGTCATAATCCCACTTAGAATAGTCATTATCCCACCCCTATATTCATAATCACACTTAGAAAAGTCAGAAATCCACTTCTACGAGTAGTAAACTGACTAGAAAAAGTGGGATTCTGACTCGTGGAAGTGTGATTCTGACTAGGAAAAGTGGGCATTCTGACTAGTGGAAGTGGGATTTTGACTAGGAAAAGTGGGATTCTGACTAGTGGAAGTGGGATTTTGACTGGAAAAAGTGGGATTCTGCCTAGTGGAAGTGGCTCAGCGGCTAAAAAAAGCGACAAGCACTCTTGGCTTTGTGATTTGGTACATGAGCTTCTTTGGAGCGTTTTTGGAATGGCACCATTCGTGGCCATCGAATTTGAGTAATCTGGCATGTTGGAAATTTTATGAAAAACAAACAATTTTCTAATCAATGATGGGAAAATCATGAGAGAAATGTAATTGAAAAAGAAATGCGTATGTGCAAGAAAAAGAAAATCCCTAGAAAGAAAAGAAAATTCCCAGCCACAAAAGTTATTTTCTGTAGCAACAGGAGGTGAAATTGAAAGTTCGGTTGGTCGAATTTTGAAATCAATGGTGGCACCATCGGATCACAAAATGCACAAAATTTCTGATTCTCAAAAGAAAATACTTTTAAGATTCGACCATATATGGCCAGTATAAGACCCCTGCTTTGCAGAAAAGAGGGGGGGACAGAGTGTGGCCCCCCCACTCTCCTGAACCGCACCAGGCCACATGCCCTCAACATTGGGAGGGTGCTTTGGGGTGCCCTCCAAAGCACCTTGTCCCCATGTTGATGGGGACAGGGGTCTCATCCCCACAACCCTTGCCCGGTGGTTGTGGGGGTATGCGGGCAGGGGGCTTATCAGAATCTGGAAGACCCCTCTGACGCAAGGGGCATGTCTGGGCTATCCCAGTGGCATTGCACAGTGTGCGTCAGAGGGGGACGGGGTCACGTGACGCGTGGCCCGCCTCCCCTATAAAAGAAACGTCAAAGCTCCGGCGCGTCATTTGCAGAGCTGTGCTCTGAATGGATGGATCTTCTCATCGCTGGACCGACCGTCCGTCGCTGGAGAGATCACCCATCACTGGAGAGATCACCCGGTGCTGGATACAAGACAACGTTGGAGCAGGGAGCAGCATCGATCGTCTATTTTCACCCCTGGATTTTTATTTGGTTTAATTAACAAGAAAAGGTACAATTTCTGGGGAAATTGTGTGACGTGTTCTTGCCTTCACCAATACTCCAGACTGGAGACGGTGCCCCTGGAGATGTAAATGTGATCCAACAATGTGTCGATCCATTTCGATCCATTGCCCCATCAAAAACTGCTTCATCAAAAACTACCCCATCAAAACTGCGCCATCCTATTTGCCCCATCAAAAACGGGTTGCTATGGACGGGTTGCTATGGAGGGGTTGCTATGGAGGGGTTGCTATGGAGGGGTTGCTATGGTCTGGTTGCTATGGTCTGGTTGCTATGGACTGGTTGCTATGGTCGGGTTGCTATGGTCGGGTTGCTATGGACGGGTTGCTATGGACGGGTTGCTATGGGCGGGTTGCTATGGACAGTTGCTATTGACTGGTTGCTATGGACAGTTGCTATAGTCTGGTTGCTATGGTCTGGTTGCTATGGAGTGGTTACTATGGACTGGTTGCTATGGACTGGTTGCTATGGACGGTTGCTATGGAGTGGTTGCTATGGACGGGTTGCTATGGAGTGGTTGCTATGGAGTGGTTGCTATGAAGTGGTTGCTATGGAGGGTTGCTATGGTCTGGTTGCTATGGATGGTTTCTATGGACTGGATGCTATGGATGGTTTCTATATGCAGAGTATGCAGAAGTTACACAGAGCCAAATACAGGCATACCCCGCTTTTAAGTACACACTAGGGTTTATTTACTAATGCTGGAAATCGCAATATCAGGCTCACTTCTGCAGAAAAACAATAAGCTTCTAACCCCAGCTTGTTCAGTTAAGCCTGGTAATAAAACCTGGAAGCTCATTGGTTTGTGTGCAGAAGTGAGCCTTACATTGCGCTTTCCAGCTTTAGTAAATAAACCCCATTGTTTACTTAAAAGTGGGATATGCCTGAAAAACAGAGCCATATCACCTCACAGCTGTGTGGGAGGAGCTATAGAAAGCCCCTCAGCTGTGTGTGAGGAGACATCGTCTCCTAGGAAACCAATGTAAACACATGCAGGCAGCCACTCTAAACAGCCACTCAGATTCTGGCTTGTTTTTTACTGTGCTTCTTCAAATGATTGTATTTTAAAAACTATAAATCGCACAGCGAATATCTTTATATTTTACGAATCACAAGACCCAGACCTTCAACCTGATGTATAGTATGTCTCTAAAATATTACATTTGAAGGCACAGTCGCAGTTTACAAATTGCCTTGCAATATTCAGTTTTCAATTTTCTTTCCTCCATTGACTTTCATTGAAATGATGGATGGCGTGTGTTGCAAACAAATGTCTGTATCTTGAAAACCATTTGACCGATCGCTTAGTCGTCAACACGTGTAGTGTCAGCAGGGACAGCTGAACATTTTGATATAAGATTTGTGTAGGTCGGCTTGAAAATGAGGGAGTGGTCGCAGTTTACAAATCATGTAATGATTTTTCCGTTTTTGCCATTCTGTGCTCTAGCTCTCACCATTCATTCCTATGGGAAAATTTTGCCGCAAATATGACGATATTTCGCGAACGATTTGGCGAAACGTTCCACAAAGTAATAGCCCACTATTCGGGAACAAGCCGCTCGATTTGATATATTACTCGTCTATGTAGCGTAAAAACTGTGGGAGGAGTTAGGGTGGTAAATTTGGCTATAAAAATAATAATAATATATATGTGAGAGAATAGTAAGTGCTCTTGCTATGCAAGACCACTTAATAATAATAATATATATGTGAGAGAACAATAAGTGATCTTGCTATGCAAGAACACTTAATAATATATATGTGAGAGAATAGTAAGGGATCTTGCTATGCAAGAACACTTAATAATATATATGTGAGAGAATAGTAAGTGCTCTTGCTATGCAAGACCACTTAACTAGAAAAGGTACAATTTCTGGGGAAATTGTGTGACGTGTTCTTGCCTTCACCAATAATCCAGACTGGTGATGGTGCCCCTGTAGATGTAAATGTGATCCAACAGTGTGTCGATCCATTTCGATCCATTGCCCCATCAAAAACTGCTTCATCAAAACTGCACCATCCTATTTGCCCCATCAAAAATGGGTTGCTATGGAGGGGTTGCTATGGAGTGGTTGCTATGGTCTGGTTGCTATGGACAGTTGCTATGGTCTGGTTGCTATGGTCTGGTTGCTATGGTCTGGTTGCTATGGTCGGGTTGCTATGGTCGGGTTGCTATGGACGGGTTGCTATGGACGGGTTGCTATGGACGGGTTGCTATGGACAGTTGCTATGGTCTGGTTGCTATGTACTGGTTGCTATGGTCTGGTTGCTATGAACTGGTTGCTATGGACAGTTTGCTATGGACAGTTTGCTATGAACAGTTTGCTATGGACTGGATGCTATGGACTGGTTGCTATAGAGGGTTGCTATGGAGGGTTGCTATGGTCTGGTTGCTATGGATGGTTTCTATGGACTGGATGCTATGGATGGTTGCTATATGCAGAGTATGCAGAAGTTACACAGAGCCAAATACAGGCATACCCCACTTTTAAGTACACACTAGGGTTTATTTACTAATGCTGGAAATCGCAATATCAGGCTCACTTCTGCAGAAAAAAACAATAGGCTTCTAACCCCAGCTTGTTCAGTTAAGCCTGGTAATGAAACCTGGAAGCTCATTGGTTTGTGTGCAGAAGTGAGCCTTATATTGCGCTTTCCAGCTTTAGTAAATAAACCCCATTGTGTACTTAAAAGTGGGATATGCCTGAAAAACAGCCATATCACCTCACAGCTGAGTGGGAGGAGCTATAGAAAGCCCCTTAGCTGTCTGTGAGGAGACATCGTCTCCTAGGAAACCAATGTAAACACATCCAAACAGCCACTCAGATTCTGGCTTGTTTTTTTACTGTGCTTCTTCAAATGATTGTATTTTAAAAACTGTAAATCGCACAGTGAATATCTTTATATTTTACGAATCACAAGACCCAGACCTTCAACCTGATGTATAGTATGTCTCTAAAATATTAAAAATGAAGGCAGAGTCGCAGTTTACAAATTGCCTTGCAATATTCAGTTTTCCATTTTTTTTCCTCCATTGACTTTCATTGAAATGATGGATGGCGTGTGTTGCAAACAAATGTCTGTATCTTGAAAACCATTTGACCGATCGCTTAGCCGTCGACACGTGTAGTATCAGCAGGGACAGCTGAACATTTTGATATAAGATTTGTGTAGGTCGGCCTAAAAATGAGGGAGTGGTCGCAGTTTGGAAATCATGTAATGATTTTTCCGTTTGACAATCTACACTCTAAGCTTCACCATTCATTCCTATGGGAAAATTTCGGCGCAAATATGACGATATTTCGCGAACGATTTGGCGAAACGTTCCACAAAGTAATAGCCCACTATTCGGGAACAAGCCGCTCGATTTGATATATTACTCGTCTATGTAGCGTAAAAACTGTGGGAGGAGTTAGGGTGGCAAATTTGGCTATAATAAGAATAATAATATATATGTGAGAGAATAGTAAGTGCTCTTGCTATGCAAGACCACTTAATAATATATATGTGAGAGAATAGTAAGTGCTCTTGCTATGCAAGACCACTTAATAAAGTAATTTGTTCTACGGTGTGTGTGTTTTTTTCCTGAAAACTACTATTTACACTTCCTTCGTGAAATGGTAGGGGTACAGTGTACCCCGTTACCATTTCACACAGGGGGGGCCAGAATCTGGGGGTCCCCTTTGTTAAAGGGGTCTTCCAGATTCTGATAAGCCCCCTGCCCGCATACCCCCACAACCACCGGGCAAGGTTTGAGAGGGGTTGAGAGGGATGAGACCTTTGTCCCCATCAACATGGTGACAAGGTGCTTTGGGGGGCACCCCAAAGCACCCTCCCAATGTTGAGGGCATGTGGCCTGGTGCAGTTCAGGAGAGTGGGGGGGCCGCACTCTGTCCCCCCCTCTTTTCTGCGGCCGGCCAGGTCAACGTGCTCGGATGAGGGGTCTGGTGTGGATTTTAGGGGGAACTCCATGCCATTTTTTTTTTAAATTTGGGGTGGAGTTCCCCTTAATATCCATACCAGACCTAAAAGGTCTGGTTATTGAATTTGGGGGGACCCCCGCACATTTTTTTCCCCGAACTCCGAATCCGGACCCGAACTTTTACCCATTATTCGGGTTCGGGTCTGGGTTTGGGAAAAACCCAAAGTCCGTACCAAACCTGAACTTTACAGTTCGGGTTCGCTCAACCCTATTTGCTTACAGTGGAACTTTACCCTGAACTACTTGATCAAAAATGTTTTTTTATATTCCACATGCTACCAAAAATAGTGTGTGCTGTAAATTGCCTCCTGCATTGTTCCCGATTCTTCTTGCTGGAGGCTGCCATTTTCCTAATACCCAGAGCCGCCAAGCAGAATTAAATCTTTAGACTGTCAGCACATTGGCTTCATAATTTTCGGCTCAGTGGCAAAAAAGAGAGTAACTGAGCATGTGCAGTGCAGGGTGAGACTGTGGGCGTTATTTACGAAAGGCAAATCCCCTTTGTACTACAAGTGCAAATTAGACGTGCAAAGTGCACTTGAAATTGCACTGAAAGTACACTTGGAAGTGCAGTCACTGTAAATCTAATTACATACGACCATTTTTCGGGTTGTAAAAAATACATTTTTTTTTTAATGTCATTAAAAACGATTGTGTGTGGGCTCCAGAGCATTTTTCACAATGTAAAAAATGGCATTAACAATTTAGACCATGCTCTAATTTTTCACATCGTTTTTAACGTTGTCGTTTTTAATGTCATAAAAAATGGTCGTGTGTGGGCTTTAACGACGTGAAAAAAATGCGCATGCTCAGAGGCAAGTTATAAGACGGGAGCACTCGTTCTGGTAAACCTAGCATTTGTAATGGAGTAAGCACATTCATCACGCTGTAAAAGACTGAAAAGCACAAATCTTCTTTTACTAACACAAAATCAGCAAAAGCAGACCCAAGGGTGGCGCCATTCAAATGGAACTTCCCCTTTATAGTGCCGTTGTACGTATTGTACGTCACACGCTTTGCTAGAGCATTTTTTTCACGATCGTGTGAAGGCCGTTTTAAAGATCGGGTTGAAAAAAACTTTGGCCCAGATTCACAGAGCGATTACGCCTGCGCAACAGGAGATGCGCGTGCGTAAGTGGAAATGTGCGCGTGCGTTTCGATGCACGGCATCCCCAGAACGAAATACGCAAAAAATCTATTTTTTTTTGTCCCGCCTAATTTTGTTAGACTGGCGCATCCGTCCGCGCAAAAGTGCGCTAGACAGACCATTGATTTGCTAGTCAAATATGCTAATGAGGGACTTACGGGGATCCACAAAAGAACGTTGGGGCAGCGCAGGCGACGCAGTGTGCGCAACAGCAAAATGTCCTGTCTAAAATTAGACCATATAAAAGCTGGTCTAAAAAGAGAAGTCTACTTGTTAGATAAAGCAACACTGTTAGTGAGGAGCTCAGCATTCACACGTGTTGCACAACAATCTGTATGCCAACATGCCAGGGGCATCGTCGCACATAGCTATACTACTGACTTTAGATGAACAAAGAAGGGCACGGAGGATGGCACAGAGGATGGCACAGGAGAGGATATACCGCACCCGCATAGACCTGTTTGGCATGAGTGATTCTGAGGTGTATCGCATCTTCAGATTCACCCCTCATGTCATCCTGGAATTAACCACAACCCTGCAGGAGGACATCACCAGCCGAAAACAACGCTCGCATGCAGTGCAGCCACTGGTCAAGGTCCTGGCAACACTCCATTTCCTTGCCAGTGGGTCTTTTCAAAGAACAAGTGGAGTGGTGGCTGGGATGTCACAATCCTCCATGAGCAGATGTGTGCACCAGGTTGTCCCTGCAATCCTCAGACGCATGGCCAACCAAATCATCAAACCCACCACTGAGGACCTGCGGCTGAAGGCAATGACAGATTTCTACAGAATTGCCAGATTCCCACGCACTGTGGGGGCCATTGATTGCACACATGTGGCACTCCAGCCCCCCCAGGAGACAGAGCACATGTACCGCAATCGGAAGCATTGGCATTCCATCAACGTACAGGTGATAGTCGATGCCCAAGGCCTCATATGGCACGTCCGTGCCAAACACCCAAGGTCCAGCCATGACAGCTACATATACAATCAATGCCACATTCGAATGGAATTCGATCAGAACGTTTATGGGGACACCTGGCTGGTTGGTGAGTGACATGGGTGGCAGGCATGACTATCCCCTCCCATGATGCACACATCACAAGGGGCACATGCATGACTAACATCCTCCTGTCTTTTCCCTTACAGGTGACTCTGCATATCCACTGGGACCCCATCTCATGACTCCTATCTGGAACCCCCAAACCCCAGGAGAGGAAAGATACAATCAAGCACATGCCCAAACACGAGCAGTGGTGGAGCGCACCTTTGGCCTCCTAAAGTCACGTTTCCGATGCCTGGATAAGTCTGGGGGTACCCTCTTGTATTCCCCAAACTTCGTGTGCCAGATCATCGGTGCATGTTGCATGCTGCACAACTTCGCAGTAAGAAAGGGCCTGCAGATTGACCTACGTGATGACCTGACCCCTGAACCAGACAATCCCCCCCTAACTGAGGGTCCCCCGTCTTCTGAGGGTAGAGCAGCCAGGAGACAGCTCACATTGGGCATCTTTGCACGTTAAACACACACATTAATCATGGCACAATGAGAATGCATGCATGCATGCACACCACTGTGGTCCCTAGCACACACACCCCACATCCACATCAAATTGGATTGGCACCAGTCCACCATGCAGGACTTGTGAGCAGCAACGCCACGCCAAGGCTCCAATTATGTCACTGTACATTCATACACCATTCACACGGACCTGGGGATCACTTCTCCCTGGTCCTGGTGAACCCTTCTCCACCAAAATTGAGGGTGACACTCCTTTTCCGGCAGGAATGTCACCCCCACATTCAAACAGCATTCACAACCCAAAAAAAAAAAAATTCCAGCAAAATCAATTTTTTTCCAGCAAAAAAAAAAAAAGGGAAAAAAAAATTTAGTGCGCTTGATGTGAGCCACGCCTGGGGCGCCCCCGGCCACGGCCCCGGCTCCTCAGGGGAGACTCATGGGGGAGGGGGAAAACCGGGGAAGAAGGAGCAGCCCCTGATCTCTGCCCACCTGGCGGCCTGCCCTCCAAGGCCATGGCTATTCTGTCCAGGGCAGCACCAAGTGTTGCCGTGTTGGCCTGGATAGCCTGGGTGAGGGCCCTCACATCCTGCCCAACGCCTGCTGATGTCATCTGCAGTTCGTTTAGGCAGGTTGTGAACACCCGGGAGTGGGAGTCCAGGTTCCTCAGCGTATCCTTGATGGAGGACAGGCTCTCCTCCATCCGCACCAATGTCTGGCTGACCTGTCCCAGATGGCGGGTCTGGAGGAACTGGTCCCTTCTCAGAGTGGCGGGCAGGAGATCGGCCAACCCCCTGGTATTCTGGGATGAAATCCTGCCTCCAGCTGATGCTTGTGGCCAGGGAGAAGGGGAGGCCCTTGGGAGGGGAGCCATGTTGGGGGAGGAGGGGGGGCTCCCCCTTAGGGAGGGCTGCCTGCTGCCAGCCAGAGGGGAAGAGTCCTCAAAAACCAAACGTCCAGTGCCTGACATGGACTCCTCCTCCTCATGATTCTCCACTCCTCATGATTCTCCTCCTCCTCTTGAACCTCCTCCGCGGACTCCGGCCTTGTTGGGGGGGCCTCATTAGTCTGCTGTCTTGGGGATGGTGCGGTCAGGCCAGATGGCCCTCCACCCTCCTGCACATCTGTGGATGACACAAAACATTCACAGGTTGGAGGATCCACACACTTGCCACATATTCCCTTTCACCCCCTCCCCCACACATGCTACACACCTGATATTAAAAAAAATACTTACCTGGCACCACGGGCTCCGTACTTGAGTCAAAGTCGGGCAGGCCCTCAACTTCATGCCGATGAAAGGTCAGGGTCAACCGCACGCTCCTCCGCTGTCAGCCTAATACGGCATGGTGGGCCCCCTCCTGTGCCCCTGGCATGGGCATGCATTCTGGCCAGCTTCTGTTTGACCAGACGCCGGAGGTCATTAATTTTTTTGTCAATCCCAGACCGGGTCCGTGTCTCCCCCTCCCCCGCTAAATTGACCTGCTCAGTGATCATATCCAAAATCTCCCTCCTCCTGGCCGGGGTGGTGTTGGCACTGTCTGGGCCGTGGAGGAAACGCCCATAATCGCTAATGGCCCGGGCAAGAATTCTTTTTTCCCCCACTGTAAAATTGAGCTTTCGCTTTCTCTCTGTCATACTTCCAAAAAAACTCACTCCCAGTCAACAAAAATCACCCACAAAAACAAGCACAACCAATCAAGCAAGAACACACACAAAGACAAAACTAACACCCAAAAAATCACACAAGCACTCAGCAAGAAACAGTCACAAAAACAAACAGCAAAAAAACAGCAAGAAACCAACAGAAATATATCAAACAAACAGTCACTCAAACACTTATCAAAAAACACTTTCAAAGATCTACTAACAAACACTTGATCACACAGAACACTAATCTGACAACTACAAAACACAACGCAACGAACAACAGGACAAAAGCACTTGGTTAAATGGGAAGGGACAAAGGGATGTACTTTTGCAATGCAAGTGCATTTGTGTCTGTCTATTTATGCTGTTTGCGTAGTTCACAACGTTGCCCTAGTCCATTTCCAATTTCACTGATTGCGCCGCTCCCGAGTTGTGAGCATGCGCACAGCGGAGCTGACCATGGTCTCCTTCAAGCGCGCATGCGCGAGCCGGCCGGCCCTTCATTTGCATGGGGTCATGGCTCATTTCAATGTAACACGCCCACGTCCTTCCCAATTTGTATTACTCCGCCTTACGCCTCTGAAAAAACGTTACGCATGCGCAATTTTCTGCGCAAAAGCTACAAGAATAGGGTGATTACGCGGCAAAATTGCGCAAGTCTAACGTAAAGGCGGTGCGCTACGCCGGTCCAATAATGCGCAGATGTACGTGAATCTGGGCCTTTGTTTTTTCTAGTCCAATAAAAACTTAATTTTTTACAACCCAAAAAATGGTCGTGTGTACGTGGCATGAGGGGTAGATCTGAAATCAGGGGAAGCTCTGTTGATTTTATTATCCAATCATGTGCAAGCTAAAATGCAGTTTATTATTTTCCTTGCATGTCCCCCTCGGATCTACAGCGACTGCACTTTCAAGTGCAATTTCAAGTGCACTTTGCACTTGTAGTTTGCACTTGTAGTGGAAAGTGGATTTGCCTTTCGTAAATAACTCCACTCAGGTATTACTTGATTTTTAAACAGTATACTTAATTTTTTGACTAAAGTTCCACATTAAAGAATATGTCACACCAACCTTTTTTTATATCCCTGATGTGTCTGTTGTACTATGTACTATGTTTTCTTTTCATTGTTTTTTCTGTGTGAAATATCTTGTGATCCTGCTTTCCTATAACTGACCATGCATGAGAGTACATCCATCTAAACGTGGCCAGCAGTGGCGGCTGGTGACGTTTTAGGATGGGGGGTGCCAGACCCCGCCCTTCCTTTTTGACCCCTCCCACGTCCCATAAAGCCCTACCCCTTATAGAATACTCACTCCGTCACCTGTATTCAACTTGCTTCCACCCATAGTGTCAGGAGTATACAGCTCAGCATCACAGCACAAAGTATACAGCCCCAGCATCACAGCACAGAGTATACAGCCCCAACATCGCAGCACAGAGTATAAAGACCCAGCATCACAGCACAGAGTATACAGCCCCAGCATCGCAGCACAGAGTATACAGCCCCAGCATCACAGTACAGAGAACATAATACCCTCCTCCCTGTACATATTACACCCACCTGTACATATTACCCCCTGTACATGTTACCCCCCCCCCCCTTGTGTACATATTACACCCACGTACGAGGCCTTAGAATGTTTATACTGAAATAATAAAACAGTATTGTATTTATGAAATTATGCAAATCTTTGTTTTGTGAGATTTGAATTTTTTTTACAAATACAAACAAGTAATTCAAGTTTGTTTATCTGTGCTATTTTGAAGACAAGTGACACAAATAATATGCTTAAAATATATATATTTATTAACTAAAAATAGTCATAATCCCACCCCCCCATAGTCATAATCCCACCCCCCATCGTCATAATCCCACTTAGAATAGTCATAATCCCACCCCTATAGTCATAATCACACTTAGAATACTCATAATGACACTTAGAATAGTCATAATCCCACTTAGAATAGTCATAATCCCACCCCCCATAGTCATAATCCCACTTAGAATAGTCATTATCCCACCCCTATATTCATAATCACACTTAGAAAAGTCAGAAATCCACTTCTACGAGTAGTAAACTGACTAGAAAAAGTGGGATTCTGACTAGTTGAAGTGGAATTCTGACTTGGAAAAGTGGTGATTCTGACTAGTGGAAGTGGGATTTTGACTAGGAAAAGTGGGATTCTGACTAGTGGAAGTGGGATTTTGACTAGAAAAAGTGGGATTCTGACTAGTGGAAGTGGCTCAGCGGCTAAAAAATTAAGCGAAAAGCACTCTTGGCTTTGTGATTTGGTACATGAGCTTCTTTGGAGCGTTTTTGGAATGGAGAGAGGCTGCTCCAAAAACACTCCACAAGGCCATACATGGATCAAATTGTGAAAGAATTTTCTAAAAAATGTCATTTGAATTTTGCACCATTAGTGGCCATCGAATTTGAGTAATCTGGCATGTTGGAAGATTTTATGAAAAACAAACAATTTTTTTATTTTTATTTTTTTATATTTATAATATTTTATTAAAGTGGTTGTATGCCCAAAAAAGTTACTTTACATTTAAATACGTCTCCTAATCTCCTTAATCACATGCTATGTGTCATTTTTGCCTACCTGCATTGTTTCCCTATAAATCGCTGTATTCCCGAGTAATGACGTAGACATGCGCAGGCGCCGTATCGTTGTTAAATCCGGCAAGCCGAGACCCGGCCGGATACAGTCTCTGTTTATGTTGGGGCTGCGTCATTTGATGTTGACGTCAGCCCCGACATCCCGCGATGGATAGGCAGCTATCTTCACCCCCAAGAGGGTCATGGTTACCATGTGACTCCAACGTCACACGGCTAAAGGAGACAGACGGCGCGATTATCAAATTAGGAGAACTAAAGGGAAGTGCCAGATAAACACGCGCGGGATTACACAGCGCAGAAGAAACTGTGGGCGGAAGTAGAAAGGGAACTAAACAAGGAAGACCACAACTAACATGGTGCGGCTATAACAGCAGAAATGATTTTACACGATCATCTCTAAAACAGTGAGTAAACGAATGTAGTTCAAACCATAGCGCTCGATCGTTTTAGTACTGTATGATATTCAAAACCATATGCATGGTTAAATTAGGACCGGAGGGTATACAACCGCTTTAAAGATTTGCAATAATACAAAGTAAAGCAAATATAGACCATAGCAAGTATAAAACAATGAATTACCAAATCCATAGCAACATATATGAGCAAGCAAGATTGTAGCAGACCAAGGAGTTTGGAACTCCCGCCCCACCCTCTCCCCATGCCCCCATAGGGATCAAGCTGCTCCGGGGGTGGGTAGTGCGGGGTAACCTCAGTATAGCACTTGCTCCAAGTAGAGTACTTGATTCGTGGATAGGCGGGCTAAATTGTAAGGCGCTTTGGTCTAGAAAAAATTCTAATTAAGTGTTATGGTCAAAAACTCATATGGGCCAGGAGAGGGGAAGTAACCCTCGTCACTCCTGGTTCTAGCTAGTGACATGCTGTAAACCTTTAACCGAAATGCAGAACAATAATCAAACAAGGGAAATTCCCAATAGGACCTTTATGGTCCAGGGCTGCCATGATAGCTAAGATGATTCAACTAAAGAAAGCAGAGTGGTGAGTAGAAGGAAGATAGAAAAGAAGAAGACAGCGGGGAGAGAAGAGGGGACAGATGGGTGGGAGGTACACGGAAGGCCAAACACTCAGCGAATTCATATATATAAAAAAATAAAAATAAATTAAAAATAAATTTAGGGCCAAAATCCCAGGACATCAAAACCAAATCAAAGGAGGATACCAACATAGGAAGCCCATGGTTCCCAGATGAGCTTGAAGCCCTCTACATTATCAAGAATAATGTTGGAAATCTTCTCATTGGTCATTATCCAGGAAATTTTCCTTTTGGCCATTGGGAAGGAGACTGACGGGGACTTCCAGGCCTTGGTAATAGTCATTTTAGCTCCCAATAGGATAAAAAAATCAGTGCTTGTGTGCTCTTGGAAATTTTAGGGACTGGATTGTTGAGTAATGCTATGGTGGGGTCGTGGGCTACCCCCACTCCCGTGATTTTCCTGATAAGGCGAAAGATTTTATGCCAAAAAGACCGGATTCTGGGGCATTCCCACATTATGTGAAGTAAGGAGCCCGTAAGCCCACAGCCCCTAAAACACAAGGGGGAGGATTGCCGGTAGAATTTGGCAATGATGGTGGGTACCAAGTACCAACGGGACATGACCTTGAGGCTCGCTTCAACCAGTGAGACATTCAAAATGCCCTTAAAGGAACGAGCAAAATTAGTGTGCCAACGTTCTAATGTCCAGTCAAGGACAAGGTCACGGTCCCAGCTCATCATGTAGAGTGCCTTCTCCAGAGGCTCGGCCAGAGCTGATTAAATTAAGGATATACCACCTCTTGTGTCCATGGCTGATGAGCACCACTGCTCATAGGGTGTTACCGAAGGTGATTCTATTCTGGCTCTCTTAATCTGGTTTAGGAAGTGGGAGAGTTGATAAAATCTGAATTTCTCAGATGGGGGCATTTTAAGTTTAGAGGTGCAATAGCCTAGAGTTATGGGTCCATTTGAGTTGAAGAAGTGGCCTATTCTGTATAGGCCTTTGTCAAGCCACCATTTGAAGGCAACTATATCCAACCCAGGCGGGAATCGGGGGTTGTGGAAGATATGGGCCAGTGGGTGCCAATGGGATATCAGGGATTTTAGCTTGTATAAGGAGTCACACAAAGACATAGAGTGGGATAGTGTAGGGGCTAGGATCGGGGGTCGGGTTTTGGGGTGGCTGCATAAGAGGAAGTCTAGGGTAAACCCTGGGGTTGCGGCTCTCTCCATGGAGACCCAGTCTGGTTTGGGACCTCTCAGATAGATTATCGAGAACTGGCTGAGTTGGGCCGCAAGGTAGTACCACCACAGATTAGGTAATCCAAGGCCCCCCTTCAATCTGGGCCTAAAAAGGACGGTCTTAGATAGGCGATGTCCAGTTTTATCCCAAAGGAAAGCTCTATTTGTGGGGAAAAAAAGGACGTCAATTTTGTTTGGGAGCCACGTTGCACAACCGGGCAATTGTCAGTTAATGCGACGCAGTGCCGAATCACAAAAAGTGGCCTGGTCTTTGACCACCAAAATAGTCCAGGGGTGAAGCGGTTAAAGGAACCTATTTAGAAAATAAAACAAACCTTTACAACCCCTTTAAGTGTTGAAGTTCTATCTAAGAGCAGGTACCACATGTTTCCAAAAATCCATCTTCTGTGCAAGTCCTGCCCATCAGCCTGCTTCTTATTCAATAAACATGCTCTTAACTTAATGGACACTGATGTGCTCTATTTGGATTATAAAATACAGTTGTGTAGACCAGAGGTCCCTAGCAAGAAACTGAGACTAAATCAGAAAGGCACATGAGATAAAAAATTTCTGACATGACAAACAAAAGTAGTAGCAGGCACATTGTAGTATATATTTTTAGACAGGACTTTTAGTTTTTATATGTCAAAAATGGATGACAGGTTCTGTTTAAGTGAAGAACCTCTCCCTCTGAGTAATTCCTGTGAGACCTTCAAAGGAGACAAAGTGGTTAAAGGGATACAACTTAAGGGAAATGTATTCTAAGTATTGTTTTTTATTTTGTTCAGACTTGCATTACACTTTCAAAGACCAGTGGTTTTGGTAGCAAGTACCGTATATAAACAGATCCTATAAATCGGGTAAATCTTAGGTATATTTTTGTATGAAATCACCAAGAAGCAAAATATATATATATTGGTTTTTAAATAAATCGGTAACCAAGTTTAATCATTCCATGCATGGATGAAATTATTGAAACAAGAAATAGAGGGTTGGGCTGCTTAGGGAAGTAAGAGGCCATGTTTGCTATGATCAGTGTAGTTTGCATGGTTTAAACAAGATGTCAACTCTATTCCCACTGCTATCCACAACACTCCATGTGGAACCTTGAAGAGTAATGAGTTTCACAATCACAACTGACAGCAATGTTTATGACTATGTTGATCTTTTGGGAAGTTAATGAAAATATAACGACTTTTACTTGTTGCTTATTCTTTATCAGAAACAGAGATTTGTTTAGACCTCAATTCTGTTTCAAGGAGAAATCACAAAAACAGATTAACATATGCCTTGATGTTAAATATGGAGATCTGAAAATAACAAAATGTAATCCTCTATGTGGGCAATTTATTCATATTCGTATCATTAATTTCTAGTAGGTCACTTGTCACAGTGTAAGTTTCGTAGGTTTTCAACATGTGAATGTTGGGCACCCTTACATGCCACTGTCTTACCTGCTCCAGCACCCATGGTACCTTGAATTTCAGGGCACTCTTAAATGGAAATTCAAAACTTCCTATCTGTTTTCCCCTCTTTCCCCCATTGTTCTGTATACTGATTATCAAAAAGGTACTTAGATGTTTTTTTTTTTTTTTATTAAAATAAATGCAGTGCCATCATCCACATACAGAAATAGAATGGGTAATATAAATGAAACAGTGTGTGTTTAATATCACTTTAAGGTACCCTTTAACAAGCAGCTCTTTAATGCAAGTAGCAAGACAATTGTCACGTGTTTTTACACAGGCAGGTCTTCTTTTTTTTATTTCATAGTGGCAGTATTGCTTTAGGAGTGCTTTCATTTGAAAATGGGCTGGCAGGGAATAACTCCTTTCTATGTAAAGTCTGGAAAGGTTACACTTATACCCCTCCTACTAAAAGATCTGTCACTATTCCACCGTTTAGTTTATTACTGTTCCGATCACCGACAGCCCTATTCCACAGAAATATCTGCACAGTAACCAAGGCAAATCTTCCTAGTGACACCAGGCATCTAGTCACCTAAAATAAAAGCCAGAAAAAAAAGCAACACAGCACAAGAAGAACATGTACATGTAAATAATTAAAACTCTTTATTAATAATACATTTGCTTTAAATAAAAAGAGGTGATACATGTGACAATCCCATTGGGGCACGTTTCTAGTTTTTCTTTTGTGGCACCAACATTCTCATGATATGTTGTATAAAATACCACACAAATGTGGGTTTTTACTTCAATGTTTATTGAACAGAAAAGACTTGCCTTTACAACAGAAAATGCATTTATTACAAGTATTTTTATATTTTTATATTGCTGCCAATTTACAAAATGCTTAACACATATATTCTCAAGGAGCTTACAATCCAAGGTCCCTAGCTCACATTCATACATACACATACTAGGGCCAATTTAGACAGGAGCCAGTTAACCTACTAGCATGTCTTTGTAGAGTAGGGAGGAAACTGGAGTACCTAGAGGAAACCCAAGCAGGCACAGGGAGAACAGGCAAACTCCATGCAGGTAGTGGTGTGGTTGGGATTTAAACTGATAACCCTAGAGCTATCAAGAATACCTTATCATTTTAAGATTTTAAGCATCCTAACATGTATAGCCACACCTAAAGGCAGGTTTCACGGATATCATCTGTATCCTATACACCTCCAAGTACTAGTGAAAGAAGATGGTGCACACAGATTACAATGGAAACCATGAATATTTATTATTTTCCCTAAAAAACAAAACCATACAGAAGAACCTAATTTTCATTAGGGATAGATTCAGACATTGCTACAAATAATCAGCTAGCAAAAGGGTTACAAAATGAGCAATAATGAGCATTTGGGCGCAGAGGAAATCTGTTCACATTGTTCTTTAACCACTTAAGGACCGCCTACTGCACATTTACGTCGGCAGAATGGCACGGCTGGGCACATCAACGTATATATACGTTGATTTTAGTACCCAGTCGTGGGTCGCGGGCGCGACCCGGTCCGAAGCTCCAGGACCGGGACCGTGGGATTCGCGGACCCGATCGCCGCTGCAGTGCGGCGATCCGTCCCTGGAGCGGAAGAACAGGGAGAGCCGTGTGTACACACGGCTTCCCCGTGCTTCTCTGTGACCGTAGCATCGATCGCGTCATCCCTGTAATAGGGGGACGCGATCGATGACGTCACACCTACAGCCACACCCCCCTACAGTTGTAAACACAACACATAGGCACACATCCCCTACAGCGCCACCTGTGGTTAACTCCCAAACTGCAACTGTCATTTCCACAGTAAACAATGCAATTTAAATGCATTTTTTGCTGTGAAAATGACAATTGTCCCAAAAATGTGTCAAAATTGTCCGAAGTGTCCGCCATATTGTCGCAGTCACGAAAAAAATCGCTGATCGCCGCTATTAGTAGTAAAAAAAAAAAAATTATAAAAATGCAATAAAACTATCCCTTATTTTGTAAACGCTATAAATTTTGCGAAAACCAACCGATAAACGCTTATTGCGATTTTTTTTACCAAAAATACGTAGAAGAATACGTATCGGCCTAAACTGAGGAAAAAAAATGTTTTTTTATATATTTTTGGGGGATATTTATTATAGCAAAAAGTAAAAAATATTGCATTTTTTTTAAAATTGTCGCTCTATTTTTGTTTATAGCGCAAAAAATCAAAACCGCAGAGGTGATCAAATACCACCAAAAGAAAGCTCTATTTGTGGGGAAAAAAGGACGCCAATTTTGTTTGGGAGCCACGTCGCACGACCGCGCAATTGTCAGTTAAAACGACGCAGTGCCGAATCGCAAAAAGGGGCAAGGTCCTTTACCTGCATTTTGGTCCGGGTCTTAAGTGGTTAAGATTTTTCCATATTGGAACATATCTGCATCCAAACGTAGTATAAAGACAATTACATTTTCACCGAAACAATTGCTTTCTTATTTTGCCTTTTTCTTCTGTCCCAAAATATTACCGTACACCCCCATTTGTCTGTAAAAATATTCATTTTCAGCTGGAAATCTTTGTTTCATAAAAACTACAGATGGATTTTCAACCATTTTCGGGGTTATTGCTTGGGGGGGGGGGGAGTATTTACAGTCCTGACACATGCTGGGGGTTGTTGCTGGGGATTTTTTTTGCTTGCCCTCATGCTTTCTGGGGGTTATCACTGCTGCCCCAGACAATTGCTGGGAGTTTTGAATGCTGGCTCTGACACTTGCTGGGAGTTATCATTATTGGTTCTGACATTTGCTGATTGTTATCATTACTGGTTTTGACACTTGCTGAGGGTTTTCGTTGCTGGCCCTGATATTAGCTGAAGGTTATCAATGCTGGCCTTGACACTTACTGGGTGTTATCATTGTGTGACACTTGCATGGGTTTTATTGACTGACCCTTAGACCCCTTTCACACTGGGGCGCTTTTCAAGCATTTTAGCACTAAAAATAGTGCCTGTAAAGCACCTGAAAAGCGCCTTTCAAGCCACACTAGTGTGAAAGTCTGAGTGCTTTCACACCGGGGCGGTGCACTTGCAGGACAGAAAAAAGTCCTGCAAGCAGCATCTTTGGGGCAGTGCGGGAGCGCTGTATACACTGCTCCTCCACCACCCCAACCATTGAAATGAATGGGCAGCACCGCCAAAGCGATTCGGCAGCGCCGCAAAACAGGCACTATTAACCTTTTTCTAGGCCGCTAGCGGGGGTTAAAAGCACCCTGCTAGAGGCCGCAAAGCGCCGCTATAACAGCAGAAAGTGCCACTAAATCTAGCGGCGCTTTAGCACTAACGGACACGCCACCCAAGTGTGAAAGGGGTCTTAAGCCCTGTACACACGGGCAAGAATCTCGTCAGAAAAAAACATTGTTTTCCCTGACGAGATTCTTGGCAAGAATCTCTTGCCGTCTGAGTGTACAGACTCTCCTTTCCAAAGAACCGCAGTTCTCTTGAAAGGAAAGAACGCAGTGACGTCATCGCGTACGACGAGCATGAGCTCATCACATTCGATGCCATCGCCGACATCTTGCTGCACCCTACCTATGTCTAGGAAGCTACCGTGCATGCGTTAAAGTCATTTCGAGCATGCGCAGGTTTCCACTGCGACAGATAAGTATACACACTCTTGGGTTTCTCCGCAGGAAAACTGCAGAGAATCTCACGGTGAGAAAAATAGAGAACATGTTCTCTATTTCTCTTGTCTAGATTCTGGGCAGTTTTCTTGTTGAGAAACCTGAAAGCCTCGTACACACGCTCGGTTTACTCGGCAAGAAAGCTCTGCCAGCAGGTTTCTTGCTGGTCCTTGCCGAGTAAACCGAGCATGTCTACAAGGCTTTACACTTCCTGGGAGTTATCATTGCTGGCTAAGTCACTTGCTGATGGTTAAAACTGCTTACCTCAATGGGGCTTATTTTACTCTTACAATCTGTTCAATCTCACAATCTTCTCCGGGCCCTTGTTTGTCAATACAAAGTAAGAAAGGTAGCATACTAAAAGCCATACACAGTGAAAAAAACTCCCACTTTTGAATCATGCTCTCTTTTTGATCATGCCAAATTTTTGGCTATGGGCACAAGAGAGTGGCGGATGGTGCTCTGCATGTGCTGCCTTAGTTTCTCCCTTATACTCCCAGCACCAGCACAGCAACCCCCAAACAAATTGTCTGGATCCACCACTAAATACTTCCTATGATGCTAGCTCAGCCTTGATTAGGGTTGGAATGCAGAGATTTTTTTCTATAGGGTGTCTGCTGCCATTCTGCATTGTCCTGGATACAGGACATTTACTATGGGCTTGGTGCTGTCCCCTAGTGGCAATGGTGCCCTAGGCCAATGTGGCCTAGTCAAAATCCATCCCTGAGAGTTACTGATGTACAAATGAATAATTCTAACAAGAAAAAGGAAGCATATGCTGTCCCTTTTATATGAGAAAAAGCAGGAATATATTTGCATTTAGCCACAGTTCTACAGTTGAATTTGGAAAGTGTAGGAGAGGGTTATGGAAAATAATCTTAAAAGTGGCATTTTCTTATATTATTTCCTTTTCCCCGACTAATAAAGCATGATTACAGTGGTTTCAAGTGTTCATTGCCGAGAAGACCCAGATTCTTTGTCAAAATAGATGGCCCATCTTTGACAGCTTTAATCACTAAACATTTACATAATTATTGTTATTACAGTGATTAAGAAATCATTTGTAATTTTCTTTTAACTGCTCATTGAACATTTATAAAATATTTTTTAGACAGCAATGCATTCCTAAAAACTATCCTCTTGTTGGTGTTACAGAACATGCTTTTTTTTATCACAGAGCAAATAAATCTACTGAGACATGAGTCCTCCAGCAATAAAATGTATAAATTATTCAATATTTTCCTCCATCTCTGCTGCAAAGATTTATAAATAGTAGTTGAAAAAGAAAGATTTGCAAACACGTTAAAAAGCCAGTGAGATTTGCCATAGCCATCTTTTTTTCTGACAAAAGCATGCTGACACGATAAGCTGAAGTCTAGTATAATAGGTGACATTATGCCAGTGCTTGTATGTTGCTACTTCTTTGTATTGTCTTTTTGCTAATGTCACTCACAGAGTTAATATTCTGCACTTTTAGAAAAGAAAAAAAGGCTGCATATATCATCATCACATACGTGGTGTTGATTACTTTTTCAGCTCTGTTTAATTAACATGGTATCACTTACGTCAAGTGAGAGAATGACATGAATTAATGCTTTGCTTTAAATAGCAGTCTCTCTTATTACCATTTGTTGTATTTTTAAGGCCAGTAAATACCTTCCCATACAGTGCTAGGCAAAAAAAAAAAAACACTTTTGATTTTTTGTTTCAATGCATAAATTGTGAAAGAAGTACAGCAGAGATATACAGATGGGGAGAAAATAATAGAAGTGTAACTGAACGCAATAAAAAAAGAAAAATTGCTAACAGGTAGACTCTTTATTGCAAAAGAAACATGCAAAGTTTCTTCTGTAATAAAATAAATTTGCCCAACTTTTAGCAAACCCCTGCAGAATGTACACTGAGCTGCGCATGAGCAAATCAGTTCACATTCTGGCACATGTGCAGTCAGGGCCGGACTGGGAATAAAAACCAGCCCTGGAAAAAATGTCATACCAGCCCCATTATTATACCATCCCAACAACATAACGTCATTATTTTCTTGTTCATAAAAGGGAAAACCATGCATTTTAAAACTGATTTGAATGGCGTATTATATATAGATATGGCAGATATAAAAGCACATAGGGCTATAAAATATATGTATAAAACAGCAAATTCCAGTTAAAAGCGGTAACAGTGGAGCAATTATCAAGGGGGACACCTGAGACTCTGGGAATGTGGGGGGATTCTGATGACCAGAGACGACCTTTCTGCAGAAAGAATACACTAAGGTTAGGAGGGTTACTGATATAAGAGGGAAACCTTTATATCAGTGCCCCCTTACATTATTGTATTTACTCCCCCCTTACATCAGTGACCCCCCCCTCAGACTGGACTAGCGGTGCTGTCACTGACCTCCTCTCAGGTGCACCATACAGGGCTCAATCAGTCAGCTCCAGCTTGGTGACTCTGGTTTTCCTATAGTTTCCTCTCCACAGTTCACACAAGTCTGACTTCTCCTATGACCCCCATCCCGGCGGTGCTTCCATTCTTGACTCCCTCAGAGACTGCAGACTTGATATAAGACAAGAGATGGTTAGAGACTGGAGACATGATACAGCAGATGGTCAGAGACTGCAGACATGATACAGGAGATGGTCAGAGACTTCAGACATACTACAGGAGATGGTCAGAGACTGCAGACATAGTACAGGAGATGGTCAGAGACTGCAGACATAGTACAGGAGATGGTCAGAGGCTGCAGACATGCTATAAGACAAGATGGTCAGAGGTTGCGGACATGATACAAGAGATGGTTAGAGGCTGCGGGCATAGTACAGGAGATGATCAGAGGTTGCGGACATGATACAAGAGATGGTTAGAGGCTGCGGGCATAGTACAGGAGATGATCAGAGGTTGCATACATGATACAGGAGATTTTAAAGGCTGCGGGCATGATACAGGAGATGTCAAGATGTCAGAGGCTATGGGCATGGTACAGGAGATGTCGGAGGCTGCGGGCATGGTACAGGAGATGTTGGAGGCTGCAGGCATGGTACAGGAGATCAATGTAGCCTCACCAGTGCCCATAAATGCAGCCTCACTGTGCCCATCATTGCAGCCTTACTGTGCCCATCATTGCAGCCTTACTGTGCCCATCATTGCAGCCTCACCATGTCCATCATTGCGGCCTGACCATGCATCATCATTGCAGCTTCACCATGCCCATAATTGCAGCCTTACCATGTCCATAATTGCAGCCTTAGCCTGCCTATCATTGCAGCCTTACCGTGCCCACAATTGCAGCAAAAAAAAAATATATCCCATAGCGATCGTGCGACTCTGTTCCCAAACAAAATGTATGCCCTTTTTTTTTGCACAAATAGAGATTTATTTTGGTGGTATTTGATCACCACTACGGGTTTTATGCGCAAAATTGATTGGTTTGCGCATAAGTTAGAGTGTCTACACTCTAACTTATGCGCAAACCATTCAATTAATGCTTTTTGTAATTTTGTTTACCAAAAATATGTAGCAGAATACATATTGGCCTAAATTGATGAAGATATTTTTTGTTGGTATGTTTTATAGCAGAAAGTAAAAAATTCATTTTTATTTTCAAACTTGTCGCTTTTTTTTTTTTGTTTATAGCGCAAAAAATAAAAACCGCAGAGGTGATCAAATACCACCAAAAGAAAGCTCTATTTGTGCAAAAAAAAAAAAAAAGGACATACATTTTTTTTTGGGAACAGAGTCGCACGATCGCTCAATTCTATTTTCACCATCAGTTCATTCCCCAGTAATTACCTTTTGTATCACCTGAACGCGTCCACGGTTCAGAGCACCAGCAAAGCCCCGCCCCCTTCCCTCCCTGCACACAGACTCACACACCTATGTGTCTACACAGCCACCTTCAACTGCTTCCCATCACTGGAGCGCCCACATAGGCAGTGGCGGTGCTGCGCATTAATTGTATAATAATTGTCCTGTCTGCCCTCATTGGTGTAAAGTGCTGTGCAAACTGTTGATGAAATTATAAATCCTGTACAGTAAATAAATTGATTGTTTATTAAAGTGTTTGTGCGGACACCCCAAGTTCCTTTCATCATTGTACTACACAGACAGTTGTGTTTGTCCTTAGCAAAATAAAAAAAATACATAAATAAATAAAAATAAATACATAAAAAAATAAATACACACATAAATAAATAAAAATAAAAGACACACCTAAATAAATCCAAATAAATACATACAAAATAAATAAATAAATACACACATAAATATATAATAATAATAATTTAAAAAATCCAAATATCTCAAGCTACTCTCTCACGATCTTCCACCTTTGGCAAGTAAATATTGCCCTTCCCCCTCTCCTCCATGTGCAGCACCGCCACTGCCTATGTGGGCGCTCCGCTGCAGTGATGGGAAGCAGGTGAAGGTGGCTGTGTAAACACATAGGTGGGCGAGTCTGTGTGCAGGGAGGGAGGGGGGCGGGGCTTTTCTGGTGCTCTGACCCGCGGAAGGCTCTCCCTCGGTTTAAAGCTTTTAGCTGCCGCTCAGCGAAGTTGCCTGTCACTGTCGGCAACAGGCGAGGGATCGGGACCTACCTCTGACCGTCTCCCGGCGACTGGGATGTTATCTAGACCTTCTCTCTGCAGGCCGCGCGCCCACGCTGCCTGTGACAAAAGTCCCGCCCTCCTCCTGGACCAGCTCTTGTGATAGACAGAAGACTGCGTCTATCACATGAGCTGGTCTAGGAGGAGGGTGGGACTTTTGTCACACGCAGCGCGGCTGAACTTTTCATAATGAACTGTGTGTGACAGGAGAAGGGAGAGGAACGGGGCAGCCGCGGCAAAGCTCAAACCGGCCTCAGATCAGGCAGCCTGCCGGGAAATCTCCCGGTGTCCCGGTAGGCCAGTCCGGCCCTGTGTGCAGTGTGTCTGGATGACTGCATTCCTCCGCATGTGCGGGATTGATGTCCTCCTGCACTGGCCAATCAAAATGGCCAAAGATCGGAACCCAGAGAGAAGGTCCTAGAGGCCCGCAGGCGGCAGACAGTTGTAGCTTAGGGAGGGCTTATTTGTCACTTTTGTTACACATTAAGGTCCATTTCACACTGGGGCAGGAGGTGCGGTGGCGGTATAGCGCCATTATTTTTATTTAGCGGTCGAAAAAGGGTTAATAAAAAAGGGTTAATACCGCCGGAAATGCGCCTCTGCCTCTGGCGGTATAGCCACGGTTTCTCATTGCTTTCAGGAAGGAGCGGTGGAGGAGCTGTAAACACACCGCTCCTCTCACCACTCCAAAGATGCTGCTAGCAGGACTTTTGGAGCGGTCCTGCTAGCGCACCACTCCAGTGTGAGAAACAGTATCCGCTGTTTAGGGTCGGTTTGCAGGCTATCCTGCTTCTAACTAATACTGTTTTACTTCCACCATCAGCTCACCCCCCCCCCACAGCTATTACCTTTTGTATCAATTGACCCTCACTTTTTAGATTGTAAGCTCTAATGAGCAGTGCCATCTGATTCCTCTTGTACCAAATCGTAATGTGGCCTTGCCCTATTTCCAACTTAATCAGCTTCCGTTTTTTTTTTTTTTTTTGGGGGGGGGGGGGGTAGATATTGGTTTATTAGTTGGTCATAAATGATCCTATGCTTCTCAGCAGTCATGTAGGATTATACATCCCGAGTACACAAGTATTTATTTATTGTTTTATTAAATCAAAAAGGCATGACATGCAGTGCATATATATATATTTTTTTTTAATAAACGGTGTTAGACAGGAGTAATTTCAAATTTTGCACGCCGTATCACTAGTTTGAATCCTCAAACCATGATACGGCGGCTTCGGGCTTCGAGCTGAGAGGCTTACGTCCTCGTAAGCCTTTGGATCTACACTGCGATATTTTTGCGGCCGCTGGGAGGAGTTCGCGTCGTTTTCATGCGTCGGGATATGCAAATGAGTTTTTACGGCGATCCACGAAGGTACGAGTGTCCCTCGCAATCGCCTACGTCATTTTTTGGCTACGTAATGTTAGAGGAGCTTTTTGCTGGTCTAACAGTGCGTAACCCATGTAAAGTATGGCCGTCGTTCCCGCGTCGATTTGAAAATATATATTTTTTTTTAACGTAACTCGTTCGGGAATAGGAATGTACGTAAACGACGCTACTACGACGTGACAACGTGTTTTCGCGCAATGCACGGCGGGAAATTTGCGAACGGAGCATGCGCAGTTCGATCGCCGCGGGAACGCGCCTATTTTAAATGCTTCACGCCCCCTACTCGCGCAGATGGATTGCGACGGGAGAAATACACTACGCCGCCGTCGTTTACTGGACAAAATCTACCTGGATTCCACGTAGAGCCAGGTAAAAAACGGCGGCGTAGTGTATTTCTGATACTCTACGAGAATCTAATTCTCTGTGAATCTGCCCCATAGTGTTTACAAAAGTGCAACAATGAAGTATGTCAACCATGACAATTACTCCAGCTAGAAGTGAAAGCTTAAAGTGGCCACTGAAATACTTTTGGTTATATACACCATTAAAACAAGTTAAACTTTGATAAGAACATGAAAAATAAATACAAATGTTTAAAAAAATTATAAAAAAATATATACGGTAGCTAAGTTTTCTTTAGTTTCCACAATATAAACATAGGCAGCAGCTGAGAACTGGGCCAAAAACATAAAACAATCTAGTAAAGAGCACTTTCAACAGCTCTAGTAGTCATGATGGATTTAGTAAAGGAGAGCAAAACAGCTTAACGTCTATTTTCAGGCAACAGATCCACATGAAAAAGACACAGCTTGGATTACCAAGCATCAGGAGATGCAGATTTGAGAAGGTAGTTTCAAATTTCAATGCCTCAAAATACAGATTATTGTAAAAAAATTAGATTAAAAAAGATTTTCTTGCCAAAGAAAAATGACAAACATGTTATAACGTAAAATTTTATAAAGAAATTACCTTAACCACTTTAGCCCCGGACCATATTGCTGTCCAAAGACCAGAGCACTTTTTGCGATTCGGCACTGCGTTGCTTTAACTGACAATTGCGCGGTCATGCGACGTGGCTCCCAAACAAAATTGGCGTCCTTTTTTTCCCACAAATAGAGCTTTCTTTTGGTGGTATTTGATCATCTCTGCGGTTTTTATTTTTTGCGCTATAAACAAAAACAGAGCGACTATTTTGAAAAAAATGCAATATTTTTTACTTTTTTCTGTAATAAATATCCCCCAAAAATATATAAAAAAAAATTTTTTTTCCTCAGTTTAGGCCGATACGTATTCTTCTACATATTTTTCGTAAAAAAAAAATCGCAATTAGCGTTTATTGATTGGTTTGCGCAAAAGTTATAGCGTTTACAAAATAGGGGGTAGTTTTATGGCATTTTTATTATTATTATTTTTTTTACTAGTAATGGCGGCGATCAGCGTTTTTTTTCAGTACTGCGACCTTATGGCGGACACTTCGGACACTTTTGACACATTTTTGGGACCATTGGCATTTTTTTAGCGATCAATGCTATAAAAATGCATTGGATTACTATAAAAATGCCATTGGCAGTGAAGGGGTTAACACTAGGGGGCGGGGAAGGGGTTAAGTGTGTTCCTATTTGTGTTCTAACTGTATGGGGGGGTGGACTTACTAGGCACGCGCCCCCTAGTGGCCGTCGAAAGTGGCGACGTAGAGCTACGGGCTCTCGCGCAGCAGTGCCGACCTGCCGCCGTATTACTGCGGCGGCTGGTCGGCATGCGGTTAAACAACCCTTAACCATCGACACATGTGATAATTTACCACATAAGAAAATGTGGTAGTTTCCAAACAATCGAAAAATACTGCATTCGTTATTTAATGCTAAATTCTTAGTGAATTGAAGTAATTTACCGCATGCATTGTTTTACCGCATTTTATTTGTCATTATTTAACTTATGCCGCATACACACGATCGGTTTGTCTGATGAAAACGGTCTGATGGACCGTTTTCATCAGACGAACCGATCGTGTGTGGGCCCCATCAGTTTTTTTCCCATCGGTGAAAAAAACGTAGAACCTGTTTTAAAATTATCTGATTATCTAAAAATCAACGCATGCTCAAATTCAAGTCGACGCATGCTCGGAAGCATTGAACTTCATTTTTCTCAGCACATCGTTGTGTTTTATGTCACTGCGTTCTGACAAGATCGTTTTTTTTACTGATGGTGTGTAGGCAAGACTGATGAAAGTCAGCTTCATCGGATATCTGATGAAAAAATCCATCCGACCTTTTTCATCGGATGAACCGATCGTGTGTACAGGGCATTAGTGCTAAAAGATCCCCCTCTTTCTCCAAAACTAATGACTAATGAGCTGCATTGGCTCAGCACAATGTACAAAGTCATAAGGTTTTCTACAATACAGCCCATCCTTTCTAAACATGCAAAAATTATATTAAATTATTTGTAAATTGTTTGTAAATTAACTTAATCTTAATATTAAGGTTTTCATAGTTGTTCAGAGAAGAGAATAAAGAAATTAAAAAATAATCCACAAATATCAATTTGGCTGGTGCAACAGTAAAGCTTAGTATATCTTGTCTGTGTAAGAAAATTGATGATAGACTGACTCAGAAAATAAAGCAGATTAAATATCATAGCCTGCTGCATTCGTTTTCATCATCATCAAATTGCCTTGTCGAGGATTATTTAAAAACCTCTCACACAACTAGGAATCCATGAGTCGATTTTCTCTGTATTTATTATATCTTCCAGCTGTTTACCTAGGGGAATCCCACAAATATGATCTTGTTACTAAATCGGTTGCATGGATCTGTGAGTATAACACTAACTGAAGCTGACTGAATAAATGCAATATACACTAAAAGAGGAGAACATGTTCCAAGTCAGCTTCTAGCAGTCAGGCAAGAGTGGTATCATCTTGAAAAACGCAAGGATTTCCTGTGTGACTGGATAAATAATTATTTTTGCCCTTGCATCCTAAAAGACACTTGGACCTGTCTTACCAAACTGCAAAGCACAAAAGTTTGCAAATGTAAAAAAAATGATTACCCAAATCTGCGTGCACCTGACACATGGCTCAAGAAAACAAATGCAGCAACCACTGCTAAGCTGCTTAATATTATTATTGGATTTAGATATCCTCTAAAGCGTAACTGTAACTTTTGTTTAGCCAAACTCCGAACAAAACCAGATATTACCTTGTAAAAGTAACAATGACGTCATCACTGTGCTATACATAATCTGTATGCGTAATCCAGTGCCAATCGTGTCATTCGGAGATGTAGATTAATCGTTGAACCTAATGACCTGTGTCATAACAATCCTCTCCCACTGTTAGTCCCTTTTTTCTTGGCAGATCCTGAATATTAACAAACTGGCCAGGTATTGGCGTCTGATGTGATATGTGGTTTATGATGTCACCGAGGATCCCCAAGCTGCTTTAATTACAAACATAAGCAGGCAAAAGGAGAACAGCCATTTAGCATCCTACAGGCACACCACTTTATAGACTGGTTTAATCACTTAAGGACCGGAAGGATTTGCCCCTTAATGACCAGACTGCGTCACTTTAACTGACAAGTGCGCGGTCGTGCGACTCTGTACCCAAACAAAATGTACACCCTTTTTTTTCACACAAACAGAGCATTCTTTGGGTGGTATTTGATCACCTCTGCAGTTTAAATTTTTTGAGCTATAAACAAAAAAAGCTAAAATTTTGTCGTGGCACTGCGACATTTTGACAGATAGATCGGACACTTTTGACACTTATTTGAGACCAATTGATATTTATATAGTTATCAGTGCTATGAAAATGCACTGATTAGTGTATAAATGTCATTGGTGTGGAAGGGGTTAGCACTAGGGGCGATCAAGGGGTTAAATGTGTTCCCTGTGAGATGTTTCTAACTGTGGGGTGAGTGGACTGACTGGAAGAGGAGAAAGATCGCTGTTCCTAAACACTAGGAACAGCAGATGTCTCTCTGCTCCCCTGTCAGAACGGGAATCTGACATTGACAGACCCCTGTTCTGGTTCTCTGTGGAGCAATCACGGATAGCGTGCGCCCTGTATCGTTCTTAAAGCAGCCGACATACACCTATGGCGATTTGCGCATGCAAGTCATCCTGTCCTTAAGCGGTTAAGGCATCCACCCAAGCATGTTATTTTAAGGATTAGTCTATATTTACTGATACTCTTTAACCTCCCTGGCGGTCTTCACGTGTGTGGCACGGGGTGAGATTTTTAAGCTAATATCGGTAACCCCGTGCCACACACGCGCTTACCTCGCTGGATGCAGAAAAAGTTTACTTACCTTTTCTCTGCGATCCAGCGATGAATCCCCGCAGTACACGGCGGGCGGATGTCCGCCTGATGCTGTGTGTTCCGCCGATTCCCTTCCCTGCGAGCGTCGCGACGTAGGGGGGGAACGGCGCCAAATTCAAAAATGTAAACAAACACTATACATACAGTACACTGTAATCTTATAGATTACAGTACTGTATGTAAAAAATACACACCCCCCATGTCCCTAGTGGTCTGCCCTGTACACTACATGTCCTTTTATATAATAAAAACTGTTCTTTCTCCCTGCAAACTGTAGATTGCCCATAGCAACCAAAAGTGTCCCTTTATGGCAAAAATTGTTTTAGAGCAGCTAAAAAACAGCGATAATAAATCAGAATCACTTGCAGAATTTAGCGATAGCGATTTATGGGGAAATTCGTCATAAAAAAAAAAAAAATGACAGCAAAAATTCTGCAACTGAGCAAATTTCAGTGATTTTGATTTGATTACATTATTGAATAATTTTTACTATAATTATATTATCATTTGTGATCATTTTTTATAATTATTTATTATATTATAATTTTTAATTAAAAAAAAAAAAAAAAAATCATACCCGGGATGCCTATTAGACTCTTGTTTGAATAGATTTAAGTGAGTTATTCCTAAGAATTACAAGCCTACAGTATAAAACGCCAAATTCCCTTGCAAATAATGGTACCGCTTTTAGCACCTAAAATCTTAAAGAATCATACCGCCAGGGAGGTTAAGTCCCAAGTAAAGACCTGCTACTTGATGAACAGTATTCTTAAAAAAAAAAATGGCATTGGTACATAATCCCCATGGCAGTGCCCAGCTGCCCACGTCCTTCTTAACCATAAGCTTGCAAATTGGACTTAAAAAAGGCCAGAATTTTTTTTCGATTCTGCTCCCAAGGACTTTAGTGGGGCTCAGGTGTGTTTAGGGTTTGCTGATTTTTTTTGAGTGTCTGGTGAATGTCCAGAAAACCAAACGTTGCCCTATTTGCTCATCACTAGTTACAACCAGTTTGATCAAATAGCAGTTGAAGCAAGCAGAATAGAAGACCATGTCCTGTATAGTATCCTAAGTAGGTAAAAGTTCACAGCTATTATACTTATTTACTTTATACACAGAAATGAATATGTATAAATAATTTTTCTTCTTCTTCTTTTTCTTCATCTTATTTTCAATGATTTCAAAATTTTCAGCACTGAGAGAGCATAAGCCAGCACCATTGAATGTTGTAAACTGCAAGTGCAGGGGTAAGGATTTTAACAAATAGTTTACAGGAGAATGTGTATTTTATTGTGTACCGTGTGCTAAAACTAAAAAATACTGAGGATTCTGTTGGTGTCTGCTGCCCTCTGTTGTCTGTAGTTGTAAGTAGTTGTGCGTATTAATTACCACATGGTTAGTTGGTTATATTGGTTAAAGACAGGTTACTTCCTTTCCTAAACCTGCTAGCTGGGTCAGAAATCCAGACTGGAGGACTAGGGTATTTCTAAAGGGCAGTTTCCAGGAAGTAGACAAAGAACTGAGCAAAATAACCTTAGACACTTAGGGCTGTGCTTCACCCAGACCCAAAGCAGAGACTATTAGGCAACTACTCCTATGCGCTAAAGTTGCACACATCTTCTTGAGTGTTTACCCATATCCTTGTGACAAATGTATGTTTGTCCGATTGTTATTATCTCACATGCACAATAACAGGTTTATGTATGTGTGTAGAGGTCACCTTTCAGTATTTGAGTAGACAAACCTGAGTTTATATGCAGCTCCTTTTATTACAGTTGTCCCTTCTGGTCTGGGATTATATAGCTAGTTTTATCTCAGGGATCAATAATCAGCATAGTTTAGAGAAAGGTTAAGCATCCAACAGCCACTTGATATTTAGAGGTCTGCCTGACAGATTAGAAGCTACTAGTGAATAAGGCGCAGAGTAGATAGTAGTAGTAGTCTAACTCTGAGTTCCAGTTCTACACCAAAGTTGGTCGGTTGGTGAGAGTCTGTGTTCCAGGCTGGTTGAACAAAGGTCAGAGGCTCTTCCCATCACCTGATCTTGTCTTCGGGTCTCCGTCACAAAGACAGGTACAGCATCTCGATCATCCTCAGAGGCCACTGTAACTGAACTTTGCTGCACCATTTATCTGGAGGTATCTCTGTTAATAACTATATATACCCGGTTATAGGTGCACTATTCCATCAGGAGTCTTGTTCAGCCCTTTTGCTGATAATAACTGTTTGTACATCGAATGTACAGCATGTACTTTTGTAAATGTTTTTTTTATGTAAAGCTTGTACTCTTTCCATATTGGTGTGCATTTTTTATACATCTATATATTTACAGTTAATGTTATATAGTGGTTGCAGTAGTTCCTTTGCTCCCAATTACTTTGATTAGGTTACTGGTTAATTTACCAGGAAGGTTATCCCTTCTGTTCCCAGTGGCCCTGTGCTGGGTGGAGGCACTGCCAACTTTATTATCAAATAAACTCTTCCACTTAGTAAAGGTTCTGGTTCTCTCATTTACCTACAGATTGTCGTGGCACTGCCCGAGGCTACAAGGGGCCCCATCAGAGTTGCCACTCTCAGTAAAACCAGGGACAGTATGTTAAAATCTGTGTGTTTTTTTTGCACCTGTCCCTGAAATGTCCGATATCGACATCCTTTTGGTGTAAAAATCCAAAGATTATAGATTCTCCGCCTCTCCACTGACTCCTCAGCCATTGGGAAAACAGTTTACCTGCTCCTTTTCCCAGCACGGCTTCTTTGACTTAAGAGCAGGAGATGTCGACTGCTGGAGGACAAGAGAGGGAGGCAGTAACAGCCTTCAGTGGGGGAAGGACCGTTACCCTGGTGGAGATGGGGGTGTTTTCTCTAGCAGCGCTCCTGAGGATGTTAGATCGATTTTGCGTGTGAGAAATGCGCTGCTTCTGGAGGAAGGACATGTCCTGAATGTTTTCCCCAATCTCTGCCACATCTCCCTACTCATTACCTGCTCACCAGTACACAGGCACATCATCCTTCTCTCCTGCATTACCCCCTAATGTGTCTGGGAGCTGCTGGGGCACCACAAGTACCAGCATGCCAGGAGATAGGGGGCAGCAGCAGTGTATTTCATCAGTCTGGTTTTTAGATTAAAATTGCTGACAGCTGGTGTGTGTGTGTCTCTGTATGTATGTATGTATACTGTGTGTGTGTGTGTGTGTCTGTATGTGTGTGTATATTGTGTATCTATACTCTGTGTGTGTATTACGGTTGCCACCTGTACCTGTGTCCGGGTATCAGGCGGACCGAAACCCGGACACCTTTTTCAGACCAGACTGTGGCTCCCCAAGTAACTAAGATAGTCACATGCAAATCTGTTGCCGTCTGAGAGCTGCAGTGGCAGATTTGGCATCACTGGGAGTCAGTGTGATGATGTCAGGAAGAGTAATCTGGCCACACCCACCATTCGCTGTGGCATGCTATTCGCACCGCATTATTACTCTCCTTGGGGCACCCAAAGGTGTCCTAGGCCGCTAAAGTGTTCGGGTTTGGCTTGAAGAAAGGGTGGCAACCCTAGTGTATATACTGTGTGTGTATACTGTGTATGTATACTCTGTGTGTGTATACCTTGTGTGTATACTGTGTATGTACAGGATACTCTGTGTGTGTATGTATACTTTGTGTGTATACTCTGTACCTGTGTGTCTGTTTGTATGTATACTGTGTGTGTACACTCTGTGTCTCTGTGTGTGTGTATGTATACTGTGTGTCTGTGTGTATGTATACATGTGTGCCCACTGCCACTCAACAGAAGTTGATCTAATAAACGACTTCTGTTGAACAGACATGGCGGTTACCAACAGAATGCCTAGGTACATCTAACTACAGTATATATGATGTACAAAATAGGGAAGACAGAAAGTTGGGTAAAACTGGAGGTGAAAAAGGCAGATGAGAAGGGGGATCCAAAACTGGGTAAGGGAACAAGTGAGAGGAGGAACAAGACAACAGGGTACTGGGTACAAAGTACAGGGCAGGAGTAAGATCAGAATTACTGGCAGCAAGATCTGGCAGCAGCAAAACACTCGGCAAATGGCACCAAAATGGAGGACCTAAATACTTTCCCAGCAACCAGTATCAGGTGGAGACTGATTACTGGTAATTGCTGGCTGATGGGAGACAACCAGTGGTGGACACTGGAAATACAACCCTTAGAGATCCAGTTAGTGAAGGCAAAATGTTGCAAGTGGGTTCATAGACACCAATAAAAAAACTGACAACATTTTGAACAGTTCTCGCTTTTTTCAGTACTAAAAACAGTTTGGCTGCATTTGGGCTTTCAATACGAAAATGGAATTGTATAAATGAGGCAGTCTCTAGCTGTGTATAATTTAATAAATGTTTGGGCAGGCAGGTACCGCTAAAAGATTTTGTAAGCAACATCGAAAGACAATCCCAGAAAACTGATAAGTAAAGCTATGCCTTCCCAACCCATACAATCAAGTAGGTGCCCATGCTGTGCTATGGACTCATTATGTTTTTAAACTTGTAGGTGTTTATATAACTGCTATTTCATTTGTCCTGTAAATGGAAAATCTATCAGCATGCTACTAAGGTAAGTAAGCTTTTAGTAAGCACTTACTCATATTTAGAAATATACATAATCATTGGAAATGAATACATTCAGTAATATTTTGACCATAGTAGGACATTTTGTAAAAACTTTTTATTAATTAATAGATCGTGTCTGCGATCATATATTGTATGTTACTATACCGCATACCTGTGAACTGTAACTCCATGTGAGTAATTAGGACTCAATAATTGTTTGGTAAAATTTCTTGTCAATTGATATATACGTTTTAATTATAGCTAATTGGTGTTCTGTATAAAATATATTTTTCAGACATATAGATGCATCATCCCTTGAAGAAGTGGCTTTGCACCAGGAAACGCACAGGCTTTGTAGGATGCACCCAATGATCTACTATATCCAATTATTGCATTCAGCTGAATAAAGATAATATCCTTATATGGATCTTTATAAACTTTCTGGACAAATTATAAAAATCATATGGAGTTTTAATTTATAATTGGTAACTGGAATGCATTGCTATATCAATTTCTATGTATATACAGTATGAGAATTGGATCTATCTAATACTATTATGTCCCTGCGGACAGGGAATGGCCAAGGCTGCAGCTCATTGGAATACAAAAAAAACAGGATTTCAGGTTAGAGATGAGGGGGTGACAGTATAGATGACATTGGTTCCCGGAAAGTGTAACTCCATTGATTTAGAATGTAAGCATGAATACACCATGTCCATTATATATATTATTTGTTCAACTATATCATCTTTATCTGTAGGTACTGTTTGAATAAAGATCTAATGCTTAGTGTACTTACTTTTTCATAAGACTGTATATACAATACAATGTATTCACCAAATGATACATAATTGAGCTGTCAATTGGAATGGAGGAGATCAGAGTGCAGCTTGAGGGGTGTTGCCCTACAATGTTAAGGAGCATTGATCTTTGTGTTAGAAATAACATACTATACTAAGGGGTCTATTTATGAAAGTTTTCCTACAAGATTCCCACAACTTGCACCCAAGATACTTCACATATTTTTTTTATGATGGGATTGTGTGAAAACATTAATAAAAAGACCTCAGAGTGTTAACCCCATTTTAGGGAAGGACTATTTGTGAGATTTCTCTGTGAAGATCGTTTGGGGCTAAGTTTGCTTATGTTGTGTGTTAACCCCACTTGTGGACCACCCACTGTACATATACAGCAGCATGGTTGCCGCTCTGTGCCAGATCACGTACCTAGTATATGATCTGACAACTTCCGGGTCTGGGGCGCTCGTGCGAGCCGCTGGTGATCCGCTCTCACTGTGATCACACACAGCAGGAGCCCAGCTGCGGGTACCACGGACTCAATGTCTGCCGGCACCTGACAATAATATGAGACACAAAGCAGGAACATGGATCTTTGCCTTCCCCTAGTCAAAGCACCTCCCCCACAGTGTGTAAGTACAACCTAGGCACGTGGTTAACCTTTTGATTGCCCATGATGTTAACCATTTCCCAGCCAGTGTCATTAGTACAATTTTTTAGCATCAGTCACTGTATTAGTGTCACTGGTCCCTAAAAAGTGTCAGATGTGTCAGTTAGGTGTTCAATTTGTTTGCCGCAATGTCGCAGTCCTTTTATAAGTCACTGCTCGTCGCCATTACTAATGAAAAAAAGGAAAAATCTCATAGTTTGTATGCGCTATAGCTTTTTTGCAAACCAATCAATATACGCGTATTGGGATTTCTTTACTGAAAATATGTAGCAGAATATATATTGGCCTAAATTGATGAAGAAGTTAGATTTTTAAAAATGTTTTAATTGGATATGTTTTATAATAGAAGGTGAACAATATTGTTTTCTTTTTGAAAATTGTCTGTCTTTTTTTGTTTATAGCGTAAAATATAAAAACCACATCAAATACCACCAAAACAAAGCTCAATTTGTGGAAAAAAAGACATACATTTTATTTGGGTACAGAGTCGCACGACTCCGCAATTGTTAGTTAAAATAACGCAGTGAGGTATCGCAAAAAAAGGCCTGGTCAGGAAGGGGGTAAAATCTTCCGGAGTTCAAGTGGTTAATTGATGCCTTTTGGCTATTACTTGTGCAATAACATAAAAGTACCTGTGCCCTACAAAGAGATGACGAGAAGTGGCTTTGAGGGATCGGTTGTGCACTCGAGAAGAAGGCTGCGGATCAAGGAATAACATGTGAAATGTTGCTTTTAATGTTCCCTCTAGATGGGAATTTATTGCTTTCAGTGTGGGACAAGGGTGTTTTTTTTCCTCAGAGTGTTGCCCTACATTCCCCCAGCCTCTATTGATATGTTTTATCCCCCCACACCTGGCAGCTTTTTTGTCTACTGTCTCTGGACTCGCTCTTCCTTAGCTCGCTTCTGTCTCTAAAGAGTTCTATGAGGTGCCTGATAAAATAGACATTTGCAGTGAAAATAAAATACAGATTCATGAGAAATAAAAACTAAATAAAAACGAAGTTAAATATCCTTTCATGAAAAAATATAAGTGTGGCTCCAATATCTATGTGATATTAATGTTTGTGATTAGAATATTTTGATGAGGAAATTATGAGGTAAATTAATGAACACAGTTATATAATCCATACAGCTTGCTGAACTGACCCTAATATCAGGGAGCTGGATCGTGCATAAATGTGAAGCTTTTAAAAGCAGATAAATGACACTTCAAATTTCACAATGTGTTACTAATGACAAACTATAAAAAAAAATATATATGTATAATATATGTATTAAGCCTAGAAATATCCTTTGGGCTTTCTCTGACTAAGCTATAGCCCAGATCTTCTTGGTTTTTTAATTACAACAATCTTTACAACATCATTAATGTTTTCCTTAAAGTACACCGCTCTACTGTACATCATGGGGAGATTATAATGAGAAATTGAAGCTGATACTAGAAATCTGCAAGCCTTTTTTAATATGGCCTGGGAAAAACTACATAATTTAACCTGGTTTTTCTCAGTGAACTTAGCACCTACTGCACAGAGAAAGAATATTTTATGTTTTGAAACAACTTGTAAAGCCTTAGAGTCGGTTCACACTCCAGCGGCACGACTCCGGGGGCGGCTCTGCAAGGCGTCCTGAGGACGACTTTAGAGGCGACCTGCAAAACGACTTCTGTATAGAAGTCAATGCAGGTCGCCTCGAGCCGCCCCCTAAAGTCGTATAGGAACCTTTTTCTAAGTTGGAGCGACTTGCGTCGCTCCTATTAGAATGGTTCCATTGCCTTCAATTGGACGCGACTCGTCAGGCGGCTGAGCCGCCTACCGAGTCGCCCCAGTGTGAACCGACTCTTATGCCGCGTACACATGGTCGTTTTTTGCTATGAAAAAAAACGTCGTTTTTTAAAACGTCATTTAAATTGATCGTGTGTGGGCAAAATGTTGTTTTTTGTCTTCAAAAAAACGACCAAAAAAAAATTCCAACATGCTTGAATTTTTTGTGTCGTTTTTCAAAACGTCGTTTTTTGTTTCACAAAAAGTCACCGTGTGTAGCAAAAACGTCGTTTAAAACGACGTTTTTCAACCCGCGCATGCCCAGAAGCTAGTTATGAAGCGAGCTTCAATGGAAAAGAGTGGTGAACGTAACCTCGCTTTTTGTGAAAAAAACGATGGTGTGTATGCAACATTGTCTTTGAAAAGTGACGTTTCAAAAACGTCGTTTTTTACTTTACAGAAAACGTCGTTTTTTTTCATCACAAAAAATGATCGTGTGTACGCGGCATTAGGATATCCAAAGCAAGTCAGTAGCGAAAAATGTAACAACATTTTTTTTTTTTTGGAAAAAAATCATAAAAGATGGTCATAATAACTCCTAAAATTATCACCTTATCCCCTTAAGGAGTTAAAAAAAAGTATGCAGACAAGATTTCACAAAGACTCAGTAATAAATTATTAAGTAATGTTTGAAGCATAACTGTATATAAAGGCCTCATTCACATGGCAGCAAAAATGTAATTTAAAGTATTTTTTATTTACAGGTCTAAGGGCGGCTGCATTGTTTTTAATGGAGACATTCACACAGCTGCATAAACATGCACTGCATTCAGATCTACAACACACAATCCGTAAATTTGCATCTGAGGCATGTGTATACACGTACACTATTGAAAAAAAGAACAGGACAATTTTATTACATTAAAAAAACTGATCTATTTAACCAAAAAAATGTATCTTTTGTTCCTTGCGTAACCATCAGTAATATTTTTATAGCTAAGTTATGGCTATATGAATGTAGACAAATAGATTATTAAGCAGTGCCAGGCCTCATGCACAGGGGTATAAAAATGAAGTCGCTTTTAAAGTCATCTTGCGTTTTTGTTTTTGCCTCTGAAAGCAGCTTTAGGTTAACTAATAATAAATATGTTGTGCTTAATGCATGCAAATGCACATTGGAGCTGATTTACTAAAGCCAAATATACTGTGCAGTTGGAATTGCACTTTAACCACTTCAACACAGGGCTTTAAAACCCACCTCCATACCGGGCCTATTCTGGCACTTCTCTCCTACATGTCCAAATCATAATTTTTTTGCTAAAAAATTACTCAGAACCCCCAAACATTATATATGTTTTTTTAGCAGAAACCCTAGGGAATAAAATGGCGGTCATTGCAAAGGTATTTGCAGAATAATTTCTCAAATGCTTTTTTTTGTAAAAAAAAATGGTTTCATGAATTAAAAAATAATAAAACAGTTAGCCCAAATTTTTTTGTAAAATATGAAAGATGATGTTACACCGAGTAAATAGATACCTAACATGTCATGCTTTAAAATTGCGCACACTCATGGAATGGCACCAAATTTTGTTACTTAAAAATTTCCATAGGCGACACTTTACATTTTTTACAGGTTACCAGTTTAGAGTTACAGAGGAGGCCTAGTGCTAAAATTGTTGCACACGCTCTAACGCGACACCTCACATGTGTGGTTTGAACAACGTTTACATAGGGGGGACTTACGTGTGTGTTCGCTTCTGAGCGCGAGCTACCAGGGACAGGGGCGTTTTAATTTTTTTTTAATTTTTTTTTTTTACACTTAAAAAAAAAAAAAATGATCGCTTTTACTCCTATTACAAGGAATGTAAACATCCCTTGTAATAGGAATAGTGTGTGACAGGTCCTCTTTAAGGAGAGATGCGGGGTCAATAAGACCCCACATCTCTCCTTCAGGCTGGAAAGAATGAGATTGTGAAAAAAAATTCACAGATCTCATTCTTACTAGCCGCAATTGTGGTTTGTTTACTAACGGGTACCCGGGCGTGACACACATTGCGCCCAGGCCTCCGACGGTCATAGAGATGACTGGTGGCCATCTGGTCACCAGTCATCTCTATGCTGCACATCCGGTGGACGGCGATCATCTCTCCGGGCCCCCGATGGTACGGGAGAGCCCGGAAAAACACCGGATGGCGGCGGGAGGGGGGATGTCCCCTCCCGCCGCCTATAAAAATGCCGCTATGATCGTTCTTACGGTGCGCGGGATCGCCTCCAAAAGAAAATTATATCTGAATGATGCCTGCACCTAGAGGCATCATTCAGATATAATTTTCTTTCGGAGGCAATCCTGCGCACCGTAAGAACGATCATAGTGGCGTTTTTATAGGCGGCAGGGGGGGGGGACACACATCCCCCCCTGCCGCCGCCATCCGGTGCTTTTCCGGGCTCTCCCGTCCCTCCCTGCACAAAGTACAGGACGTCATATGATGTCCACCCGGGATAACAGATCCCCTTTTTGGACGTGATATGACGGCGTGTGTTTTTAAAGTGGTGAAGTGCACTGCAAGTGTAGTTACTCTAGACCTGAGGGGAAACTCTAAAATGAGGGGAAGCTCTACTGATTTCTATCATCCAATCATGTGCAGCCAAAAATGCTTTTTTTTTCCCTTTCAGATCTAGAGCAACTGCACTTGTGGGTGCACTAGCAGCGCACAGACTTTTTACCTTTAGTAAATCAACCCAAATATGTCATTTACAGGTGTATTTTGGAGTTGAAGTGTAAATAAATGCCCAAACCTGCAGTCAGAGAAGAGCTTTAAGAATAATTTACACCCGTTTGCACGTAAATGTGTCTAAACGTGCATCAACACACGCATTTGTATGTAAATTTATACCTGTGACTAGAATAAATAAATGTTCCAGACAATTTACACTCATGCTTCAAAACGCCATACGCATATAAACACACCTAAACACACGTACATGCACATTAGAGGCATTTTTTTCTCCCAACTTCTGACAACATATTTGGAGCATAAAATCATCCGCCCTTGGGCATGTAGCCTTAGGCCTCATGTACAGAGCTGCTGGTAAACGGACGTTTAGGAGCAGTTGGGCATTCTTTTCAGCTACCCCTGAACTTTCTTCTATGTTATCTTATCAGTACATGTACACAGGGTCGTTTATAGTTGTTTCTAAGCAGTTGAGTTTAGAAGCTTTTTTTGGAACGCAAAAAAATGGGTTCAGATGGATGTTCAGAGGCATTTGAAATGCCAAATGCCTGCAACAGCTTGTAAACGCTGCTAAACGCGCTAATTCGCATTTAGCAGCATTTCGTTTACAGACCTTTTTCATTTAAAAAAAAAAAAATATATATATATTTTTACAAATGCTTCTAGACGCAAACACGGCTAAACGCGACTAAACACGGCATGTAAACGTGGCTAAACGATCGGTTTCTAGCTGTAAAGTTAAATCGTTCAGGAGAGGTTGAACGACATCCTGTGTAAATGAAGCCTAAGAACAACTGCTAAGTGTCAAATGTTGTTACTGCAGCTTTGTTGATATACAAATAGCTCTGACAAGCTGGTCACTGCACAGTTGAGTCTTGTCTTAACCAGTTTTTCAAAGCACTTGCGAATTTCAATCCTTTTTCCACTGCTGTTAGATTCTGCCACCAAGAATGAACATAGCTAGCAAGTGCATCCACTACCTTTCAGTTCTAATTCCTTTTAAAGTTTTGTGCTGTACTTCTTACAGACTGCCCGCTCTCCCCCGCTCCTCAAAAGTGCCAGTTCTCTAAGAGGAGCGCGGGACGAGTCCTTAAAGCAGAACTTCCTCTTTGGGTGGAGCTCCGCTTTATTGTTCAACATTTGGGTGAACATCCTAACAGTGAATGTTTGGTCTAAAACAACATTTGGACTGAACACTCAGCTCATTGTTAGTCCAAGAATACATAATTGCCAGACTGGCATTTTGTATGAGTATAAGTATCTTCTTTTTTTTGGGAGTCTGTGTGTATTTTTTTGAAGTTCTTTGTGTATGAGGTGACCTTAACCCTCCCTCCCTGGAGTTTATTAACCGTAATAAACTCTGTTGAACTGTCTTTAAGTGACTGATGCCCATGTGTTCAAAACCCCACTAAAAATAAAGGACTCAACCCTGAGGTGAAATGCTAGCCGACTCAACCATTGGGGGGCCCTAACTGCTCGTAATGGGCTGTTCTATCTTTAAGCTGGAGGAATTTCCGCCTATACCTTTAAGTTCTATGGAACAGAGCATGCTGCAGTAACATAATATGAGAGATTACATGTGATAGCACTACACAGAGTTGTTGGTCGGCTTTTCTTCTGGTCTGACTGTGATAGCTACATTTTTCCCCATGTTGTGCCCCATCTGGCATTCTGTCCTCCTCATTTTCCACAATACTATCCCATCTGCAGCATGTTGTTTGTTTCTACTGACCCTGGTTTCAACAGTAAAGGCACATTTCCAATTATAAATACGCCATTGCCTGGCATTTTGATAGGAATGTGGTAATGGCATGTATTTCCCACTGAGATTTACTTCCTCTTACACACCACCTATAGCCTATGGCTGATGCAAACAATTACACTACAGGGGAAAGAGTTAGAAAAACTCCTGTGACTTTTTATGTACAATTCAATTGTTTAAATACTTTTGAATCTACCAATACAGAATGCAGTGCAGGATTTCTTGACCCTCCTGTTTGTATTGCCAGTGGTTATGGCATCCTAGCAGCCACTATCCTGTTGTATACAAGCTGGCTGGCATCCAAGGAGGCATCATTGACCAAATTGTGACAATGACATCAAACAACTCTTGGCCTTGTCTGGATCATCTTACATGAAGATTGACAAGGATCTGTATTGTTTGATGGCGTGATTGATGATGGATATACATCACAGGACATGTTTTTTTTTTTTTTTTTTTAGATTAGTACATTTTTTTAAATAAATGACCTGTTTGTTTGTTTTTTTGTAAGTGAGTACCAGTGTAACCATGGTACCCCTTACTTGTTCACATGGTAGAAGCAGTATCTGGAGAACCCTTTATTTTCAATGATGGCTTCCAAATTCTATAAAGCCTGCAGACCCCTAAAGCTACCAGACCAAGAATAGCCTCTATGTACTGATCAACATGGGGCAAGCTGCTTTACCATTGGGGGTCAGACAAGCTGCGTGCTCACATAAGTGTCTGGTATAGGTTTGGGGGGGCGGCCTAATCTTTTCTCCTTTTTTTTTTTGGGTGGAATTTCTCACTAATATCGATATCAGTGCCACAACTTTTTAATTTTTACATTGTGTGCAGTCCCCCTTTAAAATTTTTACTAGACCCTCACCTACAGTACAATAAGAGTCTGGTATAGATGAAGAGATTCCCTACCTGCTCTACACAACAAAGCCTATGGAAAATGTGATATACCAGCAATTTATATACAACTGTGCCCCTTTACAGGCAATTTTAAGGAAAAACTAAAGTAAAAAATACCACTGCTTCAATGGTCCAACATTCTTGAGGTCCCCCGCTGCTCTGGCATCTTCTACCTGGCTTCTTCCAGGTGCCAATCTTCAGCCACATGCGCAGCAGTGCAGTCATCAGTACACACAGGCAATGTGCCAGGATATAAATTAAGCTGCGCATGAGCAACTCAGTGTACATCTTACAGAAGACTGTGAGCAGGCAGTTAGGTTCATTTTATTGCAGAAGAGCCATTGCATGCAAGAGAGAGCATGCCAGTTCCCAGTTTTTACTTTTTAGACTTTATAGACTTTACTTCCACTTTGGACATTTCTAAAGTTTCACAGCCAAACTGTATTTTTTGTATTGGTACTTGTCTCCCAGTGGGCAGTGCACATTTCCCAATGCCTTTTTTTTAAAACCCCCTTGCCTATTAGCCCTCAAAATAGCCTGTATTTATTATAAAGATTTGGCTCCCATTGACTTTTTGTGAATTTTAAATTGATATTCAGGAGGTTTAGTCCTGTGAATCAAACCCATGTACATTTGGCTCAACTGAACTGCTTTGCTCTCCTTCATTCCTAACTCCTGCTGTGCTTCACTAACTTTACACTGATCAGCTTTTGATCTGCTTCATTTAATTCCCAACCATGATCAACAAATATTTTGCCTCTTCACCCTTCACCCATGATCAGCTGAAAGGTGATCCTAGGTATGTCATGATCAGCTCCTGGCCTTCAATACACAGCCCCCTGCTCCACAATCAAGGTCTTCCCCCCATAATCATTTTCGTTTAGAAAAACCATACATGTACTTCTTTGCTGACTGCATTGTATTGATGCACCTCTCTGCTGACTGCCACCATAGCAGTAGCGTATTTAGGTTTGTGATGCCCTAGGCCTGACTAAACTCATGCACCCCCTAATTTAAATATGGTCCACCCCTTCCTGTCAAGGCCACACCCCTTGCGTTCTAAGACCCACCCTGAAATTTTCGAGTGGGGACACTAGTTCTGAGGGCAATGGATTCCCTTAATTTGCATAGATTTCCTCTCACGTCCTGCAATGGGATATGGATGGTAGAAAATAAACTCACAGGGGCTATAACCCTCCCTTACCTTATCCGAAATGAAAAAAAAACCACAAAGTGCTGACTATAGTCCTACTTTAAGTACAAATTTCTGATAATTTTATGGAGAGGACTAAGAAGATATAACCATGCCAATGGAGCAGCAGAAAACATACAGCACAGTAAGGAATGGGTGTGGTCCAGGATGATAGGACAGTCAAAATAAGAAGCGCTTTATTGGGGCCCTAGACTAATTTGTCTCAGCCCAGTCCGCCCCATAAGACTGGCGCTATACTGACAGTGTAGCGCAAGCCAGCAGGGACCCTTTCTGTGCTGTCCCCCTGAAAAGTGTTTCCCTAGGCCTGGGCCTTGTCGGCCTAGGCCAGGATACAGCGTTGCACCATAGTGATACATTATAGCACTGACCGCCACTGCAATCGTATGCTACACAGTGTTCTCAACCCTGTGCACAAGTACCCCCAACAAGCCATGTTTTCCTTTGTCTTGCATAGGTGCTTTAAATCAGAGTCAATGGCTTGGTATTTTGGACAGCTATTTTATCTAAGAGAAATACTTGAGGACAGGTTGCTACACAACTGGGTGCTACACAACTGCCCACCACTTTACCTTGCACCTCTTCACTGACCACCACCAATGTAATGACCAATGATCTTCACCATTTTATTCTGCTTAACACATGGGCACACTTTAGCTTAATGTAAAAAAATTGAGTTAAAACAAGGAATCAAAAGGATCAGGGCAGTTTCTGTACAATGACATTCATCAGACTGCCACTTTTTGATAAGGTAGAATATAAAGTATTTTCTGCATCTAAAGGGCTGATATGAAACCAAACCACTATTTATGAATCAGCAAATAAAAAAATTGCAAATGCAAAGTACCTTACACTGACTGTTGACTGCTGAAAGTATTCATTATTAACTTGGTTCACAGAGGGTCTTTTAGTCATAAGGGACTGGTAGTGTAATGAGGGGGGCAGTAAAATAAAACAGTCAGGGGAACAGCATATAGCAGCAAGCAATCACTGGTCTTTGCCACTACTTTTTCCTGTGATTAGATGCTCCTTCTTTAAAGCAGGTTTAGACACATTTAGGTAAATTTAGATGCGTTTACATGCATTTAATGTTTCTAATTTGAACCTGGAAACACAGAATTCTATTCTAACTGATTTCACCTAAATTCAGGTAAGAGAATGCTAAATCTAGTGTAGCTGTGCAAGCTGGCCAATCAGCTTCTAACTTCTGCTTTTCAGTAAAGCTTTGCCAACAAATATTGGAAGCTGATTGGTTTCCTTGTAGGGCTGCACCAGATTTTGCACTTTCCAGTTTTAGTAAATCAACCCCTTAGTGCTAATGGCACTGGTAAAAAAACATTGCATGCATTTAAATGTATTATAAATGTCCTCAAAACACATGTAGCGCCCTTATACTTTCAGTTAGGACGCTATTTAAATTCAGAGGGGGATGAGAGAGTTATATTGCTCTCATCCATGTTTATTTGTACAAATTGTTCGGGCTGGGCTCCCTCTGGTCCCATTCTGTGTTCAAGGGATACACTTCGATTCTTTGGTTGACAGGTGGCGCCAGGGGGTCCAGGCGGAAAGCACCTTTCCCCAGCAGTCAATTAGAGGATGTTCTCCCTCGCGGGGCATGCTGCGGGAGGGTATTTCTGGGTTGCTGCCATTTTTGGTCGGGGTCTTCTACCCGGGTCTCCTACCCGCAACGGGTTGCAGGTGCGGCACCCACCTTTAGGGTGTGCGCACATCACGGGCACCGCTACTATGGCCCCCCTGGCCCGGGCACACATGCAACGCGGAGTTACAGACTCTGAGCCCTCCTGGCTGAGGGCAACTAAAGTCGCAGAGGGGCCCCAGTGACTTACTGGGTCCTCACACCTAGAGAGCGAGATCCCAAGCTGGAAGTGCTGTTCAGTGGGGAGTCGGTCTAAGGTGAGCCCAGAGGCAGGTGATCCTACAAGACTCGGACAAGCCATCGGGGATCTGGGTGACCGAATACTGACAGGTTGTATGCTGCAAACTGTTAGTCAGTGGCCTCAAATCATTGACTGAGGGGATTTTACTCTACACTTTAAGCACCTGATTATTGGGCCGGTGGCAGAGGCCTTCTACTGAGAATTGGGCCGGTGGCAGAGGTCCTCTACTGAGTTAAATCTAATAGAGCCAAGTCGGTGGCAGAGACTTGTTCCTTCTCAGTGATATCAAGTGACGCTCTGGCTGCCAGGTCTGTGAGAGGGATCTGTCCAGGGGCACTATACCCACTCCGGCTGGAGTGGCGACAAAGCGAGTATAATTATTGGAAGCAAGACTGCTTCTCTTCTACTATCCATAGCCTGAATCTGCAAATTTCTTCTTTTCACCAACCTATCCTATCTACCTCAAGTTGACTGTTGGTCGTGTTGGACCAGGAAATAAAAGCATTGAAAACGTCAACTAATTGCCTGAACATTCCGTCACTGCTCTCATTACTGCCATCACCCCTATACACATCGCAGGGTAACTTAAATACGCCGATCCCAAAACAAACCAGCGGCTTCTTCGGGGGTGAGCGCTACACACATATAGATGTAGACAGTGCCAATGTGAATGAGGCCTAACTAGCAAAGCATCAGTAACACAAGCTTGCTTCTAATCTAAAAAGTTCAACAATAGCTGTTTTTAATCCACTTGTTTGTGAAAAAAAATAGTAAAATACCTAAAATTAAAACATACATGACAAAATCCACAAGAAAAGAGACAAAAAAAAAACAAACAAACAAGAAAAAAAAACACCAAGTTTTTACTCCTAAGTCCTTTTTCTTTTTATAGGTTTTTGTAGTACAAATTAAATTACATAACAGAATGGGTTTAATAGTGCCTATTTGAGAAGTGGCTAGCCTCATAATACCAATGTAAAATTCTAATTTACACCATATATTATGGTTGATATGAGATTCAGTCATTGTAGTTCAAGCACAGATTCTTGGGAAGTGATTCCTTGTGCTTTGAGCTTGTATTTTCTAATAGAAAATTACAATGATCAAGATGGCATCTTGATTACAGGTCGCAACTGGGGGGAAGCAATTGCTTGCTAATTTGATTACTTTGTAGCTTGCAGTAATGTGCTAATTAAGTAAATTACGGTGGAAATTAAATGTGTTTTTTTTTATGGTATTACAAAATGGTCATTTGAAATATTTTGCTTTACAGAAATAAAATGTACAACAATTGTTTTCAAATATTGATTGATCACAAGCCTTAAATTTGAGATTGAAAAAAACAACAACATGGTGGAGATTTGATTACATTGCCATGTTGGGGTTGTGGGTTTAAAGAGGTTGTAAACCTTGCATACTAGCTCATTATGAAATACAAACCTCAGAACGATGCCCTGAATCTGCATCAGCACTCCGATTTCACGGTTGGCATCTTCCTCCGATAGTAGTCCTGGGTTTGCAGCTCTGGCACTCTGATTGGCCAAAGCTGCAATAAAGTCACTCCAACGCATGTGAAACAGCACCAGCGGCCCGTAACGGGATGACCCCGCCCATGCAATATAAAAGCTGTCAAATCGAAAAAAAAAATCTGTTTTTCTATTTTTCGAGCCCGTCGTATGGCGTGATTGGCGGTGGATGTATATCGAGGGACAATTTTTATTATTTTTTTATTGTCAAAAACTGTCTCTTGTGGTTTTTACTATTTGACACTTTTGGGTGAATGGGTAGGGGTACAATTTGCCCCTACCCATTCACATAGGGAGTTGGGATCTTTGGGGTCCCTGTTTTTTTTCTTGATTTTTCATCTATTTTGCTGGCAGTTGGCAATACATTACAGCCGCAAGCAAGTTTAAATGACTTTTTTTACTATAGAAACGTCATTATTGCTGCGGCATGTTCTAAATATCACACATATGCGCCACTTTACAGGCAGACTAAGGGGACCTCCCAGACACAAAGGAATATTTAATTTTTATTGTTTCACTTTAAGCATCATTAAAATTACTGCTCCTGAAAAAACAATTGTTTTAAAAACTTTTTTTTTGCATGTGCCCTGGGGCAGTATCTGGGTCCCCATAAATGTTGATGGTAATAACTTCCATATAAGCCTTTAAAATGAGGACATGATTTTTCATGTTTGTGTCTCATAGACTTTAAAAGGGTTTGCATGTTTCGCAAGAACTTTTTGCCTGTTTAAGGTGTTCTGGTGCAAACCGGACCGGGGGGGTGTTCAGTCCATCCCTACTGCTGGATAAAAAAAAAGTGTCACATCAAAAAACTATCAAAAAATATATTTTTTTCTGGTTTTTAATCAGATATAGGTTCAGCTACTGCTGTATTTACACATGAAAAAAATATTACAAAGTGATTCCCAGAGCCACATTAGGCCGCGTACACACCATTTGTCCGCTGTTGGGGTTGTGGGTTTAAAGAGGACAAATTTTAAAGCATGTAAATTTGTTCGCCGGCCTTGCATATGTCCGCTAGTACACTAACTAGCGGACATTGCCCGCACAATGAAATGCGACGCACAAGTTTTTTACCTGCGGTGACGTGGTGGCGAACGACCGCGCTGTCTGCCGGGGATTTTGATCTGATGGTGTGTATCTTAGATGAGTAAGATGAGTATGAGTTTGCATGTGTTTTTGTTGGTTGCTCAGCACTCACATTTGGGGGGGGGGGGTTGTTCGATTGGGGTCACGGACTCCTTTCTTTGTCGACATGCAAAGCTTAAACAACCCCTCCGCTATCCCAAATATTTCCTGTAGTAAACAGAGACTGGCCTCTTTTATTTTTTTAGCCGCTAAATGCATAATTGCAGGAGTTTGGAAGAAATCATCTGTGTCCTTTACCCAAACCAAGCATAACATTTTGCATCTCTGAGATTGTGCTGAATGACAAAGCTGAAAAACAATGGGAAAAATGCCTCGTCACGGATCGGTCGTTTAGAAAGGAACGGGTTAGAATGATCCGGTCTATTCTGCTGAGCATTTCCACTGCAAATCGGACCATCCGGGACCATACAAGGTTTAGGAAAAATGCCTAGCACGTCCACCAATCAGTGGAATGTGTTCCACCCTAAGATGTGGCCCCACATCTGAAGCAGGACCCAGAATGGTCCGGTACGGTTCGCTTTTATGGCACGCTTTCATAATGGAAACACCCAAAATAGCATACTGTACCGAACTGCACCGAACCGATCCGCTCAGTGGAAACGAGGCAATATATGCGCATTACACTGGAGGATTGAATATGGTTCTTATTCTATGGTCTTGGAGAACCCTAGTGTCTTTCTCTGTTCTTCCTTCTCCTTGCTTTACTTTCTCTTTCTTCTTTCCTGTTTTTTTATTGTTACTCAGGTATCTTCTCTTTTTGTATGCACTACTTGAGGCAGAATGTTTTTATTTATGCCTAGGTCGATTGAGCAGATGGACCCAATTTGATATGTATAATACACGCTGTCCTGTTTATAGTAGAGCAGCATGTGTGCCGAATGCAGAGCTAATTTCATTCGGCACTTCCGCGTTCCAGGCAGGAGCGCATGTGGCGCTGGTCGATGACGTCATTTCACAGTCCCGGCGCTGCGTTCCAGCTTGGAACCCATTACAGCGGCAGGCGCCGATTACACATGGCTTAAAATCTGGGGATAGTTTAAAAAATAAATTCCAATTTCTTGAGAGGAAGGGTTTGCACCCCCAAAACACATCCATTGATCACCCATGATGGCAGATAGCACATGTTGACATTTGGCATTGGATCAGGATAGAAATCCCCATTGTGCCCAACAAAATGTGTGCATCTTAAAATTTTGGCTTGTTCCAGGGTGACATCACCCCATCACATGTTTTTCTCATAAGGTTGAACTTTGTAAGTTCCATTGTTTGAAGATATTTGCTTGTTTGTAAAAAGCCTGGTTTTTGTACAAAAAACAAAAAAAAATAATTCAAAAACGCACAAGTTGTGCACATAAAAAAACAAAAGGGGCGACCTGAAAATTACAAAAACGCACAAGTTGTGTACAGAATAAAACCCCAAAAAAGAAAAAACATTTGTGTGGCTTCTTTTTTCTATGCTCAATACCAGTTTGTAGAATTTAAAAAGTGAGGGATTACTGTGCAATTGTGGTTATTTACTAAAACAGAGAAATACATTTGGCACTAGAAGTGCACTAGTTGGAGAACCAGGGAGACAGATAAAAGATACCAAAATAAGAATGACAAACAACTGTATAAATTCCAATGGTCAAATTATTTATTAAATAATATTTCTTTTTTTTGTGGGCCGAATTAGAAAGAAATATGGTCTGGCATAGCAATCGCCTCCCTACCCACGAAGTACTCAACATATTTGTCGCATGCCTCACGAGCAGATTGGGGTGCTTAGCCAGTTCTCCCAGTGTCCAGGCCAGGAAAGGTATCTGAGGGTAGTCCTGCCTCAGGACCAATGTTGGTTAGGTATGACTGGGAGTGCAAGCGTAAAAAATTATGCAAAATGCAACAGGCAAAAACAACGGTGTTCAGTTTATATTCCGCCAGGTGTATGGCTGTCTGGAACAGGTGGAACCGGCTGGCGAGTATCCCAAAGGCATTCTCGACTACCCTCCGGGCTCTGGCCAGCCTACAATTGAAAACCCTCCTCTCCTGGCTTAGGGCTCTCTGGGGAAAAGGCTGCATGAGGTGAGGTCCAAGCCCGAAAGCTTCATCCGCGAGAAAAACAAACGGAAGTCCCTCCAAATTGTCTTTATCCTGTGGCAGTGCCAGACCACCAGACTGTAGACGCTTGGCAAACTCTGTCCGCACGAACACTCCCCCATCAGGCAGCCGGACGTTCTTCCCTACGTCCACATACAAAAATTCGTACTGTGCCGACACCACCGCCATCAACACGATACTATGAAAACCTTTGTAGTTATAATAGTACGACCCCGAACGGGGTGGCGGCACTATGTGGCTGTGTTTCCCGTCTATTGCCCCTTCGCAGTTTGAAAAGTCACACCGCTGGGCAAATTGGGAAGCCACAGTCTGCCATTCCTGTGGCGTGGAGGGAAACTGTGTGGACAAACAAAAAAGAAAATAATACTTTGGCACATAAACATTGCAATCACATTACACAAAACATCCTTGTGCAACATCAGTATAACATTTATTATTGGAGTGAGTATGTTCATGACCAAAAATATAGGCCCAATAGCTGAGTTTAGGCCCAGAAAATAAAAACAGGTAGCATTTTGCCTAAATTGCATGAGAAAAAAAACAACACTGGGACACATTTTAAGGGGGGGGGGGCAGAACTACAATGGAGCAGACAAAAATCAGATTGTAAAAATACTAGGCTAGGTGTGTTTGGGCCTAGGATAGCATGCTGGACAGGTTAGTGAAGGGAAAGATGCATGTAGGCCAAAAAAAGAGCATGGAAAACTTACAACATGTATGGGGACAAAAGGGGACATTCGCAGCATATTCCAATCATGGTAATTAGGGAAAAAAACTAAAACTACAAGACATTAGCATACATTAAAGACATAGATTGTGATGTTAAAGGAGGAAACTTACCTTAATATACTCCTCCTGCATGACTTGTATGATGGCAGAACACGTCTCCGGTATGATGAGCCCAAGCACCTGGGGAGAGATGCCTGTCGACAACTTGAGGTCCTGCAGGCTCCTCCCAGTCGCCAGGTACCACAACGTGGCAATAAGCCTCTGCTCGGCCGTGATGGCTTGGTGCATCACAGTGTCCTGCCTCGTGATATAGGGGGACAGAAGGTTCAATAGATGGTGGAAAACGGGGTCTGTCATCTGGAGAAAGTTTCTGAAGTCCTCAGGATTATTCTCTTGGATTTCCCTAAGCAGAGGCATATAAGAGAATTGGTCACGTTGGCGCAACCAATTCTTGGCCCAGGAACTCCTCCTCGCCCTGTTCCTAGCCAAAGACCTTGAGTGGGTATGAGCTGCAGAAGACAGCCCATACGCAGCACGAACTCTTGCATGCGCACGGCTTCAAACCGGTTGGCTGGTCAGAACGCACTTAAAACAGAAAGCACCCCAAATCCAGCAATACCTGTAAAGAACGCACTGAAAAACAGATACGAGCGGACAGGACGGCACTGCAAAGCAGAAACAAACCGACAGACAGCACTGAATGCCAAATACGAACCCACAAACACACACTGAACCCGAGAATACGATCTGTAAAGCACGGAGACTGAAAGCTTGAATCAGCTCTAACCAAACTTTCACTTACACACGGTAACACGGAATTAGCAAAAACAGACTAAAGGGTGGCGCGTTGTACGTGGTTTATGCGTCCGGGTTCTGACTCGATCGATTAATTAACCGATGTTGTGTAGGCACATCAGACCATCAGTCAGGTTCATCGGTTAACTGACGAAAACGGTCCTTCGGACCATTCTCATCGGATGGACTGATCATGTATACGGGGCCTCAGTGGCAATATTAAAGTTTTGGCAAAAGCTAAGCTGCAACATCAAATAGACCTGTGTGAGCTCACAGCAAGGGGGTCTCCTTCAACAAAACGTGTTCATTGAAACGCCCTGTGGCCAAACCTCACCCAGTTCTCACCCAGTTCTCACCTCTTTACATTACAATGTAAAACGATAGAATGGATTAAGTATAACGGATTAAAGTAGTAGAACTGATTACTCAGCCAGCGAGCAATGCAACAATATAATGAGTATACAACTCTAAACAGATAGTCCATGATTGTTATAGCTATAACTAATTAGGATGGCCTGGCATCCTAGACCAAACTTCAATAAAGGCTCTCGCTAACAGTTCAGGCACTTGTTCGTTGGCATGTGTTGGCGCACTAAAACAACTTGTAATCCAGTAAGGGGTAATAGTAAACTGTCAAAGTTTTGTGGATGGTCAATCCAATAAAATGGATGTCAGCGATCCGCCCTTCCACAAACAAACAGTACTTTCAGGCAAGTGGCCATCTCACCCAACTGGTTTAGGCCTTGTCCCTCTACAACACACCGTTCAGTCAATCAGCAGGCTCCGGTCCTCAGACAGGTCTCAGGGTTACTGGGATATCGTCCGATGGCTCCGGTAAAAGCTCCGTCTCTCCGACTCAAGGCCGTTCCGCCCAGGCGTATGTAGGCCTCAACTGCGGCCTACTTCCCGTGGAGACACTCCTGCAGTGTCCTCCTGGGTTGAAGAGGCAGTCCCGAGAGAGCATGCCAAACATGTCCTCTCCCTTAAATTACCTCCCTCTGCAGGAGGTGCGAAAGGCAAAGCATCTTGGGGTTGCACAGCTGCTCTCTGGCTAATGTAGAACATTACAAGCCAGGGTTTCTCCAACTGAACTCACTTCCCCAACATTCACTGCAGTACCAGAACAGAATGTAAACAACAGGTGGCTGTAACCCAACTCAGCCGCTGGAGGGAGCTGAGATCCTTCATGATTAGCAATTGTAGTCTTTGTATCACAAAGAAAGGGTAATACCCGCTACACAAATACAGCAGTTTACAAGATTTTTTTATGACGCATTTTTATTTTTGCCTGGACTTTAATCTTAAAGCTGTTTCTAATAGTGATTGCTTTAACAACCTTAACTCTGCCACCCACCAAATGATCAAATTAATTAAGAATGAGTTCATTGCATGTCAGATTAAATTCAATATTAAACATTCAGCTGAGAAACTGTATAACAGCAAAGTGATTAACTTGACTCTCATTTACACCTCAGTTTAAGGTAAAATAAAGGAACAGTGTGAAACAATTTAGTTGAAGTGTTTCTTGAAGCAGACCTCTAAATAAAACACAAAATTCTGACTACAAGTAGAGCTCATAAATCAGAAATGTTCACTGTTCAATTTATTGATATGACTTGACTTTCTTTCTTTTGAAGTCTCTCAAGGCAATGATAGTCTATGACACCCTTGACACCTCTTTTCTTAAATTCTCATCAAATCGTATACCCTCAATGGTCCATTGTCCTCATAGGGAAGTGCTATTCTTTTTTTTCATTCAAGTTTAAGTTTATTTTTTGAATAGTCAGTACAATTTAAAGAACAATACAGAATATCATTACAATATGATACACAACCATAAATATCTTATTACACTCTGTTCAATACTTTATCATTCTTAAGCAAAGACCTATCCAAGTGCAAGAGATATAGAAATTAATATAATAACATACGTTTATCGAGAGCAGCAAAACCCAAATGTAGTGACCTCCATCATCCTCTCACCCCCCCCACCAACCCTCCTTTCTTGTCTAGTGCATTAGTGTTATAACATATGTCGTAACTCAAGAGTCCTAGCATCCAAAAAATATAGATGCCAGATGGTTAGGAGATCCCCCGGCCCCCCCAGGACCCCAAACGGAAGCATACTGTGCCCGAGGGGGCAAAACAACCCCCCCACCCACCCTGCACATTAACTCTAAAATATCTATTCAAGACAAATGAGAACGTAAATCCCAAATTATGTAACATCTAACACATCGATCTGGGGAAAGATTAATCGGATTCAATCTACAGTTGTCACCGCCCTTTGTTGAGCATTGGACAATCCTTCATATTTATACTTATATTTATCTAATTACATCTTTTTTGATACCAGCTCAAATGGACTAATAGAGACTAAGATTTAATGCAAGTTATTTAATTTAACTCATTTATTTTTGATCACATCAAAAATCAATCTTCAAGGACTTTATTTATTAGTTTATAATTCAGATGTATCCATTTTTTATTATTTATACCGATATGTATATTAATTTTTCTCACAATATCAAATTGTGTTTCTGAGCGCAACCTTTTTTATTTTATTTTTGTATTTCGTGTATATCACATGTTTAGCGTTGCTGCTGGATACCATTTATTCATTTATGTCACTTTAATTTTTCAAAAACATTTATTCACCTTTAAGCGCGAGAAATTTCCCCCTTGGATAGAAAAAGATTAATCGGAGAACAAAAAAATATCCTCGAAATATTAAAACAAAATAAAAAAATTCAGAGGAACCGACTCCATAACAATCAGTCATTATATAGACTCAAAAAGTCTTAAATACATCTATTACATATTTAAAGATAAGAATGCACCTTTGTGGTAAATAAGTAATTAAAAAAAAAATGAAAAATTAAGAAAGAGGAAAGGAGAGCAGAAAAAGAAGAGAAAACAAGGGGAAAGAAAGAAAGCCTACCTGCCTACATCAATAAACAGCGATTGGTGTTGCCGAACTCTTAGGATGTATGGAAATTCCTAAAAATTGTACCCAGGGTTCCCATATATCATTAAATTTAGTAATTTTGTCTAACATTGAACTAATCATTTTTTCATGCTCCATTATCCATGTTACCTTCCTTTTCATACGTAATATAGATACTGTCTGCTTTTTACAGGCTGCAGCTATAGTAATTCTAGCACCTGTAAGCATAAATAAAATCAGTTTTCTGGTAACCCTGGGAACATGTGGTAGAAATCCATTTAGTAAAGCAATCGCCGGAGACTGATGTATATTACAAACCATGATTTTTTTGTAGAATATTGAATACTTTATTCCAGAATCCTCGGATCCTTGGACATTCCCACCATGTGTGAATCATAGATCCTACTCCCTGGCCACCTCTAAAGCATAGAGTGGAGGATGAGGGATAGATAGAAGCCAATCTCGTAGGAACTAGATACCCTCTAGTAAAGATTTTCACGTTAGCCTCTATAAGTGACGTATTAAGAATGCCCTTCATAGAACTATTAACGTTTTCACACCAATCCTTCAGATCCCACTCCCATGCTAGCATATGGGGTAGTTTATTAATATTAGAGGCAAGTAATTAATAAATCACAGAAATCCCTCCCCTCCATGCCAAAGCCTGTTCACATCTAGTTTCATAGGGTGTAAGATGTCCAGTTATAGCCTTGTCTATGCAAAGTTTCTGAACAAAACTATATATTTGTTAAAATCTTGATCTTTCAGAAGAAGGAAGATCCACATTATCAATAAAATATTTTATAGAGAGAGGGCCCAAATGTGAATAATAAAAAAAAACACCCAATGCGGTACACCCCCTTGTCATGCCACCATTGAAAGGATTCAACATCCACACTAGAAGCAAATAATGGATTTTGAAATATATCAGCCAGTGGTGGACCTTTGGAGACTAAAGAAGGAATACCCCTAACCTAGTCCCACAAAACTAAAGCTTGTGAAAGAGCTGGAGACATGATAGAATGTTTACGTTGGGAAGCACACCACAATAAATTTTCCAACGAACATGTAGGGGTTGCCTGTTCTTCTATATGAACCCAATCAGGTTGCTCATGTTTGAGGTATAAATCTGACAATTGTGCCAATCTAGCAGCTTGGTAATACCACAACAAGTTTGGAAGTCCCAAACCTCCCTGATCAGGGAGATTAAAAAGGCTACATGAAGATATACGTGGGCCTTTTTTGTTCCAGATAAATTTGGTAATTTTACCCTGAAAAGTTTGATTTCTTTTTATCGGTTTAGGATAGAATGAAAAAGATAAAAATTCTGGGTAGGAGGGTCATCTTGACCGAATTTATCCTACCTATCCAACCTATATTGTGCATATCCCATTCGCCAAGATCAGCTTCAAGTTTCTTGTACATGGGGGGGGTAATTGGCTTGATATAGATCTTCAAACTTTGAAGTCAGATTAATACCTACTGTAAATATTTAATAAATGAATTATTCCAACCAAATTCATATTTTTTTTGTACGTAGGATACCATAGAGTCTGGAAGTGACACATTAAAGGCTCTAGATTTGGCCATATTGACCTTAAGACCTGATACTTTGGAGAATTTGTCAAGCAAAGAGTAAATCTAAGATAAAGAAGAGATTGGAGAGGTTACAAATAATAATAAATCATCCGCAAATAATGCACATTTGTGATCTTTTTGGTTAAAGCGGACCTCCCTGACATTCGGGTTATTTCGAATTGCTATTGCCAAAGACTATATTATAACAGCAAATATCAGGGGAGATAGAGGACATCCCTGATGTGTACCCCTTTTAATTCTAATAGATTCTGAAAATAGACCCTGTAATCTTATTTTAGCTTCAGGTGAAGAATAAAGGGCAGATAATATACCCAATACTCTTGAACCAAAACCCCAACTCCTCAAAATTGCAAACATATATGGCCACGAGACCGAATCGAAGGCCTTCTGAAGGTCTAATGATAAGAGCATACCCTCTTGTCTTTGTTCTCCTATCCATCTAGATTGCATTATTGATATCAGATCCACTGCCCTTCTTACCTGATCTGGACCCTGTCTACCGGGGATAAATCCCATTTGATCTTTATATATATACTGTCCAATAAAAGACGATAATCTATTAGATATAATTTTGGTTAATATTTCGAGGTCATTGTTAAAGGGTTTGTAAAGGAATTATTTTTTATCTTAATAGTTTCCTTTACCTTAATGCAGTGCTGTTTTCATATCCTCATTGTTCGTTTTTGCTCTCAAGTTGCTGTAATTCTTTTCTGATCTCCACACTTCCTAGTTGTCTGTTTCCTGTTAACCACAGTACTGGGAGATTTCTCTCTGTGGTCACTAATCAAGGAGGTGTGATTACTGTGTGTCTAAAACCCCACGGCACCAATCAGTTTAGTTTCCAAACCATCACTGCCCTGTATTGGCTCTGTGGCTCTGTATAGCAGAGAGGCAGGAAACTACAGGTACATTATATGATTGATTTTTATCTGTTTTTAATCATTTTTAAAAGAAATCAGTTAACTATTATGTCTCTATACCCTGTAAACAGTCATTTCAGCAGATTTTTTTATTTTATTTACAACTCCTTTAATTAAAGATATTGGTCTATAATTTTCAATTTGACTGGAGTCTTTGTCTGGTTTCAGAATCACAGATATATATGCCATATTAAGCTGATTACCTATTGGATTACCTTACGTCATGTAATTAAAAAATCGGGTGAGATAGGGTGTTAGAAGATCTGAAAATGTTTTGTAGTACGGAGAAGAAAAAAGCCAGGTCCAGGAGCTTTATCTTTTTTTAACGTTTTAATTACTTCAGAAACTTCCTCCATAGATATAAGAGCTTCCATTTCCTCTCTATGTGCATCCGCCAATTTGGGTAGATCTAAGCAATCAAGTTACTCCTCCACTCTATTGGAAGTAGAGTGTGCTTCAAAGCTATAACGTTTTGAATAAAATTTTATTAAGCTTCCATCACCCGCTGGGGGTTCAGGGTAAAGGTACCATCTGCCTGTTTAATCTTGGGAAGGACATTTAATCGATAAAATCTGGCCCCAGATCATTGTATAGACTCATCAGCTCTTAGGGGAAGTGCTGTTCTATGCAAAAGGTTACCCAAGGCAAAATGTAGACTTATACAGTACAGTATATGATCAACTAATATTGTATGCTTTGCACTATAAATGAAGATGTTATTGTTCATAAAGGCAATATGGACATAATGCTTCATGGCGGTTTGGAGCTGTTTATAAGAATTCAATAATTATGTTACTAGAGGCCTGTATCCTAAAGTATGAACCACACACATTTTTACAAACACACCATACAAACATTAGGTATTAAAAGATGGTGCATAGAAAATAGTGCAGATTGTATTTATTTTTTTGAAGCAGAATGTTTTATAACATCTACCTTTAGAGTCGGTTCACACTAGGGCGACACGACTTTCAGCACGACTTTCAGAAGCAACTCCAACACGACTTGAGCATGAACCACAGGGCGATCTGGGGCGATTTACAACACGACTTGAAGTCGTCTCCAAGACAGGAGACATTCCAGTGGCCAATCAAACAACAATCAGCTCTGGGAGAGGGAGGGGGAGGGAGGGGTTTGCCTGAGAAATGTATGTTATCTTCCTGGAAAGTAGCTTCAATTAAGACAGTGATCAGACAGTGATCAGACTTGGAAGCGACTTCCATTGAAATCAATGGGTACAAATCGCCTAGAAGTCTGATTGAAGTAGTACAGGAACCTCTTCTGAAGTCGGAGCGACTTAAGTAGTGTGTATTAACACCGCTCCCATTCACTTACTGGACAGCGCGACTTGGGACGACTTGAGACGACTTCAAGTCGGATACCAAGTCGCCCAAGTGTGAACCGACTCTTATTTTCTTTGTATAAAAATATCCTTGAATTAAAGTTTATAACTATCACATGTACTTATAAGTGTCTTGAAAAGGAGGTGGTGCAGACACAAGAAGGTTGCTACATTTTGCACATAACATCTGGGTTGCTTTAGGAAAGCCCATAGGAAAGAGTTACGTTACTAGTCAGATGGTGTTATCTTCTGCAAATTTATAATATGCATAGAAAATATGCTCTCATTTTCATTTCAATGTGTTGATTGTATTTTTAAGCAGAAAAACTGATAATATGCTGTGTGGAGCGTACATAGACAAAAATGTGCTAGTAAACTTTAATCCCTGCCAGTGATCTTCTGGGACACAACTCAGGTTCCAGAAGATCGGCTGGCCAATAGGAGAGCGCAGCGCAACTCGTGCATGCGCAGTGCATGCCCAGCCATAAGCTGTCACGGCCGGGTGCCCACAGTTATGATGACAGCACAGAGGAGTGGAGGGAGAGAGGAGCAAGCCTCATGGCGGCCGCATTGCTGGATTGTGGGACAGGTAAGTGCCGGTTTATTAAAAGTCAGCAGCTATGCTTTTTGTAGGTGCTGACTTTTAATAAACTAAAACATGGGTGGAACTCCGCTTTAACAGAATGACTTTATCTAATACAATCTACTAAAAGGAACAGGACTGATGTTCAGACAGAAGTCAGTTTTATTACTCTAAACAGCAAGCCCCTTTATATCATGAAATTAATGCTTTGAAACTGGTCACGTAATGAACTGCCTGAGAGAGTTTTTTTTTTTTAGCTAAATAGCTTCCTTTACCCTAATGCAGTCCTGGTTTCATGTCCTCAATGTTCGTTTTTGCTGTAATCCTTTTTCTGTTCTGCACACATCCTGGTTGTCTGTTTCCTTATGAAAAAAGTACTGGGAGCTTCTTTCTGTGGTCTCTAATCAAGAAGGTGTGATTACTGTGTGTCTAAAACCCATCAGAACCAATCAGTTTAATTTAAAAACAAACACTGTTCTGTATTGGCTCTGTGTCTCTTGCCTTCACAGAAGCATTAAACTAGATGAAAAACGAAACTGAAACTCCAGGCACATTATATGATTGATTTGTATCTATTTTTAATAATTTTTAAAAGGAATCAGTTAACTATTATGTCTCTATACCCTGGGATACATCCATTTAATTATATGTATAGTAAGGGGCGGCCCGCCCCTTGTAGGATGCTGGATATATTCCAATAGGGGTGTTTTTTTGAAGCACCTGGTTAGAGTCAGAGGCTCTGTTAGTAGTGTGGTCTTGGGGCACAGAGAATGGGAACTAAGCCCACACAGGTGTGTTACAATAGCGAATTAATATTCGCTATTGAATCACTGATCCTCTTCTTGGCCCTGAGACCCTTCGCTCGGCTTGGCTGAGAGGACAGGAAATACTATTGGACGTCTATGAGGAGGGGAGTAGACGCATGGCGGAAACTAGGAGGAGGCAAGGATACAGGACTCTTTGCCCGCTGCCCAATGCTTGCCACCTGCCACCAGATGGGGTAGGTGCCAGACTGACTGACAGACAGCGAGCAGGCGGGGGTATGAGATGCCGCTGCCCGCTGGGGGTTTGTTTTTCGCAACCCCCAAAAAAACAGCCGCCACTGGTATCATTGGAATAAATCTGAGAATATATTCAGGCCAGGCACACCAACAGGTTCACTTAAGATTTCCCATCCCAGTAAGATATACTCTTTTTTTTTTTTTTGCTCCTTTGGGTTGGATCAGAGTGGAACACCAGGGGGAGCAAACGATGGTAAGTAAGTACTGCTACCTTTTTCTGGAGTACTATCTATAAATTCCACTCCAGAAATGGTCCTCAGCTGGCCAGTGCACCCATTAATGGTTTTAAAGAGAGCCATTATTGGATTGCTTGGTTTACAGACAGAATGTACAGAGATGAACCGAGCCACTCTGTACCTTGTAAAAGGTGTGATGACTAATAACAGGGATCACATATATAAACAGTACTAGTGTTCTCATCTAAGAGCCTGCTACTTCCTCTCACAATGGAGGAAAGGGGAACTAATAAATGAAAGGTCATTCATTAGTGTTATCTATAAAATTTATATTTTAAAATTTTATATCATAAAGATATGATATGAGTTGAATAAGAGAGTTCTTTTACCCAGAATTAAAAGCTTACATATAATAAACATTTATTAAAGCTTATACAGAGTCTATGGAATTAGTGGATAGAGTGTCAAATTGTCAGAAAGCACCTCACCCCACCATCTTAAAGCCCCTGGGTTCTTTTGGTACCCCCTTCCCCTTTTGTATTTTGCCTTATACAAAGTCTAATCTAACACACAGAACCTATCTATAGTCTCAAACAAGACCGTAGGTTAAAATACATACATTTACATGAAGACTGTAGGTTAAAATACATACATTTACGTGAATATAAAGCATATTCCTCTAAAACCGTAGAGTACAAAAGTGTGCAGTTGCTATATGTAAGTATAACATACCAAACCATAGTTACCCTTTAGACCCATCCTTTAGGCCAGGTGTCCATAAAAAAGTGTCTTCCCTTTCCCTCTGTAGTTGAGTATATCTCTCTATGCTGACGTCCCATTGGTTGGCCTAGCTAGGATCAGGATTGGACGCATCACTCCATAAGTCAGCCCCCTTTCATGCAAATCCTGGTGACTATAACTTTTCCCAGGGTTAAAAGGGGTGGGGCTATCTTGATTGAACATCCCAGCATGTGGTGGTTTAATTTACTGACTCCGAATTGTCTGTTAACTAACACTCTGTACGCTGAATGCCACTACTAAGAGAAATATATTCATAATTACAACATATATATATATATATATATACACACATCCATCTAATCTAATTTAGATTACCAAAAACCATATGGCAACAGATGGCCCCTTGTGGCCAGTTGAGAATATGAGACTCGGCCACACCTACAATAATGGTTTTATGTGTAATCTTTCATTTGAAACTTTTGGCTTTCCGTCTCTCTATGAAATGATATAAAACTCTTTGAGAACAAACCACATTTTTAAACTTTTTGTCTCTACAGTTCATATGTCTGGATCCCAGTATTGGTAGTCATCACTTGTTCTGGATGTAATAAGTCCCTAATAAAATCATAAGATACCAAACATACAAAAAAAATGAAGGGGGAAAAAAAAAACTGTTCTCAACCGTCCAATAATAATAGTGCGAAAGTCCATAATGTCAATCAGGTCATGTTTCCCTTGCTTCTGGGACAGCCTTCCATGGTGATTCCAATTGGATACATCATACAGTAATAGTCTTTGGACCAACTTTCCTGGCTTTCTGTGCTTGTACTTTTATTAGTGTGGACAAAGTTAGAGAAGGAAAAACACAAGTACTTTTACAACATATGCCTTCAAATGAATGCTTATCTTGTCATTCTGAGTATTAAGGACCTTTGATTAAAATTGTTATAGATATACTGTGACCTAATATGAGGCCCTTTACCATTGACATGTGTAACAATTTAATAGATTGTGCCCGTCAGCCAGGCCGTCTGATTGCCATCCCCCATCTTTCTTCCTCCATTGTCATATGTCTGCAAGTAACTCTGCCCCGCCTTCTGCTGAATACTCCTGTGTGTGTGACCCTTCAAGTTTCCAGGGGGATCTTGTTGCCCTCGCAACTCACCACAAAACTCCTTTTACTGACGCTGTGTTCAGTTATACCAACCCTGATGGGTTGAAGCCTGGGCTGGTGCCCAACTTTTGTGCCTATAGCTCTGTCCTTGGCTACCGTGTGTAGCTGTTGTAGGAGTCCTGCCTTTAGCAGGCTATGGAAGAGGTCATCACTTTAAGAGGTCTCCGTGCAGATTTAGGCAGTGTCATCTATGCAGACAAAATAACATGCTTTCAGAATGCGGATAAGTGTGATGTCACCAGTTACTTGTGGCTTCAGGAATGATTAGACTAAATTACTTCTTAAGTACAATTGTACTATACTCTGTTCTTTGCCAATAACTATGAGTCTCACCAGTCCCAGTATATCGATATGATCTTTAAGCATTGCTTTAGTTATGGCACAAAAAGAAAAGTGACCAACATAAAAAAAATTACCCATGACCACATATGATGACCAATATTAGAACTGTAGAGAGGACACTATATCACATATACAAGGATATACAAGGAAACTAGTCGCCTGACTGTTGCTAAACCCCCAGTGTTAGTGTTACTATTGTCATAGTTGGTAATAGCTACAATTTCACACATTTATATAAAAAAACATTTATCCAGTGTCAAAAGAGAAGAAAAAACTGTTGGAACTTTGTCCCATCCCCAAAATCATTTAGGGAAGCTTTAAAATTCTATATCAACATTAGGCAGAGCACAACCAGCAGCAGATTCAGGGTACGGGTGATTGTTGGTTAATTATTTATTTATTTTTTACTTTTTATATTCTCTGTACATCTGTTCTCCATTCTGTCTCTAATGACCTGTATATAACCCTCACCTATTCTGTACATCTGAACATTCATCTCCATCCTCTCACTGTATGTGACCTATATAGTAATCCCTTAACCTCCCCCTCCCTCTCTGTATAGTCTATAATGCTGCTATATCTAGTGCACCATTACAAAGCTCCATATTTTACCCATTTCAAAAACAATTGTAACATAAAGTGAAAACTTAGAAGCCAAGAGTGTGTTTAAAACTTCCTGCAAAGGAAATCATAATTACCTTCTATGGAATTGCAGACTTGCTAATTCTATAGTGATTTGTAGCTTACTCATTCAGTGATTGAGTTTGAGCAGCATTTCATGCCAGTGACTAGTGTTGCTCACGAATATTCGCATTGCGAATATTCGTTACGAATATTGCATATTCGAGTATTCGTGAATACTTCGTATTTTTTCAAATTTATTTTTAAAACAGATCACATCCTAGTGATCTCCATCGACGTCTAAAAGCATTGCTGGTATGATTAGAGACCCTGGGCCGAGTAGCTGAGGCGATCCTTTTATGTTGGCGAATATTCGCAATGCGAATATTCGTATTACGAATATTCGCAAATACTTTCTCTGCCCTTCTTTTGGATCAGAGCCAATCAGAGTTCTCCTACCACAGTTGTCAGAGGTTAGCAACCTCCATAGCAACCCATAGGAACCTGCCTGCACGAACGTTATATAAGATCACTCCCAGCAGTATTTCAGTGCAGATTCACAAGGTGGCTAGAGAGAGTGGAGTGTTTCTGTGCGTTTTTCCTGTGTATTGTGATCTTAGAGCTTAGCATTCTGCTTCCTATAGGAAATGATCTCCGTTTTTGCGTGTTGTTCGCGCGCATGCGCATGCGCAGACGAGAATTTCGCAATCAATTTCGCATTCGCATTAGCAAAATTTCGCAAATTTTTATTTTTTTATAAAATATCACGAATATTCGATATTAACGAATATTTCACGAATATTCTTCTATATATTCGTGAAATATCGCGAAATCGAATATGGCGTATTCCGCTCAACACTACCAGTGACATGCTCCCCAGCGGAAATTACTCTGCAATCACCTCTATGGCGTATCTACAAATCAGTGAAGGAGAGCAATTTGTAGCACACCAACCTAAGGTTGATGTCAAATGGACGACTTTGCCACTAACGATGCTGCAAAATTGCCTGCAATAGAATTGTCTGTTTGTCTCTATGGCAAGGGTAAATGTTTAGGAAAATGTAGAAAAATATAATAAAACAAACATTACTGTACAAATGTAAACTTAGCCTACCTTAACCTCCCTGGCGGTAGGATTTTTTCTGGTTTTAGATGCTGAAAGCGGTACAATTATTTTGCATGGAAATTTGGCGTTTTATATTGTAGGCCTGCAATCCTTAGAATTAAATCACTTAAATCTGTCCAAACAAGAGTCTAGTAGACATCCTGGGTATGATAAAGTTTGAAACACAAAATCATAAATTATAATATAATAAATAACTATAAATAACTATAACAAATAATAATGTAATTATAATAAAAATTATTCAATAATGTAATCATTGAAAAACACAGAAATTTGCTCAGTTGCAGAATTGTCGCTGTCATTATTTTTATTTTTTGATGACGAATTTCCCCACTAATCACTATCGCTCAATTCTGCAAGTGATTATAATTTATTATCGCTGTTTTCTAGCTGGTCTAAAAGCACTTTTGATGTAAAGGGACACTTTTTGGTTGCTATGGACAATCTCTTTTTTTTAACAATCAGGAGTGCTTTATTGAAGGAAGGTATACAGTACAAAGAAAAATAAATCACGTACAGCCAGGTCTGCAGAGAAATACAATACAGTAGTATGTTACAGAAAATAGTACACAGTCTACACCCACTGAGGAGTACAGTCCCAGATTCAACAAAGGATCCTGTTCAAAACTGAGGTCAAGAACCACAGAGAGGGAAGGGGGAGAAAAGAAGGGGACAGGGGGGGGAAGAGGGAAACATGGGGGAGGCTAAGAAAAATCAAGGAGGAAAGGAAAGAGGGGGGGATCTCAGTCAGCTGCAAGCAAGTTTCAAACTGCTGTCCAAAGCGACCACACTTTGTCGAATTTCCAGGGGCAACCACGACTACTGTATGTCAATTTGTAGAGAGGAAGGGCAGCATTAATTTTACTTTATCAGGTGGACACCAACGGAAGAGCAGAGGAAGACCATTTACATAAAATTTCTTTCTTGGCGTAGAAGAAAAGGTAAAAGATTAATAGCATACTATGGTGGGATCGCTGCTCATCATCAATGACACCCAGTAGACATGGGTACGGAAATCTCCAGGCGGACATTTAACTGTTCAAAGACCCCCGACCAGAAGGGCACCAGAGCCGGGCAGGACCAAAACATGTGAATATAGGTACCCCGCTGCGTCCTGCACCTTGGGCAGCATGGGTCCCTGTCAGGGTATATTCTGGACAGTCATACCGGAGTAAAGTAGACCCTATTAAGAAATTTTGTCTGTATAAGCTCGTCCCCGCGTATATAACCAACTTTGGACCCTGCTCCAGGCAATCCTCCCAGTCCTCCCTATCCAGGGCCGGTATATCCGCCCTCCGCGTCTCCCACAGCCTATCCAGTTTAAAAGAAACAATGGGGAGCAGTGTGCCATACAAAGCAGAGAGAGGCTTCTGCAGGTCAGCACCAGATAGTAGGTCCTCAACCGGGTCCAACTGAACACATGGGGGAACAGGAAACTGAACCCTAACAGCATGACGAAGTTGGGCATATCGGAAGTACATCCATCCGGGTAAGTTAAATTTCTCAGTCAGCTGGGGGAGCAACAACAGTGTGCCGGCCGGCATAATATCCTTCAGCGTCTTAATACCAAACCTCGCCCAGACCTGGGGATCCGGTAGAGGTCTAAAATAAGGCAAATTAGGATTCCCCCAGGGAGGCTGGACCAGGGACCTGCGCTCTGTCCGGTGGAATCTACATCGATCTGCAACCCACACCCTGATCGTTGACCCAGTTGAGACCGGAAGGACCTCATAGGCCCTTGGTCCTCTATACACCAGGTTCTGAAGTTCCTGCAAGGAACTCAATCAAGCCGCCTCCACACAAACCGTGGCGTTAGAGCGGCTGGCCTCAAAGCACCAGTAAACCGTAACCAGCATTGCTGCCCAAAAGTAAATCTGAGGTCCAGTTTCATCGGTCCAAACCGACCGTGTGTACGGCCCATTGGTCTGTCGTCCTTCGGACCAAAGTTTTAAAACTTGCTTTAAAATCGGATTGATGGACGCCTGACCATCGGTCCAAACTGATCATTAGTACGCAAAAGCATCGGTTCAAAAACCCGCGCATGTTTAGAATCAAGTCGACGCATGCTTGGAAGCATTGAACTTTGTTTTTTCAGCGCGTCGTTGTGTTTTACGTCACCGCGTTCTAAAACGATAGTTTTTTGAACTGATGGTGTATACGCACATCAGACCATCAGGCCACTTCAGCGGTGACCCAATGAAAATGGTCTGTCGGACCATTCTCATCCGGTTGGACTGATCGTGTGTACGCGCCTTAAAGTTCGGGAGGGCAAGACCCCCTAAGTGAGTTGGTAACTGCAATGTGGATTTTGCCAACCGGCGGACGGACCCATTCCAAAGAAAAGAGAGAATGCAACTATCAACCTCCCGAAAGAAAGATGCCGGGATGCCGGGTAATCCAATTTAGGCAATAGAATCATCTTTATGATGTTAATGCGGCCAATCAAATTTAGTGGGAGACCAGACCAGGACCGACATCATTCCTTCAACAGCTGCAGCAGGAGAAGTATGTTGAGGGAGAGGTACTGGGATGGAGCCCTAGCAACCATCACCCCCAGATACTTAAACTCGAAACCCACTGCAACGAAGCAGGCGTTGATCCGTTCGGAGGTCGAGCGTCCATGGGTAAGGGAACCGATTTGGACCAGTTTATACGGATCCCCGAGAAGGACCCAAAGTTATCAAATAGTTCAAAGGCAGCAGACAGGGAAGGGCCAGCATCATTCAAATAGAGAAGGGCGTCATCCGCATAGAGGGAGATTTTCTCCTCCAGGCCACCAATCTGCATCCCCAAAGACTCCCTGATCAAAATTGCCTGAGGCTCCAGGGCCAGAGCAAACAGACCGGGGGGCAGGGGCCACCTATGCAGGGGGAAAGAGTCAGAGACCCAGTCATTAGTACGCACCCTAGCCCTTGGTGCACCGTAGAGCAGTTGGATCCAACGCAAAAAACTAGGACAAAAGCCAAAATGTTCCAGCACCCCCCACAGGTATTCCCACTCCACCGAGTCAGATGCCTTTTTGTGATCTAGGTAGGCATATACCCGGGACCCCGCATTATCGTGGGTGATAGGCTATGGACAATCTCTAGTTTCCAGGCAGAAAGAACAGTTTTTATAATATAAAACTGCATGTACGACACTGGACAGACCAATAGGGACAAAGGGGTGTGTAATTATTTGATACAGTACTGTAATCTGTAAGATTACAATATACTGTATGTGTATTGTGTGTTTCAGTTTTTGAATTTGGCGCCAAACTCCATCCCTGTGTGTCGTAACGCCGCAGGGAACGGAGCTCAGCACTTGGAACTGTGAATCGAGTGAGGAGACACGGTGGAGGAGCCCGCACACACAGCGGAGACACATCGCAGGGACAAGGTAAGTAACTCTCCCTGTAATGTGATCCCGAGTCAGGCTCGGTGATACTGCTTTTGGTCTGAAAAATTCACCCCGAGCCAGACTCGGGAATACCGGCAGGGAGGTTAAAAGCAGACAGTATCAGTCAGTAGAGCAGTGAACAGTGTCAGTAGGGCAGTGGATGATGTATGAGCATTGTCAGTAGGGCAGTAGACAGTGTCAGTAGGGCAGTGGATAGTGTCAGTAGAGCAGTGAACGTGTAAGTGGAGCAGTGGATGGTGTCAGTCAGTAGAGCAGTGGATGGTGTCAGTAAGGCAGTGGACTGTGTCGATAGGGCAGTGGACTGTATCAGTACGGCAGTGGACGGTGTCAGAAGTTTTTTTATTTGCATCATTATTAATTTATTTATTTTCAATTATTTATTTAAAAAAAAATAAAAAATGTTTTTACATTTTTAGGAGCCTCTTTGGGGTGATTTGATGAAATATCATTGGTCTAAACAGGCCCCAGATGTCTCACTTTTGAGTCCGAGAAAGGGACTGAGGACAGGGATTGCCCAGTCCCTTTATCTGCAGCCTCAACTGTAGTGAACAGTTGACATTTTCGTCCGAATGCATTTTCGTCCGAATGCATTTTCGTCTGAATTTCTGGTGTTTTCGTTATCGTTTTTACAAACGAAAATGAACATGCAAAATCCGATATCTTTTATTTTCGTTTTCGTTACTACAACAGTTCGATATAGATAGAAAATTCGACATGACGCTGACAATAGCAGTCTGTGTCTATCGAGCCTGTGGTCGATTGTGCCTAACCTTAACTCTATTAGTCCAAGATTGTTCTACATAGAGAGGAAAGATTAGACATAGAGAGAAGATTTGACATTATAGAGACAGTGTTGGGGTAGACTATTCGTCATGAACGACAAAGATTCGTCAAAGCAGCGAAAAACATACAAACGTTGAATCTGTCATCGAAGACCTGTGGTGTCTGTCGAAAATTCTAAGAAGATTCAACAAGAAGCTAAACTGTACGACGTTGCAATCGTACATTTCCAGTCAAATGCTCGGCCCATAGGCTATAGAAGAATTTGAATGTTGGTTGACTAGTAATAATAATTTATAAATATAATTATTACTAGTGTCATACAACATTAGAATTCTTCTATAGCTAGCTAGTAGGTGAAACATTCGACCGGAAATGTACGATTGCGGCGTCATGCAGTTTAGCTGCTCCGTCGAATCTTCTTAGAACATTGGACAGACACCATAAGCCTTCAATGACAGATTCAACCTTAATTAATTCAGATTTTTGGATGAATGCATTTTTTAACAAATTAAAATAAATAAAAACAAATTTTAGGAGTAACTAAATAAATAAATTTTTCGGACTAAAACGAAATTCCGAAACAAAATATTTCAGTGTGCACATGTCTTCTGGACAGTGAATGAATGGGCAGTGCTCTATGCTGAGCAACTTCCTTTTCATTCACAAACTGAACCATCGGAAACACAGTTTATTATGCTTGAGTTATTTATGAACACAGTGAGTGATCGGTACCGATCGCTGACTACATTTATTCTAAAAAGGAAGGGACTGGTAAATATCATATATTTACCAGACCTTTCCCCCTCTCCATCCTGAAAAGATAGGGAAGAGGAGGAGGGAAGCTGACAGTGCTGCAGGTTAAGGGGGGGGGGGGGGGGGCAAGATAGAACACAGGATGGGTAGGCAACAGAAGAAAGAGGAACCTGAAGAGAAGGGCCGGCGGTCATATAGTGGAACAGATTGGCTGTATTTTCTGCCCTGCAGCAGCTGAATGCCAGTGGGAGGAAGAGGAGGAGAAGTGGGCATTCAAATGCAGCAAAGAGGAAAATTCAGCTGATCTGTTCCTCTAAATGCCTCCCCTGCCACCCAAACTCTCCAGGTTCCAGGGTCGTCAACCAAAGATCTGTGATCTACCCATCACCGGCCTGTGATCGATGGGTTGCTGACTAGTGTTGCTCACGAATATTCGAATTGCGAATATTCGGCTCGAATATTGCATATTCGAGAAATCGCGCAATATCTCGAATATTGTGCCGAATATTCGCAATGTCGAATATTCGGATTTTTCTCAAATTTTTTTTAACACAGATCACATGCTAGTGATCTCCATCGACGTGTAAAAGCAATGGTGGTATGATTAGAGGGACCCTGGGCCGAGTAGCGCATGTGATCCTTTTATGCTGCCGAATATTCGCAATGCGAATATTCGGCAATAGCAATATCGCGCGATTTTTTTCCCCGCCCTTCATTCACATCACAGCCAATCAGAGTTCCATTTCCACAGGTGTCAGAGGTTAGCAACCTCCACATCAACCAATAGGAAGCTGCCTCACGACCATTATATAAACTAAGTGCCAGCATGTGCTCATTGCAGATTCACAAGGTGGATATAGAGGGAGAAGTGTTTCTGTGCTCTGTGTTATATTGCATCAGCATTGCAGTGCCTTTCAGTTCTGTGCTCCTGTTCAGTGTTCAGTTCATTTGAGTATTAGCAGCTGCTAGTGCTTATATTTCTAAACTGCTTTTTTAAAAGCAAGAAGAGACCAAACAGCTTTTTTTAAAGCTACTATTTGTGTGTTTGTGTTCCAGTTTCATTTAGTGTTAGATAGATAGGTTTGAGTGTACTTGTACACCTCTGTAAGCTAGCTAGCTTAGTTTAGTGTGTTTATTTAGTTAGATAGTTATCTGTTTTATAAAAAAAAAAAAAAAAAAAAAAAAAGTTATTTTTAGTTTATTCAGATCTCTGGCTCTGCTGTGTTAGCAGAGTCACTGTTCTATCTATATTAGTTTCTTTATTGCTCTTATTCGTTGCCCAGTCAGTTTTTGTCTGTTGTCTGTCAGTCAGTTAGTTAGTTTAAAAAAAAAAAAAAATTTAAAAAAATTTACCTTTCGTTTAATTGTTGTTTAGTGGCATAGCTACTAGTTGTTTGTCTGCGCGCCTGTTTTTTCTATTATCACATTTACCCCCCCCCCCCAATAAAGTTTACCCACCCCCCCATATCAGCATGAGCAGCATCCGTGGTCGTGGCAGCAGGGGTAGGGGAGTTACTCCCAGTGCTGGGTCGCTGCCAGCACGGGGTACCTCTCGCGCCCCTACTACTGGTAGAGGATCGGGTGGAAGGGGAGTCCGCCTCATCCGGGAGTTTTTTACTTCGGGCAGCCGCCCGATATTGCCTTCACAGGCTCCAGCAGTGGTGGAGTACATGGGGCACAGCAGTGCCACTCAGTCATCACCAAGTAGCACCACCACCATCAGTACACCGGTGCCTTTAGTACCCAGCCCCAGCGAGTCCAGCCTCATGCTGTTTGATGGTGAAAGTGACATGGATATCTTGGGGGAGGCCCTCGATCATGCAGACATTGATTTATGTGCTGATGGTCAGGACCTTTTTGAAGGGTTAATGGAGGAGGAGGAGGATGGGGTACTGGCTGTCAGTAGCCCAGAGACCTCCCTTCATGGTGGTGCTGGTGGTTTTCTGCAGGAAACACCAGCACCTAGTCAGACCCATGCGTCTGTGAGGGGACATCGGAGCCAGGCTAGCGGCTCCATGTCAGATGTCTCCTTCAGACCACCACATGTCAGCCCTGGGTCTGACATATCTGGGGGCGAAGAGGAGGGTGACCCAACATGGGTGCCACCTGCCTCGTCGGTTCACAGCATCAGTGACGACGAGGAAGGTAGGCACCCTGGGGAAACGGTGCGCCAGGTCACCAGGGAGACCAACGTCAGGGTCTCCACTGGTGATGGCAGCAGGAGGTGTCAGCAGCAGCAGCAGCAGCAGCAGCAGCAGCAGGCAGCTCCACCTGTGCGCACCGAGTCCCAGCAGGTGGAAGTCAGCGTCACCCCATCTGACAGGAGGGCGACGCTGAAGTCACCTCTCTGGGCCTACTTCACCTTGGTAGCAGATAACCCGACAGTAGCCATCTGCCAGCTCTGTCGTGCCAAGGTGAAGAGAGGGAAGTGTTTGGCTCGGGTGGGTACCACGGCACTCAACCAGCACCTGCGGATTAATCACTGGCAGGAGCATGACCAGATGAAGCGTGCTGGTGGTAGCAGCGCCACCACCACAAGTGTGCAGGGTACAGCAGCCCCTGCCACAGCTTCATCGGCTACCAGCAGGTCATGCCCCCCCGCTCCCTCTAGTAGAGGTACTGCTACCGACAGCCAGACCTCCACATCATCACCCTCCTCTTCGGTGTCCCGCACTGCCGTCCGGCGCCAGGCGTCTCTTTCTGACGCCTTTGAACGCAACACTCCCTTCCCCCCTTCAGACCGACGTGTGCGTTCCCTCAATGGGCTCCTGGCAAGGGTTATTGCCCAACATCTGCTTCCCTTTAACATAGTGGACTGCAACCCCTTCAGGCAGATGTTGGAGCAGGCCCAACCCCAATGGCGTGTCCCCAGCCGCCATTTCTTTGCCAGGACTGGTGTCCCTGCCCTACACCAGCACATTGTGCAGAATGTAACCCTGTCGCTGGATCATGCTGTCAGCAACAGGGTGCATCTGACAATGGATGGCTGGACCAGCAGGCATGGGCAGGGGCGCTACATAAGCTTCACGGCCCATTGGGTTTCCCTCCGAGGCGCCGGGGAGGGATTGGCGGCATCTGATTTTGTGGTGCCGCCCCGGGGTGTCCAGGGGAGAAGTGCTGGTCTCCCTCAAGCCACTGTCTCCGCAGCTGCTGAGCCTCCCAGCAAGCGCCCCCGTAGCTATTCAAGTGTGGGGCACGTGCGCTGTCAGGCCGTGCTCCAGCTTGTTAGTTTAGGGGAACGGAGACACACTGGACGAGAAGTGCTGAGCGCACTTCAGGCTCAGGTCCAGAAGTGGCTGACACCCCGAAGGCTCCAAGCAGGTCTGGTTGTCTGTGACAATGGCAGCAACCTCCTCTCCGCCCTCCAGGCTGGCAGTCTGACACACGTGCCCTGTCTGGCACATGTCCTCAACCTAGTGGTGCAGAAGTTCCTGCGCACCTATCCCGGGTTGAGTGACATAGTGCTAAGGGTACGCAGGATTGCCAGCCACTTCAGGCGCTCCCCAAACCGCTACCGCGTCCCTGTCAAAGTTGCAGCGGGACAACAGCCTGCCCCTTCACAGGCTGATTGTGGACAGTGTGACGCGGTGGAACTCCAGCCTCTACATGCTGGAGAGGTTGTGGGAGCAGCGAAGGGCGGTGAAGGAGTACCTGCTGGAGCAAGGCACTGGCGGGCCATCACAACACACACTCCCGTACATCACCAGTCTGGAGTGGGGGCAGATACACCAGGTCTGCCATGTGTTGGCCCCTTTTGAGCAGGCGACCAAGATGGTGAGCAGGGAGCATGTCGGCCTCAACGACGTGCTCCCTATAGTGTTCCTGCTGGACAGGGCACTAGATCGCCTGCTCGGAGCTGGGGAGAGTGCCTTGGTGGAGCAGGAGGAGGCAACACTGCTCCACCAAGACCAGGCCCAGGACGAGGAGGAGGAGGAGGATCATGATGATGATCAGGAGGTGACTGGTGGCGTCCTGGAGTCAGGGCCTGGTCAGGAGGGAGAGCCGGTGTTGGGGGCACCGATAGTCCGGGGGTTTGGCATGACTGACCGCGAACAGCAGCGCCTCCATGACGAGGAAGCGGACGTCATGGACCCAGGCAGCCATGAGGAGTCACAGCGGGCTGTGCTCTTCCCCATGGCTGCCCACATGCTGAGATGCCTCAGGAGGGACCCCCGGGTTAAAGCCATCAAGGAGAGGGACGAGTTTTGGCTGGCCACCCTTGTAGATCCCAGATTTAAGGGGAAACTGGAGCAGTTCCTCCCAGCCAGACGGAGGCAGCCCCGGATGGAGGAACTGCAGGCATGCCTAGTCAGCCGTTTGGAGCAGGCAAGTCCCCGGCCTCCAGTTGTCCCCCCTCATCTCACCCAGCAGGTGGCTGCACCCAGCAGCAACATCAGCAGCCGAGCAGGGGACCTAATGGGTGAGATGAGGATGTTCATGCAAACTGAGCGACCCAGTACCAGCAGCAGCAGCAGCAGCAGCAGCCATCACCACCAGCGGCTGGCCCACATGGTGGCAGACTACATGGGGTCCGTCAGTGCTTCTGACAGTATGAGCACCGACGACCCCATGGAGTACTGGGTTGCCAGATTGGACACCTGCCGCGAGCTCGCTCAGTATGCGCTGGAGTTATTGTCTTGCCCCCCCTCCAGCGTACTATCTGAGCGGACATTCAGCGCGGCAGGTGGGGTGGTCACGGACAAGAGGACCCGTCTGTCCACAGACTCCGTGGACAGACTCACATTCATCAAAATGAATGAGTCCTGGATCGGCGGTGACTTTCTGGCACCCGCCGTCGCTTCAGGGCGCTGAATGGTCCCTTGTCAGTTACCAATACCTCTCCTATCTCTTTATACCAGGGGTGTCAAACTCAATTTCATCGTGGTCCGCATCAGCATTATGGTTGCCCTCAAAAGGGCCGGTTATATCTGTAATATTATATGTCCAGCGCATCCCCTCCCCTTACATTCGATGTCAAAGGCCACCCCACCATCCTACCCCACCATCAGAAGTGGAGTTCCCCCTCTCCCTTACATCACAGTGCATCTCCCTTTCCTTATGCTGCTGCTGGGAAGAAGGTGGATATTTTTTTGTTTTTTTGAAAAGCCTGTGGCGTGCAAAACACAACCCAAAAACTCCACCCGGTGCCACAGCTACTTAAGGCCTGTGTCATTCTGCTTTTCAAATGTAATCACCATGCTAATGCAATTTCAAGCTTTTGTAATTTTGGCACTATATGGGCTCCTACTGCTAATGCCAAAAGGCTGAGTGATTATGTACCGATATATTACTCATACTGGTGCTGTTACCTTTTGTCTGTGAGATTTGCCACTTTCTTACTACTGCTGGTGCTGCTGCCACCTCTTCCACGACCACGAGTGAAAAAAACACTTAATTGTGTACTGGTACTACTATGCTGCTGCTTCTGCCAGTGCTCAGATACTTATGTGACAAGTTCTTTGGCACTATATGCTACAATTATCAACGCTGCTGCTATCCTGCTGCCACCTCTTCCACGACCACGAGTGAAAAAAACACTTTATTGTGTACTGGTACTACTACACTGCTGCTGCTGCCAGTGCTCACTTACCTATGTGACAAGTTCTTTGGCACTATATGCTACAATTATCAACGCTGCTGCTATCCTGCTGCCACCTCTTCCACGACCACGAGTGAAAAAAACACTTAATTGTGTACTGGTACTACTATGCTGCTGCTTCTGCCAGTGCTCAGATACTTATGTGTCAAGTTCTTTGGCACTATATGCTACAATTATCAATGCTGCTGCTCCTATGCTGCTGCCACCTCTTCCACGACCACGAGTGAAAGAAACACTTAGTTGTGTACTGGTACTACTATGCTGCTGCTTCTGCCAGTGCTCAGATACTTATGTGTCAAGTTCTTTGGCACTATATGCTACAATTATCAATGCTGCTGCTCCTATGCTGCTGCCACCTCTTCCACGACCACGAGTGAAAGAAACACTTAGTTGTGTACTGGTACTACTATGCTGCTGCTTCTGCCAGTGCTCAGATACTTATGTGTGAAGTTCTTTGGCACTATATGCTACAATTATCAATGCTGCTGCTCCTATGCTGCTGCCACCTCTTCCACGACCACGAGTGAAAAAAACACTTAGTTGTGTACTGGTACTACTACACTGCTGCTGCTGCCAGTGCTCACTTACCTATGTGACAAGTTCTTTGGCACTATATGCTACAATTATCAACGCTGCTGCTATCCTGCTGCCACCTCTTCCACGACCACGAGTGAAAAAAACACTTAATTGTGTACTGGTACTACTACACTGCTGCTGCTGCCAGTGCTCATATACTTATGTGTCAAGTTATTTGGCACTATATGCTACAATTATCAATGCTGCTGCTCCTATGCTGCTGCCACCTCTTCCACGACCACGAGTGAAAGAAACACTTAGTTGTGTACTGGTACTACTATGCTGCTGCTTCTGCCAGTGCTCAGATACTTATGTGTGAAGTTCTTTGGCACTATATGCTACAATTATCAATGCTGCTGCTCCTATGCTGCTGCCACCTCTTCCACGACCACGAGTGAAAAAAACACTTAGTTGTGTACTGGTACTACTACACTGCTGCTGCTGCCAGTGCTCACTTACCTATGTGACAAGTTCTTTGGCACTATATGCTACAATTATCAACGCTGCTGCTATCCTGCTGCCACCTCTTCCACGACCACGAGTGAAAAAAACACTTAATTGTGTACTGGTACTACTACACTGCTGCTGCTGCCAGTGCTCATATACTTATGTGTCAAGTTCTTTGGCACTATATGCTACAATTATCAATGCTGCTGCTCCTATGCTGCTGCCACCTCTTCCACGACCACGAGTGAAAAAAACACTTAGTTGTGTATTGGTACTACTACACTGCTGCTGCTGCCAGTGCTCACTTACCTATGTGACAAGTTCTTTGGCACTATATGCTACAATTATCAACGCTGCTGCTATCCTGCTGCCACCTCTTCCACGACCACGAGTGAAAAAAAACACTTAATTGTGTACTGGTACTACTATGCTGCTGCTTCTGCCAGTGCTCAGATACTTATGTGTGAAGTTCTTTGGCACTATATGCTACAATTATCAATGCTGCTGCTCCTATGCTGCTGCCACCTCTTCCACGACCACGAGTGAAAAAAACACTTAGTTGTGTACTGGTACTACTATGCTGCTGCTGCTGCTAGTGCTCACTTACCTATGTGACAAGTTCTTTGGCACTATATGCTACAATTACCAATGCTGCTGCTGTGCTGCTGCCACCTCTTCCACAAGTGATACAACACTTTATTGTGTACTGTTAATACTATACTGCTGCTGCCAGTGCTCAGATACCTATGTGACAAGTTCTTTGGCACTATATGCTACAATTACCAATGCTGCTGCTGTGCTGCTGCCACCTCTTCCACAAGGGATAAAACACTTTATTGTGTACTGTTACTACTAGACTGCTGCTGCCAGTGCTCAGATACCTATGTGACAAGTTCTTTGACACTATATGCTACAATTTCAAATGCTGCTGCTGTGCTGCTGCCACCTCTTCCACAAGTGATACAACACTTTATTGTGTACTGTTACTACTATACTGCTGCTGCCAGTGCTCAGATACCTATGTGACAAGTTCTTTGACACTATATGCTACAATTTCAAATGCTGCTGCTGTGCTGCTGCCACCTCTTCCACAAGTGATACAACACTTTATTGTGTACTGTTACTACTATACTGCTGCTGCCAGTGCTCAGATACCTATGTGACAAGTTCTTTGGCACTATATGCTGCAATTACCAATGCTGCTGCTGTGCTGCTGCCACCTCTTCCACAAGTGATACAACACTTTATTGTGTACTGTTAATACTATACTGCTGCTGCCAGTGCTCAGATACCTATGTGACAAGTTCTTTGGCACTATATGCTACAATTACCAATGCTGCTGCTGTGCTGCTGCCACCTCTTCCACAAGTGATACAACACTTTATTGTGTACTGTTACTACTATACTGCTGCTGCCAGTGCTCAGATACCTATGTGACAAGTTCTTTGGCACTATATGCTACAATTACCAATGCTGCTGCTGTGCTGCTGCCACCTCTTCCACAAGTGATAAAACACTTTATTGTGTACTGTTACTACTATACTGCTGCTGCCAGTGCTCAGATACCTATGTGACAAGTTCTTTGGCACTATATGCTACAATTACCAATGCTGCTGCTGTGCTGCTGCCACCTCTTCCACAAGGGATAAAACACTTTATTGTGTACTGTTACTACTAGACTGCTGCTGCCAGTGCTCAGATACCTATGTGACAAGTTCTTTGACACTATATGCTACAATTTCAAATGCTGCTGCTGTGCTGCTGCCACCTCTTCCACAAGTGATACAACACTTTATTGTGTACTGTTACTACTATACTGCTGCTGCCAGTGCTCAGATACCTATGTGACAAGTTCTTTGACACTATATGCTACAATTTCAAATGCTGCTGCTGTGCTGCTGCCACCTCTTCCACAAGTGATACAACACTTTATTGTGTACTGTTACTACTATACTGCTGCTGCCAGTGCTCAGATACCTATGTGACAAGTTCTTTGACACTATATGCTACAATTTCAAATGCTGCTGCTGTGCTGCTGCCACCTCTTCCACAAGTGATACAACACTTTATTGTGTACTGTTACTACTATACTGCTGCTGCCAGTGCTCAGATACCTATGTGACAAGTTCTTTGGCACTATATGCTGCAATTACCAATGCTGCTGCTGTGCTGCTGCCACCTCTTCCACAAGTGATAAAACACTTTATTGTGTACTGTTACTACTATACTGCTGCTGCCAGTGCTCAGATACCTATGTGACAAGTTCTTTGGCACTATATGCTACAATTACCAATGCTGCTGCTGTGCTGCTGCCACCTCTTCCACAAGTGATACAACACTTTATTGGGTACTGTTACTACTATACTGCTGCTGCCAGTGCTCAGATACCTATGTGACAAGTTCTTTGGCACTATATGCTGCAATTACCACTACTGCTGCTGTCAAGTCTTGCCCAAGTGTTTAGATGCTGTCTAGTACTATTACCACTACTGCTTGTAAATGTTGTGTGTGTGATAATTACTTTATATTTGAATACTACTGCTGCTGCCTTCATGCTGAGTAATGCTTCATGACCTCTCTGTCACAGCGGATCCACAAACAGCATCCGCTAAAAGCTACCAGACCGGATCGTAACAAACAGCAAGTGTGACTAAATGACTGAACGTTATGTTAAACCCTGGTTTGTGGCCTTTTTACTGCAACTTTTAGCCTATCTGCAAGAGCAAATCAGCACTCTCTTTCTCTCTTCTCGCTCTCTCTCTATATCTATATCTATATATATATATATATATATATATATATATATATATATATATGTATATATGTATATATTGTAGCTTTTGTTATAGTAATTTTTCAACAGTTTAGTTTGTGTTAGTAGTGTCTGTGTCCGTGTATTTTGTTTTTTATTAGATTTGTGTTAAATAAAATAATAGTATGAAATGTTTTTAGGTTATTATGAAGTTAGATGTGTTGATGTTGATGTGTTAGATGTGAAGTTAGATGTGTTGAAAGACCTAAGAATCTCAATAAGAAAGGAAACATTTGAAAAGAATAACAGGTTTAATAACCAAAAATATAAATATTTACATGGATTTTTTCAAGCGCTTGTAAATCTCAGCCAGCTCCTTGAAATTTTTTCTCTGCTGTTGTAACAGCTGTTCATTCTCGAGGTCCAATTTTTTTATTTTGCGCCGATTGGACAGGACTTTTTGATTGGTCCTCTCCATGACATAGGATTTCTCCTGAATCTCTTTCAAAACTGTTAGGATATAAGAAAAAAAAAATTAGGATTAAATACTGTACTTTTTTATATCTACATCTTATTGTTGAAATGTCATTAATCGTTGTGCACATATTTACCCTCCTGACTGATGGTCATCACAGGCGCTGTGTCATCCTCCTGCTCCTCTTCTGCATCATGGCATTCACCAGGAGGTTGGGTGGGGGGAAGTTGCAGCTCCTCAGGAGCTGGGGGTGGTAAGTCGGAGGGCCCTGGCTGCTCCTTATCCCTCTCCTCCTCTGCATCCTCCTCTTCATCCTCCTCTTCTTCCTCCTCCTCCTCTGCGGCCTGTCGCCTTGTGCGCTTGGGGCGCACAGATGGTAGAGGAGATCCTATAATAACACAATGTTTATATATGTAAAAATGATTTCTAATAACATATGCACATTCTGTGTACTCTGCTGTATTGTATATGAATACACATTTATTTATATAGACAGTTAACCAATGGGATAATGTTATACTAAAGGGTCTTGCTGGCACTACAGGGGACTGAGTGTGAGCTGGGCTGCCACCATGGTAAAATTAGCTGTTTGTGTTTCCTTTGTATTATTCTGAAGATCTCATGTTAAAAAAAGGGCCTGATGGAGTACACGTGATTACTATGATAACCCCACGCCTAGCACAGGAATTTAGTGGTAATTGAGTTATAAAATACCACCCTTTCCCCTTGAAACCCACCACACCACCACTTTAATTCCATGGTTTAACTTGATGGAATAATGTCTTTTTTCAACAGTACTATGAATACCTTCGGTGGTGATATATGTTACCACAACATGGCGTCTGGGTTAACAACATCTGCCCTAAGGTTAATTACATATCACCTTACATGACTGTCACCAATAACTTACCTGGATGAAATTCATCGCGGATCTGTGTGACCCGGTCCATGTGGCGCCTCTTCAAGTCTGACCATTTTTTGAGAATGGCCATGTGGTCATGTGACCCGCCATGAAACTCATGTAATTCCTCCAATACGGACTGGACGATTTTTTGTTTATCCTGCTGGCACCTCATTAGGTCGTAACCATGTTGCAGGAACCTCTGCAAGATGAAGAACAAAGTATATTATAATACTTTTGTTTAAACCCTTATGGATATATGACGTAAATGTATGGTATTCAATAATTGGAAGCATTCTCGCCTTATTAATCACTGACAGTGGTAACATGACAGATTTTATATGTTGCCATTTTGGTCACCAGCTTTTTGGAATAAATATAGCAGCCATTATCATTTGCATAATTATGTATATATGAGTAACATCACAGGATAGACGTATAGGGGAGAAATGAGTTGCTATTCATCTGACCACTATAATAATTTTTTGAGCCTTACACTGGCCCTGTACAATAGATTATTTTTTTTTAATCCCTATCTTTACATATGAAAAATAATATGTTTGTTTCTTTTCACTTTTTGATGAAAAGGGAGAACTCTGTGGACTCTGATGTAAAAGGGAGAACTCTGTGGACTCTGATGTAAAGGGAAAACTCTGTGGACTCTGATGTTAAGGTAGAACTCTGTGGACTGTGATGTTAAGGGAGAACTCTGTGGACTCTGATGTTAAGGGAGAACTCTGTGGACTCTAATGTAAAAGGGGAACTCAGTGGACTCTAATTTAAAAGGGGAACTCTGTGGACTCTAATGTTAAGGGAGAACTCTGTGGACTCTAATGTAAAAGGGGAACTCTGTGGACTCTAATGTAAAAGGGGAACTCTGTGGACTCTAATGTAAAAGGTAGAACTCTGTGGACTCTAATGTAAAAGGTAGAACTCTGTGGACTCTGATGTAAAGGGAGAACTGTGTGGACTCTGATGTAAAGGGAGAACTCTGTGGACACTGATGTAAAGGGAGAACTCTGTGGACACTGATGTAAAGGGAGAACTCTGTGGACTCTGTTGTAAAGGGAGAACTCTGTGGACTCTGATGTAAAGGGAGAACTCTGTGGACTCTGATGTAAAGGGAGAACTCTGTGGACACTGATCTAAAAGGGGAAGTCTGTGGATCCTGATGTAAAAGGGGAAGTCTGTGGACTCTGATGTAAAGGGAGAACTCTGTGGACTCTGATGTAAAGGGAGAACTCTGTGGACTCTGATGTAAAGGGAGAACTCTGTGGACTCTGATGTAAAGGGAGAACTCTGTGGACACTGATGTAAAGGGAGAACTCTGTGAACTCTAATGTAAAGGGAGAACTCTGTGGACTCTGATGTAAAAGGGGAAGTCTGTGGACTCTGATGTAAAAGGGGAAGTCTGTGGACTCTGATGTAAAGAGGAACTTTTATGATTAATTTCATATGGTTAGAAATGTTATTTAATAGCGACATCTATGCAAACTAAGACAAAAAATTGCTGTGCGACGCTGAAGTGTTCGGGTTTGAAATGAACAAAAGGTGGCAACCCTGGGCATGCTGGGAGTTGTAGTTTTGCAACCGCTGGAAACACACTGTTTGGGAAATACTAATATCTGATCTTGCATCCTAACTTTTTAACTAGTCTAAAATGCAGTTAAAGATAATGAAATAACAAGTGGTGAAATTACTTACAGTAATCAGCAGTTTTTCCTCACTGGATGAAAAGTTACTCCCCACCATCTTCGCTTCGCAGGGCAGCAGTAGATTCGCAGGGCAGCACTAAATAGCAATCCGAATATACACTGGCAAAGAATCCAGGAAATGATCGCCGTTTTCGCGACCGCGTGTTGTCCGCGCGCATGCGCGGTCGAGAATTTCGCAATAAATTTCGCATTTGCGAAATTTCACGTTAGCGAAATTTCGCAATTTTTTTTTTGGATGAAATATCACGAATATTCGAAATTTACGAATATTTCTCGAATATTCTCCTATATATTCGCGAAATATTGCGAAAGCGAATATGGCGTATTCTGCTCAACACTATTGCTGACCCGCACTCTATGGAATCTCACCCCCTATGAAAGATGCAGGAAGATGTCGTACCCATCCCTGGATACTGAGATGCAGCAGCATTCCAGCCAGCAACAGAGTGTCATGTTATTAAATCTGTCTTCAGAGGGAACGTTTCCATAAAGACAGACAGCCAGCCTCTTTAGTAAACCTGCCACTGCAGTTTTTTCTCTAGCAGTAAAACTGCCTAACTGACATTAGCCAAATATTGTTGCACTAGTTTAACCTGTAACAGTGACAAATCAGTACTTAGTAACAAATTGCTAGTAACTATAGCAGTTAAATCACTAACTACAAATTGCTTGCATTAATGATTTGTAGCAGCGAGGAATTGTTTCTACAAAATTACCCATCTGACATGACCATAAAGAGTAAAGGAGCTATGATGTCATTGCTCTTGTTTTGAACTTCGACGGTGAGTTTCTCCAAAATGACTTTAATTTTTTTTTTTCATCGTTTTTTTTTTTTTTTTTGTGTTCTATATCAGGATACACAAGGGATAACATAACTATAAATCCAGATAAAATAAAAATGTCTTCAGCTGGGAAGCAGCCCAAAGTGAATCAAAGTAAGAGTTATTGCCAATTACAGTACAATAAAGCAGAAATCAAATTAGGACAAGAGGGCAGGGGGTGTTACCTATCTGCTAACAAAAGATAAATAATAGGTATAAGTGTAACATTTGTACCCTGAAAAGATTGCAATGTAGGCCAAATCTTAAGTGGGGAGTGCCCAAATAGTTTAGCCGTAGTGGTAAGTGAAACAGCCTAGATGGATGGTTTCCCTGTACATCTGTGGCAACAGAATCTGAACAGCAGGTTAGAAAATTTGAAATTAAAAAGAGAGGAAGTGAAAGGTTAAACAGAGAAGGAGTAGAGATAGGAAAAAAAAGGATGGGGGGCAGGTAGGGGCCCCCGCAAAGTTCATAGAGCATGAGACCCAACCAAGATGTTGGAATCTGGTATTAATGTGGTCTTCAATTTAGTGGTAAGCTTTAGATGACTTCCCATTGATTAAGAAGTCATGGTGGAAAGGAGGGAGATAGTAATAGTAGATGCGTTTTGAAATGTTGTTCTGTAAATGAGCTGGGCTCAATTATTGGCTCAACCATTGGCTTTACATGTTATAAACAAACTTCACTCTATTAGAGACAATCCGATGGACAAGGAGGTAAGGATTTGAAACCTTACATCTGGTTGCAGTAAGGATATTACAGTACCTGTTTTTTGGTGGGTGATCTAATAATGTTTTATCCAACAAGCTAAAATGCTGTTTTTTATTTTCCTTGGATGTCCCCCTCGGATCTACAGCGACTGCATTTTCAAGTGCACTTTCAGTGCAAAGTGGCTTTGCCTTTAGTAAATAACCCCCTTTGGCCCATCATCGTCTACAATGAAACATTGTGTTTGGGTAGATACAATAGAGCCTCACAGGGGTTATATATCAGTGCTTTTACTTCTTGTTCAAAATATGTTATTATTAGTATTATTAATATTATACAAGATTTATATGGCGCCTGCAGATGTGCAATGCTTTACAACGTGAGGTCGGTTACAATACAGTTCAATACAAGTGGAAATCAGAGGGCCTTGCTCATTAGATCTTACAATCTAAAAGGGAGGGTGAGGTGATATAAAATGTAATAACTGTGGGAGATGAGCTGATGGAGGAATTATTAGTACATTTGTTAGGTGGAGACAGAATAGGTTTCTCTAAATAGAATGACAAGAAACGTGTTAAAAGCTGTGCTTCCTGCTAATTGCTGTATAGTGTATTGCTGTATCTTCCTCTCAGTTCACTAACACTAATAATACTTTTTTTACTTACAATTAATAAATAATCTATTACCATTTCCTTTTATGCATGGCATGTGGCATTATATAGAGCAGTGTATTTAAATTATCACAAAATACATTTTGCTTTTTTTCCATTTATATATAATTGATGTAGATATTTACATATGTGATCACACACGTTACCTTGTACTTCACAATTCCTTTATAAAAAGTTTTTTTTTTTATTGTTTTAATGTTTCCACGTTACTGATGACCTACAAGCAATTTAAGCAAGGACAATAATAGCTTTTTCTTTTACCATAAGAAAAATTCCTGAATTTGATGGAGTATGTCTATCTTCAGAAGAGTATCTGCAGCGTTATTATCATACCAAGGTTATCCCAGTATTGTACATCTTTCCCTCTGTTTCTGGTTTTAAAGATGTGAAGCTGCAGGTATGGAAAAGAGAACATGTCTAATGAAGTTGCATTAAATACACATTTATCACCATTGAATTCATGGCATGAAATGATAGGGTCAAATCTTGAACTTGGCAGATTAATTTGCTTATCTCTAAGTATTGAAACTGTGTTTAAAGTTACAACATTTTATTTAGAAGCTACCAAATACAGGAGTATAGATAAGTGAAAGCACAGAAATGGAGGCTCTTCATTGTTAGTCTTCACTAAATGCCACCTCCACAGTGTTGCCAACCTACCAGATTGAAATTTACTGGCACGACACCCAAAATTTACTGGCACAGTCCAATTTTTTTTGCCATTGTACAAAATTACAGTTTTAAGTGCAAATTTTAGTATTTAAGCTACAAACAAGAACACTATGCAAATAGAAATGCGATTTAAGGTAGATATTAAAGGTAAAAAAAACATCTTTCTGTTATTTTCAATATGAAAATAGTCCATCTGTTTTTGTTCACCATCACTTCCTGCCCCCCCTTATCTCCTCCTGCCACCTCCTGCCCCCATCACCAGCTCCTTCCACAAGCTCCTTTTGCCATCACCAGCTCCTCCTGCCACCACCAGCTCCCTCTGCCACCTCCTGCCCCCATTACCAGCTCCTGCCACAAGCTTCTCCTGCCACCACCAGCTCCTCCTGCCACCACCAGCTCCTTCTGCCACCATTACCAGCTCCTTCTGCCACCATCACCAGCTCCTTCTGCCACCATCACCAGCTCCTCCTGCCACCACCAGCTCCTCCTGCCACCACCAGCTTTTGCCACCGTCACCAGCCCCTGCAAAAAAGGTCCTCCTGCCACCACCAGCTCCCACCACCACCAGCTCCTTCTGCTGCCACCAGCTCCTTCTGCCACCACCAGCTCCTGCCACAAACTCCTCCTGCAACCACCAGCTCCTCTTGCCACCATCAGCTCCACAAGCCACAAGCTCCTTCTGCCACCACCAGCTCCTCCTGCCACCACCAGCTCCTCCTGCCACCATCACCTCTTCCTGCCACCATCACCAGCTCCTCCTGCCACCATCACCAGCTCCTCCTGCCACCACCAGCTCCTCCTGCCACCACCAGCTTCCACCCCCACCAGCTCCTGCTACAATCACCAGCTCCTTCTGCCACCACCATCTCCTCCTGCTACCAGCTACTCCTGCCACCACAAGCTCCTGCCCCCACCAGGCTCCTGCCACCATCACCAGCTCCTTCTGCCACCACCAGCTCCTTCTCCCACCACCATCACTTCCTGCCACCATCATCAACACCTGCCAAAAGCTCCTCCTGTCACCACCAGCTTCTCCTGCCACCACTAGCTTCTCCTGCCACCATCACCTCCTGCCCTCACCAGCCCCTGCCCTCACCAGCTCCTGCCCTAATCAGCTCCTGCCACCACCAGCTCCTGCCGCCACCAGCTCCTGTGGTCACCAGCTCTTTCCGCCAACAGCTCCTCCTGCCACCAGCTCCTCCTGCCACCATCTCCAGCTCCTTCTGCCACCGTCAGCTCCTGAGTCCTGCCACCACCACCAGCTCCTTAATTACCTTGAGGCAAGGAAGTCTGAGAATGCAGGCTTGGCTTGCCATAAGCTGGCCTGGTCCGTTTGTGCTGTGGATGCCTGGGCACTGTGGGCAACTGCTGGGCTGGGCTGTCACTGAATTGTCTGGAGTCCAGACAGACCACTGCCGGGCGCTGGCACCAAGAAGGCAAGACTGCTCCATCCATTCCCTCTCATGATTATTTTTAAAGGTTGTCGCACCTGGCGGGATGCGCGATGACATCACTTGCATCGCTACCAGTACCCAAACCACCACCTCTGTCAAATCTGTGGCCGCCCCCTGGGCCCGGGGAGGGGGGGGGCGTAATACAGGATCAAATCGGCTTGGCGGCTCAGCTCGGGACTCAGGCAGCGCCAGAACTGTGCATGCACAGTTTAAAGCCGACCCGGTCACGGCTATTTTTATGGGCACTTTTGTCCTATCACGGACAATAACGGACATGGAAAAAGTGCCTAATTTTTACTGGCTGTCCGTAAAAATATCGGACGGTTGGCAACACTGCTTCTCTATCCAAAACTGATATGTCCATGTTATGTGGTTGCTGGCTGTTTGAAAGACTTAAACACAATCTAATATCTGTCAGGCACTTGGGAGAAATGCTATGCCATGTCCAGGTTCTTTGCAATTCCAAAAAATGGTGCCATTCTCCTCAAAAGGTAGAATTTTCAAGAAATTCAGTATTCCAACTGCAAAAGAGTCTAACCTTTATTACTGCCTTGTGCTGGGACATAGAAACATGCTTCTGTTAAAATAAAATCTTGCCAATAGGCTCTGTTATGTGGCAGATTAATTTGCTTATCTCTAAGTATTGAAACTGTGTTTAAAGTTACAATATTTTATTTAGAAGCTACCAAATACAGGAGTATAGATAAGTGAAAGCACAGAAATGGAGGCTCTTCATTGTTAGTCTTCACTAAATGCCACCTCCACAGTGTTGCCAACCTACCAGATTGAAATTTACTGGCACGACACCCAAAATTTACTGGCACAGGCAAATTTGTACTGCCATTTTACAAAATTACAGTTTTAAGTGCAAATTTTAGTATTTAAGCTACAAACAAGAACACTATGCAAATAGCAATGCGATTTAAGGTAGATATTAAGGTAAAAAAACATCTTTCTGTTATTTTCAATATTAAAATAGTCCATCTGTTTTTGTTCACCATCACTTCCTGCCCCCCTTATCTCCTCCTGCCTCCACCAGCTCCTGCCACCTCCTGCCCCCATCACCAGCTCCTTCCACAAGCTCCTTCTGCCATCACCAGCTCCTCCTGCCACCACCAGCTCCCTCTGCCACCTCTTGCCCCCATCACCAGCTCCTGCCACAAGCTTCTCCTGCCACCACCAGCTCCTCCTGCCACCACCAGAAAATGGAAAAGCTTTGGTAACATTTAGCCTTTAAATGAACCAGAAATAAAAGAAACATTTATTGGAGGGAATTTATGAGAACTGGAGAAGATGGAATCTGGAACAACTGTTAATGGCAAACAATTCGAGATTTTCCTAGCTTGTGACGGAAAATATTGATTATATGAAGACAGGAGGCGAGTATCTTATGCATTAATCTTTCTTTATTAATGCTCACAGCAGAAACAAAACTGATCAGTATTCAAGCTTTTCTAAAAATAACATGGAACAGAAAAGCTGAAACTTGAAAACTAGAAAGAAACTACGTTTCCCAGCAGTCCTTGGGTCTGTGACCCCTCACTCTGGCCTCTGCATATAAGGACTGCTCCTCCCCTTCCTATTCCTCTTTCTTCATGCGAACTTCCAAACGAATTGAAAATGATTCACCAGTCTCTGGGTCCCCCAACTCACTTCGGACTTCGGCTGGCCGGCCTTTTCTGAATCCCAGACGTTCCGTTGTACGCGGGGTAACATTCGTCCCAACGGGGACCAACCGACAGCTTCTACGGCCAACCGGGCCTTTGGAAACGAAACCATGTTAGAAGGAACGTGTCTTCGACCTTCCTGAACGCAGTCGAACGTGTTCAGTATCCTGTAAGAGAGTAGAAGGAACCATAATAGGGTAGGGTAGGGAGGGAAGATACTCGCCTCCTGTCTGCATATAATCAATATTTTCCGTCACAAGCTAGGAAAATCTCGAAATTATACCTCAGACAGGAGGCTCATATCTTATGCAAGTTCAAAGCTAGCATTTCTTACAGAAAATGAAGACAATATACATCAGATTACCCCAAAGCGGCCATAGACACATGTGTTTCCGGTCTGAAGTAAAAGGAGCGGAAAACGGTCTCCGAGGACCAGTCCGCCGCCAGTAGAAGATCTGACAGAGATCCCCCGGCCGAGACCACCTTAGTAGCCATTGCATTTCTAGTGGAGTGTGCGCCGAATTTAGTGGTATCTATACCCGCCATGTCCATAGTCGACCTGACCCAGCGCGCTAGAGTGGCAGAAGTCACCGGGCGATGAGGTTGGACGTAGGAAACCAATAATTGGGGCGAAGATGGAGAACGAAGTTCGGCGGTACGCGTTTCATAGGCCTGCAGGCACTTGACGACACATAAGCGCGGACGATCCGAAAAGAAAGTATAGAATACCGACTGAATGCCGGTCTTGGTCCTACGCACGACCGAGAACCTAACTCCTAGGGGCGAAAATTGTCGCCTGGAAATATCCAGTGCTCTAACATCTGAAACCCTTTTGACCGAGATAAGACAGAGGAGGATCGTAAGTTTGTACGTGAGATGTGTTTGAGAGAACAACAAGTCCTCATTGTCATCCCACGTGGATAGCATGTCTAGGACCCTGGATACGTCCCAGGTTGATAGGTATTTGGACGACGAGGAGGTCGTTTAAACTTGATACCTCTCATTAGTTTGCAAATGAGAGGGTGTCTACCCACCGGCAAGGCATCCACAGGGTGATGGGTAAGCCGAAATAGCTGATCGATACACGTTAATGGAGCTGTACGCTCTCTACCGGTATCAAAAGCCTCCGCCAGGAAGTTCACTATAAGTGCTACAGGGGTATGTATCGGATCAGCCTGTCGTTGACTACACCAACGCACCCAGATTCCCCAGGCTGACCTATACGCCGATCGAGTCCCGGGGGCCCAGGGCGAGAAGCTCTCTAGCTGACTGTGAAAGGCCTCCGTCAGCGTCTGGCATCCTGAGACCAGGCAGCAGCTAGGAGGGTCAGAGAGCCGTCTGAAATTAGCGGGTGTATGTCTTTGGACGGGTGTGAAAGGAGGACTGGAAATGAGGGCAAGACCCTGGGAAGGTCGATTACCATTTCCAACAGAAGAGGAAACCACGGTTGTGTTGGCCACCAGGGCACAATCAACACCACCTTGGCTCCCTGGGTAGCGATCTGCAATAAGGTCCGGCATATCAGCTGGAATGGTGGAAAGGAAACGCGTAATGCGTCCCCCCCCGTCCAGGATTGGCGGGAAAGCGGAAAGCATCCACCGCTGTTGCCGTTGGGTCCGGCCTCCAACTGAAGAATTGGGGCAACTGATGGTTGAGTCTGGAGGCGAACAAGTCTATGGACAGTGGTCCCCAGAGATGGATGATACTGATGAAGGTCGAGCGGTCTAGCCGCCACTCGCTGGAATCGGTAATGTATCTGGAGTTCCAGTCCGCCACGATATTGGAGGATCCCGGAATGTACTCCGCCATGGGGACGATATTCCTGGCCAGGCAGAAGTGCCATAATGCCTTGGCGATATCCGCCAAAATTTTGGACTGCTGGTGCCCCCCAAACGGTTGACGTATTGTACCGCTGAAAATGTGTTGTCCATGCGTAGCAATACGCAACAGTTTGATCTCTTCGAGAGAAAAACTCTGAACCGCGAAGAGGGCAGCTAGTAGCTCTAGGGCATTGATGTGTAGGAAGGATTCCCTGACTGACCAGATCCCTCCTGTTGAAATCTCTCCGAATCGAGCGCCCCACTTGCGTCGGATTCTAAGACGACGTCCGGATAGGAATTGAAGATTGTCTTGCCGTTCCAATCGACGGCATGACCGAGCCACCACTTCAGTTCCGTCCTGGCCTTTGCGGAGAGTGGAATCTCGTCTGCATAATGGAGACCTTGTCTCAGGTGAAGGATTTTGAGGCGTTGAAGGGCTCTGTAATGGAGAGGGGCCGGGAAGACGGCCTGTATGGATGCGGCAGGAGGCCCACTATTCTGGCTAATACCCGTAAAGATAGGGATTGCTTGCGCAGTACTGCTCTGATCTCTTTGCGGATCAGAGCAAGTTTTGCCTTGGGTAAACGCAAGACCGCCTGGTTGGTATCTACCAGGAAACCGAGAAACTCCATGCTCTGGGATGGTGCTAGAATAGACTTCTCCATGTTGATGAGGAAGCCTAGGTCCTGCAGGAGACGTACGGTCCAGCCTACGTGGGTCTGAGATTTTGAGTTCGCAATGATAAGGATATCGTCTAGGTAAATAATCAGACGAACGCCCCTGCTCCGCAACGCGGCTACCACGTGCTTGAGTAATTTGGTGAAGCACCATGGGCCGATGACAGCCTGAACGGTAGGCATGTAAACTGCCACGTGCGATTCCCACCATTTGAATCGGAGTAGGTGTTGTGACTCCGGATGTACGGGGGACTGTGAGATATGCATCTTTTAAGTCCACCTTTGCCAGCCAATCCCCCAGGTGGAGGAGGTCTCGGAGGCAATGGATACCCTCCATCTTGAAGTGACGGTATGTGACGTTTTGATTCAGGGCCCGGAGATTTATCACGGGGCGGTAACCTCCCCCCTTCTTTTTGGACTATAAAAAGACTGCTTATGAACCCCAGGGAGAGGGTCTACCTCGAGCACTGCTTGTTTGGAAATCAGTTCTCCCAACTCGTTGTCTATGAGTGCAATGTTCTGAGCAGTGAAACGAATGGGGGGGAGGAATAATGCCCAGTTGAGGGCAGGACAACAGTTCTATCTGGAACCCTGTGACTGTGTTTATCACCCATGCGTCTGCCGTAATCGCAGACCAGGCGTGGATAAAAAAACGTAGTCTTCCCCTACAGAGGTGGAAAAACTTGGAGTCAGAAGAGGACTTACCGGAGTATGGACGGGATCTGGGGTCACCTCTGCTCCACGTCCTCTCCATGGTCTGCCACGTGGTGGAAAGAACGGTGCGGGTTGTGCCACCGTGGTATAGGAGGCAGGAGTCTGAGCGTAATGTTGCTGGGCGGGAGCCCTATTAAATGGTCTGGAGTAACCAGCTCGGCCGGCAGAGCGGCCCCTACCTCTGCCGGGCCCTAGCAAAAACCTTTTGGTTGCCTGCCCTTTGAGGGACGATTGAGCTTAGTCGAGACTATTGAATAGTCCAACGAATTTGTTAATGTCCCTAACAAGGGAGTCCCCAAATAGTAGGCCTTCAGCAGAAGGTCCCGGTTCGGTCTCCGCCAGGTGGGCCAGTTGTGGATCCAGGCGCATGAGGATGGAGCGTCTGCGCTCCGTGGAGCATGCCGTGTTGGCGTTACCTAAAAGGCATATGGCCCTCTGGGCCCACCCCCGAAGTTGTTGCACATCAACCTCTTGTGCTGAGGCAGCTGTTTGCTCAGACAAGTTAAGGATTTTTGTCAGTGGGCCCAACATGTCGAGGACCCGGTCCTGGATGCTCCTGAATGAGCGATCTATCCCCTTCTTGGGGAATTTCCCTGATTTGGCCAGGTACTTAGATAAGACGGGATCAATGTCTGGTGTACATGCCACCTTACTGGGTAGGGAAGGGCGTGGGCATTCCGCCCGCAATTTATTTCGGTTAGCTCTATCCAGCGATCTGCGGGTCCAGAGTTCCACGTATTGGGGGACACGTGGGGCAGGGGAGCCCAATCTCCCGACCGCGGGTGAGATATGGCATCTGGATGGAAGAGAGGTTCTCCCAGAGCGTCTGTGATTGTATTGCCCTGAATATCAGGTTTGGCGTCGTGTGGGATCGCCATTGACCCAGCACCCATATCATCATTGTCATCGTACTCGGACCCCGAGAATCCGGCTTCTGAGGACTCGTCAGACGAAATATCATCTGAGTCGAGTACGTAGGAGTCCGGTTTGTTCCGCCTGGCGGATGTACGCCTCATGCATGACTCCCTGAGGCTCAGGGGTTGAAAGGGGTCCGGTGGGTGCGTGGGGGTGGCAATCCGGGGTGAGGGAGAGCCTTGTGCACATTGTTTGCTTCCCCTGCCGGGGAGTCCTCGATATGAGCCAAATGCTTCCTCTTTTGGGAGGATTTCCCTCTTTTTACTAGAGGTTCTTCAATTACGGTGGGGGCAACCCTGGGGGTTTGTTGTGAACCCGAGGGTAACGCCACGGCTGCCATGGCAGCTTGCACAGACCTGGCTACCAGGTCCTGAATCTGTGCAGCGTTAAGCATGCATGATGGCTCCAGAGGCACTTCAGGTCCCTTCAAGGGGACAGAGCGGTCCTCAGACATTGCCTTCTGGCAGTGCAGTTATAGAATGCTAAGTAACTGGGTGATGATAAATCACCACCTCAGATCCTGACCTATGGGAAGGAGGGGCCTGCCAGGGAGGGGTACTACACCTGTTAGATGTTATATAAACGAACAATGTTCAGTAATAAGCACTAGGTTATAATAATAAGTTATAATAAGGTTACACAGGTTTTGTACAAGTAAAAGTAAAAGTAAAAGCAAAATTAAAACACCTCACAGATAACTAGCAGCAGTGCAATACTTATCTCTCCTGTGAGCAGAAAGAAAGAGGAATAGGAAGGGGAGGAGCAGTCCTTATATGCAGAGGCCAGAGTGAGGGGTCACAGACCCAAGGACTGCTGGGAAACGTAGTTTCTTTCTAGTTTTCAAGTTTCAGCTTTTCTGTTCCATGTTATTTTTAGAAAAGCTTGAATACTGATCAGTTTTGTTTCTGCTGTGAGCATTAATAAAGAAAGATTAATGCATAAGATATGAGCCTCCTGTCTGAGGTATAATCAGGTTCTATCGTCAGTTTGTTCAGTTAAGCTTTAAAAATGAAAGATAGAAGCTGATTGGTTGCCATGCATGGCTCCTCTAGTTTTAATACATTTGCCTTATTGTATATAATGTATACTATGTATTAGTGTTTGTAATTCCAATTTTACTGTCACGACTACAGAGAAAATAAAGTGAAAACATAATCACATCAAGGCATATTTTTAGAATGGGTAATGCTTAATCAAAGCCTGGAATGCTCACAGATCTTGGACCAAATAAAACATATTCTGCAATCACGAAATGGCATCATCTGTGCTCAAACAGGGGTAGTCATTTATTAGTCACCAGAGGCAAATAAAGAATATAAACAGTCAAATGCAATCCCGGCATTTCAATGTGTGCTATTAAATATGAACAGCTGCATGCAAGCCCACAGAATCCATGAGCCATGATTCATCACCCAAGGCAATTCTTTCAGACTAGAATCAGGACCAACATTGTAAGTTTCTATATTATAGGCAAATTGAATGCATGCTAGTCACAATTAAACAAAATGAAGCTCACATTATTAATGTGTTTGAAATTTATTTCAATACACGTTGAAGTATATATCCTTGTAGTTTGATCACACTGAATTTCCAAGAGACAAACAATGGTACCTGGAAAAACAGTGCTAGGGGAAAGATAACATAATAAACAATGACATATCTTTATGTGCTATATGGATTTATATGAGTGCACAAAGCATAGAATTAGTTTAGGTAACCAGTGCCTGGAGAGGAAAGATCTTGAAATAAAAAATGTACTTATTATACTGTGCAGGGCTGGAGTACCCGAGGGAGACTGAAGTGAAACAGAAGCCATGTATGTTGAAGTGCTTCTAGAAAAATGTAAGCAACCAAATTATTTTGTTTTCTTTCTTGGTAAATATTCCAGTTGTGCCCCACCACATAATATAAGAAATGTTCCTCTGGCCAGCATTTAATATACCAATTATTTGATTAATAGGACAGTCATTACTTTTTCAAACAGTCCCTTGTTTGAATTTAGAATGTTTTGTCCAAGAAAGGGTCTCTCATTTTGTACATCAACTTTGCAATACTGTAATCAGTTTTGTATTTTTGTGAATGTGGTTTTAGCCGTATTTTTCAACACAATGGAGGTTATTTGCGAAAGGCAAATCCACTTTGCACTACAAGTGCAAATTACAAGTGCAAATTGCACTTAAAATTGCACTGAAAGTGCACTTGGAAGTGCAGTCGCTGTAAATCTGAGGGGTAGATCTGAAATAATGGGAAGCTCTGCTGATCTTATCATCCAATTATTTGCAAGATAAAATGCTGTTTTTTTATTTTCCTTGCATGTCCCTCTCGGATCTACAGCGACTGCACTTCCAAGTGCACTTTCAGTGCAATTTCAAGTGCACTTTGCACTTGTAGTTTGCACTTGTAGTGCAAAGTACATTTGCCTTTAGTAAATGATTCCCAATAATACATCTAGAAAGACAGTGACAGTTTTCTGGTTATTACAGTATTACTAACAGTACACATATCTGGAGTTATTCTTTGAGGACATCAAGGTTCATCTTTTATTCAATAGGAAGGCCCCTCTATTTGTAACCTCTACATTGTTAGAATCTATGGAGTAGGCTGAGTTGGTCCAATTGTAACCTTCAGTTAGGTAGTGCCTCCCTACTTGCCCAATAACAATGGTCATTATTTAAAACAGACCAAAAAGTACAAGATAAAAATAAATATCACTTTAAGTCTGGGTTCACACCTATTCGAATTGTATGCACTTACACCGCATCCAATTCGCATTACTTTTTAAAATCTATTAGTTTTAATGCATCTGGTTCACATATATGCGTTGCATTCGCACTTCGCATTGCCCAAAAAACAGACAGCGCGGTGCGAATTAAAGGCACATATTCTTCTATGGTAATGCATCTGATTTGCAGATGCATTCCGTTGTGAACAGGCATTCTCTCCCCCTCATAACTACACCCCCCTCTCTCTGCTCAGCTGATTCTCACCTACAATGAAGAGGAACCACTGAACAGCTGTTTTTTTCTCTTCACAGAGAATATACAGCTGGAATTTGCACCACATATGTGTGAATCCAGCCTTAAAGATTAAATAAAACCAGCTTTTGTTGCAACATTCACTATCAGTTCAGAGATTTCCCTTGCAGTACTTTTTCTGCCTCTACATGCTCCTTAACCCTATACTGGTGTCACAATAACTATTTTGTCGGCGGTAGCGCTGTCAGAGAATGCCTATCAGACAATTGGCTTGTAGAAATGCACGCATGTGCACAGAAATCACCAGGGCTCAGGCGAGTAACAAAACATTTGCCCCTTAAAGAAATTGAGTACAAGGTATATTGGGCCTTTTCTTGTAAGGAGAAAGATCAATACCTATGTGTTAACTCTGCTGAAGAATCTTAGGATTTACTCTGTTTTTCATGTGTCTTTATTAAAACGAACCATTTCCTGATCGAGAACCAGAGACCCCAGATCCCTTGATTATGGAGGGTAATGAAGAATATAAGGGTTTAAGCCATCCTAGATTGCAGGAAAAGATCCAGTTCCTTGTTAAACGGTAATTCCTGGGAGCTTTCTTCCAACGTTCATGCTCCACAGTTGGTGCAAGCTTCACCCTGAGAAACAGACCTTCGTGGGCCCTTTAGGGGTGAGGTAATGTCAGAGAATACCTATCAGACGTTTGGCTTGTAGGTATGCTTGTAGAAATGCGCACAAAATTCCTAGCAGAATAGTGATAAGGCGCGCACATGCACACAGGAATGCGCACGGGTGCTCACTCAGTGCATGTTGGTACCAGACAGGCTATTTAAGGATACTCCTGCTCATGTTTAAGTGCTGATCGGTCTTTCAGCTATTCACTGCTTCCTGCTACCACTCTGCTTGTTCATTTGTTGCTGACCCCGCTTTGCTCTGACCTGAAATTGGATCCTGATTCTGCCTTGTTGCCATTTTCTGACCCTAGCTCTGTTCCTGACCAAATCCTTGCCTTATGACTCTGAACCTCGCTGCCTGCCTGCCATTGACCTTGGCTTTCCCTACCACGCTTCTGTTCCTGGCTCTGTTCCCACATCTGGTTCAAGTGCCTACCTGGCTGGCATCTGTATCAGCTCTGCTCACCACAGTGAGTTCCTGTCCCAAGTGTGCTGGGAGCTCTGACAACCTGCAGCCCATGCAGAGTGCCCCTTTACCTTGGGCTGAATCTTTTTTATCTCAATATATTTTTATTTGAAGAAATGTCAGATTATACAAAGCAAGAAGCATATTCTTACATCATTTCTTAAGAACATATAAAACAATTGTTACAACAGATCACTTGTGTCCAAGGTATGGACCCGAGCCTTCCGAGCACCCCATCCGGGAACAAAACTGTGCACGCGCAGAGGTGTCCACCTCTCCTCCTAAAGAGATAGCATAAAATAAACTCCCAAGGCTTAGGTCAAGACATTGTACCAGATGTGTTGATACTTAACGATGAAATTACTCACTATCAATTATGAAATCAGTGTTGGATATTGAAAACCTGTACTATTACTGGGGAGTCTATCCAGTTTATCCATTGCTGCCACAATTGGATGACCTGTGTTTTATGTCTATGCTGCAGCACAAGGGTTGTTTTATGGGTAAAATGGACATATGTGGTATGTACTACATCTCTCAACGTGGGCGGGAGTCTCTCCATTTTCTGGATATGCTGATACGAGCTGCCAAGAGTATATGGGACAGTACATATCTTGTTGTTTTGGGGTAACTTTCTATATTTAATGAGAGTAGGGCTAGGGAGGGTCTTTCTGGTATGGTCAAGTTTGTGACGTCAGAAATTAGCTAAAAAACTGAGTGCCAGTAATGTATCAGCTTGGGGCAATTCCAAAAAGTATGCAATAGGTCTCAATTCCTCCAACATGTGGTGTTCAGTGATGAGTCGAATTTGTACAGTCTGTCAGAGGTTAAATACCATCAATATGTTATTTTATACGCTACTTCCCACAGGGAGGAGCAACTCGTAGTTTTATAGACTGATTTACCTGCCTTCTCCCAAGTGTCACTTGTAAAGGTTTGCCCTAGGTCCTTTTTCCATTTGAGCAGCGGTGCCGATTTGGTGAATGTGGTGTTGTGGTGCAGAAGGTTATAAAATAAAGAAATGTCCTTTCGGTGCATCACCGGGGATTTAAAATATATCCATGCTGTTTGGGGAAGTTTACACGACAATGTATAAAGCGATGCACGGCAGTGTTGGGTACAAATGTACAGAAATATGTCGGAGTTTGGAAGTTGGTATTTTTCCTGTAATGAAGGAAATTATTTGATTTGTCCTTCTCTGTTAGGTCGGTTAAATATGTAATGCCCTTACTCTTCCATTTTAGGAAAGATGTTGATGTCATCAGGTGGTGTAGGGTTTCTATGGGAATGTGCATTGTGGACTGTATAGAGTCGGTCGAAGACATTGGTGTGAGTTTGGTCCAGGCTTTGGTTGTTGCTACTATTGTTGGGGAATAATGGGAAGGTAGCTTTGCCCCTAGTAAAGATGCAAATAGCCAAGAGGGCAGGTTACTCCTGGGAATAGATGAGGATTAAATTTCCCCCCATAGGGTGGGAAGGGGAGTGGGTAAAAATCACTCTTTGGATTGGGTGAGGGTGGATGAAAGATAGTAATCCTGAAAATCAACATACCCTGTTCCTCCAGCTAGGCGGTGTTAGGTTTGTTGGGAGTGTGCACATCTAGTTTTTTTACCCTGCCAGATACATTTTGCTAAGATCGATTGTAATTATTTAACCACTTAAGACCCGGACCAATACGCTGGTAAATGACCCAAGGTGTTTTTGCGATTCGGCACTGCGTCGCTTTAACAGACAATTGCGCGGTCGTGCGACGTGGCTCCCAAACAAAATTTGCGTCCTTTTCTTCCCACAAATAGAGCTTTCTTTTGGTGGTATTTGATCACCTCTGCGATTTTTATTTTTTGCGCTATATACAAAAATAGAGCGACATTTTTGAAAAAAAAACACTATTTTTTACTTTTTGTTAAAAAAAAATCAAATAAACTAAATTTTAGTCAAACATTTAGGCCAACATTTATTTAGCCACATGTCTTTAGTAGAAAAAAAAATCGCAATAAAAAAAAATAGCTACCTAGCGGGAACAGCGACACTAATACAGCGATCAGAAAAATGATCGCTTAGTGACGCTGGCAATAGGGAGTGAAAGGGTTAACTAGGGCGGTGATCAGGGGGTTAAAATTTTATTAGGGGGGGTGGGGGAGCTATCCTGAACCTAACACTAACTGTTTTTTACACTGCCTGTCACACTGACACTAAATGCAGTGATTAGATCACTGCATTCAGTGACACTGTGACAGGGGGGTGGGGGGGGGCGATCACAAGGGGTTAATATGCCTATGTGAGTGTGTGTCAGTGTTGTGTTGGTGCACACTTACTTGTGGTGTCTTCTCTCATCAGCAGCGCTGGGAAACAGCGCTGCGATGAGAGATTACATAATTTCCTCCTTCCTGTGTAAACACAGGAGGAGGAAGTGACAGGCTGGGAGCGATCGCGGGGGGGCGGGTATTCGCCAACATCCGCCCGCAGATCCCGGATCGCTCCCGGAGCCAGGGGGACCCCCGCACGCCACGGAGGGGGTCCCGATGGGACCCCCGAACCGCACTTAGGCGGGGACGTAAATTTACGCCCTTGTGCCTGTACGTGCCATTCTGTGGCCGTATATGTGCGTGCGGGGGTCCTTAAGTGGTTAAAGTAGGTAGATGGTACGGGAATGGGTAAAATCCTAAACAGAGTACTTGGGAGATGGAACATTTTAAATGCTGCCAAGCATCCTATCCAAGAGAATTCAACTGACACTAGCCTGGTAAGGTCAGACTGCAGTTTTGTGCGGAACGGTAGGTAGTTTGATAGAAACAGAGATTTGGTGGATGTAGTCAACTGTACCCCTAGATAAGTTATGCTATTTTCTGCCCACGCATAAGGGAATTGACTTTTGAGTCGATTGGTATTAGATACATCCACACCCAGATTAAGTATATTCGATTTAGACTCGTTGACTCTTTATAGGAAATGTCACTAAACCAGGCAATCGTCTTTTGGATCTCCAGTAATGATTGTGATGAGTATCACATCATCTGTGAACAGGTTGATTTTATGTTCTATGCCTGGAATGTTTACACCCTTTATTTTTAGATCTTATGCTTTCCGCTAGAGGCCCTATAATGAGGTTAAATATTAGGGGTGATAATGGGCATCCTTGTCTCATCCCATTCGAGATTTGGAATGGTGTCAATAGGGTGTCTGCTGAGAACACCCGAGCAGAGGAATTGGAGCATAGGGCCGTTATTTGGATGTGGATTCAACCTGTAATGCCAAATTTGTTGAGTACAGCTGAAGTGTAACCCCAATGAACCCTATCAAATGCCTTTTCAGCGTCAAGGGATAGGAGGGAGGGTAATTTTTTGGATTCTGTGTGGTGGATAATATTTATCATTTGTCTAGTGGTGTCTGAGGCTTGATGGCCCTTGGTGAATAAGGGAGGGGAGTATGTTTTCAAGTCTGTTAGCAATGACTTTTGCATAGATTTTTAGGTCCATGTTAAGCAATGATACAGTGCCTGCCGCCGAGAATGTGTTTTAAGCACGACAGCATCGCGCTGAATCTCGGCGACAGGCTGCCGATATCTCGCACTCGCTGGAATAGTAAAAGCACATTCCAGCGAGTGCGTCATAGAAGCGACGGGGATCCGACGCGGATTCCCGCCAATTCTACACGTGGGCGGAGTTTGTTATGAATCCTGAAGGAGAAATCCCCGTGTGGTACCTACCGGAGCATGATGGGACTGCGACGTCACAAGACAGGCCTATATAATTCGCTGCGAGCCGCGCGCCCGGCATAACAGCGGAAGGAAGCGTCGCGTCAACATCTGGAGAACAGAAGAAGAAGACGACGTCACAGAAGAGGGGACTCGCCGCCGCTAGTAATTGAGCTAACACACAAAGTTAGCGGCGGCGAGTCCTGAAGAAGAAGAATACCCCCGGAGAGCGGAGAAGACCCCCGGAGAGCGGAGAAGACCCCCGGAGAGTGGGAGAAGACCCCCCAGCCGCCGAAGACATCGAAAGAAGCCCGCCGGGTGGTGGGCGCTTTAATCAAAGCGCCCCCCCGGCGGCGGAAGAGAACCAGACGGCGGCACCCACCCCCCACAGAAGCCCGCCGGAGGGGGGCGCTTTTATAAAAGCGATCATACACCCCCCCCCCCCGGCGGCCAACTAATAAAATATTTCAATACCCTGTGTGGTTTATTTGTGTTTACACTTTTTATTTGCAGGTGAATGGGTAGGGGTACAATGTACCCCATACTCATTCACTTAGGGTGGGGGGCCGGTATCTGGGGGTATCAGTGCGCCCCCTGCCCCAGAGCACCTAACCCCCCCATGTTGAGGGCATGCTGCCCGGTACGGCTCAGGAGGGGGGGGGGGGGGGCGCTCGCTCGCCCCCACTCCCTTCCTGACCGGCCGGCCGGCGTGCTTTGGATACGGGTCTGTTATGGATTGTGGGGGGACCCCCACGTCGTTTTTTCGGCGTAGGGGGTCTCCTTACAACCCATAACAGACCTAAGGGCCCGTTATGCTCCTGAGGGGGGAACCCATGCCGGATTTTTTTTTTAAATCCGGCGGGGATTTCTCCTTCAGGATTCATAACAAACTCCGCCCACGTGTAGAATTGGCGGGAATCCGCGTTGGATCCCCGTCGCTTCTATGACGGCTTTGTCTCCATCGCGGCAAGCCAGCTCGGCGCTGGCTCCCGCGATGGGGCTCGCAAGTGCTCAATCTCGCCGAGAAAGGGAGCGAGATTGACACAATATCCCAGTCACCTACTGTATAGGTCGGAAGTTTTTAGGGGAAGTGGGTTCTTTGCCAGGGTTGGGTAAAGTCACCACCATGGAGCTGAGCATTTCAGCAGGGAATGATGCGGATTTGGTGGCCCTATTAAATGTTTGACATAGGGTGGGTGCTAAGATAGTTTGAAACTGTTTATAGTATTCCCCCGTGAAACCGTTTGGGCATTAGGGAGTTTATTAAGTACTTGTAATATTTCCGTGGCCGTGAAGGGATTGTTTAGTGAAGAGAGTTGCTGAGGGGTTAAAGCTGGAAGACTAGTATTGTCAAGAAAGGACTGTATTAGCTCTGGGGAGGGTTGGGAGGTAGAAGGGTCATTGTTGAGATTATAAAGGTCTGCATAGAATGTGCTAAAGGCGTTAGCTATTTCATGGGGTTTGAGGAGCTTTTCATTGGAGTGGGGGTGGAGGATGAACAGGATTTTTGTTTTATTTATGTGTCCCTTGACTCTCAGGGACATTGTTTCACCAGCTTTGTTCCCAGTGGTGTAAGAAGTGGCTTTGAGAATTTTGTAAGATTTTTCATATTTCTCGAGGAGAAGGGATCTCAGCTCGAGTCACAGTTTAAAAAAATTCGATTGAAGGGAAGGGGAAGGTGTGATTTTGATGAGGCATTCAGTCTTGGATATGTCAGATGTAAGTTCATTTAGTTTCTGAGACCTGTGTTTCTTTGCTCTAGCGCCCATTTGTAGCAATACCCCTCTAATTACAGTTTTATGGGCCTTCCACACCACCGGTGGGTCAGTTTCGTCAGAATGATTGAGCTTAAAATATTCTTCTAGGTGTTGTTTGATGGGCGTTGAATAACATGGGGTGCAGAGGAGGTAATTATTTGCTCTCCAGATATAACAGTTAGGTTGGGGAGAATTATCAGAGATTGAAATACAAATGGGGGCATGATCTGACCAGGTGGTGGTGTGAATGGAGGAGTCAGAAATCTTCTGCAGTAACCATTTATCAGTTAAGAACAGATCTATATGTGAGTAGGTGTTGTGACGTGGCGACAGGAATGTGAAGTCCCTCTCGCTCGCATGACAACACCTCCACACGTCATACAAATCATTAGAGGCTATGAAATTTTCTAAAAGGAGAGACACAACATTTGAGACCTGAGGTAGAGTCCATAGCAATGTTCGGAACCATATTTTTTTTCCCCGCATATTACAAGGTGACCATGTTGAGATTTTCGTGCAGCACACAGTGTCTTTTTAAGAAATGCCATTTTGCCATAGTTTGGGGCGTATATCGATACAAGAGTATATGGGATATTGATAATTGTACAGGCTAGAAGAATATAGCGACCCTCTGGGTCTGTTACGCATTGCTTAAGTTGGAAGTTCACAGTATTCCTGATGGTCATCATCACTCCACGTTGTGTTTTGGTAAAGGAAGCTTTGAATATTTGAGGGAATAGTCTGTGCTGGCAGTTAGGAGACGCGTTGAGGGCAAAAGGTGTCTCTTGGAAGCATTAGATGTCACAACTGTGGTCGAGTGCAGATTTCCACAGCAAGGGTCGTTTTGTGGGGTGGTTTAACCCTTTAGCATTGAGGGAGAGAATGATGATCCCCATGGTAAGTGCCTGTATGGTGTATTGGTGGTGTAAATAACTCCATTTTGGGGAACGATGTTTCAACTCCTGTGGGTTTGGTCGATGCAGGATGAGAAGTCCGTCGTTGATAGTCATCACACTAAAATGATTGGTGGTAGGAAGGTTCTACGAAAGTACAAAACAAGTTAGTTATGCCAGGCCACAAAAGATACAGGCGGCTGGCCTGTGTGCACCATAAAGTGCTGGAGATATGAAATCGGTAGTAAAAGAAAACAAACAAGAATTATGCTATAGAAAAACAAGCAGGTAAACCAACAACACGTAGCTCTTATGAGCAGCTGGTTAAGGTTTGGGGTAAAAGTTCAGCAAGCAGGTGTTAGAGCACATAACCAGACCGGACTGTTTTAGTCACTCATAGTAGCAGAATGGGCTAAACTTTTAGTGGCGTCTTTCTTTGCAGGGTCCCCGGCCTGTACCAAAGTTAAAGGGGTTTGGTTGCCCGTAGGGTTCCTGTTGATTGGAAGGGGGATCTGGTATAATTCCCCAGTCGCGGAGGAGCTTCATGCCTCCTTCCAGGGTAGGAATGGTATGGGGTATGCCATTATAGGTGGCCATGATTGTAGCATGGTGACGCCATTTGTAGATGATCTTGTGGTTGTTCATAGCTTTTGTAATGGTTTTAAGCTGTCCCCGCATTTGTAGTGTATATTGCGACAAATCAGCATACAGATGAATGTCAGAGTACGGTGCTAAGAGAGGCGACAATTCTCTTGCTTTTGTGAGAATTTGTTCCTTTGCTTGGAAACAAATGCACTCTGAGGAGAACGTCTCTGGGGACTTCCGCCTCAAGGTGGCACGGTTTGTGAAGTCTATGTATAGGGTCAATAGTAAGCTCAATTGGGGATAAGTCAGGAAGCATGCTAAAAAACATTGTGCTAGCAAAGTTATGCAGCTCTTTAGGTTGAACAGACTCTGGGATTCCATGTATTTTAATGTTATTGCATCTTGAGTGGTCCTCGAGGTCTGCAAGCTTAGCTTTGATCCATAGAGAGTCATCTCTTTGATCAGTATATGCATCCACCAATTAATTCACGGTTTCAGTGCATTCCTCCTTTGTTTTCTCCATGTTTAGCATCCTGTTGTCCATATGCTTAATTTTTAATGAAAACCTATTGATCAGTGACGATAGGTTAGTCATGAGAGAGGATTGCAATGACAGGAGCATATCTTTCATTGTTGTGTCCAGAACTGGTTGCCCCAGAGTAGGAAATAAAAAACCCAGTGTGATTAAATACCACCAAAAGAAAGCTCTATTTTTGCGATTTTTTTTACAAATTTTGTTTGAGTACAGTGTTACATGACCATGACATTTTCATTCAAATTGCAACAGTGCTAAAAAATGAAAATTGGCATACTCAGGAAGGGGTAAAAGTGCACAGTAGGCAAGTGGTAATGCAATTACAGTATCTGTAGACTTTTTCTGTTATCCAATGAAACCTGGTCTAAATAGCACCCAATGATTACATTTCTGTTCTCTGGCTTTTTTCAGACATGGCAGACATTTTGCTCTTGTCCGTAGCACACTCTTTTGTCCCCTATTCGAGTAGTAGATAAACTCAGAATGCTGGGACAGGGGATGAAAGTGCACAATCTATTTTAAACTACTGGGGCTCTTTCTCTGCATGGGCTGAGAAGGTAAGCCTAGCCTCCCCAGAGGAGGCACATTCATTAGTAAAAACTTGACAGAGATTCTAATCCTTCCACTCTATGTCCAACACAAAAAAATGGCTATACAAATACTGCATCTTATTTTTGATTGATGTGTATCTTCAAGAATAATATTTAAATCTGAACAATGGAAAAAGTAAAAGTACTCTCTTTCTGTGGGGCCAGGGTTGCTGTTATATTCACGGGGGCCCCATATTGCCTACCTGACAGCTTCCCCCCCCCCCTTGCCAAAAGTAACTGAGGCTGAGCTCTGAGGGTTTCTGTTCATTCACAAACTGAAGCATAGTAAACACAGTTTACTATCACGGGAGTGTTTGGTACTGTTCACTCACTGTGTTCATTCAAGAAAGGAAAAGGCCAGTAAATTACATATTTACCAGCCCCTTTCCCCCCGTCTCTCCATCCTGAAATATACCCCTGTGTGCCCATAGCAGCTGCCAGTGGGAGTGGGGAGGAGGGAAGCTGGAATTGCTGTGGGAGAAAGGGGCACACGGGGGGCCCGGACAGCAGATGTTGATAGGACCAACCCGCTGCAGTACAGCTGGAGAAAAAGGGGGAGGAGAAGGTAGCAGCACTGCAGGTGGGAAAAAAAGAGGATTGTGTCTGCAATAAGACAGTACAGCCGACCTTTCTAATCAGTGGGTGCCTGGCCCCCCTTTTGAACTGATGGGGCCTGGGCCCAGTACAGAAAAGCTGTCTGTAGTGCCTTATCAGCAGCCCTGCATGGCTAAAGTGTAAGTGCAGTCCCACTGCAATGGACTTTACTTTTCCCAGGGTTGAACTTTAATCATTTAGAATGTGTGTATTCGAATAATAACTGGGCTCTAGTGGAAAAACTAAGATTTCTTCTGCAAACAACTTTCTATAAGTTTGAAAAATGTATGTCCTGTTCTCGTCTTATTTATTGGTATGCCAGGAAGTATAATCAAGCTAAAGTAGACTGATTGTGTTCAACAAATACCCTTTTATTTCACATTTTCTGACAATCTATTTCATCCCGGCTTTACTGCTTTTCATTTCAAATCTTGGTTGACTGTGGTGAATTATTGCTAAATCTTTTTGTTATAAAACTCAGGAATATAAATAGATTTGGACATGGACATCTCAACTGTGATATAATGTACAAGATTAATAATGTATACAACTAAGAATAGCTCTTGTAGAGCAACTGGCAGCTAATGTTTTTCAGCTAGTCCCTGCTGGTGCTATCTTTCATCTGGCGGTGCTTCAGCCCGGACGAGGCAAAATTCACAGGTGGTAGACTCAGATAAAATTAAGCATTGGCCTAGAAGATTAGAGTTCCCCCTACCATGTTTCACCTTCATTGTTTTACAACAATGATACATGTTAAAACCTCACAACAGTACTGACCCAATGAGCCTGAATTACTAAAATTCAGCTTACTCCATCAGCAAGGGTGAGCAATGTTCACTCTATATCTCAACTAGATTTTAGCAGAAGACTGTGTTGTCTCTTGGGATAAATATTACCAGGCTAAGGCTCGTTAAAGCCGAACAGACAGATAAGAAAGACACATTCATACATCATGAAATGTAACGCGAAGTGTGTAAGTACCTGAATTTGACTTAGTACCAGCTTAGAGTTGCCGCTTCATCCAGTGTTGCCAACCTACCAGATTGAAATTTACTGACATGACACCCACAATTTACTGGCACAGTCAAGTTTTTACCGGCATATCTAAAAGTTACAAAATGACAGTTTTAAGTGCAAATTTCAGTATTAGGCCTCATTTCCACTGGCGTTTTAACAGCCACGTTTTTTACAGCTTAAAAACGCCTGTCCATGTTTATTTTAGAAAAAAAAAAAAAAAATTTTTTTTTTTGTGCTGGAGCTTTAAAAACGCTGCGGCCGCGTTTTTGAGCGTTTGTGCGCGTTTTTGCGCGTTTATGCACGTTTTTAAGCTTTTTTTATGTCTGGCGTTTTTACAGCTCTATTGCTGGAGCTTCAGAACGCACTGGCCCCACGTTTTTTTTGCAGCTTAGCTATCTACAGCTCAAAAACGTCATGGTGGGCATGATGCCATAGACTAATATGGACAGGCGTTTTTAAGCTGCAAAAAAAACGCTCAGAAAAGTGGCTGTAAAAACGCCAGTGGAAATGAGGCCTTAAGGCTACAAACAAGTACAATATGCAATTAGTAAAGTAAAGTGATTTAAGGTAGACATTAAAGGGATTGTAAAGGTACAATTTTTTTTCCTAAATAGCTTCCTTTACCTTAGTCCTTATTTCTTCTGAGAAATCCTCACTTCCTGTTTTTCAGTCTGTAACTCCACACCGTAATGCAAGGCTTTCTCCCTGGTGTGGAGTGTCGTGCTCGCCCCCTCCCTTGGACTACAGAAGAATCAGGGCATAACACACAGCTCCTTTCTCTATCTGCAACGTAGAGAGCGTTCTGACTCTCCTGTAGTCCAAGGGAGGGGGCGAGCACAACACTCCACACCAGGGAGAAAGCCTTGTATTACTGTGTAGGTAGAGTTACAGACAGAAGAACAGGAAGTGAGGATTTCTCAGAAGAAATAAAGACATTTAAAAGCAAAATCGAAGGATGAGGTAAGTGAAGGAGGACTGCACTAAGGTAAAGGAAGCTATTTAGGAAAAAAAAAAACCTTTGCAACCCCTTTAAGGCAAAAACATATTTCTTATTTTATTTTCGATCTAGTAAATAAGTAGCTCAGGGACAGGAATCGAGAGGGCAAGAAATTAGAATGGATTGCACACACACATGAAATTGACTCTCACAGTGATAATGACAGCAGTGTGCAGCAGCACAGTTGATGATGGCACCTCACCGACACGACACGTCCCCTCCGGAGTCACAGTGACCTTCTCTCTCTATGCCAGGTGGTCCCTTCAGTCGACTCCCTGGTTGCCTTCCTCCCGCTCCGTAGACCTGCACTTGAGGCTCCAGCTGCTCTGTTCCCTTGCACAATGACTTCATGCGACACACTGTTGGCACAATCCAAACACACTGTAGCAGGCACTCGGATGGTCTTGGCCAAGCGTCACAGTCATATTTTTTACCGGCAACCTTTTTTTTTCACTGGCAGGAGAAAAGTGCCTATTTTTTACCGGCTACCAGTAAAAATAATGGTGGTTAAAAAATAACTGGCCTCATCCCTTTAAACCTGAACACATATGAAATATACAGGTTCTGAGGCTAATTTAATGCAGATAAGGCACCAAGTGAGTTTATTTACCACCTTAAAGCGGAGGTCCTTAAATTTTTTTTAAAAGTCAGCAGCTACAAATACTGCAACTGCTGACTTTTAAAATAAGGACACTTACCTGTCCAGCGCGCTTGCGAAGTCGGCACCCGAGGCCGACCCGTCTCTCGGTCCTCGGATGCTGCCGTCGCCATCTTCGGCAAGGGAATCAGCAAGTGAAGACTTGGGGCTTCACTTGCTGGTTCCATACTGCGCAAGCGCGACTCGCCCTGCGCAATGCCACTGGTCCCACTGTCTTCTGGGACAGTGTGGCTCCCAGAAGACAGCGGGGGGGATCAGACGTGGCATAGACTGCGGCAGATATGTCGGGGTCTATGCCTGGGAGTGGGTGCAAATACCTGTCTTAGACAGGTATCTGCTCCCCCCTCCCCCCTGAAAGGTGCTAAATGTGATTCGGGGGGAGGAATCTGGACAGCGGAGGTTCCATCTTTGTGTGGACCTCCGCTTTAACCACTTTAGCCCCGGACCATATTGCTGTCCAAAGACCAGAGCACTTTTTGTGATTCGGCACTGCGTCGCTTTACCTGACAATTGCGCGGTCGTGCGACGTGGCTTCCAAACAAAATTGGCGTCCTTTTTTTCCCACAAATAGAGCTTTCTTTTGGTGGTATTTGATCATCTCTGCGGTTTTTATTTTTTGCGCTATAAACAAAAATAGAGCGACTATTTTGAAAAAAATTCAATATTTTTTACATTTTGCTATAATAAATATCCCCAAAAAAGATATAAAAAAAACATTTTTTTCCTCAGTTTAGGGCGATACGTATTCTTCTACATATTTTTCGTAAAAAAAAACGCAATTAGCGTTTATTGATTGGTTTGCGCCAAATTTATAGCGTTTACAAAAAAGAGGTAGTTTTATGGCATTTTTATTAAGTGGCCGCGAAAGTCCCGACGTAGAGCTACGGGCTCTCGCCCAGGAGAGCCGACCTGCCGCCGTAGAACGACGATGGCTGGTCGGCTAGTGGTTAATCAGCCACAGAATCTGTGTAATTTTTTTTTTTTTTTTTTTCTTTTTTTTTTTAAAGTGTATTTTTGTGCGTGAACTCGAGAGAGAGGAGCCGGTCTGCAGGAGTTGGGAGTAGGCAGACCCTCCCCCTGGAGGCAATCGCCATCCTTCTCCATGCCCCTGGTGGCAATAGCGGGTGTGAGGGGGGGGCTCCCACTCACCCCGCCCTACCTGCTCCTCTTGGGAGCCCAACTGGGGCCCGACGGGACCCCAATGGGGCAGAGGGACTCCCCCTATGAGGGAGTGAGGGGGCCTGGCCCACCCAGCCAGCCCCGTAGGTCCTTTGCCTCTCTTTATTTTAGGAGACCGCATGGCCAAAGTGCGTGTGTGTTAAACCAATTTTGTGTGCGTGCAAGTGTGGTTGGTTTTGTGGGGGGGGGGCGTACTAAGCACAGGCGTACCTTACATAGCACACCCACCGGGAGCCGGGCTGAGACCACCAGAATCTGTGTAATTGATTTGTGTTCGGTTTTAAAGGGATGAGGTGGCAACCCTAAACCAACCTCTTGTGGCGGGTTAGTGTGAGAGAGGAAGAAGCAGCCAATCAATTGATGTGCTGACAAAATTCATGCTGATAAAAAGAGATAGGAAAGTGACAGATAGATGAGCTCATCACTATTCTCTTGCTCCTTTTGCTGTCCAGCAACAGACCAGGGAAGGTCCAGAATCTGGGTTTAGAAGTTGTGGGTTGAATGATGCTGTCCATCAGAATGGGGACATCGGGTGACAGAAAAAAGGTACTGCAGGAAAAATCTCTGTGAATATTGCTGCAAAAGATATTTTTGTTATTTTATCTTTAATAGGCTATTCATTGTAATATATATATTTTTTTTCTTTGACAGAAGTTCTGCTAAAATGAGAATAAAGATTGTACCTGTTAAAAGTAAATATGTGTTATCTAAAAATAATAGCACTGACTTTGTGCCGCTATGCAATACTGGAACATTCTGTTCCTGAGAATTAAAGTTCACTGCAAAAATAAAGACACAATGTTTAATTGCGAAGACTAGTAGCTGAGGGGTTAGCATGCTTTCCCTGCAGTACAAAACACTTTCTGATCTCTACATGTCTTATAATACTGTAGTAACTTTTAAATATGTTTTTCTTAAGATTATTGTATTTTTATTTTCCTTTAATGATAACAAAGATGTTTGCCATGATAACTAACTACAAGAAAAAAAAAACATCTTTGCCTCCTCTGCTAGCAAGCATTGGTCTTCTAAAACATATTGCTCTGACCTGGTCTTGTATTTTTAACTGTGGGAGGACAATTAGCCCACAGTATGAACATATAGATTTATCATAGAATAATTTTTTGGGCATGTCTGAATGCAGAATTTATGAATAATACCACAGAGCATGGCGCGGTCCAGCCCCCTGCCCCATCGTCATTGACCGTGATTCAGGTCTCTGAACTAATAAAGAGATAGAAAGCGGTGAGAGCCTCTGCTCTCCTGCACATCACTGGATCAAGATCGGGCTCAGGTAAATTTAAGGGGTGCATTCAGAAGGTTTTTTCACCCTAATACATAGAATGCAAAACTTTGCCTTTATGTTGGAATACAATGTTCGTTGTTGTTGTACAACAACATATATATTCTTCAGCCAGTAGATGGCAATGTTTATAAGTTTGTATCCATGGTTAAACTCTATATATTTTCTCTATAATAAAGTTTATTGTTTCCTGTCTGCAGTTAAGCATCAAAACCCATGTGGACTGTTCTCTGTCTGTTCTGTAGGGCTACATACAGTATTTCTAACTGCTACAACAGATAAGAGCAAGATACAGCAACAGAAAGAAGACTGCAAAAGAATAAAAGAAAATGTCCAGTAACAGCTGCAACAAAGCTTTCATTTGCAAAACCTGACAAACCAGAATTTACCAGTCTTGAAAATATAAGATAAAAATGGTGTTAAAAAGAAAAGGTATGTGGAAATGTATAAATGAAGTCAGGCCAGAACACAATTCAGATGTGTGGATAGGGAAAGACCGAAAAGTTTAGAGCACAATCTCTCATAGCATTGAAGATGATCAAATCATACATATACTGTATGTAAGTGTCAAGCTAAAGAAGTGTGGGAAGGATTACAATAGGTGCATGAAATAGCTAATCCCAGCAATAAACTGTATTTGATTAGAAAGCTATACCAAATCAAGCTGATAAAAGGCCAAGATATGCAAGATTACATAATCAAGGCTTCCTGAGGGCAAGCGGATGTGCTAAATGCATAGAGGCTAAGCGGTCAACGTCACTTCTGGGCCCATCCCCCACATCACTTACAGGTCTGTGAAGCTTATGCCAGCTCTGGTGAATGCAAAGAGGCACTGTGGGATCCCTTGGATAAGTAAGCTGTTTATGTTGATGCATTTCTATGGCACTCCCATGCAGACATAAACTTTTTTATTTTTTTGCCTTGAATTGGGTATCTTTATTCTTTTTTTCAATAATATATTTTATTGATTTTACATTGACATGATTAGAAATACAATGCAATGACAAGAATACCATATGTAAGTAATGTAATGTACAGAAGCATACTGTATAATATATAGCAGTCCAAGTCTCACATGGACAAAGGAAATACAGCTAGTGCAACAATCTTGAAACGATACACCGAGAGTGTATGGGTGTATCCGATATAGCTAGCTATGTATTTTGGGCAAGGGTAGAATACTTTGTTACATTTTGAATAAGTAGCCATGACTAACAGGCGTTTGTGAATTTTACAGACATTTTTTACCAATTCTAGTCTCATAAACATACTACACTATACCTTCCATCTTTTGGGTAATTTTTTTTTTTTTACTGTCCAATAGAATAAATGGTCACTATATCTGTTTTTCTATAGACACAGCGATTGGCGATATACATTGATCTGTAGACTTGATTCCTACCTGCAGTTAAGCAGTAAAGCCCATGTTGACTATGCACTCTCTGCTCTGTGGGGCTAGATACAGAGGCCCAGATTCACGTACATCTGCGCATTATTGGACCGGCGTAGCGCACCGCCTTTACGTTAGACTTGCGCAATGTAGCCGCGTAATCAACCTATTCTCGTAGCGTTTGTGCAGAAAATTGCGCATGCGTAACGTTATTTCAGAGGCGTAAGGCGGAGTAATACAAATTGTGAAGGACGTGGGCGGGTTACATTGAAATGAGCCGTGACCCCATGCAAATGAAGGGCCGGCCGGCTCGCGCATGCGCGCTTGAAGGAGACCATGGTCAGCTCCGCTGTGCGTATGCTCACAACTCGGGAGCGGCGCAATCAGTGAAATTGGAAATGGACTAAGGACTACGCAGACAGCATAAATAGACAGACACAAACGCACTTGCATTGCAAAAGTACATCCCTTTGTCCCTTCCCATTTAACCAAGTGCTTTTGTCCCGTTGTTCGTTGCGTTGTGTTTTGTATTTGTCAGATTAGTGTTCTGTGTGATCAAGTGTTTGTTAGTAGATCTTTGAAAGTGTTTTTTGATAAGTGTTTGAGAGACTGTTTGTTTGATATATTTCTGTTCGTTTGTTTTCTTGCTGAATTTTTGCTGTTTGTTTTTGTGACTGTTTTTTGCTGAGTGCTTGTGTGATTTTTTGGGTGTTAGTTTTCTCTTTGTGTGTGTTCTTGCTTGATTGGTTGTGCTTGTTTTTGTGACTGATTTTTGTTGACTGGGAGTGAGTTTTTGCAGTATGACAGAGAGAAAGCGAAAACTAAATTTTACTTTGGGGGAAAAAAGAATTCTTGCCCGGGCCATTAGCGATTATGGGCATTTCCTTCACGGCCCAGACAGTGCCAACACCACCCCGGCCAGGAGGAGGGAGATTTTGGACCTCATCACTGAGCAGGTCAATTCAGCGGGGGAGGGGGAGACACGGACCCGGTCTGGGATTGACAAAAAGATTAATGATCTCCGGCGTCTGGTCAAACAGAAGCTGTCCAAAATGCTTGCCCATGCCAGGGGCACAGGAGGGGGCCCACCATGCCGTATTAGGCTGACAGCGGAGGAGCGTGCGGTGGCCCTGACCTTTCATCGGCATGAAGTGGAGGGCCTGCCCGGCTTTGACTCAAGTCCGGAGCCCGTGGTGCCAGGTAAGTATTTTTTTTTATATCAGGTGTGTAGCATGTGTGGGGGAGGGGGTGAAAGGGAATATGTGGCAAGTGTGTGGATCCTCCAACCTGTGAATGTTTTGTGTCATCCACAGATGTGCAGGAGGGTGCAGGGCCATCTGGCCTGACCGCACCATCCCCAGGACAGCAGCCTAATGAGGCCCCCCCAACAAGGCCAGAGTCCGCGGAGGAGGTTGAAGAGGGGGAGGAGGTTGAGGAGGAGGAGATTCATGAGGAGGAGGAGTCCATGTCAGGCACTGGACTTTTGGTTTTTGAGGACTCTTCCCCTCTGGCTGGCAGCAGGCAGCCCCCCCCTCCCCCAACATGGCTCCCCTCCGAAGGGCCTCCCCTTCTCCCCGGCCACAAGCATCAGCTGGAGGCAGGAAGTCATCCCAGAAGACCAGGGGGGTGGCTGATCTCCTGCCCGCCACTCTGAGAAGGGACCAGTTCCTCCAGACCCGCCATCTGGGACAGGTCAGCCAGACATTGGTGCGGAGGGAGGAGAGCCTGTCCTCCATCAAGGATACGCTGGGGAACCTGGACTCCCACTCCCGGGCTTTCACAACCTGCCTAAACGAACTGCAGACGACATCAGCAGGCGTTGGGAAGGATGTGAGGGCCCTTACCCAGGCTATCCAGGCCAACACAGCAACACTTGGTGCTGCCCTGGACAGAATAGCCGTGGCCTTGGAGGGCAGGCCGCCAGGTGGGCAGAGATCAGGGGCTGCTCCTCCTTCCCCGGTTTTCCCCTTCCCCCATGAGTCTCCCCTGAGGAGCCGGGGCCGTGGCCGGGGGCGCCCCAGACGTGGCTCACATCAAGGGCAATAATTTTTTTTCCCCTTTTTTTTGCTGGAAAATTTTGGATTTTGCTGGTCATTTTTTTTTTTGGGGTTGTGAATGCTGTTTGAATGTGGGGGTGACATTCCTGCCGGAAAAGGGCTGTCACCCTCAATTTTGGTGGAGTAGGGTTCCCCAGGACCAGGAAGAAGTGATCCCCAGGTCCGTGTGAATGGTGTATGAATGTACAGTGACATAATTGAAGCCTTGGCGTGGCGTTGCTGCTCACAAGTCCTGCATGGTGGACTGGTGCCAATCCAATTTGATGAGGATGTGGGGTGTGTGTGCTAGGGACCACAGTGGTGTGCATGCATGCATTCTCATTGTGCCATGATTAATGTGTGTGTTTAACGTGCAAAGATGCCCAATGTGAGCTGTCTCCTGGCTGCTCTTCCCTCAGAAGACGGGGTATCCTCGGTTAGGGGGGGATTGTCTGGTTCAGGGGTCAGGTCATCACGTAGGTCAATCTGCAGGCCCTTTCTTACTGCGAAGTTGTGCAGCATGCAACATGCACCGATGATCTGGCACACAAAGTTTGGGGAATACAAGAGGGTACCCCCAGACTTATCCAGGCATCGGAAACGTGACTTCAGGAGGCCAAAGGTGCGCTCCACCACTCCACGTGTTTGGGCGTGGGCTTGATTGTATCTTTCCTCTCCTGGGGTTTGGGGGTTCCGGATAGGAGTCATGAGATGGGGTCCCAGTGGATATGCAGAGTCACCTGTAAGGGAAAATACAGGAGGATGTTAGTCATGCATTAGCCCCTTGTGATGTGTGCATCATGGGGGGGTACAGTCATGCCTGCCACCCATGTCACTCACCAACCAGCCAGGTGTCCCCATACACGTTCTGATCGAATTCCATTCGGATGTGGCATTGATTGTATATGTAGCTGTCATGGCTGGACCCTGGGTGTTTGGCACGGACGTGCCATATGAGGCCTTGGGCATCGACTATCACCTGTACGTTGATGGAATGCCAATGCTTCCGATTGCGGTACATGTGCTCTGTCTCCTGGGGGGGCTGGAGTGCCACATGTGTGCAATCAATGGCCCCCACGGTGCGTGGGAATCTGGCAATTCTGTAGAAATCTGTCATTGCCTTCAGCCACAGCTCCTCAGTGGTGGGTTTGATGATTTGGTTGGCCATGCGTCTGAGGATTGCAGGGACAACCTGGTGCACACATCTGCTCATGGAGGACTGTGACATCCCAGCCACCACTCCACTTGTACGCTGAAAAGAGCCACTGGCAAGGAAATGGAGTGTTGCCATGACCTTGACCAGTGGCTGCACTGCATGTGAGCGTTGTGTTGGGCTGGTGATGTCCTCCTGCAAGGTTGTGGTTAATTCCAGGATGGCATGAGGGGTGAATCTGAAGATGCGATACACCTCAGAATCACTCATGCCAAACAGGTCTATGCGGGTGCGGTATATCCTCTCCCGTGCCATCCTCCGTGCCCTCCTCCTTCTTTGCTCATCTAAAGTCAGTAGTATAGCTATGTGCGACGATGCCCCTGGCATGTTGGCATACAGATTGTTGTGCAACACATGTGACTGCTGAGCTCCTCACTAACAGTGTTGCTTTATCTAACAAGTAGACTTTTTTTCTCTTTTTAGACCAGCTTTTATATGCTCTAATTTTAGACAGGACATTTTGCTGTTGCGCACACTGCGTAGCCTGCGCTGCCCCAACGTTCTTTTGTGGATCCCCGTAAGTCCCTCATTAGCATATTTGACTAGCAAATCAATGGTCTGTCTAGCGCAGTTTTTGCGCGGACGGATGCGCCTGTCTAACGAAATTACGCCGGACAAAAAAAAGTAGATTTCTTGCATATCTCGCTTTGGGGATGCCGTGCATCGAAACGCACGCGCACATTTAGACTTACGCACGCGCATCTCCTGTTGCGCAGGCGTAATCGCTCTGTGAATCTGGGCCAGAATTTCTTTATAACCACTTTATTTTTCATAGCATACCTGTAAGCCACGTGCAGCCCCACTAACCATTAAATGCACTGCAGGTACAACAACCATGGCACATTCAAAACCTGCACAATGTGATGTCTTTACCTTTGTTACACAATAACCTCAGGCTCAGACTTTATGCTATTTGTTGCACAGTTTATAGTTCACTTGTATAATTTGGAGTCACTTTATCAGCACAAGAGCAATTTATGACTTTATGTATATTCCATTATCTAGATATACTGTTACTAATTGATCTTTATACGTGTTTATAATAAATAAGTGTTTGTTATTTATCGTATAGCACTTTACCATCACATTGCACGGTGATATTATTGTTTGTATTTATTTATTTACTCTAGGGCTTTATAATTTATTTATTAAGTCATACATGTTTTATGTGTCTAGTGAACACTATTAGATTTAGCAGCTTTAGTTGTTTTTTTGGTTCCCTCACTATCTATATACTCACCAGTAGCGCGAGAGATTCTTATATTCACTTATATTCAGGCTCAGACAGTGTTGTTACAGAGAGGGAGGGAACAGACAGGCTTTGAATAAGCTAGAGTGCTTATTTTTTAATTGATGTTGCTCCGGGCCCAGCCTGTCCTTTAGGCAGGACAGGAAGGGTTGCCAACCGTAGGAGTTTTGCAAACAAGCTGGGGAGAGGCTGTGAGGTGATGTAATAGTGAACTATCCCTTTAACGCATACACTCTTTTAACTCGCCATTTTGTTAACATTCAAAAAAAAACTTTAGTTCTGCTTTAAGTGCAAAATATTATCTTGAACACATTAATGTAATATAGATCTGTGTGGGATCATTGTCTCTGAATCCAGTGTTATGTAACTACCATTTGCAACAGTTTTTTTATGAATCAAGCTTCTGATAAATGTATTTGAGAAAGTCTAGTTAGTTTTTTTTTGTGCCACAGCTTTGTGACTAAGAGCAGCAGATTGAAATGCTATATGTGTTGTTGCAAGCTAATGGGTGATTCACCGTCAAAGCAGATTATAAGACTTCCAGAGTCCTTCACTCCGTTTTAAAAACAACAAAATGGCTTTGTGGTTTGGATATTGGTTTCCTGGGCTGCATTATTTTCATTTTATACTTTTGGTTATTGTAGCGCCTGGTTACTTTACAGTACCGGTGCTAGTTAAATTTAGAGGGAGATAGTTAAACCAGTGCAGTACAGTGTTATCATATAAGTGGTGTGGTGGTGATCAGGGACACTGACTCGTGACAGTATGTAATAAAAAAATAATAACTTTTTTTAAATGTTTTTAAATATTTATTTATTTGTTATAATTTATTTTTATATTTATGTGATTTTTTTTTCTGCATACTGTGACCAGAGCAATACAGTGTTACCATAGTAACACTGTACTACTCTTGGAGGAAGATCAGGATTTTTTTCCCCACACACTATGATTGCATATAGCAGTGATTTTCACTGTTATAAGCAATCTTTTTTTTCTGAATAAAATCCATGCTTTCAGTGTTTACTATTGTGGTTAGTTGTGATTAGCAGATGGGGATGTGATTGACCTTGTTTGTACCATGTGATCACTGTGACCAATCACAGACATCAACACATAAGTGCAGTGAATGGTATAATTGAATGCCATCCATTGTGTACAATTGGCATGCGATCTGCTGTGATTGGTCACAGTGATCATTTGGTACCAGTAGTGGCTCAGTACACTGATCTGCCATCCGCTGTGAACGGTGGACACATCAGGTGACAGATTGCACTGCAGTGTCGTATGTGGGGCGCATGCGAGGCACAATCTTAAGAGGATGTCATATGATGTCCACCCAGGATGGGAGAGCTTCATATTACGATAGGCCAGGCGGGAAGCAATTAAGCTGAAGTAAATTAAATTGGGGTACTGCTGCTGTATATAAGTCAAGTGCATTGAACAAAAAAAAAAAAAATCGATTTCATTGGCAAAAAATGTACTGCCAGAATATGCTGTTCAGCAACACCACACACAGCTTTAAAGGCACCCCCAAACATATAATTTTAAGGATTTGTGAGTTTTTTGTTTTTGTTTATGTGAGCTGTGTGTGCTTGGGTGCATATCTCGTTGCTGACATTGATACTGGGGAGTAAGCTATGTGTGCTGGATTGCAGATCTCTCTGATGGTATGGATAATGGGAAGAGTTATGCGCTGGAGTAAAGATCTCACTGATGGTATGGAAATGTGGCATGTGTACTTGTATGAAGGTCTCCTTCGTGCCATGAAACTGTGCCATGAAACTGTATACTGTTGTTTGAAAAAAACAACAGGAACATAGGGAAAGGAAATCACATTATAACTATAAAGTTCCACTAGAACAGTGGTTCTCAACCTGTGGGTCGTGACCCCCTCGGGGGTCGAATGACGATTTGCCAGGGGTCACCAAATCCTGGACTGTTCCTGAAGCCCCGCACTGCTCTCCCAGCCTTTTCGCCGCTGCCCTGCTGAACTGTTCTTGGAGCCCGCGGCCGACTACTCAGCCTCTTCCCAGCTGCCCATTCAGTTCACGGCATAGCTGGGGGGCAGAGACTAGAGGTCAGCTGATTGGTGAGGAATGTGAAGTAGGAGGGGCTGGAGGAGAAATCTCCCGATTTCGGCATAGGTGTCACTGCTACGAGACACCACAAAGTAGGAGACACAGTGAAGCCGGAGGCACAGTAAGTAACACTACATGTGATTTTAGTTGCCAATAAAAGTCCCCACTTCAGTTCTCAGATGAGCAGATGACCTTGATCAACCAAGTTGGCTGATCAGAACCCCCCCTCCCCCCACCAGTACTGCCGCTCATACCATCCCCCCACCAAGGACCAAGGCGTAAGAAAAGGAATAAAAACAGAGAATACATGGAAGGGAGAGGAAAAGAGGGGGAGGAACAAAGGAAAAGGGAGAGAAAGAACAAGAGAAAGAACAAGAAAGACAGCTAGAGAGAGGAATGGGGAAAAAAAAGGATGGGGGGAAAAATCAAGAAATTGGGATAGAGGGAGATAAAACGAAAATAAAGGTGAACAAAGCGTGGTACATCCTAAAATGTACCATAAAGGGTTTTAATACTGTGCGAGTGGAAGGAACTTGGGGAGCGCTTAATGTCCATGGGTTAGGGGCGCAAATTACTTGCTTGGGTGCAGACAACCCACGCTACAAAAATAATTTTACTGTTGGGGTCCCCACAACTTGGGGAATTTATCAAGGGGTCACGGCACTAGAAAGGTTAAGAACCACTGCACTAGAAGAACATTATATTATACAAGGATCAAACATAACACACTTTGCCCCCTAGTGGCATAATTACTAATTTCAGTATAGTATTGAGAGTGTTTTTTTGCACTTATGTCTATAAACAGCAGGCTAACACCCCAACAATTAAATCTCATATAAGTGCCATCTTTTTTGGAGCTTGTTATCTTTGGCAGTGGTTTTGTCATAACATCTGCTATCATCTTATCAGTTTTACAGTATTAACCGGTTCCTGAACAGCTCACATTGATTTACTGCAGAAGAATGGCTCTCCTGGGCAAAATCCTGTACATATACGGCTTTGCCCAGGAGAGGCACCAGAGGGTGCGCGAGTGCCGCTGGAGGCACATGGCTGCTGCACAGTGGGGAACTTTATACGGAAATATCACACAAATCCCTGTGCTATCAGAGGAGAGAAGACAGATCATGTGTTTCTATAAAGTAGAAACCCAGATCTGTTATATCTCCTAGTTAGTCCCATCCCCCCACAGTTAGAACACACAATAGGGAAGTTAACAGCGTGATCGCCCCTGGTGTTAACCCCTTTCCTGCAAGTGACATTTACGTAGTAATCAGTGCATTTTTATAGTACTGATCGTTCTGTAAATGTCAATAGTCCCAAAAATGTGTGAAAAGTGTCCGACCTGACCACCGCAACGTCGCCATACAGCAGATCACTGCCATTACTAGTAAAAATAATAACAATAAAAACGCCATATAAATGCCATAAATCTTTCCCATAGTTTGTAGACGCTATAACTTTTGCGCAAACCAATCAATATACTGTTATTGCAATTTTTTTACCAAAAATATGTAGAGGAATACATATCAGCCTAAACTGAGGAAAACATTTTTTTTTTCCTTTTAAATTTGGATATTTACTATAGCAAAAAGTAAAAGTTATTGTGTTTTTTTTTTAAATTGTCGCTCTATTTTTGTTTATAGCGCAAAAAATAAAAACCGCAGAGGTGATAAAATACCACCAAAAGAAAGCTCTATATGTGGTAAAAAAAGGACGTCAATTTTGTTTGAGTACAAGATTGCACGACCGTGCAATTTTCAGTTAAATCGATGCAGTGCTGTATCGCAAAAAGTGGCCCGGTCATTGAGCAGCCAAATCTTCCGGGGGCTAAAGTGGATCAAAGCACAATCATAGTTTGTTGTATAAGGCTTGGAGATAATGGTACCTGTCAATTTGCTTTGTTGTGGCATTGAACTTATAAGTCTTTTATAAGCTTTATGCATCCTTTGTTGTTTATTTACAACTGTTGTCTGAGATATTGGTTCCCCAAGTAGCTGCTACACAAAAGCTGCCTACAGTAGATGTATTCAGCTTCTGTAGAAGATACTGCCACTGAACTTTTTCTTTTTATGGACCAGGGGGATATTGGGCTATTGCCTAATTGAAACAAGTGACCACTTGTAGATTTGAGAGTACTGGGTCAGCTGCCTAATCTCCATATAGTCTACATATCCTATGCACTTTGAGTCATTATTTTCAAATACAGTGATACCTTGGATTACGAGCAGGCATCCGACCGACGCATACAGCGCATCACGAGATGCCAAAAGAAGCCGAACGTCGGTGCGCAGGCGCCATATAGAGCCGCACCGACGTTCGGTTTCTTTCGGCATCTCGTGACGCACTGTATGCGTCGGTCGGATGCCTGTCAATCAATTAGGAGCGCCCAGCCTCGACCATCATACCCGGAAGCGGCTGTGAGAATACATATAGGAAACGGTATGTACGGACGTATTTTTTTTTAAAAAAAACTGCCGATTCTAATTGTCATTAATCTCATAAATGCAATGTTAAAAGTTTATTTTTAGGTGAACCTCCCCTTTAAGGTAGGCTTACTGGCAGGAACACTAGGTGAAAACTATGCCACATTTAGGATTTGGTAGCCAGGAATGTTTTACATTTTTGGCTTATATACACTTTACCACTTCACTTCTGCTAAAATATTTAATCTATGCTTTTTTTTTTCCTGCATACTATGCAACTTCCTTTCGTGACAATACAGCTGTCTACCAAAAATAGGTAGAAGAATACGTATCGGCCTAAACTGAGGAAAAAAATATTTTTTTTTTATATATTTTTGGGGATATTTATTATAGCAAAAAGTAAAAAATATTGCATTTTTTTTTCAAAATTGTCGCTCTATTTTTGTTTATAGCGCAGGCGCCGTATTTCTCCGAGTCCTATGGCTAAAAAGCCGAAATAGGACTCGGAGAAATATGGCGCCTGCGCAGTCAGCTCCTAGGTCTGTGCGCAGACGCCGCATTGCCCCGGAAATACCAGAGTCCTAAACCGGGTATTTTCGGAAGCTTTGACAAGCTGTATAGGCGCCAGCCACCGCGGGGGAAAGAAATAGAGATTAAAGACTTCACAGTAAGTGGGGGATTTAAAAAAAAAAAAACAGCATACTGCCGCTGACGCCAGTATGCTGGATCACATGGGAGAGGGTATATTTTAGGGTGAACCTCCGCTTTAAGTGGTTAACAATAGTTAAGGTAGGCTTACTGGTAAGAACACTAGGTGAAAACTATGCCACATTTAGGATTTGGTAGCCAGGAATGTTTACAATTTTTGGCTTTTATACACTTTACCACTTCACTTCTGCTAATATATTTAATCTATGCTTTTTTTCCCTGCATACTATGCAACTTCCTTTCGTGACAATACAGCTGTTACCTCTCAATTTCAGTACATAATATATCTCTTGTTATTGAGTGTCTTCAATGAGAAGAGGTTACTTTCAAGATCAGGAACATATAGTACATCTTTGATAGGTATCTTTCTGGTGACTGAGATAGAGGACAGTGTAAATAACCTTCCCTGTTCCTTCTGAGACCATAAAATAGTCATTAGCTGTTGTAATTCTTTCTGTCTTGCCTTGTTCAAGCTGAGTAAAGAAATTGTTATCATTTGTCATAAGACTTGTAGCCCCAGAGTCAATGCACCAGGTGTAAATGAGGAACCATTTTTGAAGTGAATTTAAAGCATCTTCTATTTCTTCTTTAACCACTTAAGGACCTGCTCATGTACATATACGTCCTGTTTTTAAAGATGGATATCTCGGTAACGGCAGCAGCTGCTGCCACAACCGAGATATCCATATTTACTGTGAGCAGTCCTGTAAACGATAACGGTGGTCTCCGCGGCGGATTTGCCGCAAGATCACCGTTATCGGCGGCGGGAGAGGGGCCCCCCTCCCACCACTCTCCCGCGCCCTCCGCCACTTACCGGAGCCGTAGGTAGCGGCGGAGGCGATCGGGTCCTGTCCCCTGCTTGGATGGGATACGAGTGAGGGCAAGATGGCCCCCACCCGTCCCCATAGCATAGCAAAACGTCACTTCTGCCCATGCTTCTTAAAGCAATATTTTCTAGTTGTCATGTTTTCAAATGACAACATTTATTTTTTATTTTTTTGCATTTAAGTCTAAATTCTTCCCAAAAATGGGTCATGTTGTGGGTGTTTCTATTGTCCTGGTGCTCTAGGGCTTTTAAAAGTGTTATAGGTTGTCAGGAAATGATATGTGTGTATGTTGGGCCCTGTAATAGGAATAAAAGTGATCCATTTTATTTTTTTCAGTGTAAAAATTAATAAAATAAATAATTTAAATAAGAAAACAAAAACATTTTTTTTTAAAGTGCCCTATCCCGACGAGATTTTGCGCACAGAAGCGAACGCATACGTGAGCAGCGCACGCATATGAAAATGTGAGGTATCACCGCGATCGTTAGAGCGAAAGCAATAATTATAGCCCTAGACCTCCTCTGTAACTCTAAAGATGCAACCTATAGAATTTTTTAAACGTCGCCTATGGAGATTTTTAAGGGTAAAAGTTTGATGCCATTCCACGAGCGGGCGCAATTTTGAAGCGTGACATTTTGGGTATCATTTTACTCGGCGTAACATTATCTTTCACAATATATAAAAAAATTGGGCTAACTTTACTGTTGTCTTATTTTTTAATAAAAAAAAGTGATTTTTTTCCAAAAAAAGTGCGCTTGTAAGACTGCTACGCAAATACGGTGTGACAAAAAGTATTGCAATGACCGCCATTTTATTCTCTAGGGTGTTAGAAAATATATATATATATATATATATATATATATATATATATATATATATATATATATATAATGTTTGGAGGTTTTAAGTAATTTTCTAGCAAAAAAAAAAATGTTTTAGTCTTGTAAACGCCAAAATCTGAAAATCAGCCAAGGTCCTTAAGTGGTTAAAGCGTATGTCTGCTAATTTTATTTATTTTTTCAGCAGCTACAAATACTGCAGCTGTTGTCTTGGAAATATGGACACTTGACAAAAAAAGCATGATTTTTAGAGGCTACAATATTATCCTTAACTCACTTCAGGACCCGGCCAAGTTGCCATGTAGAAGAAAATGGGATGAGGATGTGGGGTCAATGGATGGGGAGACATGGAATCTTTGTCTAGCCTCCACCCCCATGGTGTCGGTATCAGCCTCTCAGAGACTGTCACACCTCTACCTGTTGCACAGGGCTTACAAAACCCCAGCCAGACTTTACAGCTGGGGACTTCGAGATACCCCTCTCTGTCCAAAATGCATGAGGGATCACAGAGACCTCATGCATATGTTCTGGAAGTGTCCCAAACTCTTCCGTTACTGGACTGGGATACTTGACTTGATTTCTAGGGTGTTTGCCTTTGTCCTGTAGTGTGCCTGTTGGGAGCCCTGGATGAGGAGCTATTAACCCCATCCACTCACACAGCAATAATCTGGTTACTTTATGTGGCAAGACGATTGATAGCTCAGCTCTGGGTTACCCCCAGGGTTCCCACGAGCCAACAGTGGATTGATCAGGTGAACAAACTGTTGATAAGGGAGAAACTGACATATGAGGACAGAAATGCACCCGTAAATTTCATACAATGTGACAGGCGTGGTTAAATATTACAAGGTTGGCACCCCATCAGTTGATCAAGGACAGATTACTACAAGGCTAAGAGTCGAGTTAAACTGGTGGAGAGTCTGATAGAAATGATAAAACTGATAGTTGTATAGCTCCTGCAGTGAGATAGGTGATCAAAGTGTAGGGTGACCAGACATCCCCGATTTCTGGGGACAGTCCCCGGATTGAGGACAATGTCCCCGGACCAAGTCTGTCCCCAGTTTTGTCCCCAGATTGGAGTTGGACAGGGACTGGGGCAATTTCAAGGACAGTCAGTGCAGAATTAATAAAAATAATTCTAAATTACACACCCCTGCTCCGCCGCTCCTACTAACTTAGGGGGGTGTATTTTATGGTTGGAGCGGAGTGAATATTTCTTCATTTTCGGGTGCATGCCCATTCAGCTCCGCTCGCATGTTCTTTTGCCTTGGCTCAAGTCCCGGCCAGTCACCTGTCTGCTTATCTCCTTGCCTTCCTAGCGGAGTATCTTCCTCCGCTCTCCACCCAGTAGTAGCCAGGGGCCGGAGAGTAAGACTTGACAGGCTGTGAGGCGGGCGACGGCAGCGACGGGCAGAGAGTTGCTGATTGCCGCCATTACTATTTAATTTTAAAAATCTGGTCACCCTACCGTAGTGGGCCGGGTGACTTGATTGGATATTACACGTTCCCAGGGCTCTAGGACCGGGTATTAATTACAGTTATACTTCCTATATGTTTCTAGTTTTCCTTTTGTTTTTTGTTGTTTTTTCTCTTATTTTCATTTATTTTCTTTGATAAACTAGGGCTTGTTTACTACCTGTTTTCAAATGATTTGATGTGCCGACTTGTGTACATTCTGATATTCATATACTGGGAAGCTTCTATATACTACTGACCTGGTGCAGGTCTGTGTAAAATAATTGTCTCCTGTTTTCTTAAACATTGTTTTGTACACAGTGTATGTGATATTATGCAAAACCAAATAAGACTTTTTTCTGATGAAAAAAAAAAAAAATATGGACACTTACCTGTCCAGGGCGCCCACTATGTCGGCACCCAAAGCCAATTTCTCCCTCGGCTCTCAGTTGCTGCCGCCGCCATCTTCGGTAAGGGAATCAGGAAGTGAAGTCCCGTGGCTTCATTTCCTGGTTCCCTACTGCACATGCGTGAGTCACGCTGCGCGATCCCCGCATGGTCCCCGCTGTCTTCTGGGACCTGTATGTCTCCCAGAAGACAGCGAGGGGGACAGAGGAGGTGCTGGACGTGGCTTTAAATATCTGCAGATAATGCGGCTATCTATGCCCAGAAGTGGGAGCAAATACCTGTATTAGACAGGTATCTGCTCCCCCCTCCCCCCTGAAAGGTGCCAAATGTGACACCGGAGAGGGGGGGGGAATCCGGACAGCGGAACTCCACTTTAACATTTTGACCTTCTGCTGTTTACCTTGTCTCTTCATGATTCCTTCTATTCCTTGATTTCTTCTATTCCTTCTAGGTCCAGCACGCACATGCAAACAATTGCACCACACATATGAGGTATCCTTGCGAATGAGTGAAAACAATAATTCTAGAACCATAAGTCATGATTAATTCAAAAATGATTCCCTATTAGGGTTTTGAAAGTATCACCTATGGATAGTTTTAGGTACAATAGTTTGTCATCATTTAAAAAAAACGCAATTTTAAATATTTACCTGTTTGATATCTATTTCTTTGACAGTAACATAATCTTTTTATTTTACCAAAAATGTATATTGTGTTTGTGTACACTAAAGTTCATTTAAAGTGGTTGCAAAGGCTCAAGGTTTTTTTTCTTTCACGCCTTCTATGTATGAAGATAAAAAAGCATCTGTGTGCAGCAGCCCCCCCCCCCCCCCAACCCCTAATACTTACCTAAGCCCCATCATGTTCCAGAAATGTGCACGAGAGCACTCTGGGGACTCTCCCTCTCATTGGCTGAGCCACACAATCAGTGAGACAATGAGGAATGGGGGCAGAATGGACACACAGAGCAGCAGCTCGGGAGCGAGCCTGTTCACCTCAGGTGCCCAAATAGCAAGCTGTTTGCTCTGGGGGCACTTGGCAAGAGGGATTATTATTATTTTTTAATTGCCTTTAATTTAACTTTAGGTGTGTTTTTTTCTGACAATCTGCATTTGATAAACTGCTCATATATCGTGTGACATAAAAAAATTAAAACAGTCATCATTTTATTCTCTAGGGCCTCTGCCTTCAGAAAATGTATGAAGTTTGAACATTTTAGGCATTTTCTAGCTGATGTATGTAAAAAATTCACACTTGCCCTGGAACAGTTATGCTGCGTACACATGATCTCAAATTCTGACAAGAAAACCGTGGATTTTTTTCCGACGGAATTTTGGCTCAAACTCGTCTTGTCTTGCATACACACGGTCACGCAAATGTTGTCCGAAATTCTGACCGTCAAGAACGCGGTGACGTACAACACTACAACGAGCCGAGAAAAATTAAGTTTAATGATTCCGAGAATGCGTCAAATTGATTCCGAGCATGAGTGTTTTTTTTGTGCGTTGGAATTGCATACAGACGATTGGAATTTTTGACAAGAACTTTTGCCCCTCGTAAATTTAAGAATCAGCTCTCAAATTTTTGCTGTCGGAAATTCCAACAGAAAAAGTCAGATGAGGCCTACACGGTCGGAATTTCCGACCAAAAGCTCACATCAAGCTTTTCTTGTCGGGATTTAGTGATTAAAGCAAATCTGTTTTGATTAAAACTTAAAGGGGTTGTAAAGGTTCGTCTTTTATTTTCTAAATTGGTTCCTTTGAGTTAGTGCATTGTTGGTTCACTTACTTTTTCCTTTGATTTCCCTTCTAAATGTTTTTTTTCTTTGTTTGAATTTCTCACTTCCTGTTTCTCCTCAGTAAGCTTTTCACCATCATAAAGTCATTTAGAACAGCTTACTGAACACCTTAGTGAGGAGGAACAGGAAGTGAGAAATTCAGACAAAGAAAACATTTAGACGGGAAATCGAAGGAAAGGGTAAGTGAACCAACAATGCATTAGCTTAAAGTAACCTATTTAGAAAATAAAAAAACGAACCTTTACAACCCCTTTCAGTAAGCTTTTGGCAGGTCGGCATGCGCGAGAGCCCGTAGCTCTAACTAGTCGCCCCCGAGTCCCGTGCGTGTGCCTGGCGGGCGCGATCGCCGCCGGGACACGCGATCGCTCGTTACAGAGCGGGGAACGGGAGCTGTGTGTGAAAACACACAGCGCTCGTTCCTGTCAGCACGCTGATTTTCTGTTCATACGATGTATGAACAGAAAATCAGTGATTCCCCACTAGTAAGTCCACCCCCCCATACAGTTAGAACACAAATAGGAACACACGTAACCCCGTCCCCGCCCCCGAGTGTTAACCCCTTCACTGCCAATGGCATTTTTATAGTAATCCAATGCATTTTTATAGCATTGATCGCTAAAAAAATGCCAATGGTCCCAAAAATGTGTCAAAAGTGTCCGAAGTGTCCGCCATAATATCGCAGTACCGAAAAAAAAACGCTGATCGCCGCCATTACTAGGCCATAAAACTACCCCCTATTTTGTAAACGCTATAACTTTTGCGCAAACCAATCAATAAACGCTAATTGCGATTTTTTTTACGAAAAATATGTAGAAGAATACGTATCGGCCTAAACTGAGGAAAAAATATTTTTTTTTATATATTTTTGGGGATATTTATTATGCATTTTTTTCAAAATAGTCGATCTGTTTTTGTTTATAGCGCAAAAAATAAAAACCGCAGAGATGATCAAATACCACCAAAAGAAAGCTCTATTTGTGGGAAAAAAAGGACGCCAATTTTGTTTGGGAGCCACGTCGCACGACCGCGCAATTGTCAGTTAAAGCGACGCAGCGCCGAATCTCAAAAAGTGCTCTGGTCTTTGGACAGCAATATGGTCCGGGGCTGAAGTGGTTAAGTTAGCTTTTGCTCAGACGAAATAGCAGACAACTTTCATCCAGAGTGTCTCTGGAAGCCCTCTGCCTTATTCAGCAAGCTATGAGCAGAGTATGTACGATTTGGCATCTGGCACTCCCCGTTGCACTTCCCAATCTGCTCATCTTTATGATGGGAAGCCTCAGGGGCCAATAGCATGAGATAGGAGGGGAGGGCCGGAGCACAACCTAATGAGTTCAGAATTTGCATAATAGAACACTCCATGTTTGGATGCTCCCAAATCATTATTAACCTCCCTGGCGGTCTTCCCGTGTGTGGCACGGGGTGAGATTTTTAAGCTAAGATCGGTAACCCCGTGCCACACACGGACTTGCCTCGCTGGATGCAGAAAAAAGTTTACTTACCTTTTCTCTGCGATCCAGCGATGAATCTCCGCAGTACACGGCGGCCGGATGTCCGCCTGATGCTGTGTGTACCGCCGATTCCCTTCCTTGCGAGCGTCGCGACGTAGGGGGGGGAACGGCGCCAAATTCAAAAATGTAAACAAACACTATACATACAGTACACTGTAATCTTATAGATTACAGTACTGTATGTAAAAAATACACACCCCCCATGTCCCTAGTGGTCTGCCCTGTACACTACATGTCATTTTATATAATAAAAACTGTTCTTTCTCCCTGCAAACTGTAGATTGCCCATAGCAAACAAAAGTGTCCCTTTATGGCAAAAATTGTGTTAGAGCAGCTAAAAAACAGCGATAATAAATCAGAATCACTTGCAGAATTTAGCGATAGCGTTTTGTGGGGAAATTCGTCATAAAAAAAAAAAAATAATGACAGCAAAAATTCTGCAACTGAGCAAATTTCAGTGATTTTGATTTGATTACATTATTGAATAATTTTTACTATAATTATATTATTATTTGTTATAATTTTTTATAATTATTTATTATATTATAATTTTTAATAAAAAAAAAAAAAAATCATACCCAGGATGCCTATTAGACTCTTGTTTGGATAGATTTCAGTGAGTTATTCCTAAGAATTACAAGCCTACAGTATAAAACGCCAAATTCCCTTGCAAATAATGGTACCGCTTTAAGCACCTAAAATCTGAAGAATCATACCGCCAGGGAGGTTAAAGTGTTACTAAACCCACAACAGTAAAATAAGTCTGTATATGCAGTAAAGCATGATTTTTATACTCACTGTGAAACCAAAGGGGTTAATCCTCTGCATTGTGTAAAAAGGCTGTGTGATCCTGTCTCCTCTTCTTCCACTGTCCCCAATCCATCTCCTGAAAGGACAGAACATTAGGGGACAAGCTGTACATGCTCAGTTTGGTGAGAATTGCTAGAGAGTTTTTTCTTGGGAGAGTGCATGTGATCAGCTTAGGGTCAATCAGCACTGTCAAGACAGAGGGTCAGGGTACCTGCAGCCTTATAGGACAATCAGGGAAAATGAAAACTCCTCCTACAAGCTTTAACCAGACACAAATAGAAATCAGAAGACTGCTCTAACTGCTGATGAGAAAAGCTACTGTATTTAGCAAGTTTATATTTACTAAAACGATTGCATTTCCATGTTCTGTGTAATGTGGGAGACCATATATAGTGAAAGCAGGCTCCTGGGTTTAGTAACACTTTGAAACAGGTGAATCAATTTGCAGATAGGTACATGTGACAGTTTAATCCCATTTCCATTAACACAAAGCATTTCTCTTCATTATAATAAGTATAATATTCTGGAAACAACATTTAATAAATATAATATACCCAACAATATGACATGTAGATGTTTTTTTTAAGAAGTATCTCATTATAAAAAAAACATAAGGGATAGAGTTATTTACTTCCAGGAGAAAGCACAGGTGACAATTGCTATTATAGAACGACGTGAAATTAGTATTCTAATTGAATGCACTGCAGCTCTGATATTTACTGAATGCATCACACACCTACTGTTGCAATGAATTATTCATTATCAAAAGAAAAACTGCCAAAACACAATCAAAGCAATCCAGAGAAACAATGAGTAACCTTTAAGTGAGTGGTAGGAGTTTGTAATCACTTAAAATGATCCCTTCAGGAAAAACAAGCATTTGCCCCTGGAATTTTGTGTGAAGCATGTAGTGCCATTTGGCATTTAATGGTAAAGCAGCTTGTGTGCCTTTTGAATTATTTCCTCCGCAATTGTCACGCAGAGCACTTGTATTGCTATTAATTCCTTCTTTTTTCAGCTTGCCTTGAATGGGCTGCTTCTTTTTTATCATCTAAGTATGCACATTTCTTTGTTCACAGCCAAACTAAAAGGAATTGTTCCTAAAATACCTTTTCATGGAATACATTTGCAAATGCTAATTTCTCATACATTCTATATAGCCTATTATTAATATGAATAATAATTGACTAATACATTGACAATTTTACCAACAAAAATGTAAATGTTATTTTTGTGGTCCTTATGCACTAAACCAGTTGTCTACAAACTGTGGTCCTTTGCTTGCTTTAATCAGGCACTATTTTATTCACTGACAGCAATGAAGGGCACAATTCCTCCCAATGACACCAACAATGGGGCACAGTTCCTCCCAATGACACAAATAAAAGGGCACAGTTCCTCCCAATGACACAAATAATAAGGCACAGTTCCTCCCAATGACACAAATAATAGGGCACAGTTCCTCCCAATGACACAAATAATAGGGCACAGTTCCTCCCAATGACACAAATAATAAGGCACAGTTCCTCCCAATGACACAAATAATAGGGCACAGTTCCTCCCAATGACACAAATAATAAGGCACAGTTCCTCCCAATGACACAAATAATAGGGCACAGTTCCTCCCAATGACACAAATAATAGGGCACAATTCCTCCCAATGACACCAACAATGGGGCACAGTTCCTCCCAATGACACAAATAATAGGGCACAGTTCCTCCCAATGACACAAATAATAGGGCACAACTCCTCCCAATGACACCAACAATGGGGCACAGTTCCTCCCAATGATACAAATAATAGGGCACAGTTCCTCCCAACGACACAAATAATAGGGCACAATTCCTCACAATGACACCAACAATGGGGCACAGTTCCTCCTAATGACACCAACAATGGGGCACAGTTCCTCCCAATGATACAAATAATAGCTCATGTACAGTGGCATGTAGTTGCCATCATCCCTTAGTCATTTGTAAACTGAAAAAAAACTCAATAAGAGTGGGATTTTCAAGGCAACAAATATAAAAATCATAAAAAAAGTATAAATTTATTACAAAACATATATATAATAGAAAAACATTAACACTGATGAACACAAGATCATTATAAGAACAATCCAAAACATACTGTCCGTCAAAACATGCCAGTCATTAGCAAGCTGGGGGCATGCAAGACAGATAATCCGACGCATTTCGAATGTATGACATTCTTCTTCAGGGTAATTTACAGTATCAGAATCTAAAATAGAGAAATACAAAATAAATACATATTAACCACTTAAGGACCGCCGCATGTACATTTACGTCGGCAGAATGGCACCGACAGGCACATCAACGTATATATACATTGGTGCCTTGGGGGGGATCGGGGGTCCGATCGGACCCCCCCGTACATGCGGCGGTCCGCGCGGCTGCAGGAGCGATCCGACAAGAGGGGGCGGCTATTCGTTTTTGTCCGCCCCCTCCGGATCGCTCCCAGCCAATGCGCGCGCCCGCCCGCCCTGTCACTTCCTCCTCCTGTGTAAACACAGGAAGGAGGAAGCGATGTGATCTCTCCCTCGGCGGTTTTTTCCACCACCGCTGAGGAGAGATCACCACACAGTAAGTCTGCACTAACACTACACATAAACACATTTAACCCCCGCGATCGCCCCCCCCCTCCCCCCTGTCACAGTGTCACTGAATGCAGTAATCATACATGTATGATTACTGTATTTAGTGTCAGTGTGACAGGCAGTGTAAAAGTCGGTTAGTGTTAGGTTCAGGGTAGCCCTGTACCCCCCCTAATAAAGTTTTAACCCCTTGATCACTGTCCTAGTGAACCCTTTCACTCCCTATTGCCAGCGTCACTAAGCGATCATTTTTCTGATCGCTGTGTTACTGTTCCCGCTAGGTAGCTAATTTTTTTTTTATTGCGATTTTTTTTTTACTAAAGACAGGTGGCTAAATAAATGTTGGCCTAAATGTTTGACTAAAATTTAGTTTATTGATTTTTCTTATAACAAAAAGTAAAAAATATTGATTTTTTTTCAAAAATTACGCTCTATTTTTGTATATAGCGCAAAAAATAAAAATCGCAGAGGCGATCAAATACCACCGAAAGAAAGCTCTATTTGTGGGAAGAAAAGGACGCAAATTTTGTTTGGGAGCCACATCGCACGGCCACGCAGTTGTCTGTTAAAGCGACGCAGTGCCGAATCGCAAAAACCCCTTTGGTCATTTGGCAGCATATTGGTCCGGGTCTTAAGTGGTTAAGAACTCAAAAAGGCTAATCATCACCGTACCACATCCCCAAAAGTAGATGTGACTAATGACTCACTTTTTCATTTAAAAAGTACGTGTATCAATGTCTCAGGGTGTATGCTTCACAGATTCCCAGATGGTAATATGACACCAACAATGGGGCCCTTTGTTTAGAAAATTTGGACACCTCTGCTCTAAACAAATAAAAGGTACATCCTGACTGTTGAAGCTACAGCATGTCATTGCTTCCTGCAGTTAAACTGCATATAGTTTGGTCACCAACATGCACTGTGTTTTCATAATACAAAGGAGAATGTAGTGATGCAAATTTCATCTATCGTGGGCAGGGTGGATTTGATTTAAATCAAGTCGATTTAAACCATAATTTTTAAAGAGCAGCGGTCAAGTCTCCTCCTCTGACCCACTGTTGACTCACCAACAGTCCCATTCACTTTAATGCGACAGGTGGTGATGTGGCAGTGACATAACAAGGTGAGGGACGTGGTGGCAGCAGGTGAGTGGATGCCCGCTAACAGGCGCTGCCATGATAGATCTGATGACAGGTGCTCTTTAAATGTAAGGACTTATTCTTGCTACTAGTTAGAATCATTATTATTTGCAAACAAAATGAAGGTTTCCTATTTAGAATAATAAGCTGTCAGGTTAGTAAAACAGCGATATCTGAGCCGATTCAATCGAGTAGTGTACATATATTTCCAAAGCAATAGTATAAAGGAATATTCCTGAACTTTGTTTTATCTCATGGTTACGGTGAAATTGTGTGAATGCATCAATGCAGTGCATGTTATCTCAGCGTGCAGAATATATAGCCTCATTCTACGTTTCATGCTAAATAAACTAAATCAATAATGTATCTTAACCACTTGCTTACTGTGCACATATACCCCCTTCCTGCCCAGGCGAAATTTCAGCTTTAACTGAAAATTGCACGGTCGTGCGACGTGGCTCCCAAACCAAATTGGCGTCCTTTTTTTCCCAGAAATAGAGCTTTCTTTTGGTGGTATTTGATCGCTTGTGCGGTTTTTATTTTTTGGGCTATAAACAAAAAAAGAGCGTAAATTTTGAAAAAAAAAACACAATATCTTTTACTTTTTGCTATAATAAATATCCCATTTAAAAAAAAAAATTCTCAGTTTAGACCGATACGTATTATTCTACATATTTTTTGTAAAAAAAAAAAAAATCGCAATAACCATATAGTGACTGGTTTGCACAAAAGTTATAGCACCTACAAAATAGGGGACATAATTATGATTTTTTTTTTTATATCATTTTTATTTGTACTAGGAATGGCAGCGATCTGCGATTTTTATTGGGACTGCGACATTATAGCGGACACATCGGACACTTTTGACACATTTTTGGGACCATTCACATTTATATAGTGAACAGTGCTATAAACATGCACTGATAACTGTATAAATGTGACTGGCAGAGAAGGGGTTAACCACTAGGGGGCGGGGAAGGGGTTAAATGTGTAGCCTAGTGAGTGTTCTAACTGTAGGGGGAGGGGGGTGACTGGGGGAGGTGACCAATCTGTGTCCCTATGTACAAAGGACACAGCATCGGTCTCCTCTCCCTGACAGGACGTGGATCTCTGTATTTACACACAGAGATCCACGGTCCTGCTCAGTTACTGGGCAATCGCGGGTGCCTGGCGGCCATCGCGACCGCCGGGCACGCGCATCATGTTCCCAGTAACGCAACGGGTGCGTGCGTGCGCCCCCTATCGGCTTTAAAAAATGAGGACGTCATATGACGTCCTGTCAGAATAACTGAGCTACCTTGCCGCCGTCAATTGTCAATAGTCCAAGGGAGGGGGCGAGCACGGCACTCCACACCAGGGAGAAAGTGTTGCATTACTGTGTGGAGTTACAGACAGAAGAACAGGAAGTGAGGATTTCTCAGAAGAAATAAGGACATTTAAAAGCAAAATCGAACGATGAGGCAAGTGAAGGTGAACTGCAAGGTAAAGGAAGCTATTTAGGAAAAACATTTTTTTACCTTTACAACCCCTTTAAAGGAACCTATTTAGAAAAAAAACACAAACCTCTACAACCCCTTTAATATAGTGGTAACCCACTTATTATAAGGCAAGTATTGTTTAATACATGTTTTTATTTTATTGTGTGTAAAACCTAAAACACATGTTATTTTATTTTTTCTACTTTTTAGTCAGCTAAATACCCATGAATTTTTTGTATTTTTTTGTATTTTCATTTCCACCTGCAAAAGTGTTCGATACATATACAGTAAAATCTTGAATTGTGAGTAACTTGGCCTGTGAGTGTTTTAAAAGACGAGTAGTAAAGAATAGTGTTGCTCACGAATATTCGCATTGCGAATATTCGCTACGAATATTGCATATTCGAGTATTCGCGAATAACTCGAATATCGCGGCAAATATTCGCTATTTCGAATATTCATATTTTTTCAAATTTCGCAATCAATTTCGCATTCTCACTAGCAAAATTTCGCATTAGCGAAATTTCGCATTTTTTTATTTTTTTATAAAATATCACGAATATTCGATATTTACGAATATTCGCTATATTTTATCCAAAAAAAATAGCGAAATTTCACAATCATTTTCGCTTTCGCATATGCAAAATTTCGCTATTTTTTTTTTTTTATAAAATATAGCGAATATTCGTAAATATTAAATATTCGTGATACTTTATCAAAAAAAAAAAATAGCGAAATTTCGCATTTTTTTTTTTTTATAAAATATCACGAATATTCGATATTAACGAATATTTGCAAATATTCTTCGAAATGTTCGCGAAATATCGCGAAATCGAATATGGCGTATTCCGCTCATCACTAGTAAAGAAACTACTTTTGGGAATCACTGCGGTGACGCAAAGTCGGCGTCGCACCAATTCGGATAGTGCAATAGACGCCGATTTGGCATGCGATTTGACATGTTAAAACGCATGCCAAATTGCTCCACTGTGAATCTAGGCTCAAAGCCAGACATCAGCCACTACTTCAGCACCACTTCTGTGAGATTTGTAATGATTTGATATGACTTCAGTGCTACTTCAGTGAGAGGGGCTGTCCATGTCACATGGAGGAACAGTGATGTTATGAACAAAAGTTTAACTAGCAAAGTTTAACTTCTTTTGAATAATGTTTAGCTTCTTTCAGGCTCAAGTAATGCTGATATAGACACAGATGCAGCACTATATACATTATAGTCTATGGCAGTGAAGTCCTGAAAACGTAATACAGTGGAACCTTGGTTTACGAGTAACGAGATTGACAAGCATTTTGAATAACGCGCAACCTTTTTTTTTTATTCTGACTCGGTTTGCGAGTGTTGTCTCACAAAACTAGCAGGATTCAAGCTAATGGGGTGTGCAGTACCACATTTAGACAGAGGTGCGGGACGCCGATGACACTCGGAACGGTTCGGGGACATTAAAAAATACTCGGAATCACTCAGAATTATCCAAGTGTTTCTGGCTCTCCGGCACCCCGACCTCTGGCCACATGCGGTATTGCATGCCATAGAAGTCATTACGGAACAAATTATCTTCATTTCCATTGACTTCTATGGGGAAACTCGCTTTGCTATGCGAGTGCTTTGGATTACAAGCATTCTCCTTGAACGGATGCTTGTAATCCAAGGTTCCATTGTACATGAACTACTACTCAAATCCCACTACTTGAAATAATACCTATTAAGACACTGCCATAGAAACACATTAGATGCTACTTCAAGGACGATTGAAGATGAAGGACGATGAAGTTGCCTTGTAAGTTGCCTGATGATTCATACTCAAGTCGTGTCCAAGTTGCCTCCCAAAGTCACACTGGAAGTCGGGTTGCCCCAGTGTTGAATAGGCTCTTAATGAAGGTATAACATTTAGCATTGTTGATGATTAGAACAGGCACATCTAAGTATGCAGGTACCAGGGGTAAAGCTGTCCACATAGACTGTGCTTTTTGCTCCGCCGGTTCTCACCGGTGTCAGTCTAGAATCGTGACCGGGAACATATTTTTTTAAAGGTATGCTTTTGTGAGAGGGAACATTACTCTGTAAGTAGAGCGATTCACACTGATGCGATGCGGGAACCAGCGTGGTTACAGTGCTGGTTCCCGCATTGCTCCTCACCTGCAGGCAGTTTACACTGCCTTGTGCGAACCGCTGCTAACCCCCAGTTTTGTTAACAGATTGCAGTGCGAACTGTGAACTCGCACAGGAATGAGAACCCCCAATGCGTTCCGATTCTAGTGTGGGGAAAAACAAGTCCCGGCACTATTTTCTATGCGAATCGAATGCGAGTTCAGCCATACAACTGTATGGCTGAACTCGCATTGCTAAGAGATCGCATGTGATCGGCACCTGCAGTGCAAGTCCGAATCACATTTTTATCTCTGAGATCGTGTGAACCCAGGGTGAAGCACTTGAGGAGTGCAGCGTGGAAGGGGTGACATCAAAAGTGGTGGCGGTGTGGAATACAGTCTATGTGGACAGCTTTACCCCTGATGTCTGCATACTTAGATGTGCCTCTTTTAAAGTGTTACTAAATCCAGGACCCTGCATACACAATATCAGGTTTCCCACAGTACATAGAAATGCAATTATTTTAGTAAATATGAACTGCTAAATACCTTTTCTCATCAGCATTTAGAGCAGTCTTGTGACTTCTATCAGTGTCCAGCCAAGAACTTGTTAAAGCTTGTAGGAGGTGTTATCTGGCTGATGCTATGAGACTGCAAGACAACTGACCTTTTGTCTGGTCAGTGCTGATTGGCCCTGTGCATCCTCCTAAAAACAAAACAAAAAAACCCTCTAGCATCCTCCCAAAGAAAAAAAAAACCTCTCTAGCAATACACACCAAATTGAGCATGTGCAGCATGAATCCATAGACTGTGTTATCAGGTAATTATTAGGAGTTAGTGAAAGGAGAGGAGGATCACAGAAGACAGGATCAAAAAGCCTGTTTACACAATGTACAGAATTAACCCCTTGGTTCCACAGTGAGTACAAGAAGCATGCTTTATCACTTCAACCCTCAACGATTGGAGTTGCTAAATCTTATACCTTCATTAAATGTAACCATGTTGTTACACACGATCAGTAAAATCGATGAGAACGGTTATTTATCCATCGGTTAAAAAAAAGCAAACTTGTTTTAAATTTAACCGATGGATACCTAACAATACCAAAAAACGATCGTTTGTAGGCACGACCATCGGTTAAAAATCCACGCATGCTCAGAATCAAGTCGACGCATGCTTTGAAGCATTGAACTTCATTTTTTTCAGCACGTCGTTGTGTTTTACATCACCGCGTTCGTTTTTTTAACCGATGGTGTGTAGGCACGATTGACCATCAGTCGGCTTCATCGGTTAACCGATGGAAAAATCCATCAGACCGTTCTCATCTGTTTGACCGATCGTGTGTACAGGGCTTTAGAGGCTCCTCTCTTCTCTTTTATACTCTGTGGGCTAGATTCAGGATGGAGAGTGTATCTTTGTGGGGGCATAGCGTATCTCAGATACGCTACGCCGGCGTAAATTAGAGAGGCAAGTGCTGCCCGCCGTAAGCCCGCCGAATTCAAATGTGTTTGATGTGGGTGTGTTTTATTTAAATTAAGTGTGACCCTACGTAATTGACGTTTTTTACTAACGGAGCATGCGCCGTCCGTGGACGTATCTCAGTGTGCATGCTCCAAATGACGCCGCTATGACTCATTGGTTTAGACGTGAATATAATTTACGTCCAGCCCCATTAACGGACGAGTTACGCAAACGACGTAACATTTTTAAAATTCGACGCGGTCCCGACGGCCATACTTAACATTGGCTGCGCCATCTTTTTGTTGGAATATCTTTACGCTTGAAAACGCCTTACGTAAACGGTGTATCTGTACTGCGACGGCCGGGCGTATGTTCGTGAATCAGCGTATCTAGCTAATTTACATATTCGACGGAAGCACCACCTAGCGGGCAGCGTAAATATGCAACTAAGATACGATGGCGCAAGAGACTTACGCCGCTCCTATCTTAGCTCAATCCCTGGCGTATCTGATTCTTTGAATGAGGCGCCGGGATATGACGGCGGACATTCAGACTTACGACGGCGTATCTGTAGATACGCCGTCGTAAGTCTACCTGAATCTGGCCCTGTAGCTTTTGCTGGATTCTGCTTTATGCAGTCCCAATTTACTTTTTTTTTTTTTTGTGGTTGTGGTACGAATCATTTGAGTTCATTTAAGTTTCCATTATTTCTTATGGTGAAATTTGCTTTGATATACGAGTGCTTTGGATTACAAGCATGTAATGTAATTGTGCTCACAATTCAAGGTTTTACTGTACTAATTATTGAACTGGTGATTATATGGACGGTGCGCATATATATATTTAAGTATTAAATCAACTTTTTAATTGGGTTGCACACATATTTTTTTAATATGAAATAAAAGTAAGCTGTATATAGAGAATGTAAGACTAATATGGCTTTTATTTTACACTTATGTGCAATTCACACTTTTCTTTCCTCTGATTGGACAAGGCCAACAAGGTGGGAAAACACTTTTTAGCACTTGTCTTCCCCTTGAGTAAAACTAAGTTGTCCATTTCTTGCCTGAAAATCAAACAGTGGATTGGATCAGGAAATAGGATCTATGCCTGTTTACTGAACAACATTATACAGTTGGAAAATTTTTTATATACTGCAAATGGGTTTATAGGTTTACATGCCCTGATTATTACAATATATATTTTTTAAATAAATAATGTTTAGAACACAAACAGAGCACATTTTAAACAGGTAATAACGTGTTATGTTCATATTGTGAGCACAGTATGAATGTCAAAGTTTATCTATCAAAAACATTAAAGGTTTCTAAATGAAGGATTGTACAAAGACATCATTCTGCATATGAAAAAAAATAATTTCCTTACATGTGACCATCTGTCAAACCAGATGTGATAGCAAAGCTGAAGGTCTTCTTTTGTTGGTATGTTATATGCTATACAAATTCATGTAATCCTATTAATAATGTTATGTTTTACCATCATACATGCATTCATGAACCTTCTGCCCTTCTGCTTGGCCCAGACAGCAATGCACATGCAGAAAGAAAAATAATGTACTGAAGGTGCTGAAGTCCTACCAGACAAGGAGACCTGGCCTAAATACAGCCAATTAAATTACGGCAGATTTTAATCATTTGGATGCTTGTCCTGCCATGTCTACATTTAAATGCTGCTTTCTGGGATTTCTTAATTTCACAAACTGATCTGTCAAATGTAAATTTTTAATATGACATTTTTAACTAGAAAATATATATTCTGAATAAATAAAGCACTGAAATATGCAGGTTTATTTATTCCCCCCCCCCCCCAAAAAAAAAAAGAGGTTATACTTATCTGTATTGTTCAATGATATTGTGCAATAAGATCCTATACCTTCTCTCTGGCAGTCCCCCGCCAGCACTGTCCACTCCTCTTTCCTCCAGGTGCCTCCTTAGCAAGCTGAGGACTGACTGGTGTGCATGAGCCCTTTACCTAATGCATAAGTTCATCCAAGGAAACGCCCCCCAATATCTATCCGCATTCTGCGATCCACCAATCAAAATCTTGTACAGATACGTAAGGCCAGGTACAAGTCCAAAGGAGATCGAAGGTTTGCAGTCCAGGGACCACGACTGTGGAATGCTCTACCAACCGTCAGGAGGTGGACCACTTGGCCTTCAGGAGAAAGATTAAAACCCATCTCTTCTGAGTTCAAAAGGTTCTACCCACGGAATGGTTACATCGCCCAGGGACGATTCGGTTCGCATGTGTTGGGCTATATACGTTTTTCACTTACTCACTCACTCATGAGCCCCTGAGCTGTGCTGTCTGCCTTTATAGACACAGTCAGCTCTGGTAAGGCAGCAGGAGACTATGGCTTAATTCAGTGGGAAAAAACAATGGTGTTGCTGTAGCCAGACCAGTAATGCAGCAGGGTGGATTTGAGGGATGAAAAGGGGGGTGAACAGTTAAAAAGATCAACATTTAGAGGGAAGAGGCAGCTTCCCTACATAGGTCCTGAGCAGGCCCGTCGCTACAGGACAGGCAAAACAAACAATTGCTTGGGACCCCATGCTGGCCTGGGGCCCCCAACTTCCCCTTCCCAGGTGTAGCGTGGCCAGGCTCCTCTTCCTTCCTCCTGGAGTCCTGTCAGTCCGGCTGGGTACCACACGTGGTACAGGAGATTCCATTTCCTGTTCGCGGCCGGACTGACAGGAAGTGCACACTGAGTGCTCACTTCCTTTCAGTCCAGCCAGGAACACAGGAAACTGAATCTCCTGTAACGCGCGGTACTATCTGATTGGTCCCCTATAACTATCTGATAGGGGACTGGGACCCATTATGATAGAACACCGGACTGACAAGAGGAAGAGGAGGTCAGCCATGCTACAGTGGCAGCCTACAGGGAAGAAGGGGAGGTGAGAATAGAAAAACATAGGGACTGGGGAGGGGGGAGAAGTAAGAACATTGTTGTAAAAAATTCGTGTAGCGCTAACGTAGGCTTTGCGTGCGGGGGGTGCTTGGGGGGCCCCCATTTATTTTGCTTGGGGCCCCCAAATTCCTTCGAATGGGCCTGGTCCTGAGTATAAATAGTGATAGAAACTTGTTATCTGTGGAAGTCTTTACATCTCTTGCGGAGATCTGCAGGTAAGAGGCTAGTATTATGCCGAGATGCCAGGAAACTGGTGGGGGGTGAGAAGGAATCTCTGGAGAATGGAGAATCTAGCGGTGTGGTGTGCATTGGCATCTGGGTGTCCTTGGCTTGCTTGACACTCTTCTGAAATGAAGGGTTCGGCCAGGAAGCAGCTGGGCAGAAACAGACAGAAACGCTGTGGCTGGGAACCTTAAACCACATGCAGTGCTATAGGGTGGTGGCTTAACGGTATACTGGGATGAAGTGATGACATCAGTTTGTAAGGGGGTGTGGTTCTGCGTTTCTGGGCTTCGTCCCTTTGTCAAAATATAGGGAAAAGATTATGGCTTACGCTGCTCTAGATGCCTTCTATAAAAACTGGAAGTGAGAGGAGCGGTGCTGCAGCTATGACAGCACTGGAGCAGTGACAGGAGTAAGGTAAGTGATTAGGGTGGGCAGAACAAGAAGTGGGGAGTTTTTTTACCGTAACTGAGAGAATGCGTTTAAAAAGTTTGGCTTTAGAAAGTCTTTAATGCACTCATATTCTTGGGAAACACCTATTTTACCTTACTGCTTATAGTATTTTAGAGCAATTATATACCAGCTTTGTACTTTATTCAAGATTGATTCTCTTTTTTATACAAAAAGACAGAATTTTTAAGGGTAAAAGAACTTGTTCACATTTGTAGTTGAAAGGTGGTAAAGCCCTGCAGTTGAGCTGTGCTTTGCCCTTAAAGCGGAGTTCCACCAATACAAAAGTCAGCAGCTACAAAAAGTGCTGCTGCTGACTTTCATTAATCGGACATTCACTTGTCCCAGGTTCCAGCAATGCGGGTGCACAAAGCTCTGCTCCTCTCCCCCGCCTCTCTGCGGCGCAGGCATTGTGACTATGGGCACCCGGCTGTGGCTTCACAGCCGGGCATGCACTGCGCAATCATTCCCGGGCAATCATCTGGCACCTGTGACGTGTCACAGATGATTGCAGAGAGGAAGGGGGAGAGGAGAACTTTCTTCCGGCTCTGTGGTGCCCTGGGAGGAAGTGGGAGCTGGAACCCCCCCCCGAAAAAAAAGACATGCCAAATGTGGCATGTCAAGGGGTCACCTTCCCATAAAGCAGAAGTTCCATTTTTGGGTGAAACTCTGCTTTAACTGCTACCCCTTTTAGCTGCAGAGGCAGAAGCCAGGGTGCATGCATGCATACTGCAGCAGAAATGATACCCCCTGTCACTTTTAGTGGGTGTAGTGCCCCTAAGCCAACCAATTCAAGTGACCCATTCAATGCAAAAAGTTGCATCTTGGCAGTCCAAATAGTGGGTTAACGCATGTGAGGAGGAGGCAATACAACACCTCCTCATTGCTTGAAATGTAATCAAACATGGATCACCCTTCAAAGAGCAAAGCACGTGTGAACAAGCTCTTAATGCATGCTGGGTGCATGCAACTAGTACAAAGGCACACTTGGAAATCCACTAGGTCATGGTATGGTACTTATGGCATAAAATAAGAGTTCAAGTACAGTCTCACAATCTGTTCCAGATGATACTTATGGCTTTAATTCAGTGCCTTAACATGGCGCTGAAGCAGAAAGTAGCTATGGTGGCTATTGCTGCTGCTGTTGACACCATCACTGCTGTCTTGGCCAACATCGATAGGGTTATAGGCTAGAAGAAGTGTAGGCTGTAGGCCTTATCTTGTGAACTGAGTCACAGACCAATCGATTCAACCTATTGTTAGCTGCCATGTTAACCAAAGTAGTAGCATAATGAAGGCACTATTATTCTGTAGAATCACTGTATATTCTTTCTACTGACATTTTATGATTTTTTTTTTTTTTTATTAATGTTCAGTGACCCGTGTAAGAGACTGTGTGAGTCAGGTGCAATCACCACAGTATGTAACTCTCCATAGAGTATTTCATACGCACAACCATCACAATTGTGAAAATAAGCTTAACAATAAAAGATGATGGAATACAGCTTTAGTAGCTGAGGGACCTCATCCTTACTGCAAAGCATAACCACTGAAAGGCCCATTGATAAAATAGGAGACATAAAGGCATTATAAGCAGTAGTTTCCATGTGTTGGCAAACATGCTAAGCCTACCATTGATTACAAACAAAACACTGCATGACATCATTTACACAATCCGGTGGCTTCTCCTTCTTTGTTATCCCTGCAGTGTTTGATGGAAAACAAATAGTACATCCACTCTGCTCTGAAACTAATTTGAATTTAATAAGATGACTGCAGTCGGCTCATTTTTTCTAACTGCCAGTGAAAGAGATAGCAGAAAGACCTGAAAGGTAATCCTAGGCCAGACGCACATTATTTCTCTTTGCTGATGATGAATCCAAGCATAGAAAATGGAATGAGTCACAGACTTTCCTGCCTGCCCACAGTATTATCTCTATGGAAACCACGGTTGCCAGGTGGAGAATTTTGTCATAGTTCATCACAATCACTATGCCCAATTTACCCAGCCATTACATTAAACACTGTAATGTTCTGTATATACTGTTTGTATATACATATATAATTGAAAGAACTTAACGATCAATGCTTTTTTGACATAATTACAATGAGTCAGGTTTCATTTCTACCACCAAGAGGAAGACTTAAATTGACTAACATAGAATTCCACTAATTAGTGCATGACACTAATCATGCTGTATGGCATAATGACATAATTTCAAACACTGATTTTAATTCCAGTAAGATGAAGACATTTAAATAAATAATGTCAATCGGTGAAAGCACAGGATCTGTAAAAATCATTACATAATACTATTTAACGCACTTTTTTCCTTCCTTGCAAAAATGCTAATATATAGTAAATTGTCTAATGCCTAGAAAAATATTGGGGTCTATTTTTTATATTTTCATCCAAGATTCACATAACGTCCACCCATGATTCATCTGCTTTTTTAGTTTAATTTACAGTAAAAAAATATTGCTCAGTAGAGCAAATTGGGCCTTTGATGAAAGGGGCCTAAGTCAGATGAGGGTCCACACTAAGAAGACCACTGGCTAGTGTTCTTAGAGCTTTGTCCAGAACTGTCCACTTCTTTACTAAGGGACATTTCTCTGTTCTGAAATACGTTTGCTGCTGTTGTGAAGAAGTCTGCATCTGCCTTTTGCAAGGACTTCAGTCACATTTAACTAGGAAAGGAAGTTAGAGACTGCTGTGAATAGTTCCATTTGGAAGTACCCCATTATATCCCTTACCTTATCCAAGTTCTTCACTAAAACAGCAAAAACTCCAAGACTGGTCATTGGAGTAATGAGCGGAAGAGAGTGTACTCCTGGCTGTGGGAAATACCTTGAGCCTGGTCAAGACCCATGCAACATAGCGGCCTCTGTGGGGAAAGCGCTACATGTGGTATTGTGATAGCATTTTAAATTTGATATATGAAATAAGGCAGGGCTCAAAATTTCAAGTCCTGAGCTACTAACCAGGCCTCAAGGGTTACTCGCCACCAGTTGCCCCGCTCAACCTCCACCCTGCCCTGCCCCTAAACACGCCCTCATATATTATCTCATGAAATTACACTTAAATGTTCTATGCAGAATTAAGTTATAAAAATATTAACAACAACTTTATCCATATCCAAAAATGCAGCCTATGTCCGCCAATGCAGCCCGTGTCCGCCAGTGCAGCCCGTGTCTGCCAGTGCAGCACATGTCCGCCAATGCAGCCTGTGTCCGCCAATGCAGCCTGTGTCCACCAGTGCAGCCTGTGTCCCCAGTTCAGCCTGTGTCCCCCAGTTTCATCCTGTGTCCTCCCCCCAGTTTCAGCCTGTGTTCCCCCCCAGTTTCAGCCTGTGTTTCCCACCAGTTTCAGCCTGTGTCCCCCCTAGTTTCAGTCTGTGTTCCCCCCCCAGTTTCAGCCTGTGTTCCCCCCCAGTTTCAGCCTGTGTCCCCCCCCCCAGTTTCAGCCTGTGTTCCAGCGATCGTAGGGGATGAGAGGAGAGAGCCGCCACCGCCGCCTGGCTAATTAGAGCACTGGGGAACATAACAGCTTTCATTACAATAGCTGTGTGTTTCCCTGCCGTGCGGCGTCATATACAGCCCCTCCCCCTTGTCCGGGGAACTTTGATAGACAGATTACTGCCTCAGGATTGGACGGTGATCTGTCTATCACAGTGCCGGGACAAAGGGGAGGGGCTGTATATGACGCCGCACAATGGAGAAACACACAGCTATTGTAATGAAAGCTGTTATGTTCCTCAGCGCTCTAATCAGCGGCGGCAGCGGCTCTCCTCCCTCCTCCCTCTTCCCTTACAATCGCTGGGACAAAGGCAATACAACCCGGGCTGATGGCGGTGCTCGCCCCCCCCCCCCGCTCCCAGGCAGCCCACATTTGCCCCCCCTCAAAATCCACTCGCAAAATGCAAGCAGGCGAGTGCCTTTTTTGAGAGCTGAAATAAAGTATAGTATACATTTTTGTAGTTAGTCCGGTGAGTTGTCTGTAGATTTTTTCTTTGCTCTGATATATTTACTTTATATACCTATTATGCCCACACAAAGTTTTTCATGATGAGAAAAATGCCATTTTTAAAATTGGTTGTGAAAATTGGTCGTGTGTATGCTCAAGAGCATTTTTCTCAACGAGAAAAATTGGCAAAAGAAATTAGAACCTGCTCTATTTTTTCTCGCTATTTTTCACATCGTGAAAAACGGTCGTGTGTACGTTTTAACGAGGGGGATAAAATGCACATGCTCAGAAGCAAGTTATGAGATGGGGAAATTAGCACAAGCAGCCCAAATGGTGGCACCATTTGAATGGAACTTTGCCTTTATAGTACAGTCGTACGTGTTGTACATCACCGCGCTTTGCTCAAGCATTTTTTTGTGTGTAGTGTAGTGTGTATGCAAGGCCGGCTTGAGAGGAACCACGTTAAATTACGTCAAGAAAAACGTTGTTTTTTTTTTTTTATGAATAACGGTCGTGTGTACCCGGCATTAGAGTTGAGAGAATCAAAAAGCAGGTTTTCCAACAGTTTTAAGTTTCAATATGCCAGTTTTACCGGTGACTCTGAGTAAAATTATTTATTGTGGCCAGCCTAAGGCCCACCTGTGCAATAATCATGATGTTAGTGTTTAATCAGCATCTTGATATGTCACACCTGTGAGGTGGATGAATTATCTCGGCAAAGGAGAAGTGCTCACTAACAAAGATTTAGATCCCTTTCACACTACTGCGACTTCAAAATCGTGCGATTTTACCATGACTTTACGGCCACGATTTTGCTGCAATTTGCAAGGGCATTTCAGGGAATGCCTGTGTAAGTGGCATTAAAATCAGACCAAAGTAGTGCAGGGACTACTTTGAAGTCAGAACGACTTGAAGTCGTACTAATATGAATTGTTTTCATTGAAAATCATGGGAAACATCTTGTCATGCTACTTTGCTATCACAAATCATGGGACAAGTCGTATAAGTGTGAAAGGGGCCTTAGAAAGATTTGTGAACAATATTTAAGAGGAATAGGCCTTTTGTGTACATAGAAAAATTCGTAGGTCCTGATGTTCAGCTCATGATAAATAGGGGCAAACACAAAAGTGTTGTGTTTATAATTGTGCTCAGTGTATATATAATTAGGGATTTGATCTGCAGGGTCAAAATGAGGTTTTTCTAAACTACAGATGCTATAAGGTACAATATGCAAAGCTGTGACATCTCTAAAAACATAAAGAAATGTTCTAGAACTCAAGAAGGTTTAGGGAGAAAAGGCCTGAAATTTACAGGGTAACAGCTTTTGAGATGGTATATCAGCCACACAATGTTGTTGATTTATTTAATGAGCGGAACATAATATTTTTCAAAGTGAATTTTCACTAATGTGATGAAATAAGGTAAAAATTCACACAAAAAAAAAAACACCCAATCAAGTACAAGGAGGTTTACATGAACGGAATTTTTGCTTGCACATGATTGAATAATTGAAGTCAGTACAACGTCACCCCATTCACTAAGCTAAGTAACTGCAAAGTGAATTTTCCCTTTGAAAAGTAAATTTTCATTAGGTTAGTGAATGCAGTTAAATTGTGCTGATATTAATAATTCAAACATGTGCAAGAAATTTTTTATTTATTTTTTCAATTTTCTTTGCATCTAATTGGCTATTTTTTGCAAAGTGTATTTTCACCACATTCACGAAGCTCCATGAAAATCCTCTTGCAAAGTGAACATTCATTTTACAAAGGCAACATGCTCTGCTCCTTTAGAAAAAACCCGAGAGAGTACATTATTTTCTGTTAGCTGGCTGTCTCATAGACTTGCACTGAAAGAACAACCGGTGTGCAGCACTGCAAGGGTGGTAATGGGCAAATATGGCCAAATAAACTATACATAGAACATGATGCACAGATGTAGAAGAGTCTGTTTTCCTCAGGATGCGGCCTTGTCCAGCGTGAGCTCAATCAGCCCCTTGCTTCTCCTGTGTGACCCCCTTTTGTGACATCACGTGCGTTCCACGCTGTACCAGGCCTCATCCTGATGGCCACAGGACAAGCCTGAGGAAAACAGACTCTGCATCTTCTACATCTGTGCAGCCCATGGACCCGGGACAAGGACTACATGATTTTAACAGAGGAGGTTTCCTTTCCTGTAAGTGTGATTGATATTTGTGTCATCAACCACTTCCCACCCTGTAAATAGACAATTGACGTCCAGGAAGTGGTTCTGTTATCCTGACTGGATGTCTATTGACGTCCAGCAGGATAACCTGCGGGTGGCACGCGCCCGTGGGGGCTAGCAGCGTGGCGATCGGTGGTGAGGGGTGTCAGTCTGACACCCTGCATCTCCGATCTCGGTAAAGAGCCTCCAGCGGAGGCTCTTTACCACGTGATTACTGTGCTAATCACGACTGATCACGATGTAAACAGGAAGAGCCGTTAATTGGCTCTTCCTCACTCGCGTCTGACAGACGCGAGTAGAGGAGTGCCGATCGGCGGCTCTCCTGACAGGGGGGTATACGCTGATTGTTTATCAGCGTAGCCCCCCGTGGATGCCCACACTGGGCCACCAGGGAAGCCACCAGGACTACCAGGGAGGGGGGCAACATGTGGATGGCCAGATATGTACCCCATGGCCATCCAAGTAAATATTTGCAATAGATGCCAATCAGTGCACACAAATGGACACTGACTGGCAACATGGGCAACATGGGCACAACATAGGCAACATTTAAAAAAGATATGCCCACCTATCAGTGCCTATCTGTGCCACCTATCAGTGCCACACATAAGTGCCACACATAAAGTACCCATCAGTGCCACCCATAAGTACCCATCAATGCCGCCTATGAGTGCCGCCTATGAGTGCCCATTAGTGCCGCATACCAGCGCCGCCTATCAGTGCCCATCAGTGCCACATATCAGTGCCCATCAGTGCCGCCTATCAGTGACCATCATCAGTGCCACCTCATTGGTGCCACCTCATTGGTGCCCATCAGTGCCGCCTTATCAGTGCCCAACAGTGCAGCCATATCAGTGCCCATAATTGAAGAAGAAAACTTACTTATGTACAAAAAAAATGAACAGAAAAAAATCAAAACTTTTCTCAAAATTGTTGGTCTTTTTTTAGTTGTTGCGCAAAAAATAAAAATCGCAGAGGTGATTAAATACCACCAAAAGAAACTCTATTTCTGTGAACAAAATGCTAAAAATTTAATTTGGGTACAGTGTAGCATGACCGCGCAATTGTCATTCAAATTGCGACAGTGCTGAAAGCTGAAAATTGGCTTGTGCAGGAAGGAGCGTAATTGCCTGGTATGGAAGTGGTTAAAAGAATCTTTTAATACTGCACTTACTGTAGGTGGCGCTTCTTTTTTCTGTACCCTTTCTTGTTTACTACAGAGTCAGTACTCTGAGGACAGCTGCTGCCATCCACCAGCCATATTATCCACCAGCTAAATTATCTGCTTTTTAACCCTTGAACTGCCTGTTACTATTATTATTTTAAACTGACTCATTGCTACAACCCAATTTACTTTTACATGCACTTTGTGTTTGCACTAACAGTTACCTTTTCCATTGCATGCTTCAAGGTTCGATGTATTGTGCGTTCAGAGATGGTATTCTGCATACCTTGGTTGTAACGAGTGGTTATTTCAGTTACTGTTGCCTTTCTATCATCTCAAGCCATTCCTATTCCCCTCTGACCTCTGACATCAACAAGCCATTTTCGTCCACACAACTCCCACTCACTGCATATATTATTTTTTTTCCAGACCAATCTCTGTGAACCCTAGAGATGGTTTTGTGTGAAAATCCCAGTAGATCAGCAGTTTTTGAAATACTCAGACCAGCCGGTCTGGTACCAATGACTAAACCATGTTAAAAGTCACTTGCCTCTTTCTTCCCCATCCTGCTGCTTGGTTAACTTCAGCAAGTCATCTGCACCTCGTCTAGATGCCTAGTTTCTGCCATTGAACAGGTGGTGTACCTAATAAAGTGGCTGTGAGTATATATATATATATATATATATATACATATATACATATTTAGCATTAAATATAATGTACAGTCCCTTTAAAGAATAGCTAAAAGTGTTTGGAGTAAGGTAACAGAAGGCTCTGCTGAGTCAAAGCCAAGAGTCATAAAATATGATGCATCACCAATTATACCATAATCCTCTCTTCTTCTTGCCATTATTTCCAGCTCTCATTGCTCAGGTTTGGATTTTTATTTTATTTTATGTAAATTAGTTCTCGTAATCCATCTAGAACATTAACAATTAAAACACCACTGTTCAAATGGCTTCCGTTTAGTCCTTATCTTTAATTGCTATACCATTATTCCTTTACGGTTAGCTACAATTATGTGTGGCAAATATAGTTTCACAAACAAATAAACAGCATGTGAGATATTCTGTTGCTGGCTGTGAAACCCAAGCTTCTATTCTTAATGACAATATTTAGATACAAATGCACAGTATACAATGAAATAGAATGACATTTTACAACGTTATATAGTATATACTGTAGATAATGCTGCACACTATAAAGTTGAATTAATAAAGGAATAACTTCCACTCAAACTGTGTTCATTTAAACTGTTCAAGCCAAAAATATGGAAATGTCTATTTCTTTTTTTTTATTATACTGTACCTGACTGGGTCCTTCTGGATCAGCAATTAGTGTACAAAATACTGGGCAAGGGTATACAAAAATCACCTAGGGATACATTGTTGAACAAACTCTCAATTTCACCTTATGACGTTTCTGGCTAGTTCTGCAGCAGACACCTGGTATTAATTGGTGTATTGTCTAAACAAGGCAGAAATGTATCTCCCGTCTGTGACAACACCCACAGATTTACCTGACTTCCTGTCACAATATATATACATCTGGCTTTGGTAATCATTTATTGTGTGTCACTGTGGTTTTGGTTGCTGGTTTGTTACATTGTTTGCCATATTGGAGGTGTGTTTACTTTTGTATATTTACTTACCTTTTAATATATTCTTTTATGTATACTGAACCTGTGCTTGAATTTTCTGTGACAGTCCACATATTTATGGTCACATCGGTCCCTTGACTAATACAGTGATCACTGCTAAAAAAAAATGCACAATTGTACTAATGACACTGGCTGGGAAGGGGTTAACATCATGGGCAATCAAAGGGTAAATTCGCTGGGGATGCTTTCTTACTGTGTGGGGATGGTTTAATTGTAGGAAGACAGAGGTCCATGTTCTTGCTTAGCAGAAACACAAGATCTCTATTCCTTACTAGCAGAATGGTGATCTGCCTTGTTTACATTGGCTGGCAGACCGCCGTTCTGTCTCTCTCGGAACGATTGCTGGGTTTCCAGTGGACACCGGGTCGGCTGGACCTGCTGATTGGATCTTGGAACGGGGCTCCAAAGACACATGTTTGTGCCCTAGTGACAAAGAAAAAAATCATGTACAGTGTACCTGGGGTGATAGTAAAGCGGATAAAAAAACAGTTACATTTTCGGCACCTGCTCAACTGTCACATTGGTTGTGCTCTCAATCAAACTGTCAAACCATCAAATGGCTGGTGTCATAACTGATCATATGCGCAGCATCATGATAGTTGCTTCCTTTTTTTCTCTCTGTGGGAGTATGGATTTAATTTAACCATAGATGTTTGGGATTTCAAATGGAAATTCTTAGGAAAAAATGTTCTAACAAAGTTTGTTCATTTTTATACTCATTAATGGGTCAAATCCACGTTTGTTTCCAAATGCAGTGATGAGAAAATACGAAGGAGCAGAATGGAAAATTGTTCTCGAATGAACAACATTTTTATCAGTGTATATGATTTTGTTTGGTAAGGTCCATTCATTCTAAAATCAATCGTTAAAAGCAAACAAAATATTTTGAACTACATTTTGAATGTTCCGAAAATTTTTGCACAAATTTTCTTAAGACTTTATATAAGAATTTTCATATAAAATGCTGTCTATCTATGGCCAACTTTACAGTCAGCCTACAGGTTAACAATAGGGTCATGGTGGGAATGCCCACTTATCACACCGTTCTGGACTGATATTCACAATCTTATATCTTCTATTACCTCCTATACCCTAGATTTCACAGCTGAGCAATATTTGCTGCACCTATCTTCATTACCTAATTCCATCTATAAAAATATATTATCATACACCTTATTAATGCGGCCAAATTATGCATCCCCATTAAATGGTCTCACGCTTCTCCCCCTAAGGTCTTGGATTGGATACGCAATGTTGACCATATAGCTAAAATGGAAGAGTTGATATCCCAGTTTAAAGATTCTTCGAGGAACTTTAGTGATAAGTGGGCTTGTTGGTCTCAATTCTCGAAATCTAATGAATATCAGATGTTACTGAATACTTAACCGATTCTGGATTTGAGAAAATATTTTTACCGCTCTTTTTTTTTTTTTCTTATCTTTTTCTCTTTCTTTTTCCTTTATTGATATGTCTTTGTATATCTCAAATGCTCATAATACTATACAATCGCAACCACCTATAATTATCGCTATTCTTATCCCTCCCCCTAAGGTTTTTAATTATTTGCTACTTATTCACAGATTTTTTTTTATTATTCTCATACTTATGCTCTTCTACAGTATTGCCTGTTGTATGCTTATACCTGTTTTAAACGTATTGCTTTATGTTGTTACTTTACATGTACTTATATGTCTTAAAAACCAATAAACATATTTCAAACAAAAAAAAAAAACAATAGGGTCAGAGCATAATAAGGGACAGTAATGTCTTTAAGATTTTTTTTTTTAATCAGAAGGCATATTTAAAATATATAATGTAGGAAAAACAAGATGCTGCTTGTAATTTTAATCATGAAACTATACTAAAGTATGAAACAATCATCCTAGCAAGAGGTTCATGGTGCATCTATCCCAGTGCAATTTTCACATGATTATGTGAGCGTCTTCTCGATCTTAAAATAAACTGGTCACAAATCTGAAAAGCGCATATAAATAAAAGTTGAGTTTATACTTGGTTAAATGCATGTTTGAATGCTTTACAGATCCAGAGGTATATGCACATTCCAACTTTTCCTATAAGGCCCATTCCATTTGTTTCATCAGTTCAGTTTTTTTAAACTGGTTGGTCTGTGTAATGTGCAGGGGGGCTTTGGTCTGTGTAATGTGCAGGGGAAGCTTTGGTCTGTGTAATGTGCAGGGGGGGGGGCTTTGGTCTGTGTAATTTTCAGGGGGGCTTTGGTCTGTGTAATGTGCAGGGGGGGCTTTGGTCTGAGTAATATGCATGGGGGGCTTTGGAATGTTAAATGGGCTGTTGAAAGTTGTTTTTCTTAAACTTTTTCCTCTTAAAATTAGGACACAGGATAGCAATCAGTGAGGTAGTGAGGCAGGTGGATTAGCACAGGAGCTCCCACGGCGCACGTCTCCTAGGAGTAGGAGCGTGTGTGCTATAGCTCCAGGCAGGCTTAGGAGGCAGACAGGCAGAGTCCCTCCCGGCCGACCAGCCCAGTCCACTCTCCAATTTCCAGTCCAGCCCTGGAAAGTTCTGCGCCCCTGATCTCTCCGCTCCTCCAGCTCAGCTCCCTGGCTCTCACAGGTAAGAGCCCTCCACCAAAGCTGCTGACGGCTGTCCTTTTCAGGACAAAGCCGCAGCTATACAGATCTTCTTTGCTCCATTTCTTGGCCCCCTGCACTCCCTCACCTCCATCATCCTCAAGGGCCCCCTCCCGCCACCCCCCGCCACCACCTCGCGGAAATTTCCGCCGTTCCGGCGCTCATTTGGGTGCACCGCGCCAGGCCGTCCTGAATCGCGGGGCCGCGGTCTAGGAAAGACCGCGGCTTCACTTGCGGCCTAACGGCGCGCCGCTCCCCACGTTTCAGTGTCCTCACCCTGATCCCAGGAAACCTCCCCCTTATCCCTGAAGGACAGTTACCCGGCCCTGTTGCTCACCCTTCACCCATTCAGCCCCAGATTACTCAGAGAAACCCCCTGTCAGCCCTCATCCCTGAGCAGGCAGCCACCAGACCAGCAACAAGCTCTCCCTCTCAGCCCTAGCCCCCCCCCCGTCGTCCCAACACACAGAAGCTTCATCCAGGGGTTAACCGATCGCCTCTTACAGGGGTCAGGAAGGAATTTTTTTCCCCACCGGAGCATATTGGCCGAGCTCTGACGGGGTTTTTTGCCTTCCTCTGGACCAAGCCAGGAGAGAGGCCAATTCCTCTCCCCACTGCCCCAAACCCACCCCCCCCCCGGTGTATTGGCGATCATGGCATGTCGGCAATATTCTGCCGATACCATTTGGAGTTTGAGGCAATGCGCCGCAATACTGCCAGCCATCACCAAAAAGGCCCTAAGAACTGAGCGACTATTGAGAATCGATCATAGATCGATGGTCAAACATTTCAGCCATTCACCCCAGCTCAAGCACATATCGTGTGCTCTGATCAACACAAGATCGGCAGTAAAACACCGACTTGAAATCCGCGACTTCATTCAACAAAAAGATCTAGACTGTCTTTTTATTACAGAGAGCTGGCTCACAGCCGACTGTAACACCATTCTGGGAGAATTGGTGCCAGAAAATTACCGTATTATAACGGAAAACAGAATAGGGCAAAGAGGAGGCGGCCTGGCGGTGATCCACAAGACTCATCTTACGATCACCAAACCAGTCCGCCAAAACCCTCTTCCATTCATGGAAACCCTTACTCTGCAACTGCAAGCAAATACAAAGGAGACCATCCACGTTCTGCTCTGCTATAGGCCGCCCGTCCCAAAATCGCAGCTGCTATCATCATGGACAGATTTCTTCTCCACTTATACCCTCAACAGCAAACAACTTTTGCTGCTCGGGGATTTCAATCTCTGGGCCAACTCCTCACAGGACCCCATTGCCGACGCCTGTATTGACCACCTGGAAGGATTAGGATTGCAGCAATTAGTATGTGGGCCCACACATGCTTCAGGTCACACACTTGATCTTATTTTCAGACAATCTCTGGAAATAAAGATTTGGGAAAATGAAAAGTTGCCATGGACAGACCACCATGCAATTATATTCAGGATTTCCACCATCCCCCCTGCAACAAAAACATCAAATCCAGTGACAACACACTGGACTAGATGCCAGAAGAAGCTCCACTCGGAACTCTTCAAAACGACTTTAAGGAAAAAAATAGAAACAACTCAGCCGCATCAAACGGCCGTTGAAACACTGGAAGCCATTAACTCGGCTATGCTACAGTCAGCTGACTTGGTAGCGCCGAAACGAAGTACCCGCATCCGGAAAAACAACCGCAGCTGGTTTAACAACCAGCTGTCGTTACTGAAGCAAGAACGCAGAAGGGCAGAATCTGCCTGGAAAAGATGTTCCTCAGAGCTAAACCTATCCATCTACAAGGCAGCGACAAGAAAATACCACAAAGGAATTTTCCAAGCCAAGAAAAATTATTTTTCGGAGGCTATCAATGGTGCCATTAACCGCCCCCGCGAACTCTTCAAGATGGTCACCCAGACCATGGAACCAGAATGCATCAAAGCCCCCAGTTCGGATACACAAGAATTTTGCAATGAACTATCGGATTACTTCATTAATAAAATCGAGGCAATCCGTGAAAGCATTCAGCAAAACAATTCCCCCCTTAGCCCCCCCCTGCAGCCTCTCACACAGCACCCATAGTAATTCTCCGTTATCAGGTAAGTTTACCCTGGAACCCATCTCCATCGAGACCACTAAGAATGTCATTTGTACTCTGCGAAATAGCACAGCGCCGAATGACATTATCCCCACAAAACTGCTGAAGGAATGCGCCGACATCCTGGCTCCTCCCATCACGCAGTTTATCAACCAGTCTTTTCTGGAGGGCAAAGTGCCCACACAGTTGAAAGAGGGTATAATCCAACCCATCCTGAAGAAACCCTCCCTGGACCCCAAGGACCCACTCCACCGCCGTCCCATAACAACCCTCAATGTACTTTCTAAGATAATGGAGAAAGTAGTGGTACAACAGCTGCAACAGCATCTAGATACCTACAAGCTACTTGACCCATTGCAATCAGGCTTCCGTCCCGGACACGGGACGGAAACAGCACTGCTAAAAGTATGGGACGATGTTCTCAAGGCCGCAGACGAAGGAGAATCTTGTCTTCTAGTTCTGTTGGACCTAAGTGCAGCTTTTGACACTGTAGACCACAAACTGTTACTGACTCGGCTTGCTGAAGTAGCCAGAGTCGCAGAAGGCGATTTATCTTGGTTCTCCTCTTTTCTGGAAAACCGATCGCAAACAGTAAAGTTAGGACCTTTTACGTCAGAAAAACGCACAGTAACATGCGGAGTCCCTCAAGGATCGCCTCTGTCACCAGTGCTGTTTAACATCTATCTTCGTCCTCTTTTTGAGATTATCAGCAGCAAAAAACTGCTCTATCACTCATACGCAGACGACACACAATTGTATTTCCGCATCTGCAATAGACAGGATCACCACCTCAATCTAGAGACTTGCCTCTCCTTGATAGAGGATTGGATGACAAAGAGTTATCTTAAACTCAATGGAGCGAAAACAGAACTTCTTCTGTTTCACGCCAAGCGTAGGAATCAACCTTCAACAGCGTGGACCCCCCCGCCTATTCTGGGCAAGCTCATCACCCCTAGCGCCAAAGTCAAAAGCCTAGGGGTCATTTTCGACTCCTTTATGACAATGGACGCACAAATAGGGTCAGTAGTCAGCGGATCTCACCATCTACTGCGCCTACTACGCAGACTCACTCCGTTCATCCCTAAAGAAGATTTAGCGGTCGTGGTGGGAGCTATTGTAAACTCCAGACTGGATTATGCAAATGCCCTTTACCTCGGCCTCCCCAAGTACCAAATCGCTCGTCTGCAAGTCGTTCAAAATACGGCCGCTAGACTTGTGACTGGGAAAAAACCCTGGGAATCCATCTCACCTTCACTGAGAGCCCTTCATTGGCTGCCAGTTAAAGACAGAATTGCTTTTAAAGCTCTCTGTCTTACGCATAGATGTGTCCATGGGAATGCCCCCCTTTATTTATGCGAAATAATAAAAACGCATAATCCCAATCGCGTTTTGCGATCCACGAATCAGAACCTGCTCCAGGTTCCGAAAGCCAACTTCAAGTCCAAAGGAGAAAGAAGATTCGCGATCCAAGGTCCCAGACTATGGAACGCTTTACCAACCAGCATTCGGTTGGAGGAGAACCACCTAGCATTTAGGAAAAAGGTCAAGACTTTTCTCTTTTGATATCAAAGGAGACAGGAACAACAAGCGCCCAGAGGCGATTCAGTTTCGCATGTGCCGCGCTATACAAGTTTTCATTCATTCATTCATTCATTCATTCATTAAAATTAGGGTGTGTGTTATACGCCTGTGCGTTTTATACGGCGATAAATATGGTACTTACTGATAACAGTACAGTAAATAGGACACAAAGAGAGGGTGGATCTCTCTAATGGGGGCACAGACATCAATAAAACATGACAAAAGTTCTATTCTCTCTCCAATCTATACAAAACAAAAAAAAAAAATCTCTTTAGTGACACTTACTAGCTATAGGTCACATGACAAGGTGCTCCAAAGAGAGTACAGTGGCATTGTGCATGCGCTGAATTACAGGGATGAAGGTTTCAATTGACAGCCAAAGCAGCCATCCTTGCTGTAACATCATATGAGATGTGGCAGTGTTCACACATAGGAAAACTCAGTCTCCACGATTGTAACTGGAACAGGTTTAAGCAACATCATTGGGTAACAATTGCTTTTAAGGATTTGTAATTACATTTCTTGGTGAAAGGTGTGCTTAACCGCCTCAGCCCCAGTACGCTTTGTGATTTGGCACTGCGTTATTTTAACTGACAATTGTGTGGTTAGGCGACGTTGTACCCAAACAAAATTTGCGTCTTTTTTTCCCCACAAATAGAGCTTTCTTTTGGTGGTATTTGATCACCTCTGTGGTTTTTATTTTTTGTGCTGATTACTGTAAAAATGTCGCTGGCAAGGAAGTGGTTAACACTAGGGGGTGATCAAGGGGTTAACTGTGTTATCTCTCTGTGTTTTAACTGAAAGGGGGGATGGGACTGACTAGGGGAAATGACAGATCGCCGTTTATACTTTGATCACCCAGCCGTGCCATGCTGCCGCAGTAAAACTTCAGCGGCTGGTCGGCAAGTGGTTAAAAGAAGCATTTAATCCTTTTTAGACTGTCAGCTACAGTGAAACACAAAAGCACCTATATAGCAACTACAGATCACAGTCAAGCAGTCCATTATTTTTTTTGTTTAATAGATAGAAAGTCTTTTGCAAAGAAGCGAAAGTCAAGCTCTTGAATAACTATGACATGTTTCAGTATGGATTTAGATGGAGTCACTACACTCACTACACTAACATATGAGACTGACATGCCTAAATTTCACCCGCTATCCAAGAGGAAATATTACTTCATATCCACTCCATTGCTGGGATGAGCCCTCTAGGTAAAAGGAGACTGTAGTTTGAGGGCAGCCACAAATCCCTTTCATATTAAAATGGGAAGCAAAAATGTCATCATTGCCAACAGAAATGTGTAGCTGGATCTAGTCAATCAGAATATGTTAATTAACACTTTGTGGTCCTTCCGAAAACTGATGCATTAGATGCACTGAGAGAGGTAAAGCATCAGATTAACAGCTCCCACTATGCCAGAAAATGTGTATACACGTCGCACACTGCTATCATTATAAACAGGGAAAGTGATTTAAATGAAACTTGCAGTGCCACGCTAAGGCCTCGTACACACGACCGGTTTCCTCAGTGGGAGAGTCTTTTTGCTGAGGAAACCGGTCGTGTGTACGTTTTTCATCGAGGAAACTGTCGAGGAACTCGACGAGCAAACAAGAGAGCAAGTTCTCTTTTTCCTCGACGGGAGTCAAATTGGCTCGTCGTGTTCCTCGTCGGGCTGCTTTTCGATGAGACACTCGAGCGTGTGTATGCAAAGAAACCCGTGCACCTTCAGTAAAAGTAGCGTTTGTAATTGAAATAGCACATGTCACACTGTAACAGACTGAAAAGTGCAAATGTCTCTCACCAAACTTTTTCCTAACACGCAGTAACATGAAATTAGCAAAATCAGCCCCTGCCGTTATATGTGTTGATGTCACCGCGTTTGAGAACGAGGAGATTTGGTCTTTAACATGTGTACGCAAAGCAAGCTTGTCGAGTTCCTCGACAAGCCTAACAAGGAACTCGACGAGGAAGACTATGTGTTTCGCCCGAGGAATTCCTCGGTCGTGTGTACGAGGCCTAAGTTGAGACAATTTCCCTGCTGGTTGCAGTGAAGAGAGCTGGCGTCAGTGCACAATTCAGAGGTGTAAAAGCATTATTAACCACTTAAGCCCCGGACCAATATGCTGCCAAATGCCCAGAGGCGTTTTTACAATTCGGCACTGCGTCGCTTTAACAGACAATTGCGCGGTCGTGCTCCCAAACAAAATTTGCGTCCTTTTCTTCCCACAAATAGAGCTTTCTTTTAATAGTATTTGATTGCCTCTGCGATTTTTATTTTTTGCGCTATAAACAAAAATAGAGCAACATTTTTGAAAAAAAAAAAAATATTTTTTACTTTTTGTTATAAGAAAAATTGAATAAACTAAATTTTAGTCAAACATTTAGGCCAAAATGTATTCATCTACATGTCTTAAGTAAAAAAAAATCGCAATAAAAAAAAAATTAGCTACCTAGCGGGAACAGTGACACTAATACAGCGTTCAGAAAAATGATCGCTTAGTGACGCTGGCAACAGGGGGTGAAAGGGTTAACTAGGGCGGTTATCAAGGGGTTAAAACTTTATTAGGGGGGGTACGGGGCTACCCTGAACCTAACACCAACTGCCTGTCACACTAACTGTCACACTGACACGAAATGCAGTGATCAGTACATACAGTATATGATCACTGCATTCAGTGACAGTGTGACACGGTGGTGGGGGGGTGATCGCAAGGGGTTAATGTGCCTATGTGTACTGGTGTCAGTGTAGTGTTGGTGCAGACTTACTGTGACTCTTCTCTCATCTCGGCGGTTTGAAAATACCACCGAGATGAGAGCTGCATCACTTCCTCTGCCTATGTTTACATTTTACAGGCAGAGGAAGTGACACGGCGGCGGAGCATGGGATTGGCTGGGAGCGATCACGAGGGGGCGGACAGAAACGAACCGCCGCCCCCTCGAGTCGGATCGCTCCCGGAGGTAAGCCGACCGCCGCACGCAGCGGAGGGGGTTCCGATTGGACCCCCGACCAGCTAGAAGGCAGGGACGTATATATACGCCCATCTGCCTGTACGTGCCATTCTGTGGACGTAAATAGGTGTGCGGCGGTCATTTAGTGGTTAAAGAGAAGAAAAGGAGCCGCTCACCAACTTGATGCATTAGTATGTAGATAAATGCGGCCTCAACCAGCACCACTCCAGCTAAACGCACCCTGACATGTCTCGCTTAAAGAGGCTTGGTCACTTCACCTTTGTGACCAAGAGGGGCGAAACATGCCAGGGTGCGTGGCTGGAGCGTCGCTGACTGAGGCCACATTTATCTACATACTCATTATAAACCATATCACATCATTATAAACAAGTTTCTTTCAATAAAATGTATCTTGGGGAGCAATAATTTGCCTGCAATCAGCTGTAAAAGTTTGACTCCTTGTATTTTGTATTAGCTTGTCAGCTCAAGAAAGCCATGCATAACATGTTTACTCCTGTAAGAAAGGTATCCTACAAATTCTTAGGTGTGCGCAAAACCTTATAATGGTATACCCTTTTAAAAATATGTTACTGTTCTCCATGGGTAATGACTGGTTGGTTAATGTGAAAAGTCAATTACTGAGAAAATTGAATGTAGTCAGCATGATCAGGCTAGACCAACCTCTATATTCTGAGAAATATATCTTCCATCCTGGACCCTTCCCTGGTGTCCTGTACAAGAGTAAATAGCAGCATAGTTATGTTATTTAAAAAAAATTCTTACAGGCGGGGGTTTACTAAGGGGGATTACAGACATTCTCAATGAAATGCATTAAATGGACTTTGATGTGTAAATTTGGTGGTTTGTCATGTATTTAGAAGCCTGCATGTAAGGGGCCCACTAAACCTGAAATGCCCTTCACCCACAAGGTATAAATCCAGCCCTGCCTGCACTTTCTCCCTGGTACATGCACAGTCTAAAGTCCATAGCATTAACTGAATAATTTAAATATAAAATAAAAAGTTAGTGATATTACCACATTGGTCAGTTGAACAATACATGTGTCATATGTGATCTAAAAGAGGGACATTTGAGGAGGAAAGAAGAGTGATTGGTTCTTAAACTAAGTTAATTCTTCAAACACCAAAGCACTTGCTGGCCCTGGACATGTTTTCTGAAACTTAGTTCCTGGCAGTTCATTTAGAAATATGACCAAAAGTTTAGTGGCAGGAGGGTCAGAGTGTTTTTAGCTATAACTGCAATTACAATTTAAATATCTACAATTCACTAAGAGTAAGAAGGGTCTCTGGGATTTGCTTGTCCCTAGGAGTAAAAACATAACACCAGATGTTCACTAATAGGATTGACAAGGGATTGGACACATGGCAGGAGATACCAAATCAATGTCAATAGCATCACAGTTCAGCTTGGCTACCAATTTTGGAGGACAGAGAATTTGCCAGAATCCAAGCAGAGGTCAAAATCAGACATAGCCGGCATGTTTGCAAAGGAGAAAAAAAAGAATTGATGTTAATTTACAATATTTCATGTCAAATACATGAACATCCCTATCATGCAAAGATGACTGGGACTGCCATTATGGAGTGAGGAAATATGTGGCATGCGGCAGCACTGGTTGAGTATTATAAATTATTGTAAATTCTTGTATATTATACTATAATGCTGGCATACTATACTAGCAAAGTTTATCCAGTACATGAATGGATTGAATTAGGTTGTTTTTTCATTTTCATAAAATAATGTTATATGTTAGTGATCAATATTTTAGCTGGACATGTAATATTTGGTCAGAAGTGCCATTTCTCTAAAATGATTCATGGGGTAGACAGAATGGAAGATGGTCATGGAACAGGTAAAGAGAGATACTGAATGTGAGACACACAATGAGCTGAACAGTCAAGGGGATGAGGATGTGCAGCTAATCATGTACAAAGAATAAAGCCTCGTACACACGATCGTATTTCCATTGGACAAAGCGTAGGTCTTTTGTCTGAAGGGCGTTGGCCGTGAACTTATATTACCTTCAAATAGCAAAGAATTGTCGTCCAACAAACATGAAACTACGTAATTTTTCAGCTCTTTAGCGCCACCCTTTGGGCAACTTCTGCTAATGTTGTGTTATGGTTAGCATTGCTTCTAAACATGCGTGTTTGTACTTTGGAATTTTTCCTGTTGTCAGGAAATTTGAAAGCATGCTATTCCCCATTTGTTGGCGGAAATTCTGACAACAATTGTCCGATGGAGCATACAAACGGTCGGATTATCCGACAACATCCTGCCATCACACAGTTCCCGTCGGAAAATCTGATCGCTTGTATGAGGCTTTAGGCTAAGTTAAGAGTATCCTTGGCACACATAAACCTTGGGATGAAAGATCATATTTTAAACAATACCCCATTGTTGGTGTCAGTGAAAGGAGTAATGCCCTATTGCTGTGTCAGTTGGGACTATATTACAAGATAGCATGCAAAAAACAGCAGTAGGAAATAGGTAAAGAACAAATATAAAATGGAGTGCAATAGTCAAAGATATGCAAATGTACAACATAACCTACAATATAACTTACACTCTTATAGGGTTCAGCAGTCAATAATATATAACATATATCGATAGATCAGCGCTGCGATAAGTCAGTGGCAAAAATGCAAGTGTCAGGCCTCGAACACACAACCGTTTTCCCCGTCAAAATCCATCAACAAAAATGCTGTCGCGGATCTCGACAAGAAAAGTTAAAGCGGAGTTCTACGGTTCTGCTTTTCAGAACCCTCCCCCCTTCCGTTGAAACTTTATAATACTTTTCATTTTTTCATCATAAGTCTGACCCTGCCCTGGGCAGGGATTGCAAGGCAGTAAAAAAAAACTTTTAAAAGTCATTGACTACTGGGCTAGAGGAGGCCACTGGCTGGAGGTGGCCAAATATGCACTTGACTTGCTAGCATATGTTGTTGCATGTGCCACATCAAAGAGGGCCTTCAGCACAGCCAGAGGGAATTGTGTATGAGAAACTGACTTTTAATTAAATGAACCAGACCTAGATCACACCAACTGCTCATGCTACTAATATAGCTAATAATTATATAATATAATTTTATATACATTTAGCTTACAAAAAACACTTTACTGGGTATATGGTGATATTTAACTACTTGCTGCTGGCCGTACGACTTTGTACGGCCGCAGCGTGGATCCCAATTGCTGGGAGGCCATCTATATACTGCCTTCAGCCACTGGGGGGCATGCGAGCGTGTGTGCCCGCCGCGATGTCCGCCAGGCACCCAAGATCGACGGTTTCACAGACAAGGATGTAGATCTCTGTGTGTAAACTCCCCCAGTTAGTCCCCTTCCCCCACAGTTAGAAACACTATGCAGGGTACACATTTAACCCCTTCCTCACCCCCTAGTGTTAACCCCTTCCCTGCCAGTCACATTTATACAGTAATTAGTGCATATTTATAGCACTGATCGCAGTATAAATGTGAATGGTGCCAAAAATGTGTCAAAAGTGTCCTAAGGGTCCGCTATAATGTCGCAGTCCCAATAAAAATCACAGATTGCTGTCATTACTAGTAACAAAAAAATTATAAAAAAAATAATAATTCTGTCCCCTATTTTGTAGGCGCTATAACTTTTGCGCAAGCCAGTCGCTTATTGCGATTTGTTTTTTACCAAAAATATGTAGAAGAATATTGTATCGGCCTAGACTGAGAAAAAAAAGTTTAAAAAAAAAAAAAATTGGGCTATTTATTATAGCAACAAGTAAAAAATATTGCATTTTTTTCAAAATTGTCGCTCATTTTTTGTTTATAGCGCAAAAAATTTAAACCGCAGAGGTGATCAAATACCACCAAAAGAAAGCTCTATTTGTGGGGAAAAAGGACGTCAATTTTGTTTGGGAGCCACGTCGCACGACTGCGCAATTGTCAGTTAAAGCGACGCAGTGCAGGAAGCTGAAATTTCACCTGGGCAGGAGGGGGGTATATGTGCCCAGTAAGCAAGTGGTTAAGGATGCTGTGGTGCAGCTGGTTTGAGGGTGTGTGAGAATTTAGTGTGTGAGCAGTGTTTTTACAATTTTTGTTTCAAAGAATGCAGTGAGATGCTGTGAAAAAAGACAACTCTTGAACAGATTGTCAGTGAGAACTCCCTGATGTGCTCTAATAAACTCAAGCTGAAAGGAAAAAACACCCACAACATTAAAAAGTCCTTTATTTAAAGTGGTTGTAAACCTCAGTCATGGAATCTGAGCAAAGCAAAGCACATATATCTGCAGTGTTTACTTATCTCTCTCTAAAGCTGTAAGTGTAATTTCTCTCTGGTGCTTCGTTCCTCTGTTATCAGCATGAGTCACTTCTGAAAAGTTTTCCTGACACATGAGATAAATTTGTGTTGGGAGGGAGAGAGGGGAGAGCTCAGAACATAGCTTGTCTATTCAGAACACAGTTCTTCTGCTTTGTTGAAGGGGAAGTGTGTTCCTTTCATCCAATCAGCTCTCACACACTATACTGTAACTGCAGTCTCTCCGCCTACTCCTCCGTGCACCTGAGAGATGAATAAAGATTTTTAACACGATCTGCCCTTTTGAAGGGCTGTAGAGATGAGAAGGAGGATTTGTTTCATCTCAGTGTATCATCTGTGGCTATTCACTTCACTGGGTATATGTGAGGGTTTACAACCACTTTAAAAGTAATACATAAATAAAAAATGTCCCCTGATGTAAATTCAATAATGATAATCACCCTGTCCAGCAATTATCTACAGATAATCCACCCAATGATCTACAACCCTATGATGTTCACTGATGATGTATTCGCACTCTCACTGCAAACAGACAGTTCCTTAGCCAGCTGTTTGTCAACAAGCCAGCTAGGGACCCTAGGTGATGTCATTGATCAAATATGGTCATGATTGTTTTTGGTCAATGACATTACCCAGGATGCCTGGCTGGTATGTTTACAAACAGCAGCCTGCCAGGGATTTGTCATTTTGCAGTGGTACTGCTACTGCCACAAAATGTCAGAACACTGGCTGATGTATGTATACAATCAGCATTGGATTCAGGCCGGTGTGCTGGCCAAATATGACCGGTTTGTTCAGGCCTGCCCTGAACTGCGCACAGGTTAAGTTCAGGTCGACTCCTATTCAACCTGAACCCGAAACTTACTTACGTGTTTGAAGGGTACTAATGTATACCGCTCAATGGACTGGATGTGGAAATGGTGAGAAAGTCAACAGGGCAATAAATAAAGGCAATGGCCCAGATTCAGAGAGAATTAGATTATCGTAGCGTATCAGAAATACACTACCCCGCCGTTTTTTATCTGGCTCTACGTGGAATCCAGGTAGATTTTGTCCAGTAAACGACGGCGGCGTAGTGTATTTCTCCCGTCGCAATCCAGCTACGGGAGTAGGGGGCGTGAAGCATTTAAAATAGGCGCGTTCCCGCGGCGATCGAACTGCGTATGCTCCGTTCGCAAATTTCCCGCCGTGCATTGCGCGAAATCACGTCGTTACGTCATTCGTTGTTTGAGTAGCGTCGTTTACGGACATTTCTATTCCCGAACGACTTACGTAAAAAAAAAAAAAAAAAAAAAAATTTGAGCTGAGCAGTCACACATGTTGCCCAACAAACTGTATGCCAACATGCCAGTGGCATCCATGCTCATAGCTATACTACTGACTTTAGATGAGCAAAGAAGGAGGAGGGCACTGAGGAGGGCACTGAGGAGGGCACAGGATTTTTTTTTTTTGTAACTTTTTTTTGCTTATATAAACTTTACAATTTAATCTAATCTAATACAATATTCTTATCTGATACAAGGCCGCGTACACATGAGGGGATATGTCCGCTGAAAACGGTCCGATGGACCGTTTCAGCAGACATCTCCGCTCGTGTGTATGGGCTAGCGGACAGATTTCTCCACCCGACAGATTTCAAAGCAAGCTTTGAAATCTATCCGGTGGGAATCTGTCCGCCCGACATGTCTGCTGGTTAGTACACTTACCAGCAGACATGTCGAACCCCACCGCCGCCGCGCCGCTGCCGAATGGATTCGGCGCATGCGCGGAAGTGTTTTACTTCCTGGTGCGGTGACGTGGCGGTGACGCGGCGGCGTCAACGTCACCGCCGCGTCACCGCGCCGTCCGGCGGCGGGGAATTTGATCCGATGGTGTGTACACGCCATCAGATCAAACTCCCGATCGGACATATCCGATGGAAATGGTCCGCGGACCGTTTTCATCGGATATGTCCGATCGTGTGTACGCCGCCTCACTCTTCACTCTTCACTCTTCACGGGAGAGGATATATCACAGACGCATAGACATCTATGGCATGAGTGATTCTGAGGTGTCTTGCATCTTCAGATTCACCCCTCATATGCCATCATGGAATTAACCACAACCCTGCAGGAGGACATCACCAGCCCAACACATGACACTACCCATGACACCCATGACTGCTACATATACAATCAGAGCCCCATCCCCACAGATTTCGAACAGAACAGGACAGCTGGCTGGTTGGTGAGTGACATGGGTGGCAGGCATGACTGCCCCCCCCCCCATGATGCTGAAATCACAAGGGGCACATGCACTACTAACATCCTCCTGTCTTATCCCTTCAGGGTGACTCTGCATATGCACTGGGACCCCATCTCATGACTCCTATAGGGAACCCCCCTAACCAAGGCTACCCCGTCTTCTGAGGGAAGAGCAGTCAGGAGACAGCTCACATTAGGCATCTTTGCACGTTAAACACACACATTAATCTTGGCACAATGAGAATGCATGCATGCACACCACTGTGGTCCCTAGCACAGACACATCACATCCTCATCACATTGGATTGGCACAAGCCCACAATGCAGGACTTGTGAGCAGCAACGCCATGTCACGGCTCCAATTATGTCACTGTACATTCATACACCATTCACACGGACCTGGGGATCACTTCTCCACCACAAATGAGGGTGACACCCCTTTTCCGGCAGGAATGTCACCACCACATTCCCAAATCATACACAAACAGAACCAAAAAAAATAAAAAATTGACCAGCAAAAATAAAAAATGCCCAGCAAAAATATTATTTAAACAAAATAACAACAAAGAAAACACATAAAAGACAAAAATCACTCTCAAAGACATGTCACAAACAAACAAACAAACGCTAATAAACAACAGAACAAAAGCACCTTGCTGTATAGGGAGGGATACAAAGGGATGTACTTTTGCAAAGGAAGTGCATTTGTCTCTGTCTATTTATGCTGTTTGCGTAGTTCACTAATTTGCCCTAGTCCACTTCCAATGTCACTGATTGCGCCGTTCCCGAGTTGTGAGCATGCGCACAGAGGTGCTGACCATGGTCTGCTTCAAGCGCGCATGCGCGAGCCGGCCGACCCTTCATTTGCAAGGGGTCACGGCTCATTTCAATGTAACACGCCCACGTCCTTCCCAATTTGTATTACTCCGCCTTGCGCCTCTGAAATAACGTTGCGCAGGCGCAAATTTCTGCGTAAAACTGACGAGAATAGGGTGATTGCGCCGCTACATTGCGCCAGTCTAACGTAAAGGCGGTGCGCTACGCCGGTCCAATAATGCGCAGATGTACCTGAATCTGGCCCATTGCCTTTATTTTTTGTCCCTATTGACTTTTTCACCATTTACACATTAAGTCCATTGAGCACTGTCCAACAGTACTCTTCCTTCATGCTACATCCTTCCGTATGCCTTTGGTCAGCTGCACTGGTTCTGGTTAAGTCATAACTTTCTATTTGCCATATACCATCATATGATCCACAGTTTCTAGTGCTTAAGGAACTATTTTTCTTTTTTTACTCACTTGTTCAGCAGTTTAATGCCCCTTTTATTGCATCTAGCCCTCCCTATACATAGATATATTGCCCACTGTTCTGCAATACATGTGCCTACGTCCAGGCCCATCGGAACCCAACAGGCAAAGCAAGCATTTGCCTGGGGGCCCCGTGCTGGCCATGGGCCCCAGCAGGGAGGGCCCTTGCCGCACCGTTGCGTCCTCCTGCAGTCCGGTCGGCCGTGTACCATAACCGCGCGGTATAGGAGAATCAGGTTCCTGTTCCCGGCCGGACTGAAAGGAAGTGCACACACTGAATGTTTACTTCCTTTCAGTCCAGCCCCGGGAACAGCAAACTGAATCTTCTGTACCGCATGGTACATGGCCGACCGGACTGCAGGAGGACGCAGCGATGCGGCAAGGGCCCTTCCTGCTGGGGCCCCTGTGCAGACACCAACATCTGCCGGCGTATGCGTGTGAGGCGGAGGATAGAGGTAAGCCGCCCCCTTATCATTTTAAAATGTCACTTTTTTTTTTTTTTGCTTGGGGCCCCCAAATGTCTTCAAACGGCCCTGCCTACGTCATTGATGTCTATCACTATTATCAATGCACAAACACAATATCCTGTTCAGCAGCACAATGTTATGATTTTCGTTTCAGATTTGCTCGTAAACAGTCACCATACAGTTAAAATCAAAAATAGCTGACACTTACCAAGCTCATGAGCCTTCTAAGAAGATGTCATGTAAGCACTTTCATCCTTTCTCTGAGATGGTAATACTCAATTGGCCAAAAAATCAGATGATGCCAGGTATTGATTTTAGAACTGATAGGCAAGTAGTGATCTTATTAAAGTAATACTGTAGAAGCATACAGTATCTAAATATAAAACACGTAATATGAATATATGAGTATATAAAATATATATGAGTATATAAAATATCACTTTGACAGAGCAGAATAGGGAAGCAACTGTAATAAATGTGTGTGGAACAGTGTAATACATCCTAACATTACCAACTAAAATGTTGATGTCTCTGAATAAATACGTCATGTAAAAAAAAAAAAAAAAATTAAAAACATATTGACCACTTCAATACTGGGCACTTTCACCACCTTCCTGCCCAGGCCAATTTTCAGCTCTCAGCACTGTCACACTTTGAATGATAATTGTGCAGTCATGCAATGCTGTACCTAAATGAAATTGTTATCATTCTTTTTACACAAATAGAGCTTTCTTTTGGTGGTATTTAAAGGGTAAATTCATTCTGTGGAAAAAAATGTGCGCTTATTATTTTTTTGAAATCTGTAAAGCATTGCACTAGCGATCACTAGATCGCTGGTGCCATGCAGGTCTCCAGTAGGTCTGCCATTGTATCTGCTTGCCCCTACATCCCGTACGGATAAGTAGATAAGCATATACAATCTGACAGGGAGCATAAATTGAAGTACCACAGCGCTTCAAACTACAAACGACAGCCTCAAAGGCTGGCTGACCTTGTAGTTTTCCATAGCCAGAGCTCTGTCAATCAGTGACATGCTGGGTGGGTGAAGCCCTGCTCGGCCATGTTATTTTAAAATTGTGACAGCTAGCGGGGAAGCAGAAGAACCCCCGCTATCTGTCAAAGCGGGGATCAGGGGGGTGCAGGGTCAAGTCCGTTTGTAGCATGTTACATCTTGAATATGGGTATAACATGTAACATGTTATCAAAGGTTAACTTATCCTTCACATCGCAGCAACTTTATGCCTTCAAACCGAGCATCAGAATGGGGAAGAAATTAGATTTAAGTGACTTTAAACGTTGCATGGTTGTTGATGCCAGACGGGCTGGTCTGAGTATTTAAAAAACTGCTCATCTACTGGGATTTTCACACACAACCATCTCTAGGGTTTACAGAGAAAATATCCAGTGAGCGGGAGTTGTGTGAACAAAATACCCTTGTTGATGTCAGAGGTCAGAGCAGAATGGACAGACTGGCTCGAGAGGATAGTAAGGCAACAGTAACTTAAATAACCACTTGTTACAACCAAGGTATGCAAAATACTATCTCTGAACACACAACACAACAAACCTTGATGGCGATAGGCTACAACAGCAGAAGACCATACCGGGTGCCAATCCTGTCAGCTGAGAACTGGAAACGGAGACTCACCAAAACTGGACAATAGAAGATTGGAAAAACATTGCCTGGTCTGATTCTCAATTTCAGCTGCAACATTCAGATAGGTAGGGTCAGAATTTGCTGTAAACAACATGAAAGTATGAATCCAAGCTGCCTTGTATCAACGGTTCATGGGGGGTGGTGTAATGGTGTGGGGGATATTTTCTTGGCACACTTTGGGCCTCTCAGTACCAATTGAGCAATATTTAAACACCATGGTCTACCTGAGTATTGTTGCTGACCATGTCCATCCCTTTATGACTACAGTGTACCCATCTTCTGATGGCTCCTTCCAGCAGGATAATGCCCCATGTCACAAAGCTCAAATCATCTCACCACTGGTTTCTTGAACATGGCAATGAGTCCACTGCACTGCAATGGCCTCCATAGTCACCCGATCTCAGTCATGATGCTATCATGTCAATATGGACCAAAATCTATGAGGAATGTTTCCAACACATTTTTGAATCTATGCCACCAAGAATGATAAAAGTGGGTCCAAGCCAGTACTAGTAAGGTGTACCTAATAACGTGGCCGATGAGTGTATTACTACTATGTAAGCTATGTTGTCTGTCTGTCTGTCTGTTGATGGCTGCACAGTATATAACAGTCCTTTCCTAAGTAAAACAGGACTCCACCCCACCCAAAGATCACAAGATAACAATTAATAACTTATTAAAAGATAACACGGCAACTAATCAGATTTTGTTGCAATGCTCATCTTAACCCAGAACTTTATTCTGCAGTACTTTTTTCTTCCTTTAAATGTCCTCAGTCTGATGGTCAGCATCATTTAACTGACTTTCTCTGAGCCCAGAACATCCTGGAACCACCTCAGCCTGTGACTGGACTGTGAAAGGAAATGCAACTAGAGTTTTCACCTCATCCCTTTGAACCCGAACACATATTAATTATACTGAGGCTAATTAAATACAGATAAAGCACCTAGTGAGTTTAATTACCCCCATTGATTAGCCACAGTAATTAATATGTATTCAGGTTTAAAGGGATGAGGTGGCATCTCTAGATGCAACACAATGATGAGCTTATCTATATTACTATGCTCTCGCCTTCTGTCAGCATGCTTCTTTTCAGCACATATACCCCTGTCACACTAGCCCTGCTTTATAGGGACTGCAGAAGGTGGATTCCAAGTTAAATTCCGGAAATTACATTTATTAAAAATAAATGTAATAATGTATTAATGATTATTGAGCTGCAATATTTTGTGTTTTTATACATGCCTAGATTTCAGCTTTAATATTGCTCAGGTGGTTATAATGTAGACGTTCCCACATCATTTTTTTTTTTTGTCAACAGAACTGGAGTGAAAAACACACAGACAGTATCCAGCTTGATTGTTGTACTTTAAAACTTTATTTTTGTATGATTGTTTATATTCATAACAGCACTGGAAACATAGAAACATGTAGGCACAGATTAATTCTGTATCTGTATTTTAAGTAAAATAGATGACATTTCAACAATAAATACAACTTGAATGTTACACGGTATAATGTAATAAATATCATGCTCTTGTGTTAAAATTAGCCATTCATCTTACATGTACAGTATATCCAGTGGTTTATATACATATTAGAACTTGTGTACATTTGCATACATTCCATAAAGAAAAAAAAGAAAAGAAAAGAAAAACATAAAATATATTAAAGCTGTATATTATTTTATATTTTCTACAATTTATCATTTTTACTACTAAAATAAGCATTTTTTTTTATACCAATGTGAGCATAACACTCATTTAAACCAGCATACTCTATGCAAAATAGTACTCAAAAAAACTACAATAACCATACAAGGGTATAAAATATGGTAGGAATTCATATATAGTATTGCTTACTGGCCTTGCTTATATTCATGCAAGACATTTTTTAACAGATCATGGCTTTAATACATTAAACATGATAAAGTTATATGGAAACCAGCATGTTTTGCTTTATTTTACAATGTTTACATTATTTATTTTTTGCTTTTGATAAAGATATGTTTTATATGATTATTTATTTGTTTTAACAGTGATCAAAACCACTACAAAATTGTTGAGTTTTCTGCTAATACACAAAGAAAATGCTGCCTTACCTGTATGGAAACGATCCATAAAATGTTCCCTAAACAGAAAATGTACTGTAGATAAATACTGTAAACATAAAAATTCAATAAATATATTTTTTTATAAATTATTTAAAAAGTTTCATTACATGTTTGACAAGCATTAGTTTTTCCATATCTGAATACCATGGCACATTTATTATGATATATGACATAGAACTCACACATATACTGTATTTAGGGAGTTTTAAAGAACTTTCCATGTTTAACCAAAATGTGTCCAATTTCCCCTGATCCTAGCTAATAGTCATCTTTGGCTTTACTCTCCCAAATCCACCATTTGGTAGCCCCCATGTTAGCTTTCTTTAGTTTATAACTAAGGTAATCACTATCTTTATTGTATAAATAAATGTTAAAAGCGGTTTCAGTGTTTGGTGAGATGCGTAATATAAAACCTAAATTAGTGCAATTAAGGGCTATGCCTTGCTTGAAAAAACAAAAAGAATATTGACACCTGTGAGAAATACATTGAAACTTTTAAGCTGAGGTTTTAAGCCGCTAGAGTGGTGCTTTGAAACCTCGAAGAAGGGGTTAAAAGTGCCCATATTGCAGCGCTTCCGAAACGCTTTTCAGGCGCTTTGGAAGCACTGACTATTCATTTTAATGGTCAGTGCTTCCACCCCAAACCCCTCCAACAATGCTGCTTGCAGGACTTTTCAAAACGTCCCGCAAAAGCACCACCCCAGTGTAAAAAGTCACACTGAAATGAATGGGAGGCAGTTTCCAGGCGTTATGTAGAGGCTATTTCTAGCGCTAAAACGCCTGAAAACGGACCGATGGATTTTTTCATCAGATATCCGATGAAGCTGACTTTCATCAGTCTTGCCTAAACACCATCGGTTAAACATCCGATCGTGTCCAATGCTGTGACGTAAAACACAACGACGTGCTGAATGAAGTTCAATGCTTCCGACTTGATTTCGACTTGATCCCTGTGTGGATTTTTGACCGTTTTTTTAACCATATGGACATTTTAAAACAGGTTCTAATTTTCTTTTTTTTAAACTGATGGGGCCCACACCCGATCGGTTCGTCCGATGAAAACGGTCCATCGGTCCGTTTTCATCAGACGAACCGATCGTGTGTACAGGGCATAACTGTACTATATTTAAGTAGCATTAGGCTGGACATACACCAAGCAAATTAAATTAGCAGTCTCTATTGAATGTCCCTTTGCTCCGTCAAATGGTTTAGTAGAACCCTTTCCTAGCAATCTAGTCAGGTAGGCTCCAATATGACATATGAGCTGTTGATAGATCTCAAAAAGGATTGTTCAATCAGTTTGCATTGTGTATAGCCATTGAAACATCTTGCTGTCTATTTGGGATAGAAATGCATGGTGACAATTTTTTATCACATCCTATTTTCTGTATGTAGAACATGAAAGTAGAATTCCATGAATAACCTTAAAACTTTTATTCTGACTAACCTGTGTAAGAAATATCATGTCAGCCAGAGGCCGCTGCAGCAATAACGGATGGGCCATAGGAGTCTATGGGTGATGTCACTCTTCCAGGCTTTATAAGCTGTTGTTGAGTGCTCTGTCCTCTCCCCTGCAGGTAGGGTTGCCACATAATTCCTTTAATCAAGGACACATATTAAAATACACAGGTTCTGTCGCTTATTAAGGTGGTAATTAAACTCACGTGGTGCCTTATATGCATTTAATCAGCCTCAGAACCTGTATAATTCATATGTGTCCTGGATTCAAGGGATGACGTGACAACCCTACCTGCAGGCTGCAGCCATTTCTGGCTTACCAAGCTAATTATATAAAAGGACCAGAGCTGGCTGAAAATAGGTAAGTATCCAGATCTTTCTTACACAGGTTAGTCATAATAGGTGTTGAGATGAGTTTTAAGAGTTATTAGGTTTTGCATTGAATTCGACTTTAAGTTAAAATCAAGCCATGTTGAAGAGTGCTTCCGATCTGCTTGTACCTTAAAATGTGTATAAAGTTAAAAATAATGAGTTTTGAAACTATGTGGAACATTTCGAACTTCTTTCTGTTTTTTATTGCTGTCTGACCCCCTCTTGAGGAGATGTGTCCTTGTGACAATTGTCTCAGCTACAGGCAACTTGTAATTGTCCTCGGAGTAGGAATATAGAGGTGATCTTCCAAAGGGTAAACCTGTTCTGGTTTCAACTGTGTAACCATCCTCTCACTTCAGAGAGACCTTCTTTTATTCCCTATGGTGTCTCTGGAACAGGAAATAAAGGAGGAACTCTACAACTGAAGACAAAAAAACGAACTATGCCCTATCCAAGTGTAGAAAAAAGTTTTGGTTTTACATAAACTTTATGGCTGCTAACTACAAGTGTTAAGATGCTCTACCTATACATTTTGTAAATTCAGAACCCTATTAAACATGTTAAGTATGCTGCAAAAGAACATAGCGGATTTAAGCATTAAAATGCCACACAGATACAGAGGGCCTGCAGTGCGGCGTGAGGTCAAGTGCAGTAAATTGAAGTAATCCTGCGTTTACTTCAAGTATCCAATCATGCTGATTCCACGTAGAGCCAAAAATACGGCGGCGTAGTGTATTTGGGAAACGCTACGATAATCTAATTGTATCTGAATCTGGCCCAATGAGTTTTGAAACTATGTGGAACATTTCGAACTTCTTTCTGTTTTTTATTGCTGCCTGACCCCCTCTTGAGGAGATGTGTCCTTGTGACAATTGTCTCAGCTACAGGCAACTTGTAATTTTTTTGTGCTTTACTAGATGGATCACACTAATATAAAGTACTGAATGTAACCTCAGTTGTAGTTTCCGAACCAGTAATAGTAGTCAACTATACAACTCCTTGTTGAGAATTGTAAACATTAGATTATGGAAACAAATTCTTACCATTGTTTTAACCCATAAAAGATATTTTAGAAGTTAAAAATACTGCGTTTTACATCTATTTTATTGTGGATGCCTCTTATATTTGCATATTTCATTTTAGAACATTCTGCAAGTCTGGCCTAAAAAAAATGAGATACAGTTTGTTTAAAATACAGCTTGTGCTTTAAAACAAACTGATACCAAAGTCAAATAATAAGAATCTAGTTTGGCTAAAAAAAAAATATATATATTTCAAGACATGCAGTGCTTAGCTGTACTCCCAATGGTTTCCAGAGAGTGTTCACCTCCATTACAGGAACAAAGCCTCAGCACACACCTCCGTTGTACAGAACTTACTGGTTCGGACATGCATGTCCAAAACTGCTCCTTCTACAATAGCCTTTGTATCTGAAAATTATGCTAACCATGATGTGCTGGAGGCACTGAACCCACAGCTGACATATAAACAATCTTATTATTCTTATTATACTCTATTAATAAAGTATACCTAAATACATTGTTTTTACATTAAGAGTGTTTAGGGATTAGAACCACTATCAGCTTTCTATATTGAAGTCTGTGTCGCCATTATGGAGATGTATCGTCTTAAATTGCCCCGATTACCAATGTCATTGGGAATAAAAGTGAGGGTAAATCCAAAACTGTGATTTGCCACTTAGAGAGGTGAACTCTTCCAACACTTATTCCAAAGATACCTGTGTAAGAGGGCACTATGCATAGGTTCACACTGTAGCAGGTGTGGAATGCGTGTAAATCGCACATGTTCTCGCACCTGCAATCAGAATGTGCTGCTCTCTAGCAGATGAACAAGGGTGCCATTTCTAATGGCATCCCCTATGCATCAGAAAATATGGCACCTTTTTTGGGTGTTGCTAAACTGCATGGTGTCAAAGCACCAAGCAATTCAATGTTTAAAAAAAAAGCGACGGGTCTGGGACTTTTTCCATGTGTTTCCTGCGGGTACAGCAACCCAATAAAATTAATACTCTGATGTGCCTGTGCAAACGTGAGCCACAACACCGACAACAGTGTGAACCTAGCATTCCTCACATTGGAAAAAAAAAAATCCCAATATCCTGTTAAAGCTGGCTGCACAGTAGACAATTTTCTTGTACAATTTTCCGTTAGATTTACCAAACCATATAATATGAGATGAATCCTAAACACTTTCAAATTGTATTCAATCAGTCAGGCCCTTGCACTGCATAGGTGAAGGTAAATCTAAAGGAAATGGACCAAAAAATATATAATAATGTGTATAATGTGTAACCAGCTTATGTCTATAGGGCAGGAACTGAAGCGAAATTTCCCAAATGAAATACAGATGGCATTAAAAAAAAAACTGACAGCAAGTTTTAATCTCCCCACACTATCTGGTCCTGTAATATATGGCTTGTCTAACAAGTACATAGTAGCTACATTTGAACATCTCACATAAATCCATTGTAGGATACATTCTGTCACTAGTTACAGGTAGCAATATTCCACTGCCTAATTGATACGATACATGCATCAACCAGGACAGAGCCAACTATACCCAATGGCATATCAGAGACTTAAATGTATTGTAAAGTAAACGTGGTAATACAAACCCTTTAACTTTGGCATTCTTATGCATTCAATAAAACTGAACACTGTGCACAAAACTGGCATTGCGCACTTTCCTTTCATTTGCACCTGAACTAGTCCATATGCTACATCACAGTAAGGATCTGTAAGGATGGAATAATGGAAGCTGCCATAATGGCCTTGATTACTAAGGTACAGGCTCCATAGATGTCCCCCTACCCTAAACTGGGAAAATGTTATTTGAGAAACATCCAAACTAAGTCCTGCACACATGTCCAGGTCAGTGGCCTCAAACTTGCCCCATTGAAAACAAGTCAGCAATGGCAGCCATTATCCTTACAGAATACTAATATGCAAGGAATACCGTACTTTTAGCCTGTGTTCATTTAAATTACACCAATCTGTGAACATGATATACCTAAATATGGAATAAAAAATGGAACTTCCACTGTACCTGAATGGAATTTCAATGTGAAGATGTAATGTACATCTTTAATAAATTAACCCCTGTATTGGCCACTTTGGTCCTTGCAGCACAACTAGATAGAGATGTTTAAGTATGCTTTAGTCAAGTGAAATTAACAAAATCAGTGTATAACTAAATCAACCTCAATGAGTGTAAAGAGTAGTAGAGTTATCTCCAGAAATCTATTAATTAGCAGAACTCAGTTTGTTCAGACAAACCTCATGTGATATAATTCTTCAAGGCTATATCAAATCATCACACTTGAATGACAAACAGCCAAAGAACACATATGAGTTTATTTAATAAAACATGCAAAGTACAATGAGATGTGCAAATTATGGAAACTCTTAGCAAATCAATTTGGAATAAATTATTTTAATAGATTTTATGGTGGTAATATGTTTGCTCCTAGTTACAGCACATACCCGCTGTACTTTGTCTTACTAAATAAACATGCTTTGCTTCTTCCTTACTTTATTTATTACACCTACATTAGTTTGACCTTCCAGTACAATGTCTGGTTATGAAAAAGAGAACATTTATTTAATTATGATTTGACCTCAGTGCCTGCCAGCATGTTTAAAGAAGGACTAAGTAATCCAATGTGAGGTTGTGGTGTTACATCTCTTTATCCATTTCCAACTAATCCTTAGACTAATTCAATGTAAGCCAATTCATAAAATTATCTATGTAATATTTTTCTTTTGACTTACAAGCACGAGCGACAGAAACTTTGTCAGTGAACATAAACTTCAACTGATATATTTAGCCGTTAATGGCCAATTTAGCAGCTATCGCTGAGACTATGATTAATTGCAATGAGGCCAACATTATGCATTTAACAAAAGGACTAAGACCGTCCAGACACATTGCACGCATAGTACAAGAAGGAAAATTCGTTTCTGTATCACACCCAGTAATATGTTAGGGTTCTTCCTTCAGTTTAACTTTTTGTTTTCAGCCATTTTAAAAGCATTTTATGTATTTCAGTTGAAAAAGTGCAATTTTGTACTGCCAAAGACACATTACCCTTAAAATAAATGAAATTGCTTACTGAAAGAAATGTGTAGCGTACCATTGCTTATTTTTGCAATTGGAAGTAATAGTTGTCTGGCTTTGGTGAGGATCCAATGGCTTCAATACTTTTCAGACTCTGAGCTGGCACAAGAATCCAGATTGTGTTACCTGACTTTACTTTTGCTTTTTTGAAAATTATGTTAATTCATCCCTTTTTTGAGTATCTAACTCTACTTTTAAGTTCATTTGCACATGATAGCTAAGCATCTAATATTTTCACTTGCACAAGATAGCTAAGCATCTAACATTTTCCTTAGGAACTAGATAAGGCATGCTTCATACCCCTTTCAGTACGACTTAACTTTAATTGTGACGGATGTAGGGTTTGCTTGTTATACAAAATATATGTGCTTTTCTTAGATTTTAGTTTTTTCATTATGTTTTTTTTTAATGTTAGCACTAACTTAAACTAGGTAAATAGAACAACACAATATTAAAAAATAGCACAGTTACAAACCACTGTTAAAGGCCTGTACAGGTTTCACATATAATTTGTGTGTCAAAGAGTGTTATAGAGAATTGAATGGAAATGCAGGAAAAGGCTATAAATATATATTGTAGAGATTTTTTATAAATTGTAAAGGAAAGAGATTTCACACTGCTGTCAAGCAAATGCTAAAGACAGTCACTAAGATTCTGTTATAAAAACAGGCGTTTTTATAACAGGAAAAAAAGGCTATGGTTTATTTTTAAATGGAGTTGCAGCCCATTACAAGCAAGGTGATAATTTAAAGTTGGTTTAAAGAAAACAAGCATTACACCTGACAATATTAGTTGCAATAAACAGCATTTTTGTTCTTGACTTTTTTTTTTTTATAAATAATTTACTTAAAATAGGTAATTAGAATAACACAATATTTTAAAAAATAGCGCAGTTATAAACCACTGTTAAAGGCCTGTACAGGTTTCACTTCTAATTTGTGTGTCAAAGAGTGTTATAGAGAATTGAATGGAAATACAGCAAAGGGCTATAAATATATGATGTAGAGATTTTTTATAAATTGTAAAGGAAAGAGATTTCACACTGCTATCAAGCAAATGCTAAAGACAGTCACTAAGATTCTGTTATAAAAACAGGAGTTTTTATAACATAAAAAAAGGCTATGGTTAATTTTTAAACAGAGTTGCTGCCCATCGCAACCAAGGTGATTTTAAAGTTGGATTAAAGAAAATAAGCATTACACCTGACAATATTATTTGCAATAAACAGCATTTTTGTTCTTGAACTTTTTTTAATAAATAATTTACTTTGGTTTTTACCTTATAGAACTGGTTCTTTCTCATCAGAAGACAGTGATGTATTGAATATAACTGATCCAATAAAAGTATTCATCCATCCAATCATTTTTCTTATGTAACTGGTTGCATGCTGCTTTTATAGCAACGTTTAAAAATTAATAATAAACAAGATATTTGTGAATCAGCATTTTAAGTGTGGTAACCCAAAATAGTTCCAAAGAATGCACTTTATTGCAGCATGCCTTAAATATATTTATCATGATAGAAAATGGACTTTAAAAATGAATATTGTTGCTTTTGGGTATGTGCCATCATGCAAAAAAGGTTCAGATAATATAAATCCTCAGTTGGGATTGGGACAGCAGTGCTGAGTGTATTACCAGATGCAAAAGCTAGATTTCTATGCTCAGACACCAAACAGGTGGATTTCATTGGGCCAGATTCAGGTAGAGTTAGGCTGGAGTATCAGTGATACTCCAGCCTAACTGTCACTTTAAGCCGGCGTTTCTGTTTTCTGTAACCAGAAAACAAGAAACGCCGGGTTGGAGTTCCGATGCGATCGGCGTAATTGAATTTCGCCATCGCATCGCAACTTTAATTTAAAAATGGCGCCGGGGGGCGTTCCCGCTGATTTACGCTGAAAAAATATGTTAATCAGCGGGAATCGGCAATTCACGATCGTATTCGGGCGCGACGCAGTGACTTTCCGACGTTTCCATAAGCGATACGCGGCGTAAAGATAAAGCAGCCCCCTAGTGGAGTATCCTATGTTAAGTATAGCCGTCGTCATCGCGTCGAAAAAAAAAAACGCGTCGCTTGCGTAAAACGTCCATGAATGGGGACTTGACATCATTGACGTTCACTGAAAGAATTTGGAGCATGCGCACTGGGATGCATTGACAGTCGACGCATGCGCAGTACGTTTGCCGCGGGATCGTGCTTAGTTTAAATAATACACGCCCCGTACCCGCCCAATTTGAATTCCGCCGGCTCATTTACGATACGCTGCCTCAACTTTAGGAGCAAGTGCTTCATGAATAACAGCACTTGCTCCTAAAATTTTGCCAGAGTAACGTAAATGAGAAACGTTACTCCAGAGCAAAGATGCTCCCATCTACCTGAATCTGGCCCATTGTGTTTATTCTGAAATGCATGATTATTTGGAAGCATTACTAGCAATTAACATGCTGGAAATGAGAGTTCAGTCCTATTAAATTATACTGACCACTGTGAAAATTGAAATATTTTTTACTCTGAAGTAAGTAAAATTTTAACCCCAGTCCCATCTGAGGCGATATAACTACAAATCATGTGCCATTTCTTTCCAGATTTTAAAATGATTGCATTGCCAAGTGTTGAACATGCTAGTGTCCCATTTTCGGTGATGCTGAAATGGGTGTAGCTCAATTACATTTGCATTTATGGGCCTTTACATAACCACACATTTCCCTTTCAATTTTTCTTTTCTTTTTTGCTGTTTGCTCTTTTTTCCATCTATCTGGAGGCTCACAGTCCTGCGTTTCTCAAGGTTTAGCAGCTCTTGAAACAGCTCTTTCACATTGTGGTTCATCTTGGCTGATGTCTCCATAAAGGCACATTTCCACTTTTTTGCTATTGCTTCTCCTTCGGAGCTTTCCAGTTCTCTGTTTTGCGTTTCATCACTTTTATTTCCAACCAGCATTATAGGGATGCTTTCAACATCCCCTTTAATCTGACAAATTTGTTCATAGATTGGCTTCAGTTCTTCAAGGGATTGCCTGCTGGTCACAGAAAATACCAAAATAAAGGCATGTCCTTTTGATATAGACAGACGCTGCATAGCTGGAAATTGGTGGCTTCCAGTGGTGTCTGTAATTTGTAAAGTACATATGCTTTTATCACAGCTTATCACTTGTCTGTAGGTGTCTTCGATTGTTGGGATGTAACTTTCTCGAAATGTGCCTTTCACAAACCTTAGGACAAGGGAACTTTTACCGACTCCTCCTGCTCCAAACACCACTACTCTGTAATCATTACTTTGTTCTGGCATTTTCAGAATTAATCAGATGTCTTCCTTGAGAAAAACACCTACAAAGAAACATAAAAAATATAATCAATGCTATGCTTTGTGGATTTTTTTTTACTGACTGTAAAAAAAGGAAAAAAAAAAAAAAACATATTGCCAATGTTTGTTTCTCTGTTTATAGCATTAGATTAAGCCTAGGCTTTACTGCAGAAAAGAGAGATGGAACCTAGATTTGGTTAAGTCATAGCATTCTTGAGTAAGACGAGCTTGTGCTTCATCAAAATTGTCTAGCTAGAATTTCGTCACTGACTGCTTATCCATTAAGCCCCATGGGTGCCTCTTTATCTTTTGGAATACACAGTATATTACCAAAAATATTGGGAGACCTGCCTTTACAAGCACATGAACTTTAATGGCAGCCCAGTCTTAGCCCGTAGGGGTCAATATTGCGTTGGCTTACCCATTACAGCCATTACAGCTTCAAGTCTTCTGGGAAGGCTGTTCACAAGGTTTAGGAGCATGTCTATGGGAATGTTGGACCATTCTTCCAGAAGAACACTTGTGAGGTCAGGTACTGATGTGGACAAGAAAGCCTGGCTCGCAGTCTCCACTCTAATTCATCCCAAAGATGTTCTGTCGGGTTGAGGTCAGGACCAGTAAATTTCTCCACCCCAACCTCACTCATCCATGTCTTTATAGACCTTGCTTTGTGCACTGGTCCAAATCATTTGGTGGAAGGGAGATTTAGATGTGGGGTTGTTTTTCAGGGGATGGGATTCGCCCCTTTTCCAGTAAAGGGAACTCTTAAGGCGTAAGCATACCAAGACATTTTATACAATTTCATTCTCCCAACTTTGTGGGAACAGTTTGGGGATGGCCCCTTCCTCCTCCAACATAACTGTCCAACAGTGCACAAAGCAAGATCCAAAAAAGACATGGATGAGCGAGGGTGGGTTGAAGGAACTTGACTGGCCTGCACAGAGTCCTGACCTCAATGCGATAGGCTTTCTCGTCCACATCAGTGCCTGATCTCACAAATGTGCTTCTGTAAGAATGGTCCAACATTTCCATGGACACACTCCTAAAACTTGTGGACAGAGTTGAAGCAGTTATAGCTGTAAATGGCGGGCCAACTCAATATTGAACATTACAGACTAAGACTGGGATGCCATTAAAGTTCATGTGTGTGTAAAGGCAGGCGTGCCAATACTTTTGGTAATATAGTATATTTGTAAAGCCTTGGGTGAATGTCACTGACTATATAAGTGATACAACACCTATTAAATTAGTACTATTTATAACAACACCTAGAATCATTTCAAGAAGAGAAAAAGAAAGAGGGAAAAGAATAAAAGAAAAAGAAGGGTAATAGGAAAAAAGTAACAAGTGAGGGAAGGTCAACATGTATATGTACTTGATGCTTAGTAGTGAAATTATCCTGTGGTACATGGGAGTCTTGGATTTTTCTAAAATTTGGAGACAATCCTGGCAAATCAGAAACTGTTGGGAGGTATGAGTACAATAATGGCACACCTGATACGTGTCTACAGACATTTATTCATTATTGTACTGACACACCAGATACGTTTCTACAGGCACAGAATCTGTACCATACTGACACAAATGACACCTACATGCAGACCCAGAATCTGTACTGTACTGACACACCTGATACATTCCCTCAGATATAGAGTAAGTACCACTTGATACATATCCAAAGATACAAATCAGTACAATACTGACTAGAGGTTTTTCTCAGGGAAAAAGTGCTCCCTTTCTCATCCCCTGGGTCACTCATGTCTTTCCACCTACCTCCCAGTACTGCCTCTTGTCTCTGTCCTCTACCCACCTACTTAAACCACCCTATTTATTAGAATACAGAGCCACGTATCATTGCTAAGCAATTATTTGTATGGAATTTGTTAATAATAAAAGGAAATGCAGTAAAATGTTCAAAGACTAATGAACCCTCCCCAGGAGAGATAATAGATCATACAGCAACAACATTAAATCTGGTAATGGCATGGTTTTCAGGGAAGGTGCTTCATTAAAGAATATCTATGCTCAAAACATGAATTAATTTATTCATTCCCACATTCTATTTTAGTTATTTATAGCCCACTCCTATTAATCTGAATGATTTTGAAGTGTGTAAACATAGTTTGTTAAGATCCCCCTTTTTTACCCTTGAAATCTGTGACACACAATCACTTTGCCTTGTGAGTAGGCATTGCTGTGGTACACATTTCATGGAGCCTGCCTTCTGAACTACCGAGGTGCTGAGAGGAGGAGTCTCAGGTGGCAATGTCAATACAGGAACCCCTGCTTTCAGGCAGCCAAGTACCTTAGAAATTGAAAGTAAACAGCAGAGGAGAAGCTGAAAGCATGCAGGGAATCCAGTAAGTTGTGAAAAGAGATGGCCAGTAGACAGGCAAACTCCCTACAAGTGTTATCCATTTTATTATAAATAACTTTTTTGATCATATGTATGTCTGTTTTTCATATATGTGCACTACTCAACTTTTTGAGATATTAAACATAACATTAATAAGTTAGTGTTTTATTTTTCCAAAGTGCTTACTGATCCAAAGTTAGGATAGGTCTTCTATTGCATTTGTTTGCGCTTAGACAAACATTTAACTTTTTAATGTTATAAAAGTTTTAACTAACCTTTTCTGCTAGAAAAATAAGCCTCTGATGCCGCGTACACACCATCATTTTTTTTGTGAAGTAAAAAAACGACGTTTTTAAAACGTCAATTTTCAAAAACGACGTTGCCTACACACCATCGTTTTTTCACAATGCTCTAGCAAAGCGAGGTTACATTTAACACTCTTTTCCAAAAAATAAAAAATGTAAAGGAACAGGGAATTGGAATACTAAGAACAAGTTGGGACTTTATGTGGAGTGCACAATTTCCTACTGTAAAGATACTTCTACACATTGGTCTAACTTAATTTCTTTCCCAAATCATACTCCCTTCTTTTGCTGGCATGAACTGAGGTGTTATGTTATTTTATATTCTCTTTTTAGATGTTTTTAACCTGTCCTGCCCTGCAGACTCTATGGCCACTGTTATGTGCTGTGCTAATTATGGGCAGAATGTGGTCCGGACCTATGTCCATCAGGGTTTTTGCTTGTCTTGGGAACTGCGATGTGCACCGTTGGTAAAAAAAAAAACCCTCCCCTCTCCCATTGGGCGGGGGGGGTGCCTTACGCTGCACATCGACGTCACGCCCACTCCTCCACACGTGTGGAGGCCATCCCAGGTCTCCACTGTGTGGGCGGCGTTTTTCGATCCGCGTGCATCTCATTAGGCTGGAGTGGCGCCAACCGTCTAATGACGCTCAGGCGGGGACGCCCGCCTACCTCGTTGCACGCAGCGTGACGTTGGGGGTTTGTGCTCGGACCGTCCCTATATAGATTCACCCTGTGCTAGCCCCACGCTTGGTTCACAGTCCCTGAACAAACATTCCTTAGCAGCCCACACCTATGTTTCTACACAAGTTAATGCCACTCTATCTGGACATCTACAATACCCAGTCACTGGAGCTTCTTTTTGTTATGGTATAGCATACTATTTTATTCTATTGAATCTCTATATTTCTAACATGAATTTACTATATTCTGTAGATTATGGAGTTGCATACTACAATTTTTACCTATACTATTACCATTATCTCTTATAGAAGCCCAGTATACTACGGTTGCCATATTTCGTTCTGTTTGGGGCCCCAGCCATTATGGATAGGCTTTCATGCACCCAGGGGGCCTTGTGGGGGTACACGTTGATGGCACACGCCCCCTCAGTTCCCTCGCCTGACACTACTGTTGGACTCTCTGGTTCTATGGGCCACGACATGCTCCTAGACACAGCACGCCTATCTGTAAGTTTACTATAGGATCGGTTTTCATCTTGTTTGAGATATATATATCAATCCCTCTGCCATATGTTAAGTATTATGGACCCTTATTTTATTATATTTCTTACATTTTTTGTATTTCATTTTAGATATGCATCACGCGCTTGCTCCTGACGAGTGGTAACATCAAAACCACGAAACGCGTAGAGCTAATCATAAGCAGCGGCAGCATCCATATGTCCTAAATCCCATATGTGACATGCAATTTTGCTGGTGGCACTTAGATTGAGGTGCTACCATCCTAGGACCTCTTTCTAACATTATCTTGCCACCCAGGGAGGTTTTGAGACTAAGTCCAAATGTGTAGTCGTGTCTATGTGATATCTGTACCCTAATACCTTATATGTATGTGTTGATCAATTTTATTTTATGGGAATTTTACAAACATCATCAAATTTTGTCTTATTATATATTTATGGTCTTTAATACTATCAATTATTATTAATTGAATGTAATTACTGTTTACCTATACCTAATTAAAATATTTATATGTACAAAGTCCCAACTTGGTCTTAGTATTCCAATTCCCTGTTCCTTTACATTTTTTATTTTTTGCATCAGACCGGGACGGAGGCACATGCTCCCTTTTTTGGCCATGACCTCACTCAAAATCCCAATTGTTTCTTCTTTTTCAATACCACTATTTTCCATTGAAGCTCGCTTCATAACTAGCTTCTGGGCAAGCGCGGGTTGAAAAACGTTGTTTTAAACGTCGTTTTTTGCTACTCACGGTGATTTGTTGTGAAAAAAAAAAAACAACGTTTTGAAAAACGACACAAAAAATGTAAGCATGCTTCAATTTTTTTGGGTCGTTTTCACAAGACATAAAACAACGTTTTCCCCCACACGCGGTCATTTAAATTGACGTTTTTAAAAACTTTGTTTTTTTCCATCACATAAAGTGATGGTGTGTACGCGGCATGAGTTTGCAAAGCCCGTGTCCTAGCCTGCTATATTTTCGACAGAAGAACTTTGGGTCTCTCACAAGCCTGTAATGTGTAAGTGATGGCAGGCCATGTAATATCTCCTGTCCAGATTGAAGGAATCCCATTCTGTTATTGACCTGACATACCTGTAGCTTCACTACAATGATTCCAACTGAGGTGTCCTTTGTCAGTTACCAAATCCCACAGGCATAGCTTTAACACATAATATGCAATGATATGCTAACATATAGCAACATGATGTCAGGGCACATAGAAAGAGGACATCTATGTCTTAGGCCGCGTACACACGATCAAATCTGTTTGCTGGAAACGGTCTGCCAGACCGTTTCAGCAGACAGATTTGATCATGTGTACGGGCAAACAGACGGATTTGGCCACCCAACAGATTTGAAAGCATGCTTTCAAATCTGTCGGCTGTGAACCCATCCGCCCGACATGTCTGCTGGTTAGTATGCTAACCAGCAGACATATCTGCTCGCACACGCGTCGAATGGTTTTGACGCATGCGCGGAAGTGTTTAACTTCCTGGTGCGGTGACGTGGCGGCGTCAACGTCACCGCCACGTCACCGACACGTCAGCGCGCTGTCTGCCAGCGGGGATTTTGGTTTGATCGTGTGTACACGATCAAACAAATACATCCCAGCAGACAGATTTGTTCAAATCGGTCTGTGTGACCGATTTGAACAAATCTATTTGCTCGTGTGTACGGGGCCTTAGAGTAGACAGAGCTTCTGATCCATGTGGCATAGGTCTTTTAGGCACTGACTTCTAACTTACAGGATGCAGTTAAATCCGGGTATACAATTTCAATACAGGAGAAAAGCCTGTACAACCGCACCAGATTAAGAGTTATGCCGCGTACACACAATCCAACATTCCAACAACAAAACCGTGTATTTTTCTGGCAGATGTTCGTTCAAACTTGTCTTGCATACACACGATCACACAAATGTTGTCGGATATTGCAAAAGTCAAGAACGTACAACACTACAATGAGCCGAGAAAAATTAAGTTCAATGATTCTGAGCATGCGTCAAATTGATTCCGAGCATGCATAGAATTTTTGAGCGTTGAATTGTGTACACATGATCGGAATTTCCAACAACGTTTTTGTTGTCGGAAATTGCAACATCAAATTTCCGATGAAGCATACACATGGTTGGATTTTCCAACAACAAGCTCACATCGAACATTTGTTGTCGGAAATTCCGACCATGTGTACTCGGCATAAGGCTTGAGTTCATCTTTAAATATTTTATTTCTGTAAGCTAAAATCAGTTCTGTAATCACTTTTCTGCGTCCAGAATACCAAATTTTGAGAAGCACTTTTTTGTAGAGCCAGACTCAATAGTCCGTTTGTCACTCTTCTATATTTCTATGTTCTAGCTATTATACTAAGTTATTACTTAGTCTGACCTTCTCAAATATTTGTATGCCTTTATTACAACATAAGTAGATCACTATCTGTTTTCTTGGTTAGTTATCTTTTTTTACTGCATTTTCCACATATGTGTACAATAAAGAGTACTGATTTGAGCTACCACTTGATTAGTTGTATTTGAAATTGATAGAACTGTTGACAGATCACTTTCTAATGTAGTTTTAAGGGAAGCAATTTTTGTGTGTGGACAAGGGCTGCAGCTACTGTAATTAACTATGCCATGTTGCCATTGACAACATACTGTCCCTGTAGGTGCAGTCACAGGCGCCTTTTTATAGATATACAGAAGCTTTCAAGCAGGGAAACAAGCTGTATATTTGCTGTCGTCAGAAATCAAGCATAACATATGTTCAGCATTTTATAGCCAAGAGCTTGTGTCTACTGTAACTAAGCAGCAAGACTGTAAATGACCATGACTGTCTTCACATTATGTCATGACACAAACCCCATGTGTGGCTACGTGGCATTATTAAACATCTGACTATTGCTCAATAAACAAAACTCAATGATTATCTAGCTAACTGTAGGTATAACAAGGTTAAAAGAGCTTAATTAATGGTTAATTTACACAGGAGACTAAACCCTAGTGACATATGCCTTCCTAAAGCATAAACATAGCATATCACTATTTAACCCTTCTTTTAGGGCTCCTTTACACCACAATGCATGCTTTAGCATGCTCATAATAATGTATATTGCAACAAAAGGTTTCCTGGACCAAGGACTTTATAAATATGTTACATTAAAAAAAAATGTTATCAAAAAAGGGCAGCAGTACCGCATTAAGTCTAAAGACAAATGGTGGTTTCAAACCCACAAAATCGTATAATAATAATGCACACGCATATTAAATTTTATACTGCATTGCACTGCAAGATTTTCCTTTTATTACTTATTATTGGTTTCTATGCTTTTTTTCATGCACTGCATTGTGATGCAAATTGCTGCACAGTGTAAAAATACATCTCGTCCCATGCAGCACATGTAAATTGACATCAAAGAGCATGAAGCTATTTGCTTTGTTCTTGCAATAGAACTGCATTGAGAATGCATTGAGCAAAAGCAGTCCAACACTAATAATGTGAACCAGCTGTAAATGGTAGCAGATTGTTGTACTATTCTAGCCAAGGGATGGTACCAAACACTTGGAATTTAGGTCATACCATTTATTGCCCACCCAGTATAGGTTTTAAAACATATTCGATTTCATCATCATAAAGGAACCAAACGTATTTCACTACTGTGTAGCCCTCCTTTGTGTTTGTGTGTGTGGGGGATTATGTCAGATGGCCCATGTAGCGGTCATCACTGTTTATGACCTTCCATCCACCCACGACAAGCTTACATACACGATCCATTCCCCAGAATCACGAGACTGACAGCTCTGTGTTCTGAGTCAAATGTATGACACTTTAATGGTATCTTAGCTTGCTTATATATCCAGTACAGCATGTTAAAGTTAATCACAGGAGGGCGTGGCCTGGAGCAGCATGTGAGCAGACGTCTTTCCTAGCAGCTCTGAGATCCCTTGAAACAATCCTAAGCCATCCTGCTCTTCTGCCCCAATAACTCTGCTACTAACCTTGCAGTTCCCTCGGGGAACCCCCTGGGACACTTTTTGGTGCGGTCCGGTGGATGGGAAGACGGAAGAAGCAGCCCGCGGTCAGGATGAATGTTACCACACGCTCAGGCCATGATGGCCGCCGTAACACCGCGCCGCTCTCCTCTATGGCATCCACGCCAGAGCTCTTCGACGATGACCGTGGGTCCTCTCCCCCACCCTCCCCTGGGACCTCCGCTGCCCGGGCGCTGCCCGCTCCTGCGTCACCCACTGAGGACGGCCTGGAGGAAGGCCCGGAACCGGAGCCCACGCTGCTGGAGGTCCTCAACCTCATGAAGGTAAATCACTCTGACACGATGGGGAAAATGGATGAGCTCAAACTGGACATTACTATAATGCGCCAGGACATGCATAAAATGCGGGACCGGGTCGCAGAAACTGAACGCCGCATTAGCGATTTGGAGGACACGGTAGGCCCAGCCATCCCCACCCTAAAGGCCCAGGGCACTAGAATCCGCTCTTTAGAAGACAAAATGGACGATTTGGAGAACCGTTTGCGCAGGAATAACTTGCGCTTAGTGGGCCTTCCCGAACGGGTTGAGGGTCCCGACCCGGTTGCCTTCCTGGAGAGCTGGTTTGCCCAGGAATTTGGTGAGAACTGCCTATCCCCCTGCTTTGTTATTGAGAGGGCCCACAGAGTGCCGGGCAGACCGCTGCCTGCGGGGGGGCCCCCTCGCACCATGATAATGCGTCTCCTCAACTATAGGGACCGAGACGCTATCCTGCGGGCTGCCCGTATTAAGGGGAGCCTGAAAATCAATAATGCCTCGGTGTCTCTCTTCCCTGACTACTCCCCTGCTGTCCGCGCCTCGAGGGCCAAGTACCAGCACGTCAAACAGAAGCTGAGGGAGAAGACCATCCAATACTCCATGCTGTTTCCTGCGACGCTGAGAGTAGTGCACCAGAGCCAGGTGCACTTTTTCCAAACCCCTGCCAACGCGTTATCCTGGTTTGAATCTCTACACCAGCCTGGCCGTGGATCTGATCGAGCTCCTGACACCTGATTTTTCTTTTTTGTTTGTTTTTTTTGCTGCTCCTGTTTTTCTCATTTGTCTCTTCATTTCTGGGACTTCTGCTTGATGTTTTCCTGTCCCACCGGAGTGTGCCCGGGGCAGAAGGCTCCAGTCGTTCACTGGAGATAGGGGGTCATGAATCCCTGTTGACTGACTGAGCTGCTAGTACATATTTAAAAACTGTTCTTTTTTGCACCTGTTTTCAGCTGTTTGGTCACTGACTGTTCCATCTTAGATTGCTGCCTTGCCTGCGGCAGGCCATGTTCCTAGCATCTAATTGTAGTTCGGGGTCAAAGCCAGCCCCTTGTTCTTGGGGCCTGGCAGGGGTTAAGTGTGGTAGGCCGTTGCCTACTCTGAGTTTTTTGTTGTATAACCTTATTTTTTCCTTTTGTTTGCATTATCGATGTTATGCTGTATGTTGTGGTGTGTGTGTGTGGTATGCATGTGTGCGAATGTGTTTGGCCTTCTCTCTGCCCCCACCTGTGTATCTGAAGGTAATCTGCTGTGCCTTAATTTTGCAACTGTCGTATTATGTCGATGATTAGATGTATCTCCTGGAATGTCAGGGGTCTAAACTCAAGATTTAAAAGAGCTCTGCTGTTTGATTTTCTTAAGGTGCATAAACCTCAATTACTATGTTTGCAAGAAACGCACCTTTTGGGATCAAAGGTGATGGCACTTAAGAAGTGCTGGGTCATGCATGGGTACCATTCCACCTATTCTAACTATGCACGGGGGGTATCCATATTGGTGCGGAAGGGCCTCCCATTCTCTTGTGAGAGGGTGATATCGGACCCTAAGGGTCGGTATGTATTTCTCCACTGTACAGTACACGCCACGCCGCTGCTGTTAGTGGTGGTATACGTTCCTCCCCCTGTCACAGCGGATGTCTTCACGGACTTAAGTGTACAGTTTGCCACCCTCCCAAAGCTGGCCTCTCTTATAGTGGGGGACTTCAACTCGGTGCTTGACCCTGTTCGGGACCGCTTGAGGCCCACCCAATATGAATCGAAGTTATTTAGTCAGTGGTGTGCCTCCTTTGGATATGTAGATCTCTGGAGGCTCGGCCGTCCCGAGACTCGGGAGTATACGTGCCAATCAAGGACGTACCGTACCCTCTCCAGGTTAGACTACGCTTTGGGGACCCCCGATTTGATCCCCACTGTGCGGTCGATTTCCCACCTGTCTCAGACGCTATCAGACCACTCTGCCATCTCTATAGACCTGGTGTTGGGACACAGGCCCTCCTTTCGGGTGTGGCGGCTCAGTCCAATCTGGGTCTCCACTCCTGAGTTTCAGGAGCCGGTTCAGCAAGATATGTCCCACTATTGGGGGGACAATGCTGGTTCGGCCTCCTTTGGCCCCGTGTGGGATGCCTTTAAGGCGTCAGTACGGGGCTCATACATCTCCAACATTGCCCGACATAAGAAGTCCTCCCGGGCTGCCCTTTTGGCCCTGGAATCCTCCCTGGAGAACGCCAGGGCCCAATACTCTGCGCATCCCACCCCGGACTCACGTTCTGTTCTGGTGGGGGCGCATAGGGCTCTGGACCTTCACAGGGTGGAGGTGACGAACAAACAGCAGTTATATCTATCTGCCAGGTTGATGGAATATAGTGGTAAGAATGGTAAGTTGTTGGCATACCTCTCCCGCACGGAGTACGTGGATCGGACGATCCCTCGTATCCGACTGCTGGACGGATCTGCTACATCGGACCCCTTGGTCATAAATCGAACCTTTCAGGCTTTCTATGAAAACCTCTATACAGCTCCGCCCCCTCCGGACGAGGTGGAAACATTGGGTTTCCTGGAATCACTCCAATTCCCTGTCCTGGAAGCATCGCATAATGCGACCTTGGACAAAGCCCTTACGGTAGAAGAGGTCACTGAGGCCATTTATTCACTCCCTCCCAACAAGGCCCCTGGGCTGGACGGCTTACCCGCGGAGTGGTACAAAAACTATGCGGCGGAACTAGCACAGAAGCTGCACTCCCTGTTTGGGCAGGCACTGCAGGAGGGCGAGCTTCCCCCCTCCATGTGCGAGGCCCTGATAGTGGTGCTCCCCAAACCCGATAAGGATAAACTGCTGTGTGGGTCGTACCGACCCATATCCCTACTAAATAGCGACGTAAAGGTGCTTGCAAAAGTTTTAGCTATTAGACTTCAGGGGGTTATTCTCCGCCTTATTCACAGAGATCAGGCGGGATTCATGCCGGGAAAGAGTACGTACGATAACATCCGACGGCTCTACTTACACATACACAGGGCGGCAGCGGTGAATAGGGGGGTTTGGTGTTATCTTTGGATGTACTGAAGGCCTTTGACACTGTCAACTGGTCCTTTTTGTGGGAGACCATGCACCGCATGGGTATTAGCGCCCAGTTTATTCGATGGGTCCGCCTGCTATACACTAACCCAACAGCCAGAGTATGCACTAATAGAGATGTCTCGGCTGTCTTTACTTTGCAGAGGGGCACCAGGCAGGGCTGCCCGCTCTCGCCACTCCTGTTCGCCCTGGCCATTGAGCCTTTGGCTTTGGCGGTGCGGCAGACGGCGGGGGTGGGGGGCATCTGCTATGGTTCCCTCTCTGAAAAGATCTCTTTATATGCTGATGATGCCCTGATTTACCTTGATGGCACTGAGCGGTCTTTTGTCTCATTGATGGCCGTGGTGGAGGAATTTGGAAGGGTCTCCGGGCTGAGGGTGGGTTGGGAGAAGTCGGTGGCATTCCCTATAGGCCCAGAGCAGGACTACTCCTACCTCTCTGGGTCTAAACTATCCATCCAACCTACCTTCAAATACTTGGGGATACACGTTAGTGCAGACTTGTCTTCGTATGAGGCCCTAAATGTTGCCCCAATTGTGTCCCATATGGAGACAAGACTTAAGACCTGGGCCTCTCTACCGCTTAATCTTATAGGCCGGGTTAATGTTTTCAAAATGATATACCTACCCAAGTTTCTGTATGTGTTCCGGGCATCCCCTATTTTTCTGTTGAAAAAACTCTTTAAGAAAATTAATTCGCTCCTGTTCACTTTTCTTTGGCAGGGGTCGTGTCCACGCATTGCTAGGGCCTCTCTCCAGGCCCCCAAGCTGGATGGAGGCTTGGCGTGTCCCAACCTGAGACAGTACTTTATAGCGTCACAACTTACATATGTTTATGACTGGTTCCTGGAGGCCTCCCCGTCCTGCTCCACAGCTCTTTTGTCTGCCTTCGTGGGGTCCAGGGACTCGCTGGTCGATGACCTACTTAGGTCTAGGGCCGGGCGATGCTCCCGGGACTCCCCGATGGAGGTTAGCTGGCTGGCCTGGCATGAGGGTAACGGGATACTTGCAGAGTTGGGTGGGGTGTCCCCTAGAGCTCCCCTATGGCACAATCGTAACCTCCCTGAACTCCTGGGCCACCCGGATTCCGGGTGGTGGACACAAAATGGGGTCTCACGTATCTCACACATTTTTGCGGGAGGCGAGTTTGTTTCATTCGATGTACTGAGGGCGCGCAGTGGGGTGCCAGCTAACTCCCTGTTCAGATACATGTCACTCCGTCATGCAATACGGACACAATTTGAGGGTCTGTCCCAGGAGCTCAGCGAATCGCCTCTAGAGGCGCTCATGTCATACACCGATCTGGGGAAGCTGGTCACAACGTTTTACTCACGTCTCCAATCGGCGGGGGTTAAACCCTTTGTGACAGCTCAGCGGAAATGGGAGGTGGATATTCCGGGGCTGTCCGAGGAAGGGTGGGAGGAGGCCTCGGAGGTCTGCTTCCTTGACCTTATTGGGACCAACGATCAATTTGTTCAGTTTAAGTTCATCCACCAGTTGCACTATACTCCCGCCAGGTTGGCCCGAATGGGTCTGATTTCTGTTGCTAACTGCCCTAGGTGCGGCTCCACTGAGGCCGATTGCATACATATGTTCTGGTCATGCCCTACTGTACTGTCATATTGGATGGACTTGTTTTCTTTTTTTAAGGACAACCTACATTTTCCTTTACCTTTCACCCCGGAGGTTGGACTACTGGGGGTGCTCAATGACTTTGTTTCCAAGGCTCATGCTCGGACTCTGGTACGCATAATCCTTTTCTATGCCAGGAAATTGTTATTACTAAATTGGAAGAGTGCTTCCTCCCCCACTGTTCAAATGTTATATCGTATGGTGAACAAGGTCCTACCCATATTCAAATGTGTATACAAAAGCAGGGCCTGCCCCAAAAAGTTTTACAAAATCTGGCAACCCTGGCTGGATATTGAAGAATCCTTCTGGAAGGATACCCCACTCTCTCAGCCTTGAGGGGCCGTGTATGGGGGGATTACGTGAGGGTGTAGTGAACCGTAGAGTGTTTGGAGGGTGGCGAGGGTGGGCACAGGTAACATCTGGGGCGGAGGTGAGGGCCAGGAGGGATGTGTGTGTGTGAGTGGCTATGGATGGTGTATGTGTGGGATGTGATGGGTTTTGTTTCTAATGCACGGTCTATCCAATTGGCATAAATGTTATGTGTTTCATTTCCTACCGGTGCTGTAAAGACACATGTGCCATGTGGAAATTGTACTGATTGAAAATCAATAAACAAAGTTTTAAAAAAAAAAAAGTTAATCACAGGAACAATGAAATCTCCACCCCACTCATCACACACTATGGCTAATTACTAATTAGTATCCAGACATTTCGGCACCGATCTTGACGAGACACATTCCTTTAGATAATGACATCAGTGAAGTTAATTACTAATTGTAACACAATGCGTTATCTAGACAGCTTGGCTCCGCATAGCTTGTCAAGTTTCCTTGAACATAATTGACATGCTAATTCAATACACCTGACAGGAGACTACTAACTACAACACACATACAATGAACTTCAATCACATTCTAAAAGACATTTAGTTGAGGTAATTATCTCCCAGAGACGTCCCGCCTCTGACAACAGCTATTCACCTGCAGAACACAATAAAAGGGTATTTCACAAATCGGCTCCACTTAGCATTTCAATAGCTTGAGCTAAGCATTGAAGGGTCATTGTCCTATTGACCTAGTCAGGACAAAATAAACCACTTGTAATATGTCCAGTATCTCCTGCAATGAACTGTCAGTAATGTTCCATCTTCTGCAATACATGAAGTATGATTCACTAGCCACCCCATGCCCAAAGGGGCACAGGGTAGACTCATACCCAAGAGTTATCAGTGATGCTGACACAGGAGTGTCCCCCATCCTTCCAAAGTCTCTTGTCACGGGTCATTCCGTTACAGCCCTCCCCAAACAGGATATTGGTTTAAACCTGTAGGTAAATAAGAGAACTAGAATCTTCACTATGTACGTAGAAGAGTGGGTTTGGTAATAAAGTTGCACCAAGGACAGGGGGGATTCCATTCTTGGGAAATTAACAAGTAATCTAATCAAAATTATTGTGAGCAGAGTAACTATTTCAACCAGCATATAACATTACCATTAATACTGTATTTATCGGCGTATAATGCACGCCACTGTATAACACGCACCCCAATTTAAGAGGGAACTTTCAGGATTTTTTATTTTTTTTTAATAAACCACTTAGAAGCAAAATAATGGTATCTGAGCATCAAAGCAGCCTGATCTGTGCCCATCTGCAGTCTCAATGCAGCCTGATCTGTGCCCATCTGCAGCCTCAATGCAGCCAGATCTGTGTCCATCTGCAGCTTCAGTGCTGCCTGATTTGTGCTCCTCTGCAGCATTGATCTTCAATGCAGTTTGATTAGTGCCCATCTGCAGCCTATAAATTTATCAAAATGCTCTGCCTGTTCAGTGCCAATCTGCAGTTTTTACCTTTCAATGTTAGATCATCTCTGTCGTCTTCGAGGGAAGAGGGGGAGCGAGAGCACCACTGAATTACATAGAGCCGCGATCTCCTTCCTGTGTACCCGGCGGTCCGTCACTCACAGCCATGCCTCCTGCCCCTGCTCATATGATAGACAGTACAGTAGTCCAATGCGGGTTCAGGAGGCGTGGCTGTGCGTGACGGAGTGACGGATACACAGGAAGGTGATCACGGCTCTATGTAATTCAGTGGTGCTCGCTCCTCTTCCCTCAGACAGCAGGGATTGGCATATAACACGCACCCACGATTTTCCCTGATTTTAAGGGGACAAAAGTGTGTGTTATACGCCGATAAATACGGTATATAGATGCACACCAATACTGACATTTTATAAGCACTTTATATGTACAAACAGGTATCAGCAAAAGGCCCAACAACAGTCCTGGTAGGATTGTGCACTTTAATTATTATGTTGCAAAGTACTGCCAGAACTGTTGGCGCTATATAAATCCTATATAATAAAAAAAAAATACTGTATATAGTTATTAATAGAGATACCAACAGATAAATGTTGCATCAAAGTCCAGTTGCAAGAGCCCCTGAGGATATGCAGCATTCACCTTGGTATCAGAGACCTGAAGACAAGATCTGCGGTGATGGGGAGGCCATCCAGCTGTCCAAACAGCCTGGGGCACAGCTTCTCACATGCAAATTATCGTTGGGTGGCACTGGAACTCAGAGTTAGCCTATCTACTCTGTACTTTAGTCTCTCTCCAGTAGTTTCTAATCTGACATGCAACTAGACCCTTTTTTTTACCAGAAGTGGCCATTGAATGCTTTACCCGGCTATAGTCTATGCTGGTTATCGAGCCCTAAGCTAAAACAAGCTATAGAATTCCAGATCAGAAAGGACAAGGTAACTAAAATAACAGAAGCTACAAACAAACTCTATTGGAATAGACAGGTACACCTATCAATATACAGGAAAGCGACCACTACACATGCACAGCATGAGATAATAACAGTAGGACAGAGATCCTCTGTCTGTTCCAAAGATTTAGATACACGATGACCGCCGGTCACGCACGATCGTGGGCACTAGAGGAAGAACAGGTGCCGATGTTTGTGACGAGCGGTCAGGATGACTGCTGGCCACGTGCGATCATGGGCACGAAACACACACATCCCTGTTCTGTGAGGAGAAGACATGCAGATCATAAACACATCTAATAGCTAGGAACAATGCTGTCATCTCCTATAGTGAGTCCCCTCCCCCCACAGTTAGAACACACACTAGGGAACACAGTTAACCCCTTGATCGCCCCTAGTGTTAACCCCTTCCCTGCCAGTGACATTTTTACAGTAATCAGTGCATTTTAATAGCACAAATCGCTGTATAAATGCCAATGGTCCCAAAAATGTGTCAAAAGCGTTCGATGTGTCCGCCATATTGTCGCAGTTCCAAAATAAATCGCAGATCGCCGCCATTACTAGTACAGAAATTACCTTGGCTGGTTCATTAAAGGAGTTCTCTAAGCTAAAACTTTTAACCCCTGCTGTGCCCGGGCTGTAAAACTATACAAAATAAACTTTCACTTACCTGCCTACGATCTCCCGTTATTCCGGTATCGCCGCCCGTGCACCGGTCCCTGCCAGCTTCCTCTTCCTGCGGGTCGGTGACTCATCCTGCGCTCAGCCTATCAGCGGCAGCAGCAATGTCCCGCCGCGGCCGCTGATAGGCTGAGCGCAGGATGAGTCACCGACCCCCAGGAAGAGGAAGCTGACAGGGACCGGTGCACGGGCGGCGATACCGGAATAACGGGAGATCGTAGGCAGGTAAGTGAAAGTTTATTTTGTATAGTTTTACAGCCCGGGCACAGCGGGGGTTAAAAGTTTTAGCTTGGAGAACTCCTTTAAAAAAATGTCCAACATGATTTGTAACTAGAACCTTCAGGGCCCTGGTGAAAGAAACCATGATGGGCCCCCCTCACCCCGCCTCCACCTGACCACGGGGTTCAAATTTTGGGAAGGTGATCATTAATATCCTCCCAGAACTCTGCCTCCCGTATGCCCTCTGGGACGTGCATCCATCGCAATGACGGCGGTCCTTTATCAGGTGATTAACTGATCACATGTAAACAGACTTTCTGGATATCGGCAGCCCTTTCCTCCCACGCTGTGTCTGTATAAGGAAATGAGAGGCGCTAACTGTCAATAATGTCAGTAAATTGTTTATACACATCAATACCTATTAGTGTCCATCAATGCTGCATATCAGTGCCACCCATCAGTGTTCATCAATGCTGATCATCAGTGCCACCTATAAGTGTCCATCAATGCAGCCCATCAGTCCCACTTGTCAGTGCCCATCAATACTGCCTATCAGTGCCCATCAGTGCTGCCTATCAATGCTCATCAATACCGCCTATCAGTGCTGCATTTCAGTGCCATCTATCAGTGCCCAACAATATTGCCTATCAGTGCCCATCAATTCCGCCTATCAGTGCCCATCAATTTCGCCTATCAGTGCCCATCAATGCTGTATAATAGGGCCCAGTGCCGCCTATCAGTGCTCATCAATGATGCCTATCAGTGCTCGTCAATGCCACCTGTCACCATCTATCAGTGCCACCTATCAGTGCCGCCTATCAGTGCTGCCTATTAGTGCTGCCTATTAGTGCTGCCTATTAGTGTGCAATGCCCATTAAGGCCGCCTATTTGTGCCCATCAATTCTGCCTTTCATTGCCACCTATTAGAGCTTATCAATGCTGCCTATCAGCGTCCACTAGTGCCACCTATCAGTGCTCATCAATGCCGCCTATCAGCATCTATTAGTGCCACTTATCAGTGCTCAATGCCTATAATTGGCACCTATCAGTGCCTATCAATGCTGCCTATCGGTGCTCATCAATGCCACCTATCAATGGCACCTATCAGTGCTCATAAATGTCACCTTCCAGTGCCACCTATGTGTGCTGCCTATCAATGCTCATTAATGCCTATCAGTGCCACATATCAGTGCTCATAAATGCTGCCTATTAGTGCCCATCAGTGACGCCTATGAGTGCTGCCTATCAATGCTCATTAATGCCTATCAGTGCCACCTATCAGTGACGCCTATTAGTGCTTATCAGTGCTCCCTATCAGTGCTCAATGCCCATCAGTGCCACCTATCTGTGCCACAGATCATTGCTCATCAGTGCCACCTATCAGTGCAGCCTTTCACACCTATTGGTGCCCATCGGTGCCTCCTATCAGCACTGCCTATCAGTGCTGCCTACCAATGCTCTTCAATACCCATCAGTGCCACCTATCCATGCCACAGATCATAGCTCATCAGTGTAAACTATCAATGCAGCCTATTTGCAAACATTGTAGCAAAGGGTTGGGAACCTTGATCAGTCCTCTAATATTTTATGGCATCATGTGTTACTGGCATGATTACTACACCGCAAACTCAAGGATAACCATAAAAATACATCACTGCTTTTTTTCAAGAGAACCTATTAGAACCTGAATAGAGTCCAAGTTATGACATCAGTGCTAGGAAGTTGTGACTATTTTCAGATGCACTGTGAGAATTCCCATAGTGTTGCTGCTCAATCCCTTTCACAATATTCCTGCACATTGTCAAGGATAACCATTAAAATATATCACATCGAAACTAATGCTGTTTTCAGCTGAAACTGTTAGGCAATAGTGTCAAAGTTAGGAATAATACTACAGCATGTGAAATGTGTAGCTATTATCACAAATGTCACATAAAAGTATGATATCCGTGCTAGGAAATTGTGCGTATTTTGAAAAGCATAGCAAGAATGTCTATAATTGGGCTCTTCAATTCTCAAAAATACCAACTACCACTTCCCCTTTCACAATTATGTTGCATATTGTCAAAATATATTCTGTAATTAATTATAAATACAAGACACCCTAAAGTCAGCATTTTCTATATTAGCAATATTTTCTTATCACAGCAGCACATAAATGAGTGCTTCACCAAAATAATAAACCAGGTTTTATGCTTTATGTTATTAAAAAGTTTACACGGGTTGCTATTGCAAACAGCTTCTTCTATTGTTTAACCACTTCAGCTCCGGAAGGTTTACCCCCCCTCTTTATGACCAGGCCATTTATTGTGAAATCTTTTGGTGGTATTTGATCACATCTGCGGTTTTTATTTGTTGCGCTATAAACAAAAAAAATTACAGACAGACAATCTAAAAAAAACTATGGGCCAGATTCACGTACATCTGCGCATTATTGGACCGGCGTAGCGCACCGCCTTTACGTTAGACTGGCGCAATGTAGCGGCGCAATCACCCTATTCTCGTCAGTTTTACGCAGAAATTTGTGCCTGCGCAACGTTATTTCAGAGGCGCAAGGTGGAGTAATACAAATTGGGAAGGACGTGGGCGTGTTACATTGAAATGAGCCGTGACCCCATGCAAATGAAGGGACGGCCGGCTCGCGCATGCGCGCTTGAAGCAGACCATGGTCAGCACCTCTGTGCGCATGCTCACAACTCGGGAACGGCGCAATCAGTGAAATTGGAAGTAGACTAGGGCAAATTAGTGAACTACGCAAACAGCATAAATAGACAGACACAAACGCACTTCCTTTGCAAAAGTACATCCCTTTGTATCCCTCCCTATACAGCAAGGTGCTTTTGTTCTGTTGTTTATTAGCGTTTGTTTGTTTGTGACGTGACGTGTCTTTGAGAGTGATTTTTGTCTTTTATGTGTTTTCTTTGTTGTTATTTTGTTTAAATTATATTTTTGCTGGGCATTTTTTATTTTTTTTGGTTCTGTTTGTGTATGATTTGGGAATGTGGGGGTGACATTCCTGCCAGAAAAGGGGTGTCACCCTCATTTGTGGTGGAGAAGTGATCCCCAGGTCCGTGTGAATGGTGTATGAATGTACAGTGACATAATTGGAGCCGTGGCATGGCGTTGCAGCTCACAAGTCCTGCATGGTGGACTTGTGCCAATCCAATGTGATGAGGATGTGATGTGTCTGTGCTAGGGACCACAGTGGTGTGCATGCATGCATTCTCATTGTGCCACGATTAATGTGTGTGTTTAACGTGCAAAGATGCCTAATGTGAGCTGGCTCCTGGCTGCTCTTCCCTCAGAAGACGTGGTAGCCTTGGTTAGAGGGGGTTCCGTATAGGAGTCATGAGATGGGGTCCCAGTGCATATGCAGAGTCACCCTGAAGGGATAAGACAGGAGGATGTTAGTCATGCATGTGCCCCTTGTGATTTCAGCATCATGGGGGGGGGACAGTCATGCCTGCCACCCATGTCACTCACCAACCAGCCAGCTGTCCCCATACATGTTCTGTTCGAAATCCGTGGGGATGGAGCCCTGATTGTATATGTAGCTGTCATGGGTGTCATGGGTAGTGTCATGTGTTAGGCTGGTGATGTCCTCCTGCAGGGTTGTGGGTAATTCCATGATGGCATGCCCCCACAGGGGTGAATCAATGTTGTGAAGATTGCCTTCTGCGAGACACCAGTGGTGGGTCAGAATCATGCCATAGATGTCAATGCGTGTGTGATATATCCTCTCCCGTGAAGAGTGAAGAGTGAGGGGCTTGTATCAGATAAGAATATTACATTAGATTAGATTCAATTGTAAAGTTTATATAAGCAAAAAAATAAAAAACCCTGTGCCCTCCTCAGTGCCCTCCTCCTTCTTTGCTCATCTAAAGTCAGTAGTATAGCTATGAGCATGGATGCCACTGGCATGTTGGCATACAGTTTGTTGGGCAACATGTGTGACTGCTCAGCTCCTCACTAACAGTGTTGCTTTATCTGACATGTAGACGAATTGTCTAATTTTAGAGCAGCTTTTATATGGTCTAATTTTAGACAGGACATTTAACTGTTGCGCACACCGCGTAGCCTGCGCTGCCCCAACATTCTTTTGTGGATCCCCGAAACTCCCTCATTAGCATATTTGAATAGCAAATCAATGGTGTGTCTAGCGCAGTTTTGCGCGGACGGATGCGCCTGTCTAACGAAATTACGCTGGACAAAAAAAAATAGATTTCTTGCGTTTCTCGTTTTGGGAGTGCCGTGCATCGAAACGCACGCGCACAATTAGACTTACGCCGCGCATCTCCTGTAACGCCGGCGTAATCGCTCTGTGAATCTGGCCCTATATTTTTTACTTTCTGCAATAAGACACTTCCCAACAAAAATAGATGCTGGGCGGCGGGGCCACACAGGCATTGCTTTCCACCCTGGCGCACATATTACGCACTCGATATGTAATCGAGTGCGTAATATGTCCAGCCACAGTATATCTGCAGTGGGTGGTCATAAAGCGGTTAAAGATCAGTCCCATATGCTGTCATGTGTCAAGTCCATCAAGTCCAAACTATGTGTGTGATTTTTTGTCAGTATTACAGTATTACATTGTCATACCCTGTATGTTGCGGCCGTTCAGGTGCTTTCCTAATAGTTTGTTTAAACCATTGATGCCCTATTGAGACCACCGCCTGTGTAAAGAAATTTCACATCCCTGCGCTCTTACAGTAAAGAACCTGCTATACAGTTTAAGGTTAAACCTCTTCTCTTCTAATTTTAATGAGTGGCCACATGTTTTATTAAACTCCCTTCATGGAAAAGTTTTATCCCTATTGTGGGGTCACCAGTATGGTATTTGTAAATTTAAATTATATCCCCTTTCAAGCGTCTCTTCTCCAGATGTTTTTTGACCTTGTTTTAAATATTGGTGCTACATTGGCTTTTCTCCAATCAGCTGGTACCATTCCAGTCAGTAGACTGTCAGTAAAATTTAGGAAAAATGGTTTGGAAATTACTTCACTGAGTTCCCTAAGGACTTATTAATGTTAAGTTGTTCCTAATTCTGTCCTCTGTTAGCCATGAGGGTGTTTCCTGTGATGTGTCATGAGGAAAAACACTGCAGTTTTCCTCATTGTTTATGGGGCCAATATGGTATATCCTCCCTCTTATGCTGCGTACACACAATCAGAATTTCCGACAAGAAAAGTTCTATGTGAGCTTATGGTCGGAAATTCCGACCATGTGTAGGCCCCATCAGACTTTTTCTGTCAGAATTTAAGAACTGATTCTCAAATCTTCAGACTGGAAAAATTATTGTTGGAAATTCCGATCGCCTGTATGCAATTCTGACGCGTAAAAATCCTACGCATGCTCGGAATCAATCCTACGCATGCTCAAATAATTAAACTTTGTTTTTCTTGGCTCCTCGTAGTGTTGTACGTCACCGAATTCTTGGTGGTCGGAATTTCTGACAACATTTGTGTGACCGTGTGTATGCAACACAAGTTTGAGCCAACATTCCGTCGGAAAAAAAATCCACAGCTTCCTTGTCAGAAATTCTGATCGTGTGTACGCGGCATTATACCGTTTATATACATTTTTTTTGCTATGTGTTGTTCGTGTTCTATCTTAGCCACCCTAATTGCACCCTTACATTTCTTGTTGCATTCTTTGTAAAGTTTGAATGCTGATGATGATCCCTCAGCCTCGTATTTTTTGAAGGCCTTCTCCTTTGCGTTTATATGCACTGGCTAGTGCCCTTATTTAATATGCTCTTAAAGCACACCCATCTCTCCTCCTTTTTTTTTTGTTCCTAAGATTTTACTGTCTCACCATACTGTAACTGTGGAGTGTTGTCACCTTATAACACGACTGCAGGACAAATAAACCATCTAAGCCATACTGCCATAATTCTGCCTTTCACCTTAACGTGGCCCCGTCTGATCCTGGGCATTTGCTGAGTGTGCACACACAGGAAGAGGTACCCCACCCACAAAGATAGCTTGCGGCTGTAAACCCCAGCCCGGGCCTTTAGCATAGACTGCAGTACTGGCCAGGGGATCCTCAAAAGCACATATGTCCCCAGGCAGATGAGATATCCAAAGATCTCAAGTGCAGACTCTGAAATCACCAAAGAGCCACACATAATGTTCAGTGAAAATAATTCTACAATAATTTTATGAAAAAGCTGACAGAAACTGCTGACATATAATAGCAAATGGTCAAAGACTATGGACATGGTACAAGAGATGTTTAGAATATGTGAACAACATAGGTGTGCGCAGCCTATTGCATTGGGTGGTGCACCCCAAAGCTCTAAGGCGGCGTACACACGACCGAGGTTCTCGCTGGAAACCAGCGAGAACCTCGCTGGAAGCTGCATTCCAGCGAGGACCTCGGCCGTGTGTACACTCTCGGCGAGCTTCCCGTCGGGAAGCCCGTCGAGCAGAAATAGAGAGCACGCTCTCTATTTGCTCGACGGCCCGCCTGGAAGAATGGCTGGTTGCCATTCCCGACGGGCGGGTCGCCGATTTCGACGGCCGGCAGGGAACCTCGACGGGCGGAACTATGTGTTCTGCCCGTCGAGGTTCCCTGCCGTGTGTACGCGGCCTAACACATATGCGCTTGACATATTTACTAGCCTCTTCCCCGCTCTCCATCCTGAAACAATGGGAGAAAGGGGGAGCACAAATCATTACTTGCTCATTGGGAACAGACTTGTGCCACATATGATATTTCTCCCAGCAAGACCCATTATAAAAGATTAGATGGAAAACACATAAAGAGAGAAAAAGGATAGACCTCACAGAAAAAGGTAAATGGCTAAAAAGGTATATTGTATGTTTATTTCACAACCAACACAAAAGAAAAGAACAAATGCTTTTTAAATTAAAGTAATTGACACCTGGTTATGTAAATGACACAGTTTGGTTATAAATAGCTTAAGATTTTTCATTAAATAGAAATATTAAAGCAATTATTTTTTTCACTAGAAACATTAACACAGAAAAAACGCAGCACCAAGATTTATGTAAGTTAATGTGCTTTGGAAAATGAGGATATGAAAATCTCTTTTTAAATATTTATATCTCATGCTGATGGCAAAAGAAAATACCTAAATTTCAAAACCTAAATTTTAAAAAGAGTATTTTAGATACCAAAGAAGGAGAGGCTGAATTTATAGATTGCATTCCTTGTAATAAGGAGTTTGCTGTTATATATTCCATTACAGTTTGGCACAAGCCTAGTTTCATAATGAAGAGACCTGACCTTTACATTACATTGGCTTATGCAGTGCAACTGTAAATAGAGCAATGATAATAAGCAAAGTGCATTAGTAAGAAGAGTTTTACTGTTCTTTATAGTTTTCTCTTTAACCACTTGACCTCCAGGAGATTCACCCCCCTTCATGACCAGGCCATTTTTTTTGCGATACAGCACTGCGTTACTTTAACTGACAATTGCACGGTCGTGCGATGCTATACCAAAATAAAATTGTCCTTTTTTCCCCACAAATAGAGCTTTCTTTTGGTGGTATTTCATCACCTCTACATTTTTTATATTCTGCGCTATAAAAAAAAAAAAATAAACACAACAATTTAAAAAAATATATATCAAAAATAAAAATCGAATTTCTTCATTAATTTAGGCCAATATGTATTCTGCTACATATTTTTGTTAAAAAATCCCAATAACCGTATATTTATTGGTTTGCGCAAAAGTTATAGCAACTACAATCTATGGGATATTTTTATTTATTTATTTTATTATAATTTTTTTTACTAGTAATGGTGAAATCAGTGACTTATAGCGTGACTGCGATATTGTGGTGGACAAGTTGGAGACTAACTGACAGTTTTGACACTTTTTGGGGACCAGTGACACTAATAGAGTGATCAGTGCTAAAACATATGCACTCTCACTGTATTAATGACACTGGCTGGGAATGGGTTAACATTAAGGGCGATCAAAGGGTTAAAGGAGTAGTAAAGGAAAAAAAATGTTTTTTCTGAAATGACTGTTTACAGGGTATAGAGACATAATAGTTAACTGATTCCATTTAAAAATGATTAAAAATAGATACAAATCAATCATATAATGTGCCTGCAGTTTAGTTTCGTTTTTAGACTAGTTTCAGTTTGTTCTGTGTGTACAGAGACACACAGAACAAAAGCAAACAAACACAGGGCAGTGTTTGTTTTTTAAACAAATCTGAGGAGTTTTAGACACACAGTAATCACATCTTCTTGATCATGGACCACAAGGAAAATCTACCATGAGTTTTTTTCATAAGGAGCCAGACAAGCAGGAAGTGTGGAGTTCAGCAAGGGATTACAGCAACTTCTAAGCAAAAACGGACATGGAGGACATGAAAGCAGGACTGCTATAAGGTAAAGCAAGCTATTCAGCATTAAAAAAAAAATCCTTTACTAATCATTTAACTGTGTGCCCAGTCTATGCTTTCTTACTGTGAGAAAGGTGCATTTATGTTTAAACCTGTTTGTAAAATCTTTTTTCATTATTTAAATATTTTTTAGAAAACTACCTTGAAAACTGGGTATTCCCTTTAGACAATATGTAATAGATGTTATTGTATAACCCTATCTTTGAAGGTGATATGACATGTTTCGTGATTTTTATGCAGAACTTGTCAAGTCACTACTTTCTTGTAGAATATGTAATAGAATATGTTATACTATTATTTAATGTACTGTACTTTGAATTTAGGTAAGGAATATGGGTCACTGAATAATAAGATCCCTTGGCCCAGATTCACAGAGCCCTTACGCCTGTTCTAACTGGTGTTAGACTGGAGTAATTTCAAATTACGCGCGTTTTCTAGCTAGTCGGAAACCTCAAGCAATTAATAGACGGCTGCGGGCTTCAATTTGACTGGATTACGTGTTCGTACGCCTTCGGATCTACGCTGCAATAAAATTGCGGCCGCTGGGTGGACTTCCCATCGTTTTCCGCGTCGGGGTATGCTAATGAGCTTTTGCCGGCGATCCCAGAAATTACGATCTTTAATCGCAATCTCTTACGGCACCTTTAGTCATCTTTTCGCTGCGTAAAACTATACCAGCTTTTTGCTGCTCTAATATTAGACAGCCCATGTTAAGTATGGCCGTCGTTCCCGCGTCGAATATCAACGTTTTCCGTCATCTTTTTTTTTTTTTTACGTAAGTCGTCCGGGAATAGGAATGTTCGTAAACGACGCTACTCAAACAACGAATGACGTAACGACGTGATTTTGCGCAATGCACGGCGGGAAATTTCTGAACGGAGCATGCGCAGTTCGATCGCCGCGGGGACGCGCTTAATTTAAATGTTTCACGCCCCCCAATCGCGTATTTCGATTACGCGGCGAGAAATAGACTACGCCGCCGTAGCGTACGGGCAAAAATCTACCAGGATTCGATGTAGAGCCTGGTAAAATACGGCAGCGTAGAGTATTTCGATTACGCAGCGCAATATTAAGTGTATCTGAATCTGGCCCCTTGTCTTTGTATGAGGGTAAAATATCTCACCTGTGCTGCTAATTAGACATGTGCGGTTCAGGCAATTTTTTTGTTATTTGGAAACTTGAATGTATCCAAACTCCTGAATTACAAAAGTAACAAATTTAAACAAATCCAAAATGAAATTTTGCTAGAATTTGAAATTGAATCAATTGAAGCATTCAAAATCTAATTTGAAACAAGAATATAATAAAATAGAATATAAAATAAAAGAATAGACAAGAAAAGAAAATAATAGCATCAAATATAGTAGAAAATAAAGGAATAAAATATAACATAATAATATAGAATAGAATAAAAATAGGGTAAAACTGAACAGAATATAAAATAGAGCAGAATAGAATATAAAATAAAAGAATAGAATAAAATAAAGTAAAGCAGAACAAAATAGAGTATAGAAAATATAATTAGAAAATAAAATAATATAATAGCAATAAAAGGAATAGAATATAATGGCATAGATTAGATTAGAATAGAACAGAGAAGAATATAATAGAAAAAACAATAGAATAGAATAAAATAGAAATAATATAACTGTCTTTCGAATATTCAAATTTCGAATAGAATGATATTAAATTAGAATAGAATAGTTTACAATTATATAGAAAATTATAGAATAGAAATAATAGAATAGAAAATAATTTGAAGAAAATAGAAGAAAACAATAGAATAATAAAAAAAAACAATGTAACCATCTTCCGAAATCCATCTTCGCATTTTAAAACTGAATACATTTGAATTTAAAAATAATAGATTAGAATGAAATACAAAATAATACAAAATAAAAAATCAGAGTAAAAGACTACCGTCTTTTGCAATTGGAATAGAAAATCATAGAATAGAACAGAATCAAAGAGAATAGAATTGCTGATTCAAATTCAAATTGATTTCAAATGGAATTCAAATCATATTTGAAAAATAATAAACAAAACAAATTTTGAAAATAAAGTTAATTTAATGAATTTACCTAAACAAAATTATTTAAATAAGAAATTGAAACAAAATGATTTCTTTCATTCTGCACATGTCTACTGCTATAAACCTATACATACTGTTTTGTTTTAGTACCATGTGGTGTCTCAAGTGGAGTAGCTTATGGATTTGTGGATGGATAGAGGCACCAAGCTCTGTGATAGGCTGTCTGTGTGATGTCAGCCTCTTGACATAAAGCAGCAAAGGCTGGAGCAGTGTCACTTCCCTTCTGCAATTTCTTTTAGGGCCCATGTGTATGGACTTGTTTGGACCTACCTCTGACACTGCAATGTGGGACCTTTAAGTATTGATGCACTTCCCCCTTTGCTCCCTGGTATTACTGCATTCACTGGCAACTTGAGTATAAACACTGTGGATGCTCTCATTGTTTGTAATTCCTTTTGCCTGTACATATGGGAACTTTATACTGGTGTGAAGCTGCTGATAAGAATTTGTCATCTTATGTCAAGTTTATTATTATTGGAAGATAACTGGCGTGCAATATTGGGCAAAGGCATGTGCATTGATATCATAGTACTTGTATCGTTTTTTTTTTTTAAACCAGCAGATCTCTTTATGGAAACATGCTGATGCATACATATTTGACATTTTGCAAGCTCAGTGAGAGCTGCATGAAATTGTCATTAGCAATAGTTGTGTGCATGACACCTTTACCTAGAAAAAAATGAACTCAGTAAGAAATTAATCGATAGAGGAATGTTTGGTGTAGACGCTGATACGAGTGCTTGCACCTATAGTGAAAAGTGCTCCTTTTTTAAATTAAAAAGGTGTTTATTAAACAAAAAAAAAAACAGCAACAATTTCCAATGCACAGGTGAATAATAGAACCAATTAAATGTACAGCATACATGTATAGACATTTGCCCTTCACGCCACCCCGCAGCCATCATCCTCCCTACTCCACCAGGTACCATACCATCCCCCCACGATACAGGTCAACTCAGTTCACGTTCCATCACAGCACCAATTATAATTCCTCCTATAGATATTGTAAAAGTCTGGTCATAACAAGCTCCCTGGGGCTCAAACCCTGCGTATCCAGCCACATTGACCATATACTCTCAAACCTGCCCGGACACCCCCTATGCTGGTACTGTATATATATTTTTCCATTACTAGAGTTTTCCCCACATGAGTAATCCAGGAGGAGTGGGTGGGCAGAGAGGCGGACTTCCATCCCATTAAAAGTAGTTTCCTAGCTTGGAACAGCGCTCTAGAAATTGCCACCCTAGTCATTTCCTCAGGAACCACGTCTTCCAGCACCCCCAGTATACAACACAGAGGGTCCATAGGAATCTTGGTCTGGAACACAGAGTTAATTGTCCCCACCACTTCATTCCAATACCTGTGTATCTTCGGGCAGCGCCACAGAAGATGTATAAGGTCCCCATTGTGCTGCTGACAGCGGCAGCACAACGGTTCTGCCAGTCTACGCATCCTATGTAGTCTCACCGAAGTATAGTGCACTCTTAATAGCATATATAATTGGGAAACTTTTTGGGCCACATTCATAGAGCAAGTAGTTAGGGATTGGAGAGCCTCCTTCCATTGGTCACCTGTAATCTGGCCAAGATCCCGCTCCCATGAAGAAAGTGCCTTACATGGGTACGCCCTCAAGTGTTCGGACAGTAACATTTGGTAGCATTGGGATATAATCCCTTTGGTCTCAGAGGTAGAGTGCAGCACGTGGAATACCAGAGTGGGCGACAAAAGAAAAGTGTTTCTTAACCAGCAGATCTCTCTATAGACAATTGTCGATGAACACATTTTAAATCTTGTATATCCAGTAAGAACTGCATGATGTTGTCACTAGCAAGGAGTTTGTGCATCATAATTACACCTGGAAATAAGTTTACATCAGCTATGAGAAGCTCATTGAGACATACAGTATGTAGCTGCTACTAGCAGCAGATCTGTACATTATGGGCCAGATTCAGGTAGAGTTAGGCTGGAGTATCAGTGATACGCCAGCATAACTCTCACTTTGAGCTGGATTATCTGTTTTCTGTAAGCAGAAAACAAGATACGCCGGGTTGGAGTTCCTATACGAGCGGCGTAATTGTATTTCGCCGTCGTATCGGAACTGCAATTTTAAAAATGGCGCTCGGGGCGTTCCCGCTGATTAACGCCGAGAATATGTTAATCAGCGAGAGACGGAAATTCACGATCGTACGCGGGCCCGACGCAGTGACTTTCCGACGTTTCCGTAAGCGATACACGGTGTAAAGAAAAACATGCCCCCTAGGTGGAGTATCCTATGTTAAGTATGGCTGTCATCATCGCGTCGAATTTAAAAAGTTTAGCGTCATTTGCGTAAAACGTCCGTGAATGGGGATTGACGTCATTGACGTTCACTGACAGAATTTGGAGCATGCGCACTGACAGTCGACGCATGCGCAGTACGTTCGCTGCGGGATCGCGCCTAGTTTAAATAATACACGCCCCCTACCTGCCCAATTTGAATTCCGCCAGTTCATTTTCGATACGCCGCCGCAACTTTAGGAGCAAGTTCTATGTGAATAACAGTACTTGCTCCTAAAGTTTCGGCGGAGTAACGTAAATGACAAACGTTACTCCAAAATAAAGATCCGTTCTCCTACCTGAATCTGGCCCTATATCTATGTTTGCAAATACGGTTGCATTGACAGTGCAAAGTTTCTATTAGGCATGTGCATTTCGTTTCGTTCCGAATCGAAATTCGGACGAATTTTCCATTATTCGGACATTCGGATGCATACGAATTCCCGAATTGCTATATTAGCGAAAAATTTTGACCGTTTTCGGAATTCGTTCGTTTTCGACCGAATTTCGAAAAAAAAATGGTCGAAATCGAAAAAAAAAAAATTTCGAATTCCGAATCGAATACCCGCGGACTAAATTCGATCGGAATTCGAAAAAAATAAAAAAATAAATATTTTCGGATTTAATTCGAAAAAAATTATATTCGAAAAGAGACTATTTGTTTTCTAATCTGGTTGAAATATTTTCGATTTTGACCGTTTTTTTCGAAATTCAGTCGAAAACGAACAAATTCGAAAAACGGTCGAAATATTTTCGATTTCGACCGGATTTTCGAAATTCGGTCGAAAACGAACGAATTCCGAAAACGAATTCAACACATGTAACGAACCTAACTTAACGAAATTTATTAAATGACGAATTGAAACGAAACGAAACGAAACGAATTTTTCACTTTTGCACATGCCTAGTTTCTATACCTGTTAGCAGAATCTTCTATGGACATGCCCCTTTAATATAAGTAGATTTGAAGTTTTGCAATGTCACCAAGACTTATTTGATGTTGTCATTAGCAACAGATTTATGAAATGTATTTATTAAGCTAAACTTCCTAAAAGGCATGATGATGTCACTAGGCACACTGATGCGCTTTTTCATAGGGTATATTTATGCCCTAAGTCTTAAGCGGACACTGTACCGCTACTTTTACAAGTGCTATAGAGGTGGTGCACTACTCATTTAGTGCACTTTTCCTGTGAGCGTGGTTTGTCTTATGCTTTTATTAAATTTCATAATGTTTATGCTATTACACTATTAAAGCCTCTCTTTTTTCTTAGCAGAGGAGCCCTGGAGGTATCTGGTACAGATGCTGGCAGATGAGTTCTGTCCTCCTCTGCTGAGACAAGGTGGGGGCAAAGATGAGAGAGGTGCAGAAGCTGCAGGAGAGATGCAAGGGACACCTGAAATGGCCTAGAGTATTCAGCCCGCAGGCCTTGTGTTTGACACATGTGCTCTAGAGCAGTGGTTTTCAACCCTGTCCTCAAGTACCCCCAACAGGCCATGTTTGCAGTTTTTCCTTTACCTTGCTTTAAATTAGTCAATGGCTTGGTATTTTGGACAGCTATTTTATCTAAGAGAAATTCTCAAAACACAGCCTGTTTGGGATACTTGAGGACAGGGTTGAGAATCACTGCTCTAGAGTATTTTGTCAATTGCCAAAATGCAGAGCCCCGTTTCCAGAGGTCATTTCAGGCTAACCATGTATGTCTAGTCCAAAGGGGCCTGGATATGGCCTCCAAAATGTGTGCTAAGGCAACACATTCCAGAATGCTTGTATATAAAGACCAGCTCAAGCCTCAGTGTAGCGAGGAGTCGTGATTAATGTACTGTTAAAAAAATCTAAGAAGAAAAAGGGCTGGCAAAAAAATTGGTATCAAGCCTTCTAGGACACCAGCAAAAAACTGAGGCATGTTGGGTAGAAGAGGGGGTTATATGGAGGTTGGCTGTTTGCCAGTGTCCAAACCTCCTAATGGTGACTGTATAACCCAACTGTACCTGAATATTTGTATCTCTCAATGGACGATAAGGATTTATTTTTTTTGCTCCAATTTGCCTACACATACACTTTAACACTATTATTAAAGGGGTTGTAAAGACAATAATATTTTCCTCTTAAATTAAAGTCTGAGGCCCAGATTCACAGAGCGATTACGCCTGCGCAGGCTACGCGATGTGCGCAACTGCAAAATGTTCTGTCTAAAGTTAGAGGACCTAAAAGCTGGTCTAAATTTTGAAAAAAAGTCTAATTGTCAGATAAAGCAACACTGTTAGTGAGGAGTTCAGCAGTCACACGTGTTGCCCAACAATCTGTATGCCAACATGCCAGGGGCATCGTCGCGCATAGCTATACTACTGACTTTAGATGAACAAAGAAGGATGAGGGCACGGAGGATGGCACTAAGGAGGGCACGGGAGATGTTTTTTTTTTTTTTGCTTATATAAAATTTACAATTTAATCTAATCTAATACAATATTCTTATCTGATACAAGCCCCTCACTCTTCACTTGATATATCACACACGCATAGACATCTTTGGCATGAGAGATTCTGAGGTGTCTCGCATCTTCAGATTCACCCCTCATGCCATCATGGAATTACCACAACCTTGCAGGAGGACATCAGCAGCCCAACACATGGCACCACCCATGACACCCATGACAGCTACATATACAATCAGAGCCCCATCCCCACAGATTTCAAACAGAACATGTATGGGGACAGCTGGCTGGTTGGTGAGTGACATGGGAGTCAGGCATGACTATCCCCTCCCGTGATGCACACCTCACAAGTGGCACATGCATGACTAACATCCTCCTGTCTTTTCCCTTCAAGGTGACTCTGCATATGCACTGGTACCCCATCTCATGACCCCATCTCATGCCAGCTCACATTATGCATCTTTGCACGTTAAACACACACATTAATCATGGCACAATGAGAATGCATGCATGCACACCACTGTGGTCCCTAGCACACAAAGAGAAAAAGAACACCCAAAAATCACACTAGCACTCAGCAAGAAACAGACACAAAAAAATCAGATGAAAAAATAAAGCCAGAAAACAAACGCTCAGAAATATATCAATCAAACAAACAGTCTCAAACACTTATCAAAATACACTTTCACAAAGTTAGGACCCTTCACTTCTGAACAACGCACATTATCATGCGGGGTCCCTCAAGGATCTCCCCTGTCGCCGATGTTATTCAACATCTATGTGCGTCCTCTTTTTGAAATCATCAGCAGCCAAAAACTGCTATATCACTCTTATGCAGACGACACGCAACTGTACTTCCGCATTTGCAATAAAAAGGATCACCACCTCAATCTAGAGACATGCCTCTCTATGATAGAGGACTGGATGACAAAGAGTTATCTCAAACTCAACGGAGCGAAAACAGAACTTCTTCTGTTTCACGCTAAGCGTAGGAACCAATCGGCAACAACCTGGTTCCCCCCGCCCATTCTGGGCAAAATCATCTCCCCTAGCGCCAAAGTCAAAAGTCTTGGGGTCATCTTTGACTCCGACATGACAATGAACGCACAAATAGGGTCAGTAGTCAGCGGATCTCACCATCTGCTGCGCCTACTACGCAGACTTATTCCTTTCATTCCCAAGAAAGATGTAGCGGTCGTGGTGGGAGCTATTGTAAACTCCAGATTGGACTATGCAAATGCCCTTTACCTCGGACTCCCTAAGTACCAAATCGCTCGTCTTCAAGTCGTTCAAAACACGGCCGCCAGACTTGTGACTGGGAAAAAACCCTGGGAATCAATCTCACCTTCACTGAGATCCCTTCACTGGCTACCAGTTAAAGACAGAATCACCTTTAAAGCTCTCTGTCTAACGCATAGATGTATTCATGGGAATGCTCCCCATTATCTATGCGAAAAGTTAAAAATTCAGAATCCCAATCGTATTTTACGATCCACCAATCAAAATCGGCTTCAGATACCGAAAGCCAGATACAAGTCCAAAGGGGACAGAAGATTCGCTGTCCAAGGTCCCAGGCTATGGAACGCCCTACCAGCCAGCATTCGGCTGGAGGAGAACTACTTGGTCTTCAGGAGAAAGATTAAGACTCATCTCTTTTGATTCCAAAGGAGACAGGAACAACAAGCGCCCAGAGGCGATTTACTTCGCATGTGCTGCGCTATATAAGTTTTCATTCATTCATTCATTCATTCACAAAACTACCAACAAGCACTAGATCACACAGAACACTAATCTGACAACTACAAAACACACTCTAACGAACAACAGAGCAAAAGCACTTGATTCAATGGGAAGGGACACAAAGGGATGTACTTTTGCAATGGAAGGGCGTTTGTGTGTGTCTATTTATGCTGTCTGCGTAGTTCACAACATTGCCCTAGTCCATTTCCTATTTCACTGATTGCGCCGCTCCCGAGTTGTGAGCATGCGCACAACGGAGCTGACATGGTTTCCTTCACGCGCGCATGCGCGAGTCGGCCGGCCCTTCATTTGCATGGGGTCACGGCTCATTTCAATGTAACACGCCCACGTCCCTCCCAATTTGTATTACTCCTCCTTACGCCTCCGGAAAAAACCTTACGCTTGCGCAATCTCTTCCGTAAAAGCTACGTGAATCGCGGGATTACGCGGCTAGATTGCGCAAGTCTAACGGAAAAGTGGTGCGCTACGCCGGACCGATAATGCGCCGATCTACGTGAATCTGGGCCTGACAGTGTAAGAATAAAATGCAGGGCCTCACTAGAGGGAGAACCCTATATAATAATAATAGTGACGTGAAAAAGTGTAATCTTAGAGAACACTATACTAGATCATTGAATCACCAAAATCCAGTGATAATTCCAGTAATAAGTAAAACTACTAATCAAACTGACAGTAGCTGATAAAGTAAAAAGTAATTTGCATTATAACTAGTTTGATACCTGTTGAAAATGAGCTGTTTTATTCACCTCCGTCACTCCTGAATCGTTATTCTCACTGACTTCCTGGTTTGCGGTGCGCATTCATTCTTGCTGCATCACGGCCTAATGGAAACTACAGTTCCCATTAGGCTTAGCCTCCATGACTGTGAGGGATAAGAGAGCATCTTCACGCAGGGCTGTAGTCATAGGGAGGGGGTGCGCACATTCTGCTTTCCACCATGCAAAACGGCTCAGGTGGTGGTGAAAAGCAAAAAGAGGAGAGACAGGAAATGGCATTTTCGAACCTGGATTACTGTATTTTGGAGGTCAAAAGGAAAAACGAGGTGAGTGATATTTAAATGCTCTAGATTACAGCAATCAATTTATCTAATAAAAAACTAACCTTTAGTGTTCCTTTAATATATAAGCAAGTGCCATGGCTACAGGTCCAATACTGGTAGGAACAAGATGTAACCTAGATGCATATTGTACAGGTTTTTGTATCTAGGCTCCTTTGAGTTTTTAGCCTAAGCTACGCAGAATACCTATGTTAATGGCTTATGCTGATGGTTGCAATTCCATTTACAGAAGTATGTAATGTGATTTACTTTTCATTTACTACAATACTAATTTTTGCTGCATGAAATATAATTTATTGTGCAGAAGTAACCTTGATTGGATGTTCCTTTATCTTCTTGATCAGCTTTGTTTATTTGTAAGGAGGATAATGTTGCCAGCACATATAATTTATAATGTGAAAGCATTTTTTTATGTTTATACAGTATAGTGATAAAGTATAAAGCTAGTATTTATCTGAAACATTGAACAACAGGTTTTATATACCGGTATACTGCATTTGAAATGTCTCATATCAGGGGTCGACGATTTTCTTTTCTCTATAAATCCTTGGGCATAATCTCTTTTTAGTTTTTAAGCACAAGTACACAGTCTAATTGTGTTAGAGACACCAGCTGCTGTTTTGTCTTGTCTGCAAATCAGATTCATTATCTTATCATTCCCTCTTTTCCTGCATACCTGGCAACATATTGTAACTTGTGGCAAACCTGAGAGCAGATTAACATGCAGATGGGGAAGATTTTGTGTTATTGCTGCACAACATACAAGAACATTAGAGGATAACATGCCAGGGGGTAAAAAAAATACTCTTATATCTTTAATTTATCTACAATGCCTCAAACAAAAACATAACCTTGATTGACACAAAAGATAATAGAAAACTCTATGTCATCATTTTTATGATTTTAAAGGTCAGTTTACAGGAAGAAATGATTCTGAGGGCCAGGTATAAATGAGAACATCTTTAATAGCTCCTTCAGAGCACTATATTTATCTTGAATTATCCTTGACTCCGTGTAGTTGTTAATAGTGATGAACAATTCTACCCAGTTTCAATTCGATGAGAGTGCAGTGAAAAGCAGTTAAACCCAAACCTTGCATCAAATCCCATTGAAGCCTATAAGGCCGCGTACACACGATCGGTCCAAACCGATGAAAACGGACTGAAGTCCAGTTTAATTGGTCCAAACCGACCGTGTGTATGGCCTATCAGTCTTTTGTCCTTCAGTCCAAAGTTTTAAAACTTTCTTTAAAATCAGACTGATGGACGCCTGTCCATCGGTCAAAACCGATGGTTAGTACGCAAAAGCATCGGTTCAAAAACCCGCGCATGCTCAGAATCAAGTCGACGCATGCTTGGAAGCATTGAACTTTTTTTCAGCATGTCGTTGTGTTATACGTCACCGCGTTCTGACACGATCGTTTTTTGAACTGATGGTGTGTACGCACATCAGACCATCAGACCATCAGTCTGTGAACCGATGAAAATGAACTTTAGCCCGTTTTCATCGGTTTGGACTGATCGTGTGTACATGGCCTAAGGGAGCAAATCCATCTGTCCATTTTTGGCAAACTGTTTTTCAGAAAGGGCATGGGGAGCTGGAAATGTCCATAGGTGATGATTACCAAAGCAAACATAAAAAAAAACTATTTGGTGGGAACTGTGGCTTCGAGGATGACATGGAAAAAATATGAATCTTTTAAATGACTCCCTTGGGAGATGCCTTTAAGCTATAGGCGGTGTTACAGAAAAGCATGATTTTCATGGGCAGCATCAGTGATGCCATATTCTGGCATCACAAATTTGGGATGTAATTAACTTTTTATACATTTAGCTTAAATACAGCAGCTGTACCACAATCTGATTTATTTTAGCTTGGGGGAAAAAAATACTTTTATGGTAGTTTTTGCTGCAATGTCAGATTTTTTTTATCAAGAAGTAATAGGCCTGAATGGGCTGTTAGAAATATTAGCCACAACATATATAAAAGCTGTAGCAGGGTTTCCCCTCCTGGGGAAAAAAAATATTAAAAGTCAGCAGCCACAAAAACTTTTGCCGCTGACTTTTAATATATGGACACTAACCTGTCCAGGGTGCCTGTTATGTTGGCTGTCAGGTGCCGCTGCCACCATTTTTTATAAGGGAAACCGGCAGTGAAGCATTTTGGCTTCACAGCGAGTTACCTTATGCGCATGTGCAAAGCGCACTGCGCTTTCTAAATGGCTTGGTGGCAGGAGAAGGAGGAGATGGGCTGAACTTCCAAGGGATGTCGCCATGGCATAGTCTCCCAGAAGTAGGGAAGACCGTTCCCCCACCTGAAAGGTGCCAAATGTGGCACCAGAAGGGGGTAGGAAGCAGATAAGTGGAGCTTACAATTTTGAAGGGTAGAAGGGGTCTGACTGGCCAAACTTAGGCGATATACATAAAAACGCACCTCATCCCAAAAATATAAAGGAAAAAACATGGACAATGGTGGGACTATCCCGGTGCTATATCTAACAATATCACAGAAAATATGTTTAATAATTTATTAAAAAGGTATCAAAGTACATAGTACAATGTGAAACCAGATGGTTTGGAAAGAGAACTCATATAGTTAGACATATATTTACAAAATTATTACACAATCCCGTTGGTAATAAGAACAACAAACTATGTAGACAGAGGATCCCAACACAGATGGTACAGCCCAATATATTTCGCCTTTTTGTGTCTTCTTCAGGGGTATAGTCGAGATCAGGGATCAGACAGTTCTGGTAATAATAAAGAGATACATAGTGAAAACAAATAAACAAGAAATATATAAGATACATAAAATACATGAATACACTATCATTCTGCCACTGCATATAGAAAATGCTAACCTGTTATACCAAGATGGAGGAGGGGGAGGGGATGTTAGATGGGGTACTGAATATGGATACACGGTCCTACCAACCAAAGCTAGAGAGCTTGAAGCCGCAGTCACAATGGAAGGGTGATGCGGGGCTTTTGATCAGTCTGTGCCGTGTGTAGAGGTCAAACAACCCAACCATAGGAGGGGGGAGGGGATGAAAAAGGCTAAAAAAAGACAAATTGATATAAAGCCCCATAGTTGTAATATTACAAAATGTTTAAATATGATTCAGGCAAGCATGTGTGTATAAATATAAAACTCCGCTTACAAGGTTCTAACACTGCAGAGGGCAAATGTGAGGATAAACACAGGAGTGCCAAAAGCTGGGACCAGCATCAAACCTGGAAAAACCAATTACAGAGGTTCAGATAGCCAGATGAGAGAGTGAGAAAAAGCTTAATTAAAAATATTAGTCTGAATCTAAGGACCACCCAGTGCAGGAAGCCAAAGCTGCAGAAAGCCAAAACAGGTTTAGTTTCAATAGGGGGAAGAATAGACACAAAAAGGTACTTTGGCTTCCTGCACTGGGCTAATACCTGTGTGATTTAGTAGGAATGTAACCACACTTAGATGAACAAGCCTGTTTAATATGATTCAATGCTGCTTTTTTTGGACCCAGGGTGGTCCTTAGATTCAGACTAATATTTTTAATTAAGCTTTTTCTCACTCTCTCATCTGAACCTCTGTAATTGCTTTTTCTAGGTTTGATGCTGGTCCCAGCTTTTGGCACTCCTGTGTTTATCCTCACATTTGCCCTCTGCAGTGTTAGAACCTTGTAAGTGGAGTTTTATACTTATATCCACATGCTTGCCTGAATTATATTTAAACATTTTGTAATATTACAACTATGGGGCTTTATATCAATTTGTCTTTTTTAGCCCTTTTCCTCCCCCTCCCCCCTCCTATGGTTGGGTTGTTTGGCCTCTACACACGGCACGGACTGATCAAAGGCCCCGCATCACCCTTCCATTGTGACTGCGGCTTCAAGCTTTCTAGTTATGGTTGGTAGGAATGTGAATCCATCTTCAGTACCCCATCTAACATCACCTCCCCCACCTCCGTCTTGGTATAACAGGTTAGCATGTTCTATATGCAGTAGCAGAACGATAGTGTATTCATGTATTTTATGTATCTTATATATTTCTTGTTTATTTGTTTTCACTATGTATCGCTTTATTATTACCAGAACTGTCTGATCCCTGATCTCGACTATACCCCTGAAGAAGCCACAAAACGGCGAAATATATTGGGCTGTACCGTCTGTGTTGGGATCCTCTGTCTACATAGTTTGTTGTTCTTATTACCAACAGGATTGAGTAATAATTTTGTAAATATATGTTTAACCATATGAGTTCTCTTTCCAAACCATCTGGTTTCACATTGTACTATGTACTTTGATACCTTTTTAATAAATTATTAAACATATTTTCTGTGATATTGTTGTTATATATAGCACCGGGATAGTCCCACCATTGTCCATATTTTTTCCAGCTTACAATTTTGGGTGGAACTCCACTTTAAGCTAAATCCCTCAAATTTGTACAAACTGCCCCATGACACAATAGTTTAACAGTAAACTTTGTGAGCTTATTTTTTCACAGTACAATACTGCATTGTTTTAAAATTGTTAAAAATATCAATACAGAGTGCATAAAACACCTAAAAAGCACGTCTCCAAATCCCCAGTATCCCCCCCCCCCCATCTCCTTATCACCAAACATTATGAAAATGTTTAAAATATCCATTTCAGTGTTTAGTACAATTTGGCCGGCACTATGACAGCAGATGACTACTTAAATAGGTAGCACATAGAAAGAGACAAGGCAGATTTTATCCTGCAAAAATGGATATTATCTAAGAAACTATAGCCACAAATATTGGTTATGCTTCAATATTTTAGAGGGAGAAAAGAGGTAGGTTTTATCTTGAAAGAAAGAAACATTATTATCTCAGAAAGAATAGTCAAGTGAGAAAGACAAGGCAGGTATTATTATGTGTAGGTACCCTGCCCTATGCAGTTGTGTGACTAAATGTAAATCTGTAACCAGTCTGAGCTGTTAGTTACCTTTTCTGGGCTCCGTTTGTCATCCTTAAGCCTGCTGAGGTTGATCGGTTCCACTTATTTCTGGGAGGAGGTTACAGAAACAACAGTTCAGGGGAATCAACCTTCTGGGTTATGAATATTTATCTGACCCAGCCAGACCCTGAAGAGCTGTGCCCAGAGGTATGGCTTAGAAAGATGATAAACATTTGGAAGCACCTTTTCAGAACTTTCTTTCTCCTGGGGCTTCTCCCCTGAAGAATTGATGTCTAGTCCTGGTCTCAGCATAAGCCATGTGCTTAGGGCTCTGGAAACTAGGATAGAGCTTATTTTTTGCCCCACCCTACACCAAGGACCAGACTTGAGATCTGAAATATTAGCCCCTTAAGCCCCCTGGGGGTTGACTATCACTGCTCAGGGGTTAGGGGATGCTACATTTGAAATTAAAATTTGAGTGTGTTTTTTTGGGAGACATAGAACAAATATTACATTGAAGTTGGCTTCAAACTCTAAGGGTACAATGCAAGATTTACCCTGCAGCTAAAGTCAAGCTGTGGAGAAATTGTATTTGCCTTTATGTAACAAAACCTACGGCTTTGCTGGTGAGATCGTCAGACAGCATATGGTCTACCTGGAAAGTCAGAAACTCTAGCGTATACTGTGCAGGCTCAAGCAAACGGTCCAGCCTGTACACCCAATAGCCCATGGGGTCCTCACTTCTAAGAGTGTCTCCAACAGCCCTAGACTCAAAGTAGTTTGCAATCATGTGATTCAGATGCAGCATTAGTTCCGAGGCAGTGCCACCACTGCTGCTTTATTTTTCACAAATTAGAGAATCTGAGGTATGTTGGTCATCAAAAGGAGACCCTGCCACCATGAGCAAATGTGGCAAAGAGACTTTTATGCAACAACTCCTCAAAGTGGCATACTACAAACCTGAGCTCCTTCTGGGATTATGGCAATAGATTGGTCCATTTACCCTTGTATTGGGGATCTAATATAGCAGCCACCCAATAGTGGTCCCTCTCTTTAATGACCCAAATCCTATACTCCTTATGCAGGTATTTGAGCATAAAACACCCAATTAACACCCAACATTGTTCTCAACAATCTCACCCAACCCACCTACAAGAACCAGGTGTTTGGGAGAGGTGAAACATCCCCCTTGAAGCATGCCCCATTTTCTTCTCATCACTTCCAGAACATCAATCCTTATATTCCTTCTTGGCTTCCTGCTGTCTCTTGGTTACAGGGCTAGCAGTAGAGGGCAAGTTCCCGTTGGCCCTGGAACAGCAGCTAGTGCACCTATAACACCTGATGCTATGCCTCCAGTGCCATGCCTATTGCACCACACAGTGTGTTCTCCATCTCAGGATAAAAAAAGCGGGATTGTGATTTGGATATTTACTAAAAAACTGCCAAATGCTTGAAGAGTCCTGAATGCTGGGCCATTGACATGAAAAGTGAAAAGAACCCTACCTTCACAAAGCCTATCCTTGTGTTATAATAGCCTAAGTAATCATTGATGTCACATTGCTACTAATGTAATCCAGCTTGTAGGGGTGTCATAGCTTAGATCAGTGGTCATCAACCCAGTCCTCAGGGCCCACTAACAGACCAGGTTTTATGTAATACCTTGGGGAGATGCAGACTAGGATTCTAAAATCACTGAACAGCAAATTATATCACCTGTGATGTATTTCAGTCATCTCGCAAACCCGGCCTTTTAGCGGGCCCTGAGAACAGGGTTGATGATCACTGCCTTAGATGTTTGACAAGAAGCTGATGTTGACTCTACATTTTTCTTAAGCGAGTCATGGCTGGGTATGACCACCTGAAGTGCCCACAAACCGTTCTAGCCTGACAAAGTAGTTCCTGAAAGCCTGAAAGCCCGAGTATGTCATGTTTTCTGATGAACTGCTCCACCACAACATTAACGAAATGTGCTAGGCAAGGAAAGTGTATGAATATTTACAGGCAAAGATCGGCTAGTAGATTGTTTCCATTGTCACACACAACCTTGCCTGACTGAAGATGATATGGTGTTAGTTACCTCTTGGTCCAAGCCTGCATAACTGCCAGACCTACTGGTGAAGGGAAGGGATAGCCTTCTGGGCAAATTTGTTTTGGCTGGGTATTTGCCACTGTGGTTTAGCACAGGCCATACATTTGTGGAAGAGGGCTATCCCTATGAGCTGGAATGGGCGAAGCTACAAAACCACCAATTTCCCAATTGGCATGAAGACACTGGGCATTGGAATGATTTAGACATATTTTTTCAGCATCTGTGAAACAGACATCTGCCTTGAGAATGATGCTACTGGAAATGGCAGGGTGGGTGTAGGAGAATACTGCAGAGGTTCAAGCCTTTGTTTGGCATTCTTCAGTGTGGCCTTATAACCTTCTTCCTCGCTTGAGTAGTGTATACTAAGCCTTTGAAACATATTTTAAGACTTCCCTTCCTGTCAATGGAGGCTGAAGATGTTGTGGCAGAAGCAACCTTAAAATGAATTAATTGCTGTGTGTGACTGAACAGTGAACTGTAATATCACTGGTACTGGTGAGCTGCTCCTCCGGGGGATTTACTGTCTGCTGCTAGAGAGACTTATCCCTTTAGGAACTGACCATTCAGCCATCTAGACTTATTGATGCATGCCAGTTTTACTGTTCTCATGTGCACCAAAGGTACAACTGAGCCTTAAGGCTAGCCGGCTGAGGATTTAGGACTAAAGACCACCCCTTTACAGTTGCTTTACAGAGACCTTTACCTATTGCTTATGGTAAGAGGTGCCACTCAGGAGACATTATACAATATCCTTGACATTTTCCTATAGTGCACTCTAATCTAGTTATAACATTATAATTTACATTGCAGTTAATGCTTATCTGCACTGTTTGTTGCTGACTTTGCTGATTTAGAAGTTGACTTCAGTCTACGGGTACAGAACTGTATTCTAAGATACTTTAGCATAGTGATTATACTGTACATCAGACTGTATCTGAACCTAACTTATGCTCAAAACACCATTTATTTTAATCTATATTAAATTGTGTTTATTTACCACTAAACAGTGCTTGCAGCAGTCTTTATTCAACTGGGTGTGCCAGAGGAGCTGAGGATATTCACAGAGTTAAGGCAAAGAGCAGCAGATCAAATCAACCAAGTGGCTCCTGCAGGGGTAGTTCTACAGTATAACTATTTTTGTTAATATACCAGAATCTCTATATACACAATGTGATATTGCCTTCCCTTCTGAGTGATTGCATGCCTTGGTAGTGAAATGCGACTAAAAGTATATGAAATACTAAGGCTTCTGCAACATTGCTTGTAATATGTGTACTTACTGCTAAGTGCTACACACAATATGCATTCTCCAGTTGTTTAACATTTGTTGCCCTTTAAAGAAATCAGACACAGGGATCAAAGTGCAGCAACATCAGAATGAACTAAACATTTGTTTTATTCACTAGAAAATGTAATTATAAAACAATGGACTTAAGCTTTCCAGACCTGACATCTAATTTGTCTTTCTCCATTCATACAGTATTTGGCATCCAATTTACAAAGCTGTATGTCCATTTAATATAATAAAACCACCTTAATAAGATAGAATGTTTAGAATTTGATCAGTTAATGTGTCAAAACCTTTTCTGACATAGCACTTTGGGTGAATTAAGAGGGGGAAACACTATCATTCTTTGCCTGAGTACATCCATGTACCATAGATCCCACATTGACATGATCAGATTTATACTTTTTTAACTATTTATATAAAATATTGACACAGTCCACATGTGTTTTCTTTATGATGTACATCTTAAGCCAATGAATAGTGTATTTGCAATACAATGTTGAGAAAAAGCTGCAAGCAGGACTTCAAAACTGTACTCCAAAACACTGTTATTAGGTGAGCTACACTACTGCAGACCACATCATTTTATATATGTTTATGAGGGCGTGAATGCCGCAAATCGCTCCTCATTGCAAAAACATAAACAAGCATGTACAAAATGTCCAGTCAGAGATATCAATACAATAGACTGCTGCAGGCACAAACACATTAATGCATGAGACACTTTCACATATGTGCCAAAGCACAGCTCCTATACACCATGGTGTTCTTGGCCAACATAGAACGCCTATACTAATAACAACAGTGCCACAGACATTGCATAAATGGAGAGTGCAAAATCTGGTGCAGCTGTGCACTGTAGTTATTCAACTTCAGCTTTTCCAATTAAGACTTTACAAAAAAAAACATGGAAGCTGATTGGTTTCTCTGCAGGGCTGCACCAGATTTTGTACTCTCCAGTTTTAGTAAATCAAACCCATTGTGTCATGACTGGCAGAAAAAGCCTTTTGACCACTGCGCGTATAGGGTTCCTAAACTCTTGATCCTTTCCACAAGACAGGGGAATAACATTTCTACAGGTGTTATATTATCCTCACAATGGCAGACCCCGAACTGGCTTTGTTTATAAGCTTTTACTTAACCCCCATACAATATGGCAGTGCCACAAAACACTTTTGCAATCAAGAACAGATTGTACAGTATTGACCAAAATTATGTGGACACCTCTCCCGGGTGTTTCCAGTAAGGGGTACTGGAAATGCTACATCATACAAAGACATTTTGGACATTAGTATGCATCCAACTATGTGGTAAAAAGATTAGGAAAGACTCTTTGCTGTTCCAACGTTACTGTACCCCTGTACACAAATATAGCTCTATAAAGATACATTTTGATGAGTTTGTTATGGAGGAACTAGAGTTACATGCACAGAACTCTGAATTTAACACTGCTGAACACCTTTGGCTAAGCTGACCCAGGGTAAAACATGTCAGAAGGGAAGCAGTGTCCAGGGAGAGAAAATATGCACTATACGTCATATCTTGTATACAGTGACAATTATTGAAAGAAAAGGGAGACTTTATTGGATTGTGACCCACTTGTTTTGTTATTGGAGAAGACAGATCCTTGATTGGTCTGGCACCCACAGCTGGTAAAGCAGCCCATATGCTGCCTTGAGCAATACCAATTTGGAAGGACTTTGAACACCTTGGAGATGAATTGGTTTGCAAGCCAACTTTAAAAAAGCTATTTTGACTGAATGAAAATGAAATGAATTTGACTGAATTCCCACAGAAATATATTTAATCTTGCATTTTAACAATCTATACAATTATCACTTCATGTCAAACCAATCTGTTTTATTTATTTATTAAATTATTTCATTTTGGTGATTTTTTATTTTTATTTTTTTTAACAAGTAAAGAGTGTTTCTGAGAAAAAAGGCAGCCAGGTACAAACAATGCAGCACATCGTTTTACAGTAAAATAATGAGGGAAACACAAGTACTGTATAGACCATCCAAGTCATCATGCACAATCTTCCTGGAAAGGACTATACCCAAAAAGATGATAAAGTAGGAGATTGTAAATTGATATCAGTCACAATATCCACTAGGAGAAGCATCTTTAGACAGAATAATTTCCCTGGGTCAATTAAAGATTTAACCGGAACCTTAGGAGTCTATCCAGGCAGACCACATTTTATCAAACTTCTTGGCGCAGTGCCTATTAACCTGTTTTATCTTTATGCATATGCCTATACAATATTTTTTTCTTTGAAAACATGTTATTACTGCAATACAGTGGATTTAGGCAACATGCATAGATAATTAAAAATAAAATAAATACATGTTTCTTTTTTCGTTGTAGTTCATTATTGATTTACGAGAGGGTGCCAAAGATAAAAGTGTTAGACAATACTACTAAAGGCTGCAGTGTTTGCACTTGTAGGAAGAGATCAATCACAACTGACCTACAGCAGATTTCAAATAAAAGGGGACACGTTGCCTTTCAAATGCTATTATGCACCAGCTATTCTTGTTTGTCAACATTATGAAATATTCAACTCTAATAAATATTAAAAAGACACATTCCATTATAACTAAGAATGAGATACTAGAAACCTCTCTACCAATTATTTTTCCAACATAAGAAACATATTTTTTTTTTTTTTTCGGTATTTGTAGCTGGTGGAGTTTATCTATTGCTTTAAGCTTTATATATAACATTTTAACATTCTTGTCAACCTATGTATCAGTGGAACTTACCATCTAACATTCCATAGCTTGTCATTGAGGAATACATAAGAACCTTATGTTTTATTCTCAAACAACCTTGGTTAATTAATCAGTTTGCACAAATACATGATGAACATAAAATAATCCATAGAATGTCCAAGAAGGGTATGAATCAATGGCCACAGTGATACATCTGTTAACAAACTTTGTTGCATTATTCTGTTGATAATTGCTCAATACAGTATTTCATGTTATTGAATTTGCCAGCCAGAGAGTGGGAACAGCTGCATGGAAATTTCCCAGAATTTCAAGCTTTAGTTACTACTATGCATTTCTACAAAGTGCAACTGTAGGGAAGTTTTCTAGCAGTTTAATGCCAAAAACAATGTTTAAATCAAGAAGGGACCCACCTAGCACTGGATGGAAGATTAAATAGTTATTATCTACTGTATTTCCATTCTTTAATACCCACTACCAACAGCTACTGTATGTGTTTTTTTTTTAAAGCAGGGGTCTCCAAACCTAACCAATGGACCAGTTTACTATCCTCTAGACTTCAGAGGGACTGGACTCTGGTCAGTGGCAGTAGAAATTGTCTTGGTATTAATGAGAGTAAACAGTGTCCCGTCTTTGGTATTTGGAGGAAGAAAGGTGCCCCATTGTTGATGTCAGTGGCAGGAATTATGCCCAATCGTTAATGTCAGTAGCTGAAGTTATGCCTCATTGTTGATGTCAATGGCAGGATTAATGCCCCATTTTCAGTGTAGCGTTTCATATCAGTGGGAGGAATAGTGTCCCAAGGGCCAGATAAAGGCAAGCAAAGGGCTGCATCTGGCTCCCAGGCCATGGTTGCTAGACTAATCGATCCATAACTGCTGCTCCTCTCTGCCATTCCTTTCACTGGCTTCCACTACCTCACAGTATAAAATTCAAAATGCTAACCACAACATACAGGGCCATCCACAATATTGCTCCCAACTGCATCACCAACCTCATCTGCAGATATCGCCTAAATTGTCCTCTCTGCTCCTCCCAAGAGCTCCTGCTCTCTAGCTCTCTTGTTACCTTCTTACATGCTTGCCTCCAGAGCCTCTCCCATCCTCTGGAATGCTGTGCCCCAATATGTCCGGTCATCCCCTACCCTGTCCGCCTTTAGGCAATCCCTGAAAGCTACCGTACCTCCACCTAACAACTGTACCTGAGCCACATCCATCAAACAACCCCCGCAGCTATTACCCTTTGTACCACATCCCCTCCCTTAGATTGTAAGCTCAACGAGCAGGGCCCTCCTGTACCTTCTGTATTGAACTGTATTTTAATTGTACTGAACCCCCTCTACATTGTAAAGCGCTGCACAAACTGTTGCCACTATATAAATACTGTATAATAATAATAATACTATTATTAATTACATTGTTCCCTAAGGATTTCAGTACCACTCATCTCTATGTAATGGACAATAGGAGAGGAACAAGGTTCTGTAATCCTGTCTTGTTTCCTTTGTCCTGATTTATAACAACAAGAATGTGTTGTCATCCTGACACTTGTAGAGGTTTCAATAAAGGTAAAAAAATAAATAAAAATATATTGAAACGTGAAAACGAATGCAGTTGTGACATATGAGGATGAATAAACTGCTACATTTTTGATTTTGGGTTTAGATGTGCTTTATGCATTATGCTCCCCCATACTGAAGGGCATATAAATCGATATTATTATTGCAAAGGGCATACATATTCTCTTGCTATACTAGACTGCATTTCTGGTGTGCTGAGTTGGCATCTTTCTGGGAGGAAGGGTTGCAGCAGGCGTGTAGTAGGTCTGCAAGTGACGGACAGATGAAATAAACTGCTACTTAATCGGATTTTGCTTTTTTTTTTTTTGCATGTTTCAACATTTGGATTATATTGTGCTAATATACAATCTAAGATTGTAAAACTGTATCTTCCTGGAACATAACAAGAGCATTTGGTACATTTAAAACTGTGTGCATAAATAGATGTTAGCACAGAAATAATTTGCCATCTCTCCTTTCCCCACTCAAGGTTTAAGTGTAATCTTCCAATGCTTACTTGCAGTTGACAATGGTTCTCCAATGAGGCATATAACACAGTGAACAAGCACAACAAAACATTTGACGCAGTAAGTATGCTCTGTAATAAAAACATTGATTTCAAAGTGCTTCACACAACATCCAGCATCAACTGTAGAAGCTATTTTGCCTTTTTAATATCACTAGACTGTGCAGACTCGTGCATCTCTCTAGAAAGAATCCAGCAGCCCACTGAGAATAAATATCAGAAAATGTACCACTTGTCTTTAAAAAGAAAGCTTATGTTATATAATATACCCTATAAAAATGTGATTTCATTTCAACATGGTTTGTGTGTTTACTGGCATCCTAAAATTGAATTTCTAAGGGACTAACAGACTGCCATGCTCTGAAAGCCAGGTAAGTAAAGCACTGAGCACTGACATCAATGACTGCAATATAAAAGGCTTTTTCCCAAAAGTCTATTCTCCTGAATAAGAGCAGTTAACTGTTCTGCTGAGATTCTTGCGTCACTGTGGCAATTAATTCATTTCATTAGCATAGAAAATTTAAATCAATTCCTGGCAGTATAGGCCACAGATGGGACAACAGGACATACGTATGTAGAATTCTCATTACATTTTTTTTTGCAAAAAAACAAAATAGCCACGGAAGTATTTGGTTAATTTAAGTGTATTTTTTTAATACAGTGATCCAAATAGAGTTATAAACTGTTTAATAACAAATCCAGATAATTTATTAGGGTAATAACTTTGCTTAGATTAATATGGAGGCTGTCTTTGCTAACCCCGTTCTGAAATGGCTAGTTGCCTGGCTAATATGGTGAGCAACTGGTTTCAATACTATCAAGTCACTCACCTGGAACAAGTAAAAAAGAGAAGCCAGCAATAGCAGCACCCGTGTTTCTCTCACTGTAAAGCATTGTTCAGTAAAATCTGTTTATGGCGTAGGTCAGGGGTCTCCAAGCTTTTGAGTACAAGGGCCACATTGTGCATTTTACAAATATCAACAAGCTAAAAAAATGTGTTTTATATATGTTCTCCCCTACATCCAGAAATGCTTACAAGAGTACCCCTTTAGATACAGAAATTCCCATCAGAATCCTCCCTTAGAACCAGGAGTGCCCAGCATAGTTCCCCCTAAGCTCAAAAAGAGCCCATCAGAGCCCCCCCCCCTAGGTCCAGGAGAGCACCTACCCCCCCCCCCCCCACACACACACACACACTAGGGTTGCCACCTCATCCCTTTAAACCTGAACACATATTAATTAGACAGGTTCTGTGGCTGATTAAGGTGGTAATCAAACACCCCTGGTGCCTTATCTGCATTGAAGTAGCCTCATTCAAAGGTGTTCGGGTTTAAAGGGATGAGGTGGCAACCCTAACAGACACATAGATCTAGGAAATTTTCTCAGTGTCCCCCAGTACATTCAATTGTGCCCATCAGCGCCCCCCCCCTTACACCCAGGAGTACCCATCAGCGACCCCCTTACACCCAGGAGTACCCATCAGAGGGAATGGGGGGGCATGGCTGGCAGTGCATTCACTAGTCTCCACATTATGAAACACAGGCCACTGTCAGCCAGCCAGCTAGGGTTTTTTCATGAACAGTTGATAAACTGGTTGGTAAAATCTTGTAGCTGGCCAGATACAGCCCACAGACCATAGTCTGGAGACCCATGGAGTAATTTCTAATCACTTTAGGGCATAATTCTGATTGGTGTTTCTTTTAGGCCCCCCACACACGAGCAAATAGATTTGTTCAAATCGGTCGGACCGACCGATTTGAACAAATCTGTCTGCTGGCCATTTTGGTTTGAACGCTGTACACACGATCAAACCAAAATTCCCGCCAGCAGACAGCGCGGTGACGTGGCGGTGACGTGGCGGTGACGTTGACGCCGCCATGTCACCACACCAGGAAGTAAATTACTTCCGCGCATGCGTCAAATCCATTCGACGCGTGTGCGAGAGGATATGTCTGCTGGTTAGCGTACTAACCAGCAGACATATCGGGCGGACGGATTCCCAGCCGACAGATTTTAAAGCATGCTTTAAAATCTGTCGGCTGGCCAAATCCGTCGGCTCGCCTGTACACACGATCATATCTGTCTGCTGGGACGGTCGGGCAGACCGTTTCCAGCAGATAGATTTGATCGTGTGTACGCGGCCTAACAGGGTGAAAACAAATATCCTATTGGTTTCAGTAAGCAGAAGAATTTAGTGACTTAGCACACTCTTGCATTGCAGTCAAATCAGGGTTGGTTTACTAAATAAACTGTCCACTTTGCAATTGAATTTTTGTTTAGATTTGAGAATATGGTGAAAATGGTGAAATTGCAAAGAATACCCAATCACTATAAAGAAAGTAAAAAAAGTATTTTTGCTTGCATATGATTGGATGGTGAAAGTCAACAGAGCTTCATCTCATTATTAAGCTAAATGAAAATTCCCATGAAAAGTGAACAGCTAATATGCCTATATTAAATCAACTTCTCTGGATTCAGTTCCCACAAGGGAATATTTACTTGAATTGTATCTGTGCTCCCTCTGCTTGCATCAGTACTTTTGGCCTCATGCAATAAACAGTTCTAATAGAAGCAAAACTGTATCTGAGCACCACAAACTGAAAATGCTATTTGATTCATTTTTAATATTAAAAGCAAACCCATCCATAATAAAATAGTTAATGTTGATTAAGAGAGTTTAGTTCCACCTTAAGTACAGTAACCAATAGCACCTATTCAAGATCAACAGCAGGACTCAGAAGTGTGAATTCTTCTTGACTGCTGTGGGTTACTGTACTTTGCAATATCAGGCTTTAAGTGCAGTAACCCATAGCAATATGTCAAAACACCTGTGTTCTAGACCAGTTCTCAACCTCAGTGCTCAAGTAAACCCAACAGGCCATGTTTTGGGAATTTCTCAAACATGTCCGACAGGCCGTTTGCAGCGGACATGTCTCATCTGATTTTGGTCCGATGGCATGTACACACCATCGGACGAAAATTCCCTCTGGCTGAGGACGCGGTGACGTGGCGGTGATGTTGAAGCCGCCACGTCACCACTCCAGGAAGTAAAATACTTCCACGCATGCATCGAATCCATTCGACGCATGCGTGGACAGTTATGTCTGCTGGTGAGTGTACTTTGTCCGCTGGGAAAACATGTCCGATAGCCCGTACACAAAATCGGAGATGTCTGCTGAAACGGTCTGTCGGACCAGTTTCAGCAGATAAATTTGATCGTGTGTACGTGGCCTTAGATAAAATAGCTGTCCAGAGAACTGAGTTTAAGTAACTGTGCAAGAAAAAGGAAAGCCCGCAGACATGGCTTGTTGGGGGTACTTGAGGACTGAGGTTGAGAACCACTGTTCTAGACTATACAGGAGGTGATGTCACCTTATTTTTGGCAAGATTTTAGGACATGCTGACTTCATGATTTCTTGTAACAAGACATGCAAAAACAGCGAGGAGCATTACTCTTGCCTAGGCACTGCTGTTACAAGTTGGAGGTAAAGTAAACGTGTTATCTATTTTCTCCAAGGACATTGTTTTTTTTCTTTATTATTTCTATAAAGCTTTTTGGCATGGATTGCGTTAAAAATATATGCAGATCTTGCTTTTTTGGTTCTAAGTACGCTTTAGGAATTTTAATAAGATATAAAAGAAATATGAATAAGGCCATTTGTGTTTCTCCTTCACCAAGTGTTAACTGATGTGCCAACATGTAACACAAGCATTAGCTACATCGTATAACATATATTTGTCCACTGGAACATATCTAGTAATTTACAGAAAGTTTTAGCATTATCAACTTAAAGTTTCTAAATGTTTATAGGTAGTGCAGGGGTAACTAAAAGCCTGGCAGACTCATTGTACAGATGTGCCCTGTGAATCTACAAGTACAGCTGACCAATGAAAAACTAGCTTAATTAAAACAGAGGTCCACCGGAAACTGTAGCTGCTAACTTAAAAAAAAATAGACACTTACCTGTCCAGTGCGCCCGTGATGTCAGCAGCCGAAGCCAAGCAATCGCTTGTCTCTCGGCTGCCCCGCCGCCATCCTCGATGAGGAAATTAGGAAGTGAAGCATTGCATCTTCACTGCCCGGTTCCCTACTGCACATGTGCGAGCCACGTGGCACGCCGTTACTGGTCCTCGCTGTCTCCAGTGTGTTTCCCAGAAGACAGCGTGGGGTGACGTAAAGGGGCATGACTTCCGCGGGAGTCTATTCCCAGAAGTGGGTGCAAATACCTGTACCCTGAAAGGTGACAAATGTGTGGAACACAAGGGATTTTGATATACATGAAGATATTCACTGCAAAAGGTATCTACATTGTGGATAAATACAGCTGCCCCAATTTGTATTATCTACTAAGAAGAACTCTGGTCTAAGTTTAAAATAGTAATGTTTAAAACTGAACATTAAAGCTAATATGCAGTTTTGGATTTAGGATGTGGTTGTCCATGGAAGTCTAGTGGTTTGGCTGCAAAAGGCTGGTTAAAGATCCACGGGACAGCTCAGGGTGTCCACCAGAACAGAAAAGAGGGAGGTGGGAGAGCGTTTTAAGTTTAGTAAGGGACTCAAATATAATTATTACCTAAAAACAGTTTATCTATAGGATAAAAGAGAAAATAACTTAAATCTGCTGAGGTTGCGATAACCTTGTAGGCCGCGTACACACGATCAAATCTGTCTGCTGGAAACGGTCTGCTAGACCGTCCCAGCAGACAGATTCGATCGTGTGTACGGGCGAGCCGATGGATTTGGCCACCCGACAGATTTCAAAGCATGCTTTGAAATCTATCGGGTGGGAACCCGTCCGCCCGACATGTCTGCTGGTTAGTACACTTACCAGCAGACATGTCGTCTCGCACCGGCGCCGAATGGATTCGGCGCATGCGCGGAAGTGTTTTACTTCCTGGTGCGGTGACGTGGCGGCGTCAACGTCACCGCCACGTCACCGACACGTCAGCGCGCCGTCTGCTGGCGGGGATTTTGGTTTGCTCGTGTGTACATGCGAGCAAACCAAAATCCAAACAGACAGATTTGTTCAAATCGGTCGGACAGACCGTTTTAAACAAATCTATTGCCTCGTGTGTACGAGGCCATAGAGTAGAAACAAACAACCTTCCGTAGGGGCAGGTGGAGAATACTTTGCCCCCATGTAGGATTAAATAGGTCACTCAGGATGCCACAGGGACATAGTCCAGGATCCCCTGTAGGTTACCAAAGCGGGTGCTGAACTAGGTGAATTGGAAGTCTAAAAAAGCCCATTGATGATCTGAGAGGCAGAGGCACCATGACAATGTGCGCCTCTACTGCTTGGATCTCCCCTGACCTTTTTAGACCTCTTGTAGCTCACCTAATATGTAGACATGTGCATTCGTTTTCGTTAGAATGCATTTTCGTCCGAAAATCTGTTTTTTTTCGTTATCGTTTTAACAAACGATAACGAAAGCGCAAGCAACAAAAACCGAAAGATCCGACATTAAAAAATGCTTTATTTTCGTTTTCGTTGCGGTAAAAATTTGATATAGAGAGATTCGACATTATAGGGAAAAGATTCGACATCATAGAGAAAAGATTCGACATTATAGAGAAAAGATTCGACACTATAGAAATAATAGATTAGACATTACAGAGAATAGATTTTGATTTATGAGAAAATAGATTCGACATTATAGAGAATATATTCGACATTATTACTAGTCATACAACATTAGAATTCTTGTAGGCGGAATATTCGAACGGAAATGTACGATTCGACGTAAAGATTTGACGTTCCGTCGAATATTCTTTTGACCATTCGACAGAAACCAAGTATTATTGGATTTTCGGACGAAAGCTATTCCCCAATGAAAAACTAAATAAATCAAAACGATTTTCGGGAGTAACTAAATAAATTTATTTTCCAAACGAAAATGAAAAAACGAAACGAAATATTCCAGTCTGCACATGTCTACTAATATGCAGTTTTGCCGCTCTCCCAAACTCAGGTTTACAGGGTTGATTACCATCACATAAGAAATGGAACCTATTGTATTGCTCTGAAAGTAACCTGTTGGTGTTGGAATTACAGTAGAGGATGTCCTGTATTGATTTTGGATTTATTGATTTTTTTGGTGCTTTATTGTGAGATAGGTAACCATTGGAACTTAAAATATTATGCAATATTATTTAAGTATTATCTCACTGGTGTATATTAATTCATATTCATTTATGTTAAGATGAAAACACAACAGGGGATAATTTTATATATATATATATATATAAGCGCTGTATAATTTTTACAAAGGTTATTTATTGAGGCTTTATGGTATTCTATACAACACTTTTGAGGGCAGGGGATTTACTTGAACTGGAGCACAAAGAACCAGGTGCAGCTGTGCATAGTAACCAGTCAGCTTCTGCCCTGGTTCACACTGGGCTGCGGGAGTGAAATTGTGCGAGTTCAGCTGAACTCGCACGATTTCACTCCCGCTGGCAGTCCCGATTTCGGCTGCGATTTAAGAGACATCTGTACAGGTTTCTGCACAGATGTCAATGTAAATCACGTCCTGAAATCGCAAAAAGTAGTACAGGAACTACTTTTTGAAATCAGTGCAGCGCCGCAGATGCGGCGTCACACCGATTAGGACAGTGTCATTTCCGGCAATTGCCGGCAAAAGCCGCCGATTTGAGATGCGAATTTACATGTGAAATCGCATCTCAAATCAAACTAAATTGTACCCAGTGTGAACCTGGGCTTTAACTTCAGTTTCCACTTGAGCTTCAATTTAGCTTTAACAATAATATTCAGAAACTGATTTCTGTACAGAGCTGCAATACATTTTTTGTGCTCCAGTATTAGTAAATCTACTCAATAGGGTTTATTTTAAAGTCATAATAAAGGTAAACATTTAAAAAAATAAAAAATAAACATGTCATACTTACCTGCTCTGTGCAGTGGTATTGCACAGAGCAGCCCCGATCCTCCTCTTATCGGGTCCCCCGCTGGCACTTTTCACCCCTCCTGGCCCCTAGCTCCCGTTCAGTGTCCCCAGAGATAGCAGTTTCCAATGGGGCACCCAAGCAGGTTCACTCCTGAGGCACTTCTCTGTGTGTCCATTCAGACGTGGAGCCACAGCTCAGGCCCGTCCCCTCTCTCTCCTCATTGGCTGTCAGGCCATTGGCTCCTGATGCTGTCTCAACCAATGAGAAGGGCTGAGAACATCTGCCCCCCAAAAGCAGATGCTCTCGAACACATCGCTGGATCCTGAGGGATCTCGGGTAAGTATAAAGGGGGCTGGGGGGACTGCTGCACACAGAAGTTTTTTTTTACCTTCATGCATAGAATGCATGAAAGTAAAAAAAAAAATCAGCCTTTAAGATCAATTTAAGTGGAAATATAGTGTAGAATAATATTAATATAACAACTATGCGGTGGGGGTTATTTACTAAAGCCAAATCCACTTTGCACTACAAGTGAAAACTACAAGTGCAAAGTGCACTTGAAATTGCACAGAAAGTGCACTTGGAAGTGCAGTCGCTGTAGATCCGAGGGGGGACATGCAAGGATAATAAAAAAACAGCATTTTAGCTTGCACAATTGGATGATAAAATCAGCAGAACTTCCCCTTATTTCAGATCTACCCCTCAGAATTACAGCGAATGCACTTTCAAGTGCACTTTCAGTGCAATTTCAAGTGCACTTTTCACTTGTAGTTTGCACTTGTAGTGCAAAGTGGATTTGTCTTTCCGAATTCTAAATAACCCCCAATGTGTTGGCTGCCTATTCATTCACAACTATGACATGCTTTTTCAATATTAATTTTTTAAAACACTATTATGACTTTAAGAAACCTGAAAACATTTGTAGTGGATTGTTTCTTGCTTTAATGATAGGATCTTTAAATAATGCTTTATTTGCCCTAGACAAAATAAATTTCAAGAAGCATTAGCATAAATGTTATTATCAGCACCCCCAAAATTTCCACTCGCCTGCTCGCATTAGACGAGTGGAAATAAGCTGAGGTGAGTGTGGAGCTGCATCAGAGAGGGGGAGAGGGCGCCACTGGCAGGCAGGGTTGAATGGGAGCCTATTCTCCTCCCAGCCCCCTGTCATTCTCTTAGCAGGGCCTAGAATACAGCGAGTGTTGGCAAAGAACCAGATGAGGTGGGGATGGGAGTTGGGCGGGAGCTACCAAAGTTTACTTTTTCTATTAACAAGCTGGTGATTGGTTGCTCAGACTGCCTAGCAACCAATCATTAGCCTGTTAATAGAAAAAGTAAACTTTGGCAGCTCCCGCTACCCTGTCCAGTGGTGTGCTCTGCAGTAAGTCTCTCTGCACCCTAACTCAGTGAAAGTGTCATTTTTTGGTTTTAATATTTTTAATGCCATATTTAATATATCAATAATATATTTACTTAACAAGGCAGTAATGATATGTACAGTACCTATAGTAGCAAATCATATTTATCCTTATTTTATTTATCACAGTCAAATCAATAAAACAGATCGCTGTTGTTAATATTTATTTTTGTAACTTAACCCCCCTGCCGGTATCCCCAAGCGCGACTCGGGATGGATTTTTCATGTAAATATCGATATCCCCGAGTCGCGCTCGGGGTGAATGCAGAGCCTGCAGCGCGCGCTGGCTTACCTGTTTATCCAGGCGGGGTACTGTACTTACCTTGTCCCTGGATCCAGCGATGCCTCCCCGCTGTGTGAGCGAGTGGCGTCCTCCATTCGACTCACACAGTGCCCGCGCGCCGCCGATCTCCGTTCCCTGCGACGTAACGGCGCACGGGGGTGGAGACCGGCGGCAAATTCAAAAAAGTAAACAAACACATTACATACAGAATACTGTAATCTTATAGATTACAGTACTGTATGTAAAAAGTACACACCCCCCTGTCCCTAGTGGTCTGCCCAGTGCCCTGCATGTTCTTTTACATAATAAAAACATTTTTTTTGTGCCTGCAAACTGTAGATTGCCCATAGCAACCAAAAGTGTCCCTTTATGTCAAAAGTGATTTTAGAGCAGCTAGAAAACAGCGATAATAAATGATAATCACTTGCAGAATTGAGCGATAGCGATTTGTGGGGAAATTCGTCATAAAAAAATAAAAGTAATGACAGCGACAATTCTGCAACTGAGCAAATTTCAGTGATTTTGATTTGATTACATTAGTGAATAATTTTTATTATAATTACATTATTATTTGTTATAATTATTTATAGTTATTTATTATATTATAATTTTATGATTTTGTGTTTCAAACTTTATCATACCCGAGATGTCTACTAGACTCTGGTTTGGACAAATTTAAGTGAGTTATTCCTAAAAATTGCAGGCCTACAGTATAAAACGCAGAATTTCCATGCAAAATAATTGTACCGCTTTTGGTACGTAATTCCAGACAGAATCATACCGCCAGGGAGGTTAAAGCGGACCTTCAGTCATTTTTCATCTTTCCATCTCCTAAATCTTCTGCCCTTGTTGTTTTAACTTTGGATAGTAAAACATTTTTTTTTTTCTGCCAGTAAATATCTTATACAGCCCACTTCCTCTTTCTTGTCTGTTAATTTGCCTAGGCTTATGACATCATGAACAGCTTTCTCTCACTCTTGTGAGAATTTGCCAGCTAGGGAGAGGGAGGGCAGGACAGTGAAGGAGGGATGAGTCACAATAGAGCCAAGGAGAGCTGCAGAGCTGTAGGGGGCTGCATGAGGGTGGATGTGTGTGTCTGTATATATGTGTATGTGTATGTGTGCCTCTATGTTTCTGTGTAAATCCAGGAAGAGAACAGGAAGCAGCTCCATCTGCCCACACTAAAATGGGTGCAGCCAGACTTAGGCTGTGTACAGACGAGGAGACACGTCTGCTGAACATGTCCGACGGACCGTTTCCAGCTGACATGTCTCCTCGGATATTTGGTCTGATGGCGTGTACACACCATCGGACTAAAATCCCCTCGGACGGATAACACGGTGACGTGGTGGTGACATTGACGCCGCCACGTCACCAATCCAGGAAGTAAAATACTTCCACGCATGCGTCGACTCCATTCGACGCATGCAGGAGATTTATGTCCGCTGGTTAGGCGTACTAACCAGCGGACATGTCCGACGGACAGGTTTCCAACGGACAAATTTCAAAGCATGCTTTGAAATTTGTCCGCTGGAAAAACCTTTCCGCTAGGTCATACACACGATCGGATATGTCCGCTGAAACTGGTCGGCGGATCAGTTTCAGCAGACATGTTCGATCGTGTGTAAGCGGCCTTTCTGCAGCATATTTGGCAAGTACAGAATCACAGTATATATAAAATAATATGCAAAGTGGTTGGAGGGAAGCTTCAGAATGGCAAACTTTTTTTATTACAAATTTTATTACAAATTATGTGAGCAGAGTGTAGTTCCTCTTTTATTATGCATAAAGCTTTCAACAGTGTAATTTCATGAGAAAATTTAAGAGGGTGTGTTTGGGGGTGGGGCAGGGCTTGGTAGGGGCTAGAGTAGGGGATAGATGGGGCAACTAGTGACGAGTTAAGCCCTGTACACACGATCGGTTTGTCCGATGAAAACAGACCGATGGACCATTTTCATCGGACAAAACGATCGTGTGTGTGCCCCATCGGTTTGTTTTCCCTCGGTGAAAAAAAAAATAGAACATGTTTTAAATTTTTCCTATGGATAAAAAAAACGATAGAAAAAAATGATCGTCTGTGTGGAAGTCCATCGGTCAAAAATCCACACATGCTCAGAATCAAGTCGACGCATGCTCGGAAGCATTGAACATTTTTCTCAGCACGTCGTAGTGTTTTACGTCACCACGTTTGGACATGGTCGGATTTTTGACCGATGGTGCGTCGGCAAGACTGATGAAAGTCAGCTTCATCAGATATCTGATGAAAAAATCAATCGGATTAGATTCCATCAGATATCCGATCGTGTGTACAGGGCTTAACTCTTAAGTACTGGCTAGTAGCTCATGACTTGACATTTTGAGCCCTGTGTATATACTTGCAGAAAATGAATGCAGTCAACCACATCTAAGGATCATATCTCAGAGGCAATATATTAAATCTTTGCTCTTTGGTTCTTGGATATACATATATATATATATATAGATCTATATATATATATCTATATATATAGATATATATATATATATATATAGATCTATATATATATATATATATATATATAGATCTATATATATATATTATCTTAGCTGTGCACTTATGGCAGCTCTTGGAGTTCAGCTATAATTTAATCAATTATGTCAAAAGTTCTTAAAATAACTGTATCTTTATTTCTTACCATTAAAATGCTCACTAAAGCAATTAGATCAAGGGCCTGTACCTACTGAGCTTGTTTTGATGGTATCAGTTTGACATCACTTTGAAATGCTCCTGAGATCATTCAGCATACCTCAAGCAGGTTTTGCATTCCTATAGTCTGGTATGGGAATGCAAAACCTGTTTAAAAGGAACAAATGTCCATTAACTTCAAATTGTTTTTTATTTTGTTTATATTAAAGTGTACAAAGTGTTAAAATTTGTATTTTACCTTCAAATCTTAAATGTGTGGTAAATATTTTAGATTTAATGTGCTAATAATTATTTACCAAAATCTTATAAAAAAAAAGACGTAGATTATTCTAAATATATATAGTTTTTACAACGTTGTATATCAAAGCAATATATGTGAAAATATTAAATTATATTTTTTAAATTTAGGTTTTTAGGTCATGATATAACCATTGCATATAGTAATGTTATGGCCCTCAGTCGGAGTGGTAGAGAAATTACCTTTTTTACTTTTTAAGTCTAAAAAATAAACCTATACACAATATAGAGCACAACCCTTTTACCAGAAAAGAAGGACCTTTGAATACATGAAAGTGCCCTGTGGCAATATAAATGTGCAATGGTAATTTTTTATTAGAATTCATTCTGCTTATAGTTTTTAGCAGCAATATAACATATCTACAAGATTTACTACTGTATATAAACAAAGGTATGCTATTGACTCTGATAAAAAAAAACAAAAACATACTATTGAAACTTTATTGTGTACACATGACAATCTTCAGGCAACTTCGACCACTTTCAGTTTTTTGATGCAAAAGCAGATCAATTCAGTCTATGGCCAAATGTTTCCATTGAAACTATAGAATAGAATAGAATAGAATGACCAAAACTCTTGGTAGCAGGATGCCTTGATTATTATTATTAGTGATTGAGAGTGCTTGAAAAAGTCAATAAATCAAACCAGAAAACAGGGTTAAATCGGTACAAAAATATATCTAGTCTACTCTATGACTGCTGATATAACGTGTGAAGCTTTTGTTTCATAAGTATGTCCAGTCTTAAAGATCGGTTAACATTTCAATGTGGTGCAAAGCAATACCACTAGCTCCAGTTCAGTATATTGCAGCACAGCAGATTATACGTAAAATTGTCTGGATCTCGGGCTTATCTTTTGTTTGTTTGAGAACAAGCTTTCCTTTTGGAAAGAAGTACACCGTATTATCTCCCTTATCACCACTTTTTCCTTGGAGTTTACGGCAGCACAATACCTACTTCATCATACCGCCTTACCTCATTCTACTTACAAAAACACTATATTAATACATTTAATAAATGCATTATCCCTACCCAGGACACATCTCCTCCCTTGTCATGGTTCCAACGGATTGACAGAATAGCTGAAATGGAAGACCTAATTCTTGACTCCCCACAAGTTTTACGAAAAATGGGCTTGCTGGACACTCTTTACTAAAACTGATGAATTTAACATGTCTCTTTTCCTGATACTTGATGATCAGTTTTCATTTCTAATTTAATATTGTTATGATCAGATTTCCAATTTTTATTCTCCTGTTTTGTTGCCCATTGAAAACTCTGTATAAGTTAACATTTAAATCTAAAATATGTTTGGGATTCTTGTTTTCTCTGATATTACAATTCTACTACTATGATACTTTATTTTATCATTTAATTATATGTTTTTGTTTGAAATACCAATAAAATCTTTTGAGAACAAGCTTTCCCTCCAAAATCTGAACTCTACTCAAAGCTCTGCTACACCACAAGCATCTTTCCACACACAGGTTGTCAGATGCAATGTTCTAAGTTCCAGTTTAGGAAATAATGTTCCCCTTTATAAATAATTTGCTATGGTCAAGAATACCGTATATACTATAGTACAAGCCGAGTTTTCCAGCACATTTTTTTGTGCTGAAAATGCCCCCCTCAGCTTATACTCGAGTCACCGTTTTGTGCCTGATCTCCAGGAATTTGGGGACCTGGTACCGGCCGGCCGTAGGTCTTCTGGACCCCAAACTTGGCACACATGTAGCTCCTTTACAAGTGTGCAAAGTTTGTTGTCCGGGGGACCTATGTCTGAGGAGCATTGATTTTTCAAAGCGGCCACCCCTTCCATAGACTCCTATGTTAAACGGTAATTTCTCCGGTGACGTTGGCACACGTGTAGCCCCATTTCTCCTCTACAAATGTGCACAGTTTATTGTCTGGGGGACCTACGGCTGGGGAGCACCAATTTTTTTCAAAGCCAGGTACCCCTTCCATAGACTCCCATGTTAAACGTCAGTCTAGTCATGGACACAGTGAGGCATGGGCATAGTGAGGCATGGGCACAGTGAGGCAGGGGCACAGTGAGGCAGGGGCACAGTGAGGCAGGGGCACAGTGAGGCATGGGCACAGTGAGCCATGCACATGGACACAGTGAGGCAAAGTGAAGCATGCAGATGGACACCCTAGGCTAATACTAAAATCAATACGTTTTACCATTTTTTTGTAGTAAGATTAGGTGCCTCGGCTTATATTCGTGTCGGCTTATACTCGAGTATATACAGTATTATTCTTTTTTGTGAGTGTTACGAAGAGTTGATACTGAGAACAACCAGCTATGAATACATGAAGTATAAAGCCATGTCAGGTTTAAATTGAATCTCTAGGCAAAACCTTTTAGTTTGGGATAGTGTGTAGAAGGATTACGTTTTTCTTGCATGTTTTTATTGCAGTCTGTGTCTCCATTGGGGAGATTCATTATTCTGTTTGTCCTGAGAGACTATTGTCATCGAAACAGAAAGTTAGAAGAAATTCAAAATGTTAAAGTTGTACCAAAAACAAAAGGTAAAAGGAAAATCTTTCAATGGGAACACCTGTTGCAGGGGCAACTGTCTAAGATGGGAATTCCACTAATTTCCTTTAATGTTCTTGTGTATCTTTTAAACAGGAAGTGAGAAGAACATTTTTAATGGCATAGCAAAGTGGCGACAATTAATGGGCACAGTGGCTGCGTTTGGCATGGCACAGTGGTAACAATGGCATAGCAAAATGGCGACAATTAATGGGCACAATGGCTGCGTTTAGCATGGCACAGTGGCGACAATGGCATGGCACAGTGGCGACAATGGCATGGCACAGTGGCTGCGTTTGGCGTGGCAACAATTGATGGGCACAGTGGCGACAATGGCATGGCACAGTGGCGACAATAAATGGGCACAGTGGTGACAATGGCATGGCACAGTGGCTGCATTTGGCATGGCACAGTGGCGACAATTGATGGCACAGTGGCTGTGTTTGGCATGGCACAGTGGCAACAATTGATGGGCACAGTGGCGACAATGGCATAGCACAGTGGCGACAATTGATGGCACAGTGGCTGCATTTGGCATGGCACAGTGGCGACAATTTATGGCACAGTGGCTGCGTTTGATGGCATGGCACAGTGGCGACAATTGATGGGCACAGTGGCTGCGTTTGATGGCATGGCACAGTGGCTGCGTTTGATAGCATGGCACAGTGGTGACAATTTTATGGCACAGTGGCGACAATTTTATGGCACAGTGGCAACAATTTTATGGCACAGTAACCACGTTTGATGGGCACAGTAGCAGCAATTGATGGGTACAGTGAGGCTGCAATTGATGTTTTTTTTTCAATTGTTTGTGCCCCCCAAAAAATTTGAGCACCAGCCACCACTGCTTCATAGTGAATGTGGGACCATTACCTTTTCATTATGGTCAGTACAAAACACACACAAGTAACACATAGCTCCCAACTAACCCTGACTTTGAGGAACTGTGCCTGATTTGGAGCAATGTCCCTCTGTCCCTCATAGCTCCTCATTTGTACCTCATTTTGATCTGAACTACTGTATATAGCTGTATATAAAATTATTTCTAAATTGTTGTATTTGTAAATTCCAAAAGCCAATATAAAGGAATAGTAGTGGTAAAAAAAGCACTTGTGGGTTTAACCAATCTTGTTTTTTTGTACATTTCTCCTTTAACCTCCCTGGCTGTATGATTCCTTCTGATTTTAGGTGGTGAAAGCGGTACCATTATTTTGCATGGAAATTTGGCGTTTTACATTGTAGGCCTGTAATTCTTAGGAATAAATCACTTAAATCTGTCCAAACCAGAGTCTAGTAGACATCCCGGGTATGATAAAGTTTGAAACACAAAATCATAAATTATAATATAATAAATAACTATAAATAATTATAACAAATAATAATGTAATTATAATAAAAATTATTCAATAATGTAATCAAATCAAAAACACTGAAATTTGCTCAGTTGCAGAATTGTCGCTGTCATTACTTTTATTTTTTTATGACGAATTTCCCCACAAATCACTATCGCTCAATTCTGCAAGTGATTCTAATTTATTTTTAGTTTTCTAGCTGGTCTAAAAGCACTTTTAATGTAAAGGGACACTTTTTGGTTGCTATGGACAATCTACAGTTTGCAGGCAGAAAGAACAGTTTTTTTAACGTAAAATTGCATGTACTGTAGGACACTGGACAGACCACTAGGGACAAAAGGGAGTGTGTAATTATTTCATACAGTACTGTAATCTGTGAGATTACAGTATACTGTATGTGTATTGTGTGTTTCACTTTTTGAATTTTGTGCCGAACTCCGTCCCCGTGCGTTGTAACGTCGCAGGAAACGGATCTCGGCACTCGGCACTATGAGTCATGCGAGGAGACACAGCGGAGGAGGCCGCACACACAACAGGGACACATCGCAGGATCCAGGGACAAGGTAAGTAACTCTCCCTGTATCCTGCAATGCGATCCCGAGTCTGGCTCGGGGATACCGCTTTTGGTATGAAAAATTCACCCTGAGCCTGACTCGGGAATACCGCTAAGGAAGTTAATTAGGATGTGGCAAGAGGTGTGTCCTATGCCTGCATCCTTTTTTTCCCTCATTCCCATCTCAAAAAGTTGGGAGTAAGGTGAGTAACTTACATCCACTTTGACCCCTCCCTTCCTGTTTCATACAGCTTTCTACCTACTTTTAATTAGAGAGTGACTATCTGAAAGTAACCCGTTTCTGCTGTGTGGTCTCTTTAGGAAAAAAAAAAAAAAGATTGTATATAAATACACAAAAAAAAGATAAAAGTTATTAAATCTTTCCAGGAATACATTTCCTGTCTCCTGCAATTCAATATTGAACTGTCACTGGGAAGGCACTGCGGTACTGGCATCCTCACTAGTAGTCAATACAGAAATGTAGAAGAAGCCGGGGCCAATTTTCTGACATCACCCCTGAACTCTGGGAGACCTGGTCACTCTATAAGAAATCTGACTAGGCAGGCAAAAACCTGCGTTGTTTTAATGTTTTTAAATATATACAGGCTATGCTGTCATGACTATGTGAAACCGTTTTACGCTAGTTTGATGTTTGCTACTTCCTTTTTCTCTTGATTGTTTCACTGTCCCACTTTACAAGATTTATGGTCAAATACACTGTATATATATTTTCTCTTTTCTGTTCCTATTAAATCTAAAAAATAAATAAAAGAATATTAAGAATTTAAAATATAGGAGTTTTTTTTGCGTACAGATTCCAAGACTGTCAACAAGAACCTTGCTCTTCTATGTAATGACTTGCAATAGTGCAGTAAAAACTGTTCAGGCTTCACTGGTTGGAAGTGCTTTGACACTCAGTAGGTAGTGGAGCCAGGATCGGGTTGACAGCCTAGAAGCTCTATTCTTTATAAAAACAAGTCAACAATGGCAGATCCCATATTTTTATCCTTCCAGCTGTCCCGTTAGGTGATCATTCACAACATACTACTAATCGCACTAAAGAAGGAACAGTACCGTTCCTACTACCAACACCAACAAAGTATAATAAATAATATTAACTCTACAAATGCTGCTGCTAAAACTACAAGAAATACTGTTCAAACTAAAAGTAAAAGTACATTTACCAAAAAGAATAAGACGACAGAGATTGCAACAGTCAACTTTATTGACTTGGTATGTCTGTCACATCTAAATAATGAACAATAATGTAGAATCCACCCTCAAAAACAGTAATGTTTAATGGATGTTCCCCATTGACATTCTTAAATGGGTTGTAAAGGTTTGTTTTTTATTTTCTAAATAGGTTCCTTTAAGCTAGTGCATTGTTGGTTCACTTACTTTTTATTCCATTTCCCTTCTAAATGTTTAATTTCTTAGTTTTTTTTGTCTGAATTTCTCACTTCCTGTTCCTCCTCAGTAAGCTGTTCTGGCTGACTAACCCCCAGCCAGAACAGCTCGGATGATGGGGGCAAGCTTACTGAGGAGAAACAGGAAGTGAGAAATTCAGACAAAGAAAAAAAACATTTAGGGAAATTGAAGGAAAACATAAGTAAACCAACAATGCACTAGCTTAAAGGAACCTATTTAGAAAATAAAAAAATGAGCCTTTACAACCCCTTTAACCCATGACACCTCATTTAGAACTCAGTGCTGTCAAGCCAACTAATTAAGATATGTAAACAAGTTGCTTACTGTTTTATTTGTAGAATCTTATTACTATAGCTTTCTCTAATTTCTTGCTATCAGTTTAATTCATATATAGATTGAGGCAGGTATTTTACATTGTATTATGAAAAACTTTGAAGATGACATACTTCTTTCGTCTGCGGCTGCACCTTCAATGTATGCACAAACTCAGGAATGGGTGCATTATGGCATGGAAAGCATGCTAGAAGATCTGATTATCTAACTTTAGACTGCAGCCAAAGCACCATCACATGTGGGGGGGGGGGGGGGGGGGCTTAAATAATTGAAATACATTACACTTATAGAAACCTGCAGTTTACACACACAACCGGTTATGTAACAAGTGAAATCATTTCATCAAAGGTTTTTAAATCACTGCTTTAAGTGTTTATTATTTTAAGTACTAAAATGGTAAACTGTACATTATTAGTTTTCGTTCTCATTATATTAATGGCTCATTTATTATGTTTTGCCAAGTGTTTTAAGTGGATCTTAACACTGTGTCAAATAACATTTATCTTTTTAAAAAATCTAAAAAGCTATGTCATTATAACATTTATTTATTTATTTTTTTTTTTTTTTAAGCAAGTACTTAAGAATATAGATTTATTCTGTTTCACCAACAAAAAAACATACAGTTGTTGCTTCAAATAGATTGCCCTATTTTAAATGTATGTTACATAATAACTCGACATTTGCATTAGTTGTGAATAAACGATGGGAGAAAACAATCTTATTTTGTCATAATGTTATATAAACTGCAGCTACAAAACCCTGCTGGCTCCCAAGTTTAATCTGTTCTTTTTTTTTTTTTTTTCGTATCCATTCACTGCCTTTTGCTGAGATTGAGGGAGCTAAGCTGATTTAAAGGATGTGGTGTTCGAGTATCTCTTTTCTGAATCATTCCGGATAGAAAAATCAATGGTAATGTTTAAAAGGGGTCCCGTAGTCAAAGGCCAGATTTCATTTCCAAAAACATCCCGCATTGGCCATGCTGTTATTTTTTTTAAAGTTGAGAAAACAAAGCAGTGATGTTTAATTGCTTACCTTGTGCACAGTATTGATTCTAAATCAGGATTACAGTACATTAACTGAAAATATCCTCCGCACAACTGAGATGGATTTGCCTTTTAATGTTGCTGCCCTGCTGAGCATACATTGTACCAGCAGAGAAAAAGAGAGAGAGAGTAGAGGGTCCAGATCACAAATCTACAAGAAAGGTCTTAATTATCTCAGCCTATGTAAAATTCCATAAGAAGCAGGTGACTGCATAATCAGCACAATACTCAGAACAGCATATCCTTTCTAATAAATCCTACTTATATTGTAACTGTATATATGTCAGTAAACAAGCTAGCAAGGCTGTGTTTAGCTGGAATCTAGTATTTTATCACAGAAAGTATGTATACTTGATACCGCCATTAAACTAAAATTGCATTAGTGCATTCAAAACAATGATCATGTATAGGGCGTAGAAATCTGTTGATGCTACTGACCCCAATTCAATACACCATGATCATAAATAACAATGTTACACTGACTGTATTGTAGAAGCATTGCATAGGAAATACATCTTTGATGCTGGGAAAAAAAAATGCATAAGAATTACCTGGTTGGGAACAAGTCAGCAGCGGAGATCTTCAATTTTTTGCTGTCATAATACAAGCAGAGCTGCCTTTTTAATCTGGATCTGGGTGGTAAAGGGCTTGTCCCTTCTGTGACAGATATTTGCAGCTCAATCTGCTGCACTGTGAGCCTGGCTCACGACTCTTGCCTTGTGCTGCTTGGATTTGCTGTGTGCTGCTGCTTGCTGTAGTCTGTGGCTTCCCTGCCTCTCAATCTCTTCCTCCCTCTCTCTCTCTCTCTCTCTCTCTCTCTCTCGCTCTCCCTCCCCCTTTTGTCTATTGCTGCCTGGGCCTTGGCTGTTGCATTTGCCACGGTACCTTGGCTGGAGTGCCTTTTCAGCCTGTGTGCGCGCTCAGGGATGGACAGGCTCCAGCCTCTGCTGCTGCTTCTCTAATGGCGACTGCAAATAAATAGAAGCTTTTTAAGTGCCACCTACTGAATGTTCCTGTGAACACTCCTTTTATTGCCTTCTTTTTATGTCCCGCAAGCACTTGATCTCTTTAGATAGCAGGTTAGGAGCTAGCATAATTCTGCTTAAAAATGTGATGAAACTCGAATATAACTATACCTAGCGGGGGGTTAGAGCTGCACTAGATGCACAAAAGCAAGCCATAAGGTTCCCATTGAGAGTATGTGGTGCCCTGAAATTATATTAAAGCTCTGACCATTGATTTGTGTTTTATGAATAAAGGAAAAATCACCAAAGAAACCATTCCTGGACATGGAATTGTTCATTATTCATAATTAGATAAAGTAGTAAGTATGCTTTCAATGAGACTGATAGTTCCTGAATGTTATAATCTAATAAATGCATTCTGGGTGTTGCCTTGTTGTATAACCATCTCCAGTGTCTGAGGATAGATTAGTGTTCCGGGTCTTTAGACTCCATGCATATGCTGTCTGTTTATGGCTCACTTAATTACAAATCAGTTACATAATCACTCATCTTAGGCTGGCTATACATTATACAACTTCCGTTAGATTTACCTTCAACTATGTAGTGCTAGGGCCTGCCTGATTGCATACCAATTGACAGTGTTTGGGTTTTCCACCTTTCCTGCTTTTCTTAGCCTTCCTTGGCTTTTTTCCTGTCAGGTGAATGTTTTTTCTTTCTTTAGTACTACCTTTCTGCTTCACTTTCCCCTGAGTTCCAGTTTGCCTCTCTCCTCAGACCTGTATAGGCCATATATGGCACCACTGTATGGGTATTGGTGGGACCAGGTGATGCCCTGCTGGTTTGGGGAAACCTTCTCAGGACCCCTGGTGGCCTCATGAAACAGGCATATCCTCTACTGCTGTGTTAAAGTGGTTGTAAACCCTTTACAACCACTTTAACCTACAGGTAAGCCTAGATTAAGGCTTACCTGTAGGTGCTTGAAAAATCTCATAAACATCTTCACGGTTCAGGAGATATTTACTATAATCACAGGTGCCGCTGTTATTGGCGCATGCACTGTAGACAAGGGGCACAGGCGCACTGTAGTGTGCTGTTCCTTATTGAGGCCGTGTCGTCACTGCCGGCTCCCGCCAATCAGAGCCCTGGAGCCGCGATATGTGGAAGTAACCCCCGGGCAAGATGTCGGCTGCCCGGGCATTGGAAGAGGACAGCTGTGGGGGCTTTGATCGGAGGTGAGTATTACATAATGAGTTTTTTTCTTGGGTTTACTTCCGCTTTAATTCCCATTTTCTCCTTTATGTTTACATTACCTCTTTTGGCTGCTCTTTGGCTAACCTGTGTGATAACTGTCAATGCTAGGCCCTGCGTGGGCTCAATTAATACACGTTGGCTACTTGTTAAACTTGAATAAAATGTATTGAAACAGAAAGTGTTTAGGTTTGACCTCATATTATATGATTTTGGTAAATCTAAAGGAAAATTGTACAAGAAAATTGTATACTGTATGGTCAGTCTTAGCTATTTTGTTGCTAGGAAAAAAGGATTAGCAGACAGTAAAAGATTTGTGCCACAGAAAATAAATGCGATTTATTATCATTCGTTGAGCCATTGGAGTTTCACAGCATCGGAAGCTAGCTGCCAATTACCAGGTTCAGTAACTACTGATGTTATCTAATTCAGACACTAGGCCACAACAGTGAATTGCATCTATATATGCAACTCTGTATCTAGATATAAATTGCCAGTAAAAAACAGAGATGTTTTTAGCTGTTACAGAACTCTGTGTCATGGCCCAATGTAAAGTGATCCTGTGCCCAGAGGGTGCACACTAAAGCATTTACTTTAATAACTTCACTTTTATAAACTCGCAGTAAAAACACATTAAAAGAAGCCCTTATTCACCCTTTGTATCTATAGGCATTATGGAGATATTAGTATACAAATTTCACACTGAAGTCTTAGCTTTTTTCCTAATAAGAGCAACCCGTCAGCCCATTAATGTAAACAAACATCCAGTGTTTCTAAGCTGTTAGACTGGTTCACACTGGTGCAACATACGCTCAGACTTTGGGAGCATATGTCGCATGACGTGTACAAATCAATATTTCCCTAAAAAAGCCATCTAAGCTGGTCCGACACAAGTCAGTCTGACTTTAATCTGACAGAGCTTGAGCAATTTTGCAAAGAAGAATGGGCAAAAATGTCACTCTCTAGATGTGCAAAGCTGGTAGACACATCCCCAAAAAGACTTGCAGCTCTAATTGCAGCAAAAGGTGGTTCTACAAAGTATTACGTTCCCTGTGAGATGTTCAAAGCTTGGGATATCATTTTTCCACAAGTTTATCCCTAAACCTGTGTGGTGTGTACGATACCTTGGCCTTCATGGTGCTGTTTGTTCACTATGGTTCTCTAACAAACCTCTGGGGGCTTCACAGAACAGCCGTGTTAAACTGAGATTAAATTACACACAGGTGGCTAAATGCAAATGCACAGTTAATGAGAAGCATAAATGCACTGCAATGACAAAAGTGTTTAAAATATTAAAGGCATTCATATTTGTTTCCAAAATTCCTTTCAGGCCATAATTTTGTTTTGTTAAATGAAAAGCTAGAATTTATTTGCAAACATTTCAACTTATTTTTATAGAAATTTTACCTTCATGTAATTTTTATGTGAAATGTTGCTTGGAAACATAGGTTTACATTTTTTTGGCACAGTAAGGTTAGGCTCACATTTCTGCAATGCAGGAACATTCACAAAAAAAACATTCACTTCTTATGTGCGATTTCTGTGTGGAGTATTGAAATGAATAGGCTGCCCTAAGCGCAATCTGCAAAATCGCTCCAAAAAAATGTGTGCATTTGCATAGCTGTGAATGAAGCCTACAAACAGAATGTGTAAATAACCCCCAAAATGTTGGAGTAAAATTGGCTGTTTCGGCTCCTTTATTAAATAGTAACAAATATATCAAACATTCTTCAATAAAGGAAAACAAAATAACCATCAAATTAACCTCCCTGGCGGTATGATTATTTCAGATTTTAGGTGCTGAAAGCGGTACCATTATTTTGCAAGGAAATTTGGCGTTTTAAACTGTAGGCCTGTAATTCTTAGGAATAACTCACTTAAATCTGTCCAAACAAGAGTCTAGTAGACATCTCGGGTATGAAAAAGTTTGAAAAACAAAATCATAAATTATAATATAATAAATAATTATAACAAATAATAATGTAATTATAATAAAAATGATTCAATAATGTAATCAAATCAAAAACACTGAAATTTTCTCAGTTGCAGAATTGTCTCTGTCATTACTTTTTTCTTTATGACGAATTTCCCCACAAATCGCTATCGCTTAATTCTGCAAGTGATTCTAATTTATTCTCGCTGTTTTCTAGCTGATCTAAAATCACTTTTGACATTAAGGGACACTTTTGGTTGCTATGGACAATCTCCAGTTTCCAGGCAGAAAGAACAGTTTTTATTTTATAAAAGTACATGTAGGGCACTGGGCAGACCACCAGGGACAAAGGGGTGTGTATTTTTAACGTACAGTGCTGTAATCTGTAAGATTACAATATACTGCATGTAATGTGTTTGTTTACTTTTTTTAATTTGGCGCCGATCTCCGCTCCCGTGCATCGTAACGTCACAGGGAACGAACATCGGCGGCACAGGGACACTGTGAATCGAGCAAGGAGGTCACAGCTCGCTCACACAGCGCGGCGGCGGCGCAGGATCCAGGGACAAGGTAAGTAAAACCTGTCTGTGGCTGCTGCGAGGCGAGCCCGAGTGTGGCTCTGGGTTACCGCTTTTGGTACAGAAATCTTACCCCGAGCCACACTCAGGAATACCGCCAGGGGGGTTAAAGGGGAGTTCCACCCAAAAGTGGAACTTTCGCTTAATCCACTCCTCGCTCCCTTACATGCCACATTTGGCATGTCATTTTCTTGAGGGGGGAGTGGGGGCTTCAGTAGGAGTGGGACTTCCTGTCCCACTTCTTCCTTCCGCCCCAGGGACCACGTAGGAGATACGTCATATCGCCTTTTAGTGGCCCCTCCCTGTAAGCGATCAGTGAGTGTCCGGCCATGAATCTAAAAGCTGTCACGGTCGGGTGCCCACAGTTGCAATGGAGGCCCTGGCAGTGAAAGGGGGTCCGGAACAAAGCTCCCAGGGGCACGTCGCTAGACCGTTGAGCAGGTAAATGTATGTTTATTAACAGCCAGCAGCTACTCTTTTTGTAGCTGCTGACTTTTAATAAACATAAAAAAAAGGCTGGAACTCCACTTCAAATTATCACTTTGTATCTACGTACTACTATCACGGTCCACAGCCGCATCGCACTCTGGGACAAACCACATTCTGCAGATACCATCATTGTAAATACCAGCTAATTCACCATAACTGGCATTTCACCAGGGACTCCATACCTTAAATGGATCCCTAAACTGCGCCCCCCCATTTTGATGACACACTGGCTGCGTTTGATGGGAACAGTGGTGACAATTGATGGCACAGTGGCTGTGTGTGATGGCACAGTTGCTGCGTGTGTTGGCACAGTGGCTGCATTTGATGAGCACTAGCTGCGTTTGATGGGTACAGTGGCTGCGTGTGATGGCACAGTGGCTGCATTTAATGGGCACTGGCTGCGTTTGATGGCACAGTGGCTGCATGTGTTGGCACAGTGGCTGCTTGTGATGGCACAGTAGCTGCGTGTGATGGCACAGTGGCTGCGTTTGATGGCAAAGTTGGTGCGTTTAATAGGCACAATGGCTGTGTTTGATGGGCACAGTGGCTGCGTTTGATTGGGGACAGTGGCGACAATTGATAGCACAGTGGCTGCGTGTGTTGGCACAGTGGCTGCGCGTGATGGCAAAGTGACTGCATTCTCTTAGTGCTTGTGTCAGTGCTTTGTCTCTTAGTGCTGGTGTCAGTGCACACTCTCTATCACTGCTGTACTCACATAGAGTTCCTTGAACTCTGCCTCATAGAAGAGTAGGGGCTGTGCAAGTTTCACCACCTCAGAAAACAAAGGGGCCGAAAAATTGCATATTTACCAGCCCATTTCCCATTCTTCATCTTGACAGATCCCGAGAGGGGGGGGGGGGGTCACACAGTGGTTGGAGAGCACACGGGGGACAGTGGAAGAAAGCTGGATAGGAAGAGTGGCAGACACGGCTGCATATAAAGGAATTGATCTCTTCTTTGGTTTTTACTGCCCCCTCCCCCATCCTGGCACCCTAGGCACCCTGCCAGCCAGCATGGTCTGGAGATGGGGTCCCTGTCCCCAGGGAGGTGATGGGGTCCCTGTCCCCAGGGGATGATGATGATGAGGGCCCTATCTATTCATGCAACTACAAAAAGAAAAAGAAAAAAAGAAGGGCGCACTGACCTAGTGCATTACCACATAAAAAGGTTTTATTAAATAAAATAAAAGCAACAGTCTTACTCACAAAAGGAGCTTGAATGAACGCTTATCTAGCAATCAGACTGGTCTCTTGGCAACCACCAGCAGGACCTGATGATAGCAAAGATAGGATGATACCCCAACGGCGGAATAGCTGACGCATTTCTGGGGTGCACCCCTGTCTTCAGAGCCTAGGTGGTCCCTCATGATGATGAGGGATCTATCCCGATGGGATGATGATGATGAGGGCCCTATCCCCAGGGGATGATGATGATAAAGGCCCTGTCTCCAGGGGATGATAATGACGAGGGCCCTGTCCCCAGGGGATGATGATGACAAGGGCCCTGTCCCCAGATGATGATGATGTTGATGATGGCCCTGTCGCCAGGGTAGATGGTGGGAGGGCCCTGTCCCCAGGAAATGATGATGGTGGAAGTGGTGGGGTATGGGATGGGGTGTGGGGGATATGGGATCAGCTCACTCACCATAACCAAGCTTCAGGGCATTTATCTATGGATGCCTGGACTCCTTCCAGCAGCAGCACAGACAGGGCGACCAGCATATCTCCAAGAGGCAAGAGAGATCTGTGTATGGGGGGGGGGGGAGGTGGGGGCTGGCAGACAAGCCTGCAGTGTCCTCCGGCTCTCATAGGGCTGCTGCACGTGTACTTAAAGCGGTTGTATACACTCATATCCTACTTGCACCTACAGGTAAGCCTACATTACGACTTACCTGTAGGTGCTTGCAATATCTCCTTAACCTACATGGTTAAGGAGATATTTGCAGAAAAGCGGGCATCGATGTCTACCGATGCATGCGCACCGTAGACAATGGAGCTGGCGTGCTGGCTCTTAAATAGAAGCCTACCGGAAAGTGCCGGAAATGTGCGCATGCGCAGGGACCGTGCCGTTCCGCGCACATGGGCGAGAGTGACGTCATCGCCACTCCGGCCAGTCACAGTGCCGGAGCGGCGATATCCGGAAGTCACTCCGGGTATCATGGCGGTGACGGAGGACGTGTCCGTGGACCACTGCGGGAGTTTCGATCTAAGGTATGCTAGTATGATAGTCATACTAGCTCATTATGCCTTTGCCTTGCAGGTTTTGACAAGTGGGTTATGTTCCTGTTCATAGGAGAGGACAAGGCAGAGCATGTTAGATATTTAAATACTTTAACTTTTACTTTAACAGAGTTGAACAGCCCTGCCCAGGGGGAGGTCCCTCTGGACATAGCCCTCCGCCCTGCAGCATGCAGTCTCAGTTTTTTCTGCCTAGCAGAGGAGAAGAATGCCCTTTGGGCCCAGCGCCCTGAAAAAAAATGTCATTTTATTTTATTTTTTATTTTATTTTAATTGAGATACTTCTATCAACTGCCGACTGGGTGACAGACTGGATATATAGATCCTTGTAGTCTCCGGCCAGCGAGCGTGTGCACACCGAAGCTAAGGGCTGGTTCTGCCACGACATACCCCATGACTCCTGGGGTGGCCGGTGGGCTTTTTGCTCCAGGGTTCACACATGAGTGGGCTGTTGTGTTGTCTCATTCACAGTGGACCGGGCCAACAGCTACTCCAACGCGGTTGTATGCCTGTCAGAAATGCACCAGTAGGTCCTCGCATGGATGGGTATGTACAGTCCTTTCTGCCTCGGCGGGTTGGAACAGCTGGGCATTCCTGGGGTTAGGGGGTTCTCCTATCCTCCCTTTCCCTGCTCTCTGTCACATTTCCCTCTGCTGTTCTACCGCTGCTATCGGGGTGGACCTGTGGGGGGGGCTCCGGTTCCCACTGGGGGACTGTGGGGTGTCTGGGCCCATTTTTTTCTGTGGGGGTGTACTTTGCCTCAGGGAAGCCCCATTAGGCCTTCTCATCCACATTGCGGCGAAATTTTGGCTGGGCCGGCGCCATTTTTTGCAGTATGCCGTTTACATTGGGATTTTCTATTGGTGCCCATTTTGCCGTGGGGTTTTGGCCTCTAGTGCTGGCTTCTAACCGCGCGCAGCACAATTCTCCTCACAGTTCTGTTCCCACAGCTTTTCCTCACAGCTTTTGTCTCACAATGCACGCTGTTTACAGAGGGCGAGCAGCAGCGCTGAGCTGTCTCTTGCTGGGTTGGTGTGTCCCCTGGGTAACCCCCCCCCCAGTCAGCGCAGCAAGGATGGTGGACTTTCAGGTCTTGAATAGGTCCCTGAGAGCTGTCTATGTAATGGAGTAAGTATCTGGTCTTTCTTCCCCAAACAAGCCAGAGGTTGCAGCCGGTGCTCCTGCACCTGCGGTTCCCATGGACACTTTGTCAGCAGTCCTGGAATCATTTGATGCCAGGGTGGAAGTGGAATGCCGGAGTAATAGGGGGTACAAAGCACCCCCTCCCCCGCCATCTCCTGGGGAATGCTCTGACTCAGACCCGGGTTCGGCTGCGGCGCAGGACCCGGTTCTGGGTTGTCAGAGGATGTGGACCAGGACCTTCCTTGTGAGGAAGGCCCCCTTAACTGGGTCAGTTCAGGACAGGGCACTTGTATCAGTGCTGTGAGGGACTCCCTTAAGTTGGATGGTGCAGTTGGGGCATCCACTAAGGGCTCAGTCTTTTTTGGGTCTCACAAGTCAGACCGCTCTGTAAAGGTTTTTCCTTATGTGTCCTTTTTTGACAAGTTCATTGATAAGGAATGGGAAAAGCCGCAGAAGTCCTTTGTGGTTCCTCAGTGCCTGCCAGTCCGTTACCCTTTTAAGGACAGCCTTTTGAAAAAATGGGATTCTCCTTCGGTAGTTGACCCCCTGGTTGCCCGGTTATTTCAAATAGTTTTTATTGAAATTTCAAAGTTTAACGTTACAAGTACGATATCAAGGCATACAACACTGCATATAAATGGCAACGTACCTATAGTGAGCGTTAGAAGGGTGCTGAATGTGCGCCCCAGCTACATCAGGTTTGATTCGGTCTAACAAAATGGTATATGCAAGTTCAAAAGCCAAACCAAGGAAGGTTTTGAGGTTAACATAGTTTGCGTTGTATCAAGGGTAGAACATAGAGGGGGGTGGGAAAGAGCCGGGTAGAGAGGTGGGGAGGAAGGGGGGGTGGGGTGAAAAGGAGAGGGGAGAGCACCCGTAAAGTTCATAACATGGATCAAAGGTGTATCACTTGCTGTATGTGTTCGTGTACCAGAGGGTCCAAGGGTTCCAAAGGGCTAGCAGCTTAGGGTAATTGGGTTTACCCCTAGCTAGGATAGTTTCATAGGTGTGGTGGGTTTGTACTAATTGAATGACTTCCGTGAGTGTGGGGATGTCTTTCGTTTTCCACTTCCTAGCAATCAGTAGTTTTGTTGCCAAGAGAACATGTGTGGTCACCAGTCGGAGATTCGGTGGCAGTTCGTCAATAGTTAAGTTGAGGATGGCTAGGTGGGAAGGCAATATTAAGGGGAAATGAAGGATCTCCCGCAAAGTTGCCTCTATCGTGGACCAGAGTTGTCGTAAGCGTGGGCATGTCCAGAAGATATGCATGAGTGTGCCAGAGAAATTGCATTCTCTCCAGCACATGTTTGAGGCGTGTGAGTAGAATATGGCTATCTTGTGAGGTGTCATGTACCATCTCATTAGTAGTTTTTGGGTGAGCTCCCATAGGGTGGTACAGGAAGTGTATTTGTAAACAGATTTGATTGCCGCTTGCCATTGCTCGTCAGTAAATTTAGTTTGTATATCGGTTTCCCAGTCGGTTAAGGGTTTAGTTTTGTGGAAAACAGACTTGTCTTGTAAAGCAGAGTACAATAAGGAGGTGCCTCTTGGTGTGCTAGTGTCATTGAGGAAGTAGTTCCAGACGTGAATGGGCAAAGAGCCTTCTAGAGAAGGGTTTGCTGTAAGGCATTTTTGTAACCTATAGTAAGTGAAGTAGTCCTTGGCAGGGGCATGGAACTTTTGTTGTAGTTGCAAGAATGAGGTGTTAGACGCAAGGGAGCGTAGGTCAGAGGTGAGAGTCACTTGGTCCGTAAGCCAGGTCGGGACAGCCAGGTCAGGGGTCAACAATGTGAGGGTCTCGATGGGGACGGGCACGGGTTTGGTCAGGTGGTTCGTCCATCGGGTGTTGTGAAGGGTTTTCCAAGCTTTTACAGAAGCCTGGATGGTAGGAGAGTAGAGGGACAACGAAGTGTTCCTCGTGGTCACGCTAAACAGCCAGCCGGATAGGGTGGGGCCAGGTGTTGTGGTGTTTTCTATGTCCCCCCACAGTGTAGATGGAGAAGTGGAGAACCAGTCTCTCATCTGGGAGAGGATAGAAGCTAAATAGTAGTCTCTAACGTCCACATGTCCCATCCCTCCCACCGATCTATGTTTAATGAGCTTGGTAGGACCACAACGAGATTTTTTGCCTTGCCATACAAATTGAGATACGATGGTCTGTAAAGATGTGAGATACCTGTGTGAAAGGGGTATGGGCAATGTGCGGAAAATGTACAGTAGTCTGGGTAGCAGCATCATTTTAAAGGCCGCTAAGCGGCCCGCCCATGAGAATTCGTATTTAGAAAGGTTATTAGTTTCTCTGATTAGAACTTGCTTAATGTTGGCGTAATTATGTTTAGAGATATCCTTTAGTGATTTAGAAAGTGTCACACCCAGGTATGTTATACCCTCGTCAGCCCAAGCGTAAGGATAAGTGTTTCTGAGTATGTTACTTGTGATTGCGTCTAGGCCCAAGTCTAAAATATGTGATTTTTGTTCATTCACCTTGTAATATGATACAGTGCTAAATCTATGTAACAGCAGTTGTACCGAAGCCAGGGAGGATATTGGGTCTGTTATCATCAGAATCACGTCATCCGCGAATAAATTAATTTTATGGTCTTTAGTGCCTATTCGGAAGCCAGCTATAGCAGAGTGGGCCCTGACGTGTTCCGCGAGGGGTTCCATAACCAGATTGAATATTAGCGGGGACAGAGGGCACCCCTGGCGGGTGCCGTTGGTTATGGAGAATGGTCGTGAAAGCATTTCGGAAGTATATACCTGGGCCGAAGGGGAGGAATATAGCGCTAGTATGGCCGACAGTATAGGGCCTTGGAAACCAAATTTAATGAGAGTCGCTCTCATATAATCCCAATGGACTCTGTCGAACGCCTTCTCCGCGTCCAAGGATAGGAGCAGAGAAGGCGTTCGTGTGGATCCTGCACTATGTATGATATTGAGAATCCTGCGGGTGGCATCGAACGTTTGCCTCCCCTTTGTGAAACCAGACTGGTCCTTGTGGATGAGCAAGGGCATTAGGTCAATCAGTCGATTTGCTATGATTTTGGCATAAATCTTGGTGTCTATGTTCAGTAGGGATATAGGGCGAAAGTTTTGCGCATGGGTGGGTTCCTTGCCTGGCTTCGGTAGCGTAATTATCAGGGCAGACAACATTTCTGGGGGGAGAGAGGAGGATGAGGCAGCGTCATTGCAAACATTCGAGAGGAAGGGCGCTAGTGTGTGTCCGAAAATCTTGTAGTACTCACTAGTGAGACCATCTGGGCCTGGGGATTTATTAGAGGGCAATCTCGAAATGGTTTGAAGGATCTCCTGGGGGGTGAACGGGGCATTTAACTTCAGAAGTTGTTCGCCAGATAAACTAGGGAGGTTGATTTCTTCAAGAAATGATGATATATCTTGGGGGGAGGGTTGTGGTACAGAGGAGTCATCTTTTAGGTTATACAGAGTATTATAATAATGGCGAAAAGCATCCGCAATAGCCGAGGGATCTATGAGTTTTTTTCGATGTGGGGTGGTACAGATGGGAGATTTTGGTTTTGGAGCGATGACCTTTAATTCTGGCGGCCATGGCCTTCCCTGCCTTATTACCCGTGGAGTAGTGTGCGGCCTTGAAACGGGTGTGGGCTTTTTCGAAAGAGTCTAAAAGATGGGACCTTAATTCTTGCCTAAGGAGACCTAGTTTGTGCTTAATAGTGTTGTCGGGGTGAGATTGATTTTGGATCTCCAGCGATTTAATATCCGCTGTCAGGGAGTCTAGACGCTGTGATCTCCTCCTCCTCTCTCTAGCTCCTATTTGGATAAGAATCCCACGTATGAATGCCTTATGGGCATTCCAAAGAACAGAGTTATCTGTAACGGAGTCTACATTTAGGGCAAAAAAGTCCTGCAAACATTCCTGAATGTGGTCAGAGTAGAGTGGCGAGGTCATGAGAGCCGAGTTAGCTCTCCAAATCCTCGTAGCGGAGGTAGGTGGGGAGTCATTGGTGGTCAACATGACTGGCGCGTGGTCTGACCACGTGATAGTGCCTATCTCAGAAGCTGAGGCAGTAGGAAGGGTCCATTTATCAATCAAAAAGTAGTCAATGCGGGTGTAGGTGTTATGGCACGGGGAGAAAAAGGAGAAGTCTCTCTCAGTAGTGTGGTGGCAACGCCATACATCATATAGGTCATGCGAGCGGATAAAAGCGGCCATAGGTGACGAGGTTCTTCCAGGTCTGGACGAAGCGTCAATAGAGCTGTCAGGCACAATATTGAAATCCCCGCAGATGATAAGACGGCCTTGTTTAAAGTGGTCTATTTTCCTCATCAGTTTGGACAGGAAGGGAATTTGTCTCTTGTTGGGTGCATACACCGTCACAATTGTGTGTCTGACACTATTTAAGGAGCAGTCCAGTGCCAAATATCGACCATCAGGGTCAGTGAGGGCATTGTGGAGGACTAGAGACACCGTGGATTTGAAGGCCACCAAAATGCCATTTTTCTTATCAGGTCCTGAGGCCTTAAAAATGTTGGGAAAAATTTTGTTTGTACATGCGGGTTCTGCGGAAAGCTTAAAGTGTGTCTCCTGTACACATAGAATGTCGCACTCAGATTCTCGGGCTGTTTTCCACATCGAGGCCCTCTTGGCCGGATGATTTAGCCCCTTCACATTGAGTGATAGAAATTTTGGCATCTTGGGAGTGGTGTGGTGTATTGAAGGAAAATAAATTACTCACAGTTCACGTGACGTGGAGGTAGATCAGAATAGGATTCAGCAACCCCGGGAGATCTGGAGGATCACGAAGGTGAGTTCTTCAGTGAAGGCTGCGTAGTAGTAGGTAGGTGCTCTTCCGGGATCAGGATGGTTGTGGGGGAAAAGAGGGTAACAGTTATTGCGAGAAAACACAAATGCAATAGGAACTATTGGGGTAGGTAGGAGAGGGAGCAACAGAACACTAACAACGGTCAGCGGTATATCAGTAGAACCACTGAGCGTTGTTGGAGGGTGAAAGTTCGTGAACTAACTGCAATGAGCAGGCACTGGACCGGAGTGCGTACATAAACTTGATAGAGATCTGCACTGATCCTCGATCACTTGGTGTTACTGAGGTGAGGGTCTTTCAAGATGGGTCGTTGTTTCTCCGCGGCCGGCATGCGAGGCAACGCGTCTCCCTCGGGGATGATCTTCCACTTTTTAAGCAAGGATATACCCTCCTCGACCGTGTGGATGGCGTGTTTCACCCCGTTTTGGGTCACTAGTAGTTTGGTCGGGAACCCCCATTGGTAGGATATCTTGTGGTTATTAAGCGGCTTAGTGATGGTTTGCAGCTGCTTCCTTTGTTGCCTGGTGTATTGGGAAATGTCCGCAAAGAGCTGTAGCTTAGAGTAGGGAGGTGGTAGTTGACCTAGGTGTCTGTTTTTGGCTAGGAGCATGTCCTTTGTGTGGAAGAAGTGGATTTTCATCAGTGTATCTCGGGGAACCTCTGCAGGCAGATGGGGAGGTTTCGGCAGGCGGTGAATACGATCGATTATCGTTTCCACAGGGGGAAGATCAGGTAACAAGGTGGAAATCATTTTTCTAGCGTACCCATTCAGATCGGCTGTAACGATCGATTCAGGTATTCCACGTATTTTGACGTTATTACGTCTCGATCTGTCCTCGAGGTCCGCCATTTTCGCCCGCACCCATTGCTGTTCATCCCTGACATGATCATGGGCGTCTACCAGGTCGTTTACCGTTTCAGTCATGGCACCCATCTGACTTTCAATATGTCCCATCCTGTTCCCTATGTGGCCCATCTCAAGTTTAAATGCAGAGAGCATAGTGGATATGTCATTATGTAGGGAGCTGTGCAGGGAGATGAGCATATCCTTTAGCTGCGTGTCTACTATGGGCTGGTCAGATGTGGGGAAGGCCGCAATAGGGGATGGTGCGGGAGGCAACGTGAGGAGAGTGTCCAGATTAGGCCTTACCTCTGAGGCCTGCGCTCCTGAGTCGAGACGCATCCGCGTCTTCGCCGGACTGTTGGAGGTGGACGCCAGCCCAGGAGCCGAGGAGGAAGCCGCGGGTGTCATGTGCTGCCGGTCGAATAGTTCATCCTCGTCAGGCAGGTCAGTGTATGCGCGATCCCCGCGCGGGGAGCGGTCGCGGGCGCCATCTTGGATGTTTCCTCCGGGCGCCTTGGAGAAGAAATCGGTCAGTTTCCGAGGAGCCCTGTAGTCCTTTCGTTTGCGGGAGGCTCCGGATTGGTTCCCCACATCATAGGGGTCCTGATGGTGCATTCTGGTGTCCGGATCGGTGCTTTTTGCGGGTCAGATCTCCGGTCAGTGCAGGAGCTGTAAGATCAGCCGTCCATACAGCTCGATGGCTAGCCACGCCCCCTGGTTGCCCGGTTAAATAAGGTAACCTATAGAAGGGACCCCTGCTTTCAAGGACCATACTGATAGTAGGTCTGAGGCGCTGACCCGCTCCATGTTTACCATGCTGGGGTTCTGCATTGCGGCCTATTTTGGCTGCAACATTGATGTCTCAGAGGCTCACTGAATGGCCACATTTTTTACACCAGACTGTGGAGGAGCACCAGCTCCCTCATGATTTTTTTAGACTAGCTGACCAGTTGGTCCAGGGCCTTGTATATATCTGTGATGCTACCTTGGATGCAGCCCCCTTGGTATCCAGAGCTTCTGTTTCGGCGGTGGTTTTGCACCGCCTGATTTGGCTGAAATGCTGGTCCGCTAACCAAGCATCCAAAAAAGCCCTGGCAGATTTACCCTTCTAAGGTGGGAGAATTTTTGGTTCCTCGCTGGATGATATTATTAAGGATGTCACTGGAGGTAAAAGCACTCTCCTCCCTCAGTCCACCAAGGGGAAGGAGCCATGCCGTAAGCCGGGTCCTTCTTTTCCCGCGCCACCCAATGAAGTTTTGCCCCTCATGGGTGGGGGGATGGCTTTGCAGGTTCACAGCTCGGGGGACCTCAATGCTCTCCAACCAGTGGGTCTGAGATGTGGTCTCTAAGGCCCCGTACACACGAGGTGATATATCCGATGAAAACGGTCCGACGGACCGTTTTCATCAGACATGTCTCCTGGGAGATTTTGGTCTGATCTGTGTACACACAATCAAACCAAAATCCCCGTGGACAGACAGCGCGGTGACGTGGCAGTGACGTTGACGCCGCCACGCCACCGAACCAGGAAGTAAAATACTTCCACGCATGCGTCAAATCCATTAGACGCATGCGGGAGATTCCGGTCCGCTGGTTAGGCATACTAACCAGCGGACATATCCGACAGATGGCTTTCCAGCAGACAAGTTTTAAAGCATGCTTTAAAACTTTTGTCTGCTGGAAACCTGTCTGCTAGCCTGTACACATGATTGAATCTGTCCGCTGAAACTGGTCAGCAGATATGTTCGATCCTTAGGGGTACAAGATAGAGTTTCTTTCCTGTCCTCCGAACAGATTCTTTCCCTCAAATCTCCCTCTCCTTCCAGCTCGTCTGATTTTTTTCTACTCATCATAAAATCCTTGTCTCTGTCGTCCATGGATGGACACAACACCCACCCCTCCTTTTTTTAGGTTTGTACTGATTGTTACGAACTGAGGCTGCATGCTGCAGGGAGGAAGGTTATGTCCGGAGGGACCGCCCCCTGGGTGGGGCTGTTCAACTCTGTTAAAGTAACATGTATTTAAATATCTAACATGTTCTGCCTAGCCCTCTCCTATGAACAGGAACATAACCCACTTGTCAAGACTTGTGAAGGCTGTGTCCATCCATGGACGAAAGAGAGATTTTACGGTGAGTACAAAATATATATTTTTTTGGGGTATACAACCGCTTTAAACTTCCTTTGATCAGGGGAAGTGTATAGAGAATCCCTGGAGCACTGCAGAAAAGAATGTATGCAGCCGACTTGGGGGGCGGGACTCTGGCTGGGGAGGACACTGAGCCCGGCGGCACTGCATTAAGCAGGAGACAGGAACCTGAAGAGCTGGCCAAGGCCAAGAACAGGGCATGTGAAACATAGCAGCCAGTGCGATAGAGCAGGGAGCGCTGCTACAATTAGGCAAATTGCGAGGCCTGGCAAGTTGCGAGGCCTTAGTGCGCTGCCTAATTTGTCTAATTAGAGAGCCGCCTCTGCCCATAGGCTTACTATGAGGCATCCATTGTCGGCTATCCCTCCTCTACATTTGCTGCTTAGTTATGCGTGCTACACTTATGCCCTGTACACACGATCGGTCCATCCAATGAGAACGGTCTGATGGACCGTTTTCATCTGTTATCCATTTCATCTGTTAGCCTACACACCATCGGTTAAAATCGGTGCTGAAAAAAATGAAGTTCAATGCTTCCAAGCATGCGGCGACTTGATTCTGAGCATGCGCGTTACATTTAAAGTTGGCTTTTTTTTAACCGATGTGGCCCAAACACGGACGGTTTGGACCGATAAAAAACGGTCCATCAGACCATTCTCATCGGTTTGGTCCATCAGACCATTCTCATCAGCCTTAGAGCTGCTTGGATTTTACTGGCGTTGCACAACTAAACCTAAAAAAATATAATTTTTAAGCTTGGCTTTCAGTTCCAGTATATCATCAACTGCTTTGCATTGGGAAAAAATGAGCAGCTCTGTGTCAGTTGACTGGTTCTGGTTGCCAAAAAAAATTGCATGGCAAGTCTAAGAATGGTGCTACTGGAGGGACTGGCAAAAAAACATTACTTAAAAAAACAAGACTATAAAATAATATGAGCACTAGTAGCTTCAGACAAATGAAGTATGTCAGGTTAGTCCATAGCTGCAATTTGGACACAGTCTTCTGAAAAAACTCAATAATAGATGGGAAAGTCTACAAGTGGAAATTCCCACAATATAGCATAGAAATAACAAAGCATGCTAAACAGAACATTAAAGTGATACTAAACACACACAGCTGCCACATGACCCAGACTTTTCCTAGCCTGTCTGCATTGAAACATAAGCAGGAGAAGCTTCTATTCCTCTACTGCTGTTCACATGTTCAAATTAATATTAGCCTTTGGAATACAGAGTAAAAATACATTTAAATCAACAAAATGTTTTAAATTGGCATATGAATATAAACTTGAAATCAAATCCTTATCATTTTGTCGAAATAACATTATGTGGGTGGATTTCTGCCAGTCACAGTCTGCGTCACGCCCCTCCAGCCTGTGTTTCAGAATAACAGGGAGCTAAGGCCTCCTTCAATCAAGATGTAATATCCCGCCTAGGGTTACCATCTGTATGGGAATGACCTGGACAGTCCAGGTTCTGACACTTCTTTCTGTCCTCCTGAAACCTGCACACAGCAGCATACCTCCAGTCCCAGACAGTGTGGAAACTCAGTGGAGGGTTCATACCTCCAGTCCACACCAACTCTCTCCTCCCCCCCATATCCTTTAATGCAGTGCCGCTAATGAATCCTAAAGGCTGCGGCTTCACTGCTGAGTGCTCTCTACCTCACCGGTATCCTTCAATGTACTGAAGTGTTAATGAATACTGCTGGCAGACACAGACAGGTGCAGTGGAGTGTAGCTGCCGTAGCCGGGTGGGAGATCAGAGTGTAGCAAGGCATTGCAGGAGACAAACACATGGGGCCAGATTCTCATATATTTTCGGCGGCGTAGCGTAAGCCATTTACACTACGCCGCCGCTGCATACTAGAGCAAGTGCTTTATTCTCAAAGCACTTGCTCCGTAGTTTTCGCCGGCGTCTCGTAAATCGCCAAGCGTAAACCCGCGCAATTCAAATGGGGCGGCTTGTATTTAAATTAAGCGCGCCCCCGCGTCGAACGAACTGCGCATGCGCCGGCCGGGGAAAAAGCCCAGTGCGCATGCTCCAGCTCACATCGGGAAGCATCGTTGAAACCGACGTCAAAACGACGTGAGCGTCATTTACGCAAGTCCCTATTCGCGAACGAGTTAGTAAAACGACGTAAGCGTCGGAAAAAGCCGACGCTGACCCGACGCCATACTTAACATGGCGTCCGACGGCACCCGACGGCATCCGACGGAACTTCGTAAGGTTACTCCACATAGAAGCTGGGGTAACCTTACGAGTCCGTAAACGACGTACGCGACGATGGGGCGGCGTAAAAGCGTTCGGGAATCGCCGTACTAGCCTCATTTGCATATGCAAATGAAAAAACAACGTGAAGGCCACCTAGTGGCCAGAGTTGTCATTACACCTACGATCCGCAAGTGTAATGCTTTTACACTTGTCGGATGTAGAAGCGTATCTATGCAAAAGTGATGCTAAGCATCACTCGCATAGATACGAGGACAAAAAAAAGGCGATACGACGGGGTATCTGAGATACTCCGTCGTAACGCCTCTGAGAATCTGGCCCACTGTCGGTGTTGCTGGTCATTAGTACTGGTGGGAGCAGTGGGCTGGGGAGAGGTGAGGCTCTGGACAGATATACTGTACAGCAGTGGTTCTCAACCCTGTCTTCAAGTACCCCCAAAAGGCCATGTTTTGGGAATTCCTCTTAGATAAAATAGCTGTCTGATATACCAAGCCATTGACTCTGATTTAAAGCACCTGTGCAAGATAAAGGAAAACCTGCAAACATGGCCTGTTGGGGGTACTTGAGGACTGAGGTTGGGAACCACTGCTGTACAGAGTGTAGTAAACACACACACACAGGTGCAAGGAATTCAGGTACCTCATGGGGGGTTCCAGCAACAGTTTCTGCCTCTGCCCCAGTGGTCTGGTTCCAGACAGGATGAGTGCAGTGGGTTGTTTTCAGCTTTCTCATCCATCTGTCATCTGGGCTTTCCCTTGGTTTCAGCATTTCTAAAAGAAAAAAAAAGTAATTTAAAACTACTCATGGCTATAACAAATTGTCGGATCCCGGCAATACAGATAAAAGTCATTGCAAGTCATTAAAAAAAAAAATGTGTGAGGGTCCCCCAAAATTCCATTACCAGGCCCTTCAGAGCTGGTATGGATATTAAAGGGAACCCTGCGTCAAATTAAAAAGAAATGGCGTGGAGTTACCCGCAAAAATACATACCGGACCTTTCAAGCCACAGGAAAAGAAGGGAGGACGAGAGAGTGCCAAAAATCCATAGCAGGCCCATATCCGAGCACGCAACATGGCAGGCCACAGGAAAAGAGGGGGACGAGAGAGTACCCCCTCTCCTGAACCGTAGCAGGCAACATTCCCTCAACATGGGGAGTATGTCCCCTTGTCGATGGTAACAAAGGCCTCATCCTCACAACCCTTGCCTGGTGGTTGTGGGGGTCTGCGGGTGATGGGGTTATCGGAATCTGGAAGCCCCTTTTAACAAAGGGGACTCCCAGATACCGACCCCCCCCCATGTGAATTGGTAATGGAGTACATTGTACCACTACCATTTCACCCCAAAAAAGTGAGAAAATGCAAAAAAAAACAACACACACACACCAAGTTGGGACCAGTCCTTTAAAAAAAAAAAAAACCCAAGCGCCGTAAACCTTCTATGATCCCTGTCCCGGAATGAATATTGTGGTAGAGGGCGCTAGTGAACACGATACTATAAATAAGGTCACCGTATGGAAAACTGTGACTTAAGTTGGTGGTGGGTGTAACATAAAATAGATTTCCAAACAGGTGAAAAATGACAAAGGCAATAATAAAATTAATTGCAACTTAAATTCAAGTTGTGAATTATCATGGAAAAAAAAAATCCCTGTCCCGAACCCTCCGCTACGATTAATACTGCCTCCACCAGAGTCTCACGGCAAAATTATGCACTTTTATAACCGAGGGCGGGGCCACCTGTGACGTGGATGGGTGACGCCACCCCCTCTGACGCAACAGGGTTTTCCGGGCAAGGGTTGTGCAGATGAGGCCCTTGTCCCCATCAACATGGGGACATCCCCCCATGTTAAGAGCATGTGGCCTGGTATGGTTCCGGAGGGGGGGCGCTTTCTTGTCCCCCCCCTCTTTTCCTGCTGTCCAAAAGGTCTGGTATGAATTTTTGGGGGGAACCCCACGCCATGTTTTAATGGAATTTGAGGGGACCCCACGCATTTTTCTTTATTTTTTTCAATGACTTTTATCTGCATTGCCGTGACCCGACAATTCATTATAGCTGCGAGTAGTTTTAAATTACTTTTTTTTCCTTTGGAAATGTAATTTTGTGCAGAGACTGTTATAAACACGAGAAACATGCGCTACTTTACAGGCATACTATAGACATCCCCCAGGTATGAAATTTAAAGCAATATTTCACTTTAAGCATTATTAAAATCACTGCTCCCAAAAAAAACTGCAGTTTTAAAACTTTTCATGCATTGATACATGTCTCCTGGGGCACGACCCGGGTCCCCATAAACTCTTTTTGGGACAAATATTAACCTTTAAAATTAGCACTTTAGATTTATCCCATAGACCAGGGGTCTCCAAACTTTTTAACACTAGGGCCACATTGTAAATTTTATAAGTATTCGGGGTGTCTCCAGCATAGAAGTCCCCATTATCAGTGTCCCCAGCATAGATGTCACCATTATCAATGTCCCCAGCATAGATATGCCCATTATCAGTGTCTCCAGCAAAGAAGTCCCCATTATCAGTGTCCCCAGCATAGACGTCCCCATTATCAGTGTCCCCAGCATAGATGTCCCCATTATCAATGTCCCCATCATAGATGTCCCCATTATCAGTGTCCCCAGCATAGATGTCCCCATTATCAGTGTCCCCAGCATAGATGTCCCCATTATCAATGTCCCCATCATAGATATCCCCATTATCAGTGTCCCCAGCATAGAAGTCCCCATTATCAGTGTCCCCAGCATAGATGTCACCATTATCAATGTCCCCAGCATAGATATGCCCATTATCAGTGTCTCCAGCAAAGAAGTCCCCATTATCAGTGTCCCCAGCATAGATGTCCCCATTATCAGTGTCCCCAGCATAGATGTCCCCATTATCAGGGTCCCCAGCATAGATATCCCCATTATCAGTGTCCCCAGCATAGATGTTCCCATTATCAGTGTCCCCAGCGTAGATGTCCCCAGCATAGATGTCACCATAATCAGTGTCCCCAGCATAGATGTCACCATTATCAGTGTCCCCAGCATAGATGCCCCCAGCATAGATGTCCCCATTATTAGTGTCCCCAGCATAGATGTCCCCATTATCAGTGTCCCCAGCATAGATGTCCCCAGCATAGATGTCCCCATTGTTAGTGTCCCCAGCATAGATGTCACCATTATCAGTGTCCCCATCATAGATGTCCCCATTATCAGTGTCCCCAGCATAGAAGTCCCCATTATCAGTGTCCCCAGCATATATGTCCCCATTGTCAGTGTCCCCAGCATAGATGTCACCATTATCAGTGTCCCCAGCATAGATGTCACCATTATCAGAGTCCCCAGCATAGATGTCACCATTTTCAGTGTCCCCACCATAGATGTCACCATTATCAGTGTCCCCACCATAGATGTCACCATTATCAGTGTCCCCACCATAGATGCCCCCAGCATAGATGTCCCCCATCATCAGTGTCCCCAGCATAGATGTCCCCATTATCAGTGTCCCCAGCATAGATATCCCCATTATCAGTGTCCCCAACATAGAATTCCACATTATCAGTGCTCCCAGCATAGATATCCCCATTATCAGTGTCTCCAGCATAGAAGTCCCCATTATCAGTGTCCCCAGCATAGATGTCACCATTATCAATGTCCCCAGCATAGATATGCCCATTATCATTGTCTCCAGCAAAGAAGTCCCCATTATCAGTGTCCCCAGCATAGATGTCACCATTATCAGTGTCCCCAGCATAAATGTCACCATTATCAGTGTCCCCAGCATAAATGTCACCATTATCAGTGTCCCCAGCATAGATGCCCCCAGCATAGATGTCCCCCATCATCAGTGTCCCCAGCATATATGTCCCCATTATCAGTGTCCCCAGCATAGATGTCCCCAGCATAGATGTCCCCATTGTCAGTGTCCCCAGCATAGATGTCACCATTATCAGTGTCCCCATCATAGATGTCCCCATTATCAGTGTCCCCAGCATAGAAGTCCCCATTATCAGTGTCCCCAGCATATATGTCCCCATTGTCAGTGTCCCCAGCATAGATGTCACCATTATCAGTGTCCCCAGCATAGATGTCACCATTATCAGAGTCCCCAGCATAGATGTCACCATTATCAGTGTCCCCACCATAGATGTCACCATTATCAGTGTCCCCACCATAGATGTCACCATTATCAGTGTCCCCACCATAGATGCCCCCAGCATAGATGTCCCCCATCATCAGTGTCCCCAGCATAGATGTCCCCATTATCAGTGTCCCCAGCATAGATATCCCCATTATCAGTGTCCCCAACATAGAATTCCACATTATCAGTGCTCCCAGCATATATATCCCCATTATCAGTGTCTCCAGCATAGAAGTCCCCATTATCAGTGTCCCCAGCATAGATGTCACCATTATCAATGTCCCCAGCATAGATATGCCCATTATCATTGTCTCCAGCAAAGAAGTCCCCATTATCAGTGTCCCCAGCATAGATGTCACCATTATCAGTGTCCCCAGCATAAATGTCACCATTATCAGTGTCCCCAGCATAAATGTCACCATTATCAGTGTCCCCAGCATAGATGCCCCCAGCATAGATGTCCCCCATCATCAGTGTCCCCAGCATATATGTCCCCATTATCAGTGTCCCCAGCATAGATGCCCCCAGCATAGATGTCCCCCATCATCAGTGTCCCCAGCATAGATGTCCCCATTATCAGTGTCCCCAGCATAGATGTCACCATTATCAGTGTCCCCAGCATAGATGTCACCATTATCAGTGTCCCCAGCATAGGTTCTCCCAGCATAGATGTCCCCAGCAGAGTCTCCTGTACATGTACAGTATGTGTGCAGATAAATGCCCATTTTACTCTTGCCTGTACAATTCTATTTCTTCACTGTAGGAGCCGACTTCAGCTCTCCTGCACCTTCGACTCCCGCCCACTGCTGCAATGCAGGCTGTAAGTTAGAAGGATTCCTAATGAATGTAAACAGCAGGCAGGAAGTCGGGAGGACCATGCTGATGATGTTATCTCCGAACCAGCCAATCCTCAGCTTAGCACAGCAGCCAATCCTCTGGCAGCACTGGAGGGTGTGTGGGGAGTGGCTTTTTGTCCTGGACCTGCTAGACATTTACTGCCGATAACAGCAGCTGCTTTTAAAAGCCAGCAGATCGGCAGTGCTGTGTTGGCAGAGTCTCCGGGCAAGCTGGGGGCCGGACAAAAGACACCCGTGGGCCGGATGTGGCCCGCGGGCCAGGGTTTGGGACCCCTGCCATAGACTTTTAAAGGGTGTTCCACGGCTTTTTCGAATTTGCCGAGAACACCCCAAATTGTTCGCTGTACGGCGAAATGGCAAACAGCCATTGTTCGAGTTGAACTCATGTTCGACCCGAACATATAGCTCATCCCTACTGGAGGGTATGTGTGGCTTACTCCTTGTCACTACATGTCTATAAGCCCTATCTTTCCTCCACCTCTTCGGCCAAGAGGTGGCTGTGTGACTTAACTATCCAGCACTTTCTCTACTCCATCTGTCACTGACATCCTGCAAGCTAAGGAAGAGCCGTGACACAGGTAAGATCCAGTCCATGGATAGATTGGCTGCGGATCAAGTGAGGCCCAGAGTGAGAATGACAGGAAAGAAAGTAATGGAAGGTCGACCAGGAGGAGAATCAGTGTGATAATAGCAAATGTTCATTTGCTATTGTCTCACAACTGGTTGGGCTCGGAGCGCTCTGAGCCAACCCTTTTCTGAAGCCTATCAGAGCCTCTGGCTCCAATCATGTGCTTAACCCCCCCCCCTTGGAATACATGACCGGGCATCCTGTATGAATATGTAGATTAAGGGGCAAAATGCGTGGATGGCCTGGGCGCACCTAATGGACAGGCCACTACTGCCTATAATAGATTTGCTGTATATAAATATATATATATATATTAATTTATTTATTTATGTGTGCTGGGATAGATACTTGGCACAGGACAAGCTATTACTGGCCATATCAGTCCTCAAAGGGAGAGCCCCAATTGTGGTGCACCCCTAATGGACAGGCCACCACTGCCCATTATAGATTTTCTGTATATATATATATATATATATACATATATATATATATATATATATATATATATATATATATATATATATATACAGTGCAGTAAATAAGTATTTGAACACCCTGCTATTTTACAAGTTCTCCCACTTGGAAATCATGGAGGGGTCTGAAATTGTCATCGTAGGTGCATGTCCACTGTGAGAGACATAATCCAAAAAAAAATCCAGAAATCACAATTTATGATTTTTTAACTATTTATTTGTATGATACAGCTGCAAAGAAGTATTTGAACACCAGTCTATCAGCTAGAATTCTGACCCTCAAAGACCTGTTAGTCTGCCTTTAAAATGTCCACCTCCACTCCATTTATTATCCTAAATTAGATGCACCTGTTTGAGGTCATTAGCTGCATAAAGACACCTGTCCACCCCATACAATCAGTAAGAATCCAACTACTAACATGGCCAAGACCAAAGAGCTGTCCAAAGACACTAGAGACAAAATTGTACACCTCCACAAGGCTGGAAAGTGCTACGGGGAAATTGCCAAGCAGCTTGGTGAAAAAAGGTCCACTGTTGGAGCAATCATTAGAAAATGGAAGAAGCTGAACATGACTGTCAATCTCCCTCGGACTGGGGCTCCATGCAAAATCTCACCTCGTGGGGTCTCAATGATCCTAAGAAAGGTGAGAAATCAGCCCAGGACTACATGGGAGGAGCTGGTCAATGACCTGAAAAGAGCTGGGACCACCGTTTCCAAGGTTACTGTTGGTAATACACTAAGACGTCATGGTTTGAAATCATGCATGGCACGGAAGGTTCCCCTGCTTAAACCAGCACATGTCAAGGCCCGTCTTAAGTTTGCCAATGACCATTTGGATGATCCAGAGGAGTCATGGGAGAAAGTCATGTGGTCAGATGAGACCAACATAGAACTTTTTGGTCATAATTCCACTAACCGTGTTTGGAGGAAGAAGAATGATAAGTACCATCCCAAGAACACCATCCCTACTGTGAAGCATGGGGGTGGTAGCATCATGCTTTGGGGGTGTTTTTCTGCACATGGGACAGGGCGACTGCACTGTATTAAGGAGAGGATGACCGGGGCCATGTATTGCGAGATTTTGGGCAACAACCTCCTTCCCTCAGTTAGAGCTTTGAAGATGGGTCGAGGCTGGGTCTTCCAACATGACAATGACCCGAAGCACACAGCCAGGATAACCAAGGAGTGGCTCTGTAAGAAGCATATCAAGGTTCTGGCGTGGCCTAGCCAGTCTCCAGACCTAAACCCAATAAAGAATCTTTGGAGGGAGCTCAAACTCTGTGTTTCTCAGCGACAGCCCAGAAACCTGACTGATCTAGAGAAGATCTGTGTGGAGGAGTGGGCCAAAATCCCTCCTCCAGTGTGTGCAAACCTGGTGAAAAACTACAAGAAACGTTTGACCTCTGTAATTGCAAACAAAGGCTACTGTACCAAATATTAACATTGATTTTCTCAGGTGTTCAAATACTTCTTTGCAGCTGTATCATACAAATAAATAGTTAAAAAAATCATACATTGTGATTTCTGGAATTTTTTTTTTTTGATTATGTCTCTCACAGTGGACATGCACCTACGATGACAATTTCAGACCCCTCCATGATTTCCAAGTGGGAGAACTTGCAAAATAGCAGGGTGTTCAAATACTTATTTTCTGCACTGTATATATATATATATATGTGTGTGTGTGCTGGGATAGATAATGGGCACAGGGCAAGCTATTACTGGCCACATCAGACCTCAAAGGGAGAGCCCCAATGCCCCTTTAAGCCCCTTTCACTGTTAATGCAATTGGCCACACCCACTGTTTGCCGCAGCGGGCTGCGCGTGCCACAGTACTACATCCCTGGGGAACACAGAGGTGTCCCAGGCATTTTACATTCCCATAGTACATACTACAAAAAACATGCCATGCACCAATGAAGTGTTCAGGTTTGGCTTGAAGAAAAGTTGGCAACCCTAATCCCGCTGCCATTGTGCTTAGCTGGTTAGTGGCCATGGAGGAGGAGGGAGGGAGTGGGCTGTCATTTTCCAATGTTAATACACTGACATGTGTGACTCTATAGTCACTTGGGCTGCTCAGATGTGATAGGGAGGAAATGTTTCCACCACAGCTGCAAAATCCCTAGCTGAATTGGGGACATAAACAGAAGGTAAAGCAGCAGGATCAACCAGGTTTTTTGCAGTACAGAAAACCAATCTCATAGTGACTGAGTGAGTATGAACAGCGTGTAATACACCTTTTATTGAGAGTTTTTTTTATGATGTGGATTTAGTGGCACTTTAACCAAGGTACTAGATACTTGCTTTCCTACATATTTTTGTGGTTCACTTATCACATTTAAAAAAGAGAAACTATTTAACAGTAGTCTATTTTGTTCAAAACACCTAACAAAAGTTGTATTTTCTTTCTGTTGTCTGGGCAAGAAAAACAGAAATTGCAGAGGAGGTCTTTGGACAAATATCTGCAAAATTAATTAAGATAATTGGATCTGAAATTGGATCAGTGATGATTTCTCTGTAAAGTGCCTGCCAATGATTTAGTAATTTGTTTGTTCTTAGATATTTATTCCTTGTAGACTTGAGCCTGATTAGGCTGTCACAGTAAGATAAAGAATAATATGTTTCTTCATTTTAAATGAAATATAGCAACACGGCAACACAGGTATTGTCTAGCTTATGAGAAAAAATATATATATTTACACACAGTATATATATATAATATTACAAAATGTATTGGGATGCCTGCCTTTACACGCACATGAACTTTAATAGGCACCCCAGTCTTAATCTGTGGGGTTCAAAATTGAGTTGTCCCACTCTTTGCTGCTATAACAACTTCAACTCGTCTGGGAAGGCTGTCCACAATGTTTAGGAGTGTGTCTATGGGAATGTTTGACCATTCTTCCAGGGGGTGCATTTGTGAGGTCAGGCACTGATGTGGATGAGAAGGCCTGGCTCGCAGTCTCCACTACAATTCATTCCAAAGGTGTTCTGTCTGGTTGAGGTCAGGACTCTGTGCAGGCCAGTCAAGTTCCTTTACCCCAAACTCGCATCTATGCCTCTATGGAACATTTGATAATCTTAGAGTAAAAGGCCTCTACCAGGTGTCACATTTCTTACAGTCAGGAGTTTTTTTGTTTTTTTTGGGAGGGATGGAGGAGGGGGGTTTTGTCTAAGGGGTAAGAGTTTAATGTAAGAAGGAGAGAAGGACACAAAATGGAATCCTAGGGGTTATAAAGGTATAGATATGGTGATGGATTATGCTGATTGGACGGATGGTATTTAGGAGAATATATATAATTATATATATATATATATATATATATATATATATATATATATATATATATATATATATATATATATATATATGTGTGCTTGAAGTTGATGCATGGTGAATTTTAAGGATTTTGTATTTTGCTATGTCTTTCATCTTTTTTATAAAATAAAAGATATGAAAAAAAAAAAAATATATATATATATATATATATATATATAGTGCTCACCCCATGACCCATGTGTCCCTTCTTTACCTGTTCAGAGGCTGTCAGGCCCAGACAGCAGTTCCAAGCACAATGACAAACCCAGGCTAGGCAAATTTTGTTTGTAAATGCATTGCAGTGCCTAAACAGGAGAGAGGGACAAGGGAACTGGATACTCCAAAATCCAAAAAAAAATGATATGTTAAACCCACCAGTTTTTTTTCTTTTTTTACTATTACTATTCCTTTATATTGGGTACTGAATTTTATAAATGCAGCCATTTAGAATTTGGATGAAAGGTTTAGCACTGGAAAACACTACTGTATTTGAAAGACAAATAGTGCATTTTATATACAACTATATAAATAAGACCAAAATAAAGGACAAATGAGGAGGAAATAGGGACAGAAGGACTTTGTTCCAAATCAGGGGCAGTCCCTCTAAAGAGGAAGTAAACCCTCTGAAACTTTTCCTAAAAAAAAAACTGCAAAAGAAAGGCATAATGAGCTAGAATTCATAGCATACTAGCTCATTATGAATTACTAACCTGAGATCGAAGCCCCAGCAGTGACCCCCATTCCTCTCCTCCACCGCCGCCATTATACCCGAGTGACTGGCCGGAGCAGCGATGACGTTACCCCCGAGCATGCGGAGGTGACGTCAGGGACGGCACGATCCCATTCATTAACGGCACGCTCATTGCGCCTGCAATGCAGTCTTTTCTGCAAATATCTCCTTAACCGTGAAGGAGATATTTCTTGCATCTACAGGTAAGTCTTAATCTAGGCTTACCTGTAGGGCCAAGTGGTCTGTAAGGGCTTACAACTACTTACATCAGGGACAGTTGGAAACATTGCTGCAGAAGGCCCTTTTGCAGCTCAACTTCTACAGGAGATGCCCTTCATGAAAAATCTTTCCGTCAAAGATCCTTCAGACCCTCGGCCAAGCACATCCTGAGGCCTAACAACAGCTCTTCAATACACTGGCTTTCTTCCAGGGGCAACAGCCCCAGGAGAATAACACTTCTGAACAAGCTCCCCAAACATTTATCTTCTCCCCAGCCACCTTTCGGGCACCCCCCTCCCAGTGATTGATGTGATGTCAGATAAATATTCATAACTTAGTGCTGATCCATTTACTCTATTTATGGAAGCTTCTTCTAGAGGCAGACAGGAGAAGTCAAACATCAACCTTAGGGAAACCTGGCCAGACCTGAAAAATTGATTGCTCCACTGAGTATAGCAAAGCCAATAATTACATTTACGCTGACTAGGGCAGGGTGCTACATCTATAACATTGTTTCTCAAACTTTCCAGTCAGGGCGTCCTTGAAAAGTATTTTCGGTCTACAGCTTGGTTCACATCTTCCGCATCTTGCACGGCTTCTTCTTCCCCGGACGATTCGCTTGCAATTGAAGTTCCCGCTGTGTGACGCTCCTGTGATCCTGCCCCCCTCTGACGCACATGTACCACACAGGGACTTTCTTATGACTTTCCCTGTGGTGTCAGAGGGGGGCGGGGTCACAGGAGCATCACACGGCGGGAACTTTAATTGCAAGCGAATCGTCCAGTGAAGAAGAAGCAAGATGCGGACGAAGAGGCCACCGGAAGGAGAAGAAGATGGAAGAAGAAGCCGAAGCAAGATGCGGACGAGAAGACCCAAGAAAGAAGCAGAGGAAGAAGAATAAGATGGAGGAAGAAACCCGAATGAAAGAAGAAAAGAAGAAGAAGCGCAGAAAGAAGACATTAATAAAGAAATTGTCAAAAACCGGCTATTGTCATTTTTTACACTTTTTTGGGTGAAATGGTAGAGGTACAATGCACCCCATTACCATTTCACACAGGGGGGCAGGATCTGGGGTCCCCTTTGTTAAAGGGGTCTTCCAGATTCCGATAAGCCCCATGCCCGCAGACCCCCACAACCACCGGCCAGGGTTGTGGGGATGAGGCCCTTGTCCCCATCAACATAGGGACAAGGTGCTTTGGGGTGGACCCCAAAGCACCCTCTCCATGTTGAGGGCATGTGGCCTGGTACGGTTCAGGAAAGGGCCCCCCTCTTTTGTGCAGCCGGCCAGGTTACGTGCTCAGATAAGGGGTCTGGTGTGGATTTTTGGGGGAACTCCACTTCATTTTTTTTATTTGATGGCGGAGTTCCCCTTAATATCCATACCAGACCTGAAGGGCCTGGTATTTGAATTTGTGGGGACCACCACGTTTTTTTTTTTTTGTATTTTGTTTTTTTATGAGCAATGACTGTATTCTTTATAGCCATGAGTACTTTTAAATTATTATTTATTTTTTCTTCAGAAATGACATCTTGTACAGGGACAGTTCTAAGCACAGGAAACATACACTACTTCACAGGCATGCTATACCCCCTCCCCCCATGAAATGTAAAGGAATATTTCACTTTTATTGTTACACTTTAACCACTTCCATACCACCCCTATTCTGGCACTTCTCTCCTTCATGTAAAAATGTAATTGTGTTCCTGGAAAATTACTCAGGACCCCCAAACATTATATATTTTAGCAGACACCCTAGGGAATAAAGTGGCGGTCATTAAATGTTTTTATTTCCAACGGTATTTGCGCAATAATTTTACAAACGCCTTTGCCAAAAAAACTGTTTCATGAATTAAAAAATAACAGTAAAGTTAGCCCAATTTTTAGGGATAATGTGAAGGATGATGTTACACCGAGTAAATAGATACCTAACTTGTCACGCTTTAATATTGCACACACTCATTGAATGGCACCAAACTTCGTGACTTAAAAATCTCCATAGGCGACGCTTGAATTTTTTTTACAGGTTACCAGTTTAGAGTTACAGAGGAGGTCTAGTGCTAAAATGATTGCTCTCGCTCTAACGCACGCGTCAATACCTCACATGTGTGGTTTGAACGGCGTTTACATATGTGGGCGGGACTTACATGCGTGTTCGCTTCTGAGTGCGAGCTACTAGGGACAGGGGCGTTTAATTTTTTTTCTTTTTTTTTTACATAATATTTTTTCTTTTTGCACTTTTTTTGTCCCTTTTTTATCACTTTTATTTCTATTACAAGGGATGTAAACATCCCTTGTAATAGGACTAGTGTGTGTCAGGTCCTCTTTATGGAGAGAAGCGGGGTCAATCATTTCTCTGTTCAGCACAGTGGTGTAGTGGATAGCACTTTCACCTAGCAGCAAAAAGGGTCGCTGGTTTGAATCCCGCCTGTGACACCATCTGCCTGAAGTTTGCATGTTCTCCCTGTACCTGCGTGGGCTTCCTCCCACAATCTAAAAACATGCTGTAAATCAGATCCTGTCTAAATAAGCCCTAATATGCAGTAGTATATCTAGGTTTTGTGCTGCCCTAGGCCTGACTAAACTTCTGCACCTCCTAATAGAAAAATGACCCACCCCTTCCTGTCAAGGCCACACCCTGTTTTTAATGACCCGCCCAGACATTTTCAGGGACACACACACACACACACACACACACTAGTTCTGGGGGAGGGGGGGCACTGGATTCCCTTAATTTGCATAGTTTTTCTCTCACTTCCTGTTTGGCTATGGGGCAGGAAGTGAAGGCAAATCTCCGCAATTGGACAGGGATGGTACAAAATAAACTGACAGGGGCTATAACCCTCCCTCTCTCACTCTATCCAAAATCAAAGAAAAAAAAAGTGTTGATTATAGTTCTACTTTAAGCACAAATTTCTGATAATTTTATTGAGAGGACTAAGAAAATATAACCATGCCAATAGGCCAGGATACAGCGTTGCTAATATATATGAATGAATGTGTGTGAATGTTAAATAAACAATTTTCTTAATTTGCAAATAATTATCATCTGCTCATTTTTTGGGGATGTCTGCACCCCTGATAGGGTGAAGACACCTCACAAATGTTGTCACTTTCTACTTCAAATTCATTCACTTCCTGTCACATAAACAAACAGGAAGTGAGGGTAAAACCTTACTAATGTCTTTTCTTGGGGACACACAGATCAATCTAAAAAGTTTCCCATTATGTAAATTGCACTCTAGCATTTTGCTGTGTACACCCCAAATTATTAGGGATCTTGGACTTTGGGGTCCATTTACTAAAGGCAAATCAACTTTGCACTACAAGTGGAAAAGCAAGGAAGAAAAGAACAAAAAAAACTGCTTCTACATGATAGGATGTTAAAATCATCAGTGCTTCCCCTCTGATTTTCAGCAACTACGCTTCTACTGCAGAGTGGCTTTGCCTTTACTAAACCCCAATTCTTGATAAGATAAATCCACAAAACATGTCCTGTCAGGGGTACTTGAGGACTGAGGCTGAGAACCACTGCAGTAAAAAGGAAACAATTAATACTTACCGCTCTGTATTTTTCCTTTCCTGATGACTACATGGCAGCAAACATTTCACGCATGAAGGCACCAGGAAAAGAGCTTCGAGACGAATCACACCTGTTTTGTTTGGCCAATCAGGCCTATTTCAGCTGCAGCTGTCAAAATCTGTAGCATTAAAAAGTAACAAAAAACAAACTTCAAATTTTGAAAGTAATTTTATTGGTCAACAAAACAAGGAAAGCAAAAAAAATAAAAAAAAAATAAATCAAACAAAAATAAATAAATATAAAAAAAACAAATAAACATAGGTTAATTTGAGACAGTTTATGCTTTGGAAATAACATGATAAATAGACCCACAGACACAGGATTGAAACATTAGTCACAACATCTTGAGAAATATTTTGCAAAATAATGCAGCACAAATCGTCAAAGTGAACACCCTAAAAAAAAAAACATACATTGACAACCTCACAAATATTTCAGATGAAAATAGCCCCCACCCAAAATAAATAAATAAACCAGTCAAAAAACCCTTGATCAAAAATATATCTGTTTTGCAAAGACATTCGATAAGGACACACAACTTTAATCTTGCCAACCACACACACAATCTGCCCTCTTTTCAGGGCAGCTAACAACTGCTCTATACAAGCTTTATATAACATAGGCTTGTGTGCTAATGAGGCAATTGAAAACACATGCACAGCCCATGAATAGCGATAAGCCAAACACTCCCCGTTCGGTTCGCACCAGAACCTTCGAACGGACCGAACGTTCGCGCAAACATTTAGAACGCCATTGACGTCAATGGGACTCGAACGCTCGAATTCAAAAGTGCTCATTTTAATGCCCCATATGCAAGTTTTAGTCGGAAAACGTCTTTGAGAACCCGGGTCTTGCCCCAGGGAATATGTATCATTGGAAAAAAAAGTTTTAAAAACGGTTGTTTTTTCTGGAGCAGCGATTTTGACTGATTGCCGACCGCCCGCCGTCATATTACTGCGGGATGGTGGCACTGCTATGCGGGGGCACGTAGCTCTATGTCCTCCCTTTAGCAGCTTGTCGCAAATCATTGAGAAAAATAGCATGGGTTTCCCCGCCCCCCTCCCCGCAGGTCATTACCAGCCCCTTTGGAACTATATACTTTGAACAGCAGTATACAGGAGGTGCAAACAAGACAGGGACTGTAGGTTTGTTGTTAAGTAGAATCTGTTTGTAAATTTTAACTGGTACTTCTTTAAAGTGTAGCTTCAGCCATATTGCACCTCACTTTCTGTCCCAATGACACAATATTTTTTTATTCTTTATTTTTTTGTGAAACAAGGATTGTGATAAAGCATCAGTAGACTGGAGACACCTTTTACAGAAGAGAATTTCCTTTCCTAGGGGTAGATTTCCTCTCACTTTCTGTTGTCTCCTTCCGTTTGCAAGCAGTAAGTTGGATGTTTGAAAGTAGGAGCCTGCCGTATATACTCTGCAGAAATTTGGGCCCTAGGTGTTGGTGTTGCCACAACACTGCAACCCCTCACAGTTAGTCTTGGTGGGCGCTGGAACACCCTTCTGTAAAATATTAGATCAAGAATTGTAATTACACGCCCCTGTTGAACAGGGGCAGAAAAATTGGGCCTTAGGCACTGGTGCTGGTGCCACAACATTGCAACCCCTCACAGATACTGTAGTTGGAGCACAGCAATGAGCCCGCTGCAAAGTATTGCATCAAAAATTGTAATTACATGCCTCTGTTAAACAGGGGCAGAAAAATTGGGCCTTAGGCAATGCTGGTGCCACAACACTACAACCCCTCACAGATACTGTAGTTGGAGCACAGCAGTGAGCCCGCTGCAAAACATTGCATCAAAAATTGTAATTACACGCCCCTGTTAAACAAGTAGCTTTATATATAGAAAAAGTGCAGCGCAAATATAAACAAATATAAATACTGTGACCAGTATATAAACTAAAAAGTGCATAGACAATAAATAATCGTGATAATAAGGTCCATGTGTGAAAAAAAGTCCATAAATCAATCAATCCACAGCAAGATCCAGCAGACAAAGGATTCCAGAATGGAAGTGAAAAAGATGACACCAAAAGATATCCTCCACCAGTGACAGATGAACTCTCACCTCATTACTTTGACCCGTATGGATCTCAAAGCTTAATCTGTGTAATCAGAGCTCCAGCTGCCAGCTCCCATAGGAAACGAATGGATGGAAATGACACCTTAGATCCAGACCCAATGGCTTAAACCGATCATAACATCATATGGAAAAAGAAAGGGAAAAATCTAGTGCTCTCTGGTAGAAAAAGACTTTTAATCAAGCAATAAAAAGTTGCACTCACATGTAAGGACACTCTGTAAGCCGAGTGTCAGCATAACAGCATGTAACAGCATGTGTACAGGACCGTCTCTCTGTACTCTGCAGCGATCGTGGGTGACGTTCTGCGTGGTTCCTTTCCCTGTACGCGTTACATCCCGTGAGCAGGACTTCCTCAGCGTGGGTTAAGGGAACACACGCTAAAACGTCCCACTTGACCTATATTTATATGTAGCCTCAGCATATCCCCCAATCCCAACAGCATGCAGACGCCGCCCACAACAGCAGCTACAGCTAATCTGAGGAGCCAATGCTCCGGAATAGAGGCTGAGATAAGAGTTTATTAAAAGCAATGGTTATATATGACTAACAGTGACCAGTCAGACTTACTCCGGTAAACAAAAGGAAAAATATTAAATATAAAATTCACCGGAGGAGTCTAATCACGTTTAAGAACATAATCCTTATTGGTAAAATTAGATAAAATTGGTGCATATATGGCATGAATGCACTCTAAATGATATACCAATATCAGAATATCATTAAAATAGAAAAACGTCAGCCACAATCGCCACATTAAGTGAATATGCAGAGAAGGCTATACTCAATATCAGCTATGGATAACTGTACAACAAGAGATACAACATCATGAGCAAACAATCAGTTATACATACTGTTACAATGTATAATCATGTTACAGATACAATCTGGAAAAAGAACAATGAAGACTAGAATTACATGAAAATAGAATAGAATACAATAAAAGTAGAATAGAATACAATAAAATAAATAAAATTGACTTTAAAATTGCCATAAAATTACAAATTAAAATACTCCAGAAAAAAACATCAGTCACCTTATAATTCACCTCATCTATCTGAGATGAAGCAATTTAGGTCGAACTCTACGTTCAAACCAGCCGGAGAGGCTACCTTGAGCTCAAAAATCCAGAAGGATTCCCGACGACTCAGTTGCCTGATAAAGTGTCCACCCCTCCAGTGTTTTGACACCTTCTCTATCCCCCCAAATTTTAACCCCTTAGGGTCACGATGATGGTGTCGTCTGAAGTGTCTGGATACGCTATGAGTTTTAATACCTCTTTTAATACAGCTAATATGTTCCCCTATCCGTACGTGGAGTGCTCGAGAAGTGCGCCCCACATATTGTAGTCCGCATTCACACTCTAACATATAGACAACCCCTTCAGTGGTACACGTGACTAATTGTTTGATGGGGTACTCTACATGTGTGACCGAGGAGGTAAAAGTTTTTCGTTTTTTGACATTTTTCTTAACATGTTTACAAGTGGCACACCTGCCACAGGCGTAAAAACCTGATAAGAAATCAAATAACCTAGGTTGGGCAACTATTGGTGGATCTATGACCCCTGGAGCAATACAATTCCTTAATGCCGGAGCCTTCCTATATATGAATTGGGGGCGCTCAGGGAGAACAGGACCTAAAGTCAGATCCCCCTTTAAGATGGGCCAATGTTTGGCTACAATTCTCTCGAATTTTTTGTGTTGTATGTTATAGTCCAAAATTAATTTATAATTGCTAGGAATTCCATTGGCCACCAAACCAGGAGGTTTATCAGCAACAATGGTACCTCTATCCATAGACCTCACTTTCTCAATTTCCTCATTGATAGTCGGTAGGGGATACCCCTTTTGTGTAAATCTCTCTGCTAGTATTTGGGCTTGTGATAGGAAATCATCCTCAGAGGAGCAATTCCTACGCAGTCTAACAAATTGGCCCTTTGGGATATTACATAACCAAAGCTTATGGTGACAAACAAGTAGCTTTATATGCAAACTACAGAGCACAAGTGCAGTACTGGTACACACAAAGTAACTTTAGGTGCAAACTACAAAGCACAAGTGCAGTACACACCAAGTAGCTTTATATGAAAACTACAGAGCACAAGTGCAGTACTGGTACACACAAAGTAACTTTAGGTGCAAACTACAGAGGCTCAGAGGCAGAGCTGGCTGGCTGTAGTGGAGGCGGAGTGGTACATCAGAGGCAGACTGGTAGTGGACGGTAACGATGTGAGCACAGGTACACAGACAGGTCACACTCACTGCCAGTGGCACTGTGATGATTAGGGACGCACAGGGGATGTTTTATTTCCTTCCTCCATTCCTCCACCGCTGCTGTGCTAGCGCCTCTAACACTGTACAGAGGGACTCTATAGTGGAGCGGCTGCCTGTTAAGTTAGTTGCAGAGAGGGGGTAGGATCACCGGTGGCCGGGCGCCCTGAGTGATAGTGCCCCCGCCTCTCTCCAGTGCGCTCTAGCCGGCTGCCTAGTGGTAGCACCGGCCCTGACTCCAAGGCAAATTTTAACCACTTCCGTACCGTAGGATGTCATATGACGTGCCATCGGATGCCCAGAGAACGACTCGTCCGCCGCCGAATGAGGAGCATACAGTAGAGATTTAAAAACATAACATAAACAAAGCTGCAATCGCGGCTGAAAGCATGAGATCAGTTTTTTTTTTTTCCCGACCTCATGCTTTCCAGCCTCTCTCCATAAAGAGGACCTGTCACACACTATTCCTATTACAAGGGATGTTTACGTTCCTTGTAATAGGAATAAAAGTGATCAAAAAAAAAAAAAGGGACAAAAAAGTGCAAAAAATATTGCGAAAAAAGAAAAAAAATATTATTAAAACGCCCCTGTCCCTAGTAGCTCACACTCAGAAGCGAACCGTCCCGCCCACATATGTAAATGCCATTCAAACCACACATGTGAGGTATTGAAGCGTGCGTTAGAGCGAGAGCAATTTTTAGCACTAGACCTCCTCTGTAACTCTAAACTGGTAACCTGTAAAAAAAAAACAAGCGTTGCCTATGTCCCGAAGTTTGGCGCCATTTCATGAGTGTGTGCAATATTAAAGCGTGACAAGTTAGGTATCTATTTACTCGGTGTAACATCATCTTTCACATTATCACAAAAAATTGGACTAATTTTCCTGTTTTGTTATTTTTTAACCACTTCAGCCCCGGACCATATTGCTGGTCAATGACGGGGCCACTTTTTGCGATCCGGCACTGCGTTGTTTTAACCACTTAAGACCCGGACCAATACGCTGGCAAATGACCCAAGGGGTTTTTGCGATTCGGCACTGCGTCGCTTTAACAGACAATTGCGCGGTCGTGTGACGTGGCTCCCAAACAAAATTTGCGTCCTTTTTTTCCCACAAATAGAGCTTTCTTTTGGTGGTATTTGATCACCTCTGTGGTTTTTATTTTTTGCGCTATAAACAAAAATAGAGCGACAATTTAAAAAAAAATGCAATATTTTTTACTTTTTGCTATAATAAATATCCCCCAAAAATATATAAAAAAAAAATTTTTTTCCTCAGTTTAGGCCGATACGTATTCTTCTACATATTTTTGGTAAAAAAAATCGCAATAAGCGTTTATCGGTTGGTTTTCGCAAAATTTATAGCGTTTACAAAATAAGGGATAGTTTTATTGCATTTTTATAAAATTTTTTTTTTTTTACTACTAATAGCGGCGATCAGCGATTTTTTTCGTGACTGCGACAATATGGCGGACACTTCGGACAATTTTTACACATTTTTGGGACAATTGTCATTTTCACAGCAAAAAATGCATTTAAATTGCATTGTTTACTGTGGAAATGACAGTTGCAGTTTGGGAGTTAACCACAGGTGGCACTGTAGGGAATGTGTACCTAATGTGTTGTGTTTACTACTGTAGGGGGGTGTGGCTGTAGGTGTGACGTCATCGATCGCGTCCCCCTATTACAGGGATGACGTGATCGATGCTCCGGCCACAGAGAAGCACGGGGAAGCCGTGTGTACACACGGCTCTCCCCGTTCTTCCGCTCCAGGGACGGATCGCCGCACTGCAGCGGCGATCGGGTCCGCGAATCCCGCGGTCCCGGTCCTGGAGCTTCGGACCGGGTCGCGGGCGCGCGCCTGCGGGCGCACGCCCGCGACCCACGGCTGGGTACTAAAACCAACGTATATATACGTTGATGTGCCCAGCCGTGCCATTCTGCCGACGTAAATCTGCAGGAGGCGGTCCTTAAGTGGTTAACTGACAATTTCACGGTCGTGCGATGTGACTCCCAAACAAAATTGGCGTCCTTTTTTTCCCACAAATAGAGCTTTCTTTTGGTGGTATTTGATCACCTCTGCGGTTTTTATTTTTTGCGCTATAAACAAAAATAGAGCGACAATTTTGAAAAAATGTTGCTATAATAAATATCCCCAAAAATATATAAAAAAACATTTTTTTTTCCTCAGTTAAGGCCGATACATATTCTTCTACATATTCTTCTACCCCCGAATTTTTAGCAACACATAATTTGACCCCGCATAGCCAATGGTGGAGGATGTGGCTCCTCTTTGGGTACCCACCTCCACATCTTTTGGGATTGTCCGGTAATAACTCCCTTTTGGTCCATGATCTCCTGGAGAAGATCCTAGAGATAGATGTACCCTTTCAGACTTTACATATGTTATTAGGCTTACCTCTCCCGAAAATCTCCAAAAATCTTCGCAAACTGATGGCTTTTCTTTTACTGGCAGCCAAACGTGTCATACCTCATCCTTGGGGATCTACCTCCCCTCCCACCTTTTGCACAATTCTTATCGACAATTGCTGATATTAGAAGGATGGAACATCTTACAGCTGTTATAGATGATTCTTTACCCAAATTCGAAGCTATCTGGGAGAGATGGGACTCTTCTGACTTTAACACAGAGCCTCATTCCACTCCACCATAGCTGCCTACCCATTGCCCATATCCCCTACAGTTCTGTATAGGATGATGCCCCCCTTTTATTTTATTTATTTTCTCTTCCCTTCTCTTTCTATACAGGTAATAGATTGTTGATATATACTTCTGCTCAGCAGAGCCATGATAAGTTGTTCATGTTGAACCCACCACTTATTTTCTATTATATGGTATATCTAACTTGCATACAACCAGACTTGTCTGTTTCCTGTTGAAAATGTGACTGTTTATTTTTCGCACTTTTAATCATTCAAATGTCTGGATTATGTAATTACTTTGTCTGATTAAAAAAACAATAAATAAACAATTAAAAATAAATAAATACTGCAGTTCAAAGTATGTAGTGCAGTCAGTGTAGTATATATAATACAGTTCAGGGTATATAGTGCAGTGTACAATAAATAATATAGTGTATTGAAGTGGTTAAGGGGAGCCCTATGACAGAATAAAAAAAAAACGGCATGGGTTCCCCTGTCCATACCAGACCCAAAGGGTCTGGTATGGACAGGGAAACCCATGCCGTTTTTTTGGGGGGGGATTTTGGGGGGGACCCCTACACCATTTAAAGAAAAAATTGGCATGGAGTTCCCTTCTGGTCTGGTATGGACTGGAGGGGGGGGGGGGGGGGGTCCATGCTGTGTTTTTATGCATATTGACAGGATCTGGCAATACATTACAGCCGTGAGCAATTTAAAATTATAATTTTTGCTGCGGTACTGTTCTAAACATGGGGAAATACGCTACTTTACAGGCAGACTAAGGGGACCCCCACAGGCATGATATTTAAAGGAATAATTAATTGGTATTGTTTCACTTGCATTCTTAAAATCACTGCTCCTGTAAAAACAGGCATTTAAAAAAAAAATTTGCATAGATACATGTCCCCCGGGCCAGTACCTGGGTCCCTAAACACTTTTTATGGCAATAACTTGCATATAAGTCTTTAAAATTAGCACTTTTGATTTTTCACGTTTGTGCTCCCTAGGCTTTAACGTTGTTCGCATGTTCACACATATTTTTTGTCTGATGCAACCAAGGGGGGGGGGGGAGTCGGGTGCTATTTGGATCATCCCTATTCCTCATAGGGCAAAACAACCATAAATTAGGCCAGCCTAAAGTGAGCCTGAGCTTTGACTATGCACGGCAAAGCAGCAGGTTAATTTAATTTCTAGCCGCTCCACTTTTCACATATTTATTTTCCTTTTGCTTCCCTTCTACTCTGTTTGGTCATCAGGAGTGAGATTGTTCTCTGTCTGTCTGTCCCAACTTGCAACAGCCATGTAAAGGGTCCAATTTTTGACATATACAAGGCTAGCAACACTTTTTCCTAAGTTCTATGGCTGCATTAAATGCTTGAGTGGTGAGTCACCAAGCATCACATTGTCATGTTGCAGGAAAGGAGGTAGGGGAGTTAATCTCATGCTTCTCATACCTGGAAGTACCAGGTATTTCTTAGTGCTCCCATTGGCTCAGCAGAGCAGAGGGTGAGTGAAGGAAAGATATATATGCAAAGCTAGGGGAATGAACCCCTTTTGGAGCTTGTTAGATTGCATAAGTTGTTGCACCACAATATTGTACATCTCTGTTTTCAGTATCTCATAATGTGCTATTATAACCAATATGACCAAATAAGATATGGGGATCCAGGTTTCAGTATCCACAGTTTCTAATAAGATTTTATTATTCTCTGAATGACTAGAATAAATGCATTACTCATGAAATACTACAATGTGTCAACTTAGCTAAACCAGTGGCATTTATTTATAATAGACTAAAACAAAAACCAAGGGGCAGGGAAAACTGCCCATCAGCGCATAACCCTGGAGGGATTGTTGTAAAGCAAAGAAAGTGTTGTATAAAACGTGAACATGTTAAAATACAGTAGGCCACACAACATCTCCTCAATCTCTGTCAACTGCCCTCTGAACAGTGATCCACTGCAGCGTGCTCTTCAGAGCGCGAAATCTGTATAAATGTGCCAAGTGTGGTGGCGATGATCTTCTTGGTGGGAATGAATGGGTCTCAAGGAAATATATGGGTGGCAATGTAACGAATAATAAAAGATGATTGCAAAGGTTGCAAAGAATATCTGAGAGACAAAATATAAACAATGGGGCGGGTGGCCCAATAGACTATAAACATTGCCACTGATTATTAGCTAGAAGATGCAGCTTGAAACAGCTATGGGTGATTGCTGGGACATTGTGAAAACAAAAGGGAAAAGGCAAGCGCAACCTCCATAGTGTAATAAACATGGTGAACAATATTTATTAATGATTAAAAACATCACAAAGGGGGACCTTGAGCAAAGCGGTAAAACTCAAAGCTGCTGCATCTGTAGCCCGGAGCCGTTGTGGAATTCCCCTGCTTCCGCCGTCAGCAGGTGGAAAAGAGCACAGGCAGTGAGGGAGCCGCTGCTGCAGGAAGAACACTCGACCAGGAATGGAAGCCAAAGCATGGATAGTGAGAATGCCTAAGACTATTGGGAGTGCACTGGAAGATAGGGTCACGTTACAAAGCATGTCGCTTCTTCATCAGCCTCCAGCCTTCTTCAGATAGGCTGAAGAAGAAGCGATATGCTTTGTAATGCATCCCTATCTCCCAGCCGTGTCAGGCATCCTCTCCATCCAGGCTCTGGCTTCCATTCCTGGTCGGGTTGTCTTCCTGCAGCAGCAGCTCCCTCCTGCCTGTGCTCTTTTCTCCCTGCTCACGACCAAAGCAGGGGAATTCCACAGCGGCTTTGAATATTACCTCTTTGCACAAGCTCCTCAATTGTGAATGTGCTTTATTACACTATGGAGGTTACGATTGTCTTTTCCTATTTATTTATAATAAACTAATACAACTGAAAAAAACTTTATTTGGTTGTATGCACTGTAAAGTTTGGGGGCTATAGCTCAGCGGGACTAAGTGCATAAACCGTTTGGGGGGACAAACCAAAATAAGGCTTTGCTCAGCACACAGGAAAAACTGTAACACAAAAGTCTGCTTAGCTTCAGCATCAAATAAAAAGTCTGCTTGTCTGCGGCACAAAAATAAGTCAAAACAAAAACACATAGGGCCAGATTCAGGTAGATGGGAGCATCTTTGCTCTGGAGTAACGTTTCTCATTTACGTTACTCTGGCGAAATTTTAGGAGCAAGTGCTGTTATTCATGAAGCACTTGCTCCTAAAGTTGCGGCAGCGTATCGTAAATGAGCCGGCGGAATTCAAATTGGGCGGGTACGGGGCGTGTATTATTTAAACTAAGCGCGAACGTACTGTGCATGAGTCGACTGTCAATGCATCCCAGTGCGCATGCTCCAAATTCTGTCAGTGAACGTCAATGACGTCAAATCTCCATTCATGGACGTTTTACGCAAGCGACGGAACTCCAACCCGGCGTTTCTTGTTTTTTTGGTTACAGAAAACAGAAATGCCGGCTTAAAGTGACAGTTAGGCTGGAGTATCACTGATACTCCAGCCTAACTCTACCTGAATCTGGCCCCTACAGTTTGTTTGTAGACGGGTCTTCGCCCCGAATTTCAAAAGTCCTCACTGTATTCTTAACGGCTCCCAGCAGACTCCCAGCTCATCTTCACAGGTACAATCCCTATACTCCTCCACACACCTCTAGCACCACTTCCTGTTTTATGGGCTGTTCTCTGGAAATGTTAACTCCCTGTGTGCTGACTCCCAGTGGTCAGGGGTGGAGGCTCTTTCCCACACGAATAGCACTTTAGAGCCTCCAAAATTCCAGGCCCCAAATGACTCTACCTACGAGCCAGTCCTCTGTGCATTAACTCTTACGCCTGGAATCCCTCACCCATTTTGGGTAACCCCCTGAACACTCTCACAGCTATTTAAAGGGACCATAGCCCAAATAGTGGTGCTGTATAACACCCGTCTGTAGAGGTAAACAGGTACTGCCACCCAGGTGTATTTCAGTTAATGAAAGAAGAGCTTCAATGACCCACGGATCCGGAGAGACTAATGACACAGAGATAGATGTGCTGTTCATAAGATCTCTAAAACTGTATTCTCTCAACAGACTTATATACAGATGAAAGATAGGAGGGGCTGCATATTATTGCATATGTCTGTAAGTTTTACACAAAACTCAGTATATTCTTATCAAGATTTAAACCAGCTGAATTTAGTTTTAACAATGGCTAAAAGATGACTTTGCTATACAATCAGGCTGTTCCATGCTTATCCACAATGACTTAACAGTAGCAGGGTGTGACTCTATGCAAACTGTTAGCTAAGCTAATTATGTCAAAACATAAAGAAAAGCTAATTTCTACTTAAAATGGAGTCAGTTATTTGATACATTCTATTAGAATCCCCTCTTTTATCACGAAGGTGATAATCACAAACCCTGAAACCCCCTACATTCACCTGGGCTACTTTCCCATAAATGTATCATTATCCTAAGCATATAAAACTATAGAACAATAAGCAGATAATCTCAGCTTCATAGCAATTGTCCATGGAATACAAAGGGGGAGGGGCAGTGACAGATTTTTCCACAACAAATATAAATACTGTTTCCTAGAGCTAAGGATCGTTAGTTGAATATTGTCATCATTTCATCAGAAAGACTGGAAAAGGTTAAACTTGACAATAATTTTCCTACTGTGGAAGTGGAACTGGAGATGAGAAAGTTTATTAGAGTGGTATTTAGGGCAGGTTCTGAAGTGTGGAAGAAAGGGTTTTCAATTGAAGTCATTGAAAAGTTAATTTTAGCTTGTTGGCACACTTCAGCTCCCTTTGTGAAGTTTCCCAAACTAAAACACCAGTCTGGGGAATGACTTCTACCAATATTTTGGAAAATAAGGGTATTATTTGAAAGCGTTTTTGTGACGTTTGTAAGGACGACAGGAGGTGTGCCATTTAGGAGGGGGTGAAGTTTAGAGGTAATGCCATTATGGGGATCCTAGCAGTGCTAGGATGGAGTTTACTACATATCCAACATTTTTCATATCCAGACTTCTGGGCATAGCTATATTTAAATTTCAGTAGCAACATGTTGTCTGTAAAACTATTTGTTTTAACTCCTTCATTATGTGATTGTGTATCTCTCTTGTGTCTGATATGTGTACTATTGATGGTGTTATTGGGTGACCCACATATGACTTTAAGGGCTCCCATGTCCTCAGGATGATAAATACAGTGAGTTACAATCCATGTAGGTAGGAACACTATCAGAGAGATTAGGAACAGGAGGCAAAATGCCTCCCCAGAAGTCTTTGATGAAATAAGCGAGGTCATCTTTTTCAGAGACTTGACCACTTTCTTCACTCAGTATTCGAGGATTTTCGCTACTTTCTTCACCTCCTTTGTCTTTATCTTTGCCTTGCCTCTTAGGGTCCTGGTTGACCTTCTTTACCCGACTGGCATGGATCCAAGACTGTTGTCCTTCCACGAGGATGGCTGTCCTGGTTACTGCGATCATGGTGGTTGGAGGTCCAAAAGGATATTCCTGCTTTTCTTGTTCGGTTCAGCTGCTGGACCACTACGAGGTCACCGACCTTAAAGGGGTGTGTTGGTTCCTGTGAAGAAAAAGGAGAGGTGCGAGCGACATTTCTTTCAATTCATTTTCTTACATATTCTTCCTGAATAAGATCAAGATCCCCTCTTTCTAACATTAAGGGTTATCTGGCCCAGGGAGTGGGAAATGGTCTGCCCATAAGAATTTTAAAGGGAGAATAACCTGTCTTGTTGTTTGGGGTCATTCTTACCTCTGCTAGAATTGTCGGCAGCACCCTTTTCCAGTTGGTAAAAGTTCCACCTGTAGCCTTCCTGATCTTATTCTTTCTACAATCCCTGAACTTTGAGGATGGTAAGTAATGTGAAACTTCCAGTCAATTTTAAGTGCTTTCACTAAACCTGCTCTATGGACGGTGAGACTTAGGAGTTTTCACCCGGCAGCACGATCAGCAATACATCTAGCCTGGAAAGATGCCACATCTCCCCCCATGTTCTTGCGCTAGGACTCCCACCATGGTTTTACAGTTGTCCCTAGCAAATAGGTGAAACCCTTTGCTATACTCGTATAGGCCAAGACCAGGATCTTTTACCATAGATGCTTTAAGGTATACACAAGCATTGTACATTTCATTTTATACAATCTGGCATGTCGGTACCTGTGGTTTGTCTCAAAATGTTATCATAGTAGGAACAGTCAGGTATTCATTGGCGACAGTAACCAATCATGCCAAGGAAGGACAGCATATCCTTCTTGGTCTGTGGGCGGGCTAGACCCACGAGAGCCACAGCTCTCTTGTGACTGACTTTCCTTTCACCTTTTGTGAGTGTAAAATCAAGGTATTTAACAGTTTCTTGACACCACTGAAGTTTATTTTTGTAAACTTTATGACCATTATCTGCCAACCAATGTAGCAGACCTAAACCATTCTCTTTGCAGGCTACCTGGCTTGGGATACATATTGGAGTAGGACAGAACCATGATGGGGAGTCCAGGACCGCATAGTGGCCTGGAGCACAACTGAGTAGACTACAGGGAAGTCCACATAGCCCTGAGGCATTCTACACCATGTAATTTGGCGGTTTTGAAAACAGAATGCAAGAATAGGCTGTGTCTCTTCGTCCACAGGGACGGAAAAAATTTGTAAGGTCAATAACAGAAAAATATTCTGCATCGGATGGTATAGAAGTAAGAAGGCATGGCACATCAGACACTATAGGAGCTATAGGGACAAATAAATGATTTGCAGCTCTAAGATCTTGCAGAACCATCAGGCCTCTTTACAGGGTTAATTGGTGTATTCCATTTGTTTCCAGTGATTTTTCCCGCTATGCCATGTTTCAGGAAATGTTCAATCATAGGCACAATCCCCGCTTCCTTTTCTTTAGAAAGAGGATATTGTTTGATAAATGGGTTGGGCTCCGGGTTTCAGTGTGGCTTTTTAATCAAGGAGAAATGGTACTTCCATTCCATTCACATGCAACATAATAATTGGTTGCTCTGAATAAGAGGATGAAACCAGGGGAAATGCTGGGATATTATCTTCCGGGTATCCTCATTGGGGATGGGGTTGCTTCCATTGGATTGGGTATTTTGGCCCTTGATGTTGTTGGGTTTGTGGGGGTTGTATGACTTGTGTGATATTTTGTTCAGGTATGCCATATGAACATTGGTTTCTCCAATGACCCAAGTCCCCACAGTTAAAACAACCTCTTTTTGGGGGCTGTGTCCTGGGGAAACCACGGACTCGACCTCTTCCTCTCCCTCTGCTCCTACCCCTATTCTGCTGTGTGCCATTCCCCGGGTGGGACTGCTGCTGTTGTGGCAGTCCTCCCTGGAAATGTGTACCTGAACTTTTCGGTATCTCCAAACATCCTGCTGAATCCTTCTCTGTGAATTCCGGTATGGTCTTTGTAGGCCAATCAGAAATTATTTGCTTAACCGTTAAACCATGTTGTGGTTTTAGGTTACTAATGAAAATCTGAATCATCAGACTATTCATATTCGGTAGTATTGATAATCCAGCTTCCTGTGTCCACACAGCCATAAATCTCTTCCAAAATTCTAAAACACTTTCTCCTGACTTTTGTTTACAAGCTATGGCAGTAGGAAGGGAAGTTCTGTTTTTAAAGGCATTATTTAATTCCGCTTCTAATTGATCCCACATGGTGTTTTTTTTCCCTTTCAGTATTTAATTTATGTGCATCAGCCTTTACTATTTTTGGATCTTCAATATCATTTATGGATGCTACTTTAGTCCAATCAAATGCGGATGTGTGTCCAATGACACCATCTACAATCAATCGCATATCTTCCTGTGTATAATTTCTCCCTTTACAAGCCTTTTTCAAATAGGACAAGGTTGCAGAGGCAGACTCAGTTGGTTTTGGACAATTTTTAACAATGCGGTTGATATTTTTAATATCAATCACCTTGTTTAACATGTCGTTTCCTGTCAGTAAAGGATAGTTTTGCGGTCCCTCTATCTCATCATCATCTAGTCTCCTCTGTCTATTTGGTAGATTTCTTAATTCCATTTGGCTACCCTGTGGGCGTACGAGTGGGGTATTCATGGTATCAGATCCTACAATTGTTAATCCTCTGAGAAACATTTCTGTTACGGAACTATCTACTTGTTCCTCCTGACCAGAACCTTGTTCGTTCCCAGGTGGAGACGTTTTTGATGGAAAAACAGGGGAATCAGAATCTCCTGAAACCCCACCTTCAGGTGAGCCTCCAGGAGTTCCCAAAACAGGATTTTGTGATACAAGATCTACTTGGGTGACCACAGAAGCTCTATGAGGCAGTGCACCTGATGTGGGCGCTCCGCCTACAGATACTCCTCCTACCTGTGCAGGTGGGGATGGGGTTCTTTGTTGTACAGCATAATGTCCTGCCTGGAAGTGTATTTCCTCCTTAGGTAAATTGGTGTATACTTTACAAACCCAAGGATTTATAAATTCATAATCCGTACTACAAACCCTGGCTACATAATCTTTACAATTTTCTCTGGGATTAGGATATGAGGGAGGTTTTTTACTATGATTTAGACCCATATTAAAATAGTGACAGTGAGAGTCTGTCTGTCTTACCTTACAGACTTCATTCTCCCACACAAACAAATTATCTTATACTTTATGCGAAAGAAAGAAAAGCGAAAGTAGGTTGGGTCACTGAAGCATAATCCTCATTAACTATTTCAGCTCCTTCCCCAAAAAGGACTGTACAGTACTGTATTATTCAATTAAGACCTTCTCAAAGGTACTTTCAAAGGCGGATTTCCCCAAAAAATCCCCTATACACCAAGGCGTGGCTCATACACCTCTTCTACATAAATTTAGTTTAAGATGAAATTTAAATCAGAGCTAAGGCAAGAGAAAACAGTCTGTCTAAAAGACAAATAAGTTTTTACTTACCAAAGATGATTATCTCATCCCACCGCTGCCACCATTCTGTAGAGGTAAACAGGTACTGCCACCCAGGTGTATTTCAGTTAATGAAAGAAGAGCTTCAATGACCCACGGATCCGGAGAGACTAATGACACAGAGATAGATGTGCTGTTCATAAGATCTCTAAAACTGTATTCTCTCAACAGACTTATATACAGATGAAAGATAGGAGGGGCTGCATATTATTGCATATGTCTGTAAGTTTTACACAAAACTCAGTATATTCTTATCAAGATTTAAACCAGCTGAATTTAGTTTTAACAATGGCTAAAAGATGACTTTGCTATACAATCAGGCTGTTCCATGCTTATCCACAATGACTTAACAGTAGCAGGGTGTGACTCTATGCAAACTGTTAGCTAAGCTAATTATGTCAAAACATAAAGAAAAGCTAATTTCTACTTAAAATGGAGTCAGTTATTTGATACATTCTATTAGACCGTCCAGGACCCAACCCTGGCGTCCTGTACAGCACTCACAAAGGTATATTGTGTATGCTATCTTATGATAAAGCTAATGCATTCAGTGGTGAAAAATTTATAATTCTATACAATGTAGAAAACTAGCGGTGAGAAGTTGCCCCTGGCTGTCCAAGTAGGAGAAGTCATATTAGCAGTGAGTAAGTGTTTGTAGAATTGCAGTGTCACGTAGGGAACGCTACAGTACATATCTATCTCCAGGCATCCCTTAGGAATGTTCCTCCGCATTTTGGAAATGTCAAGATCCTGGCACTGGTATGCATTAATTAATTCCCCTTACTGAATGTGTTTGCAGCGTTGGTTCGATTTGCTTTACTCGTTCATGATTTCTGTGTTAATGTTAAATAGTATACAAAGCACTTTGAGCTGTTTATTTCTGCAATTATAATTTTAGGATATATAAATTGTATGTGATTGTATGTATCAATCACACATAGGCATTAATGCATGCATACAGTGTATATGAAAAAAGAGAAAAAAAAAGAAAAAATGTATTACGTTAAATTATGCCTTTAGGGTTTAGATGTGGTAAAAATGCAATTCAAGGCAACAAGCGAAAGCATTTAATGAGCTATAATGCTTTCTAGTCAACTCTGCAACTGTGTTAAGGTGATAAAGTAAAATTAATTTAACTCAATCTGAATTCTGTGTAATATACATGTAGGAGCATATGTGAAATTAGGATTTTAGCATCTAGGAAACTTTAAACTTTTAGAGAAGTTGAAGTGAAGTTGGTGAAGTGGGAAGTGAAACTTTTCCCATCTCCTCCATGCAAACCACATAGCAAAATGTTTTGTTCCATAGTGATTTGTGCAGGTCCGACCAGCACAGACTTTGCCTGGAACAACTCCTGGCAAGGTCCTATACCTACAGTACTGCACACACTGTGGATTCAGTCATTCCTATGGTTGGTCTCCATTCCTCTGGATGGCTAGGGTTGCCATCATAGGCGTGTTTAAGGGGTGTGGCAGGTGTGCCTAGGCACACCCTAATCACTCTGTGAAGTGACTGCCGAATCCTTCTACCCCCGTGTTGCACCCCCCCCCCCCAACGCAGTGCTGCTGGCTTCCCTCCTTCTCCCCAGCTGCAGGGGATGTTTCAGGATTGAGAGTGGGGGAAGGGGATAATCAATATGAAATTTACCAACCCCTTCCTTTTCTAAATGAACACAGTGAACACACTCACTCACTGTGTTTATTCATAACTGTATTTACTATGCTTCAGTTTGTGAATGAACAGGAAGCCACTAAGCACAGAGCACTTCCCATGCATTCACTGTGCAGTGAGGCTGCAGAGAAAGGCATGTGTGTTTGAGCTTTGGGGTGCACATCCTAATGTAATAGGCTGTGCACACCTATGGTTGCCATTGATACGCACTATCCGTAGGAGTGTGGCACGTATGTGCAGTAAGTTCGTTGCCTGGGCAGGAGTTTTTCAGGCAGAGGCTATGCAGCACTTAACAGGTCCACACTCCACACAGTAAATATAGAGTAAAAACAGGTATGTATGTGTAGCACCCTCTAGAGTGTGCTAGTAGGTAGTGTACAGGGGGGTGCTGATAAGTATTGAGCCTTACCCATAAAAAATGTAGTTAGGAAACTGTGAATTGCAGGGTGTACTGGCCAATTTGTCTACATTCAATGGTGCAAAAATCAACTACCTATGATTTTAACTTATCTTTCTTTTTTAGGTCCAAAGTAAACATGGCAGCACCTCCAGAAAAATGTAATCTGAAAAAGCATAGGGCCATAATCAAGTTCCCGTTTCTCAAGGGAAAGGTGCAAAGCAGATCCATGATAAAAAGTCACAAACTTTGGGTGACAGTGGCCCATATGCAACAGTTAAACGCTGGGTTGTCAATTTTGAAAGTGGCCATTTCGGTGTTAAAAGTGAGAAACCCAGTGGAAGGCCTGTTTCTTTCTCTTTGTCTGTAAATGGCAATATCAGCCAAAAGTATTGGTACATAGTATCTGGAAACATCACGTGAGAGAGTTGGTGTCATTATCCACAAAGCTATATTTGTATATTGGATAACTGCGCCAAACCCAAATTAATATTTGTATCTGTGACAGTGAATACTGTGTACATCCATCAGTGACATGCCATCCATTAAAATTAACACATAAAAATTAGTGATTCAAATATGCACATAAAATTTATATACCCATAAAAATTATAACCAAAAGAAAAAAAATATAAATGGTATATATAAAAAGAAAAGTCCCATTTATGTTCCTTTTCACAAATAGTTTAGTCTACGTGCTCAAGGTTCAAATCCGTGTTCATATATTCCACCAATTCGTGATTCACCACCACATTTCAAAATTTGCACTTAGTAACAATAATCAAAACTGGATCAGTTGTTTCTTTTGTAGAAATATGCCATGGGTTTCCAAACAGTTGTAGCAATATTCATTCCATAAATCTCCACATTTCAATGATCTGAAATCCTCATAGAAAACAAACAGCCATCAGTGCGCAACATTACTTTATTTTTCTTTAAAAACATACATTAAATGTGCACATGGTATGATGCCTTTAGACCGGCACTGAGTTATTCCAGCATTCCGAGTGAAGCCTACGCTCACCGACGTGTGGTGCAAGCCTCGGTTTTGTGCGTGTTAGGGACAGGATGTGACTTTAGCTTTACTGATTAGCCTCTACGCATTTCGCATCACTTACGCGTCAATCACTAATTCTTATGTGTTCATTTTATGTGTTCATTTTAACTGACATGTCACTGATGGATGTACACAGTATTCACTGTCACAGATACAAATTTTAATTTGGGGTTGGCGCAGTGGAGGACAGTGTGAGTACAGCAGTACTACTGGGACTTACAAGGGGGGAGAATGTCATACGTAGCTAGTTCTCCCTGAAGAGATCTCCTGCAGAGTATGCTGGGTGGGCTGGTGTGAGACAGTATGGAGGACTGTGGAGGAAAGTGAACCTGAACAACTAGTAGAGGTGGTGCTGGGATGAGTAGCCACACTAACAAGAGTGCAAGCTGATCACTGTGTTCTGCTACACAACAAGGGGCCTTGAGTTCCTGCCTGTAAAAGACCATTGCTAAATCTGACTGTGCCTGTCAGATTATTTTTCAGTGATCCAGCTGGAGGAGTGTCAAGGAGGCTATATATAGACTGTATATGGACCGTGTATAGGAAGGTGTCCCTGAAGATATTGCTAAAGTGTTGTTGCTGAAGCCAAGTGAGCATCCCATAATTTCCCATCCCCATCCAAGTTGTTAACCCTAAATAGGGGGTAATCCGGGGAAGGAGGAGCAGCCCCTGGTCTCTGCCCACCTGGCGGCCTGCCCTCCAAGGCCACGGCAATTCTGGTCAGGCCAGCACTTAGTAATGCCGTATTGGCCTGGATAGCCTGGGTGAGGGCCCTCACATCCTGCCCAACGTCTGCTGTAGTAGTCTGCAGTTCGTTTAGGCAGTTTGTAAGAGCCAGGGAGTGGCAGTCCAGGTCCCCAAGCGTATCCTTTATGGAGGACAGGCTCTCCTCCATCCGCACCAAAGTCTGGCTGACCTGTCCCAGATGGTGGGTCTGAAGGGCCTGGTCTCTTCTGAGATTGGCGGGCAGAACCTCGGCCACCCCCTGGTCTTCTGGGACGACTTCCTGCCTCCAGCTGATGCTTGTGGCTGGGGAAAAAAGGAGGCCCTTGGGAGGGGAGCCCTGTTGGGGGAGGAGTGGGAGGGGCTAGCCCTTATGGAGGGCTGGCCGCTGCCAGCCAGAGAGGAAGACTCCTCCAAAAACAACAATCCACTGGCTGACATGACATCCTCCTCCTCCTCAAACTCCTCCTCCTCCAACTCCTCCTCCTCCAACTCCTCTGAGGACTCCGGCCTTGTCTGGGGGTCCTCATCAGGCTGTTGTCCCGGGGATGGTGCGGTCAGGCCAGATGGCCCAGCACCCTCCAGCACATCTGTGGATGACACAAAACATTCACAGGTTGGAGGATCCACACACTTGCCGCATATTCCTTTCCCCCCTCCCCCACACATGCTACACACCAGATAGGAAAAAAAAACCTTACCTGGCATCACGGCCTCATGACTGGAGTCATAGCCAGGCAGGCCCTTCACGTGTTGTCTATTAAAGGTGTGGGCCACCGCACGCTCCTCCACTGTCAGCCTAACAGGGCATGGTGGGCCCCCTCCAGTGCCCCTGGCATGGGCTGCCATTTTGGCCAGCTTCCTACGGACCACACGCCGGAGGTCATTGATTTTCTTTACGATCCCCTCATGTGTCCGGGTCTCCCCCCCCCCCCAATGCATTTACCTGGTCGGTAATGTTCTGCAAAATCTCCTTCTTCCTGGCCGGGGTGGTGTTGGCACTCTCTGGGCCGTGAAGGAAACGCCCATATTGGGTAAGGGCCCGGGCAATAATTTGTTTCTCCCCCAAAGAAAAATTGCTCTTCCGCTTCCTCTCAGTCATACTCATACAACAACTCTCTCCCAAACAATCACCAAAAATCACTCAGAAAAACAAGCAGGAAAAATCAAGCAACAAAACAAACAAACAAAATCTATCAACCAAAAAGTCTTACAACCAGTCACCAAAAGACACTATCAAATATATTCTACAAAACACTAGATCAAACAGTCAACAAATATCACAAAGACAAGTCACAACGCAACAAACAACAGAACAAAAGCACCTTGCTGTATAGGAAGGGATACAAAGGGATGTACTTTTGCAAAGGAAGTGCGTTTGTGTCTGTCTATTTATGCTGTCTGCGTAGTTCACTAAGTTGCCCGGGTCCACTTCCAATTTCACTGATTGCGCCGTTTCCGAGTTGTGAGCATGCGCACAGAGGTGCTGACCATGGTCTGCTTCATGTGCGCATGCGCGAGACGGCTGGCCCTTCATTTGCATGGGGTCACGACTCATTTCAATGAAACACGCCCACGTCCTTCACAATTTGAATTACTCCGCCTTACGCCTCGGAATTTACATTACACCTGTGCTAATTTCTGCGCAAATACTACGAGGATACGGTGATTGCGCCTCTACATTGCGCCGGTCTAACGTAAAGGAGGTGCGCAACGCTGGTCAAAATATGCGCCAACGTACGTGAATCTGGCCCAATGTCTTTAAGAACTATCTTTAGCGTAAAGAAGAATAAGGAGTCCTGGAAGCGATGGTTTGGCCCCTACATAGCCCTGATCTTACCATCTCAATGTCTGTCTGGAATTACAGGAAGATACAGAAGGATTTGAGGAAGCCTACATCTTAAGAAGTTGAAGTTCTCCAAAATGTTTGGAACAGCCTACCTAAAACTGTGTGTAAGTGTACCTAAAATAATTGATACCATTTTGAAGGCCAAGGGTGGTCACACCAAATATTGATTTGATTTGGAGTTATCTTCTGTTCATTTGCTTTCCATTTTGTTCACTGATAAAAATTAAGTATTAACACATCTTTCTCTGAAAGAAATAGATTGGCCTACCTAACATTTACCCCCAAAACAGGCACACTCCTTTTTCTGGCAGCAGGCACAAATCCACACTCTTTCATTTATATTCCCTGATTCAAAGAACCAGTAACAAGTCTGTGACAAACTCCCCTTTGGCCATGATCATTCTCCAATTCTTAAAGCGGAGTTCCACCCAAAAGTGGAACTTAGCCCTGGTTCACACTGGGCTGCGGGAGTGAAGCAGTGCGAGTTCAGCTGAACTCGCACGATTTCACTCCCGCCCGGCAGTCCCGATTTCAGCCGCGATTTCAGAGACATCTGTGCAGGTTTCTGCACAGATGTCAATGTAAATCGCAGGCTGAAATCGCAAAAAGTAGTACAGAGACTACTTTTTGAAATCGGTGCAATGCCGCAGATGCAGCGTCGCACCGATTAGGACACTGCCATTGCCGGCAATTTGCGGCAAAATCCGCCGTTTTGACATGCGATTTGACATGCCAAATCGCATGTCAAAACGCACCAGTGTGAACCAGGGCTCACACTCATCGGATTCCTCCCCCCTCCAATGCCACAATTAGCAACTTTCAGATGGAGGGGAGACAGGATACCTGTTCCCTCTTCTGGGAGTCCGGGTCGCTACCTGTGACCTATGATGTCAGCGTGGGGGTTCCCTCCTCCTTCCCCGGCCGTCGGGCCAGTAGGAGAGAGGATCGGGCCTTGCGCATTAGCAGTAGGGTTCCCAGCGTGAAGCCGAAAGGCTACACTGCCATGTACCCTTACCCGCAATGGCGACGGCAGCACCCGACAGCTGATGGAAACATCAGCTGTGGGTGCCGACATCGCTGGACTCCAGGACAGGTAAGTGTCCATTTATTAAAAGCCAGCAGCTGCAGTATGTGTATGTGTTTGAAAGTGATAGGCTGAACAGTGTAACTCCATTTTTGTGGGGGGGAATTGCAAATAATAAAAAAATAATATAGTGTATACAATTACAACTCAAGTCATATTGTAATTAAATGTTATTAAAAATGTCCTTTTTTTAAAAAAAAATGCTGTAATTTTCTGCCCCTTAAAAATCTATTTTCCTGCTTGAGTGGTTGGCTTACTAATTTTCCCAGAAGTGTGCAAGTCAGATTTTCGGCATCCCTGCAACAAAAATATAATTTTTGGTGAGTAACACCCAAAGGGAAATCATGTCTAAAGGGATGCAGACCCTGCCAATTCCATCATTAGAGCCCTGCAGATGCAGCAGCTCACTGTTAATTAGAAAACCACTCCCATACAGATTCACCTTAGCACATGGACACGGACAGACAAACAAATAGCTATTCCTTCAGAATAACAAAAGGTAGGAATCTGCAACAAAGTTTGTTAAAATCCTTGCAATGTACATAGATCACTTAGAGGGGATTGTTTTTTGGATATACTCTTTTTTTTTTTTAATCTGTATGTTATTTGAAAGACAAATACAAGACAAAGAAAACGACAATACAACTGTACTGTTTGCAACTTCAACCTAAAACAACAAACGAATGACAGTACAATTCCCACCAAGATGTAGTTCACTGGCAATGACGCCAGCGGAGGGGGGCCAAATCGGCCTCCATCAAATCTCCGCTGGCGTCCTGCCCGGCACACGCAACACTTCATGATACATGCTCTTTGCCAGGAGGGAAAAAGGATGCCCACATATATACGTGGGCTCTCTTCACGTTTGCTAAATAGTATAACCATAGGTCCAATCAGAACAAACAAAAAAGGGAAAAAACAGCTTCTTAAACCATGCCGCCAAGAGGCTACACTTAGATGAAAAGAAACTCAATGAGAGAAAAAGTAAGGTGAAATAATAGTGAGAGAGCATTGGTAAAAGAAAGAGGGGGAAAAGAAGTGAGGGATCAGAGCATACCTGCGAGTTAGGTAGAATTCACTAAATCTGCATCGAGCGAGCCAACCCCAGGGCCAAGCCATCCTCGTCTCAGGGCATCAAAACGTCCCTTCCACCCGGGCTGATTCAGCTAGTTCTAATATTGCCAGGTCTAGGCTTGAGGATACCTCCCCAGAGTCAGTCACATGCGCCACCCAAGGTGCCCACACCACATTAAAGCAATCCAAGGTACCCTTACATGTTGCTATCCAGTGTTCAGCCTCTCTAATATCGTTTACCTTGGACACCCAGTCCTTCCTTGTCGGAACCTGTGAGCTTTTCCAGTAGATGGGGACTAAACGTTTAGCTGCGTTAAGAAGATGCGGTAAAGCGCTTTTCTTGTATCTACTAATTGGGACTTGAGGGACGTGAAGGAGGAAGTGCACCGGGGTACGAGGGATGTCCAAGTCTAAAATCTCTTTTATTTGGAGTTTAATGTCTTCCCAAAAGGGCTTGATTCGAGGGCAGTCCCACCATATGTGTAAAAGCGTGCCTCTATGACCGCATGCTCGCCAGCACTGGTCCGACACCGAAGTATAAATACGTGCTAAGTCAGCCAGCACCCTATACCAGCGCGATAAAATTGTATAATTCGTTTCTTGAGTTTTAGACTCCACAGAACTGGAGTGAGTGAGCTGGTATAGGTGTATCAGCTGAGTTTCGAAGAATTGAAGATTTAAGTCTCTCTCCCAGACCTGTATGTGTGCGAGTTTGGGGTCTAAGGTGGCGGAGCCTAACAGGCGGTACATTTCGGAGACCAGGCGAGGGAGCGGATCATCTTCCACAAAAAGGTGTTCAAATGGTGTAAGGGAAGTAATATCTCTGATAGAGTGGCCATGAATCTCAAAAAAGTTGTGAAGTTGCCTATACCTCCAAAAAAGTATCTGCGAGCCAATATGTCTGGCCTGTAAAGCCTTGAAACTGAGAAGTTTGCCGTTACTCATGAGCCTCCCGCAACTGGCGTTATCATCCTCTACCCAAGGGCCAAAAAATGCCATTTGCTCACCCAGGGGAAACCAGAGAAATCCACCCAACAGAGCCAGTGGGGACACTGGGGGGTGGATATACTCTTTAAAGCGGAGCTCCACCCAGGAAAACAACATTTTCCCATGTTGTTTAAAAAAATTAAATAAAAAAAACATGAAAAAAAAAAATACTCATCCGAAATACCTGTTGCTATGCGGAAGTCCGTAATCTGCTTTCTGGGAACTGTGTGTGTTCTCAGAGAGCAGCGCGCCCATTCACAAGCCAGCGTGAGACTCACACAGGCGCAGTAGGAAATGGGCAATGAAGCCGTACGGCTTCACTGCCTGTTTCCCATAGTGTGAATGGCGGCGCGGGACCCGGAGCGATCGTGGGACCGGCATCGGGGGGCCCATCAGCGCGGGCAAGTAGGACAAGGTAAGTGTCCTTATTTAAAGTCAGCAGCTACACTGTTAGTAGCTGCTGACTTTAAAAAAAAATAATAATTGCGGCTGGAGCTCCGCTTTAACATCTATTTCTTATTAAATACCTTGCTAACTTCACTTCTCTGATCTCTTTGCATAGAAGACTGAGGCTTTGTAACTTCTTCTTCCTATACAGCAGAAGGACAACAGAGTCCACACATCCATGCTTCTGTCCAGCTGTACTTCCTTGAGCCTACTGATGCCAGCCTGGCCGTTGATTGGCTAAGCTGGGCGTATTGATAGCAGCGCAGCCATTGGCTGGCGCTGCTGCCAATCACAGCGGATGACGTGGCGCGCCGGGGGGCGGGGCCGACTGATACAGTCGGCGGCTATGGCCGCCGCTGTATCACGGAAGCACGCTCGCAAAAGCTTTCCACCGTGCGAGTTCGCTTGCTTTAAGGTGGAATGCTTTTGTGAGCAGGACCTGAGACAGCCGCCGAGGGACCCCAGAAGACAGGGTTAGAGGACACTCTGTGCAAAACAAGCTGCACAGTGCAGATAAGTATAACATGTTTGTTATTTAAAAAAAATAAAAAATTTGACTTTAGTGTTCCTTTAACCACCTGTCCACCGCCCACCGTCAAATGACGGCAGGCGGAGGACTCCATTGTTCTGACATCACGTCATATGACGTGATGTCTTTTTAAAGCCGCGGGCGGGCATCCCGTGCGAGTGCCTGGCGGCAACGATCGCCGCCGGGCACACGCGATTGCCCAGTAACTGAGCGGGGACGTGCTATGCGGAAGTCCGTAATCTGCCTCTTCCACTCCGCGGTGCCTTTTCTTCTTGTTCTTCTCCTTGTGAATGGGGCGCGCTGCTTTCTGGGAACTGTGTGTGTTCTCAGAGAGCAGCGCGCCCATTCACAAGCCAGCGTGAGACTCACGCAGGCGCAGTAGGAAATGGGCAGTGAAGCCGTACGGCTTCACTGCCTGTTTCCCATAGTGTGAATGGCGGCGCGGGACCCGGAGCGATCGTGGGACCGGCATCGGGGGGCCCATCAGTGCGGGCAAGTAGGACAAGGTAAGTGTCCTTATTTAAAGTCAGCAGCTACACTGTTAGTAGCTGCTGACTTTAAAAAAAAAAAAAATCGCGGCTGGAGCTCCGCTTTAACATCTACTTCTTATTAAATACCTTGCTAACTTCACTTCTCTGATCTCTTTGCATAGAAGACTGAGGCTTTGTAACTTCTTCTTCCTATACAGCAGAAGGACAACAGAGTCCACACATCCATGCTTCTGTCCAGCTGTACTTCCTTGAGCCTACTGATGCTGTTAAAAGTCTTGCCTCGTCACAAACCACTTTGTTCTTCTTTCTGATATATGCACCTCTATGTATTGCTGGCACTGGAGCTGGACACACACCTAAATAGCACTGATGCCTGTATTGTACCACCAAAGGTTAGTTGATGACCAAGTGCTGCCGCTAACGTTCCTGTCTCCCTAGGCTGCAGCCTATTTGGCCTAGTCTCAAGTCCAGCCCCGGAAACAGCGATGGCCTAAATATCTGAAATAGCTGAAGTTTTGTTATTCTTGATAGGTTATCACAATGTTTTGTTATCCCTGATAGGGAAATACAAATAGCAAATTTGTAATGATGACAACCACGTACACAAACTTGGAGTAGTTATTTGAAAAGTCTATTGATTTATGTTGTATTGGTGAAATGTGCTGCATACTGTACGTACTGCCAATTCTGATACACACACAAGCACACAAAAAAGTCTATAATAACCATAGAAATGCACAGCAGAAAAAATGCTTTGTGTATGTCCAAAGCATTAAGTAGTTCATTTCATTTCCTAAGGGGATAGTAGAGGGTTTACTCACATATTCTTTAGAGCCATTTATATATAGCTTGTGTTGGCATCAATACACAACATAGACATTTCATTGTACAACAGATGGTTTATTTGGGGGTTTTTCTCTCTCTCTCTCCCTCTCTTTTAAAGCTCTGAAGAAAAGTGCCCTCTGTTTATATGTTTATTATTGCAAGTTAAAAGACTGCTGGAAGCAAGCTGCTCAAGCCTTTTCAATTAGTGCAGCTATCACATGCATTGCTCCTCACATTTGTTATGAAAGGTCATAAATTACGCTTGTCAGTAACTTATGTATAAATATATATGGTCATTCCTCTGGTTATTAAAAGCAGTTTTGATTGTGGAGCTTTGTGAGCTATTTTATGCCTTTTCTTTTACGAGGGCTTTGTTGTTAAAGGGGTTGTAAAGGACGGTAAATGTTTTTTCACCTTAATGCATCCTAAGCATTAAGGTGAAAAAACATCCGCTGGTACCGCCCCCCCCCGAGCCCCCGTTTTACTTACCTGACCGTTCTATATTCCCGGGCGCGTCCACGTCATTCTCTTCGGTTCCCAGCCTGGCCGTTGATTGGCTAAGCTGGGCGTATTGATAGCAGCGCAGCCATTGGCTGGCGCTGCTGTCAATCACAGCGGATGACGTGGCGCGCCGGGGGGCGGGGCCGACTGATACAGTCGGAGGCTATGGCCGCCGCTGTATCACGGGAGCGCGCTCGCAAAAGCTTTCCACCGTGCAAGTTCGCTTGCTTTAAGGTGGAATGCTTTTGTGAGCAGGACCTGAGACAGCCGCCGAGGGACCCCAGAAGACAGGGTTAGAGGACACTCTGTGCAAAACAAGCTGCACAGTGCAGATAAGTATAACATGTTTGTTATTTTAAAAAAATAAAAAATTTGACTTTAGTGTTCCTTTAACCACCTGTCCACCGCCCACCGTCAAATGACGGCGGGCGGAGGACTCCATTGTTCTGACATCACGTCATATGACGTGATGTCTTTTTAAAGCCGCGGGCGGGTGCACGCGCGCACCCGCCGCTCTGCGGGGATCCCGTGCGAGTGCCCGGCGGCAACGATCGCCGCCGGGCACACGCGATTGCCCAGTAACTGAGCGGGGACGTGCAGCTCTGTGTGTAAACACAGAGCTGCATGTCCCTGTCAGGGAGAGAGGAGAGCGGTTGTGTCCTTGTACATAGGGACACAATCGGTCACCTCCCCCAGTCACCCCCCCTCCCCCCACAGTTAGAACACTCATAGGACACACATTTAACCCCTTCCCCGCCCCCTAGTGGTTAACCCCTTCACTTCCAGTCACATTTATACAGTAATCAATGCATATTTACAGCATTGTTCACTGTATAAATGTAAATGGTCCCAAAAATGTCACAAAAGTGTCTGAAGTGTCCGCCATAACGTCGCAGTCCCAATAAAAAAATCGCAGATCGCCGCCATTAATAGTAAAAAATAAAAAAAATAAATGCCATACACTATCCCCTATTTTGTAAACACTATAAATTTTGCGCAAACCAATCGATAAACGCTTATTGTATTTTTTTTTTACCAAAAATATGTAGAAGAATACGTATCGGCCTAAACTGAGGAAAAAATATTTTTTTTATATATTTTTGGGGTTATTTATTATAGCAAAAAGTAAAAAATATTGAATTTTTTTCAAAATTGACGCTCTATTTTTGTTTATAGCGCAAAAAATAAAAACCGCAGAGGTGATCAAATACCACCAAAAGAAAGCTCTATTTGTGGGGAAAAAAGGACGCCAATTTTGTTTGGGAGCCACGTCACACGACCGTGCAATTGTCAGTTAAAGCGACGCAGTGCCGGAAGCTTAAATTTCGTCTGGGCAGGAAGGGGGTGTAGGTCCACAGTAGGCAAGTGGTTAAAGGGTCACTAAAGGATTTTTTTTTAGCTCAATAGCTTCCTTTACCTAACTGCATTCCTGGTTTCATGTCCTCGTTGTTTGTTTTTGCTCTGATGTTGCTGTAATTCTTCTCTGTTCTGGACACTTCCTGGTTGTCTGTTTCCCTGTGACCACAGTACTGGGAGATTCTAATTTTGTTTTCCAAACCATCACGGCTCTATGGCTCTGTATAGCACAGATACAGGATAAAATGCAAAAACAAAACTAGATGCAAAAACAAAACTCAAAAACTACAGGTACATTATATGATTGATTTTTATCTATTTTTATTCGTTTTAAAAGGAATAAGTTAACTATTATGTCTCTATACCCTGTGAACAGTCATTTCAGCAAAAAAAATAAATTATTTTAAAACTCCTTTAATGGTATTGAACATAGTCAACAAAGTCATAACAGACATTTACTGTGAAAAAATATTAATTGAATCATTCATGTTTCCAATTATCCAATGTACAAGGATGACACTAGAAATTACTAGAACAGCAGGGCATTTTTAAATTTTTAATGATTGCATTTAAAAAAAATAACACTAATGAACAATCTTAAGGAATCACATGCGTGAGCTTTATGAAACAGGTCAACATTTTGGACAAGATTAGGATCAATTCACTAAGATGCAGGGGTTTATTTTATTTGGGCTTATTATTTATTAGAAAATAGTTTTTACTTTAGGTTCAAGAAACATACCAAAATATTGCATAGGCGTGGACATGTAATTTTTCAAATATTTATTTAACCAATACAAGTATTTATTTCCCTTTAGGCTGCATTCACATCTAGGCGTCGGCGGCAGCAGGCGTATTCGGGCGGCATGCAATAGGCGTTTTGTCCCCACGATTTGCGGCAACAAAACGCCTATTGCTTTTTTGCTGGAGGGCCGAATTTACACTGTCGGCTATGGCCGAACGCCCGATACGCCTGAAAAAAAGGGTCCGGGACTTGTTTCAGGCTTCACGCTTCAGGCGTATCGGCGTTCGGCGTAGAGATGTGAACCATCTCCATAGCCGACAATGTAAATTCCCCCCTCCAGCGTATGTCAGGCTGCTTCAGCGTCGGGCTTCAGGCGACAAAACGCCTAGATGTGAATGGAGCCTTAATCTGTAGTTCAACTTTGAAGTATTATTTAATCCTAATATCAAGGTATCATTATTCCTAAATAAACCCAACCTGTCTTATGGTAACAAACTTACATAGTTAAAAAAAAAAATCCTCGTCCAGTAAAACATGGTCTTTCATTGCAATAACCTTGCTGGAATGTGCCCATACATGTCTTAAAATTTAGCTGGTCGTTGCTGAACCACCTGAATTTTTATCCATCTGTGGGCAGCTTTACATTCACTTCCTGTACTGGGGACAACACGGAACGTGGGAATAAGGCATACTCTATTTAACCGGATGTAGCCTTATACATTAGTGTGTTACAAACACTAAAGAAAAAAAAAACATTAAATTACGTAGGATGGGTCAGTTCGCCTGTTATTCGGCCCTCCCAATCCCTATCTAATGAGCTTTGATCTGCATATGATGCCAGTTAAGGAAACCTGAGAAGCAGGGCTTTTTTTAGCAGTAACGCGGGGGAATGCAGTTCCGGCACCTCTAGCTCTGAATGTATTAATGATAAGGAGTAAAATAGATCCCCTATAGCCAGCAACAAGGGAGCACCCCCAGCAACAATAGAATAGAATAATGGCAAGGGGTGCTGGGGTGCTGGGGTGTAGTGGAGGGTCTATTGATGCTGGCTGCTGGGGGATCTATTGTTGCTGGAGAGGACCTATTTTTTCAGTGGAAGGGTCTATTGTTGCTGGGGAGGTCAGTTGTTGCTGGTGGGGGATCTACTATTGCTGCCAGCTGTTCAGAGTCTATTGTTGCTGAGGGTGCTCCCTTGTTGCTGGCTACAAGGGATCTATTTTACTTCCTATCATTAATAAATTACATACCAATTACTTAGCACCACAAATTGATACTTGGTTCTGTATCCATTACTGAGAGGTGGGTAGGGGAGGGAAACAAGGAACGGTGCTCAGAGGTGGGTAGGGGGTGGAACCAAGGAATGGTGCTCAGAGGTGGGTAGGGGGTGGACAGAAGAGGTGACTCGGAAGGAGGGAGTTCCTGCACCTATTTTCTGAGAAAAAAAGCCCTGCTGACAAGTAAAATAAAGTTTTACTTTTTAACCCCCCTGGCGGTATTCCTGAGTCTGACTCGGGGTTACATTTCTGTGCTGCGATCGGTAACCCCGAGTCAGACTCGGGCTCGCCTCGCAGCATCCATAGGCAGGGTTTACTTACCTTGTCCCTGGATCCAGTGATGCATCCCCGCTGTGTAAGCGAGCGGGTCCTCGCTCGATTCACACAGTGTCCCCGTGTACCGCCGATCTCCGTTCCCTGCGATGTTACGACGCACGGGGGCGGAGTTCGGCGCCAAATTCAAAAAAGTAAACAAACACAGTACATACAGTATACTGTAATCTTATAGATTACAGTACTGTATGTAAAAAATACACACACCCCTTGTCCCTAGTGGTCTGCCCAGTGTCCTACATGTACTTTTATATAATAAAAACTGTTCTTTCTCCCTGCAAACTGGAGATTGTCCATAGCAACCAAAAGTGTCCCTTTATGTCAAAAATGGTTTTAGATCAGCTAGAAAACAGTGATAATAAATTAGAATCACTTGCAGAATTGAGCGATAGCGATTTGTGGGGAAATTCGTCATAAAAAAAAAAGTAATGACAGCGACAATTCTGCAACTGAGCAAATTTCTGTGTTTTTGAGTTTATTACATTATTGAATAATTGTTATTATAATTATATTATTATTTGTTATAATTATTTATTATATTATAATTTATAATTTTGTTTTAAAAAAAAAATCATACCCGGGATGCCTACTAGACTCTTGTTTGGTCAGATTTAAGTGAGTTATTCCTAAGAATTACAGGCCTACAGTATAAAACGCCAAATTTCCTTGCAAATAATTGTACCGCTTTCAGCACCTAAAACCAGAAAGAATCATACCGCCAGGGAGGTTAATTAAAATAAAAGATGTTCCTATATAACCTCCTTATTATCCATAGTTTTCCCTAATCAGTCCTAACAGACTTCCTCTCTAAAGAAACACACTTTTTTAAACATAGAATTTGGTTTGGGACTTTGAATGAGGCATATGAAAAACACATGTCTCCATCCCTGAAAATGGAAAAAGAGAAAGGGTTGGGACTTTAAATGAGATGTGTGTTGATGCAAACAATACTTATAAATAAATAAAATTGTATAGCGTGATAACCAAGCTCAAACTTATTTTTACATTTTGATTTATATTTATTTTATGGGCACTAGAGCATCATTTTGGAAAATTAAAAAAAAAAACGTATATCAGCACAAATTTGACAAAGATTTTTTAACTTACCTCAGTGTGATGATAAGTCGCTCCACAGGGGGTATGGAATTGCGGAAAAAGGTGTCCATCTTCTGTAATCGACCGCTGAGCAGTTCAAGCAACTCATCGAAGCTGTTAATAAAAATAAATGGGGTTTTTAGTGGACATGGAAAGGTACAATGTCAAAAACAATGAATACAGATACTTTTTATTAACCTTTTCATTGACATCCTGGTGTAGTCCAGAAATTTATCCTCGTGCTCTCGGAGATCTTTATAAAGGACCCAAAACTGGCCTGTCTCTTCCCGACCGGCAATAACAGGGTGGATCCAATATCTTCGTGCCCTCTTCCTTCTCCTCTGTCCCTGGTATAGCATATACGTGGTGGCAGTGGCTGCTGCCAGCATACATGCCATCTCATCATCGCTCATTAGCACAATGATGACCCGGAAGAGGTATATTCACACAGGAAGGGGAAAAAAATCCTAGGATAGCAACAAGTGATGTCAGGGATGATCATTTTTCCTATTGGATTATGTGAAAAACGACCATGTACAAAAACGTCGGAAGACGCTGTATGCAAACGCGCGCAAACGCGCATATACGCGCGACAAAACGCTGAAAAAAACGCCAAAAAACGCTGCTATTGCCTACGCCTAGGTGTGAATGCAGCCTTACCAACCATACTGCAGGCCAAATTCAACTGTCTAACTTTGTATGTTAAAAGCAGAGGATTGGTTGCACACATTTGCAAATATATGGGTAAGCTACAGGCCTACAAGCGCATCTCCATCCCTATGATAAGAATAGAATTTGGTTTCTATTCTTATCATAGGGATGGAGATGCGCTTTTGATAGCTATATACTTACCCATGCGTTTTTTTCCAGTGCTTTTTACTACTACACCATTCCTAGATGGAGGCGGCTGGTGACACACACTCCTAGTCACCTGCCCTCCCATCTACTCATTAGTATTTGTATGCCACTATTGAGGAAACTATTTGGGCTCATTTCCACTGGCGTTTTTACAGCCACTTTTCTGAGCGTTTTTTGCAGCTTAAAAACAGCTCTCCATGTTAGTCTATGGCCTCATGCCCACCATGACGTTTTTGAGCTGTAGATGGCTGACACGTTTTTAAGCTGCAAAAAAAACGCAGGACCAGTGCGTTCTGAAGCTCCAGCAATAGAGCTGTAAAAACACCAGACATTAAAAAACGCTCAAAAACGCTTAAAAACGCTTAAAAACGCTGCCGCATTTTTTTTCTAAAATAAACATGGACAGGCGTTTTTAACCACTTGCTGACGGCCGTACGAGTTTGTACGGCCGCAGCGCGGCTCTACTTCTCTGAGTGAACGAGTTTTCTCGTCCGCCCCTTTTGACGTTCCCAGCGCGCGCTCTCGAGCGCGCAGCGGGGAACTCCTGTGCTGGCCGTGTCCCTCGGACACAGCCAAACACAGATCGCGGTAAATAGCCAATCACAGCGGCTATTTACAGCGCGATCTGTGCGGCCAATGAGAGATGATCTCATATGTAAACATATGAGATCATCTCTCATTGCCGACTCTCCCTCCTCACTCAGACAGCGCGTGTGAGGAGGGAGAGCGAAACGGAGCTGCAGCGCTGTGGGGGGGGAGTAAAGAATCTGTGCCCCCAGGACCATCTGTACCCCCCAGTACCACAGTGCCCCCCCAGGACCATCTGTGCCCCCAGGACCATCTGTGCCCCCCAGTACCACAGTGCCCCCCAGTACCATCTGTGCCCCCCAGACCACAGTGCCACCCCAGTACCACAGTGCCCCCCCAGTACCATCTGTGCCCCCCAGTACCGCAGTGCCCCCAGGACCACCTGTGCCCCCCAGTACCACCGTGTGCCCCCCCAGTACCACCGTGTGCCCCCCAGTAGCACCGTGCCCACCAGTAGCACCGTGCCCACCAGTACCACCGTGCCCACCTGTACCACCGTGCCCACCTGTACCACCGTGCACCCACCAGTACCACCGTGCCCATCAGTACCACCGTGCCCATCAGTGCCCACCTGTGCCACCAGTACCACCTGTGCCCAGTGCCCATCTGCAATCAGTGCCCACCTGTGCCACCTCATCAGTGCCCACCTGTGCCACCTCATCAGTGCCCACCTCATCAGTGCCCACCTGTGCCGCAGTCAATCAGTACCCATCTCATCAGTACCCATCTCAGTGCCATCTGTGCCGCCTCATTAGTGCCACCTGTGCCGCCTCATTAGTGCCATCTGTGACGCCTCATTAGTGCCACAGTACCCATCTCAGTGCCATCTGTGTGGCCTCAGTGCCATCTGTGCCACCTCAGTGCCGCCTCAGTGCCATCTGTGGGGATTTGTACTTTCCTGGCTTGTTAGGGTCTCAAGAAATGAGAGAGGCCTTCAGTACATCAGGTGTGATCAGATGTGATCATTTTTTATGATTTGCACTATAGCTTGTAGACTCAAACTTTCACACAGACCACAAAATTTCCAAAAACTTTGGGTTATTTTTATCAAAGACATGTAGAAGTATAAAAATTGGAAAACAATAAGGCGGCGTACACACGATCGGACATATCCGATGAAAACGGTCCGCGGACCATTTCCATCGGATATGTCTGATCGGGAGTTTGATCCGATGGCGTGTACACACCATCGGATCAAATTCCCCGCCGCCGGACGGCGCGGTGACGTGGCGGTGACGCGGCGGTGACGTTGACGCCGCCGCGTCACCGCCACGTCACCGCACCAGGAAGTAAAACACTTCCGTGCATGCGCCGAATCCATTCGGCAGCGGCGCGGCGGCGGTGGGGGACGACTGCTGGTAAGTGTACTAACCAGCAGACATGTCGGGCGGACAGATCCCCACCGGATAGATTTCAAAGCTTGCTTTGAAATCTGTCGGGTGGAGAAATCTGTCCGCTAGCCCATACACACGAGCGGAGATGTCTGCTGAAACGGTCCATCGGACCGTTTTCAGCGGACATATCCCCTCGTGTGTACGCGGCCTAACTGTGGAGAGGTATTAAAGGTCGGACTATCGAGGCCAAGGAAGTAGTTTAAAAATATAGTTTTAATGTAATCATAAAAATAAAACAGAATTGACATATACATAAAAATAACAATGATACATATATACAGGTGAACCACTCTATACACAAAATCCCCAAAGTCTGTCTACTTCCGCCCTGACATCCTCCCCCGTGTTTATGCCCCTCTACTTACTAATGGCGCACAATGATGACGTAGTTACGCTTCATCTATCTACTGGTGTGGTGGACACATGATGGGTGGGTAGGGTTACGCTTCCCTCTCCTGCCCCTCCCATCTGTTGAAAGCGTATGGCGATTGGCGATTGTCCGGAGGGGCATCGCGACGCGGTGACGCGATGCGCGTCTGACACCAAGATATGAGATGCTGTATGGGCATCCCTGCTCACTTCCGCCCTGCTATCTTCCTCCTTGTTTATGCGCCTCTATCTGCGAATGGCGCACAATGATGACGCAATCACGCTACACGCGATTAGAGCGTCTATAGGGTATTTAAAGCCCTTATCCACAGTTTATGCTGTGTGTCATGCAGATGTACACCCTGGGACACGGACGCCTGTACGAGTTAACCCCCTGGTAAGATACTTTATGCAGGATCCACCACTGTTTTCTTTTCTTTTCCTTATTTGAGACCATCATGCTGTCTGAGCTAATTTTTGCTCATGGTATTTCTCTATTGTCATTATGTAGATCGGCGGGCTCATACTTAGACGCTTAAAAGTCTATGCGCTTATTGGCGGTCTGGTACCCCTCGATAATTTGAAGCTTAATAAATTTTTTTGGCTTCGTGTCCCAGTGGGCCCTATGGTCCTCTATCAAGGGTAAATCTTTGTCCTTTTTGTATCTTGGATATATGTAGGCACTTGTTGCACTTGTCAATAATTTTTTCCATTTATTAAATAACTTTTTCTGTTTCACTTTTCACATAGAATGAAGGCTGCTTATAGCACCATATTATAATTTCTTTTATGAATGTTGGAAATACCCTTACTTTGACTCTACTGTCAATCAACAGGTAATTTCCTTTAATACCACTCACATTCTTTTTTATCATACACTGATCATCTCTACCTTTCCCCCTCCCCCTTTCTTCTTACTCTATATTTCTTCTTGCCAGAACATTAAGCGATATAAAATACAAAAATATATATATATAAAAAATATACAAAACCATATACATATATATCCTTCCATCAAACAGATCCATAACAAGCTCTGAGGACTTTCCTGAATTCAGTATTTTTCATACTATCGAATATCCGATCGTGGTGTGTGCCCTGTCTTGCATTGGTTGCAGAGTCATCGGCCATGTAATTATATGCTGCAATTTCTTTCTCTTTCATGTTTGTTTGTTTTATATTCTCTAAAAAAAATGTTTTTTACTATGGTGGTAATATGAATAACTTGTAACCCTGTATCATTACAGACAACTATTTTTATACATCTCCTTACAAAAATCCTTAAACATCCGTCCTGAAGAAGCCTCACGGCGAAACGCGCGTCTGGCGACTTTGGGGATTTTGTGTATAGAGTGGTTCACCTGTATATATGTATCATTGTTATTTTTATGTATATGTCAATTCTGTTTTATTTTTATGATTACATTAAAACTATATTTTTAAACTACTTCCTTGGCCTCGATAGTCCGACCTTCAATACCTCTCCACAGTTATTGTTTTCCAATTTTGATTCCATATACGGATGTGGCCCATATGAGTGCAATCCCTCTGTTTTTCTTATCCCTTCTACTTCCCCAGTCCACCCCTTCCTTTCCCTTACCATTCTCGATTTCACATTCATGTAGAAGTATAAATTGTGGCCAAATGTTATGAAGAAACATTAATAATTTGCAAAATTTTATCACAGAAACTAAGAAAAAAACATTTTTTTCCCAAATTTTCGGTCTTTTTTCATTAATAGCGCAAAAAATAAAAACCGCAGAGGTGATCAAATACCACCAAAAGAAAGCTCTATTTGTGGGAAAAAAAAGGACAAAAAAATCATTTGGGTACAGTGTTGCATGACTGAGTAATTGTCATTCAAAGTGTGAGAGCGCTGAAAGCTGAAAATTGGTCTGGTCAGGAAGGTGTTTAAGTGCCCAGTATGGAAGTGGTTAAGCTGTAAAAAAGGCAAAAAAAAGTGGCTGTAAAAACGTCCATGGAAATGAAGCCTTAGGCTCCATTCACACCTAGGCGTTTTGTCGCCTGAAGCGCGACGCTACAATACGCTGGAGGGGAGAAATAACATTGTTCTCTATGGAGATGGTTCACATCTCCACGCCGAACGCTGAAACGCTGAATGCCTGAAGCTCAAACAAGTCCCGAACCCTTTTTTGTCGCGCATATCGGGCAGCTTCGGCGTTCGTCATAGCCGACAATCACCTGTACAAAACCGGGGTTAAAAATTACGCGTTTTGTCGCCGCAAATCGCGGTACAAAACGCCGCAATTTTTCGCCGCAAATCGCGGTACAAAATGCCGCAAATCGCCTACGCTAAGGTGTGAATGCAGCCTAAGGCTTCATTTCCACTGGCGTTTTTTACAGCCACTTTTCTGAGTGTTTTTACAGCTTAAAAATGCTTGTCCATGTTTATTTTATAAAAAAATAAATAAAAAAATTTGAGCTGGAGCTCAAAAACGCTGTGGCAGCGTTTTTGAGCGTTTTTGAGCGTTTTTTAATGTCTGGCTTTTTTACAGCTCTATTGCTGGAGCTTCAGAACGCACTGGTCCTGCGTTGTTTTTTTGCAGCTTAAAAACGTCTCAGCCATCTACAGCTCAAAAACTTCATGGTGGGCATGAGGCCATAGACTAACATGGGGAGCTGTTTTTAAGCTGCAAAAAACGCTCAGAAAAGTGGCTGTAAAAACGCCAGTGGAAACGAGCCCTTAAAGTTTAGTTAGGACTACAGAAACGCAGAGAGCCTTGGAGCGGCATGTAGCTTACCCATATATTTGCAAATGTGTGCAACCAATCCTCTGCTTTTAAAATACAAAGTTAGACAGTTGTATTTGGCCTGCAGTACGGTTGGTAAGTTTGAGCTTGGTTATCACGCTACACAATTTTATTTATTTATACATATTGTTTGCATCAAAACGCATATCATTTAAAGTCCCAGCCCTTTCTCTCTTTCCACTTTTTTAAACCAACACTAATCAAAGTAGAAGCAAAGTTTCTTTGTGTTTAGCTTTGTACATTTTAAAATAAATAAATACATAAATAAAGATATACTGTGTTTTTTTTTTAAAGTGATTGTAAAGTCTAATTTTTTTTCAGGAGAGGTTGAACAACGTCCGTGTACATGAAGCCTAAACATCAAGTCATTTAAAAAATGATGGAGTATTGTGGTTGTAATACTTCCTTTGGTTACACAGTAACGGTGAAGAGGAAACTCACAGTATAATTCCCATGCAGTCATTCCTTACAATGTTTTGCTCTTGTGGAGTCCTGTAGACAGTGCCGATCCTGACCTCCCTGGGGCCCTAAGCAAAATGATATGGCACATTAAAAATGAGAAGCGGGGGGGCGCTGACAACAGTGACATGTCACATTAAACACTTGCCGACCGCGCTATAGCAAAAATACTGCTACAGCGCAGTCGAGTTGCTGTGACACGACGTCCCTGGGACGTCCTCGTGCACTTCCGCATTTGCGCGTCCGCTGGGACGCGCTCGCGGAAGTGTCCGTGCTCGCCGGGTCTAGAAGACCTGGCGCATTACGGATCACGGTAAATTGCAGCTGATAGCGGCCGTTTACCACGTGATCGCTCCGTCAAATGACGGAGCGATCACTTGTAAACAAACCGGTGTCATTTGATGACGCCGGTCCCTCCCTCTCCTCTCTGTACCGTTCGGTACAGTGTGAGAGGAGAGGGGGGGGAGCGGGTGTCAGCAGCAAGCACTGTGGCTGGATCCAGCCATCCATCATCCATCCCAGCTCAGCTATCCCTGCGCAATACTCTGCAATACCCCAATACTCTGCAATACCCTGCGCAATACTCTGCAATACCCCAATACTCTGCAAAACCCAAATACCCTGCACGATACTCTGCAATACCCCAATACCCTGCGCAATACTCTGCAATACCCCAATACTCTGCAATACCCTGCGCAATACTCTGCAATACCCCAATACTCTGCAATACCCTGCGCAATACTCTGCAATACCCCAATACTCTGCAATACCCAAATACCCTGCACGGTACTCTGCAATACCCCAATACCCTGCGCGATACTCTGCAATACCCCAATACTCTGCAATACCCCAATACTCTGCAATACTCTGTAATACCCCAATACCCTGCACGATACTCTGCAATACCCCAATACAGTGCGCGATACTCTGCAATACCCCAATACCCTGCAATACCCTGCGCGATACTCTGCAATACCCCAATACACTGCAATACCCCAATACTCTGCAATACCCAAATACTCTGCAATACCCCAATACTCCACAATACCCCAATACTCTGCAATACTCTGCAATACGTCCCCCCCTCCTGCCACCCTCCAGTTTTACAGACTCACCGCTACGATCGAAGCCAGGATATATTTTTTTTCAGTCTTCCCAGCCTAGAGGTGAGATGTGGGGTCTTATTGACCCCATACTGTATCTCACTGTAAAGAGGACCTGTCATGTTATATTCCTATTACAAGGGATGTTTACATTCCTTATAATTGGAATAAAAGTGATAAAAAAAAAAAATTGGGAAAAAAAGTGTCAAAATCAAGTAAATAAAGTAAAATGAACAATCATTTTTATTTATTTTTTTAAAGCACCCCTGTCCCCGTGTGCTCGCATGCAGAAGCGAACGCATACGTAAGTCCCGACCACATATGAAAACGGTGTTCAAGCTACACATGTGAGGTATCTCTGCGAACGTTAGAGCGAGAGCAATCATTTTGGCCCTAGACCTCCTCCGTAACTAAAAACATGTAACCAGTAAAAGTAATTAAAGCGTCGCCTATGGGGATTTTTAAGTAGCGAAGTTTGACGCCATTCCACGAGTGTGCGCAATTTTGAAGTATGACATGTTGGGTATCTATTTACTCGGCGTAAGTTCATCTTTCACATTATGAAAAAAAATTGAGCTAACTTTACTGTTTTTTTTTAAGCACAACACATTTTTTTTTTTTTTAAAACACGCGTTCAAAAAATTGTAACAGCCGCCATTGTATTCTCTAGGGTCTTTGCTAAAAAAGCATATATAATGTTTTGGGGTTCTATGTCATTTTATAGCAAATAAATGATGATTTTTACATGTAGGAGAGAAATGTCAGAATTGGCCTGGGTGTTCCAGAACGCCTGATGGCGCTCCCTGCATGTTGGGCCTCTGTATGTGGCCACGCTGTGTAAAAATCTCACACATGGAGTATCGCCATACTCGGGAGGAATACCAGAATGTGTTTTGGGGTGTAATTTGTGCTATGCATATGCTGTGTGTGAGAAATAACCTGCTAATATGACAGAAACAAGTTTTTTTTTTTACAGAATTTTCAGTCGTTTTACTTTTATAGCGCAAAAAATAAAAAACCCAAAGGTGATCAAATACCACCAAAAGAAAGCTCTATTTGTGTGACAAAAATTTCAAATGGGTACAATGTTGTATGACTGAGTAATTGTCATTCAAATTGTGAGAGCACCGTAAGCTGAAAATTGGTCTGGTTAGGAAGGGAGTTTAAGTGCCCAGTGGTCAAGTGGTTAAAGAAAGTTGAGAAGCGGGGGGAGGGGGTCTTCTGCTGTCGGAAATTACATCTTACATTAAAGTGAGAAGCAGGGGGTGCTGACTTCTTGCCTCTTCTCCCATGCAGCCAGCGAGTTGAGAGGGGTGAGGGGTGAGGGGGCGAAAATGACTTCTCACCAGGCGGGACCTCTAGTAATTTGGGGGGCCCTTTGCTGCTTTGTGGGGCCCTAAGCGGCTTGCATAGTAAGCCTATAGGGTGGATCGACCCTGCCTGTAGACTGTAGTTAGTAGACTAATTATTACCTGCATGTTGTAAATAACAATAATAAAGAGGTGAACGGGAGCTGTGGTGGCTCAACGTGATTGGCACTGCGCTGACAAGCCATTCACCTCTGCAGCCAAGGGTTCGGATCCCAGGTCTCGGCTACATGTGAATTGAGTTTGGTGGTCTCAGCCCGGCTCCCGGTGGGTGTGCTATGCAAGGTACGCCTGTGCTTAGTACGCCCACCCCCCCCCCCCCATAAAAACCACCACACTTGCACGCACACGAAATTGGTTTAAAACACATGCACTTTGGCCATGCGGTCTCCTAAAATAAAGAGAGGCGAAGGACCTACGGGGCTGGCTGGGTGGGCTAGGCCCCCTCACTCCCTCATAGGGGGAGTCCCTCTGCCCCATTGGGGTCCCGTTGGGCCCCAGTTGGGCTCCCAAGAGGAGCAGGTAGGGTGGGGTGGGGTGAGTGGGAGGCCCCCCTTCACACCCGCCATTGCCACCAGGGGCATGGAGAAGGATGGCGATTGCCTCCGGGGGGAGGGTCTGCCTACTCCCAACTCCTGCAGTGCGGCTCCTCTCTCTCGAGTTCACGCACAAAAAATACACTTAAAAAAAAATAAAAAAAATAAATAAAGAAATCAGAAATGTACAGTACCTTCAGCAGCAAAGACTGGTGTGCACTGTTAACTATAAATGTTATGCCATCTGTGTCCTTTTGGTGGAGCGTTCTCTTCCCCTGTCTTGTAGACAAAGCAGAAAGTGAAGGGACATCATCGGTGTGAGGGAAATTCCCTCATAGACAGTTGCCATCAAAACTCTCTATGAGAAGATTTTCTTTGTATTTCTGTTCTGGTGACAAATCTAATGTTTGAGTTTTCTTTTGTTTTTAGTCCCAGTTACAGTAGTTACCAGGACAAAAAGAAATGAGAATGAATCTCTCAAGGGGGGACAGATCCAGCAGTAAAAACCTGGCATGGGTTCTAACCCCATCACCACTACTTCAAATATGACAACAAATTTAAGTTTCTGTTATTGATACACAAAAAGTGCTGTCTGGACCTATAGCTAAAGCAGTGGTGTAACTATAAGGGTCACAAAGGTTACACTTGTGACTGGGCCCTGGCGTTCCACCATAGTGGGGAGGCCCCAAGACCCAGCATCTCCCCCTGCACCTTCCAGCTAGCAGTTTACTATGAAGTGGACAGGGGATGGGGGGGCATCTCTGTGGTGCCCACTATACAGTAGAGTGGGGAGAAAATGAACTGCTGGCTGGAGGGGCAGAGAAAGATCCGAGGCATTATGGAGCTGCTGATCTGTATGTGCCAAAGAGGTAAGTGGCCATGGGATGACTGAAGCTGCTCTTTAAATAGGTTGCTGTGATGTGCTGGGGGGAGGAGGAATACAAAGGGTACTGAAAGTACACTGTTGTGTGTGTTGGGAGGGGGGCACAGGTATGGGCTGGGGGTTGCAGGTACGCTGGGGGAAGGGTGTTAGGGCTGTGGGAGGTGTAGAGATGTGTGGTGGAGTACACAGATGTGCTGTGAGGTACGGCAGCATGCTGGTGGTTACAGAGGCTTGCTGCAGTGTACAAAGGTGTACTTGAAGCGATACAGATGCTGGGAAGTGCAGAAGTGTGCGTGGAGGGGGGTTACGGAGGTATAGGGGGCGAGGAGATGTGTGAAAGAGTACATAGATTTGCAGGGAAGGGGGTTAGGGTGTGCTGGGGAGGGGCAGAGACATGCTGGGAGTTTTTCTGAAATGGGGGATATGGAGATGTGCTAGGGAATACAGAAGATGCTGGGGAGGTGCAGAGGTGAGTGTGGCCATTAATGGGGGTAGAGAGGTGTGCTGGGGACTGCAGAGGTGTACTGGGGGTACAAGGCTTGCTGGGCATACAGAGGCATGCTGGGGGATAAAGAGGATTCTAGAAGGTTCAGAGGAGTGTGTGGGGTGTAGAAGTGTGCTGAGGAGATATGGAGGTGTGCTGATTGGAACCAAGGATGCTGGGCGGTACAGAGGTATGTGTACGGGGTGCAGAAATGTGCAAGGGGTACGGAAGTGTGCTAGGGGCTTTTGAAGAGTGCTAGGTGTACAGGGGTTATTTGGGAGGTATAGAGATGTGTGGGGGTGTATGGAGGCCTGCCTGGGGGGTTCGGAGGCATTCAGGCGGGTAGAAATGTGCAAAGGAGTATTGCATTAGGTGGCTATTGCAGAACCATGCCCAGAAATGCCCCGCTCCTAATTATGATACATTCTCCATGTACAATGGCTGGCTCAACACATAGTTAAAAAAAATGTATCCCTGAAATTTTTTTGGGAAACTATGCAGGAAGATTGCAGAAAATCTGAAAAGGTCCTGCTGTAGGACCATAGTAAAGGGCCTCAGAATCAGTGGAAAGGGCCCCTGGGACCAGTGGCAAGGGTACTTGGAGTGATGGAAAGGGCCCACGGGACAATGACTGGGGGGCCCATCGTGGTTTCTTGCATTGGGGCCCTGAAGGTTCTAGTTACACCTCTGGTCTAGATCAATGGATCATTTACAATACTGTTACAAATGAAAACATTTAATAATTGTTTTAACCACTTCCCGCCTAGCCCCAGCGTCCCTTTAACAGAATCTTAATGCCAGGGGGAAGGAAGGATAATCAAATCATGTGATCAACTTAATTGGCTGTCACAGTGGTCATGTGACTGGGAGTCAGTCCTGCTGGCTACTGATCAATAGCATACAGTAGATCATGTGCTGGGAACAACATTAAGCCTGCTTTTGGAACAGAAAGCTCCCCCACCCAAGAATTCCATAACTTGAAGAATGCTGTTCATGTGACACATCTTATAAAACCACTTGACACCAGGTGAGAATTATTATGAAAAGATAATGATTGTGTTCTCCCTAACATTGGGGTTAGGTACAGATACAAGATCATTTATGTTTATGATGATTTAAAGGTAATAATCATATTTATGTTTCCCTAGCATGAGAGAGACATTACCCTATAATTAGGTGATTTTACAGATAATTTTAAGAAGCTGGTGGAGAAGTAGCCTTAAAGTGATTGTAAATAACTTTACACGGGGGACAGATGCAGCATCAGACTCGGACCGAGCCTTAATCTAGGCTTACCTGTAGGTGCAAGAAATATCTCCTAAACCTACACGGTTTAGGAGATAATTAGAAAACATACAGGATGCGCACTGAGCGTGCCGTTTCTAACAGCGATCGTGCCGTGACGTCATCGGCCACTCACAGCGCCGGAGCCGCAATACCCGGAAGTCACTCTGGTAGAGATGGCGGTGATGGAGGAGAAGAAGGAGGACCACTGCAAGGGCTTCAATCTGCTATGCATACTAGCTTATTATGCCTTTGTCTTGCAGAGTGTATTTTTTTTCCAGAGGCTTTACTTCCTCTTTAAGAGTAGTATGTATGTTGGTCTTCCGCAAATGCAGGCATGTCTTTAAAGGCCCCCGTTACAGGGCAGTATTAGCGTAGGGGCTATTGGAGCTGCAGCTCCAGGCCCCTTCCTTAATATAAGACCAATATACTCAATAAACTGAGACTGAGACTGGACACAATCATGGACTGACAGTCGCCAGCCACTACATTGCAAGTTTCACATTATGTGCTAGTATGCGATGCATACTAGCACATTTTGGCTTTACCTTGCAGGTTGCAAAAAAAAACCACAGTGGTTTAATACCGATTTAATATCAAAGTGGAATTCCATTCAAAATGTAAAATGTACCCATGATTACTTTGTTAAATATCTTTAATTGTATTATTAGTAATTTTCAGACTTGCTGATTGTCTAGTTTAGAAAGACTAATCTGAGCTAGACAATCAGCAGTCTTCTGTTTCTTTCCTACAACGGTTTGCCTGCTTAGCTGAAATTGACAGCTCTCAGGCACTTCCGGAAACCATTAATGGTCCACCACATCCATCCCAGCCATCTGCAGAAAATGCAGTTTAGCAGGGAAGCTGGTGGTGAGACATGAGCCACTACAAAGCCAGCACCTCTCACCAACAGCTTCCCTGCTAAACTCTGCTATTCCAGCCACTTACCTGCCAAACTCTGCAGCCTTACATTGTCTCAGTGGATCCTTCTCTGAGCAGGACAAGCCTTATCTTCCCTTACAGTTTATTAACCCTTTACTGCTAATTCAATTTCCACACTTAGGCCTTGTACACACGATCAGACATGTCTGATGAGACTTGTCTGACGGACCGTTTTCATCAGACAACTCTGAACTTGTCTGATGGTCTAATGTGCGTACACACCGTCGGTCCAAATTCCGATCAGACCAGAACGCGGTGACGTAGAACACAACGACGTGATGAAAAAACGAAGTTCAATGCTTCCAAGCATGCGTCGACTTGATTCTGAGCATGCGCAGGTTTTTGGTCCGATGCTTTTGTGTACTAACCATCGAACCTGTACGATGGACAGGTTCCATCAGACAGGTTTTAAAGCATGTTTTAAAACTTCGGTCTGACGGACAACGGTATGATGGGCCGGACACACCATCAAACTGGTCTGATAAAACTGGTCTGCAGACAGGGCCTTAGACCGCATACACACGAGGAGACATGTCCGCTGAAACTGGTCCGCAGACCAGTTTCCGCGGACATGTCCGATAGTGTGTACGGCCTAGCGGACAGGTTTCCAGCGGACAAAAGTTTCTAAGCATGTTTAGAAACTTATCCGCTGGAAACCTGTCCATCGGACATGTCCAGGGCCGGACTTACCATTGGGCTTGACTGGGCTCAAGCCCATGGGCCCCGCCTAATAGGGGGCCCCTCTAAAAAAATAAAAAAATAAAAACATTTTTTTTTTTTTTTTTTTAGGGGTCCGGAGGTCCCCAGGGGCCCAGAGGCCCCCAGGGCCCTAGACAGCAAACCCTACTTTTTTTTATTTATTTTTTATAAAAAATATGTTATATATATATATATATATATATACTGTATATATATATATATTTTTTATTATTATTATTTTTAAAGGTCCCAGAGTTCTCCAGGGCCCCCGGATGGCAACCCCCCCTCTTTTTATAAAAAAAGTTTACATTTTTTTATATATATTTTTTTTTTATTTTATTAACCACTTGTCATCTGCCCGCCGTCAAATGACGGCGGGCAGACGACTCCATTGTTCTGACATCACGTCATATGACGTGATGTCCCTTTAAAGCCGCGGGCGGGCGCGCGCGCGTCGCCGGCGGCGCGCGCGCGCGCACCCGACGCTCCGCGGGGATCCCGTGCGAGTGCCCGGCGGCAACGATCGCCGCCGGGCACACGCGATTGCTCTGTAAGTGAGCTGGGACGTGCAGCTCTGTATGTAAACACAGAGCTGCACGTCCCTGTCAGGGAGAGAGGTGACAGATTGTGTTCCTTGTACATAGGGACACAATCGGTCACCTCCCCCAGTCACCCCCCCCCCTCCCCCTACAGTTAGAACACTCATAGGACACACATTTAACCCCTTCCCCGCCCCCTAGTGGTTAACCCCTTCACTGCCAGTCACATTTATACAGTAATCAATGCATATTTATAGCATTTTTCACTGTATAAATGTAAATGGTCCCAAAAATGTCAGAAAAGTGTCCGAAATGTCCGCCATAACGTCGCAGTCCCAATAAAAAAATCGCAGATCGCCGCCATTAATAGTAAAAAAAAAAAAATGCCATAAACTATCCCCTATTTTGTAAACGCTATAAATTTTGCGCAAACCAACCGATAAACGCTTATTGCATTTTTTTTTTACCAAAAATATGTAGAAGAATACGTATCGGCCTAAACTGAGGGAAAAAAATTTTTTTTTATATATTTTTTGGGGTTATTTATTATAGCAAAAAGGAAAAAATATTGCATCTTTTTAAAAATTGACGCTCTATTTTTGTTTATAGCGCAAAAAATAAAAACCGCAGAGATGATCAAATACCACCAAAAGAAAGCTCTATTTGTGGGAAAAAAAGGACGCCAATTTTGTTTGGGAGCCACGTCGCACGACCGCGCAATTGTCAGTTAAAGCGACGCAGTGCGGGAAGCTTATATTTTGTCTGGGCAGGAAGGGGGTGTAGGTGCACAGTAGGTAAGTGGTTAAAGGGCTCAGAGATCCCCAGGGCCCCATGTGGCAACCCCCCCCCTTTTAATTTTCTTTATAAATGTTTATTTTTTTATTCTTGTTTATATTTTTTTATTTCTTATTAAAAGGCCCAGATGTCCCCAGGGCCCCCCGCATTGGCAACCTCCCTTTTTTATGTATTTTTTATAAATGTTTATTTTTTAATTTTTTTTAGGGGTCTGGAGGTCCCCAGGGGCCCGGAGGCCCCCAGGGCCCCGGACAGCAACCCCTACTTTTTTTTTATAAAAAAGATTACATTTTCTTTATATTTTTTATAAATGTTTATTTTTTTATTTTAATTTTTATTAAAGGGCCCAGAGATCCCCAGGGCCCCAGATGGCTACCCCCTTTTATATATATATATTTTTTTTTCTTTATTTCTTCTTTTTTTTGTAAAGGCCCCCCCTGCTTCTCAATTTGCGGCAGCCCCCCGCTTCCCAATTTCAGGCAGCACCCCCCCCCCCGGTTCTCTGCTCCAGGGGGCCCATGCCTTAAGCTGTGTAAGGGGCCCCAAAGTTCCTGATGGCAGCCCTGCGCATACCTCCCAACACGCACGCATTCTGCGGGACTTTCCGCTTCTTCCCGCAGTCCCGCGAAAGGGTTAATTTTCCCGCACTGTAATAGGAGGCAACACGGAAGCAGGAGGAACTGGAGCGGTGTGTGGAGGACTGTGGCTGCTGAAGGGAAGAAAGCCGACAGCCGGGCTAATGACAGTCTGTGGCCCTGGCTGTCAGCACAGGTGAGAGGCACTCCCCCAGGGCTGTGACAAGGCCATTTGGTGCCCAGGGCGAAGATGGCAAACTGCGCCCCCCCCCCCAGTTTTTAAGAATGAATCAATGTTGTTTCAAAACAAGAATATACTTAAAACAATAGAACAAAGGACTTTCCCCCCTTGGGTGGGACTTTGAAAGTGGCTGCGTTTGATGGTCACACTGGCGGCAATTGATAGGGCTAACTGGCAGCACACCGGTGGCAATTAATGGGGCACACTGGCAGCACACCGGCGGCAATTGATGGGCACACTGGCGGTTATTGATGGGCACACTGGCAGCACACTGGCGGCAATTGATGGGCACACTGGCGGTTATTGATGGGCACACTGGCAGCATACTGGCGACAATTGATGGGCATACTAGTGGCAATTGATGGGCACACTGGCGGCAATTGATGGGGCAAACTGGCAACAATTGATGGTTACCATTGTTGCCAGTTTGCCCCATCAATTGCCGCCCGTGTGTTCTGCCAGTGTGCCCATCAATTGCTGCCAGTGTCCTGCCAGTTTGCCCCATCAATTGCCGCCAGTGTGACCATCAAACGCAGCCACTGTGCCATCAAACACAGCCACCTTCATGGGCACAGCTGAGTTACTGCGTTTGATGGGCACAGTGGCTGCGTGTGATGGGCACAGTGGCTGCGTGTGATGGGCACAGCTGAGTGGGTGCATGTGATGGGCACAGTGGCTGCGTTTGATGGGCACAGTGGCAGCATGTGATGGCACAGTGGCTGCGTGTGTTGGCACAGTGGCTGCATGTGATGGCACAGTGGCAACAATTGATGGCACAGTGGCTGCGTGTGTTGGCACAGTGGCTGCGTCTGTCAGCACAGTGACTGCATGTGATGGCACAGTGGCGACAATTGATGGCACAGTGGCTGCGTGTGTTGGCACAGTGGCTGCGTGTGTTGGCACAGTGGCTGCGTCTGATGGCACAGTGGCTGCATGTGATGGCACAGTGGCCACAATTGATGGCACAGTGGCTGCGTGTGTTGGCACAGTGGCTGCGTGTGTTGGCACAGTGGCTGCGTCTGATGGCACAGTGGCTGCATGTGATGGCACAGTGGCGACAATTGATGGCACAGTGGCTGCGTGTGTTGGCACAGTGGCTGCGTGTGTTGGCACAGTGGCTGCGTCTGATGGCACAGTGGCTGCGTCTGATGGCACAGTGGCTGCGTCTGATGGCACAGTGGCGACAATTGATGGCACAGTGGCTGTATGTGTTGGCACAGTGGCTGTGTTTGGTGGCACAATGGCTGCGTGTGATGGGCACATTGGCTGCTTGTAATGGGCACAGTGATTGCGTTTGATGCGCACAGTGATTGCGTTTGATGGGCACAGTGACTGCGTTTGATGGGCACAGTGGCTGCATGTGACGGCACAGTGAGGCTGCAATTAAGTTTTTTTATTTTTTATGTTCCGCTTTTTTTTTATGTTCCGGTTCCGTTCCTCCCCTAGGAGGAACAGAACCAAAGCGGTGTGGGGATGTCTGCTGAAGGGAACATAGCCGACACATTCCGTGCACAGGTGAGAGTCACCCCCCCCTGCTCAACAACTTTAGAGCGCACCCCGCACCCCCCCGCTCAACAACTTTAATGCCCTCCCACTCAACAACTCCAATTTGCCACCCCAACCGCTCAACAACTTCAATCCCCCCCCCCACTCCTCAACAACTTTAATGCGCTCGACAACTATGATCCCCCCCTCGCTCCAGGGGGCCCCTTCAACACTCAAGCCCAGGGGCCCCCACCACCCTAAGTCCTGCCTAACCAGCGGACCGAAGTCCCGCTCATGCGTCGAATTGATTCGACGCATGCGTGGAAGCATTGTTTGCGCAACGTTGCGGCGTCACTGTCACCGCCACGTCACCGCGTTCTCTGTCCGCTGGGATTTTGGTCTGATGGTGTGTACACACATCAGACCAAAATATCCCAGGAGACATGTCCGATGAAAAGGGTCCGCGGACTGTTTTCATCGCACATGTCTCCTCGTGTGTACAGGGCCTAAGATGTTTGTGCTTTTCTGGTTTGTTTTTATTGTTTGTGCATGGTGGCTAAAGACCTTTTTATTGTAGATTTGCAACCACCATTATTATCCACCCACCCATTTGTTTAGCATTAAAAGGCACCTATCAGCGCAGTTATATAATGAGCAAAATTTACCGGCGCAAAAAAAACACAATGAATATTAAATCCTGACTTTTTGTTGTTTTTGTTTGCTGCAAACAAGACTGCATGTCACCCTTGAGTGAAAATGCCAAAAAATTTACAATAAATGGATTGCGCTAACCTCAAAACATATATATATATATATATATATATATATGTACCAAATTTGTATGTACCTAGTTTAGTGTATCCCTATTAAATACATCCACTCTGTGTATCCGTGCTAATTATGGAAAGATATGGATTAATTATATGAATATATATTAGGGCTGTTACTGATCAAAATTTTTGTGTTCGATTAATTGTTTTTTATTTTAATCGATTAATCGACTAATTTCGATTAATTATAACGCACATACAGATCCAACAACTTTTAGCTGATCTCCTTGCAGGCTGATTCCCAGTGCAGCTGCCAACAGCAGGATATAAAAAAACACACAAAGGCAGCGCTCCATGGGAATAGCATTAAAACTTTTATAATCTTCAAGTAGGTAACAAAATAAATATTGCACTGGAGATAAAATCGATGTAGCTACATAAACTGTAAAAATGGTGCGAGTAATACCAAACGGTACCAAAAGCAGTCATAAAAATATGTAGCCAAGTATGATACTGGTATAAAAATGTGTACAACGATACCACTGCTGAATCCAGATGAGGAGAGGTTACTATCAGTCCGTCGGCATGTAGCTGTCCCATGAAGGGAACTATCACAACTCCAAGTGGATGGTTTTAAAATCCCAGGTTAATAAAAGGAAGTGATAGAGGGAAATGTAACAGCTACTATTTGGCAGATAGTAAGGTCCGCCACCATGCAGATATGAAGGCACAGCTAAGGAGCCCTTCAGATGGATACGGCAAGCCCCGCCGGTGTCCGTGATGTTACTGGATCTCCGACGGAAGGCCCAGAAGCCGGCGGAGAGGCGAGTACCAATCAAAATAATTTTAATCGATCAAAAATATTTTGATCGATCAAAAAAATTAAAGATTAATCGATTAATTAAAAGTTAATTTGCACAGCCCTAATATATATTATTTAAACAAACATTCCCCAAGCAACTACAATTAAGTGTGCCGTGAAACTGTGAAAAAGTGCTGACTATAAAACGTTTTTTAACCACTTAAGACCCGGACCATTGCCCCTTTTTGCGATTCCGCACTGAGTCGTTTTAACTGACAATTGCGCGGTCGTGCGACGTGGCTCCCAAACAAAAGTGGCGTCCTTTTTTTCACACAAATAGAGCTTTCTATTGGTGGTATTTAATCACCTCTGTGGTTTTTAATTTTTGCGCTATAAACAAAAATAGAGCGACAATTTTGAAAAAAACAAACAATATTTTTTACTTTGCTATAATAAATATCCCCAAAAAAATATATACATTTTTTTTTTCCCCAGTTTAGACCGATACATATTCTTCTACTTATTTTTGGGGAAAAAAATCACAATAAACGTTTATCGATTGGTTTGCGCAAAAGTCATAGCGTTTACAATATAGGGGATAGTTTTATGGCATTTTTATTAATAATTATTTTTTTACTAGTAATGGGGGCGATCAGGGATTTTTTGTGTGACTGCGACATTATGGCGGACACATCGGACACTTTTGACACAATTTTGGGACCATTGTCATTTTTACAGCGAAAAGTGCTATAAAAATGCACTGATACTGTAAAAATAACAATGGCAGTGAAGGAGTTAACCACTAGGGGGCGCTAAGGGGTTAAGTGTACCCTAAGGGAGTGATTCTTACTGTAGGAAAAAAAGAAAAAAACAAGCTGCGCAACTAAAAGAAACTCTGTGATGATAAAGAGCAATACCAAACAGTAAATTCATCTATAAAGTCCATCCAGCTGTCAATACAAGAGGAAGAATATCTGATGGTATAAATCGGCAGATAAATTCCTTATGTTCAAGCAGATGATGACATCACAAACAGGAACATCAGAAAAGTGCAAACAGATAGGCAAGACACCTCCACCGATGGAATACGTTGTTCCTTATCGGAGGGGAAGATCCCGACTAGAGACCTTCTGACCGCAGATGGCTTTCTCCCCAGCCAGAGGGTTCGATGGCACGAAGTTCAATGGTCAACAACTCCTCCCGTAGTGGACAAGTGATCAATGTTGATTGATACCAAAATATGAGAGAAAAGGGTACATAGTGTAAAACCATTTACCATTTATTAAAAGTACCCCCAGGACGAAGTCTGTTTAGACGAAACGGCGTAGGGAGGCGGCGTGCTGACGTTCATAACCGCAAATCGTGTCCAGGAGATATCGAGTTGTGCTAGCCGTTCGGCTACATTTACAAGCATATTTTACTTACTTTTTTGTAAGTGCATTTTTAATACTTTTAATAATGGTAAATGGTTTTACACTATGTACCCTTTTCTCTCATATTTTGGCATCAATCAACATTGATCACTTTCCCAGCAGCCTCTACACGTTTCGCAAAAATATTTGCATTATCATTTACTGTCATTAACTGTGTTGTATAAAATCTAAAAAATATATATTTATAGTCAGCACTTGCACTTTTTCACAGTAAAGTGTAGGCTAGCATGGCACACTTAATTGTAGTTGCTTGGGGAATGTTTGTTTAAATAATATATATTCATATAATTAATCCATATCTTTCCATAATTTGCACGTAGAGTGGATGTATTTAATAGGGATACACTAAACTGGGTACATACAAATTTGGTACATATATATATTTTTTGAGGGTAACGCAATCAATTTATTGTTCATATCAGCACAGTTGTTTTTTTTTTTTTTTTTATCCTTTTATGTAAAGCACTGCGCCTGTATACAGCACCACACACACGCACACAGTGACAGCACATACACACACTACAAATTGGAATCCAGGGGATTTTACTGCACACTTTGAGTTACACTCACACTACAAGGTGGAATCATGTGGAGTTTTCTGCTTGCTGTGCGTTACACTCACGCTGCCAGGTGAAATCATGTAGAGTTTTCTGATTGTTATGCATTACACTCACACTACAAGGTGGAATCGTGGAGTTGTTTTGCTTGTTATGCATTACATTCACACTACAGGAGGAATCATGTGGAGTTTTCTTCTTGGTATGAGTTACACTCCCACTACAAGTTGGAATCATGTGGAGTTTTCTTCTTGGTGTGTGTTACACTCACACTACAGGAAGAATCATGTGGAGTTTGCTGCGTGTTGTGTGTTACACTCCTAGTAAAGATTGTGGACTGTGAGCTGAGCTGAGACCCCAGAGCACTAACAGGTACACAGTTCCCCCTGCGTCCAGCTCCCTTATGGTAGTCTTGATTCAAACCCTGCACAGCTATACTATATATGTGCACTGGACCTCCCAGTCCTCCCATGTCCTGTGTGATTTTGAAGCGTGTCATATTGGGTATCAATTTACTTCATCTTTCAAAATATAAAAACATGAGCTAACTTTACTGTTGTCTTATTTTTTAATAAAAAAAAAGTTTATTTTTTACCCAAAAAAGTGTGCTTGTAAGACCGCTGGGTGACTACGGCGTGACAGAAAGTATTGCAACAACTGCCATTTTATTCCCTAGGGTGTTAGATTTGGGCTTCTAAGTAATTTTCTAGCAAAAAAAAACATTTTAACTTGTAAACAACAAGTTTGAAAAATAGGCCAGTCTTAAAGTGGTTAATGTTCTCATGAATGAAGATGGACAAGCATACTTATTGATGAGAGAGCACTGAGCGGGGAACCTATGATTAGCTCCTCCCATCCTGTATATACCCACTGGCTACACAGAAACAGTGTCACTTATGAAAATGATGTCACTAGCCTTCAGTAACCACACCACTTGCTGCTCTGTGACCCAGAAGGGAGAGGATTGAAGATATGTAAGTAACAGGTAACTGATATTGCAGAATATAGGTATAAAAACTGGTATTTTTTTCATTTTGAGACATACTGTAAGGCTAAACTTAGCTGACATTAGTGATTGCAGGAGAGAATTTAAGTATTAGGCTTTCCTTCCACTTTAATGTCTTAATGTTTTTAAAAAAAAAATGTTTTAATAATGTGAAGAGAATAAACACATAAGGAAAAGATGGTACTTTACAGCTAAAGGAAGCAAATCAATACTGTCAGCATGTTTCCTAGAGCTAGCCAAAAAAGGATAAATTGTGTAATTATATTTGACTCTGTTAATGAATGCACAGCAAGCAGAACGTGTGCCAAATTGTGATAAAAAAGAATAAAAATGTGTCGTGGCTGAAAAAGCACAGTTTATTGTAAGCCTCTTAAATTATACTGCTCCCGATAATAGCTATTGCATATCAATGAACACGTGAAGGAAGCTGGCTAAAAGACTGCAGGAATACTTAGGAAAATATGTCTTTTGATATGAAAATGTCCGCCAGACAGCGGAAAAAAAGGCTTAGGCTTGCATGAAACTGCTTTTTCTTTTGGTGTTTAGGATCACATGTGGTACTTCACTGAGTCTTAAAAGGTCTGGTGCATGGCTAAAAAGGTCATCCTTCCTAAAAGTCATATTCAATTTTGCATAGATATTAGAAAATGTATGCATATACTTTATAGGCAGGCTGCCTACTGTGTTAAAGTTAGCTAGACTAGTGGAGCTGCCCAGGTTGAGGGGAGTTAACACTTTTATGTTCACACTTTGCAGGCTTTTGGGGTCCAGCCTTCTGACCTGTGATATATAAAGGGCAGAGGTTCGGATCTCAAGCAACACTGTATCCTGGCCTAAGCCAACAAGGCCGAGGCCTAGGGAAGCACCTTGCATGGGGGCAGCACGGAAAGAGTCCCTGCCGGCTTGCACTACTCTGTTAGTGTAGCTCCAGTCTTATGGGCGATCTGGGCTGAGAGGCAAATAAGTCTAGTGCCCCCATAAAGCGGCCGCACTGCTTCTGGTATGCAGGCGGCCGGTCCTCCACAACTGTCGGGGAGCGTTGCTTCTGATTTTGTCTGTCCTATCATCCTGGACCACAAACCTTCCTCACTGTGCTATATGTTTTCTGCTGCACCATTGGCATGGTTATATCTTTTTAGTCCTCTTCATAAAATTATCAGAAATTTGTGCTTAAAGGGTCACTAAAGGATTTTTTTTAAGCTAAATAGCTTCCTTTACCTTACTGCAGTGCTGTTTTCATGTCCTCATTGTTCCTTTTTGCTTTGATGTTGCTGTAATCCTGCTCTGATCTCCACACTTCCTGGTTGTCTGTTTCCTTATAACCACAGTGCTGGGAGCTTTCTCACTGTGGTCACTAATAAAGGAGGTGTGATTACTGTGTGTAAACTGAAACTAGATTGGGCTGAGGGGTTTTAGACAAACCATCACTGCCCTTTATTGGCTCTCTGGCTCTGTACATCAGAGAGACAGGAAACAACACCAACAATAAAACTAGAACTGTAGGTTGATTATATGATTGATTTTTATCTATTTTTAATTATTTTTAAAAGGAATCAGTTAACTATTATGTCTCTATACCCTGTAAACAGTCATTTCAGCCCAAACATTTTTTCCTTTAGTGACCCTTTAAAGTAGAACTATAGGCAACACTTTTTTTTGTTTTTTGGATAGAGTAAGAGAGGGTTTTAGCCTCTTTCAGTTTATTTTTTACCATCCCTGTCCCATTGCAGAGATTTCCCTTCACTTCCTGCCCCTTAGCCAAACAGGAAGTTAGAGGAAATCTATGCAAATTAAGTAAATTTAATGCCCCCAGGCCCTAAGAACTAGTGTCCCCTCTCAAATTTTTAGGGCGGGTCTTAAACAGCAGGGTGTGTGGCCTTGACAGAAAGAGGTGGGTCATATTTAAATTAGGGGGTGCACGAGTTTAGTCAGGCCTAGGGCAGCCCAAAACCTAAATACACTACTGATCCCAAGGACATTGGGTCAGTGAACAAAAAGGACATGATTATACCGCACACTTGTCCTGTGATACTGAGACTTGCAGTTCTTCTATGGAGCACTGGCTTTTGGAATTCACCCAAGTTTTGAACTTCTCCCACCGAGTCTTGCTAGTTATGGCCTTCAACCACATGGACTTTACCTATACAGTTACTCTAGGGCAGCCACTATTAGCATTGGATAGGTAAAGAACATGGGGGTCTGAGTCTACAACAGCCTGTTACAGAACACATAGGGGCTGATTTACAAAATGATTGCGGCGCATCGGCGTGCGCAACAGGCGTTTCGGTATTTACAAAAATATATATGAGCCGGTAATGCAGCGCTATTCCCCATTTACTATTAAGCACTCGGTGCACGGGAGTAGGCGCACAGTGCGCCACTATGGACATGGTGCACGGCATCTGCAAATCGAAATGAAAAGAAAATGGAAGTGAAATTATTATGGGGTGATGTGGGGTGATGTGAGGAAGTGTAGTAACAACTGCCCAAGTAACAAATATGGCCAAAATAGAATGAGAAAGTAACTTTTTTCAGAACCAGCCGCAGCGCCTGCAAGTACGTTTAGAACTGCGGGACGTTTATTTGTGCACTGCGCATGCGCTAGAGGCATTTGTGGCCATTCAAGTGCGCATTTTCACTACTAGCAAAAATCTTGATAAATATCAAGTAGCGTAACTGCATTTGCGTAGGTTGAAGAGGTGCACCTGTAAACCTGCATTTTTTAGAAAACCAGCATGAGTTCCCCTTCAGGAGCATACCAGGCCCTTAGGTCTGGTATGGATTTTAAGGGTAACACCTACGCCGAAAAAATGGCGTGGTTCCCCCAAAATCCATACCAAACCCTTATCCAAGCACGCAGCCTGGACGGTCAGGAAAGGGGGTGGGGACGAGCGAGCGCACCCCCTCCTGAACCGTACCAGGCCGCATGCCCTTAACATAGGGGGTGAGTGCTTTGGGGCAGGCGGGCCCACCCACCCCAAAGCACCTTGTCCCCATGTTGATGGGGACAAGGGCCTCTTCCTAACAACCCTGGTCGTTGGTTGCCGGGGTCTGCGGGCGGGGGGCTTATCGGAATCCGGGAGACCCCTTTAACAAAGGGGACCCCCAGATCCCACCCCCCTATGTAAATTGGTAAGAGGTATATACCCCTACCATTTCACAAAGAAAGTGTAAAAAAAAATTAAAAACACACAGATACCACTAGGATAAGTCCTTTATTAGCAATAAAAAAGATTTCAGCGGTGGTACTCCACTCTCGGTTTCCACTCCAACAATGTCAGTATCCTCCGATGAATGATCTCCAGGCTCCAGCGAGGAATGGTCTCCTCTCCAGGTCCAGGCTCCAGCGGTGATGTCCAGCGCAGCAACAAACAGCATCCTGTCTCCACCTGAGACACCCCGGGAATACGTCGCAGCAGCCTGACAGGTCTCCTATGTAGCTAAGGAGGGGGCCACCCATCACGTGACCCCATCCTTCTCTGACGCAAGGGAGCACAAAAAGTGACATGACGGGTGACCCTGCCCCCTCCGGTGCAACGGGGTCAACCGTCACATCACAGGGTTTCCCCTTGCGTCAAAAGGGGACGGGGTCACGAGATAGGTGGCTCCATCCTCAGCTACATAAGAGACCTGTCAGGCTGCCGCAACGTATTCCCGGGTTGTCTCCAGTGGAGACAGGATGCTGTTCATCGCTGTGCTGGACATCACTGCTTGAGCCTGGACCTGGAGAGGAGACCATTCCTCGCTAGAGCCTGGAGACCATCCATCGCAGGATACCGACAGCGTTGGAGTGGAGACCACCACTGGAATCTTTTTGGAATTTTTATTTTTAATAAAGGACTTATCCCAAGGGTGTCTGTGTGTTTTTTTTTACAATTTTTTACATTTTCTTTGTAAAAAGGTAGTGGTGCAATATACCCCTTACTAATTCACATAGTGGGGTAGGCCGGGATCTGGGGGTCCACTTTGTTAAAGGGGTCTTCCAGATTCCAATAAGCCCCCCGCCTGCAGACCCCCACAACCACCGGGCACCTGAAGGGCCTGATAATTGAATTTGGAGGGACCACCACGCATTTTTTTTTTTTATCAATGACTTTCAATTACTTTTCTCTGTATTGCTGGGAGTCGCCAATTCATTATAGCCATGAGTAGGGTTGAGCGAACGCGAACTGTAAAGTTCGGGTTCGTACCGAATTTTTTTTTTTTTTGACCCGAACCCGAATAATTTGCTGAAAGTTCAGGTTCGGAGTTGGCTATGTAACAGCACGCTGCAAGGCAGCCAACCGCCATTTGTTTTACTACTGTGACTAAGAAGACATCACAGCCATGCCTACTAATGGCATGGCTGTGATTGGCCAGTGCAGCGTGTGACCCAGCATGTGACCCAGCCTCTATATAAGCTAGAGGCACACAGCACAGCTTGTCAGTCTGCTTTAGCTAGGGTAGGGAAAGGCTTCTGCTGATCTGAGGGAGAAATTAAGATAGGACTATCCTGCTTCAGAAATATACACCAGCACTGCATCTGTCCCCTGTGAGATATGCATTACATAGTTTAGGGCAAGGTTCCTGCTTTTTGTTATAGGGAGAGAATTATATAGGAGATACTCTGCATATTACACCAGCACTGCATCTGTCCCCTGTGAGATACTGTGCATTACATAGTTTAGGGCAAGGTTCCTGCTTGATGCTATAGGGGGAGAATTATATAGGAGATACTCTGCATATTACACCAGCACTGCACCTGTCCCCTGTGAGATACTGTGCATTACATAGTTTAGGGCAAGGTTCCTGCTTGTTACTATAGGGAGAGAATTATATAGGAGATACTCTGCATATAAACCAGGCATGGATCCCACAGGACTTGTCCGTACCTTGTGCAGAAAAGACACTGGGCTGGCCTTACCCAGCCATTCTTTTTTTTCTGATCTTTCTAAGGTTGCCACCTCATCCCTTTAAAAGCGAAAACATATTAATTACACAAGTTCTCTGGCTGATTAAGGTGCTGCTAATTAAACTCACTTGGTGCCTTATCGACATTAAAATAGCCCCAGAACCTGTGTAATTGTGTTCGGGTTTAAAGGGATGAGGTGGCAACCCTAGATCTTTCTCACTTTTTTGTGTGTACCCTAATTTAAAAAATAAATCAATTAAAAACCAAAACCTGCTGTGTTGGCTACCTCGTCCTCCTCCACCGCCACCTCAACCTCATACTCCATATGGACCTCGTCCTCCTAGGTCAAGATTATTATTATTATTTTTTAAGTTATTTAAATTTTTTATGTTATTTTAAGTTATTTCCCGATCCACATTTATTTTCAGAGTACTTGCCATGCTCTTACCGACATTTTGCTGCCATTTGCAGCCCTCTAGCCAACCCTAACCCTAACCCCCTATCCCTAACCTTAACCCTAACCCCCTAACTCTAACCCCTAACCCTAACCCTCAACCTCCTACTCCATATGGACCTCGTCCTCCTAGGTCAAGATTTTTTTTTATGTTTTTTTAAGTTATTTCCCTATCCACATTTGATTGCAGAGTACTTGCTATGCTCTTGCTAACATTTTGCTGCCATTTGCAGCCCTCTAGACCTTTCCTTTAGTTTTTTAGAGACATTTTAGTAGTCAAAAATTTGGATCCCTATTGACTTCAATGGGGTTCGGGTTAAGTTTGGGTCCCGAACCCAGACTTTTTTCAGAAAGTTCGGCCGAACCCGCCGAACCCGAACATCCAGGTGTCCACTCAACTCTAGCCATGAGTGATTTTAAATTACTTTTTTTTTTCATTCAGAAATTACATTTTGTGCAGGGACAGTTCTAAGCACGGGAAACAAGCGCTACTTTACAGGCATACTATACAAACCCCCCCCCCCGGTACGAAATTTAAAGGAATATTTCACTTTTATTGTTTCACTTTAAGCATTATTAAAATCACTGCTCCTGGAAAAAACGTCAGTTTTTAAAACTTATTTTCGCATTGACACATATCCCCTGGGGCAGGACCCAGGTCTCCAAACACTTTTTATGACAATAACTTGCATATTAAGATTTAAAATTAACACTTTTGACTTCTCTCATAGACTTTTAAAGGGTGTTCCGCGGCTTCTACTGTTTACATATTTTTTATTGCATTGCGCCCGTCTGCTGCGCCAGTTCACACACTCAATTAATGATTTATCTGGCGCACCAATTAAGGTATGAATCGGTGCAGCGCATTGTTCATAGTAAATCAGCCCCTTAGTGTTCTAATACCATCACAGCAACAAAAGGTTAACTGCAACCAGTCATTGGTGTTGTACTTGGTAAGGTGACAAGTTCTCCGGTATCAAGGGGACCTGGTGTTACAGCTCCCTCCTTAGCTGTCTGTTTCTGTCATTCCCTGGGAGCAGACTAACATTAGGGAGAGTTATAGCCTGATCAATGGGTATGGAGAAGCAAGGGTTAATTGAGCATGCATAAGGACCACGCTCTGTGCTCGGCAGGACCCCGTTCTGCTGCTGGGAGTAAGGTGGCAGGGTGTGCTGACTGGTAGAGCAATGGACAATGCACAGACTTATTTTTTTGCTACCTGTTTCATACAACCCATCCATTGCAATGAGCTGATAAGTTTATTCAGTAGGGGAAGTAGTGAAAGACCTTGTTCTCTTGGGACAGGTTTACAGCTTGAATAGCTACAACTGCTACGACTGCTTCATTGTTGCAGTGTAGTCTGTCATTTTGAATTTTATTGTTTACAGGTTCCTTTTATACACTTATACGACCAGACTTCTTGAAGTCAAACTCATGGTCATTTCAAGGATAGCCTGTAAATGCTCTCACTGCATGGTCCATGGTCCCTGGGATCTAAATTAACATTGGTGATCAACTGAAAAACAAAAGTCCACTCATTATAAAGGTATGTTACAGCTTAATAGGTGTCTATTTTATAATGTTATAATAACTAAAATATTTATGTTTTTATGTTACTGGAAAATAATAATAGATGTAAATGGATACATATTTCAATAGTAGAACAGATGTCAGTTTACTTTTTTGCAGAAAAGATTACAGAAAAGTTTACAGAAAAGATGTCAGTTTACTTTTTTTTTTTTTTACAATTTTATTAAAACTACTTAATTAGTAAGCAAAAAAAATATAACAATCATTATTTTCATTTATTTGACTGTCATTTTCAACTCTCACTGGCTGTGATTGTGGAAAATAGTTGTCATTTTAACGAATAATTGCCAATAATTCTTACTAAATAGACCTTAAACCCTTTTATTGATGGCTGACTTACATTGATGTAGATGTGAGTATGAAAGTAATTGCATGCACATAAGCTTTAGCACTTAAAAATGTCTTGAGTACTCCCCATGGAAGCGATAGACTTTTTATGTTAATATGCTGTATTCAAACAGTGCCTACAGAAAAGGGTGATATACCAGTACTTACATTGTTACATAGTTACATAGTAGGTGAGGTTGAAATAAGACACAAGTCTATCAAGTTCAACCTATGTGTGTGATTATATGTCAGTATTACCTTGTATATCCCTGTATCTTGTGGTTGTTTAAGTGCTTATCTAATAGTTTCTTGAAACCATAGATGCTCCCCCCCGAGACCACCGCCTGTGGAAGGGAATTCCACATCCTTGCTGCTCTTACAGTAAAGAACCCTCGACGAGGGGTTAAACCTCTTTTCTTCTTACTTTAATAAGTGGCCACGTGTCTTGGTAAACTCCCTTACGCGAACAACGTTTTATCCGTATTGTGGGGTATGGTATTTGTAAATATAAATCATATCCCCTCTCAAGCGTCTCTTATATAACAGTGTCAATTTGTTGTCCCCTCAAAATAACTTAACACAGCTATTAATGTCTAAACCTCTGGCAACAAAAGTGAGTATACCCCTAAGTGAAAATTTCCAAATTGGGCCCAATTTGACATTTTCCCTCCTCAGTGTCATGTGACTTATTCGTGTTACAAGGTCTCAGGTGTGAATGGGGAGCAGGTGTGTTAAATTTGGTGTTATTGCTCTCACACTCTCATACTGGTCACTGGAAGTTCAACATGGCACCTCATAGTAAAGAACTCTCTGAGGATCTGAAAAAAAGAATTGTTCCTCTACATGAAAATTGCCAATACCCTGAAATTGAACTGCAGCATTGTGGACAAGATCATACAGCAGTTTAACAGGACAAGTTCCACTCAGAACCTGGTCGACCAAAGAAGTTGAGTGCTGCCAGCATTTTTGCAGAGGTTGAAGGGGTGGTGGGGCAGCCTGTCAGTGCTCAGACCATACGCTGCACACTGCATCAAATTGATCTATATGGCTGTCATCCCAGAAAGAAGCCTCTTCTAAATATGATGCACAAAAAAGCCCACAAACAGTTTGCTGAAGACAAGCAGACTAAGGACATAGATTACTGAAACCATCTCTTGTGGTCTCATGAGACCAAGATAAACATTTTTGGTTCAGATGGTGTCAAGCCTGTTTGGTGGCAACCAGGTGAGGCGTACAAAGACAAGTGTATCTTGCCTACAGTTTTTACAAAAAGATTTTATAAAATATTTTAAAAAATATGGGGTGTACTCACTTTTGTGAGATAATATATATACCACTACTTTAGTTGCATGAGAATAGAATCAGGTGTTCGCGTTCAGGTACCATCGATTAGAATCTCCTTATGGCATATGCTGGTGAACCTGCCCAAAGAAACACTTTTCCACCGGCTTCTTCAATTTTGCAACAGGGGAAGCTTTTCTGTATTGTTTCCTCAGAAGTTGTACAGTGTTTGGCCAAATATATATAAACCTAATTTATAATTCTTAAACCTACACCATGCTGTGTATAATAGCACAAATTTGAAAATACAAAAATGTAAACTTAAAAATTGAAAGTTAAAATATTTAATATAAGAACTCCAATGGAACGTTGCTGCTGCATAAATGTGTTACAAATTATATATGTAAGTATAAACATAATTAAATAAAATGCCACAAATTAAAAATACTGTGTAAAATAAATCTCAGTGAAATACACCTTGTGACACAGTGTAACCAAAATGTGTCAGGTGATCTAATCCATGAGTCTATGAGCAATCCACAAGTAAAAAATCAACACAAAAGATCAAAAGTGATTCTAGTGGGCCAATCCTTAAAGGATCACTAAATTTTTTTTTTTTTTTTAGCTAAATAGCTTCCTTTACCTTACTGCAGTGCTGTTTTCATGTCCTCATTGTTCATTTTTGCTTTGATGTTGCTGTAATTACTTTCTGATCTCCACACTTCCTGGTTGTCTGTTTCCTGATAACCACAGTGCTGGGAGCTTTCTCTCTGTGGTCACTAATCAAGGAGGTGTGTGTAAAACCCCTCAACACCAATCCAGTTTGGTTTTACAAACCATCCCTGCCCTCTATTGGCTCTGGCTCTGTACATCAGAGAGACAGGAAACAACAGCAAAAACAAAATTGAAAGTGCAGGCACATTATATGATTGATTTTTATCTATTTTTAATCATTTTTAAAAGGAATCAGTTAACTATTATGTCTCTATACCCTGTAAACAGTCATTTCAGCAAAACAAAAAATGTCCTTTACAACTCCTTTAATCCAGTGCTCGGTGCCTTCACCACCCTCCAGATAGACACTCATCTCTATGATATGTCTCTCTTGATATCAGTAATTTGTTTTTTATATCTGCAGACTTCACTCCATTAGACAATTAATCTTTCTCTTTTCCCTCTGTATATCCGCTAGATGTTATATAAAACAAAATATTCCCAATAGTGTGATATAATCAAAATATATTATATTTAAAGTGGAGTGCCACCCATTTTTTTATGTTTGTCTGTGCTGCATGCCCTAATCTCATAGTGTTCAGAATGGACAATTTTCATTTATTTTGTTGTTTGTAAATACCTTTATTTTGTAGTCCTTCATTACTTCCTCCTCCTTATTAGCCTAGGCTATTAAGTCACAAGGCTATTTGCAAGGGTTTCTGGGATAGGCATCATGTTTCCCAGTAGTCCTTGCAAACCTGACTGAAACCTATTACATTGCTTGTGCAGCACTGAGCATGTGCGAGATATGCAAAGCTGAAATCCAGGAAGTCATACAGTCTGGCTTCATGATGCCCACACTTAAGATGGCCACGATCTATTTCTAGATTATAAATAATAATCTAAATGCTGTAACAACCTAACAAAACGGACCTTAGTTTACAGACTAACTTTACTAGAATACATTAAGCGTGTGTATTACAGGGGTATTTATATTTAAAAAGTGAAATTGTGGGTGGAACTCCCCTTTAATAAAAATAAATGCACTTAAAGCGAAGCTCCACTGTAAAAAAAAAATATATATTAAAAGCCAGCAGCTACAAATACTGCAGCTACTGACTTTTAATATTAGGACACTTAACTGTCCTGGAGTCCAGCGACGTCTGCAGCAGAAGACAAGCAATCGGTCGTCTATCTGCTGCCCCCACTGCCATCCTCGGTGAGGGAATCAGGAAGTGAAGCGCTCCGGCTTCACTGCCCGATTCCCTACGGCGCATTGCGCTAGTCGCGCAGCGCCGCCCTCACTGGTCCTCGTTGTGTTCTGGGATTCACTACACGCAGACTCCCTGCAGAGAGGACTTCCGGAAGTGGGTGCAAATACCTGTCTTTGACAGGTATCTGCACCCCCCTGAAAGGTGTGAAATGTGACACTGGTATCGGGGAGGGTTCCGATGAGCGGAAGTTCCACTTTAGGGTGGAGCTCCGCTTTAAGCCTGCCAAAAGATTCAATCCATATATGAGCAGGCTAAATGTATCTAAATTGATTGATTGTGCATCTTGGGTACAACCAGCCTGCCAGATTTTATAGCAATTATTGCAAGATGTTATAGACACTAGCAATAATCACTGTCTTCTCCTAACGTTCCAATGCCTCCCCCTCCCCCCACTAGGAGAACACAATGGATTGACAGGAGGGATTCCCTTGTCAAAACTGTCTGTGTTGATAGGGGAATCAAGAGAGGTTGCCAGTATGGTTGGCTTTACATAAGAAAGGTAAATACAGAGTTTCTCACTGAATGCCACTCAGCCAATAATGTGAGATGACTGTAATCCACTTTCATTGTATATAGCCAGCCACTCTGCAAGAGCGCATCTCCTATGAACAGCTTAAATCAGCAAGCAGCCAACACCACTAGTTCTACCTCTATACATTTTATCAACGCTAATTTTGTCAAGAGGATCCCCTTGGTGTTTATGAGAGAAATAATAAGTCAAACCAACTGTGAAGCATGCTGGTGGAAATTGTATGGTTTGGAGTTACTTTGTTCAGGACCTGTTCTGCTTACAGGCAAGTAAACTGGAAATCCTTCAATGTGATTAGCAAATTTACTAAGCAATAACTTAAAAAGAAAAAATGGAGGATTATCATGTGGCCTAGTAAAGCCTTGATTTGAATATCATTGAAATGCTGTGCGGGGATATAAGGGGTTCATTCAAAAAACCCACAAACATCTTGCAACTGAAGACATTTTGCATGGAGAAAAGGTAAAAAATGTAACCAAGCCAAAGTCAAGCAGGTATCTAAAATTCCTACAAAGTACTTTTGTGTAAAGTAGGGAATATCAGTTAGGCTGTACTTATTTTTCCACGGTACACAATTATATCAGTTAATATCTCTGTTGAATAAATAATTAAAAGTAAATTTTTCCTTATGTTGTATTCACGTCACATGTACTACTTTTATCTGTAGTCTTTCTTTAAATGAAGATCTAATGTTTGTCTGTTCAAAAATGCTGGTAAAGTCAACAGTTTTCATGGAAATAGTTTTTAACCACTTGCTTACTGGGCACATATACTCCCCTCCTGCCCAGGTGAAATTTCAGCTTCCGGCACTGCGTCGCTTTAACTGACAGTTGCGCGGTCGTGCGACGTGGCTCCCAAACAACATTGACGTCCTTTTTTCCCCACAAGTAGAGCTTTATTTTGGTGGTATTTGATCGCCTGTGCGGTTTTATTTTTTTGCGCTATAAACAAAAAAGAGCGTCAATTTTGAAAAAAAATACAATACTTGTTGCTATAATAAATATCCCAATTTAACAAAAAACAATTTTTTTGTTCTCAGTTTAGGGCAATACGTATTCTTCTACATATTTTTGGTACAAAAAAAAAAAAAAGCGCAATAAGCGACTGGTTTGCGCAAAAGTTATAGCGCTTACAAAATAGGGGACAGAATTATTATTTTTTATTATTATTTTTTTACTAGAAATGGCGGCGATCTGCGATTTTTATTGGGACTGCGACGTTATGGCGGACACATCGGATACTTTTGACACATTTTTGGCGCCATTCACATTTATACTGCGATCAGTGCTATAAATATGCACTAATTACTCTATAAATGTGACTGGCATTGAAGGGGTTAACACTAGGGGGTGAGGGAGGGGTTAAATGTGTATCCTAGGTGTGTTCTTACTGTGGGGGGAGGGGGGTGACTGGGGAGGTGACCAATCTGTGTCCCTATGTACAAGAAACACAGATCGGTCTCCTCCTCTCCAAAGACAGGACGCTGTCTCTGTGTAAAACGGCAATGAGAGATGATCTCATATGTTTACATATGAGGTCATCTCTCATTCGCCGCACAGATCGCATCGCAAGCGGCCACTCTGATTGGCCGTTCGCCGCGATCTGTGATTGGCTGTGTCCAAGGGACACGGCCAACACAGAGCTTCCCCGCAGTGCGCTCTGGAGCGCGCGTGGGGAACGCCCAAAGGGGCGGCCATCAAAAGACGGCGGCTTGGATATTCAGACCCGCGCTGTAGCCGTCATTCGGCTATAGCGCGGGTCTGAAGTGGTAAAAGAGGAGGTCCGGTAAAAAAAAAAAAAAAAGTTAAATGTTAGCAGCTGCTAACACTGTAGCTGCTGACTTTTAATAAGGACACTTACCTGTCCTAGTCGCCAGCGATGTCAGCCCTCGCCGAGGCCGATCCTCGATCCTGGCAGCTCCAGGCGCCGCCATCCACAGTACAGGAAACAGGCAGTGAAGCCCTACGGCTTCACTGTCCGTTTCCTACTGCGCATGTGTGAGCAGCGCGGTGCTTTGTGAATGGTCCGGCTGCTTTCTGGGATACACACAGTTCCCAGAATGCAGCGCGCCTCATTCACAAGAATACACCGAGTGTAGGAGGAGGAAGAGAATCGACCGCGGAAGATGAAGAGGCAGATTCGGGACTTCCGCATAGCAACAGCTATTTAGGGTCATTTTTTTTATTTAGATTTTAGATTTTTGGAAGAATTTTTATTTCCAGGGTGGAACTCCGCTTTAACATCTGCGTATCTATCAACTGTATCTATTATCAATAATATATCACTTTTTGATTACATATATCTATATGTTTACAAATACAAGTATGTCATTTAAAGTGCCACTCTACCTTTAAAACCAAAGCTGTCTACCATCAAACTGTTCTCTTTCATTAAAATCCTAGATGGAGCTGGGGAGAAGAGATGGGAGCGGGGAATGGATTAGACACAGCAGGAGCTGTGTGGGTATTGCAGACTCGATTGGGTATTGCAGACTCAAGGTCTGCCTATGTAATTAAGGCAGATTGTCATTCTGTCAGAAGAAAAGGCATAGATGTGTCTCTGCTAAACAGGGGCACCAATCCATGCCTTCCCCTAGTACAAGCACCTCCCCCACAGTAGTAAAGCGCACACATTTAACCCTTTGTTTGCCACTGATGTAAATCATTTTCAGCCAGTGTCATTAGTACAGTGAGGCCGCGTACACACGTACGAGAACCTCGTCGGGCTAAACTCATCGTTCTGCCCGACGAGGTTCTCGGCCGGCCGTCGAGGTCGTCGACCAGGCTGTCGAAAAAGGCGTCCCGATGGCCCGTCGAGGAAATAGAGAACCTGCTCTCTATTTTGGCTCGACGCCTGGCTCGGCAGTTTGCTCGGCGAAAACGTACACACGATCGAGCTTCTCGGCAGAATATGGATCCCAGCGAGATTCTCGCTGGATTCTGCCGAGAAGCTCAGTCGTGTGTACGGGGCCTGATAGTGCATATTTTTTTAGCACTGATCACTGTATTAGTGTCTCTGGCCACCGAAAATTGTCAGTCAGTGTCTCGACTGTCCGCCACAATACTGCAGTCTCGCTATAAGTCGCTGATCAGGCCATTACTAGTAAAAGATACATTTATTAATAAAATGATGCCATAGTTTGTAGACACTATAAAAAAAAATTGGCAAACCAATCAATATACACTTTTTGACCAAGAATATGTAGCAGAATACCTAAACTTATGAAGAAATTCGATTTTTACTAATTTTTTGCCTGGTCATGAAGGCGGCAAATCTTCCGGAGGTCAAGTGGATAATTATCAATTCGGTTCTGCACCTGCCAGGGCCTTGATGAGAAAAGTGGCATGGTCTACATCCATGTAGATGTGATTTCCTTTTGGGAGTACCACACCGAAAAGTACATTTTTGTTGCAGGGGATGCCAAAAATCTGACTTGTATCTTAGTGTAGACTTCTGGTAAAATCATTGAGCCAATCACACAAGCAGGAAATTACATTTTCAGGGGTTTGTTCTGTACACTATCAGAACAACTCCTGGTAGCCATATTGCATTGCATTTTACAGAAAATTACAGAGCTGCATAGTTACATAGCTAACAAAACCACATATAAAACAATATGAAGCAGCGCTCCTTAATTGGAATGACACTTGCTATGATATGAAAAGTCCAAAGTTCATATAAATAAATGATGGAAAAAGAAGTTAATCCCAAGATGATCCGTGAAAAGGAAAGAGGAGATGTATCTCTCAAACACCATAAGATTCTTTTTGACCACCACCACCACGTGCAATAGCTGAATGAGACTCTTACCAGACAGCGCTGGATATAAAGCGTTGTATTGTAACACACAGCCTGAGAGAAAAATCCAGCACTAACAATGATGAATTTGTCACCCACTCTGAAACCATAAAGAGGAGGTTTATGCAGAAGGGGTATAGTAAGGAAAATCTGGATAAAATTGCTAAAGAACTAGAGGACATGCCGAGAGAGGCGTGTCTCATTAACAAAGACCGTCCTAGAGATTCCAAACAAGAATGGAGTTTTCTCTCAAACTTTCATGGCCAATACAAGGATATTGAGACCATATTCAAACGACATTGGCACATATTATGTATGGATAAAGTTCTCTATCAAGCCTTACCTATAGCCCCTCAGTTTATTTACCGTAAAGCACCCAACTTTGGGGATAAAGTAGTACAAAAGGTGCTAGATCCACCTAAAAAGAAAAATATGTGTTGGCAAATTACAGGGTTCTATTCTTGCAGAAAATGCAGTTCCTGTTTAGTGGTGAATAATCCTATTAGAGGCCTGTCAGAATTTGTCTCAACAGGAAATAATAAAAAGTGTAACATTACTGAATTTATTACGTGTAACTCTACACACGTTGTATATGTTCTGCAATGTCCGTGTAATCTTATGTATGTAGGCCGTACTAAAAGAAAATTAAAAATACGGATAGCAGAACATGTTACCAATATCGAACTTGGATTTAAACATCACAGTGTTTCTTTACATTTTAAAAAATTTCATAATAAAGATCCGTCCTGTTTAAAATTCTGGGGAATTGATTGTATCCACCCTAATTGGAGGGGATCGAATCTTGTAAGAGAAATATCTAAACGAGAAACAAGATGGATATATTTTATGGATACTCTGACTCCTAAGGGTATGAATGTGGAGTTGGACGTAAATTGCTTTATTAGTGATTTTTAGTTTGAGTTTAGTTTGAGTATCATGTTAGGCTGGGTCTCCTTCATTCATATAGAAGATTTACTTTGTCTTATTATGTATAATTTTGTGTATATGCATTTTTATATATATAGATTTTTTTATATATTTTTTTATATATATACATTTTTTTTTATAAAAAAATTTTTTATTTAGTTGATGTATTATATACATTTTATAGATATATTTAACGAGAATAATTGATTCAGAATTTATTGGAGTATTTGCTCTATTTGTAATTGCTAATATTGATTCAGATACCATGAAAGTGTCCACTATATTATTTGGAAAGCAATATTTTTTGCATCCACTAGGGGTCAGCAAACTAATAGCTGCATCACCTTCTATATGACATGCCAAATAGAGATGAATGGTCAGGGCGGATGTGAAACTAAACCAGTACACCTGTATATCAATTGGCAACAAGTGGGACGCTATATAAATATCGAGCACTCAGTTGTACAACCACACCCACAGATGAAGTCATTCCTATGACGAAACGCGTCTGGGTTGGTTGAGACAACTGTCAATCTAAGTGACGTCATCACGCTACTAGGCGTTGGCGTGTGAGAACACAGCGGGACCTAACCAACTGGGTCAGGCGGCGATCGCTGTTTTGAATACCTCCGCCAAAGACCAGCTGCGGTGATGAACGATCACAATGTATGTGATATATGCCGAATGATTTTACTGAAATTGTAAGTGTATTTCTTACATTTTATGTGATTTTTTTATAATAAACCCTACGGAATTACGCTATGTGCCACCATCTGCTTTTTTTGTTTCCTCACATGTGAGTTGATATCCATAAGAGGAGTGAATTTGGATTTTTCTCTCAGGCTGTGTGTTACAATACAACGCTTTATATCCAGCGCTGTCTGGTAAGAGTCTCATTCAGCTATTGCACGTGGTGGTGGTGGTCAAAAAGAATCTTATGGTGTTTGAGAGATACATCTCCTCTTTCCTTTTCACGGATCATCTTGGGATTAACTTCTTTTTCCATCATTTATTTATATGAACTTTGGACTTTTCATATCATAGCAAGTGTCATTCCAATTAAGGAGCGCTGCTTCATATTGTTTTATATGTGGTTTTGTTAGTGTTTATTACCTGCCTTAGGACAGGTTATAGTAGCAGCTCCAGCAGTTATTTGCTTGACAAGTGAGGGAGGTGTATTGTAGATCTACACACTCTCACTTTGTGGGTTTATTATTGTGCTCTAAACTTATAGTTTTATTTATTATTATAAGTATTCTCTGTCTTCCTGAAGCGCTGGGTTTTTTGGGAAGGGCCACCGTGATTTACTTTGAACATAGTTACATAGCTGCAGATTAAAAAGGAAAGGTAACTTTTTTCTTTTCAAATATTTTTATTAGTTTTAACAGGCACGAGGTACAAGTAACAACACGTTGTCAACATACAAAGTACCAACAGTACAAAAGTTCTGACAATACACAAAGGAAGGAACAAATTTATATGCGACATACCTGCATACTTAGGCTATAAGCAGGGGCCTAGCATCCTACTGCTAAACGTGGATGCGTCGGTCCCATAATTGGACGCAAGCAGGCATACGGTCCTGAACCATTGCATATCCAATCAAGGAATGACCAATTTAGTAACCTTTTATCAGACTTCATGTTTAAACTACTTCAAGCCACTTAAAGGAAGCAAAGAGAAATAACCAAAAAATAAGACAAAAATAGAATTAGAAGACATCAAATCAAATCAAACAAATTAAAAATAAAAATAAAATGAATAAATAAATAAACCACACCTGAGGATAAAACATAGAGGGTGAGTAAAGGGCAGAATTGCAAACCCGAAGAATCAGGGGGAGTTGACATAGCAGAATACAGGCAACTCATGGTAAGGAGCAACCCAAGGTGACAAGTCCTGACGTCCATGGATTCCATGTACTGTTAAAGAAAGATAACGTTCGGGACTGAATTGCGAAGTGTCTTTCATACGAGTATTGAGTATTAACCCTATGAATCACTTCGGAAACATCTGGAACTAGGATGGACTTCCATTTAGAGGTGATTGTCAACCTAGCGGCTATTAATATATGAGACACAATGCATCTAAATTGAACGTGAAACTTATTAATGGTCAATGAGAGGATAGCTAGTTGAGGGGTAGGTATCACAAAGACTCCCGTAACCGACGATAATAATTTGAACACCCCATACCAGAAACCGCGAACTCCAGTGCAGTCCCATAGTATGTGGTACAAATTACCTCTACATCCACATTGTCTCCAGCATAAGTTGGAGTCTGTATGATAAATTACAGACAGTCTCACCGGAGTGAGATAAGATCTATGAAGGATTTTTAGCGAGAGATCCCAATGATTAGTGCAGTGCGAGTATCTAAAGCTAGATTCTATGGCAGCTTTCCATTCTAACAAGGAAAAGGTAGACCCTAAATCTTGTTCCCAATTGAGCATATTAGAGGATTTGGTGAAATTGTCAGATTGTTGAATAAGGGCGTAGAACCACGACAAGCCCTTAGGCTTATCGAAGTTGGACATTAGATATCTCCATGCTCTGTCATGAAGTTCATATGAACAGTTAGGGTGTTTGGAACGGAAATGTTGAATCTGAGCCTTGGCATACGCATGGGAGGGTGGGTCTTTGAGGATCAGGTCCCCCCAAGATTGTATACCCTCCTCCAGCCACGACTTTATATTCAGGTGAGGGATTAGAAACTCATAAATTTTGATATTCGAAAGTTCTTGGCGTAATTTGGATGTAGAGTCCGATGCCCTATGTAGGCCCTCCCAGGCTGAAAGGGTGGCCACAATAGAAGGCATAGAGGGGGAGGTGAAAGACACATTGGTTAACTTGGCTAATAATAAAGAGGGAAGATCTCTATTTCGTATAATTGATTTTTCGATTTGGACCCAGAGCTTATCAGACTTCGGGTCGAACCAAGCCTTAGATTGGTCTAAAATAGCCGCCCAGTAATATGAACGAATGTTTGGAAGTCCGACACCCCCAGTAGCCCTATGTTTTTGCATCGTGGAGAAGGTAACCCTGGGTAGCTTGCCTCTCCAGATGAATCGCCTGAACAACTTGTCAACTGAATGAAAAAAAGACCCTGGTATTGAGATGGGGATTGTCCTAAAATAGTAAATCAGCTTAGGTAGGAGAATCATTTTCAAGGCCGCCACCCTTCCCAGCCATGAGAGTTCATACAATGCAATATGCTGTAAGTCCGTCTTCACTATATCAATCAGAGTTGAGAAATTAACAGAATACATAGAAGAAGACGGTGAAGACAATTTTATACCCAAATACGGTATAGATTTGGTTAACCATTGAAAAGGGTATCTATCCTTTAGTAAGGAAAGTTGATTCTTGGCAATATTGACAGGCAGTAGACAGGATTTTGTAATATTAAGCTTATAATATGAGACTTCACTATACTTCTGTAGTATTGCGCTAACTCTAGCCAGGGAAGAAACCGGATTAGATAGGGTTAAAACCACATCATCGGCAAATAATCCGATCTTGTGGGAATGGTGGGCAACCTCAATACCCGAAACGGAATTATCTGCTCTAATGGCCTCCGCCAGGGGCTCCATCAGCAAAGTAAAAATTATGGGTGACAAAGGACACCCCTGACGGGTGCCATTAGTAATGAGAAATTTGTCGGAGAGAGCGTTGGACGTAAACACCCTAGCCGACGGGGAGGAATATAGTGCTAATACCGCCGAGAGAATCATTCCATGAAGGCCAAACTTTTGTAGAGTCGCTTTGAGATATCCCCAATGGACCCTATCAAAAGCTTTCTCCGCGTCGAGCGTTAGTATCGCTGTGGGAAGCTTCCTGGTTTCAACTATATGGAGAAGGTCAAGCAGTCTCCGAGTTCCATCGGGGGCCTGCCTGCCCTGTACAAAACCAACTTGGTCTGCCTTTACCAAGCTAGGGGTAATCTTGGCCAGTCTATTTGCTAAAATTTTTGCGTATATTTTTAGATCCGTGTTTAACAAAGAAATGGGTCTGAAGTTTTGAGGGGAGTCCGGTTTCTTGCCTGGCTTTGGTAAGGTAATAATCGTAGCCTGTAACATTTCCTCAGGGAATGAAGCTGAAGAGGCAGCACTGTTGAACAAGATACTCAAATAAGGGACCAAAGTTTGTGAAAAAGTTTTATAGTATTCTGATGAAAAGCCATCAGCCCCGGGGGATTTGTTATTGGGTAATGCCTGAATAGTGTCAGAGATTTCCTTAACAAGGATAGGGGAGTTAAGTATATTTAGGTCCTCTGCCGCTAGTGATGGGAGGGAGACTGACTCTAAAAAGGCAGATATAGAGTGCGGAGTAGGTTGAGGCGTGGAACTATCATCTGCTAAATTATATAGATCCTTATAATATTTCATGAAGGCATTAGCTATGTTAACTGGATGGTGTTCTACAATATTCGTATGTGGGTCCTTAAGAGTTGGGAGGTTAGATCGTCTTTGCCTCCTGGATAAATAGTTGGCCAATAACTTACCGGCTTTATTGCCGTAGGCATAGAATTTAGCTTTGGTGCGCCTAAGTAAGTTTTGATGGTTAGAAAGAAGGAGTAAACGAACTTTCTGCCTACACTCGAACAGATTTTTTTCTGCTACATGGGAAGGGTTTTGTTTATGGACATTTTCCAGTTTTGCAAGCTCGGAGAGCTGCTTGTTCAACAGTTCTCCCCTTTGCCTCTTCTTTCTAGCTGCAGCCTGGATAAGTAATCCTCTGCAGAAAGCCTTATGAGAGCACCACAATGTATTTATGTTGACCTCTCCGGTGTCATTCAATTCAAAAAATTCAGAAAGCTGTTTATTTATATTCGAGGAAGAGACCGGGTCAGCCAAGATCCCAAGATTATTTCTCCACAGGTAAGATGGTGCAACAAAGCCACTCTCCTTCAGCTGAATGGAGATTGGAGCGTGGTCTGACCATGTAATCGAATGGATCTTGGCCGAAACCGTTCTTTGTAGCAAATTAAAATCAGAAAGAAAAAGATCAATTCTTGAGTAAACCCGGTGAGGGGAGGAGTAGTAGGTAAAGTCTTTCTCCGATGAGTGTAAACATCTCCATGGGTCATAAAGTTCCTTTTCCAGTAGCAACGATCGAAGTTCCGGCCTGTTAGAAGGGTTAACCCCCGAGCAGTCCATTCGTTTATCGATCACACTATTAAAATCTCCGCAGAGGAGAAGGGACCCTTTCCTGACTTTGTCCACCTTTTTCAGCAGGGATCTTAGAAAAGAACATTGTCTTCTGTTAGGGGAATAGACATTCACCAGAGTATACGTGAGGCCGTTTAAATCACAAACCAGGATTATGAATCTGCCATTAGAGTCAACAATGGCCTCATGTAATTGGAAAGCAACTGATTGCTTAATAGCAATAAGCACACCCCGTTTCTTAACTGGCGCCGGGGCATTGAAAATATGGGGAAAAGCTCTATGCGAGCATTTAGGGAGCTTAGTGGCCATAAAATGAGTCTCTTGCACACATAGAACTTCCCCTTGCAGCTTCTCGATTTCTCTCCACATTGCTGATCTTTTATATGGACTATTCAAGCCATGAACGTTCATGGAAACAACTGATAGAGTCATCATTCTAGAGCAAGAAAGTTCGCTAATTTTAAATGAATTATGACAGTACACCCAGGTAACAATGGTGTTTTACCTGCGGAAGGCGGCAACTGAGATGAGATAAGTGAGCAGGTCCCTTTTAAATTGAAGGCAGCATATGGTGTGGATCTTCCATCGGATGGCAGGTATAGGTCTGTCGAATGATCCTCAGGTAAGGTGACATGCAAAAATAGAAAATGAAAAAGCAGAGACAAAAATAAAAAAAAATAAAACAAATAAGTAGAAACATAACAAAAATAACAGTCATAAAGTGCGAACAACTTCCGCATTGTTATACCAGGGGGGTAACAAGCTCCCAGTGAACCGAAAAAAAAACTGATACTACAGCCCGAGATCAAACAGTTAGGAACAGCCCGCAATAGGACATCAAGGGAATAAATCAGGTTGAGCCCCATTCAGGGGACAGTCTCGCAGGAGCAGATTTAGGTGACGGGACGTGAGTGTCCTCCGGAAGCAAATCCCATTTTTTCGCCAGGGCAAGGCCCTCTTCCATACTTCTAATAACATGAGTGCGATTGTCTTTGACTATTAGAAGTTTAGTGGGAAATCCCCAGGAGTAAGGGATTTTATGGTTTTGCAGCAACTTAGTGATGGAGGACAGCTTTTTGCGAGCCAGCATGGTATGTTGAGACAGGTCCGCATACACCAAGATATCCGAGTATGGGGCTGGTAATGGGTGATTTTTCCTGGAGAAACGCATAACTTCATCTTTGACATGAAAGAAATGAACACGCGCAATCACATCTCTTGCAACAGAATCAGGTAGGAATTTTGGTTTAGGAAGACGGTGGGCCCTGTCAACAATGACTTCTCTCTCGGGAACATCTGGAAGAATGGCGGCAATAAAACGCTGCACATAGCTCCGCAACTGATCCGGGGTCACAGATTCCTCCACCCCCCGCAATTTAACGTTGTTCCTCCGAGATCTGTCCTCCAAATCAGCAATCTTTTCTCTCATGGCCTGAATATCCCCCTCAGTATCATTATGTGCATCCACCAATTCGTTGTGTGCCACAGCAAAATCACCCATCTTATCTTCCACATGACTGACTCTGTCTCCTATAGATGTAACGTCAGATCTTATTTGAGAGATACAATGCATCATATCCCTATGCAGGGATCCCCTGAGAGTTACCAACATATCTTTCATTATTGTATCGCTCAGAGGCAGCCCTGATGTGGGGAATTCATTAATTTGATCTATAAAGTCTCTCGTGCTGTTCTGAGAGTCTTCCTGCCCCTCCATCTCACCTGCATAAGTATGACTGGCTGATCGTTTCTGCGACGACTTTTGTGGGCTTGAGATAGGAGAGGGATTCGGAGTAGATCCTCTGCTACTGGCCAGGGACGCAGACGCTGTCTGGTTAGGGATCGCACTGCCGCGTCCTCCCCCCGGCGGCGATCCCCGCCGCAAGTCCGAGGCTCCGGCGCCATCTTGGGGCCCAGGCGTGCTCGTCGGCGGGTAGAAGTCCGTGAGCTTTCGCGGCTTCTGCTCACCTTTCCTCTTCCCCATGTCCGTTGGAGCCAAGCTGGAGATCACTGGCAGGTTTACAGAGGTCTCAGGGGCTGTATTTGTCGCTCGTGGTAGCTAATGCCGGGTTCACGGAGCGGAGCTCTCTCCTTACCCGACCGTCCTCATCGGCTGCCGGCCACGCCCCCCGGAAAGGTAACTTTTTAATAGCATTCAATTACAATATGACTTGAGTCGCAATTGTATACGCTTTATTTTCTGTATTTATTTTTTATTTGCTATTTTTTCCCAGGAAAGTGGAGTTATCATTTAAGTAAAGAGAGTATGCTGTATATATATGAAACACACTACATTTCCTTTAAGAATACATTAACAGTTTTTCTGGATTTTATTAAATTTGGGGTCTAAAAGGCTTATTTGACGAACAGCTAAGTGCAAAGTACAGTGACCCATAGCAATCATTCAGCTTTTAGCTTTCACTAATTTGACAATGACTGCTTGATATGGGTTGCTGCACTCTGTATACTTTCATTGCTCTTTGCATTGCCTTATTGAGTAAGCAGCCCCTGAAGCTAGGCATGCACAGTATGACCTTTTATCTGATTCAATGAAAAAATCTGATATTTGGTTGTTTTCCAAACAACTACAAATCACTGTATACATGCAGAGTTCAATTTCAGTCTACCCGGGATTCATTTTTTTCTCATCCTTTTCCAAGCAGACAGACTTTATATCTTATCGAAATTTTCCCATTTATGCTCTTGCAAACTGGGAGTCTTTTTATAGCTGCTGAGTTGATTACCATTTACATGTATTATCTGAGTCATCTAAGGCTTTCCAACAGCAGAAATGTTCTAGTAGCATAAAAAAAAAACATTGTCACCCTCACAAATTCTTAAAAGTTGTAATTTCTGTAATTTAAAGTAGTGCTTAAACTGTCAAGAGAGGCCCGGAGCAAAAGAATAAGCCATAGGCGTAGGGCCGGGCATGACAGGGTTAACAGAAACCCTTACAAGCCAGGGGGGAGTGGTCATGAGAGGTGCAGTGTGCAGAGGAGGATAGGCTATAAATTCTCCCCCCTCCTTTCCCGGGTAACACAGTCTGGGGAGAATAGTTGTAAGGTAGGATTGCTGCTGGCCTCTCCTGAGCCAGGCCAGCAACCAGGCCGGGGCACCCGCGGGGGGGGGGGGGGGGGCACACCCGCGGGGAGGGCGGGGCACCCGCGGGTGGGGGGGCACCCGGGGGTCACCCGCGGCTGGGAGGGGGGGCACCCGCGGGGGGCGGGGCACCCGCGAGGGGGGGGGGCACCCACGGGGGGGCACCCGCGGGGGGGGGCACCCGCGGCCCCCATAGCGGTACTCCCCGGGGCCATCCACCAGGCAGCTCAGGAGGGAAGGGAGCCCAGCCCGGGCCCCCCAGCAAAAATGGACAGCGGTGGGCCCTGTAGGGGGGGGCGGCCAGGGGGCTCCAAAGCGGCGGCTAGGCCTGCCCTACGTGTGGAACAGGCTGCTGCGGGCTCTCACCCCGGTTGTGCACCAGTGGTTTACAGTATGTGCCTCGGCGAGGGAGATCGATCGCAGCGGTGGCTAGCCCCTTGCCTTCCACGGCTAGCCACCTCCTATCCAGCTCTGGGGAGAGGGGGCGTGGGGGAGCGGGAGACAGCAGCAGAGGTACAGCACCCAGAAAAGCGACGGGGAAATCCGTGCATGGGTCCAGAGTGCGCAGAGTGAGTGATGCCAGCTCTGGGCCCTCGGCTGCCAGGCCCGAGTCGCCTGGTGGGCCATCATCTGAGGAGCCTGAGATCGTTCGGAGTGGGAGCTGTTGGGTTCTGAGGAGGAGGAGTTTGTGCCCGGGACGCAGTTTACAGCGCTGGAGACGAGTGTTTCGGCTGTTGGGATTGCTTCCAGGCAGCCCGGTAAGTCGTTTTCATCAATTTCTACTGTGTTGCAAAATGCTGGTGTGTTGGTAGGGGGGCGGGGGGAGGGTCCCCGTAGTCGTTTGGTAGTGCCCGCAGTGGCGGGGGTAGTGAGGTAAGGCCTAGTGCCTGCGGGAAAAAGGTTGGAGGGGATGCAGGTTTGCATCGGTTGTTTGGTAGGGTTGGTAGCTTTGGTGAGCCAGGCTGGGGGGACAATCACGATGTTAGCCCTGCGGCAGCTTGGGTGCCGGCAGGGGGGTATGGCTGGGGGTAGTGACGGTGGGCAATCCAGGGTTAAGGTGTAGGCGGTGGGAGACTCCGCAAAGAGGGATCTGGTCCGGTGGTCGGGCGCAAAAGGGGGTAGGGTATACTTGTTATGAGGCACCCTTGGGTTCACATTTTAGGCAGGAGGGGAGAAAGAAGGGCTGTAAGAGCGAATATGTAGAGATATTTGCGCATTTGCCTCTGGGGAAGTTTAACCTGGTCAGGGTTAAGCCTGAGTCCTAAAAGGAAGATAAAGCAAAGGGAGGTATAGGTTTATACCCAGGACTTTTGCGAAGTGGTCGCAGTCATACTAGATCGGGGTGAGCGTTATCGGTGAGAAAAAACTCTGAACACTGTTCGGCGCTTTTCAGTTAACAGGAGGCGATTAGCAAGGCCTATCGGTGTTACGGAGGCACGGGATGGCTCCGTTGCGACGAACAGTTCAGGCAACGCAGGGCGGTGGGACCGGACATGTAGGTGGAGAGACCGAGGGCTTTGGCCTTGGGATGCAGCTCAGGTCGGTCCCACGGACGTCCACAAAGTTTTCGGGGTTGGGGGGCTGTGTAACCTATTCCCCGGGACAGTCGGCCGGAAATGGAAAAGGGGGTCTGCTGGCAGTGTAATGAGGGTAACTGCAAGTTTGGGGGGTCCTGCCGGTTCAAGCACGAGGGCTCTGGCTGCGGTGTAACCATCCCTCTTTCCCAGGTTTTGTGAGCAAGGCAAGGTACGTCTCGGAGATTTTACGAGTAAGAGGGAGGACTACGGTGATGGTGTAGAGCAGGGGTGTCAAACTGGCGGCCCTCCAGCTGTTGCAAAACTACAAGTCCCATGAGGCATTGCAAGGCTAACAGTTACAAGCATGACTCCCACAGGCAGAGGCATGATGCGACTTGTAGTTTCGGAACAGCTGGAGGGCCGCCAGTTTGACACCCCTGGTGTAGAGGATGCGACCGTTTCTCGGTAGCACCCTGACAGGACGGCTGCCCGGTCGTTGGAGGGGGGGTTTTCAGAGGGTTTCAGCATTCCTTGCAAGCTGGGGGTGCCCCCCCCCCATGCCTAACAATTGGCGCTCCGCGCTACGTCACCCTGCAGTGGTTTCGGATACACTGCGGTAGGAAGTAGCTCTGGGCCGAATGGGGTGCCCATTCTCTCCGCCCCCCCCCCTTCATATTAGTTGGTTGTTTTTCCCCTTTGGGGTGGGGCCAAACAAGGAGCCGAACAAGTTCATCACCTGTCTTGATGGGGGGGGGGTCAACGAGGCTATTAGCGTGGGGTATTGTACGGTATGTTACGCCTCAGTTGATGGGGCGGTTGATTGGGTCAGGGGTATGGTCGAGGGGCGGTGATGGCAGAGCCTGACTTCGAGGCTGCCTTTCCGCTTCTTCCGGTACTGGTGTGTCACTGGGAGGGGGAGTTCAAGAGGGACAAGTGGGTACCGGTGGGTTGCTCGGTTCATGTGCCTTGTGGGAACAGTTTAGTTTGTTTCTAGAATGGGGGGCCGGTACGTGGCTGGAGTGAACTCCTTGGTCCACTATCGGGTCGACTTTCTCAGCGTTTGCCCGGCTGGGTCGCGTATCTGCGCAGTGTTTTGGCCACTCTGGAACGCATTGCAGAGCGATTTGGGGCGCCGCTGGCATCCGAGAAAAGGTAGGGGCCGAAGTTGGTCATACAATTTTTTCGCATAGTAATTGGCTTGGAGGCAACGAAGTGCAGATTACCATGGGTCACACTGGAAAGCCTCACGGCAAAAAATTGGCGAGATATTGGGTTCACAGAAAGTACAAATCTGAGCGTGGCAGTCGCTCCTGGGAAAACTTATTTTCGTGTGTCTTATTCTTCCTATGGGGCAAGTCGTTTGCACGCGCCGCTCGGCAAGCACGGCGGGGGTTTAAGTCACCCAAACACTTTGTGGGTTTGTGAAGGAACACAAGGAAGACCTGTCGGTTTGTCACTTCGTTTTGGAGTCAGTTAACAGTACGGCTCTGTGGATGTTCAGGTCCGGTCAGCAATGTTGACATGGAACTGTTCACAGATGCGGCCGGGGGTTCGGGCTTTGGTGCATTCTTGCAGGGACAGTGTAGGGTGGGCCCTTGGCCCAAGTCCTGGTGCCAGCAGGGTTCACTAAGAACTTGGTTCGGCTGGAACTGTTTTCCGGTAGTGCTGGCGGTGGAACTATGGGGGCCCTGCCATCCGGGATCGGAAGGTCTGTTTACATGGTGATAATCTGGGGGTGGTACAGGTGTTCAACAGGGTGTCGGCTCCTCTCCCCCGGTCATTCGTCTCTTGCGACACCTGGAGCTGCGCTGTTTCCAGAGGTATACCGGGAGTGGACAAGTTTGTGGCGGACGCCTTGTCCCGGTTTGCAGTGGGGACAGGTTCTGGGTTTGGTGCGTTAGGCAGAGTAGCAAGGGTCCCCTGTCCAGCGAGTGTGTGGAGGATTCAGTTTGAATCATCTCACAGAAGGTCGGTAAGGTGAGGAAACATGGGCGGCCTAAGAGAAGGTCTGGTTGGTGTGGCAGATGCTGGTTCGGGGGGCGGAGGTGCAGCTGACGGGTCCGGAGGTATGGGTCCTGATTCGGTATTGTTTGTCCAGGAACATAGAGGCTGGGATGTCACAGTTGGTACTCGATAAGAAAAGTTGTTGAGTCTGGTATTCTCGTTTGAGTGGCTAAGGTGCCTGGAATTTTACTATGGTTTTTGGGTGCAACAAGTGCTCAAGGGATATAGCCAGCAGGAACGGCGGAGGGAGGCGCGGCGCCCAGTATCGTTACATCTTAAGAGGTGTTATGGGGAATGTGAGGACATTGTGTTTATCCCGGTTTGGGGTTGTGTCGTTTCTGCACAGTGTTTTTGGTCTGGCAAATTCTTTGGAGCATCCGGGGTGGGCGAGTTAGTCAGCCCCTCCAAGAAACAGTTCAAGGCGGCATGTTGGCTGCTGACGTGTGGGGGGCTCATGAAGGGGCCACACTGCTTCTAAGCAGATCCAAAACGGATCAGAGGGGGTGAGGTGAGTCAGTGCAGGTGGTCACTGTTGTTGGTTCAGACCTTTGCCCAGTCGGGCTGGTGGGGAATTCCGGCAGGTATGCCCGAAGGTGGGTGTTTCATTTGGTTGCATAAGTAGGGGGCTCCAGGGTCGTGGTATCAGTTCGTGGCAGGGTTTAAGAAAGGTTTGGGGGCTTTGGGCCTAGTGGAGAAGGAATTCTCTGGCGTTCCCTTAGGATTGGGGCAGCGACAGAGGTGGCACGTGATCGCCTTGATGAGGAAACAGTCAAGGGGATAGGCAGGTGGGAGTCGAAGAGGTTTCGACTAGATGCAGGCCACAATGGTTGGTGGGCCTGGCGTAGGGGTAATTTGGTGGTTGCATCAATGGTTGTATAGGTTGCTTACTGTCTTTCAGGTACAGTGCAAGGATTGGTCTGGATTATGGGCCACTCCTTCGGAGATTGGGGGGGCTTGGAGAGTGTATGTGCGACCGGTGGGTCGACAGCTAGGGGTCCCGAGACGGCAGGCTTGTGTACATTGGTTGCGTTTCCCAGGAATGATGTGGAAGTAGAGTGGTATCGGAAGTGCACAGGTTTGCACGTTGGGACCGACCACTGGAGGTACTGGTTCTCCATGTAGGAGAAATGATTTAGGGGGTGAGGTCAATGCTGGGGTCGTGAGGTTCCCGGATACGATAGTGGTATGATCGGTCATGGTGGCTGGGACATCATGGAGGATGGCCAGACAGCAGAGGGGGTGAAAAAGAGCTTGGTGGAAGATGGACAGAGAGGTGGTGGGGGCACTGCGGTCAGTGGTCGTCTCTGAGCCAGCCTGTCGGCTTGAGGCCTATGACCATGGGTTAGATAACGCAGTGCCAACCAAATGTGGTTAGTAAGTAGAAACGGGGGCCTGACGGTCAGGCATCTGGGAGTTGGAGGTGTCTACGTGAAGATACCTTAGGAGTGATGGAGTTTACTGCACAGATGATGGTATCGATATGGTGGGGGTTGGGCCCGTAGGATGGGGTACAGCAAGCATTGAGGGTGTGGAGGTGCGCCCAAAGGCAAGGGGTTACCTTTGGGTGCTGGTGGCGGGTGTTTGGACTTTGCAGGAGAAGAAATTACCCCAAATATGGATGCCATTACCCAGAGGTGGTATGGGTTCTGAAGGGGTGTGGTTTCCAGTCTACCAAGGTGTAGCTGAAATGTTGGTTAATGGGGGCACTGCGGTCAGTGGTCGTCTCTGAGCCAGCTTGTCGGCTTGAGGCCTATGACCAGAGGTGAGGTACCGCAGTGCCAATAAAATGTTATAATATTAAAAGGTTTTACAAGTCAGTGTTAATGGTGCCTGCAAAGTCCAGCACTAGTATGAGAAGAACTGTTTTTCTCAGGAATTATATGGCTTATATATGTTATGTATTATTGGAAGTTATCTAAAATAAAGGAGGCTGCTACGGCCAGTTTTACTCCAAGTTACAGTGGTGGTCTCATTATTATTAAGGCTCCATTCAGACCTAGGCGTACGCTGTAGCGGCGTATTGCGGCGACAAATCAATAGGCGTTTTGTCCCCGCGATTTGCGGCGACAAAACGCCTATTGATTTTTTGCAGAAGAGGTGAATTAACATTGCCGGCTATGCCCGTACGCCCGATACGCCTGAAAAAAAGGGTCCGGGACTTGTTTGAGCTTCAGGCGTACGGGCGTTTGGGCGTTTGGCGTGGAGATGTGAACCATCTCCATAGCCGACAATGTTAATTCGCCCCTCCAGCGTATCTAGGGCTGCTTCAGCGTCAGGAGTAGGGCGACAAAACGCCTAGGTCTGAATGGAGCCTAAAGGTTTAAGGGGGAGTATAAACAGTGTGTCCTAGCAGTAAAGGTTATATCTGGGATACCATAGTCATGACATATTGCTGTCAAACATTGTGGGAATGTTATAGGGGCAGAGTAATCAAGCACTATAATCCTATTACTGACATAATTTTGCCCCTTATGGTAAATTTTTCATTACAGTGTAATAATGCGCTTGTTCTATCAAACCTGATATTCTAACGCATCGATACAATGACCTTACTTTCTTATTTTATATGACTTTGGCATGGCTCAATTACAGTCATGCTTGAAGGAGACTTTGTAATTTAATTTTATATGCCAGGTGACTCTATAAGAATGTGATTAACAAACAAAAGCACTCATGTAGCGCGTGAACAATGTGAGTGTGCTGAAAATACATATGGTGAAAAAAGTCCTTCAATGCTGTCCATTCAATTAAGAAGAGAAAGAAAGTCCCAAAAGAAAGTCCAATTAGTCATCCATGTGTGTAGGGTGGGGATAGAATGAACTTAATCCACCGCAGAAAACACCCAGGTGTGGTGATGTAGTATCCTTACCATGTGTGTTGACCGCTATGTGGGTCACTCTGGGCGCGGGGGTTTAAGGTCTCCCTCCTGACCCTCTGTACTGTCACTGCGGTGTTTCTCAAATATAGCGCGATGTTTGACAAAAAATGAGAGAGAAATAGGACCATAGCGTGATACCAGAGAATAATTTGTTTTTAATTGTAAAAGAAATAAAAGCTGATGCACTCACATTTGATATGTTGTTATACAGCAGTGTGTCAAATATAGTGAAGCCGGCGGCTGATCGTCCCTCTCCTGCTCGTTTTCGTTCAAGCTTCCTCGATAGGACCAGCGTGATGGCGTTGATACAGCTGTATCAACGCCATCACGCTGGTCCTATCGAGGAAGCTTGAACGAAAACGAGCAGGAGAGGGACGATCAGCCGCCGGCTTCACTATATTTGACACACTGCTGTATAACAACATATCAAATGTGAGTGCATCAGCTTTTATTTCTTTTACAATTAAAAACAAATTATTCTCTGGTATCACGCTATGGTCCTATTTCTCTCTCATTTTTTGTCAAACATCGCGCTATATTTGAGAAACACCGCAGTGACAGTACAGAGGGTCAGGAGGGAGACCTTAAACCCCCGCGCCCAGAGTGACCCACATAGCGGTCAACACACATGGTAAGGATACTACATCACCACACCTGGGTGTTTTCTGCGGTGGATTAAGTTCATTCTATCCCCACCCTACACACATGGATGACTAATTGGACTTTCTTTTGGGACTTTCTTTCTCTTCTTAATTGAATGGACAGCATTGAAGGACTTTTTTCACCATATGTATTTTCAGCACACTCACATTGTTCACGCGCTACATGAGTGCTTTTGTTTGTTAATCACATTTATTCAATCATAGATGTTTATGTTAACTTTTTGAGCCCGATCTGAACCTTTGATCTTAGCTCTTCCAATCATTAAGCGCCGTATCCTTTTTTCTTTCTTTCTGTTTAATTTTTTGTATCACAAATTATTGATACTGGCTGCTCTTATGATATTATCAAGTATTATTCTTTAGTTCACTCTTCTTAGTTTTGTCTAGCGCAGTGTTTCCTTCCGGATTTTTTTAAGACTCTATAAGAATGTTATGTAGGGACTGTATATAATGTGGGCTGACCCTAAACAATAAGATTGGGTTCACAGTCGTACAACTGTGGATTCGATTTTGCCCTACAACTTCATGTACGACTTCCATGAGCAGGATCCGACTTTGATCCTGACAATACCAGGCCCTTTCAGTCTGGTTTGAATCTTGAGAGGAAACCACATGCCAAAATAAAAAAATAAAAACTGTGTGGGGTTCCCCCCAAGACCCTGATCCCGACAATACCAGGCCCTTCGGTCTGGTATGTATTTTAAGGGGAACCCCCACACCAAAATAAAAAATGGCGTGGGCTCCCCCTCAAAATCCATACCAGACCCTTATCTGATTACACAGTCTGGCGGGTCAGGAAAGGGGGTGAGCAAGCGAACCCTCCTGGACCATACAAGGCCACATGCCCTCAACATGGTGGGGGTGGGCACTTTGGGGCAGGGCCCCCGTGGTGGGTGCTTTGGGCCCCCTGCTTTGGACCCCCCTCTTCAAGGCACCTTGTCCCCTCTGGGGGAACCTCTTCCCAAAAGCAAGGTTCCCCCAGAGTGTCCTCAGATCCTGCCCCCCCCTACACCCTATGTGAATGAGTATGCGATACATTGTACACCTACCTACCGTATTTATCGGGGTATACCGCGCACTTTTTTCACCTTAAAATCAGCGGTGTTCGTTTATTTGAATTAATCACCGAGCGCCGCAACCTAGAGCCGAGCCGAGCCGAGTGTACTGTGCACTCGGCTAGGCTCGGCTATGCTCGGCTATGCTCGGCTACGCTCGGCTATGCCCACAGCCATGCGAGAGGAGCCGAGAGAAGCCGAAAAAAGCCTAAAAAAAACCTCTTCACTTTGCAAAGTTAATGTTCATTTAGCTTAGTAAATAAGGTGAACATGTGGTCACCTCAAGCATCCAATCTTATTTAGTAAACTATGTGCACATGCACTTTGTAAAGTAAACATTCATCTTGTTAACTGAACAGCCCCTACTATTAGTAAATGAACCCCATTATCAAAAACATACGAATCCCACAAATCCATGCATTGGACATACATTTATATTTCAATGATTTTTATTGAGAAATTTTCAGATATTCAAAAAGTAAATGTAGCGGCCTGCTACTTTTTTGTCAGCGCTGCTTTAAATTTAGAGGGTAGTCTGAGAGTGAGGCCTCTTACACACGACCGAGGAACTCGTCGTAAATCAAACATTGTCTTCCTCGATGAGTTCCTTGTTAGGCTTGTCGAGAACCTTGACAAGCTTTCTTTGCGTACACACTGTCAAGACAAAATCTCGTCGTTCTCAAACGCGGTGACGTTCAACACGGCACCATAAAGGGGAAGTTCGATTCCACTGGCACAACCCTTGGGGCTGCTTTTGCTAATCTCATGTTACTGCGTGTTAGTAAAAGTTTGGTAAGAGACGATTCACGCTTTTCAGTCTGTTAAAGCGTGACAAATGTGCTATCTCCATTACGAAACGCTAATTTTACCAAAGGTGCGCTCCCGTCTCATACTTTATTCTGAGCATGTGCGGGTTTCTAAACATACACACAAATGTGTTTCTCATCGAGAAACACGATGAGGAAATTGAGACTCCCGACGAGGAAAAAGAGAACTTGTTCTCTTTTTTTCTCGTCGAGTTCCATGTCAGCTTTCTCGACAAAAAACATACACACGACCGTTTTCCACTTCAAAAAAGCTCTGCCACCAAGTTTCTTGATGGATTCTGTCAACGAAAATGGTCATGTGTATGAGGCCTCAGTTGGCTCAGACTGTATGATTTTTCACTAAATTTGGGCTTAGAGTGGTCCTAAACTGTCCAGCCCGTGGGAGGAAGCCACTCGACGAAGAACATGTCTTGGAGAGAACCGAGCAAGAGGCTGGTATCTCAGGAGAGGCCTAGAACTTCATCGAAGGATGCACTATTACTGGAAGGCTGGATGATGATCGCCTGTCAGTTTTATTTTATCAGAAGTTCTTTGGGAGAGATCCGGGTGCTTAATCCTGTGCTGAGAGGATTTTGGACGAATATACCTCCATCTATGGGAAGATCGGTGGCAGAGACTTTACCAAGATTTTCCGTGCGACACCCTGGCTGCTAGGCTAGTGAGAGAGGCCTATCCAGGTGCGTAATACCCGCTCTGGCTAGAGTGGCGACGAAACCTGCATTTCTGGAAGCAGGAGTGTTTCTTCCACCTATTCAACTACTACTTTTATTCTTCTACCAAGTTTGGTAAATAAAACAAAGAAAAAGAAGTCTAAAGCGTGGACATTGAACTTTTTATCAACTCTCATCGTATACCCTAGACGGCGAAGAAGTAGAGATAACAATGCCACCCAAAACAATCCAGCAGCTCCTTCGGGGGTGGTGCTACATAAATAAAACATTATGACAATCAAAGGTATCACAATACAGAGTAAACAGTACATACATTTATTAACCTCCTTAGCGGTATTTCCGAGTATGGCTCTGGGTGAATTTTCAGTACCAAAAGCGGTAACCCCGAGCCACACTCGGGATCGCATCGCAGGATCCATGTACAGCTCTTGCTTACCTTGTCCCCTGGATCCTGCGATGTCTCCCTGCTGTGTCTGCGAGCCGAGTCTCCACTTGATTTACAGTGCCGAGCTCCGTTCCCTGCGAGCGTTGCGACGCACGAGGACGGAGCACGGCGCCAAATTCAAAAAGTTAAAAACACAGTATACAATCTTACAGATTACATTACTGTATCAAATAATTTCACATCCCCTTTGTCCCTAGTAGTTTGTCCAGTGCCCTGCATGCAGTTTTATATTATAAATACTGTTCTTTCTGCCTGGAAACTGGAGATTGTCCATAGAAACCAAAAAGTGTCCCTTTATGTCAAAAGTGCTTTTAGACCAGCTAGAAAACAACGATAATAAATTAGAATCACTTGCAGAATTGAGCGATAGCGATTTGTGGGGAAATTCGTCATCAAATACTGAAAGTAATGACAACGACAATTCTGCAACTGAGCAGATTTCAGTGTTTTTGATTTGATTACATTGTTGAATCATTTTTATTATTATTTGATATAATTATTTATAGTTATTTATTATATTATAATTTATGATTTCGTGTTTCAAACTTTATCATATCCAGGATGTCTACTAGACTCTTGTTTGGACAGCCTTAACCTCCCTGGCGGTATGATTCTTTCAGATTTTAGGTGCTAAAAGCGGTACCATTATTTGCAAGGGAATTTGGCGTTTTATACTGTAGGCTTGTAATTCTTAGGAATAACTCACTGAAATCTATCCAAACAAGAGTCTAATAGGCATCCTGGGTATGATTTTTTTTTTTTTTTTCTTATTAAAAATTATAATATAATAAATAATTATAAAAAATTATAACAAATAATAATATAATTATAGTAAAAATTATTCAATAATGTAATCAAATCAAAATCACTGAAATTTGCTCAGTTGCAGAATTTTTGCTGTCATTATTTTTTATTTTTTATGACGAATTTCCCCACAAATCGCTATCGCTAAATTCTGCAAGTGATTCTGATTTATTATCGCTGTTTTTTAGCTGCTCTAAAACAATTTTTGCCATAAAGGGACACTTTTGGTTGCTATGGGCAATCTACAGTTTGCAGGGAGAAAGAACAGTTTTTATTATATAAAAGGACATGTAGTGTACAGGGCAGACCACTAGGGACATGGGGGGGGGGTGTATTTTTTACATACAGTACTGTAATCTATAAGATTACAGTGTACTGTATGTATAGTGTTTGTTTACTTTTTTAAATTTGGCGCCGTTCCCCACCCTACGTCGCGACGCTCGCAGGGAAGGGAATCGGCGGAACACACAGCATCAGGCGGACATCCGCCCACCGTGTACTGCGGGGATTCATCGCTGGATCGCAGAGAAAAGGTAAGTAAACTTTTTTCTGCATCCAGCGAGGCAAGTCCGTGTGTGGCACGGGGTTACCGATCGTAGCTTTAAAATCTCACCCCGTGCCACACACGGGAAGACCGCCAGGGAGGTTAAGTGAGTTATTCCCAAGAATTGAAGGCCTACAATATAAAATGCCAAATTTACAAGCAAAACAATGGTACCGCTTTCAGCATCAAAAATCTGACATAATCATACCGCCAGGAGGTTAAAAGTTGTTCCAACTTTACACATAGATCTATGGAGTACATATTGCTCGTTTTGGTTGGGAGGTTTATTATTGTCCTTTATTATTTTTTGTGTCTGGATCTAGACACACACGTTTTTAGATTACACAATATATTAAGTTTAATGTAAAAGAAGAGCGTCAGCACGTATCCCAATAGCTTTACCAAGGGTTAAAATGTTCCCAAAAAAACGTTCCCAGCTCACACAGCCCATCATTAGTATAAGGGTGGAAACCTGCTGTACAATTCTCTGGATTGGGTAACCCCAGAACAAGGTGACGACGCTCCTTCTATAGGACGTAAGCCAGCAGTAGGTGACACCGCCTCAGAAGACGTTAATTACAAAACACGTAAGGCGGAGTTACGCACTTACGTCTTATCCCGGTACTGCCAGCTGGACCGCAGTTGGCACTCTGCGGTTTCCAACTTGGCTGTTACACTGTGCCCATTGTTTTTACTTTTGGTTACTTCCTGAAAACAGGCAGTGGCTATAAATATATATATATTTATTTATAATTTTTTTAACCTTTTATATTGTAGTACACCATTCTCTTGTACTTTTTTTGGTGTTTTTGGAATAAATACATTTTTACATACTACACCGTGGAAGCCTTACTTTTCTTTTTCTGAGGACACTGGATATAAATTACTGCCTACTTCCTGTTAAGCCTCTTTTGCAAACAACCAGTCTGGCAAGCGGAGAAACAGAGGAGTGGAGATCCAGGAGTTTTATCCTATACGTATTATACCCCTGGAGGGGTAATTGGATCTGGTGAGTGGGGGCCCATGTGGGGAGCACCACTAATACTTCAAGAGCACCTGTATTCACCTCAAGATCACTTGCTGTGTTTCACTATTTATTTGCATTGTGAGACTTTTGGCTTTTGGATATTGATGAAAGGATTCCCAAAAGTGTAATTTATGGGACTTTATATACACCTGTGATTGGACTTTCACTTATTTTTTACTTTGTTCACACATTTCCTCTTTTTTACAGATATTTTTTGATATACCTTTGCTTTATATACTTATTTGATACATGTGCACATATATATGACCATAACTTATATGTATATTTTTTCAACCACTTGAGGCACTAGTCAGCAGCTTTGGCATGTATGTATTTTATTTTATTTTCATTCTATTTACTCACCATATTCTCCTAAGGAGGTATGATTACAGATCTCACTCTTTATGAATAATACTGAATAGACACTAAGGTACCCCAGTATTATAGTTATACAGGTGCACATTTTGGTCCCTGGTATCTATTCACACAGATGGTGAGGGATTATCACTTAACCACTTCCCGACCGCTGAACGAGTTTATACGGCGGCACTTTAAAGCTGCTGCCACAACCGAGATATCCATCTTTAGTGCGAGCGGTCCTGTAAAACATAACAGCGGTCTCCGCGGCGGATTCGCCGCGAGATCGGCGTTATCGGTGGCGGGAGAGGGCCCCCCCCTCCCGCCGCTCTCCCGCGCCCCCCGCCGCTTACCGGAGCCGTCGGTAGCGGCGGAGGCGATCGGGTCCATTCGTCTGCTGTGTGGGGATGCGAGTGAGGGAAAAATCGCCCCCACCCGTCCCCATAGCTCTGCTGGGCGGAAGTGACGTCAAAACGTTAGTCCCGCCCATCGTCTTAAAGAAAACATTTTTTTTTGTATATAGAAAAGTCTAATGCGCTACTGTGAGTAAACTGTGGTGGAAGAGTGGGTAGCAACCACAAATTGGGGCAGCTCAATCTGTAGTGTTCACAATCACAAAATGATAAATAGGTATAATGGGTGATAAGCGCTACAAAAGGTGGTGCATAGGTCCTGCGAAAGCACAATATATAGTATATAATATATAATGTATAATGTATAGCATATAATATACAATACCAAAGGCAAAACCTCAAAGTGCTATGTGGATAGCAAAGCTAAAATGCTAAATGCAAATAACAGTGAGGAAACAATGATGACTTCATCATCCCCTGATCCCCTGATGAAGTCACGAGGAACGTGACGTAACGCCGTAGGGAAAGCCGCGTTCACGCTACATCCGCATCAGCCGGATAACATTTGTAAACAGGCGGCGATACGATCGCTCTGTCCCGACTTTTTATTTTTGGATTTTTTACATTCTTATTTGATTTCCATTTTGTGCTTATTATTGCTGGACTGTATTTTTTACATTTTATTTTAATAAACCTACGTTGGTTTACGTACTTCACGATTGGAGATTCTCTCTCTCTCACATCCCATATCCACCACATCCATTACTTGGACGGTCGAGCCTGGATCAATAGCAGTTCCTGGACACAACAGAGGACACTTATCTGGGACAGTGAGACCTGAGACCTGCACACCTGGATCCATCCAACTATATGCCTTCATATAGCACCCTGAAGGTAAGGGAACTACATTACCTGTTGGGGATGTCCAGCACTGAATAACATCTTGGGAGAAGTCATCTATCACATTACCATCCAGCCCGCTAGCTGTTGCCGGCCAGATCCCGCCTGGTGCCATTGATTCAAATCCAGCACATCCCCCACCACTCCTAAGGGAACTCACCACCCTATTTACCCTTGGTCACCATTAATGTTTGACATATGGAACTTTATTTATGATCATCATTGTTTCCTCACTGTTATTTGCATTTAGCATTTTAGCTTTGCTATCCACATAGCACTTTGAGGTTTTGCCTTTGGTATTGTATATTATATGCTATACATTATACATTATATATTATATACTATATATTGTGCTTTCGCAGGACCTATGCACCACCTTTTGTAGCGCTTATCACCCATTATACCTATTTTTTTTTTGTATTTTGAAAAAATGACAGTTTCAAATTTTAATTATTTTTTTTGCATTTTAGTCTAAATATGAGATGTGAGGTCTTTTTGACCCCAGATCTCATATTTAAGAGGACCTGTCATGCTTTTTTCTATTACAAGGGATGTTTACTGTACATTCCTTGTAATAGGAATAAAAGTGATCATTTTATTTTTTTTATTTTTTCCAGTGTAAAAAAATAAAATAAGAACATTTTTTTTAAAGCGCCCCGTCCCGACAAGCTCGCGCGCAGAAGCGAACGCATACGTAGTGCCCGCATATGAAAACGGTGTTCAAACCACACAAGTGAGGAATCGCCGCGATCGCTAGAGCGAGAGCAATAATTATAGCCCTAGACCTCCTCTGCAACTCAAAAAATGCAACCTGTAGAATTTTTTAAACGTCGCCTATCGAGATTTTTAAGGGTAAAAGTTTGACGCCATGCCACGAGCGGGCGCAATTTGGAAGCGTGACATGTTGGGTATCATTTTCCTCGGCGTAACATTATCTTTCACAATATATAAAAAAATTGGGCCAAATTTATTGCTGTCTTATTTTTTAATTCAAAAAAGTAAATTTGTTCCAAAAAAAGTGCGCTTGTAGGACCGCTGCGCAAATATGGTGTGACAAAAAGTATTGCAATGACCGCTATTTTATTGTCTAGGGCAGAGCTGGGCAAACTACGGCCCGCGGGCCGTATACGGCCCGGCGGACCTTTTAATCCGGCCCCCGGATAGCTGCGCGTGTCATATACAGCGCTTCCCCCTTTTCCGGGCACTTTTTTAATTGACAGATCATCACCCATCTCAGGATTGGATGGATGATCTGTCTATCAAAGTTTCCCAGAAAAGGCGGAAGCGCTGTATATGACACGCGCAGCTATTGGATTGAAAGTTGTAATGTTTCCTGACCCGCGCTATTAACAAACAGGCGGCGGCTCGGCTCGGCTCCTCTCCTACACAGGTAGGATGTAATGTGGATGTAATGTGGGGGGACACCCGGCTGCCATGTGTGGGGGGACACCCGGCTGCCATGTGGGGGGGACACCCGGCTGCCATGTGGGGGGGGCACCCGGCTGCCATGTGGGGGGGGACACCGGCTGCCATGTGGGGGGGAACACTCCTGGCTGCAGTGTGGGGGGGACCACCTGGCTGCAGTGTGGGGGGGGGAACACCTGGCTGCACCGTGGGGGGGGGGAACACCTGACTGCACTGTGGGGGGGAACACCTGACTGCACTGTGGGGGGGAACACCTGGGTGCAATTGTGAGGGAACTCTGGCTGCAAAATGGGGACACATGCTGCATTTTTGGGCACGGATAAAGTTGTTGTTAATATTTATTTTTATAACTTAAATCTGCATTTTTATAACTTAAATCTGCATAAAACATTTAAGTGCCATTTCATGAGATTTATGAGGGCGTATCTAGGGGCGGGATTGGGGGCGTGGGCATGGTAGGGGTTGGGTGGAGCAACTGGTGGCGAGTACGCCCGGCCCTCCAAAATATTTTTAGTTTCTCATGTGGCCCCATCGAAAAAATAATTGCCCACCCCTGGTCTAGGGTGTTAGAAAAAAATATATATAATGTTTGTGGGTTTTAAGTAATTTTCTAGAAAAAAAAACAGTTTTAGTCTTGTAAACACCAAATCTGAAAAACACCCACGGTAGAGAAGTGGTTAATTAAGCTTAGGACACAGCACGGTTAACCCTTTGCAGGTCCCCATAGCTATTGTGTCGTGGTTAGGTAGCGCCATTACCCCCACTTACCCTTTTTTCCTTCTATCAAAAGTTGTTCCAATGTTTGCGATTTGCACTTACACACTTACCGTATAAACAATGCATATATTGTAGTCTTTTTTTTTTCTGGGCAATGAACATCTAAAAAGGCTGTGCCACTTAAAAAAAACTAAAAACTAAAATAAAGAAATAAAAAAAATGGGAGCTTGCATAAAAATAATGATAAATAAAACATTAAAGGTAAGTAAAACCCCCCCCCCCCCCCAAATAAATGCTGTGCAGCTGTTTACCAGGCATACGTTTAGATGCTCCCTGGAGCATGCACTTATAGAACAATATTTGTTAGTGAATTTTCTCCATGAAAAACTGAAATGACCTACGAGTCTCTGTGTGCACAATAAATACTGTGAGAATACGAGTTGGTACATCAAAGCAACAGCATAAGTGTATTTATTAGTTAATCAGCCCCAGTACATGTCCAAAAAACATAGTTTTTGTCCACTGTAAAGCATACAGTATAACCTTCTAGCCTCTGCAACCTACATACAACAGACTTCTTTTTACTCATTTATGCCATCTAGTGTATAAAATGTGGGATGTCGTAGGACATTTGCTTCACTGAGCTGTAAATCCTTCCTCTGCTATCAGAGCGTGGTGAGTATTTTATTTTCACCTAGCACACATATTTTCTATCTTATGCACTCTAGAGCAACCTCACCTTTGGTGCTTGTGAAATGTGAACACATTTATTATAACCATAACCCACTGAGCATTTTCATTAGCACGAGTTGAATTTTTATTTAACCACTTGTCCTCTGCCCACCGTCAAATGACGGCGGGCGGAGGACTCCATTATCCTGACATCACGTCATATAACGTAATGTCCCTTTAAAGCCGCGCACGCGCACCCGCCGCTTTGCGGGGATCCCGTGCGAGTGCCCGGCGGCAACGATCGCCGCCGGGCACACGCGATTGCTCAGTAACTGAGCTGGGACGTGCAGCTCTGTATGTAAACACAGAGCTCCACGTCCTGTCAGGGAGAGAGGAGATCGATTGTGTCCCTTGTACATAGGGACACAATCGGTCACCTCCCCCAGTCACCCCCCCTCCCCCCACAGTTAGAACACTCATAGGACACACATTTAACCCCTTCCCCGCCCCCTAGTGGTTAACCCCTTCACTGCCAGTCACATTTATACAGTAATCAATGCATATTTATAGCATTGTTCACTGTATAAATGTAAATGGTCCCAAAAATGTCAGAAAAGTGTCCGAAATGTCCGCCATAACGTCGCAGTCCCATTAAAAAAATCGCAGATTAATAGTAAAAAAAAAAATGCCATAAACTATCCCCTATTTTGTAAACACTATAAATTTTGCGCAAACCAATCGATAAACGCTTATTGCATTTTTTTTTTTTACCAAAAATATGTAGAAGAATACGTATCGGTCTAAACTGAGAAAACAATATTTTTTTTATATATTTTTGGGGTTATTTATTATAGCAAAAAGTAAAAAATATTGAATTTTTTTAAAAATTGACGCTCTATTTTTGTTTATAGCGCAAAAAATAAAAACCGCAGAGGTCATCAAATACCACCAAAAGAAAGCTCTATTTGTGGGAAAAAAAGGATGACAATTTTGTTTGGGAGCCACGTCGCACGACCGCGCAATTGTCAGTTAAAGCGACGCAGTGCCGGAAGCTTAAATTTTGTCTGGGCAGGAAGGGGGTAGGTGCACAGTAGGCAAGTGGTTAAATCAAAAATCTTGTTTTTAGTCCACCAAACATTTTGTCACACGCACAATAAATGAACAGTTTTTTTTTTAGTATTGTGCATGTAAGTCAGTTCACAAAGGTTCTTGTATGGGATATAACTTCTTAGAGGGTTATAAATGTAAGGTTCAATGAAAAATGTATTAAGGAAAGCAAAGAAAAAAAGCAGAGCTAACTCTATTGGTGAAAAGCATAATGAGTTATGAGATACAGTTCCTATTTACAAGAAATAGTTAAATAGTTTGATAGGTAAATACATATGTTTCCTAAAAATTCCACACGTACCTAAACTGAATGTTATGGTGAAAAAATCATGGTGAGATAAAACAAAGCTAATACAACTACCTCAGCCTAATGATTTGACTGTATGGAGTGTAAGGCAGGCATTAGACCTTCTCTTTTTCATTCAGCCAGCGGGTTCAAGAATTTTTTAAAGGAAAAACAATGATCTGATTCCACTATTCACATATACCATGTAGATGGGGAAATTCTCCTGCTCAGCTTGTGTTCTGTTGGTGGAAGGTTGTCAGGATAGGGAGCGGCAGAGGAATTAACCTGGGCAGGTAAAAAAACGACCCTGTCATGAAAAAAAATATATAAATCTACTATCTATCTATCTATCTATTTATCTGTAGCGCTACCCCCAAAGGAGCCGCTGATTGATTGTTGGGTTTGGGACATTAAGTTACCCTAGCGTTGTCTAGGGGTGTGATGCAGGAACAAAATAGTGAGCGGAGGTCCAGACAGTCAATAAAGGTTTTTCCAATGCTTTATTTCCAGGCCAACACAGCCAACATCAACTTCAGTTAGGAAGGAAAAAAAGGTTGATGAAAGAAGAGGAGAACTTGCGGTGTCAGGCCTGGATATGAACGGGCAAGCCTGCCCTCAGTAGTACCAATTTGTAAACTCGTCTCCACTCCTGCCTAAGTGGGTGAAGTGCCCACGGACAGGTCTCTCGCACGAGCCTGGCAGCCGAGGTGTCACTTTGGATTTCTGGGAGGAACAGATCTCTCACGCACAGACCTGGCTCTAGAGCCTCTGCCACAGGCCAATTACTTCAGATGAGATTAGGTGGATGAACAGAGCGAATCCTCCCAGTAGACTCTAGCACAGGTCACCGGGAGACGATAAAGCGTACCTGTCAGCATCCCGGTCACCAGATCCCCGATTGGTTCGTTCAAGCCCTGTTCGACAACCTGCCTCCGGGTTCCCCTCAAGCCGATCCCCCAATTGCACGGCACCCAGCCTGGGACCCTTTCAATTGGACTGGGAACAGTAAGTCACTGGGGTCCCCTTTCGCCTACGGTTGAGGCTCGGTGAAGCTGATGCATGCACCCTAAAGGTGGATGCCGCACCTGAAACCAGGACCCCGCGAAGATTTAGAACACATGACCCCTCTCACAGATATACCCCTCGCCAGCATGCCCCGCAAGGGAAGAACTCCTCCAATTGCCTGCTGGGGAAGACTTGGTCTGCCAGAAACCCCTCTGGTGCCAACTGCCGACCAGAGATGATACCACATCCCTAGAATACAGACTGCCCCAGTGGACCTTTCTGGAATGACAGAGGTCACAATTTAGGTAAACCATGACTGGGAGCAATATAACTCTCCCATTCCAACTAACTTTAGCGTAGTGCCCATACTGAAAGTAAGGGGGCACTACATATCTATCTATCTATCTATCTATCTATCTATCTATCTATCTATCTATCTATCTATCTATCTATCTATCTATCTATCTATCTATCTATCTATCTATCTATCTATCTATCTAACATTTAGATTTCAGAAAACATTTATTATGCCTGCAGTGCCTCAAAAATCACTCAACCTTAGGCACAACATGTATGCAGTCCTTAATTTCAGATCCAAGTGGGATGAGAAAAAGTACTCAAGAATGCCTACAATACCTCCGTCAGGAGACCAAAGGCTATGGCAAAAGAGGATGGACAGAATACATTTCCATCTTTTGGGATAGGTGCTGTTTTACAAATTGTTTTCCTGGTTTATTGATCCTAACCTGTCTTTGAACATTAATAGGCAGGGCCATCTTAATGCAAGGGCACTCCTGGGCACTGCCCAGGGGCCCCAGGTACATGGGGACCCCACAATAATCTTGCATTACATAATACTTGCCAACTGTCCCAGATTTGCTTTTTACTAAACTGTCCCGATATGGTCGTGTCCCGAGAAGCGTCCCAGAACCTATACTGTGCCCTCCTGATCCTAGTATTGTGCCCTCCTGATCCCAGTATTGTGCCCTCCTGACCCCCCCTGTACTGTGCCCTTTTGCATTGAAAGTACTAATGAATATATGTTTAATTCTATCAACTATTTATACTTTGTTTCTTGAAAGTAGGTGTGTAAATTGGGGCAAGCTGGGAGGGGCCCCAGTGCATTACCTTGCTTAGGGGCCCATGATGCTATTGAGATGGCCCTGTTAATAGGCACAATACCTATACAGGAACAAGCTGCCTTTGCTTGAATGTTCTACTGGCCCATATAATATACCTGTAGCATTCACCCCTAAGGATCTCCTGGCAAATAGTGGGTTATCCTACATTTTCCAGCCACCCTGAGGATTAACCAAACAACAAAATGAAAATTAATGGGGATAATTGGACTTTATTAAAATTGATAAAGTCCAAAAGTCCTAAAGAAAAGAGGTGCCAACTGGATTTACTGTAGTTGTTCTAAAATACAGCAATACATTTTTTTATTGTATTATAGTTGTCAATAATACACATGTAGCCAGTGCCGGCCCAAGACATTGTGCTGCCTGGGACCAAAAATGAAATGCTGCCCCCCCCAAAGAAAAAAATTATAATAACGCCCACCAAAAGGCCCCCCACAATTATTGTTTTATATAATGATATAAAATCGAATTTATCAGAAAAGCAGAATCACCATATGCAAAATTACATGACATACCATTACGTTGCGTTTGATGGCATGGCACAGTGGTGACAATTGATGGCACAGTGGCTGCGTTTGATGGCATGGCACAGTGGTGACAATTGATGTCACAGTGGCTGCATTTGATGGCATGGCACAGTGGTGAAAAATGGCACAGCGGCTGCGTTTGATGGCATGGCACAGTGTTGACAATTGATGGCACAGACTGGTGACAATTGATGGCACAGTGGCTGCGTTTGATGGCATGGCACAGTGGTGACAATTGATGGCACAGTGGCTGCGTTTGATGGAATGGCACAGTGGTGACAATTGATGTCACAGTGGCTGCATTTGATGGCATGGCACAGTGGTGAAAAATGGCACAGCGGCTGCGTTTGATGGCATGGCACAGTGGTGACAATTGATGGCACAGACTGGTGACAATTGATGGCACAGTGGCTGCGTTTGATGGCATGGCACAGTGGTGACAATTGATGGCACAGTGGCTGCGTTTGATGGAATGGCACAGTGGTGACAATTGATGTCACAGTGGCTGCATTTGATGGCATGGCACAGTGGTGAAAAATGGCACAGCGGCTGCGTTTGATGGCATGGCACAGTGGTGACAATTGATGGCACAGACTGGTGACAATTGATGGCACAGTGGCTGCGTTTAATGGTATGGCACAGTGGTGACAATTGATGGCTCAGTGCATGATGAGCAGGAAGTAAGAGCTGCCCAGGCCCTGGCACATGCCACAGCTACTACTGAACTGTAAGTTTAGTTACCTTAAATTAAGAGGCTGGCTGGCGTCAGGTCAGTGGTCGTTCCACAGCACAGTCAGCACCGCACAGGCAGCTCTCTCTCTCTCTCCTCCTTGTCCTCACCCACACTGACTGACACACTTCCCTCACGCGTCGCTGCCGCAGGACTCAAGATGGAGGATCATGAAGAGGTGCAGGGCAATTTTTGCGCGGATGCTGAGCGGTGCGCTGTGAATGCTGGGGCGGTCGCGGCCTCCTCGGCTCCTCCTCCTGAATGATGTCATCAATGATCACTCACTGGGTCCTGTTGCTAGGCGCCGGTCGCCGCCGTCGGCACGCTCCCCTGCTCTCTCTGCGGCGCGCCGCTCGTAATTTTAACTTTCAAATTCTGCCGGCCGGATTGCCGCTCCCTCCATATGCCGCCTGGTACCATGGGTACCATTGGGTCCCATGGTAGGGCCGGCTCTGCATGTAGCAACCAAAACAAGGTATGAATACTTCTATTTCGTTGTGTAGTCCTTAACTTCCTAAACTGCTTTGTTATATACGCAATCATTTTAACACTTATATATTTTTTTGTTTTAGAATTGGCCCTAAATTATCAGGAAAACCCTTAAGCCTTATACACACACGGTACAATTGTTGGAAGGGGATTGTCTGTTGACAGACTGTTGTCCAAGTACGCTCCTTTTGACAATTGTTGTCCAATTTTCTGCCAACAAATGTTGGATGACAGGCTAGTAAATTTTCCGCGGACAACGGCTCCACTTCTGATTTTCGCATGGTCAGTACACAAACATGCATGCTCGGAATCACTGCTCGCCAAACATGAAATTAGCAGAAGGGTCTCAAAGGGTGTCGCTCAAGAGCTGAAATACCTTGTAGTACGTCACTACATTCGTGTTTGTGGCACGATAATTGTGTAACGTTAGTATGCAAGACCAGATCCTGGCACACGCCCTTTTGACTAAAATCAGACGCTCGATTGGCCAACAATCGTACCGTGTGTATGAGGCTTAACTTACATTGTACATTGTATGAATTGATATATACCTAATCATTTTGTTATTATATGCATTATGACATACATCTATCTGTTTTTTATGTTTCTCCCATGTATGCATTTAAAAAAAAAAGATAACTTAGAAAGAAATATCAAATTTTAATGAAAAGTAAAAAGAAAAGAAAAGAAAAAGGGAAAACAAGGCAGGAAATCAACTGGCAATATGTATCTGGTCCTGTATCTCTTCTCAATGTTTAAATTTAGAATTCGCATTTGAAAATGATGGTCTGAACAGATGGATGTTCTTCAGCAGATTGGGCTCTTAGACAGAATGGATCTGAATGAAAGAAAATCTCAAGTTTTAATAGGCACAGGCAAACAATTTAACCACACATGGAAATTCTTGAAGCATTACAGGAGATGAACCATTCTGCCTCCAAACTGTCACTTACTGAACTAGACTGCTGCTGTCAAATGCTGTATAAAAATAGACAAACATTTCAGGATGTTCATAATAAAAAAGTCTTCTTATTCGCAAAGCAGAATTTTAATGCATAGCAAAACAATGTTCAAGGCAAGAATATGACCTGTGGTCTGAATAGTACAAGGGGCACCTCCAGTAAACAACTTGCATGTTGAAGGTTTCCAGCATTGTGAAGTCTATCTGTTGTTAAGGTGTGCAACACCTCATATGTATGGCATGTATGTGAAAGGCCTGCTTGAAGCAGTGACTTAAGCCCTGTACACACGATCGGATATCTGATGGAATCTAATCTGATGGATTTTTTCGTCGGATATCCGATGAAGCTAACTTTCATCAGTCTTGCCTACACACCATAGATTAAAAATCCGATCGTGTCCAAACGCGGTGACGTACAACACTACGGCATGCTGAGAAAAATGGGGCCCACACACGATCGGTTCGTTGGATAAAAATGGTCCATCGGTCCGTTTTCATCAGACAAACCGATCGTGTGTACAGGGCTTTAGTAGTTGCCTTTGTCTGAGTACTTCTTAGCTGAGTGTACAGATAGATGCCAAAAGGGGACCCATCTAAATATGGGGCAAGAGGATTGCTTAGGAATGCAACAGTACACTTAATTATTAAAGGTAATTTTAGGGAACACAGATGGAACATATTACCTATTTTTTGCTAAATTTTAAAAGACGAGGTTGAGTAAATAGATATCAAACATGTCAAGCCTGTTTATCTTTATTTTTTGCTGAAAAAAGCAAGCTGCAGGGCACCAAGATGGTTTCCGTACACCAACAGACCCATGGAAAGCCATGCATCTTTTCTTCTAATTTTAGTGAGTGGCCACATGTCTTATTAGTCACCAGTATGGTATTTGTTAATTGAAATTATATCCTCTCTCAAGCCTCTCTTCTACAGAGAGAATAAGTTCAGTGCCCGCAACCTTTCTTCTCAACTAATATCCTCTAGACCCTTTATTAGCTTTGTTGCCCTTCTTTATACTCGCTCCACTTCCAGTACATCCTTCCTGAGGACTGTTGCCCAGAACGGGACAGTATACTCCAGATGAGGCCAGACCAAAGTCTTGTACAGTAGGAGAATTATCATTTTATCTCTGGAGGTAATCCCCTTTTTAATGCATGCCACTATTCTGTTTGCTTTGTTAGCAGCAGCTTGGCATTGCACGCTATTGATGCTGAGCCTATCATCTACTAGGACCCCCAGGTCCTTTCCCATCCTAGAGGTTCACCCCCCAATGTATAGATGTCATTCATATTTTTGCCACTCAAATGCATTATTAAAAAAAATACTTCTCCATTAAGACAAAAAATGACAACTTTAAAAAACTCACCATGCCTCTTACTAAATACTTTGGACTGTCTATATTCCAAAAGGGGGTCATTTGGGGGGATATCTGTACTGTCCTGACATGTTTTGGCCTCGAGAAATTAAATAGGCTGTCAGTACATCAGGATTGATCAGGATTTTTCAGATTAATACCACAGTTTGTGGACACTATGGCCCAGAATTAGGTACATCTGCGCATTATTGGACCGGCATAGCGCACCGCCTTTACGTTAGACTTGCACAATTTTGCCGCGTAATCACCCTATTCTCGTAGCTTTTGCGCAGAAAATTGCGCATGCGTAAAGTTTTTTCAGAGGCGTAAGGCGGAGTAATACAAATTGGGAACGACGTGGGCGTGTTACATTGAAATGAGCCGTGACCCCATGCAAATGAAGGGCCGGCCGGCTCGCGCATGCGCGCTTGAAGGAGACCATGGTCAGCTCCGCTGTGCGCATGCTCACAACTCGGGAGCGGCGCAATCAGTGAAATTGGAAATGGACTAGGGCAACGTTGTGAACTACGCAAACAGCATAAATAGACAGACACAAACGCACTTGCATTGCAAAAGTACATCCCTTTGTCCCTTCCCATTTAACCAAGTGCTTTTGTCCTGTTGTTCGTTGCGGTGTGTTTTGTAGTTGTCAGATTAGTGTTCGTGTGATCAAGTGTTTGTTAGTAGATCTTTGAAAGTGTTTTTTGATAAGTGTTTGAGAGACTGTTTGTTTTATTGATATATTTCTGTTCGTTTGTTTTCTTGCTGTTTTTTTTTGCTGTTAAATTTTTGATTTTGCAGGTAATTTTTTTTTTTTTTTGGGTTGTGAATGCTGTTTGAATGTGGGGGTGACATTCCTGCCGGAAAAGGGGTGTCACCCTCAATTTTGGTGGAGAAGGGTTCCCCAGGACCAGGGAGAAGTGATCCCCAGGTCCGTGTGAATGGTGTATGAATGTACAGTGACATAATTGGAGCCTTGGCGTGGCGTTGCTGCTCACAAGTCCTGCATGGTGGACTGGTGCCAATCCAATTTGATGTGGATGTGGGGTGTGTGTGCTAGGGACCACAGTGGTGTGCATGCATGCATTCTCATTGTGCCATGATTAATGTGTGTGTTTAACGTGCAAAGATGCCCAATGTGAGCTGTCTCCTGGCTGCTCTTCCCTCAGAAGACGGGGAAGCCTCGGTTAGAGGGGGATTGTCTGGTTCAGGGGTCAGGTCATCACGTAGGTCAATCTGCAGGCCCTTTCTTTCTGCGAAGTTGTGCAACATGCAACATGCACCGATGATCTGGCACACGAAGTTTGGGGAATACAAGAAGGTACCCCCAGACTTATCCAGGCATCGGAAACGTGACTTTAAGAGGCCAAAGGTGCGCTCCACCACTGCTCGTGTTTGGGCATGTGCTTGATTGTATCTTTCCTCTCCTGGGGTTTGGGGGTTCCGGATAGGAGTCATGAGATGGGGTCCCAGTGGATATGCAGAGTCACCTGTAAGGGAAAAGACAGGAGGATGTTAGTCATGCATGTGCCCCTTGTGATGTGTGCATCATGGGAGGGGATAGTCATGCCTGACTCCCATGTCACTCACCAACCAGCCAGGTGTCCCCATACACGTTCTGATCGAATTCCATTCGGATGTGGCATTGATTGTATATGTAGCTGTCATGGCTGGACCCTGGGTGTTTGGCACGGACGTGCCATATGAGGCCTTGGGCATCGACTATCACCTGTACGTTGATGGAATGCCAATGCTTCCGATTGCGGTACATGTGCTCTGTCTCATGGGGGGGCTGGAGTGCCACATGTGTGCAATCAATGGCGCCCACGGTGCGTGGGAATCTGGCAATTCTGTAGAAATCTGTCATTGCCTTCAGCCGCAGCTCCTCAGTGGTGGGTTTAATGATTTGGTTGGCCATGCGTCTGAGGATTGCAGGGACAACCTGGTGCACACATCTGCTCATGGAGGATTGTGACATCCCAGCCACCACTCCACTTGTACGCTGAAAAGAGCCACTGGCAAGGACATGGAGTGTTGCCATGACCTTGACCAGTGGCTGCACTGCATGTGAGCGGTGTGTTGGGCTGGTGATGTCCTCCTGCAGGGTTGTGGTTAATTCCAGGATGGCATGAGGGGTGAATCTGAAGATGCGATACACCTCAGAATCACTCATGCCAAACAGGTCTATGCGGGTGCGGTATATCCTCTCCCGTGCCATCCTCCGTGCCATCCTCCGTGCCCTCATCCTTCTTTGTTCATCTAAAGTCAGTAGTATAGCTATGTGCGACGATGCCCCTGGCATGTTGGCATACAGATTGTTGTGCAACACGTGTGACTGCTGAGTGTTGCTTTATCTAACAAGTAGACTTTTTTTTCTCTTTTTAGACCAGCTTTTATATGCTCTAATTTTAGACAGGACATTTTGCTGTTGCGCACACTGCATCGCCTGCGCTGCCCCAACGTTCTTTTGTGGATCCCCGTAAGTCCCTCATTACCATATTTGACTAGCAAATCAATGGTCTGTCTAGCTCACTTTTGCGCGGACGGATGCGCCAGTCTAACGAAATTACGCGGGACAAAAAAAAGTAGATTTTTTGCGTATCTCGTTCTGGGGATGCCGTGCATCGAAACGCACACGCACATTTCGACTTACGCACGCGCATCTCCTGTTGCGCAGGCGTAATCGCTCTGTGAATCTGGGCCCATATCTTTCCTGCAGACTAAATAAAATACACTGATTTGGGTTATTTTCACCAAAGAAATGCAGAAATCATTTTGCCTAACTTTATGAAAAAAAGATAATTTATTTGCAAAATGTTATGACAGAAACTAAAAAAAAAAAAAGTTTATTTTTTTAATTCTTTTTCAGTCTTTTTTCATTTATATAGCAAAAAAAAACCATCAAAAGAAAGCTTTAACTGTATGAAAATAATGATTAAAAAAATGAATTTGAGCACAGTGTTGTATGACTGCATAGCAAATGACTGATTTTGTATTATTGTCATTCAAAATGTGACAAAGCTGAAAGTTAATTGCAGTTGTAAATCATGTGTTGTCATTATTACCTACAGGTAAGCCTATAATAAGGCTTACCTGTAGGTAAAATTAATATCTCCTGAACGTGCATCTTTAGGAGATATCCACCCTGTATGTAGCCAGTGACATCACTGGTGCATGTGCTCTGAAGGTCCCACCGGATCTTGCCGGATTTTAGGACTTTAACATCTGGACTTGAGGTGGTTGAGAAATCTAGCAACCACTGGCGATATTTCGCGGGGCAGACAGGCGAGAAGGCACCGATCACTCCTCCCAGGAGATGGACGGGAAGGTGGCGATTAGAGGTCACCTCACCTCAGGAGGCTTAGGAGGCAGATGACAAGGATCTGGGGTAGGGCTGCTGCTCCTCCCTCGAGTAACTCCTCGCTCCAGGGCCATTGCTTTTCCTCCAGGCCAAACAGGAAGTGGGCCCTAAGACCCGATTGGCCAATTGGGTCTCAGAACCCCCTTCCTGATAGGCCTGGAGGAGAATTTGGAAGACAATTGAAATCCATGCATCCGATACCCTGTATGTAGATTATGGGCTGGACGCATGGATTAGGGGGGCAGCCCTTATGGACGGGCCGCCACTGCTAGCAACTGTCATTAAATGGCACTCTACCGTAAAGGGTAATTGCACTATAAAGAGAGTGAGAACACAGAAAACTAAAAAAATGGACACGAACATGATCAGAAATTATGACAGGGAGATCTTGCTGTAAGGCCGCTTACACACGATCAAATCTATCTGCTGGAAACGGTTGGCCCGACCGTCCCAGCAGACAGATTCGATTGTGTGTACGGGCGAGTCGATGGATTTGGCCAGCCGACAGATTTTAAAGCATGCTTTAAAATCTGTCGGCTGGGTATCCGTCCGTCCGCCCGTACATATCTTCTCACACATGTGTCGTATGGATTCGACGCATGCGCGGAAGTAATTCACTTCCTGGTGCGATGACGTGGCGGCGTCAACGTCACCGCCACGTCACCGACACGTCAGCGCGCCGTCTGCCAGGGGGGATTTTGGTTTGATCGTGTGTACACGATCAAACCAATACATCCCAGCAGACAGATTTGTTCAAATCGGTCTGTCTGACCGATTTGAACAAATCTGTCTGCTCATGTGTACAGGGCCTTAGAGTTTCACAGACATATAAACAGTGAGTGGCTGACTCTTCCGAGTAGGCTCAGCCTATAATTAAAGAATCACTTTTAGGTGGATTGTCACTTTAAGATGTTAGTTAATATGTTCAGGGCTAAATTTGAACTTCCCTTTGTCACATTGAACTATACAGACTTTCTGGAATCGTGCCATTATCTGGTTACTATTTATTAGTTACTCATAAAAAAAAAAAATGTGGGCGTGTCTAGAAACGTACTCTGGCTTCTATGCTGAATGAACACTCGGTGTAATAGAGAGGCATGAAAAGTTTCAGGAAAGCAAACTGCAGATGGGAAGAGGAGCATATCTGTTATGGGGAGACAGAGAAGCATTGCTTGTGAACTGAAAGAAGAAAGCGCAACAGGAAATACAGTAAAGTCACTATGCGCAGCAACAACATTCCGAGCAAAGCAATAAGATGTGCCTGAAGTTTCTGGTTTCAACATGAAGCAACTTATTTCCTCTGTTTACCAGCATTGTGCCAGTCAACCATGCCCTGACTTCTCTCTCTGGGAGCACATCTGCTGTTTAGGTATGCATGTGAACATGTGAACCACAGCGTAAAACAGTATGACACCTTGTTTCCTTTCCTTACTATCGCTTCCCTTCTATTCTATCTTCTATACTATCTGATCTACTATACCACAGCCTTGTGCCATATGCATTGCAAGGGGTCGAGCCTCACCTGTAAAAGTACAGTACTCTAAAGCAACCTATCAGAATTCAGAATTCAATTAAAGATGCACGAATCATAGCACTGTGAATTTGACTCTATCCCATGTAATATTTTTTTGAACAAGCCCAGTTTAAGTTGTGTTATTGACTTTATATTTTTTGGGTTGCTTGCTTTATGATTTTGTAACCAAAAATCCAAACAAAAAATAAATAAAAAAAAGATAACTTGGAAACAAATATATCAGAATGTTTTGGGGAAAAAAAAAACAGCAGAAGTGGAAAATACAAGAACACCCAATACTTTTTTTTTTTTTTTTTTTAACAATAAAAAAAAAAAGACAAAAGATTTATTCCCACCCAATACTTTTTAATGTTGCATACAAACATAAAAGTGTGATTGCAGAAAAAAAATGGGGGGTTCAATGAGTTGGATCCTTTTTATTTTTTTTCTGCATATCTATGTATATTTTTCCCAAGCATCCATTTAAATCAACTTACTATTGATTGACTTACTACCTCTGCTGAAAGTCTGTTCCAAGCATCTACTACTATTTGGGTAAAATAATACTTTTCGAGTTAGTTATGAACTTTCCTCCTTCTAGTTTGGGTCATTCTCCAGTGTTCTTGAGCTTAGCTTCATATTGAAAATACTTTCCTCTTGTTCCTTATTCACAACCTTAAAGGGGTTGTAAAGCCTCCTGTTTTTTTTCACCTTAATGCATCCTATAATTTTTTTTCCTCACAAATAGAGCTTTCTTTTGGTGGCATTTAATCATTTTTATTTTATTTATTTTATTTTTTGTTAAAAAAATGTAAAAGACCGAATTTTTTAATTGTTTATTATATTTTGTTATACAATTTTGCAAACAGCTAATTTTTTTCCTTCATTAATGTATGCTGATGAGGCTGCACTGATGGGCACCAATAGGCTGCACTGATGGGCTGCACTGATAGTCTGCGCTGATGGGCTGCACTGTTGGGCACTGATGAGATGCATTGATGAGCATCGATAAGGCGGCACTGGTGGGCACTGATAGGCGGCACTGGTGTGCACTGAGAAGTGACACTGTAAGGTGGCACTGATGGGTAGCACTGAATGGCATTGATAGGTGGCACTGGTGGGCACTAAGAAGTGACACTAATAGGTGGCACTGATAGATGGCAGTGATGAGCATTGATAGGTGGCAGTGATGGGCATTTATGGGTGGCAGTGGTGGGTACTGATGGGTGGCAATAATGGGCACAGATAGGCACTGGTACATTACATTGATAGGCAGCACTGCTAGGTGGCACTGATGAGGCACTGATTGGCACCACTGGTCGGCATTGATAGGTGGCATTTGTGGGCATTGATAGGTGGCACCCGTGGGCACTATGGGCACTGGCAGGTGGCACTGGCAGGGGGTCTTGATTGACACATATGAGGCAGAATTGCCTCTTCCTCTTAACCCGGCGATCAGCTTTTTTTTCTCTTCCCGTTGTTAGCGGGAGGAGAAGAAAATAGATTACCAAGCTTTTGTTTACATCACGTGATCATTGGCTGACAGGTGATCACATGGTAAGGGGCCAGGATCGGCCCCTTACTCTGATCTGTGATATACACAAAACAAGTCCGCGCTCTTAAATGTTTGTAAAATATATATAAAATATATAAGCCCAATGTTGTTGGGATAAAAGAAAATAATCATATAAATATAGAGAAAAAAGAATCCATTTATTGCAGATCCGCTTCTAAAAACAAGGGAGAAAACAGTCCATATAGGATAATATACAGGGCTGTAGAGTAGTAAGCAATGTGCACAAACAGTTCCACCAGCAGACACCAGCAATTCATGGGGTTAAACCTCAACGGTTCCATGCACAGGCCATCATGAGGACAAAAACACACGCTGACAGTACCTTGATGGTAGATGGTATAAAGTGGTACACAGAGAGCCGCCGTCAGATCTTAGGGTGAGGACCTGACATCAAACAGTCCACAATGCTGGAGTGTCACCACAAAGAGAAAGGGACGGTGCCATCCGACGGGACCATCCGACGGGTCTTACAGCCGGAAATGCGGCGCAGTAGGCTCTGCGGGGACACACGCTCTTCCCGTCCAATCGCATAGACGTCACACGTCTGAGACGCCACTTCACGTTCAGACCAGTGGAGCTGAAGTATCCTGGACGCCCTCTGGTGGAAAATCCAAAAATGGCATGTGACTAGTATAGGATGGAGGAAGCTGTAAGCAAAAAAGACATGATATAGTCTATCTTCTTTTAAAAGGTGTGTAATAAAATCCCATAAATAAGGGGATCAGGGGGGTCTTGACGACGCGTTTCGCGCTTCCAGGCGCTTTTTCAAAGTCAAGGATATAAGGCTTATTGCCAGGATTAAATAGTCTAAAATAAGGGGAGGGGTAATGATGAGAGGAAGGGGAAATGGAAAAAAGAAATGGGCATGTCCACAGAACCGAAAGGTTTAACCCCTTACAGGGACTGAAACACCAGAAACACAACACACATGAATATATATGTTAAAAAAGCCTGCCACCTACTGGAGTATTAGGAATATGAAATAAGATAAAATAATTTTCTAAATATACCCACAAATATTTAAAATTAAAACGTAATCGTTAGATCAAAGTGCTAGTTTCAATTTCTTCGTTTAACCCCTTGGGAGCCAATGAATTGAGCATAAAAATCCAGAAGACTTCTCTTCTGCAAAGAAGGGAAAATCTCTCGTTATTAGTAAGGGTGCCTTTCGGGATGTGTTCAATCACAAACACTTCTAGATCTTTAAAATTTTTGTTATGACAGTAATTAAAATGGCGTGGCACACTATGTTCAGTGCACCCTTTTTTTATCAGACGGCGATGGTCACCTATTCTCGCACGTAGTGCTCTTATGGTACGGCCTACATAAAAGAACCCACAAGGGCAATGTAATACATAAATAACAAATTCCGTTGAGCAGGTAATAAATTGTTTGATAATAAACTCTTTCCCGTCGGATGGTCCCGTCGGATGGCACCGTCCCTTTCTCTTTGTGGTGACACTCCAGCATTGTGGACTGTTTGATGTCAGGTCCTCACCCTAAGATCCGACGGCGGCTCTCTGTGTACCACTTTATACCATCTACCATCAAGGTACTGTCAGCGTGTGTTTTTGTCCTCATGATGGCCTATGCATGGAACCGTTGAGGTTTAACCCCATGAATTGCTGGTGTCTGCTGGTGGAACTGTTTGTGCACATTGCTTACTACTCTACAGCCCTGTATATTATCCTATATGGACTGTTTTCTCCCTTGTTTTTAGAAGCGGATCTGCAATAAATGGATTCTTTTTTCTCTATATTTATATGATTATTTTCTTTTATCCCAACAACATTGGGCTTATATATTTTATATATATTTTACAAACATTTAAGAGCGCGGACTTGTTTTGTGTATATCACTTGTGTTGGGTACTTCCGGGTACCGTCATTCCCGCTGCACTGAACTGTTTATATGATACCCTCTACAGAAATCACCAAAGGGTTTGTTTTTGCTTCATTGACCGGCCTATATCCCTCCTAGCGCCAGTGACCGTTTGTGTATTTTACTCTGATCTGTGATCACCCGAGTCTCAGTGACCCTGCAGGGGGCGCGGGGGGGGGGGGGCGAGTAAAGAGGAGGATGATTATTGACGGCCTTCTGGCAATTCAGGTCCACGCTGTGGCCATCATTTGGCTATAGCATGGATCTCAAGGGGTTAAGGGCTGTTTCACACCACAAAAACATTCCTGATACGTATCTGCATGCGCGTTTTTAATGCATTCAAGTGCCTTTTTGTTGCAATTTTTTATGTGTTTCCGGATGCATTCCAGATGCTTTTTTCCTGTCTTTTTTAGGCGTTCTGGTGCGATTTGTGGATGAATGAAATGGTCAGGCAGACTGAACCCCGCACCTCCATATTATATTCAAGCTGTGACCGTGGGCCCCCATATAAGATCCCTGCTTGCTGTCACTGGGAATCGGAGAGAGGGGGAGAGGCTGCAGCTGCTGAAACATGTTACATGTTCCACCCTAAATACAGGTGGAACATGTAACATGCTCCAAAAGGTGAACTTATCCTTTATCCTTTTGCCAACCGCGCTATAGACAAAAGACGTCTACAGCGCGGTCGAGTTACTCTGGGAGGACGTCCCTGGGGCGTCCTCCCAGAATTCTGCTCCTGCGCGCCCCGCTGATAGCGGCCGTTTACCATGTGATCGCTCCGCCAAATGACGGAGCAATCACTTGTAAACAAACCGGTGTTATGTGATGACGCCAGCTCCTCCCCCCCTCTCTGTGCGATCGGTACAGTCTGAGAGGAGAGGGGAGAGAGCTGAGGCAGCAGCAGTGCTGTGGGCTGGATCTGTGACAAATGTAGTCACAGATCCAGCCATTCATCCATCCCAGCTCAGCCATCCCTGCCCAATACTCTGCAACAATACCCTGGCAATACTCTGCAACAATACCCTGGCAATACTCTGCAACAATACCCTGCGCAATACTCTGCAACAATAACCTGCGCAATACTCCAATACCCTGCAATACTCCAATACCTTGCAGTTCTCCAATACCTTGCAATACTCCAATACCCTGCAATACTCCAATACCCTGCAATACTCCAATACCTTGCAATACTCCAATACCCTGCAATACTCCAATACCCTGCAATACTCCAATACCTTGCAATACTCCAATACCCTGCAATACTCCAATACCTTGCAATACTCCAATACTCCGCAATACTCCAATACCCTGCAATACTTCAATACCCTGCAATACGTCGCCCCCCCCCCCCCAGGCTTCCCAGCCTAGAGGTGAGATGTGGGGTCTTATTGAAGGGACCTGTCATGTTATATTACTATTACAAGGGATGGTTACATTCCTTATAACAGTAATAAAAGTACTCAAAAAAATTATTTTTGTGGAAAAAAGTGTCAAACTAAAATAAATAAAGTAAAATGAACAATAAAATATATATATTTTTTAAAGCGCCCCTGTCCCCTGTAGCTCGCATGCAGAAGCGAACGCATACCTAATTTCCACCAACATATGAAAACGGTGTTCAAGCTACATATGCGAGGTATCGCTGTGAACGTTAGAACGAGAGCAATCATTTTGGCCCTAGACCTCCTCTGTAACTAAAAACATGTAACCAATAAAAAAAATTAAAGTGTTGCCTATGGGGATTTTTAAGTAGCGAAGTTTGGCGCCATTCCACGAGCGTGTGCAATTTTGAAGGGTGACATGTTGGGTATCTATTTACTCGGCGTAACTTCATCTTTCACATTACGCAAAAACATTGGGCTAACTTTACTGTTTTTTTTATTTTTTTAAACACAAAACTGTTTTTTTTTTAAAAAACATGCTTTCCAAAAATTACTGCGAAAATACCGTGCGAGATAAAAAGTTGTAATGGCCGCCATTGTATTCTCTAGGGTCTTTGCTAAAAAAGCATATATAATGTTTTGGAGTTCTATGTAATTTTCTAACAAATAAATTATGATTTTTCCATGTAGGAGAGAAATGTCAGAATTGGTCTGGGTGTTCCAGAACGCCTGATGGCGTTCCCTGCATGTTGGGCCTCTGTATGTGGCCACGCTGTGAAAAAGTCTCACACATGTGTATCGCCATACTCGGGAGGAATAGCAAAATGTGTTTTGGGGTGTAATTTGTGGTATGCATATGCTGTGTGTGAGAAATAACCTGCTAATATGACAGAAAAGAGAAACATTTATTAATTTTACAGAATTTTCAGTCTTTTTTCTTTTATAGCGCAAAAAATAAAAAACCCAGAGGTGATCAAATACCACCAAAAGAAAGCTCTATTTGTGTGAAAAAAGGGACAACAATTTCATATGGGTACAATGTTGTATGAAGAAACAATAGAGGGCGCCACTAGGACTAAATGAGAGAATTCACTCATAATACATAATGTGATTACCTGTATAACATAGGTGATGAAAACAACAATATTTACAGAAATGACAACATTATTAATAAGACCTGATCGTCGTGCAAAACATTGGTGTTGGTGTGATGGTAAATAAAACAGTTCAAAGTCCACCTAGAATCCCAAAGATAAGTATTGGTGTAGAAATATTTAGAGAGATATCAGGAAGATCTTCGAATGAATGAATGAATGAAAACTTGTATAGCGCGACACATGCGAACTGAATCGCCTCTGGGCGCTTGTTGTTCCTGTCTCCTTTGATATCAAAAGAGAAAAGTCTTGACCTTTTTTCTAAATGCTAGGTGGTTCTCCTCCAACCGAATGCTGGTTGGTAAAGCGTTCCATAGTCTGGGGCCTTGGATCGCGAATCTCCTTTCTCCTTTGGACTTGAAGTTGGCTTTCGGAACCTGGAGTAGGTTCCGATTCGTGGATCGCAAAACGCGATTGGGATTATGCGCTTTTATTATTTCGCATAAATTCCCATGGACACATCTATGAGTAAGACAGAGAGCTTTAAAAGCAATTCTGTCTTTGACTGGCAGCCAATGAAGTGCCCTCAGTGATGGTGAGATGGATTCCCAGGGTTTTTTCCCAGTCACAAGTCTGGCGGCCGTATTCTGAACGACCTGTAGACGAGCGATTTGGTACTTGGGGAGGCCGAGGTAAAGGGCATTTGCATAATCCAGCCTGGAGTTTACAATTGCTCCCACCACGACCGCTAAATCTTCTTTAGGGATAAACGGAGTGAGTCTGCGTAGTAGGCGCAGTAGATGGTGAGATCCACTGACTACTGATCCTATTTGTGCGTCCATTGTCATAAAGGAGTCAAAAGTGACCCCTAGGCTTTTGACTTTGGCGCTAGGGGTGATGAGCTTGCCCAGAATGGGCGGGGGGGTCCACGCTGTTGAAAGTTGATTCCTGCGCTTGGCATGAAACAGGAGAAGTTCTGTTTTTGCTCCATTGAGTTTAAGATAACTCTTTGTCATCCAGTCCTCTATCAAAGAGAGGCATGTCTCTAGATTGAGGCGGTGATCCTGTCTGTTGCAGATGCGGAAATACAGTTGCGTATCATCTGCATATGAGTGGTAAAGCAGTTTTTGGCTGCTAATAATCTCAAAGAGAGGACGAAGATAAATGTTAAACAGCACTGGTGACAGAGGCGATCCTTGAGGGACTCCGCATGTTACTGTGCGTTTTTCAGACGTGAAAGGTCCTAACTTCACTGTTTGCGATCGGTTGTCCAGAAAAGAGGAGAACCAAGATAGATCGCCTTCTGCGACTCTGGCTACTTCAGCAAGCCGAGTCAGTAACAGATTGTGGTCTACAGTGTCGAAAGCGGCACTTAGGTCCAACAGAACTAGAAGACAAGATTCTCCTTCGTCTGCGGCCTTGAGAACATCGTCCCATACTTTCAGCAATGCTGTTTCCGTCCCGTGTCCGGGACGGAAGCCTGATTGCAATGGGTCAAGTAGCTTGTAGGTATCTAGATGCTGTTGCAGCTGTTGTACCACTACTTTTTCCATTATCTTTGAGAGTACGTTGAGGCTTGTTATGGGGCGGCGGTGGAGTGGATCCTTGGGGTCCAGGGAGGGTTTCTTCATGATGGGTTGGATTATACCCTCTTTCAACTGTGAGGGCACTATGCCTTCCAAGAAAGACTGGTTGATAAGCTGCGTGATGGGAGGAGCCAGAATGTTGGCGCATTCCTTCAGCAGTTTAGTGGGGATAATGTCATTTGGCGCTGTGCCATTACGCAGAGTACAAATGACATTCTTAGTGGTCTCGATGGAGATGGGTTCCAGGGCGAACTTACCTGATATAGAAGAATTACTATGGGTGTTGTGTGAGAGGCTGCAGGGGGGGCTGAGGGGGGAATTGTTTTGCTGAATGCTTTCACGGATTACCTCGATTTTATTAATGAAGTAATCCGATAGTTCATTGCAAAATTCTTGTGTGTCCGAGCTGGGGGTTTCAATGCATCCTGGCTTCATGGTCTGGGTGACCATCTTGAACAGTTCGCGGGGCGGTTTAGGGCGCCGTTGATAGCCTCCGAAAAATACTTTTTCTTAGCTTGGAAAATTCCTTTGTGGTATCTTCTTGTAGTCGCCTTGTAGATGGATAGGTTTAGCTCTGAAGAACATCTTTTCCAGGCAGATTCGGCCCTTCTGCGTTCTTGCTTCAGTAACGACAGTTGGTTGTTAAACCAGCTGCGGTTGTTTTTCCGAATGCGGGTTCGTCGCTTCGGCGCTACCAAGTCGGCTGACTGTAGCATGGCCGAGTTTATGGCTTCCAATGTTTCAACGGCCGTTTGATGCGGCAGAGTTGTTTCTATTTTTTTCCTTAAGGTGGTTTTGAAGAGTTCCGAGTGGAGCTTCTTCTGACATCTAGTCCAGTGTGTTGTCACTGGATTTGATGTTTTTGTTGCAGGGGGGATGGTGGAAATACTGAATCTAATTGCATGGTGGTCTGTCCATGGCAATTTTTCCTTTTCCCAAATTTTTATTTCCAGAGCTTGTCTGAAAATAAGATCAAGTGTGTGACCTGAAGCATGTGTGGGCCCACATACTAGTTGCTGCAACCCTAATCCTTCCAGGTGGTCAATACAGGCGTCGGCAATGGGGTCCTGTGAGGAGTTGGCCCAGAGATTGAAATCCCCGAGCAGCAAAAGATGTTTGCTGTTGAGGGTATAAGTGGAGAAGAAATCCGTCCATGATGATAGCAGCTGCGATTTTGGGCCGGGCGGCCTATAGCAGAGCAAAATGTGGACGGTCTCCTTTGAACTTGCTTGCAGTTGCAGGGTAAGGGTTTCCATGAATGGAAGAGGGTTTTGGCGGACTGGTTTGGTGATCGTAAGATGAGTCTTGTGGATCACCGCCAGGCCGCCTCCTCTTTGCCCTATTCTGTTTTCCGTTATGATACGGTAATTTTCTGGCACCAGTTCTCCTAGAATGGTGTTACAGTCGGCTGTGAGCCAGCTCTCTGTAATAAAAAGACAATCTAGATCTTTTTGTTGAATGAAGTCGCGGATTTCAAGTTGGTGTTTTACTGCCGATCTTGTGTTGATCAGAGCACATGACATGTGCTTGAGCTGGGGTAAATGGCTGAAATGACTGACCGTCGATCTATGATCGATTCTCAATAGTCGCTCAGTTCTTAGGGCCTTTTTGGTGATGGCTGGCAGTATTGCGGCGCATTGCCTCAAACTCCAAATGGTTTCGGCAGAATATTGCCTACGTGCCATGATCGTCAATACACGGGGGGGGGGGGGATTTCGGGGCAGTGGGGAGAGGAATTGGCTAACTCCTCTCTCCTGGCTTGGTCCAGAGGAAGGCAAAAAACCCTGGCGGCGCTCGGCCAATATGCTCCGGCAGGGAAAAAATTCCTTCCTGACCCCTGTAAGAGGCGATCGGGTAACCCCTGGATCAGGCTTCTGTGCTTTGGAAAGACAGGGGGGGGGGCTGGGGCTGTAAAGGGGACCCTGTTGCTGGTCAGGCGGGATGGCTGTTCAGGCAGTGGGATGAGGGCTGACAGGGTGATTCTTTAATTAAACAGGGGGCTGAGGGGGTGGGAGACAGGCCGGGTAACTGTCCTTCTGGGGTAAGGGGGGTTTCCTGGGGCTGAGAGAGGACCACAGAGGCGTGGGGAGCGGCGCGCCGTTAGGCCGCAAGTGAAGCCGCGGTCTTTCCTAGACCGCGGCCCCGCGATTCAGAGTGGCCTGGCGCGGTGCCCTCAACAGAGCCCCAGAACGGCGAAAACTGCGGCGGCGGAGGATAGAGGAAGGGGGCCCTTGGGGATGATGGAGGTAAGGGAGGTGAGGGAGTGCAGGGAAACCAAGGCTGGGGAAAAAAAGAAGATTCCTGTCTCTCGGGATAGAGAAGACTGCGGCTTGTCCTGACAAGGACGGCCGCTTTTAGTCCCAGGGAGAGCAGACAGACTTACCTTCCGAGGATGGGGGCTGGAGCAGGGAAGGAGCTGGAGCAGGAACGGGGGTGGCCAAAAAACCCTGCCTATCCAGGGAGTATGAGCCACACGTCCCACTGCTGGGATCCGTGCGCCAGTATCTGCTACTCCCTGGTTCAAGCCCTAGGAGAGAGAGGGGGCCGACACAACCAGCAGTAGACACCTGGTCGTGAAATCAGCACAGAGAGAGGAGAGAGCACGTCTTGCTGCACGTCTTGCTGCTTCCTTCCTTGCAGAATAAATTCTTGATTGAACAAAAAGTCTGTGCACAAATCTGTGTCAGGATTGTGATGTGCTGGTTCTGGGGTGTGAAAAGAACCTTCACCAAAATGGATTATTCGTGTTCCACCTCAGGTGCTGGGGAAAGTTTTTGGCGCGGAAATTTTGGCGCGGAAATTTTTTCCTTTTGCATTATTTGTGAGGTACCACCTGTTGATACCTTATCACATATTCTTTCACGCTGCCATGGATGTATTTGATTTTATGGAAGATCGTCATGTTAATATTGATGATATTTTCAAAGAACATCCCACCCCATTACTAGATCTCTCAAAAAGTTTTAAAGAGCTACAGTATGAGATGGAAAAAAAGATTAGACTATGGTGGGATATAGCAACAATAGAAATGTATATTAAACACAATTTCACACCAAGAAGACTCAGATGGGATGTCATACCCAATGATGGAATAGACAGTGCCCAAATGAGTGAAGAATGGTATCAATTCTCCAATGCTTGCGAGCAAAAACTTTTACAACTCATGATACAAAGAAGGAAAACTAAAAATATGATTATAGATAAAAAAATCGCAGAGCTCAAACAAAAAATGGAACCTTTACAAACGAATGGAGAATACATGGAAAAATCAAAAATTTTAAAAACACATTTATCTAAATATGACGGGGAAATTAAAAATAAAAAACTCAAAAAATTTCAAAGAGACACCAAAGATTATGCAATAAATAAAGTTTACAAATGGCAAACTGTGGGAAATACCAACACATCCCCAGAATCCACAATAGAGGAAGAAATCATACAACCTCTTATGGCACAACCTGTGCAATCCATCTCTCAAGGTGCAAGCACCCCAAAAAAAGAAGTAGCCAAAAAACAACCTAATAATAAACAGGGCCCCAAACCATTTAAACCTCTAAATAGGATTAATGACTATCCCACTCCGGGCCACTATCCGCAGTCTTACCCAGGAGATGGGTATAACCATTATCCAGCCTATGAATATAGAGGAGGAGATCCTTATTATCAAGAAGCATACAGATACCCATTTCCACCGAGACCTCCACGTGGGAGACCCAGAGGCTACTATAGAGGTAGACCCGTGGACCCAATCATACCCCCTACCAGGGGGGGGGGAAGGAAGAGGGGGGAAAGGTACTTATCACAGCACACAGAAATCACCCCAGTCCCCCAAAGAGAGATCCGGAAAAGAGGTAGAAGAGGAAGAGGGAGAAAGAAAAAGGAGAAGAAAAGACTAATGGAAGGTATCTACAACCTAGCCAATGTAGAGCTCTCCAATCAAGAGATAGAGGTACTTCAGAAGGGTCTCAAGTTTGCCCCTTCAAAAAATTTGGACAAATTTGAAATCTTTATAGATATTGAAAAACACATTCGGAAACTAAACATCAAAAAACATTTCGCCAAACAGACCCCAAACGAAAACATTATCATTCCAACTATTTTAGATCCATATGTACATAGCAATCTTAAAAAACCAATCAGTATTTAATCCTCAAAAAAATCAAAATCATCATATAGAAGTTTTTCGTAAGATGGTCCAAGATGAAATAAGAGAATTACCTATTCAGAATAAAAGGTCAAATATTCGATTCAAAGAAGGTATTAAATCTATTGAAAAAAACAAACAAATAGTGATCAGACCAGCCGACAAAGGCGGAGGCCTAGTCATCCTAGATCGTAAATATTATTATGATGAGATGCAGTTCCAACTTAATGAAGGACAAACTTATCTACTAATGAAAAGTGATCCCACTTTATCATTAAAAGAAAAATTGAAAACTTGGGTATCAGAAGGATCTACTTTGAAAATTCTATCCACACAGGAAGCCAATTATCTAGTTCCGTGTGCACCAAAAATCCCAGTGCTCTACACAGTTCCAAAGATTCATAAAAATTTAGTAACCCCTCCTGGAAGACCAATTGTCAGTGGGATTGGGTCACTCTTCTCAAGATTGGGCGAATATCTAGACACCTTTTTCAAGCCTCTGGTCAGCCAAAGTCCTTCCTTTTTAAAAGATAGCCGTGATCTAATAGTGGATATTCAAAAACAGACAGCCACTCAACAAACAATTATGGCAACGATAGATGTCGAGTCATTGTACACTAATATACGACATCAGGATGCGATTCAAGCAATAGAATGGGCATTAACTCAAGACGCACAAATGCCCACAGAACAAATTAAATATCTATCAAAAGGCCTACAATTGGCTATGAACAATAATTATTTTTGGGCCAACAACCAATACTACACTCAACGAGTGGGCGTAGCGATGGGAGCACGCTATGCCCCTAGTGTAGCAAATATTGTTCTGAACAAGTGGGAAAATTAATCTATTTTCCATCAACGAGACTCGTCTCTGAGGTACTATAAAAGGTATATTGATGACGTGATCGTATTTTGGGAGGGTCCAGAAAAAGATCTACTCCAATTTGTCTCTACTATGAATCGCAACAAGTATGGACTCAAGTTCTCAGCAGAAATCAGCAAAATATCCATCAACTATTTAGATCTAACAATCAGAAAAAAGAATGAAGGCTTTGAAACATTAACTTTCTTCAAACCAACAGATCGCAATGGCTTCGTCCCAACAACAAGTTGCCACCACCCACGGTGGTTGAACGGCATTCCCAAAGGGCAGCTGATGAGGCTAAAAAGGAACTGTGCGACAGAAGAGGACTATCATGTACAAGCAAGCCAGATGACAGAAAGATTCTTAGAAAAAGGTTATCCAGAAAAAGCAATAAATAAGGCCAAAAGAGAAGTTGCCAACATGGACAGACAATCCCTTTTGATTACAAAACCAAAGAAAGAACAAAAGAGAGAGACAGCATTAATCACAGGATTTAATAGACAATACAAAGAAATAGAAGCCATATATAAAAAACACTGGCCAATCCTGATGAAAGACCAAGATCTCCAAAGTACCATCTCAGAAACACCTAAATTTATATATAGGCGAGCGCCAGGATTGAGAAACAAAATTGCATGCAATGTGCCAGATCCACCAGAAAAAAACAAAACATTTTTAGATATTCCGGGTTTTCACTATTGCACTAGGTGCAAGGCCTGCAAAACCACCCGCCGATCAGGAGATCCTAAGAAGCGTATTAAATTCAAATCTGAAACAACTAAAGAAGAGTTTCAGATCATACCATTTATGACATGCAATACAGATCATGTCACCTATGTCCTTGAATGCACATGTCCCCTACAATATATAGGGAGAACCACTCGCAAATTGAGGGTCAGAATTAATGAACATCTGGCGAATATTAGAAATAAATTCCCTAACCATAGTGTGTCCAGACATTTCCTAGACAAACATCATAGTGACCCTACACAATGTACCTTCTATGGTATAGATCATGTATCCAAACATTGGAGAGGGACACACATGAGGCAAAGTATTTCCCAAAATGAAACAATGTGGATACATAAAGCCCAGACTATGCACCCATTGGGAATGAACATAGAACTGGACCTTAACTGTTTCCTGTCGAATGATTAATTCAATTAAAGATCAAAGATAGATTTTTGATTATTAACACCAAAATAAATCAGAAAAAATCTTTTTCTCCCAAACCCTCCAACCCTCACTTCAAACAAAGGAGAAAACTAAAGTTATCAGTATTTTAATAGAAATTATATAAAAACAAATTTTTTTGGGATCTGTAATATACAATATATATGATGACCACTAGATGTCACCCTTAGGTCCAAATCAATTTCCCCTTAATTATGTATACATAGCGAGTATAACCAGATCAACTATTTACTTAGACCAATTATAGATGTATCAGATATTATTTTGAATATGTTGAGTCAATAATAGGGGATGCATTTGCTTATCCATATTGATTTTTTATCTACATTGATTTTATATTTTATATTGTTGTTTTTTGTACAAGCCCAAATGTCCCTGTAATATACACTATATCGTCCGAGTATAAGGCAGTTAGACTTATCTGAACTGTGTCATGATTTTGAAAGTTTTTTGTAGATTATATTAGGCATTTTGTATGTGCACTAGCGTGGCCCTGGGATTGCCAGCGCCAGTCACGCTCCGCTCCGGATACACGCAGCACGCAGTGTCCATTCTAGCCTACAAATCCCACAAACCTTAGCAGCCAGACACGCCCCCCTGAAGACGCACAACGTGCGAAACATATGTCGGCGGCTTTACACTGGCAACCTGCACGATCTACAGGCCCTCTTTTTGAGCCTACCAAGCCCGGACCTATCTGCCATCCCGAACTTTCGGTGGACCATTGGAGTAAAGGAGCCGTGACACGCTCTACTCCCAGTGCCAGGCAGGCACTAGCAGGGGTAGGAGGCCATTCGGCTGTATGTGCATTTTTATTTGTTTTTATTTGTTTTTATTAAAACGGTATTGTACCATGATGTTTTCCATTCATTTTTCTATCCATACATGAGCCTTCCTGTTAGTATTGTGGAACAGCGCGATCCAGCATGCCCATAGTGTTCAGGCACTGATCCTGTCCTGCCCACCTGACCTACTTTTAACAGAGAGGTCATACCATCTGGTAAGCACTTAGTATTTCCCCAGCACCTGAGGTGGAACACGAATAATCCATTTTGGTGAAGGTTCTTTTCACACCCCAGAACCAGCACATCACAATCCTGACACAGATTTGTGCACAGACTTTTTGTTCAATCAAGAATTTATTCTGCAATAGGAAGATCTTCCTGATATCTCTCTAAATATTTCTACACCAATACTTATCTTTGGGATTCTAGGTGGACTTTGAACTGTTTTATTTACCATCACACCAACACCAATGTTTTGCACGACGATCAGGTCTTATTAATAATGTTGTAATTTCTGTAAATATTGTTGTTTTCATCACCTATGTTATACAGGTAATCACATTATGTATTATGAGTGAATTCTCTCATTTAGTCCTAGTGGCGCCCTCTATTGTTTCTTCATTTTCACTTATTATAGGTACACACTATACCACTGAGGAACAGCACACCACTTAACTTTATTATCTTCACATAAGTGAAGACCACTATTTATTAGTTTTTGGCGCGGAAATTTTTTCCTTTTACAATGTTGTATGACTGAGTAATTGTCATTCAAATTGTGAGAGCACCGAAAGCTGAAAATTGGTCTGGTTAGGAAGGGGGTTTAAGTGCCCAGTGGTCGAATGGTTAAAGGAAAAAAAAAATATCCATATATCCAGCCTAAAGCTTGGCACGCACATTACAATCTTAGGGCCAGATTAACGTAGCGCGGTTTAAATTTCCCGCGGGTGTAACGTAGCTCTGATACGCTACGCCGCCGTAAATTAGCGAGGCAAATGCTGTATTCACCAAACTAAGTTATGGCGGCATATCGTAAATGGGCCGGCGTAAGCCCGGGTAATTCAAATGTGGATGAGGTGGGCGTGTTTTACCTAAATGTGTTGTGACCCCACGTTTTTTACATTTTTTTTAACTGCGCATGCGCCGTCCGCTAAGACGCATTGGTTTCGACGTGAACCTAATTGACGTAAAGCCCCATTCATGGACAAGTTACGCAAACGACGTAAAATCTGAAAAATTCGTCACGGTCCCGACGTCCATACTTAACATAGGATGCGCCATCTTTTTGGTGGTTTACCTTTACACCGGAAAACGCTGATTTACATATTCTAGGTGTAAATCAGCGGGAATGCCCCTAGCGGTCAGCGTAAAAATGCAAGATAAGATACGCCGGCGTAGGAGACTTACGCTGGGCGTAGGAGACTTACGCTGGTCGTATCTTAACAATATTTAAGCGTATCTCACTTTGAGAATATGCTTACAGTAATATACACCGGCGCAGATTCAGAGTTACAACGGCGTATCTACTGATACACCAGCGTAACTGTTACTGAATCTGACCCCTAATGTTTAATCTCTTTTAGCTCTACCAGCAACTATACCATATGTAGTATACAGTAAATGCCTACATATTTGGATACAAATTGAATACAAAATTTAGGTAGGTTCACTTATTACATAGTCTTGGTAAATCTAAAGCCTCATACACACGATCAGACTTCCATCGGAATTTTCCGTGGATTTTACTCCAAATGGGCGTTGGTCGTGAACTTGGTATGCATACACACGGCAGGACATTTTCAGCCAACTTTCACCAAATCACATGGTTTTTCAGCTCTCTACCGCCACCCTGTGGGCAACTTCTGCTATTGTTGTCTGATGTTTAACATTGGTTCTGAGCATGCGTGTTTGTACTTTGGACTTTAGTCACACAATCGGATAAGCCTCCATCGGACATTTGTTGCCAGAAAATTTGTCTGTTTGCACAGCGAACATTTGTCCGATGAAAAAGTTTGTCCGATGGAACGTACATACGGTCGGATTGTCCGATCAAACAGGTCTGTCGGACCTTTGTTGTCAAAAAGTCAGATCGTGTGTATGGGCCTTTTGATTGTAAAATGTATGGTAAGCTTAAGATTCTTTTTTATTATTAAAGCGGATCTCCACCCTAAAGTGAAGATCCGCTGATCCGAACACTCCCCCCCTCCGGTGTCACAATTGACACCTTTCAGGGGGGAGGGGGGTGCAGATAGACAGGTATCTGCACCCACTTCTGGCCCAGCATTCACGGGCAAAAGACGGGCATTGCATCACATCCCGTCCGTCCCCCGTTGTGTGCTGGGAACACTCGGCTCCCAGCACACAGCTGGAGCCAATCGGCGGGCGCAGCGCGACTCGCGCATGCGCCGTAGGGAACCGGGCAGTGAAGCCGCAGCGCTTCACTTCCTGGTTCCCTCACCGTGGATGGAGTGGGGAACAGCAGAGAGACGAGCGATCGCTCATCCTCTGCTGCGGACGGCGCTGGACTCCAGGACAGGTAAGTGTCCTAATATTAAAAGTCAGCAGCTGCAGTATTTGTTGCTGCTGGCTTTTAATATTTTCTTTTTTGTGAACCATCCGCTTTAATGATTACTAATGTATTATTTATTTCTAATGCCGCGTACACATGACGATTTTTTGCGATGTGAAAAATCGATCGTGTGTGGGCTCCAGAGCATTTTTCGCGACGTTAAAAATGGACATTAAAAATTTAGAACATGCTCTAAATTTTTGCATCGTTTTTTAACGTTGTTGTTTTTAACGTTGTCGTTGTAAAAAATGGTCATGTGTGGGCTTTAACGACGTGAAAATAACAAGCAAGCTTTAGAAGCAAATTATGAAACGGGAGCGCTCGTTCTGGTAAAACTAGCGTTCGTAATGGAGATAGCAAATTCATCACGCTGTAACAGACTGAAAAGCGCAAATCGTCTCTCACCAAAGTTTTACTTACACAAAATCAGAAAAAGCAGCCCCAAGGGTGGCGCCATGTGAATGGTACTTCCTCTTTATAGTGCCGTCGTACATGTTGTAAGTCACCGCACTTTGCTAGAGCATTTTTTCACGTTTGTGTGTAGGCAAGGCCAGCTTAACAATAATCGGGTTGAAAAAAACGTTTTTTTTTTTCCTAGACCATTAAAAATACAAATAAACAGTTAAAGCTGCAAAATCACCCCTTCAATCCTGCCCCAATACACATACTAAAACATTGGCATGGCTGCAAACATGATTTTGTGTTCATCAGGCATGCTCTCCACCTTTTTTCTTATTACGAAAGACATTTCTGGCACTCCCATTGTTTTGAAATTTCAGATGATGTGCAAGACATGGTAACTCATCAAACAAAAGCATTACTAGCAACTGTATATACGCCTACATTGAACTAGCACCTTTCCAACTAATATCCATGTTCATAAAATGAAGTCGTTTGCGTTTGCCTGGAGCTTTTATTTCACAAGCAAAACTAAAACTCTGCTACCTAGCTGCTACAGTAAATGAACATTGTTCCATTTCTAGCTATTTTAGGAATGTAACATGTGAGCAATGGTAATTTCTCATATTCAGCGATATGTATTTGGTTATTTGAACAACATTTTTTTTTTTTATATATATATTGAAGAATGACCACAGCAATCATTTCCTCCCCTTCATAGCAAGCCTGGCAAGCTTTTCACTGAGTGTGTGTAACGCCCAAACATCTTATGAATCAGAAAGTTGGCATATTCCTTAACCTCCCTGGCGGTCTTCCCGTGTGTGGCACGGGGTGAGATTTTTAAGCTAAGATCGGTAACCCCGTGCCACACACGGACTTGCCTCGCTGGATGCAGAAAAAAGTTTACTTACCTTTTCTCTGCGATCCAGCGATGAATCTCCGCAGTACACGGCAGCCGGATGTCCGCCTGATGCTGTGTGTACCGCCGATTCCCTTCCCTGCGAGCGTCGCGACGTAGGGGGGGGAACGGCGCCAAATTCAAAAATGTAAACAAACACTATACATACAGTACACTGTAATCTTATAGATTACAGTACTGTATGTAAAAAATACACACCCCCCCCCCCATGTCCCTAGTGGTCTGCCCTGTACACTACATGTCATTTTATATAATAAAAACTGTTCTTTCTCCCTGCAAACTGTGGATTGCCCATAGCAACCAAAAGTGTCCCTTTATGGCAAAAATTGTTTTAGAGCAGCTAAAAAACAGCGATAATAAATCAGAATCACTTGCAGAATTTAGCGATAGCGATTTGTGGGGAAATTCGTCATAAAAAAAAAAAAATAATGACAGCAAAAATTCTGCAACTGAGCAAATTTCAGTGATTTTGATTTGATTACATTATTGAATAATTTTTACTATAATTATATTATTATTTGTTATAATTTTTTATAATTATTTATTATATTATAATTTTTAATAAAAAAAAAAATCATACCCGGGATGCCTATTAGACTCTTGTTTGGATAGATTTTAGTGAGTTATTCCTAAGAATTACAAGCCTACAGTATAAAACGCCAAATTCCCTTGCAAATAATGGTACCGCTTTAAGCACCTAAAATCTGAAAGAATCATACCGCCAGGGAGGTTAATGCTTGCCTATCTTGGTAAAAGGACTCTCTATGTATTTCCAACTTCAAGGAGACCCTGTTATATCACAAAAATAATACTGCCAGCTTTACCTGCCAAATATTTACCCCCCTGACAGGCAGCAAGTCAAATCTTTACTGTCTTCTGCTGTCTCTGGGTGCTGCTGTTATTCAATGCTTCTAAGGCCTCGTACACCCGACCGTTTTACTTTTTTGCCTGAGGAAAGCGGTTGTGTGTATGCTTTTCGTCGAGAAAACTGATGTGGAACTCGACAAGGAAAAAAGAGAACAAGTTCTCTTTTTCCTCGTTGGGAGTCTCAAATTCCTCGTCGTGTTCCTCGTTGGGCTGGTTTTCGACGAGAAACACGTTCGTGTGTATGTTTAGAAACCCACGCATGCTCAGAATAAAGCATGAGACGGGAACTTACAAACACTAAAAGTAGTGTTTGTAATGGAAATAGCACATTTGTCACGCTCTAACAGACTGAAAAGTGCAAATCGTCTCTCACCAAACTTTTACCTAACACACAGTAACATGAGATTAGCAAAAGCAGCCCCAAGGGTTGTGCCAGTGGAATCAAACTTCCCCTGCCGCCTATGTGTTGTACGTCGCCGCTTTTAAGAACGAGGAGATTTGGTCTTGACTGTGTGTACGCAAAGACAGCTTGCCAAGTTTCTCAACAAGCCTAACAAGGAACTCGTAGAGGAAAACGATATGTCTTTTCCGACGAGTTCCTCGTGTGTACAAGGCCTGATTGTATCTCTTATCATGTTGCCCATTGAGCGGGTTCCTCCAGCTTGCAACTAGCCATGGGCACCATCAATAAATTTGTTTTGTTTCGTTCCGTTCCGTTTAGTATTAGACGCTAATTTGTAATTCGTGTCCGAAATCCAATTTGGATTTGTACGAAATACGAATTTTCGTTGGATTCGTAACATTTTCGTGAAATTACGAACATTTGTTATGATGAATTTAAAAAGCAAACCCAGGAAGTCAGCAGTGCTGCTGACTTCTTGGGTTTGCCTTTTAACCACTTAAGACCCGGACCAAAATGCAGGTAAAGGACCTTGCCCCTTTTTGCGATTCGGCACTGCGTCGCTTTAACTGACAATTGCGCGGTCATGCGACGTGGCTCCCAAACAAAATTGGCGTCCTTTTTTCCCCACAAATAGAGCTTTCTTTTGGTGTTATTTGATCACCTCTGCAGTTTTTATTTTTTGCGCTATAAACAAAAATAGAGCGACAATTTTAAAAAAAATGCAATATTTTTTACTTTTTGCTATAATAAAAATCCCCCAAAAATATATAAAAAAACATTTTTTTTCCTCAGTTTAGGCCGATACGTATTCTTCTACGTATTTTTGGTAAAAAAAATCGCAATAAGTGTTTATCGGTTGGTTTTCGCAAAATTTATAGCGTTTACAAAATAAGGAATAGTTTTATTGCATTTTTATTAATTATTTTTTTTTTACTACTAATAGCGGCGATCAGCGATTTTTTTCGTGACTGCGACAATATGGCGGACACTTCGGACAATTTTGACACATTTTTGGGACAATTGTCATTTTCACAGCAAAAAATGCATTTAAATTTGCATTGTTTACTGTGGAAATGACAGTTGCAGTTTGGGAGTTAACCACAGGTGGCGCTGTAGGGGATGTGTGCCTATGTGTTTTGTTTACTACTGTACAGGGATGACGCGATCGATGCTACAGCCACAGAGAAGCACGGGGAAGCCGTGTGTACACACGGCTCTCCCCGTTCTTCCGCTCCAGGGACGGATCGCCGCACTGCAGCGGCGATCGGGTCCGCGAATCCCGGAGCTTCGGACCGGGTCGCGGGTGCGCGCCCGCGACCCACGGCTGGGTACTAAAATCAACGTATATATACGTTGATGTGCCCAGCCGTGCCATTCTGCCGACGTAAATGTGCAGTAGGCGGTCCTTAAGTGGTTAAATTCATCATAACGAATGTTCGTAATTTTACGAAAAGTTAATGAACGTAAAATTCTTATTCAATCCAAATTGAATTTTGGACACGAATTACGGGCTACAAACAAACCTAGCAGGAACTCAGCACAGAAGAGGGATGGTGGGAGCCCCTCATAACCAGCACAACAGGGGTGCAGCCCCAGGAGGAAGTCAACACAGCACAGGGATGGTGGGAACCCCTCATAATCAGCACAGCACAGAGATGGTGGGAGCCCCTCATAATGACCACAGCACAGGGATGGTGGGAACCCCTTATAATGAGCACAGCAAGGGGTACATCCCCAGGAGAAGGTCAGCACAGCACAGGGATGGTGGGAGACCCTGATAATGAGCACAGCACAGGGATGGTGGGAGCCCCTCATAATGAGCACAGAAAGGGGTACAGCCCCAGGAGGAAGTCAGCACAGCACAGAGATGGTAGGAGCCCCTCATAATGAGCACAGCAGGGGCACAGCCCCAGGAGGAAGTCAGCACAGCACAGGGATGGTGGGAGTGCCTCATAATTAGCATAATGAGTCGACGACTACCATTGTATTAAATATGAATTTTCGTTGAACTTTTGTTAACAATTACGAACATTCGTTATGATGAATAAGCAAACCCAGGAAGTCAGCACAGCACAGGGATGGTGGGAGCCCCTCATAATAAAGTTAACGAACATTCAACGAAAATTTGTATTCAATCCAATGGCAGTCGTTGACTCATTATGCTCATTATGAAGGGCCCTGCTGGGCTCCCACCATCCCTGTGCTGTGCTCATTATAAGGGGCTCACACCATCCCTGTGCTGTGCTGACTTCTTGGGTTTTTAACTTCATCATAACGAATAATCGTAATTATTTTGACAATAATAAAACTATATTAACGAACATTCTTATTTTGTCTGATTCTGAATCTCCCATCGACCACCAGTACCAGTCAGTCTCCCACTCCCATATTAAAAAAGGTCATTTTCCCAACCCTCACTCTGATTGGTCAACAAAACACCAGTCACGGTTCGGATCCGAAATTCATCAACGAAATTTCGTAAAATTCGGAAGCATAGCAAGTCGTATTTCGGATGCTTCCTACTATTGCAGAAGTAAGCTATTTATTTATTTTTGAGACGTGACGCAATCTGTTTAAAGGGAAAGTACAGTGGATTTCTAAACTTTTATCTTTATTTATTAAATCCAGGGCTAAAACAAAATATAATGGGGGAGATTTACTAAAACTGGTGCAGCTGTGCATAGCAACCAATCGGGTTCTAACGTCAGCTTGCTCAATTAAGCTTTGTTAATAAAACCTGGAAGCTGATTGATTACTATGCACAACTGCACCAGTCTGTGTGCACCAGTTTTAGTAAATCTCCACCAATGTGCCTTTATATTATGGTGAATTGGAAAAATATATATATATTAATTTGCAATATTTCATGTTAGCATGTGAATGTCTTGGCTGCTTTTCAAGTGTTTACCCATCAATTTTTTACTTAACCTGGTGTTATAAAAAGTCTTTTGTTTACAGAGGTCAGTAGCTTAGGTTGAAATTTAGGATTACAAAAGACTGAATCTGAGTGACTCATCATGCAGTAAAATGTTCTGCTGCTCCCCCCCCCCCCTTTTATAAAGTTGATAAAGCTTGGTGAGCCATGTGTCATGGGTGCACTTTTTAGAAATGTGTTTTTGTAAAAACAAATAAAAGCCCAATATTTAAAAAAAATATATATAAAGTTGACGCACACTATTCCCCTCTTTTAAAGCAACTCTTTTTCTGTATGATTTTTGTAACTAGAAACACTGGGTAAAAATTAAAAAGTGAATTCTAATCACGATTTATCCTGGATCATTTTGGTTTGAAATGAATGGCAGAGTCACATTTAAAACTTTGTTAACTCTTCTATAGCAAAAATATGTTTTAGGGTAGTTTTAAATAAAATAAAAAGTAAAGTTGGCAATTTATAACTTTTTAAATGGATGTGTTTAAGTGTTTTTGTTTCTATTTATTTACCTTTTTTGCTTTTATATGTATGCAATTTTTGTTTTGACAAGAAAAATCTTTTAATACATGACAGAGGATTCCCAGAGCATTTGTTTTATTATAGACCCTTTGGAGCTGATTTACTAAAGGCACATAGTGTAGACTAGTCACTTTGCAAGGGAAGTAAATTAACACCAATGTTATATTTAGCTATATCGATGGAGAGACGTGGGGAGAAGAGTCACTGTTCTGACTTATAAAAGTTATGTATGCAAATTTAAGCTTACGATGTTGAGCTCTGTTTACATGCTTTTTAGAGCTGGAAATAGAGAGAACTTAGAAAACACATGAAAAAGGAAACCTACCTAGTGACTGGATTAAATAATACATCAATGCAATATTCAATTTTTACTTGATAAAAAAATAAATAAATAAATAAATATATTTAGATTCTTAATACTGTGTATTGCCCCCTTTAATATCAATGACAGCTTGAAGTCTTTTGTGGGATTTGTGTATGAGGCTCTTTATCTTCTCAGATGGTAAAGCTGCCCATTCCTCTTGGGAAAAAAGCCTCCAGTTCCTGTAAATTCTTGGGCTGTCTTGCATGAACTGCACGTTTGAGATCTCCCCAGAGTGGCTCAATGATGTTAAGGTCAGGAGACTAAGATGGCCACTCCAGAACCTTCACATTTTTCTGCTGCAGCCAATGACAGGTCGACTTGGCCTTGTGTATTTTTTTAACATTGTCATGTTGGAACATCCAAGTACTTCCCATGAGCTGCTTCCTGGCTGATGAATGCAAATGTTTCTCCAGTATTTTTTGATAACATACTGCATTCATCTTGCCATCAATTTTGACCAAATTTGCTGTGCCTTTGTGGCTCACACATCCCCAAAACATCAGCAATCCACCTCCGTGTTTCACAGTAGGAATGGTGTACCTTTCATCATAGGATTTGTTGACTGTATTGTTTATGGTTTATGGTTGCTACATTTTGGTCTTACATTTTGGTCTCATCACTCCAAATGACTTTGTGCCAGAAGGTTTGAGGCTTGTCTCTTTTCTTTTTGGTGTATTGTAAGCAGGATACGTTGTGGTATTTGTGTAGTAGTGGCTTTCTTCTGGCGACTCCATCATGCAGCCCATCTTTCTTCGAGTGCCTCCTTATTGTGCATCTTGAAACAGCTACACCAAATATATTCAGAGAGTCCTGTATTTCACCAGAAGTTATTTGTGTAGATGCAAGGGTCTGTCATGAGTCTAGAAACTAGGGTTGTCCCGATACCACTTTTTTAGGACTGAATACAAGTACGGATACTTTTTTTCAAGTAGTCACCGATACCGAATACCGATACTTTTTTTTAAATGTCATGTGACAGTGACAAAAGATCTAAAGTAAACTCTAGTCTAAAGTATTACAAAATTAAATTATTTAAAATTTACATAAATTGATCAATATCTTTTACATGAATAACATTAATATTTAATTATTTAGAAATTACTTAAAATACAGAGCTTGTACTTTAGGAAGTTGTATTCTATGTGACTCCATTTTGAGTGACACAGAAAGAAATAACATGCAATGCAGTGCACTGACTGAGAACTTCTGGCAGTGGCAAGGCAACAAACTACACATTGCTTGCCTCTGTGTGCACTACTGTATTACAATTTACTAGACACTCGGTATTCTATTCAATTCATTCAGTTATATTATATATCACTGTCTCACTCTCGAGTGTCTACAATTCTAGATTTAATCTTACTTGCTCGGCGAGGGCTGGCGAGGGCTGACTGCTGCTATGAAGTTCGTCCTGGTCCTGCTCTCCGCCCGCTCTCCTCCCTCTCTCCGCCCACTCTCCTCCCTCTCTCCTCCTTTCATAATTTAGCAGCACGAGGCGAGGAGGAAAACAAACAACTATTGGCTGCTCTTTGGCGCTCTCTCCACCCCTCAGCTGCTGCTGCTCTCCGCCCCCAGTATGCACGCTCGAGCGAGGGGAGTTAAAAAAACGGCACATAGACATACCTCTGATGTTTGCCGCCGCTCTATCCAGTGTCCACCCCTTGCCAGCTGCCACTATTACGCTGCTTACCAGGAACATACTGTTACATACACAGTACCAGTGCAACCAATTAGGATGTCGCTGCCGCTCGATCCCCCCCCCCTTCTAAACTGCCGCAACCAATTAGGATGATCGCTCGCCAGTCCCCACCCCTTCTAAGCTCCCGTTCTAACACTCAGCAGCCTGCTAGTTGAAAAAAAAAAAAGTATTCTATTTTGGTATCGGCGGTATTTGCGGGAGTACGAATACTCCCGCAAATACTTGGTATCGGTCCCGATACCGATACCGGTATCGGTATCGGGACAACCCTACTAGAAACCCATCGACCTTTCATATACACACACTAATTACAAGAAAACAGATCACAGGTGAGGATGGTTACCTTTAATAGCCATTCAAACCCCTTTGTGTTAACTTGTGTGCATTTTATCAGGCCAAAATCATCAGGGTATGTAAACTTTTGATCAGGGTCATTTGGGCAGTTTCTGTTGCCATTATGATTTAAAAAGAGTAAACACAGTTGATTGATAATAAATGGCTTCAGCCAAACACTAACCATGAGTGAAAGAAATTTTTTTGTGTTATCATTCATATTCTCTGAAAAATGGCCAAGAAATCATAAGTTCTGCCAGGGTATGTAAATCTACGAGAACAACTGTACATGGGGCTGCATGAGAGTTGCACTGATAAGATGCCTGTTAACTACATTTTATTCAGCTCAGGTTTGTACATTTTATAATTAGCTGTTTAAAAGGAAAAAGAACAACTACATGGTTACATTAACTGTGACAGCTGTCATATTGTAGTGGACTAACAGGAAACTACCCTGAGACAAGAAACTCTAAAAATATGTATTATGGTTGTCCTGCATAGTGACGTAATGGTCACATGTTAGCCATTAACCACAAATTGAAGTAGCATTTTTTTTATTGTACTGAAAATGCAGAAATGCATTTAAATGGGCTAGTCAGCAAATTACATACTGCAAGTATAATCATTTGCAATAGCTTCATACCTGTTTCCCCATATACGCTGCAGAAGCAGAAAAACAAGTTATGCAACATAGACACGAAAAAGTAATCCCTTAATTAAACTCTAATTATTGCTTTTCATGTTTAATCCTTCAGAGTCTTCAATGTAATTTATTAAATAGATACCAACATATAAATATGCAAATTAAACTACCAAGAGCCACTGGTAAGTGTTTAATAAATAACTATGATTTCATTCAAACTACCGTATATACTCGAGTATAAGCCAATTTTTTTAGCCCTTTTTTTAGGGCTGAAGACACCCCTCTCGGCTTATACCCGAGTCAATGTACCTTGGACGTCCATTTTACAAAACTTGCTGCTTCCTCCTGGTCCCATCCCATTCCGTGATAGGCGTTTGACACTGTGTTCATTGTTCCGTCTATCACGGACCTTCTCTTGTCCAAGAATGAAAGAACGTCCGTGATTGGCGGAACATTGAACACAGTGTCTGCTGGGAAACTGAGTCTGAGGATGAAAGAACGTTTGTGATAGATAGAACACTGAACACAGTGTCAAACACCTATCACGGAACAGGACGGGACCAGGAGAAAGCCACAGGTTTTAAAAAATGGACGCCTGCAGCACAGCCTGTCAAGAATTTTAGGTACGCTGCAATGTGCACAGTGAGGTAATGGGCACAGTGAGGTTGTAGTGGGCACAGTGTGGTTGTAATGAGCACAGTAAGGATGGACACAGTGAGGTTGCAATGGGCACAGTGAGGTTGGGCACAGTGAGGCGTGCAAATGGGCACAGTGGGCCGTGCAAATGGGCATTGTTGACCCTCTTTTTCGCTTACAGTAGCCGCTGCATTCTTACCCTAGGCTTATACTTGAGTCAATACATTTTCCCAGCTTTTTGTGGTAAACTTAGGTGCCTCGACTTATACTCGGGTCGGCTTATACTCGAGTATATAAGGTAGTAACAAGGGACACTTTTCAAAGTGGCTAGTTACTCATTGAGGTGAGATCCCTTAAATATCATAACAGTTAAAGCAAGCCTTACCAGATGGTACCTCTTTGTTCAGTGTCCTTCTCTTCAAAGCAAGGACAAAGTGCGTTCAAACAGCCTTTAGAAAGTTAGTATATCTGTATAGAAACAGGCCTTCAAAAAGGGGAACATGAAACATAAACTTAGCATCAGACACCCTACATTTTATAAGAATTATTTTAAACTCTGGGAAAAGATTTTGTTTGGACATTTGCAATGTAAATGCCCATACACACGATCAGACTTTCCGACAACAACGGTCCGACGGACGTGTTTTATTGGACAATCCAACCGTCTGTATGCTCCATTGGAAAATTGTTGTCGGAATTTCCACAGACAAATGTTCGTTGTGCATGCTCCCAAACTTTCTGACATTAAATGTGTTACGTTGGCTCATCCGATCGTGTGTACACAAGTCCATCAGACTAAAATCCAAAGTACAAACACGCATGCTCAGAACAATGCTAAACATCAGATAACAATAGCAGAAGTTGCCCAAAGGGTAAAGAGCTGAAAAACAGTGCTGTGTGTATGCATACCAAGTTCATGGCCAATGCCCCTTCGGACAAAAATCCACAGAAAAGTCAGATGGAAGTCCGATCGTGTGTATGAGGCTTAAGAATAACTAACCACTAATGTTCAAACAGATCCCATGGCTGTTTGAGCATGAATGTCTAAATGGCATGTACAGTATAAAAGCGATATTACTACCACTATTAACAGGAGTCTTTAAAAACCAATGACGTCACCAGCCCCAGTCACTTACATGGTTGGGAATCGTAGGAATTTTAAGGGGGTCTCCTAGCAAAAAAAAATCTATACCTGTGATTTGGGGGCTTATTAGAATCTAGAATCCCCTTTAAACATGCTCATTCACAAAAAATTACAATTGTAAATAAAAATACAAACACGTTTTTTATAATTCACTAAAAATCCCATGATGTACAGTACATCCACCGTCAATCTTGTCGTCTAGCTAATATATACAAAAGGGGGTTGTTATGTCAATATATGGTCAATAATATCACCCAGGAGACCCCAGCTTTTTGTTTATAATAGCTGTCATCTACTGGACTTGTCATTTGGTGGAAGTAAAGTGATGGGACCAACTGTGATTTGGCTGGTGTCATTTTTCTTTCATTTGACTTGTTTGTTGACATGGGACCTCGTGATTGACAGGGCTCTACATCACTGGTTGGCGTGATTGATGGTGGATGTAAACCATGGAAAAAAAAATCTTTTTTTTTATAAATGCACTTGACAAAAACATTGGGAACCCCATGTTTGTTTGTTTTTTGTGTGTGTGTGTGTGTGTGTGGGGGGGGATCCTATTACTATCTATACCAGAGCCTCACCTAGGATAAGGTTCTGGTATAGATGAATACATTTCCCAGCCACTTTGTTTGCAGTCAGAAGGAAGAGGTTGGGAGCTGTCATTTGTTTGGCAATTTGAATTCACTTTTTTCTTTGTAAATGTCAGTGTTTTTGTATTGGTTGTATACACACCACACAGACACGCCACTATACAGGCAGGGTCAGCAAGTCCTTCACCATGATGACAAATTAAGTTTTGCTTTTTTAATGTTTCACTTTAAGCATTACTAAAACTGCATCCCACCAAATGGAATAATTGCACTTTACATTTTGCTTTGGTACATGTTCCCCATGGCAGTGGCCAGCCCCTATGCCATTTGTTTGACAATCCCTTAGCCTAGCAAATGGCCATTACTTTTTATAACATTCAACTCCCATTGACTTTAATGGGGTTTGAATTCAGCACCCAAACTTTAGTACCGAATCCAATAGTGCTCATGCCTTAAATAGTGCCATGGAAGAGAAAGGGAAGACAGAAGCCTATGGGACACAGATGGAGGCCATGCTGGCTGAAAGGTAAGTATTTATTTAGAGAAAGAGAGGGTAGAGATTTAAAGGGGAATGATGCATTTTAACACTTGTAGTTTACTGAGTGATAAAGATAGCAAGCTCAGTGCTGACCTATTGTGGAAAGGTGTGTGTGTTTCAACTGTTTCAGCAACTGTTTCAACAACTGCAAACTAGTGCATCTGTTGGAAAAATCATGTTTAGGTCCCTTTCACACTTGTACGACTTCAAAGTCGCGCGATTTTACCGCGATTCGCGGCTGCGATTTTACCACGATTTTGCCGCGATTCGCGGCCGTGATTTCAATGACTGCCTGTGTAAGTGGCATCAAAATCGGACCAAAGTAGTGCAAGGACTACTTTGAAGTCGGCACTACTTAAAGTCGTGCCACTATGAATGGTAGTCATTGAAAATCATGGAGAATGACTTGTCATACGATTTTGCAGTACAAAATTGTGAGACAAGTCGTATAAATGTGAAAGGGGCCTTAAACATTTTCAAAGCAGACATGTAAGCTTAATGGTGATTTTAGCAACTTTAATCACTAGGATTACAATAAGGTGTCCATACACACATAGAGCTCTGAACCAAAGATTTCTGTGTCTGTGTGGGCATTCAAAGACATTAGTCCCTAACAGGTTTGCTCCTCTTGTGAATTGCATAAGGATGGATAGGCAAATCATTAAACAATTCAGAGCCTGGTATTGCCTATAGCAGTGATGGTGAACCTTGGCACTCTAGATGTTTTGGAACTACATTACCCATGATGCTCCACTACACTAGAGAGTGCATGAGCATCATAGGAAATGTAGTTCCAAAACATCTGGGGTGCCAAGGTTCACCATCACTGGACTATAGAATCTGCCCACTCTCTCCTGTCATTTAGTGAGTGAACCTGATGTCGAACTAGTATCTCATCTTCCCCATTAGGCACCACCCACTGTCAGAGTGGGAAGCAGACAGTGCCCTTAATGAATGCCAGGGGAGTGGGGGTTATGGCAGCTCAGAATTTATCATTTGCTACATAGAAAAACATGCACCTTGAGTTTCTTTACCCATGAACCTTAGGAAACATTTTTGACAGTTTGGCCTAGGCCTGAAGAGGAGTACTGCAGAGGCCTTGCATACTACCAATTTTATTCCACAGCTCATCTCCAGTTTAACAATTTTGCCCAGATTTTTTAGGAAAATTATCAAGGTTTGTTGCACATTGCAACCACTGGAAAAAAGTAAAGAATCACCAACATTAATTTAGATTTGTTTAATTGTGTATAAACTAATCACAGACATGCCTCAAAACGATGTAAAATTCCAACCTTTTGGCTTTGAGAAACACTTAAAAAAATAAATAAGAAAACTCTAGTCAATTGCAACTTTTTTGCAGATCAAGCAGAGGAAAAAAATATGAAATCGCTCAATTCTGAAGAAAATATTATGGAATCATGAAAAAAAACAAAAACACTATACTAGTACTTTGCTACATCACCTCTGGCTTTTATAACAGCTTGAATTCTTTGAGGCATGGATTTAACTATCGACAAACAGTATTCTTCATCAATCCGGCTCCAACTTGCAGTTGCCAGATCAGCCTTGCAGATTGGAGCCTTGTCATGGACCATTTTCTTTCATTTCCACTATAGATTTTCAATTGGATTGAGGTCTGGATTATTTGCAGGCCATGCCATTGACATTATGGGGTTGATTTACTAAAGGCAAATCCAAGTGCACTGCATCATTTTCCAAGAAGTGTATAAAAGAATAATGGAGATAGTTTTTCTTTGTTAATTTTAAAGCGGAACTTTACCCATAACAACTTCATAAATAATATTCCTTATCTAGGAACATACATTCCACATTAACCTCCCTGGCGGTAATCCTGGCTCAGGGTGGAATTCCAGTACCATTTGCGGTATCCCCCCGCCAGACTCGGGATCGCATTGCAGGCAGAGTTACTAACCTTGTCCCCTGGATCCTGCGATGTCTCCCCGCTGTGTGATCAAGCTGTCTCCTCGCTCGATTCACACAGTCCCGGGTGCCGAGCTCCATTCCCTGCGATGTTACGACGCACGGGGGCAGAGATCGGCGCCAAATTAAAAAAAGTAAAAACACATTACACATACAGTATACTGTAATCTTACAGAAAACAGTACTGTATAAAATAATTACACATCCCCTTTGTCCCTAGTGATCTGTCCAGTGTTCTGCATGCACTTTTATATTATAAATACATTTTTTTCTCCCTGCAAACTGTAGATTGTCCATAGCAACCAAAAAGTGTCCCTTTATGTCAAAAGTGGTATTAGAGCAGATAGAAAACAGCGATAATAAATTATAATCACTTGCAGAATTGAGCGACAGCGATTTGTGGGGAAATTTGTCATCAAATACTGAAAGTAATGACAGCGACAATTCTGCAACTGAGCAAATGTCAGTGTTTTTCATTTGATTACATTATTGAATAATTTGTATTATTATTATATTATTATCTGTTATAATAATTTATAATTATTTATTATATTATAATTTATGATTTTGTGTTTCAAACTTTATCATACCCGGAATGTCTACTAGACTCTTGTTTGGACAGATTTAAGTGAGTTATTTCTAAGAATTACAAGCCTACAATATAAAATGCCAAATTTCCATGCAAAATAATGGTACCGCTTTCAGCATCAAAAACCTGACATAATCATACTATCAGGGAGGTTAATAATTATGCTAATAAAATGAGTGTGTACTTTAAATTACCTCCAGCATTGCTCTTGTTTCTTCTTGCTGGAGGCTGCCATTTTGCTGATGCCCAGAGCCCCTGAACAGCAGTAAATCGTAAAGTTAAACTAAGTCCCCTTTCACACTTATACGACTTGTCCCACGATTTTGGACTGCAAAATCGTATGACAAGTCATTCTCCATTATTTTCAATGAACACCATTCATACTGGCACGACTTTAAGTAGTGCCGACTTCAAAGTAGTCCTTGCATTACTTTGGTCCGATTTTAATGCCACTTACACAGGCATTCATTGAAATAGCGGCCGAGAATCGCGGCAAAATCGCGGTAAAATCGCGGCCGCGAAATCGCGGTAAAACCGCGCGACTTTGAAGTCGTACAAGTGTGAAAGGGACCTAAACCCATCAATTAAGCCCCTTTCACATTTGTAACGACTTCAAAATCGCGCTATTTTACCGCGATTTCGCGGCCGCAATTTTACTGCGATTCACGGCCGCGATTTCAATGAATGCCTGTGTAAGGCCCCTTTCACATTTATACGACTTGTCTCACGATTTTGTACTGCAAAATCGTATGACAAGTCATTCTCCATGATTTTCAATAAACACCATTCATACTGGCACGACTTTAAGTAGTGCCAACTTCAAAGTAGTCCCTGCACTACTTTGGTCCGATTTTGATGCCACTTAGAGTGGGTTCACACTGGGGCGACTTAGGATCCGACTTGAAGTCACCTCAAGTCGTCCCAAGTCACGCTGTAGAGAAAAACAATGTAAGTGAATGGGAGCAGTGTTAATACACACTACTCAAGTCGCTCCGACTTTTGAAAAGGTTCCTGTACGACTTCAATCCGACTTGTAGGCAGTTTGTACCCATTGATTTCAATGAAAGTCGCCTCAGAAGTCTGATCACTGTCTTAATTGAAGCTACTTTCCAGCAAGATAACATACATTTCTCAGGCAAACCCCTCCCTCCCCTCCCTCTCCCAGAGCTGATTGTTGTTTTATTGGCCACTGGAAAGTCTCTTCACGTCGTTTTGTAAATCTCCCCAGATCGCCCTGTGGTTCACGCTCAAGTAGTGTCGGAGTCGGAGTCGCCTCTGAAAGTCGCGCTGGAAGTCGTGTCGCCCCAGTGTGAACCGACTATAGCCCAACGTTCACACTGGGTACGATTTAGTTCGATTTCACATTTATACGACTTGTCTCACGATTTTGTACTGCAAAATCGTATGACAAGTCATTCTCCATTATTTTCAATGAACACCATTCATACTGGCACGACTTTAAGTAGTGCCGACTTAAAAGTAGTCTCTGCACTACTTTGGTCCGATTTTGATGCCACTTACACAGGCATTCATTGAAATCGCGGCCGCAAATCGCGGTAAAATCGCGTCCGCGAATCGCGGCAAAATCGCGGTAAAATCGTGCAACTTTGAAGTCGTACAAGTGTGAAAGGGACCTAAGTGTGAATGCGCTCTTAGACACCTTTCACACTTGTACGACTTCAAAGTCGCGCGATTTTACCGCGATTTCGCGGCCGCGGTTTTACCGCGATTATGCCGCGATTTTGCCGCGATTCGCGGCCGCAATTTCAATGAATGCCTGTGTAAGTGGCATCAAATTCAGAAGTAGTATGAATGGTAGTCATTGAAAATAATGGAAAATGGCTTGTCATACGATTTTGCAGTAAAAAATCGTGGGACAAGTCGTATAAGTGTGAAAGGAGACTTAGGTCCCTTTCACACTTGTACGACTTCAAAGTCGCGCGATTTTACCGCGATTTTGCCGCGATTCGTGGCCACGATTTCAATGAATGCCTGTGTAAGTGGCATCAAAATCGGACCAAAGTAGTGCAAGGACTACTTTGAAGTCGGCACTACTTAAAGTCGTGCCAGTATGAATGGTGTTCATTGAAAATAATGGAGAATGACTTGTCATAGGATTTTGCAGTCCAAAATCGTGGGACAAGTTGTGTAAGTGTGAAAGGGCTCTAAATGGTTTTAAAAAACTGTTTCATTCCTGGAATAAAACGAAAATAGTGATGAGCGCTTCAGATGGGTGATGCTTGAGCACTCCAAAACAAGCTAGTGCAAAAGATGGAGACGGAGCGATCGTACTACCGCTGAAATCTATTAGTACGATCGTACGGTAGTACGATCGCTCCGTCTCCATCTTTTGCACTAGCTTGTTTTGGATTTTATCTTTTTACCCATTAAACCATTTTTGCTGGTACCTACCTACTTCACCATTGGAGGCATTTTTTCTTTATCTTCCCCCACACCCACTACATCTCCCCTGTGGATTGCTGAGCCCGGAACATCACAGCCACGAGGAAGAGGGAGAGGGAACCTTACTGAGAAAGCGAGACCTCGGATACTGGATGATCCACACTATATGCCCACATATAGCACCCTCAAGGTAAGGGAACTATAACACTCTTGTGGATTTCTAGACCTTGTACAGCATCCAGAGTGAAGACTTCAACCATTCTATACCCAGCCTACCATCCCACCATTCTATAGAGACTGTCTACTGCACTATTACCCTTTACCCATTCACACTGGTTAAATAGGATTTCATCTACTGTCACATAGATGCACCTGTTGCATGGGACTTATCCATTGATACCATTGTATGAGCTGGATTTATGCACCTTATAGCTATTTAGTAGCAATTTTTTCATTATTTGAATATTATCTCATGTTTTTGAGTAGTGCTCAAGCATCACCCATCTGAAGCACTCATCACTATTTTCGTTTTATTTCATTATTTGTGTATTGTGGACACTTTAGATTTAGCTGCCTAAGACTTTTTGATGCTACCCATAGTTCACCTCCGTATACTCACAGTAGTGCATTAGATCTTATTTTTCCTTCATTCCTGGAATGTCGGGATTGCTAACTGTCATATTTGGTTGTGTCCTCAACTAAACTGTCGAACCATCAAATGGCTGGTGTCATAACTGATCACATGTGCAGCACCATGGCAGCTGCAGATAAAACAAAAATAGCTTCCTTGTCTGTAGAGGATAGGAGGGTTTAATTCTGCTTTAAGACTTTCAGCAGACCGGCCTCTACAAACTCAGCAGTGCCTAAAAATGGAAAGCAACTGAGCATGTGCAGAGAAGGGTGACACGTATTACTGGATTTAAAACAGTATAGACACTTATTTTTAATTATTTATATAGCTATACATGCAAAAGGGGCTAGCCTGAAGCAATCTAGCAGAACTTAATTTTCTGACTAAAGTTCCACTTCATCCACATGCTGACTGCCTGCCGTCAGAATGGCTCCTCTGCGCAAATTGCCGTAGCTGTACAGCGGCTTCTTTAAGGGGTATTGGGGGCGCCCACGCCCGCCACGTCACCAAGGAGCCGATGTGCGTGCCTGGTGGCCATGATGTCTGCAGGGCATCCGCGATTGCTCGTGACAGAGCAGGAACGTGGATATGTGTGTGTAAACACACAAATCCATGTCCTGTCAGGGGAGAGGAGACAGATTGTGTGTTCCTAGTATATAGGAACAATGATCTGTCTCCTCCCCCAGTCAGTCCCATCCCCCCACAGTTTGAACACACAGTGACAGAACACATTTTTTTTTTTTTAAAGTGTATTTTGTGCGTGAACTCGAGAGAGTTCCTTGATCGTCCCCTTCCCTGCCAGTGTCATTTATACAGTAATCAGTGGCTATTTATAGCACTGATCGCTGTATAAATGTCAATGGTTTAAAAAAAGTGTCCAATCTGTCTGCTGCAATGTCGCAGTCCCGATAAAAATCGCAATACTAGTAAAAAAAAAATTATTGCTAATTTTTTCACCATAAATATGTAGAAGATTACATATTATCCTAAATTATTATAAAAAAATATTGTGTTTTTTTTAATTTACGTTTTTTTTTTTTTTTTTATAGTGCAAAAAATAAAACCTGCAGAGGTGGTCAAATACCACCAAAAGAAAGCTCTATTTGTGGGGGGAAAAGGACGCACATTTAGTTTGAGTACAATGTTGCACGACCACGCAATTCTCAGTTAAATCGTCGCAGTGCTGTATCAAAATAAATGGCCTGGTCAGGAAGGGGGTAAATTCTTTTGGGGCTGAAGTGGTTAAGTTCATGTTTATATCAGTATGGCTCATAAAACAAACAATGTTAACAGAGTATAAATTGCGTCACTATGTCAGTGTTCAGTGTCGACGTTCATGTAACATGCTTACTCTGCAACGCAATCCTTATATGATAGCAAAGTACACGGAGCATGTAAAAGGAAGTAATGTGGCAAAGAGACGTTAAGGAAGTCCCTGCATGTGAGATGAGAAAATGAGGAAGCAGCCAGTCAGTTCCAGTCGATAGGTTTCTACTGTGCACTGCTGCGCCTGTTTTATGATCGCTTATAATATTTCTTTTTTTATGAATGCTAAAAAGCCACTATTTTTTGAGAGCCTCTAGACATGGATTTCTATAAAATGATGTTTCTAAACCTGTCCTAGATTTCAGAAGAAAACCCAACCCCTCAAGACTGAATTAAGGTCCAACCAACAGTGAGCTGTAACCAGTAAGTAAGGACATTTGTTGTTATAGTTGTGTTTTTTTGTGCATATTAGGCTAAAAGGACATCATGTGGCAATTCAGAACCTTGTATTACAAATTTAAAACATCCAAAAGGTTTTCTATTTTGTGATGCACATACATGTGTTTATTTAAAATTTGTGTTATTAGAATTAAATACACTGTGATAATGGATTTGTGAATTACCTAATGTATTTATATAATTAAACCGATCTAAATCGATTTGCAATGTAGACAGCTATGTACATGAAAACAGTTATATAGTGTTATGGCAACCAAGGGCAATCGAATGTGGCAACATATTTTTAGGTTGCAAGACAAGCTGAGAAGACTTAGTGAGGTTTCATTATAAAAAAGAGGTGTGATGGGCCCTTTTGAACACTTTTCTGGTTACTGTGGCCATTTTTAATATCCGCAGGCTACTGTTTAACCTTTCAGAGGATTTGTCCTCATTACACTGACAAAAATGAACACCTCTCACCTTTTAAAAATGTCTTAGACATATACAAAGTGCACTGCATGTTTTGCACAAGCTTTAATTAACCACTTGCCGACCAGCCATCGCCGTTTTACTGTGGCAGCATGGCACAGCTGGGCAAAACAGCGCTATGTTACGTTGCATCCCCCTGTGGCTGCGATCGCTCTTGACACAGCTAGAACTGGGTTCTTTAGTGGAGAAATGAACAGCGATCTGTCATTTCCCCTAGAAAAAACATCCGCCCTTTGGTTAGAACACAGAGAGGGAACACAGTTAACTCCTTGATCGCCCCCTAGTGTTAACCTCTTCCCTGCCAGTGACATTTTTACAGTAATCAGTGCATTTTTATAGCACTGATCGCTGTAAAATTGTCAATGGTCCCAGAAATGTGTCAAAAGTGGCCGATCTGCCCGCCATAATCTCGCATTCCCGATAAAAATATCAGACCACCCCCATTACTAGTAAAAAAATAAATAATAATAAAAATCCCCTATTTTGTAGATGCTATAACTTTTGCACAAACCAATTAATATACGCTTATTGCGATTTTTCATTTACCAAAAATATGTAGAAGAATACATATCGGCCTGAACTGAGTAAAATGTATTTATTTATTTTTTAAATGTTGGATATTTCTTATAGCAAAAAGTAAAAGATATTGGGAATTATTTACGAAAGGCAAATCCACTTTGCACTACAAGTGCAAACTACGAGTGCCAAGTGCACTTGAAATTGCACTGAAAGTGCACTTGGAAGTGCAGTCGCTGAAAATCTGAGGGGTAAATCTGAAATGAGGGTGAAGCTCTGCCGGTTTTATTATCCAATCATGTGCAAGCTAAAATGCTGTTTTTTTATTGTCCTTGAATGTCCCCATCGTATCTACAGCGACTGCACTTCCAAGTGCACTTTCAGTGCAATTTCAAGTGCCCTTGGCACTTGTAGTTTGCACTTGTACTGAAAAGTGGATTTGCCTTTAGTAAATAACCCACATTGTGTTTTTTTTCAAAATTGTCGCCGTTCTTTTGTTTATAGTACAAAAAATAAAAACCGCAGAGGTGATCAAATACCACCAAAAGCAAAGCTCTATTTGTGGGAAAAAAGGACACAAATTTTGTTTGGGTACAGCGTCTCATGACCGCGCAATTGTCAGGTAAAGCGATGCAGAGCCAAATTGTAAAAAAACAACTACCAAGGCCTTTATTGCTATAAAAAATCTACTTGTGATAAATGTATAATATAAAGTATTTTGAGATTAAATTTATTTGGCAAATTTCATTCACTGAATGTCTCAGATAAATAACTGAACTCGGTTTTCAACACTCCCCTTCCTTCTGTCCCACTTCCCTACTGTTTTGCAATTAGAATTGTTAAGTATATGTAAGCAGAAATGAGGACATGTTTAGCCAAATCTTCGTAGCAACAGTTTTCAAAAATGTTGTATAAAATCACTTCTTGAAGCGATACTGTTGTCTGATGTTACCTCAAAAAAAGTGTTGGGTGACTAACTTTGAGTGAGGAGAGATGCCTCTGCCTGAGGGGAGTCATGCTTGTATCTGTCATCCTTGTAATGCCTCATGGGTAATGCTCACCAATGAATAGAATATTATTTTGCTATTCCCATTTGCACAACTGTTTAGAATGATATTTGCTTAAAGGTGAGTCATGACAATGGGTGTATTATTTATTTGATATAATGCTATCTATCCATTAGGCCCTGAAGCTGGTGACACCATAATGGTTTGGCAGTAATATATCATTATGCTGTAACCATGATCTGTACTCACTGTTCTTTTATACAGTAGTATTATGTAGTCCAGATAGATTTCAATGTTCTAACATTAATTTAGATAAAATTGTATTCTGGGCTCCCTTCAGCTTCATAATCTTGTGACTAGTTAGTTGTACATCATTCATTTTTTCAGCTGTGCATATTACCTTTAAAATATATGATAAGCGTGTCCTGTCTAAAAACTTGCTCCAACCAAAAATGTAAAACAAATGGGGAGACACCTTCAATATGGCCTTTTCCATTATGAACAATCTCACCACTGGAGACTTAAAAAGATATAAGGCATAAAGTTTGGGTTCAACCTACTGATGCCCAAACCCCATAATTATCATTTTTGTGCAGATTCTCTCGTTTTTATTCTAGCTGATATTATATGTATATATATTTTTTATTATTTGTATGCATCTGTGTTGCAGGAACATGTAGTGGTTGGAATTTTGACCCAAAGGTTATAAGATTATAACTGCATTTGTGTTACGAATTTACGTGGTGCAGCTGTAATTCAAGTTTAGTGTATTGTGTATTTCGTGTTCTTTGTATCAGGTATATTTCATGCCTTCTTTGACCAATCGGTTTTGCTTCCTTAACAAATGATATGCATTGCACCAGCAAAAGTTATGACCACTGTTTTCTGTACCGCTTTTAGTCTGACCTTTTAGTGCTCACACAGGCAGTAGTCTTAAAGGAGAACCACAAAAATTACACACAGTTAATGGTATACAGGCACACCTCACTTTTAAGCGCACAATGGGATTTATTTACTAAAGCTGGAAAGTGAAAAATCAGGCTCACTTCTGCATAGAAACCAATGAGCTTCTAACCGCTGCTTGTTCAATTAAGCCTGGTAATAAAACCTGGAAGCTCATTGGTTTTTATGCAGAGGTGAGCCTGATTTTGCACTTTCCAGCTTTAGTAAATCAACCTCATTGTGTACTTAAAAGTGTCTATTTTCTTTTTTTCTGGGTGCCTCATTTTAAATAAAAAATAAATAAAAATGTAATTAACATACTGTAATATTTTAGATATGTATAAGAAAAAGAGACCTGAGTGCAAAAACATGAAAATGTTAGAGAACCTTCTGGAATTCATGTCAAACAAAACCAAAGAAAATTCTCAATATACAAAGAAAAAGAACCGCTGCTCCAGGTGTATGATGATAACCTGAGGTGGAATATCTCGTAGAGTGCCAGCCCCGGCCCGCCTCCACACATACACATTTCACACATACATCTTGTGCTTAATCAAGACAATGATGACCCCACCGTCAATTTAAAAAAAAAATTACGTGGGGTTCCCCCCAAATATCAATTCCAGCCCCTTCAGGTCTGGTGTGGATTTTAAGGGGAACTCCACCCCAAATAAAAGAAAATGCCGTGGAGTTCCCCCAGAAATCCACATCAGAACCCGGTGGTATCGGGGGTCTGCGGGCGGGGGGCTTATCAGAATCTGGAAGATCAATTTAACTAAGGGGACCCCCAGATCCCAGCCCCCCAAGTGAATTGGTAATGGGGTACATTGTACCTCTACCAATTCACTAAGTAAGTGTAAATAATAGTAAAAAAAAACACACACACCGTGGAAAAAGTCCTTCATTAAAAAAGAAAAAAAAAAACAGCTGTGGTAATCCACTCTCGATTCCCGGTCCAACGTTGTCGGTATCCAGCAACAGGTGATCTCCTCTCGGCCTGGGTCCAGCGATCCAAAGATCTTTTCATCCAGGTCCGGGATACAGAGCGCACACATCGCCGGCCGCCTGTCTCCACTGGAGACAGCCCGGCGAATGACATGGCTTGAGCCAGTAACAGCTCTTATATACAGTAGGTGAGGCGGGGCCATCCGTCGCGTAACCCTGCCCCCCATGACGCAAGGGAAAGCCTGGGCTTCCCCAGTGACGTAGTCAGAGGGTGCGTCAGAGGGGGACAGGTCACGTGACGTGTGGCCCTGCCTCACCTATATAAGAGCTGTCTCAGGCTCAAGCCGTGTCATTCGCCGGGCTGTCTCCGGTGGCTGTCTCAGGCGGCCGGGGATCCGTGCGCTCTGGATCCCGGACCTGAGTTAAGAGATCTTCTCATCACTGGACCTCGGCGGAGAGGAGATCACCCGTCGCAGGATACCGACAACATTGGACCGGAGACCGAGAGGACCGATCCAGAAGACCGATCCACCGCTGGATTTTATTTATTTTTTAATAAAGGACATTTTCCACGGTGTGTGTGTTATTTTTACTATTATTTACACTTCCTTAGTGAATTGGTAGAGTTACAATGTACCCCATTACCAATTCACATAAGGGGGGGTTGGGATTCTGATAAGCCACCCACCCGCAGACCCCCTCAACCACCTGGCAAGGGTTGTGGGGATGAGGCCCTTGTCCCCATCAACATGGAGACATCCTCCCCATGTTGAGGGCATGTGGCCTGGTATGGTTCTGGAAGGGGGGGGGGGGCGCTCTCTCGTCCCCCCTCTTTTCTGCAGCCAGCCAGCTTACATGCTCAGATAAGGGGTCTGGTGTGGATTTTTGTGGGAACTCGACGCCATTTTTTTTTAAATTTGGGGTGGAGTTCCCCTTAATATCCATACCAGACCTGAAGGGGCTGGTAATTGAATTTGGGAGGACCCCCACGCTTTTTTTTTTTTATGAATTAATTTTCTCTGAATTGCCGGGAGCCGACAATACATTATAGCCGCAAGTGATTTTCAAATGACTTTTTTTCCATCAGAAATTACACTTTGTGCAGACAGTTATAAGCGTGGAAAACATGCACTATTTCACAGGCATACTAGGCACCCCAACAGGTACGAAATTTAAAGGGATATTTCACTTTTATTGTTTCACGTTAAGCATTATTAAATTCACTGCCCCCAAAAAACTGCATTTTTTAAAACTTTTTTTTGCATTGATACATGTCCCCTGGGGCAGGACCCAGGTCCCCGAACACTTTTTAGGACAATAACTTGCATATTAACCTTTAAAATTAGCACTTTAGATTTCTCCCATAGACTTTAACAGGGGGTTCTGCGGCTTTTTGAATTTGCCGCGAACACCCCAAATTGTTTGCTGTTCGCCGAATAGGCGAACAGGCAATGATCGAGTCGAACATGAGTTTGACTTGAACTCGAAGCTCATCCCTACTCCTGACTTCTGTAATTTGTACATTATTTTGCGACGCTCCTGACACTTTGATTTACCCATTCCTGACCTCTGCACTCTCTGGGCTAGATTCAGGAAAGAGATACGACGGCTTATCTCCAGATAAGCCGTCGTATCTCTGCGTCTGAGCCCTCCTATCTATGCAACTGATTCATAGAATCAGTTACGCATAGATCTCCATTAGATCCGACTGGCGTAAGTCTCTTACACCGTCGAATCTTATTTTCATATTTAGGCTGGACGCTAGGTGGCGTTCCCGTCTAAAATATGCAAATGAGCCTATACGCCGATTCCCGAACATACATTTTTTTTCCGTCGTTTGCATTAGCGTAGGTCCGTCGTAATGTTACCCCTGCTGTATGAGGCGCAGCCAATGTTAAGTATGGATGGTGTCCCGGCTTTTTTTTCCCCGTCGTTTACGTAAAACGTTTGCGAATAGGGCTTTGCGTAGTTTACATTGCGTATTGGCGTTGTGATTTGGAGCATGCGCACTGGGATAAATTCACGGCCGGCGCATGCGCAGTACGTTCGGCGCGGGATCGTGCGTTATTTAAATAATACACTCCCCCTACCCGCCCAATTTGACTTTAGATGAGCCATTTACGCTATGCCGCCGCAACTTTACAGGCAAGTGCTTTGTGAATACAGCACTTGCCCGTAAAAGTTGCGGCGGCGTAGTGTAAACAGCATACGCTGCGCCAACACAAAATTACACAATTATACCTGAATCTAGCCCTATATGTAGATATAATGATCAGGTGTAGTTATCAGGGCAAGAGGATTGGTCATGGTAAACAACACAGTGTGGAGAGGGGACAATTTGGCACTGCAGGGCATCTTCCAACATTGAAGGGCTGTAACCATGATGTGTCTTTCATCTGCTGCATTAAGTCTCCTTGGCCAACCACTCCATTTATGGTCCTCATCCTTCCCTTTTTTATGTGGACTTCTTTGAAAGAGCTTGAACAGCACCTCTTGAAACCCCAGTCTGCTTTGACATCTTCACCTGGGAGAGACCATGCTGATGCAGTATAGTCATTGCCAGGAAAAAGGACATCTATAGCCCAGGGCAAACATGTCTAACTGCACCCCCCCCTCCCCAAGATGTATGAGTCTTATGTGTGTATGACTGTGTTTCATCCTACATAGGAAATTGATATTAATTAGCCTCTGCTTGGTATAATTGGGTAATCATACACCTGACACAAAAATTTGATATATGTGATATATTGCAGATTACAAATCTTTCGACATGATGGCTGCACTTGTTTTATTTTTTTAGGCTTTTTTATTTGTGCTTTGTTTTTACTCATCCTCCATACAGGCAAGTGTAAATGCATTGTAAAAGCATGGCAAATGTATGATAAATACATGGCAATATCAATGTAAGTACTTCTCAGATAGCCATGTACCCTTGCCTTCACATTATAGCCGCAGATCTGCCCCCCCCCCCATTCACATTACAGCCCCTGCAGCCGATGCGCATGGCCGGCGATCGCGATCACTGCCAGGCACCCGCGATCGCTCGTTACAGAGCGAGAATCGGGAACTGTGTGTGTAAACACACAGCTCCCGGTCCTGTCAGTTACCTATCGTCTGTTCATACCATGTATGAACAGTGATTTGTAATTTCCCCATGTCAGTCCACCCCCCCCTTCAGTTAGAACACCAGAGAACATGATTAACCCCTTCCTCGCCCCCTAGTGTTAACCCCTTCACTGCCAGTGGCATTTTTATAGTAATCAATGCATTTTTATAGCACTGATCGCTATAAAAATGCCAATGGTCCCAAAATGTGTCAAAAGTGTCCGAAGTGTCCGCCATAATGTCGCAGTACCGATGAAAAATCGGGAGGTTTTGAGGTTCCATTTTATTGCATGGATCCATTGTGATGGAGGAAACTTTTTCAGTTAGTCATCTTCCCATCTTAATAGATGTCACCATTTAAGAAAGGTCTTTTTAGATTGTAGTGTGTTAAAAAAACTAAGTAATGTCTTTAGTTTAGGGTTAATATAAGTAGGAAAGTGCCAGTCTAAGAATGGTACAGAAAGTTGTGGGTGTCCCGTTGCTGAACAAAGTAGACTAATCTTGAATATGGAAATTATTGGGTCCAGAATCCCACAGACTTTCACACACACTATTGTCACTCCTCCTCAAGGAACGTGGTGGCCTAGGATTTCTTGACTCCCTAAAATGCCACAGAGCAATCGGCCTAACACGAGTTTTATGCCGCGTACACACGATCACTTTTTGTGATGGAAAAAAACGACGTTTTAAAAAACTTCATTTAAAATGATCGTGTGTGGGCAAAACAACATTTATGTCTTCAAAAAAACGACCAAAAAAAAATTCGAACATGGTGTACGATACCACTCTTTGCTAGAGCTTTTTGGAAAAACGATGGTGTGTATGCAACGTCGATTTAGAAAATGAAGTTTGAAAAACTTTGTTTTGTTTCGTGTGATAAAATGACGTTTTTTTTTTATCACAAAAAGTGATTGTGTGTACGCGGCATGAGACTGGTGCGCACAGGTTTTAGACTGATGCATTCATGATGGGCGTAAACGTTTGGTGTAATTAGAGGAAGCACCTCTACCCCACCCATAATGTGGCATCCCCTGGCTTAGAGAAGCTCACCCGTCAACTATCAAATTCCATCCTATGTTGGGCTGTGTAACGATATGACCCGTGACGCCCAGAGACTTTTGAGGGATGGGGGATACTCCTGTGCCAGCGGCACTAAGGACTCTTGGGTCTAAGGTCACCCTGTGCCCCTTTTGGGCATAGGGTGGCTGATAAATAATAATTCATGTATTGCAGGATATCTTAAGATATTACAAGTTGTTGGTTAATGTTGACCCACACCAGGTCAAAAGACTCCATTGTCCAATTGTCCATTTTGTAAGGCTGTAGAGGTGTTAATTCAGGTCTGCTCCTAAGACCTTTCATTGTGTATAGATGTGTTGTGACTCTAAAGGTCAGACGTCTCTCTTCAGGTGTATTGAATTAGCATGTCAATTATGTTTAGTAAAGGAATGTGACTTGTCAAACTGTAGTAATTACCTCCTCTAATTGCGGAGACTGGACGTCTGGGGGATGACTAATGATAAGCTCAACTGGATGTCATTGTCTAAAAGAATGTGATTGAAGCCCCCCATGTTGTGAAGTTGGGGGTGGAGAGTTTGATTGTTCCTGTGATTACTGAAACATGCCTTGTACTGTATATAAGAGAGCTAACCATTAAAGAGTTGGTTCATTCATTGTGAAACCAGAGGATAGAGCTGTGAGTCTCATTTTCTGGGGAATTTATATGGATCATGTTTGCTGGTTTGTCAGTGTGTCTTGGGTTGATGGAAGGTCGTAACGGTGGTGACCGCTATAGGCTGCACAGCCCATCTCCTACTAACTGAAAAAGACAGAGATTGCCAATCCAGGCAGGTCTTGTTGGGTGCAAATCTTCTTCTCAGGAACTGAGGGTCCTAGCAATGTACATGGCAAATGAGAACAAAAGATGATCGGGTCAGGCGCACTTCAATCCAACTTAACTTTAATCTAAAAAACTGAAAACAGGCACTACAAGTCACAGCAACGAAACCTAGGACAGCTGACATGTTTCACACTAACTTCAGTGTTTACTCATGAGTAAACACTGAAGTTAGTGTGAAACGTGTCAGCTGTCCTAGGTTTCGTTTACTGTGACTTGTAGTGCCCGTTTCCAGTTTTTTACATTAAAGTTACGTTGGATTGGAGTGCGGCTGTCCCGATCATCTTTTGTTCTTATTTGCTACTAACTGAAGTTTTCTCTTAGCTAATGTAATCACTCATGACTCTTTTTAGAACTTTTGTACGAAATGGCCAATCCCACCTTGACTCCTTCTTATCTTAAGTCCTTAGTGGACATTCAGGGTATGGTTGACCATTCTTTTTTTTTTTTTATCAAAAAGGTTTTTATTGCTCACAAAACATACAAAATGTGAAAATATGCAATACTGCACATCATATTCTAACGTTGATGTAACAGATCACAAGTCAAGGAGTACAACACACAATCAGGAAAACAAACAGTTTGCTCATAACCACTGCAAGGGCAACATATTCTGCTAGAACCCCCTCTTTGACCACCCACCACCTCCCATCCATCCAAAAATCATGCCAAGTGCCCAACCAAGTGTCCCTACCATCATCCTCTGTGTCTACACACACCCCAGCAGTCTTATCTGAACCAGTTCCAGGGGGTTCAGACTGGGCACAGCTAGCCATGGATCCCAGAGTTTAAAAAAACTGTCCTGTCCAAGGGAGTCCACTGCAGCGTCAATTTCCTAGTAAGCCAAGGATTTATGTACCAGTACACTCACCCCCCGGGAGTATGAGGTGTGAGTGGAATGGTAGGCCTTGCCCACCCAGGAAAATCCCAGGCAGTCGGTCGTGTCTCTCGTGAGATGAGTCTCTTGTAACCCCACAATGGCTGGGAGGAATTTTCGTAAACCAGAGTTGATCATAGAGCGTTTCAGCGGATCATGCCTGGAACAAACAGTAGTCATTGTCAGAGGCCCGAGGCCATATTGTCGCCTCAAGGAGGCGTAACCCCCAACGTGGCTGGTAGGGGATCAGAGAGCAGAAGTGAAGCAAGTGGTGTAGCATCGTGAGCCTTGTAGAAAAAAATAGAAACAGTCCAGAGCAGACTCCGGGAGCCGACTCATTATCCCCATCCGGGGTGGAGGAAGATGAGTGGACTCCTCTCGTAGTACATGCCAACAGGGCACCAAAAAACAAGGACCCCCAACAGGGGCTCAACGTAGTCACAGTAGGTTAGTTGGATACAAACCCCCCACCATAGCTTAGATTACAGAGGGGGTATAATTCAACTTCCAGAGCTCTCCTCGAACGGTAACAAAGTAAAAACAAGTAAAATCCCGGTTTGCAAAAGGTAAACTTATCTGAACTGCGATGACCATGCCGGCCTCACGGGAGCGACATTAGGGCCTCAACGTTGACCATTCTTTAACCTTCTGGAAGGCCCTATACAGCTAAAGTATTTCCTATTCAAAAATGGGAAAGCTTTTCTATCCAATCTCTCACTTAACGGTTTATGACAATCTCTGTACCTCTAGGACTCTGATTAGACGTGGTTTATCAACATATTACAAACTGCTTTCATTGTCCCTTCATAAAAGTTTCCCTCAAATATCTCCCCTGTGCTGGCAGTGTCACTCTCAGGAAGGCACATACCTCCACATATTTTGATGCTGCTCAGTTCTGTGGCCTTTCATGGCCAAGGTGAGGAATCTGGTGCATAAACTTACTTATTTGCAACTAGGAGAGCATTCAATGGCCTACCTGCTCCATCTGGCTCCCTTGTCCTCCTAACGGTACGAATGAATAATATATAAATCACTTACAGTACTTACCACTGCCAATGGTAAGAGTTATAGTTACTTAGACTGTCTCCTACTCTCTCCTATTATTGCAGATACCTGGAATGTCACAGACATACCCTTTACTTACATGACAAGCCCCTTCTGACTTTCTGGAATTAAGATAGTTGGTTTTTGATTGTTGTATATAGGTTACACTGCAATCGCTTTTTGAATCCTTTTGTAGTCTGTTTGGTATTTAATCCTATAATCTTTTCTTGGTTACATTACCATTATACAAGGTATATTTTGCATATGCTGCAATTGTTTCTCTTTCTTTTCTTTGTATTTGTAAAAACTTAAATTAAAAAACTTAGAAAAAAAATAAAAATTCCTGTTTAGGTAGGAAAATGTTTGAATTAAAAAAAAACAACAGAATAATGGTAATTTCTCTTGGTCAGAATTTGTATACCTTGCTGTAAACATCTAGCTATAAGGTGATTTTATTCACACTTTATAAAAGTGTTTCCTGTGTCTTTAGTGTGGCTTGCGTTGTATGGTAGCAGAGTGTAAATGTGTTAATATTTGTTATTTATATAGGAAAAGTGAAGTACGTGAAGATCTCCCTTTTGGTATCTTATTCTGTTCTGTAAATCATCAGTGTTTGCCATTTAATCTAACACTGTAGTAGTTATCTTTCATATCAGAAAAACCCATACCACCAGTTTGCTTATGTTTGAAAATAATTTTGTGTGAGCATCTACAGTACCTTGCCATACAAATGATCTGAGCCTGTAGTTGTGGGATGTAAAAAAGTGTGAGTTATTTTTGCGCAAGGCCCTGAAATAATGTAGGATATTTGGCAAAATAACATTTTAAAGGATGCCAGAATGCCTGACCAAAAGATGTAAAATGTTCTGAGCATTTTAAGATTAATTTGAGGGTTTTATCTTTAGAAAGAGGGGCTGTAAGGATGATCCCCAAGTAAGAAAACATATCAGGATTCCACATACATAGCAAGATATATTACAAGTGAGTTTTAGTGTCTTGATCTACTTCCATGCCCAGATTTAAAGATGAGCAAACCTGGAAAAGTCTACTAAACCACAAAATAGCACTGAACCCCATTAATGACTATAGAGCTAAATCTTATTTCTTTTTCAAGGCAAATTTTTTTTTTTTTTTAACATTAGAAGTTTATTAAGAAAGATAATACAGTACATCGCAGGGTAATCAAGCACATAGAAATGGGTGCAGTAAAAGAACTACATAACAGATGAATATGCTTCCAATCTTCAGTTAACCTAAAAGAAAGCTTGTACAGCACATGTAAAGAAAAGGATATAGGGTAAACCCCAACGACTTATTACTTGCAAACATATATAAGTGTAACCACAACTAGTCCAAACTAACGTTATGTAAAGATCCTCAGAACTGATTCCCTGTTATGTCCCGAACAAGAGTAAGATATGTCAGGGAAATAAAGGAAAATGGGATGGAAAAGAACGAAAGGCAGAAAAAAGGAAGAAATGTGTAAAGGAGGAAAGTATTCAGGTGTGGATTGATCTTGACAGTTGGAGTGACAGGAATTTATGTGTGATTTTCATTTTCCCTGGTCTGTAACCCTAGGGCAATTGAGTAAGCCTCTGAATATCTGAAAATCAACCAAGGGCGCCATGTTTCATGGAAACCCTCAACCGATTCCCTGGACTGGGCCCGTGTATCCTCCATTTCATAGACCTCAGAAATTTTGTGGAGCCACTCTGACACGGAGTGGGTTGAGTCGTGTTCCAAAGATTTGGAATAAGGGATTTGGCCGTATTCACCATGTGGATTGTGAGCGAACTCTTGTATCTTTGCAAGGGCCAATTGGAGATATGCAGGAGACAGCATGCAGCATCAAGTGGCAGGGTTGTCTCAGTAATCTCAATGATCAAGTCTTTAACTTTTGCCCAAAACGGCTGTATTAGGGGGCAACTCCACCAAATATGGAACAAGGTGCCCTTCTCGTTGTTGCACCTCCAGCACTTATCACTTTTTAAAGGATTCCAGACATGTAATTTAGTAGGTGTTAAGTACCAGTGTGTCATCAGTTTGTATGCCGTCTCCTGCATTCTCGTGCTAATCGAGCACTTGTGTGTCAGGATACAGGCTTTCTTCCATTGTTGGTCAGATATGGTTACCTGTAAATCTGCCTCCCAGGACCTCCTGAGTCTATCATCCGACGCATTTCCAGGCCTCTGCAACCAGGCGTAAACACACAATGTTGCTCTAGGGAGACGCTCACCTTTGTAGCACACCGACTCAAATTCTGTCAAGGACCTGCCGAATGTAACCGATTTGCCTTTGCTTTGGAGGAAGCTACAAAGTTGTAAGTAAGCCCAGAAAGGGAGGTTAGTTAGGCCAGTACTTGTTTTCAGTGTGGACCACTCCCTAATGGTGGACTGGTGACAACAGTCCTTAGCAAGCAGGGGGCCCCCACCTGAGGTTGGTTGGAACTGTATGTTGTTTACCCCAGGGGCAAAATCTGGGTTATCTTTCACTGGGGTGAGTGGGCCTTCGGAAGTCGCGAGGTCCGATCCCTGAACAACCTCACGTAATACATTCAGAGTGGAGCCAGTGATGGGGTGACATTTAATTCCTTTCGGGATCTTAGACCAGGCTATCCAGGGGGAGAAATTGGGCAATCCCAAACCACCCTGTTCCTTTAGTCTAAGTAGCATGGGGTATTTTATCCTAGGTCTTTTGTGAGCCCACAGGAATTTGCGGATGACTTTGGTAAGGGTCCTGAAAAAGCTGGGTGGAATGCGTATCGGTAGGGCGCAAATTAAGTATAGATATCTTGGGAGTATAGTCATTTTAATAATTGCTGCGCGCCCGAACCACGAGAAAAAGCCTTTGTGCCACCTCTCGAGGTCCTCAGTAACAGAACCACAAAGCGGAGTGAAGTTTTCGCTAAAGATCGAGGACAGACGTGGTGTCAATTTAATGCCTAAGTATTTCATGCTCTTGGAAGTCCACCGAAAAGTGGAAATCTTTTTGGCTGCCGTACAAGTATGTTCTGTTAAGCTGATGTTCATGGCCTCCGATTTTGCGTAATTTATTTTAAAATTTATTTTAAAATTTGAAATATAACCAAATTGTGCAAATTTACCTATCAAATTAGGGACAGTGACATGTGGGTTAACAAGGAAAAACAACAGGTTGTCCGCAAATGCGGCGACCTTGTATTCTCTGCCCTTAACTTGAAAGCCGTTAATTGCACTCTCCGCGTTGATAGTTCTGATGAAAGGCTCAAATGAGAGAATGAACAAGAGTGGCTAAAGCGGGCAACCCTGCCTCGTACCGCTCGAGATGTGGACCTTTTTCTGAAAGCTTTCCGTTGATTTTTAACCTAGCTGTCGGGTGTTGGTATAGAGAGGCTATCCAAGCGAGCATCTTGGGACCCAGCCCAACATGCGCACAAGTGGCCAACATGTAGTCCCATGCCACACGATCAAAGGCCTTCTCCGCGTCTGTGGACAGGAGAAGGCCCTGATATCTAATGGGGCGGCCGCATGGATCAAAAGCTTTAATAATGTTGTCCCTTGCCTCTCTTCCCAGCATGAAGCCTACCTGCTCGAGACCAATGAGCGTCTGGAGTAATGGTGTCAATCTATTCGCAACTGTTTTGGAGAAAATCTTCACAACCAAATTGAGCAGTGATATTGGCCTGTAACTAGTACAGTCTGAGGGGTCCTTGTTCCGGCTTTGGGATTACTGTAATATAGGCTGAGAGCCAATCAGGGGTCACCTCTCTAGGGCTGCCCATATGCATTGCTCACTGCAAACTTCCAACAAAAAAGACTGAGCTTTTGGAGACAGATCTTGTTCAAGACTAAAGATCAGTAGCCAGTGGGACTGGTTTCTGATCATGTGACCATTATGACAAACAAAAATAAGTACCTTCAAAACACCAAACAGGACATACACTTACCCACATACAGTATACACATAGCATGCCTTGCAGTTCACAACAGTACTGGGATATAAATGCATGAAAACCATCCAGCCCTGCTCCAAATTCCATAATGTTTTGCCATTACTACCTCACATTGTAAAGGATTGTACATTTTAACCTCTTTTACTGTAACAAACCACATCCTAAATTGGATTCTTTTTCTTACCTTTCATTGTAAGATCTTCTACCCTTTTTATTAATTTAGCTACCTTTAAATCTATGTCCAAAACACCATTGTTTTTTTCTACAATGTGATGTCCCACACCTGGCCCAATATTTTAAAAATGGCCTCATCAATTATTTATACAGAGACAATACGAAATTTGTATTTCGGCGCTACTGCTTGTTCTTGCAACATAGGGGTTTCTTTTAATGATATTTGATCACCACTGTTTTTTTTTTTTTTTTCCAATATAAATGAAAGAACTTACATTTCTACGTTCTGTTAAAAAACACCTCCAATGAAAAAAAAATCGAATTTCTTCAAAAATTTATTCTGCTACATGTCTTTGCTAAAAAAAAAAAAAAAATCCGTTAAGTGTATATTTATTGGTTTGTGTGAAAGTTATAACATCCAAAAAATGATGGTATATACAATGGAATTTAAGCTGCTATAATGCTATTCTGGTAATAGCAGTGATCAGCTTATATCAACTTATAGTGGGACTGTGATAGTGTGAAGGGCAATCTGGTGCTAGCTGGCTGGGAGGTACGCTTACTGACTAACTGACACGTAACACTAATACATTGGTCAGGGCTATTAATGTACACTGTCACTGTACTAATGACACTGACTGGAAAGGGGTTACCATCTAGGGGCATTTAGAGGGTTAACTGTGTGCCTAACAATAAATAATATGCATAGTGCTGTCTAACAACAAAATAGTGTCCTATATAAAAAAAAAATAACACTTTGTACAAATTATGCTGAACTGCAAACATAATAATGTGATAATATATCAATTTGGAAAAAATGCGTACGTTTTGATGCATAAAATTCATATAGAAACAAATATAAAAAACATGTTCATATCTTCTAAGTGCAATTATTGAAAATTATTTCTCCAAAGTGCAGTCTATGCTCCATCATTCCTGTGCCAATAATGCGCTGTGCTCCCCTCCTTATGTGCCCTCACTCACAACTCCTAGTAGGTATAGCGCCTATGAGTGTAAGGACAATTCTCAGAATCTTATGTTGGGCAATCCTCAATTCTGCCGTATGTTCCAACAGGGTAACAGATCTCTCATCTCAGGGTGTCATGCAAGGAGAATCAGGAGATATTTATAGCAAAATTTCATTATTATTAAAAAGCCTATTTTAAAAACAAATGTGACACTTACACAAACTTTTCTTGTAAAATAGCATGTAAAGCCAGCTTGGAACACAACTTTGTGGCGTGCGCTCCAAACACTGGACATGACGTGACGTGACCGGAAGTTTCCACCTAATGCATTTCGCTCCATCCCCTGAGCAACTTCAGAGGTTGGAGAACATCGGTAATGTGTGGATCTTTTACCAAAGTGGCTCTTCCTACTACTCCCATATTCCCTCCCAGTACACCCTGTTGCTACTTCCGCTCATTCAGTACATGGATACATTGCAGTAATTAGGCTCTATTATGTTGTTTTTACTTATCCCTTGTTATAGTTCAGCAAAAATTCTGCTTGTGATCATGTTATTTAACCTTGTCAACCTCACTACTCACTAATAATCAGGAATTAACTGGAATTTGGGTATATTTACTTATTTCTGCCTTAATTAAGCAGAGGTTTTGCTTATATCCATACATAATCATACAAAATCATACTATGTAACCCTAACCTTACAAACCCAACTACGTATTACCAATCATTTTTCCATAACAAATGTCATGATCCAACAAATGATTTAACCTGTACCACCTCCCTGTTTAAAATAATCACTCTTACATTTTATATTAATTTCCATGTTTACAATAAAACATAATAAAACCTGTGGAATTATGTATGAATGATCCTAATGGCAGGTGTATATGTTATTTTTTTTTTCTTATACCTCTTAAAGTGGTTGTATAGTCCCCTAAATATTTTTTTTTTCTGGTCACCTGTAAGGCATAATTATTTAGTATGCTAGTATGCACCACATTATGAAATACTTACCTTAGAATGAGGCATCGGTAACTTACCTGGTCAACGCCGAGGTAGCTGAGAGTGGCTGGAGCCGCGATGTCGTCACTCCCACGCATGCATGCGGGAGACTCTCCGGCAAAGTCCGACGTTTGCCGGGCCTTCAGCCGAGAATCCCCTGTGCACATGCGCCGCTGCAGTCAGCGGCTTATTGCAAGGGGAATATCTCCTAAACTGTAAAGGTTTAGGAGATATTTTTATTACCTACAGGTAAGCCTTATTATAGGCTTACCTGTAGGTCAAAGTGAAAAAAATTACTATACAACCGCTTTAACATGTGCATATTGCCAACCCTCCCAATAAATGCATGTTATATATACATTAACCTATATATCTTTTGAAACCCCTATATGCACAAAATTTGTGTAGTGTATGAAAATATTATGCTGCGTACACGCGATCGTCCCATCCGATGAAAATGGTCTGATGGACCGGTTTCATTGGTTAACCGATGAAGCTGACTGATGGTCGGTCGTGCCTACACACCATCATTTAAAAAAACAATTGTGTCAGGACGCGGTGATGTAAAACACAGCGACGTGCTGAAAAAGATGAAGTTCAATGCTTCCAAGCATGCGTCGACTTGATTCTGAGCATGCATGGATTTTTAACCGATGGTCGTGTCTACTAACGATCGGTTTTGGTTAAATTTAAAGCAAGTTGGCTTTTTTTTAACCGATGGTTAAATAACCGATGGCGCCCACACATGATCGGTTTTGACCGATGAAAACGGTCTATCAGACCATTCTCATCGGTTTAACCGATCGTGTGTACGCGGCCTTTGTTGTCGATCTTAGGATCAAATGAGTCATTTGTACCCCTTTCAATTCTTATTATATCTATTTTTACTGTGTGCATGCATGATTTCTGTTTTTCAAGCACGTTCATGTCCTGAGCCCTATATGGTGTTATTAAAAGTTATGGATAAAACAATTAATGTCTATTTCAACATTTAGACCTGCAGGCATCATAGTAAGCTAACTATGATTTAAAAAAATTCATGCTGTGAGACCGCCTGTTGGTTCTTTGTGCCTCGGCAATGGTTCCCTGCTTTGTCTACTGCACAAACCTTCAAATGAGTTGGATTCCTATTATGGTGCTTTCTGAAGTGTTCTGAGAAGCTATGATGTTTAAAGCCCTTTCTGATGTTATTAAAGTGTTCTTTAAGTCTTATTCTTAATTCACCGGTGGTTCTGCCTATGAACTGCAACCCGTACGTGCATTCCAACAGGTAATTACTGTGCGTTATGTAATACATGCTGCTCCTTTTTTTCTTTACTATCCGCCGGTTTTCTCTACCTGCTTTGCAGGGAGAAGAAACAAATGTATCATTGTTTATGTTTATGTTTTTGTAAACACAGAACTCTGTATGTGATTGGCCACAGCCGATCAGCTGATTTCATCCAAAGTGATTGGCTGAAATCAGATGCCAAATTCATGATGTGACAAATCAGAAGAAAGGCCACGACATATATGTTGCCCAGCCTGGAGCTGCTGCCTACTCACAATACAACTACTGTGGGTAGGTGGCAAGTGGTTAATTTATTTTTCATATACCACCAACATTATGTTTACTTTTGCAGCTGCCAATGCATTTCTACCATTCAAAATGTAAATGTATGTTTTCAAAAGAGCTAATAAAGTTAGATATTCTTAGACCCATCTTTTATAATTGTATGTTAATTTACTGTTATTTTCATTAGATGTTTTTGCCTATATGTCCTTGTGCCTTTGGTCATAATAGTTAAAGTAATACTCACACAATAGAAATCAGGCTTAACGGTATATAGATACCTGGACCTAGATTTTTACCCCCTCATAAAGTGACTCTTCCTTTAACACAACAGTACTGAATAAAAGGTTCAATAAGACACCCCCTTCCCTAGCAGCATACACTTAACTTTCCTTTTTCCTATGCCACTCTTTTCAGTCACTGGGAGTGACAAAAAACACCCAGCACTTTCAGGCATGGGTGAGCATATGAGTTTTGAAAGTTTAGAGTTTACATAGGGTTTTATTTTTCTGAAGCGCCATGAATAAGGAAATATTAGTATTTTGTTTTGGGGGGGAAATGACCCGGAGCTAAGTGACTGTTTATTTTGCCCTGCATTTAAGAGAATTTGGCAGCCATCTTGGGTGAGGGAACCTTTTAAATAAGGTACCCCACATCATTTTGACATGCTTCTGGTGTGTGTGTGTGGTAGGGAGAGGAACCCGCCTGTGAGGAGCAGTGATTATCACAGGGTCAGGTTCCATATAAGGAGAGATAGCTCAGGGAAGGCTCCTTACTCTGTAAGAGGTGTGGAGGTGTGTAGCCAATACAGACTGCAGAAACAACCTCAGCCTATGACAAGAAGGGAGACTACTCCTGGAAACCGAAGTATAAGAACAAACAGAAACGAGCCTCTAAGTACAGTATTATAACATGTGTTCCCTGCTTCCCGGTGACATCACACACCATCGACAGCACTACGCTTCATGCTGCCTTCCACTTGGCAAACCCGTAACGATACGGAGTCGGCCAGCCACTCTCCCTGTCATACCACAGTTCCTGCCTACTTGGATGGACATGTTAAAATACTTACCATCGCCACTGGGACCGTTTATTTTACAGATGAGCTTTTATATCATGTTTCACTTGTGAGTGTCCCATTGTTGTTTCTACTTCCATAGCTCATTAAATACTGCACTTTTCTGTTTGTTCTTATACTGCAGCCATATAGAGTTGACTCCACTCTTGAGAAGAGCCTTGTCCTAAGTACCACAGTTGAATGGAAAGACAAAGGGTGTGATTTTTAAATGAAGCACATTACTAAAATGCGAACCAAATTTATGGTAAAAACATTCATTGATGCAAACAAAGGAGGCATATGATATACAAAATAAGATGGTATACTGGTAAGAAATAAAAACCATCTAGAAATTACATAATAGTACAAAATTAGTCTAACAAAACATACATGGTAATGCATAATAGTTATGGGTCTAAGTACATAATTCTAGAGGGTAAAGGATTGTACATGATAATCTAAGGTAAATGACCATAATAAAACATCTGGTATATGAAAACGGGCTTTGACATACACACTGTGACATATCATCATATAACGTCTCTACGCTTTTCGTGTTCACTTTAACACTCATCAGGAGCAGGTACACAGTGTACGGGTATCTATAATAGAAATAAATATGCCATAGTAAAGTAATAGACATAATGAGAGACATAGAAAAGAGGGGGAGCAGTTATGGTCCCAATCACTCTCACCTAGTTTGGTAAAATGGGTAGGATCATAGGATGGTACTGTAAAAAGGGGGGCAGCTATAGATAACATCATCCCCGTAAGCTGAAATGATAACACCTTGGCATGGCAGTAGCAGCAATAATAACCCGTAGTGGCTGTGAACATCGGATAGTGGGTGTCAACGATAGTAGAAGTAATATAGTCTATGATACAACCCAGAGATATCTGTGGGGGTAAATGAATAAATAAATAAAAGTGAAAGGTTATCTAGCTTGAATAAAGGGAGTGAAGTATAAGATAATAATAAAGTAACCATGTGAATGGAAATATGCAGCAGCATGTTGAAAGAAAACATGAGTGAAAAAATATATAAGGGTGCAGATATAATGGCAAGAAAGACTGCACCGTAATACCTACCCAACCAGGGTGAATAAAGAGGTAAAACCATGTGGTGTGGGGTCCCTTGGAAGTGAAATGGCTCAAAACGATAGCCCAGTGTAAGTAGGTATATATAGCGGGCGTGAACCAATGGTGACCAAAAACGCCATGCAGCGTAATAGGAGGAGGGGCCCGCGTCGCCGCCCATTCAATAGCGTGCCTGGCATTTAGCGCTACAAACCGAAGCTCGCTGGGATCCATATTCTGCCGAGGTTCTCGGTCGTGTGTACACTTCCGACGAGCGTCCCGTCGACTAGCTTTTCCGACCGCTCATCGGGAACCTTGTCGGGCGGAACGATGAGTTTAGCCCGACGAGGTTCTCAGTCGTGTGTACGCGGCCTAAGAGGAGAAAAAAAATGATGAAACCATAGTAATGTGCTTCCATCCCCGATAATTTGAGAAATTGGGCCTAAATCTAAGGTTGGGACTCTAGATGGTTTTTATTTCTTACCATTATACGATCTTATTTTGCCTCCTTTGTTTGCATCAATAAATGTTTTTACCATAAATTTGGTTCGCATTTTAGTAATGTGCTTCTTTTAAAATCCCACCCTTAGTCTTTCCATTCAACCTACCGGGGATGGAGGCATGCTAGCTATTGCCTCAACTAAAAGTCCCAACCTGAGCTTTAGGCCCAATTTCTCTAAGTACCACAGAGTTTTGGACTGATCCCTGGTCCACCTCTTGGCACACTGGTCATACCATTAAGGTCAATGTTCCTTTACGCTTTCTATAGACTATTGGACTGCTTTTATCATTGACATTGCAATCACAATTTCCTCCTGGAAATGGAAGCCATCTCCCTGAGACTATATTTTCTCTGGATTGCTTACTGTATATCAGACCTGAAGATCAGTTTATCTGTTGCTGCCAACAAACTGTGCTTAGTTTATATAAAAGGCACCAGTAACCTACATATTTTGTGTGGGTATTTCCTCCAAATAAAGGGTAATCCAAGCCCCACTTGAAAGTTCTTTCAGCACATTGGAATAAAGCCATTTAGGCAAGGAACTTTACCTATCTTAATTTTGTTAAGGCCTAGCTGCACCTCTTTGTGTGTTAGTCTAGTTAGTACATTGAATGGTAAGCATTGGTAATTACTTCCCACTATATCCTCTTGCATTGGACAATCTTGTGTAAGGAAAGAAAATAATATTGAATAGGTCAACTTTTACAGTTTGTATATGTCCCAATTATAACAGAATAACAATATGACAGTATCCTTAACTTCTTAGGAAGATAAAAGTGTTACTAAACCCACAACAGTAAAATAAGTCTGTATATGAAGTAAAGCATGCTTGTTATACTCACTATGGAACCTAAGGGGTAAATCCCCTGCATTGTGTAAACTGCTTGTTTGCAAAGACCCCCCCTTCCCTGCACTGTCCCCCTGCACAAGTCCGGATAAGACAGAGCATTTGGAGTCAGGCTGTACATGCTTAGTTTGGTGTGAGTTGCTAGATAGTTTTTTTTTCTCGGGGGGGTGCATGTGATCAGCACAGGGCCAATCAGCACTGTCCAGACATGTGCAGACAGAGAGTGAGGAGCCCTGCCGCCTCATAGGACAGCTCAGTGCAGTATGAAAACGCCTTCTACCAGCTTCATTCACCAGGAACTGATAGAAATCACAAGACTGCTATATACTGCTGATGAGAAAAGGTATTTAGCAGTTTATATTTACTACAATAGTTGTATTTCCATGTTCTGTGTGCTGTGGGAGACCAGATAGAGTGAATTCAGGGTCCTGGGTTTAGTAACATTACTCTTACTGCCTCACAGTCATAAAAAAAATACCATTAAACCATACCATTTTTAAATTCCTAAATATGTTGTTACAATGAGGAATGTAGTAGCTACAGTATTTGTTTTTTACTTGACAACCTTCCTAAAATCAATAAGCCATTTCAAAATTTAAAAGTACTTCTTAGTGGGATAAATTGGGATTAACAATTCACTTTAAAATGTAATTTATGTTAAGTTCTATATCAATTTACATTTTTTGATTTAGTATGCATGAGATTAAAATGTTTCATGCATGCAAAGTTTTTCAGTGTGTTCTTTTGATGCAAATGGAATATTCATGCTTACTCATAAAAGTAAAGGGCCAGATTCACGTACATCGGCGCATTTTTTGACTGGCGTAGCGCACCTCCTTTACGTTAGACTGCCGCAATGTAGCGGCGCAATCACCATATTCTCGATTGATTTGCACAGAAAATAGCGCCTGTGCAACGTAATTTCAGAGGCGTAAGGCGGAGTAATTAAAATTGGGAAGGACGTGGGCGTGTTACATTGAAATGAGCCGTGACCCCATGCAAATGAAGGGCCAGCCGCCTCACGCATGCGCACATGAAGCAGACCATGGTCAGCACCTCTGTGCGCATGCTCACAACTCGGGAACGGCGCAATCAGTGAAATTGGAAGTGGACCCGGGCAACTTAGTGAACTACGCAGACAGCATAAATAGACAGACACAAACGCACTTCCTTTGCAAAAGTACATCCCTTTGTATCCCTCCCTATACAGCAAGGTGCTTTTGTTCTGTTGTTTGTTGCGTTGTGATTTGTCTTTGTTATATTTGTGGACTGTTTGATCTAGTGTTTGGTAGAATATATTTGAAAGTGTTTTTTGGTGACTGCTTGTGAGACTTTTTGGTTGGTAGATTTTTGTTTGTTTGTTTTGTTGCTTGTTTTTGTGAGTGATTTTTGCAGATTGTTTGGGAGAGAGTTTTTGTATGAGTATGACTGAGAGGAAGAGGAAGTTAAATTTTACTTTGGGGAGAAACAAATTCTTGCCCGGGCCATTACCCAATATGGGCGTTTCCTCCACGGCCCAGAGAGTGCCAACACCACCCCGGCCAGGAGGCGTGATATCTTGCAGCACATTACTGACAAGGTGAATGCATCGGGGGGAGACCCGGACACGGTCGGGGATTGAAAAGAAAATCAATGACCTCCGGCGTCTGGTCAGAAAGAAGCTGGCCAAAACGGCAGCCCATGCCGGGGGCACAGGATGGGGCCCACCATGCCCTGTTAGGCTGACAACGGAGGAGCGTGCGGTGACCCTGACCTTTCATAGACAACAGGTGGAGGGCCTGCCTGGCTATGACTCCAGTCATGAAGGCGTGATGCCAGGTAAGGTTTTTTTGCCCTATCAGGTGTGTAGCATGTTTAGGGGGGGTTGAAAGGGAATATGTGGCAAGTGTGTGGATCCTCCAACCTGTGAATGTTTTGTGTCATCCACAGATGAGCAGGAGGGCGCTGGCTCATCTGGGCTGACCGCACCATCCCCAGGACAGCAGCCTGATGAGCACCCCCCGACAAGGCCGGAGTCCTCGTAGGAGGTTGAAGAGGAGGAGGTTGAGGAGAAGGAGTTTGAGGGGGAGGAGGATGTCATGTCAGCCGGTGGATTGCTGTTTTTGGAGGAGTCTTCCTCTGTGGCTGGCAGCAGCCAGCCCTCCATAAGGGCTAGCCCCTCCCACTCCTCCCCCAACAGGGCTCCTCTCCCAAGGGCCTCCCCTTCTCCCCGGCCACAAGCCTCAGCTAGAGGCAGGAAGGCATCCCAGAAGACCAGGGGGTGGCCGAGCTTCTGCCCGCCAATCTGAGAAGGGACCAGGCCCTTCAGACCCGCCATCTGGGACAGGTCAGCCAGACTTTGGGGCGGATGGAGGAGAGCCTGTCCTCCATAAAGGATACGCTTGGGGACCTGGACTGCCACTCCCGGGCTCTTACAAACTGCCTAACCGTACTGCAGACTACAACAGCAGACGTTGGGCAGGATGTGAGGGCCCTCACCCAGGCTATCCAGGCCAATACGGCATCACTAAGTGCTGGCCTGAACAGAATAGCCATGGTCTTGGAGGGCAGGCCGCCAGGTGGGCAGAGACCAGGGGCTGCTCCTCCTTCCCCGGATTACCCCCCCCCTCCCCATGAGTCTCCCCTGAGGAGCCGGAGCCGTGGCCGTGGGTGCCCCAGGCGTGGCTCACGCCAGCGGCATTAATTTGTCCCCCCCCCCCTTTTTTTTTTTGCTGGAATTTTTTTTTTTTTTGCTGGACAATTTTTTATTTTTTTTGTGTTGTGAATGTTTTTGGAATGTGGGGGTGATATTCCTGCCGGAAAAGGGGTGTCACCCTCAGTTTTGGTGGAGAAGGGTTCCCCAGGACCAGGGGGAAGTGATTCCCAGGTCCGTGTAAATGGTGTATGAATGTACAGTGACATAATTGGAGCCGTGGCGTGGCGTTGCTGCTCACAAGTCCAGCATGGTGGGCTTGTCCTAATCCAATTAGATGAGGATGTGATGTGTCTGTGCTAGGGACCACAGTGGTGTGCATGCATGCATTCTCATTGTGCCATGATTAATGTGTGTGTTTAACGTGCAAAGATGCCTAATGTGAGCTGTCTCCTGGCTGCTCTTCCCTCAGAAGATGGGGTAACCTCGGTTAGGGGGGGATTGTCTGGTTCAGGGGTCAGGTCATCACTTATGTCAATCTGCAGGCCCTTTCTCACTGCGAAGTTGTGCAGCAGGCAACATGCACCGATGATCTGGCACACGAAGTTTGGGGAATACAACAGGGTCCCCCCAGACTTATCCAGGCATCGGAAACGTGACTTCAGGAGGCCAAAGGTGCGCTCCACCACTGCACGTGTTTGGGTGTGGGCTTCATTGTATCTTTCCTCTCCTGGGGTTTGGGGGTTCCGGATAGGAGTCATGAGATGGGGTCCCAGTGCATATGCAGAGTTACCTGTAAGGGAAAAGACAGGAGGATGTTAGTCATGCATGTGCCCCTTGTGATGTGTGCATCATGGGGGGGGACAGTCATGCCTGCCACCCATGTCACTCACCAACCAGCCAGGTGTCCCCATACACGTTCTGTTCGAATTCCATTCGGATGGGGCTCTGATTGTAGATGTAGCTGTCATGGCTGGATCTGGGGTGTTTGGCACGGACTATCACCTGTACGTTGATGGAATGCCAATGCTTCTGATTGCGGTATATGTGCTCTGTCTCATGGGGGGCTGGAGTGCCACTTGCCTTTAGCCGCAGGTCCTCAGTGGTGGGTTTGATGATTTGGTTGGCCATGCGTCTGAGGATTGCAGGGATAACCTGGTGCACACATCTGCTCATGGAGGATTGTGACATCCCAGCCACCACTCCACTTGTTCTTTGAAAAGAGCCACTGGCAAGGAAATGGAGTGTTGCCATGACCTTGACCAGTGGCTGCACTGCATGTGAGCGGTGTGTTGAGCTGGTGATGTCATCCTGCAGGGTTATGGTTAATTCCAGGATGGCATGAGGGGTGAATCTGAAGATGCGATACACCTCAGAATCACACATGCCAAAGAGGTCTATGCGGGTGCGGTATATCCTCTCCTGTGCCCTCCTCTGTGCCCTCATCCTTCTTTGCTCCTCTAAAGTCAGTAGTATAGCTATGAGCGAGGATGTCCCTGGCATGTTGGCATACAGATTGTTGTGCAACACGTGTGACTGCTCAGCTCCTCACTAACAGTGTTGCTTTCTCTGACATGTAGACGAATTGTCTAATTTTATACCACCTTTTATATGGTCTAATTTTAGACAGGACATTTAGCTGTTGTGCACAGCGCGTAGCCTGCGCTGCACCAACGTTCTTTTGTGGATCCCCGTAACTCCCTCATTAGCATATTTGAATAGCAAATCAATGGTGTGACTAGCGCAGTTTTGCAAGGACGAATGCGCCTGTCTATCGAAATTACGCAGGACAAAAAAAAGTAGATTTCTTGCGTATCTCGTTTTGGGGATGCGGAGCATCGAAACGCATGCGCAAATTTAGACTTACGCCGCGCATCTCCTGTTACGCCGGCGTAATCGCTCTGTGAATCTGGCCCAAAGTGTATTAAACCCAAAACAAAAAACAAATGTTATAGTAAAGGTTTTTAATTAACAAACATGGCATACTTACCTACTCTGTGCGATGGTTTTGCACAGAGCAGTGGCGATCCTCCTTTTTTGTGGTCCCCGCCAGCGCACTTGGCTCCTCCCCCCCTGCTGAGAAGTAAATGGCTCCCAATGCTGCCTTTGAGCCAGTGAGTAGAGAGAGAGCAGTGATGCTGCTGTTGTGCAGTGTTGGATCCACATTGAGCTTTGGTAAGTATAAGGGGCAGGCTAGGGCAGGTGCTGCACACAGAGGATTTTTTTTACCTTGAAGCGCTTGTTAACCCCCCAAAAAAATAGACCCTGCTCCTTTAACCACTTAACCACTCCTGTATATTTACGTCGACAGAATGGCACGGACAGGCAAATTGAAGTAAATTTGCTCCCCTGCTGGGAGCTCCCTTATCGTGCCCACGAGACCCGTGGACTCGATGTCCGCCAGTGTCCCGCGATCGTGTGTCACGGAGCTGCAGAACAGGGGATGTCTGTGTAAACAAGCATCTTCCCGTTCTGCCTAGTGACACTGACACTGATCGTCTGCTCCCTCTCATCAGGAAGTGTCACTCGTAACCACACCCCCTAACAGTTAGAATCACTCCCTAGGACACACCTAACCACATCCTAGCCCCCTAGTGGTCAACCCTTTCACTGCCATTTACATTTACACAGTAATCAGTGAATTTTTATAGCACTGATCGCTATATAAATGTGAATGGTCCCAAAATAGTGCCAAAAGCATCTGATGTGTCCGCCATAATGTCACAGTCATGATAAAAATCGATGATCGCCGCCATTACTAGTAAAAACAAACATTAATAAAAATGCCATAAAACTATCCCCTATTTTGTAGACGCTATAACTTTTGCATCGGGAAATACTTTGTTAAGCTCGCAACGGGGAAAAAATCGCGATAACTATTCTTGACGATTAATCGTGCAGCTCTACTGTATACAACATCAGAATTGCCTCCTATTACAGAACCCCCCTCTATGAATTACTTATAAATATAAATGCTGTAAATACCTTATTTAATAGCTGACCAGCCAGCTCTCTCCTCTCCTCCTCCCCTCCTTCTCCCCTCCAGACTGACATCACCAGAGGAATCTCAGCTGCATCTTTCAGAGGAGGAAAGAAGAAAGCTGGCCAGTCATGTGATAGCAATCTTGAAACTGTTTTTCGTTATAAAAGAAAAGGTAGTTCTTGCGCTTACTTTTGGTAATATTATATATATAGTATTTGGACGCCTGCCTTTACATGGGAATGTTTGACCATTCTTCCAGAAGCACATTTGTGAGGTCAGGCACTGATGTGAACGAGAAGGCCTGGCTCGTAGTCTCCACTCCAATTCATCCCAAAGGTGTTGAGGTCAGGACTCTGTGCAGGCCAGTCAAAGTTCCTCCACCCCAAATTCGCTCATCCATTTCTCTTATGGACCTTGCTTTGTGCACTGGTGTGCAGTCATGTGAGACAGGAAGGGACCATCCCCAAACTGTTCCCACAAAGTTAAAAGCATGAAATTGTCCAACATGTCTTGGTATGCTGACGCCTAGGAGTTCCCCTCACTAGAAAAAAGGGTCAAATCCCAACCCCTGAAAAACAATTCCACACCATAATCCCCCCTAAACCAAATTATTTGGACCAGTGAAAGATTTATAAAGTAAAGGCTGAGCGAGTTTGGGGTGGAGGAACTAGACTGGCCTGACCTAACCCAATAAAACATCTTTGGGTTGAATTAGAGCAGAGACTGCGAGCCAGCCCTTCTCGTCCAACATCAGTGCCTGACCTCACAAATACACTTCTAATCAGGAGCATCGATCAGTGACGTGTCACTCGTAACCACACCCCCTAACAGTTAGAATCACTCCCTAGGACACACCTAACCCCATCCTAGCCCCCTAGTGGCTAACCCTTTCACTGCCATTTACATTTACACAGTAATCAGTGAATTTTTATAGCACTGATCGCTATATAAATGTGAATGGTCCCAAAATAGCGCCAAAAGCGTCCGATGTGTCCGCCATAATGTCACAGTCATGATAAAAATCGATGATCGCCGTCATTACTAGTAAAAAAAAACATTAATATAAATGTCATAAAACTATCCCCTATTTTGTAGACGCTATAACTTTTACACTTGTAAGAATGGTTAAACATTCCCATGCCCTTTTTAACCACTTGCCTACTGTGCACCTACACCCCCTTCCTGCCCAGACAAAATGTTAGCTTCCGGCACTGCTTCGCTTTAACTGACAATTGCGCGGTCGTGCGACGTGGCTCCCAAACAAAATTGCCATCCTTTTTTCCCCACAAAGAGCTTTCTTTTGGTGGTATTTAATCGCCCATGCGGTTTTTATTTTTTGCGCTATAAACAAAAAAAAAGTGACAATTTTGAAAAAAGACACAATATTTTTTGCTTTTTGCTATAATAAATATCCCATTTAAAAAAAACAAAACATTTTTTTATCTCAGTTTAGGCCGATACGTACTCTTCTACATATTTTTGGTAAAAAAATGTAAAAAATAAAATCGCAATAACCGTATAGTGACTGGTTTGCGCAAAAGTTATATTGCCTACAAAATAGGGGACATAATTATGATTTTTTTAAAATTTATTTTTTTACTAGGAATGGCGGCGATCTGCGATTTTTTCTCGGGACTGGGACATTATAGCGGACACATCGGACACTTTTGACACATTTTTGGGACCATATACATTTATACAGTGAACAATGCTATAAATATGCATTGATAACTGTATAAATGCAACTGGCAGGGAAGAGGTTAACCACTAGGGGGCGGGGAAGGGGTTAAATGTTTCTCCTAGTTTGTGTTCTAACTGTGGGGGGAGGGGGGGTCACTGGGGGAGGAGACCGATTGTGTCCCTATGTCCCCAAGGGACACAATCGATCTCCTCTCTCCCTGACAGGGACGTGCAGCTCTGTGTTTACACACAGAGCTGCACGTCCCAGCTCAGTTACATGGCAATCGCGTGTGCCCGGCGGCCATCGCGGCCGCCGGGCACACGCACGGGGGTCCCAGTGATGCGACGGGTGCCGGCGGCGCGCGCGCCCCTAGCAGCTTTCTATGACTGCACGTCATATGACGTGCAGTCAGGACAATGAAGTTATCCGCCCGCCGTCATATGACAGTGGACGGATGACAAGTGGTTAAAGGAATTTTTCCAGCATTGAGCTCTTTAATCATCATCAACTGCACAAGGACTTCGCAATATAACAAGGAACTATTTGTGGTGATCGTTTTACTATCTAGAGTTATTGCATCACATTTATGTGCATATTCTGGACTTTTTTTATTGCTTTTTTTGCACTTTTGCATTTATTTGCACATTTTGAATTTTGCACACTTTTTGCTTTTTTTACACTGAATTTATGATTCTGTATATATTTTTTCACATTGTTTACTGGGACAGCGCACTTATGACATGACATGACATTATTTAACACAATCAGGTGAGATTTTTTTTTTTTACACTGGAAATTCCCCATAACTGTCCTTTAACAAAGAAATTATAGAAACCAAAAAAAAAAAAAACATCTATAAGCAGTATATTCCCAGAAGCAATGTTTAAACATTAACATGCAGTAGACAGGAAGTAGCTGCCAATGTCCTTTTTAGCAGCCCACACAACATTAGAGTGCTGGTCTACATACTTCACAGCAGTGCTGTACAAGAAACCATGGCCACAGGAAATGGACTTATCACAGAATTGCTTTTTGTGGTTTGGTAACCTGTAGACCTAGACAGAAAGATGATTTCCCAATACGCTTCTCATCGTGAGCATGTATACTGTACACTAAAATATAAAGTTGCATTACGTGCCTGTAAAAAAAAATATTTAAAGTGTACCCAAAGTAACTTTTTTATAGTTTGAAAAGGTTTTAAAGGAGAACTATAGCCAAAGCTCCTTTTGCAATACTTCTCCTATATGTACCATAGGAGTGCAGAATGAACTTCACTCCTGTGACCAGTTTTTACACAACAGCGGGCTAAAGTACACTCCCTAAATTCAAGAGAATGTGTAGCAAACTCTTGGGGGAGGCATGTTTTTGCATGCGTGGAACTGCATTGTGCCGCAGCACCGCGTGATTCCATGCGGTGCAATTTTCAATTTTTTATTCAGGTAGGGCAGGCCACTAAAATGATACTGTCAGTGTTTTCGTAACTCAATAATATGAACATTCTACCCTTTGTTTAAAAACTCTCCAAAAATAGTGCACTTCCTGGTAGGTGAATGTGCCTAGCCTATATGGATGTATATCTGCAGTGTGCTATCTACAGCACTACTGCCCCTAACTGCTAGCCTCAAGAAACTTGGAGTTAGATTTGGTGATGTAATGGGGAAAAATCAGCTGCAGACAGATCACAGGCAATACTGGTGACCAGTCTTTTGCCTCTACCTGTCTTTTTTTGGTAAACATTTTAGAATTCAGCAATATTATATAGTATAGCTATTGATTTAGCTTGCTTTCGATATCCCGGGCAACAGTAAGGCCCCTTTCACATTGAGGCGTTTTTCATGCGGTACAGCGCTAAAAATAGCGCTGCTATACCGCATGAAAAATCATGCCCTGTAGTGTTCAATGTGAAAGCCCGAAGGCTTTCACACTGAAGCGGTGCGCTAGCAGGAACGCTCCAAAAGTCCTGCTAGCCGCATCTTTACCGCGGTATAGGAGCGGTGTGTTCACCGCTCCTATAGCGCGCCTTCCCATTGGAAACAATGGGAAACCGCGGCAATAGCGCGGTAATACCGCCCGCAACGCGGACGGTATTAACCCTTTTTCGGCCGCTAGCGGGGGTTAAAACCTCACCGCTAGCGCCCGAATATCGCGGTAAACACGACGGTATAGCGGCGCTACAAATAGCGCGGCTATACCGTCACCGCGGCTCCACGCCTCAATGTGAAAGGGGCCTAATGGAGACTGAACTTTAGCATCTGGGAGCATGGTATGTTAAAATACAATGTAAACATACATTGGGTGTCAGTGAGAAGTATGCCTCTTACATTAGTGATCACTGGTAACTTGTTAAAGCGGATCTCCACCCTAAAGTGAAGATCCGCTGATCCGAACACTCCCCCCCTCCGGTGTCACAATTGACACCTTTCAGGGGGGAGGGGGGTGCAGATAGACACGTATCTGCACCCACTTCCGGCCCAGCATTCACGGGCAAAAGACGGGCATTACATCACATCCCGTCTCCCGCCCGTTGTGTGCTGGGAACACTCGGCTCCCAGCACACAGCTGGAGCCAATCGCGGGCGCAGCGCGACTCGCGCATGCGCCGTAGGGAACCGGGCAGTGAAGCCGCAGCGCTTCACTTCCTGGTTCCATCACCGTGGATGGAGGGGGAGCAGCAGGGTGATGAGCGATCGCTCATCCTCTGCTGCGGACGGCGCTGGACTCCAGGACAGGTAAGTGTCCTAATATTAAAAGTCAGCAGCTGCAGTATTTGTTGCTGCTGGCTTTTAATATTTTTGTATTTGTGAACCATCCGCTTTAATTACTCAAGGAACCTTATGGTTGAGCATGGCTGTCCTAGGCATGTCTGCAGTTTCTGGCCATCTCCTGTATCATGTCTGCAGTCTCTGACCATCTCTTGTATCCTGTCCATAAACTGACCATCTCTTGCATCTTTTCCGCAGTTTCTGACCATCTTCTGTATCCTGTCCACAGTAGGGTGACCACATTTCCAAACTGCCATTCAGGGACAACCCCCTCTCTCACCTTCCCCAAAAAAGATGAGGGGTGAGGGTAATGTAGTCTCGGGGTTGATAGGGAATTTGGCGGTGGGTTATTTGTCAGGTGAATGTGCCACTTGCCACCAGATGCAGTGCCGCTTGCCACCCATAGCCTGCCACCAGATGCAGTGCCGCTGTCACTCCCTCTGCATGAGCCGTGTGCGTAGAAGGAAGGGAGTGGCGTCGCTATCTGGAGAGTTGCCGCTGGGTGCCGGAGAAAGAGGAGGTGCCGAGGTGGGAGGGGACAGCAGTGCTGCACTAGGCACAGGCCTTGCTCCCGGTCTCCCTGTCTGAGAGTAAATTATCACTGGTTACAAGACACCAGGCAGCGCCGGCCCTAGCAACCAGTTCCGGAAATGTAGTTATTAGTTGATAGGGAGTGGCTGTGTCCCAGAATGAAGGTGCCTGGGACCAGGGACAGACATGTCAATTGCAGGACAGTCCCGGGAAATCCGGGACACGTGGGCACCCTAGTCCACACTCTCTGAGCATCTCCTGTATCCTGTCTGCAGTCTCTGACCATCTCTTGTATCCTGTCTGCAGTCTCTTGCTGACTCTTGTATCCTGTTTGCAGTCTCTGACCATCTCTTGTATCATGTCCACAGTTTTTGAGCAACTCTAGAGGTGGAGCTCGAATAGTAAGAGGTGAGCCTAAAAAGGAAGAGCTGGGGTTTACAGATAAATGGATGAATCTTAAACATGAATGGGTGGGGAAAAATTGGATGGAGAGGATGCCCAATTTTAGTTTTACTAGGGATGCACAAAACTAAAATACACCACTGGCTGTGGCAGATAAGAAGCCATCTGCATCACTAACAGGGGCGGACTGACAACTCATGGGGCCCCGGGCAATAGAAGATTATGGGGCCCCCGGGCTTACAGATGGCCACCAAGCCAGGTGGCAGTACAGAGGCAGTGCAGCTAAAATCTTGGGATTTTCACATTAAAAGCATGTAGGTTTTGGACATAACAGGGGCCAGTGGCGGTGCGTTCATAGGGACGCAGGAGCGCCGCCCCCTCTGGCTCGCTCACAGCCAGTAAAATATACAGATTCATACACTGTATGAATCTGTATATTTTCGCCGCTGCCACCCACTATTCAGCTGACCGGACATTGAGCGCCGGTCAGCTGAATAGCGGCAGCTGACTGGCTGCGGGGAAGTGCCTATCAGGGCCAGCCGTGCATCCGAGGATAAGACTGACAGGCGTCTCAGCCAATCAGGTAACCTGATTGGCTGAAGCATCATCGAGGGTGGGACGAGGGACATGGGGGCACAGTGCTACAATTGGGGGACGACAATTGGGGGCACAGAATTGGGGGCCAGTGGCTACAATTGGGGGCAAGTGGACAATTGGGGGCAAGTGCCATTGGGGGGGGGGGGGGGGGGTGGGGGCACACTGGGCATAGTGGCTACAAGTGGGGGCATGGCCGTGGCGTTTTGATGGACAATTGGGGGCACGGTGGCAACAATTGGGGGCACAGTGGCTACAATTGGGGGCACAGTGGCAACAATTGGGGGCACAGTGGCAACAATTGGGGGCACAGTGGCTACAATTGGGGGCACAGTGGCGACAATTGGGGGCACAGTGGCAACAATTGGGGGCACAGTGGACAATTGGGGGCACAGTGGCTACAATTGGGGGCACAGTGGCAACAATTGGGGGCAGTGGCTACAATTGGGGGCACAGTGGCGACAATTGGGGGCACAGTGGCGACAATTGGGGGCACAGTGGCAATTGGGGGCACAGTGGCTGTGTTTGATGGCATAGTGGGATGGCACAGTAGCTGCGTTTGTTGGCGACTGTGTTTGATGGCATGGCAGCTGTTTTTAATGGCATGGCACAGTGGCTGCGTTTTGTGGCACAGTGTGTTTGATGGCACAGTGATTGCATTTGATGGCATGACACAGTGGTGACAATTTATAGGTACAGTGAGGCTGCAATTGTTTTTTTTTTTTTTTTCGTTTGCGCCCCCAAAAATTTTGAGCACCAGTCGCCACTGACAGGTGTAAAAAAAAAACACAGATTTTGACATACTTTCCCTGGTTTTACTGAGCCTGGCAACCCTGAAGGGGCCCCCTAGTGGCATGGGGCCCTCGGGCAGTGCCCGAGTTCCTCAATGGTCAGTCCGCCCCTGATCACTAATTAAAACATATAGCATAACTAATAATTTGAGAGCATCTGTGGTCATAATAGGTTTCCATGGATCATTATGACACTTCTGAAGATCACATGTTTTTTAGCATTACATTTCCAGTCAAGGTTTAAACATGTTTGCCTTTATCTTCTTCTTAGACTGAGGCACTAAATCTGTTGTGTAAACAACCAGTACAGAGATCAAGGGAAAATATTATAGACATGTGCATTTTGTTTCGCTATGAATTCGAATTCGGACAAATTCTTCATTATTCGGAAATTCGGATGCATCCGAATTTACAAATTACAAAATTAACGAATTTAAACAAATTAAAAAAAAAGCAAACGAAATTCGAATTGGAATCGAATTTGAATCGAATTTGAATCGAATTTGAAAACAAATTCGAAAACAAATTCGAATCGAATTTAAAAAAAATAGAAATCGATTTTCTAAAAACTACAATAAAATAGAATATAAAACAATAAAGAAATATAATTTAAAAAGAATAGAATAGAAGTTAATAGAATGTAATAAAATAGAACATGACAGTCTTCCGAAATTCAAATAGTATAAATTTAAATTCTAGAATAGATTGGAAAATAATAAAAATTTATGGAAACTAAAATATAAAATAATAGAAAAACAATAGAACAGAATAGAATCAAATATAATATATATTATATTTGATTCTATTCTCTTCTATTCCATTCTAATATTTTCTATCCGAATTTGAATTCACTTTATACGAAATTCGAATTTATATCGAATTTGAATAGAAAAGATTATAAAAGATTAGTTTCATATTAGAATTTGAAAAAATTTGGACCGAATTCCTAAAAAGTAGATCAAATTTGAAAAATTGTATTCGATTAGAAAAAAATCGACCGCATTTTAAAAAATTCTACCGCATTTGAAAAAAATCTACTAAACTAGAAAAATCTACCACATTCGATTTTTTTTTTACATATAACTATTTTCCAAAATTCGAATTTCATATAGAATGAAATCGAATTGGAATAGAAAAGATTAGAATAGAATAGAATATAATAGAAAAGTTAATAAACTAGAAAAACAATAGAACAGAATATAATCAATTATAATATATATTATATTTTATTCTATTCTCTTGTTTTTCTTTTCTATTCAATTCTAATCTTTTCTATTTGAATTCATTTTATACGAAATTCAAATTTCTTATTGAATGAAATCGAATTTGAATAGAAAAGATTATAAAAGATTAGTTTTTTATATTAGAATTTGAATTTTTTTTGACCGAATTCCTAAAAAGTTGATCAAATTTGAACATTTTTATTAGATTAGAAAAAATCTACTGCATTCGAAAAAATTCTACCGCATTTAAAAAAAAATCTACTAAATTAGAAAAATCTACCACATTTGATTTTTTTTTACATATAACCATTTTCCAAAATTCGAATTTCATATAGAATGAAATCGAATTGGAACAGAAAAAATTAGAATGGAATAGAAAATAATAATAATAAATAAATAATAAACTAGAAAAACAATAGAACAGAATAGAATAAAATATAATATTTTATTCGCTTGTGTTCTATTGTTTTTCTAGCCTTTCTTTTATATTATTTTCTATTTAAATCTTTTCTATTCTAATTCAAATTCATTCTATATGAAATTCGAACTTCTGAAGCCATCTTCCAAAATTTGAATTTCGTATAGGATGAATTAGAATTGAAAAGAATACAAAAAAATAGAAAAGAAAATAATAGAAAAGAATGGCATAGAAATATTATATTATATATATATATATATATATATATATATATATATATATATATATATATATATATATATATATATATATATATATTCTAATCTTTTCTATTGGAATTCGATTTCATTCTATACGAAATTCGAATTTCAGAAGATGTTATATATAAATATATATCTCTATAAATAGAGATATATAAAATATTTTTTTTCTGTTCTGTGCTATTGTTTTTCTTTACTATTCTTTTCTTTTTTTTTCGATTCTAATTTAATCTTTTCTATTCAAATTCGATTTCATTCTATACGAATTTCGAATTTTAGGAAATGGTTATACATAGTTTTGTTTAAATGTGGTACCATTATTTCGAATTTGATCTTTTTTTCGAATTCGGTAGATTTGTTTTCGAATGCTGTATAATTTTTTCTAATACGAAATTAATCCTGAAAACGAATGTAATGAATGCAACAAACTTAACTAAACAAATTTAATTAAATAACGAATCGAAACAAAACAAAACATTTTTTTCATCCTGCACATGTCTAGAAAATATGTAAAAATAAAAATATGTCTATGTGAGGGGATAAAAACAAAATCATAAATAACATAGAAATGCTGAAACTCAATAATATACAAGTCTCATAAGCAGCATTAAATAGATTAATAATCATATAAAAATTAATCATAAATTTGTAAGTAACAAATAAGGTGGCAATAAAGTGCAAATCATAATGATATACCGTATTTTCCAGCATATATGACAACTTTTTAACCCCTGAAATTCTTCTTAGAAGTCGGGGGTCGTCTTTTACGCCAGTAACCTAACATGCAGACTGCAGCCGTCCATTTTTTCAAAAGCCGCGCCTCCTCCTTCTGCTGATCTGTGATAGGCGGAATTCTCAGCTTCCCAGCAGAGCCTCTGTTCAGTGTTCCGCCTATTACGGATGTCCTCTCGTCCTCGGTCTCGGACGAGAGGGCATCCGGGATAGGCGGAACACTGAACACGGTGTCTCCTGGGAAGCTGAGTGTTCCACCTATCACAGAACAGCACGAGGAGGAGGCGCGGCTTTTGGGATCGTCAAGACATGCAATGGCACAGTGAGGTATGCAGTGACACAGTGAGGCATGTAATGGTGGCACAGTGAGGCATGTAATGGTGGCACAGTGAGGCATGTAATGGTGGCACAGTGAGGCATGTAATGGTGGCACAGTCTGGCATGTAATGGCACAGTGAGGCATGTAATGGTGGCACAGTCTGGCATGTAATGGTGGCAAAGTCAGGCATGTAATGGCACAGTGAGGCATGTAATGGCACAGTAAGGCGAGGCGAGGTGAGGCATGACTAGTAGGAAGGGGGTCATCTTATACAGTGAGTTTATCCCAAAACCAACATTTTAGCTGGAAAATTAGGGGGTCGTCTTATACGCCAGCAAATACAGTACTGTAAATCAAAACTTATAAGTACATTGGGTGTCAATGAGAACCGAATGAGGAACCTCCATAAAAGTGTCAATCTGTTGAAATTCAGAAAGCCATAGGGAAAAAAGGCCCACATGCTGTGATGAAACAGTGCTTCGTAGATAGTCAAGGTGACCCCTCGCATCGTCATGCAAGGCTTACCAGATTTCATGTGACCCTCACCAAGCACTTTTTATAAAACAGATCTTCCACAGGGAGAAAGGACAATATTCTTACACAATCCGCTACTTCATAATGCCCAAAGATACCATAATAACCAAGCAAAACACTCCTCCACAGCTTGTTGGCTCTGGGATGAGCAGAGCACTGATCATTACCAGCTCTGCCTGGTTCTTCAGGTTCTTTCTTGCCAGCTGATGAAGTGAATTTTTTATTTCAAGTTTTTTTTTTACTACATTTCACTTGGTTTGCTTCGTTCTTCTATATCTTTCAAGCACCTACTGTCTTTCTGGTCAGCATGAAACACAGTTCTTCCTGTCAGTGGTGTCAAAAGGCACACAAGTGTTAAGTGACAATAGCTGCTGCACTGCACATTGCGCCTCAGAAGGAAAAAAAAATCACTTACTTTAAAGGAATATACAATATCAGTATTTTAAACATCATAGAAGTTTAAGAAGCAGGAAACAAACAGTAATCATCAAAATAGTATGTTTTTTCTACTTAGCGCTATTTTAGGTTATAATATAATATAAATAAGGCTTTAATATAATGTAATATTCCACCCTACACTGGTTTTAAATGTGTTCTTCTTTGATTGTACAGGTTGCTGGACACACTTGTTGCTATCAGGCTGTGAATATTGCTCAGTACTATGGCTGACGGTACAAATCATTTACCCTACTTCTTTGGGAACATAACACGTGAAGAAGCTGAAGGTTACCTAAAGCAAAGTGGATTGAGTGATGGATTATATTTATTGCGTCAAAGCCGAAGCTATCTTGGTGGCTATGCTCTTTCAGTGGCCCATGGACGAAGGTATTACCACTATACAATTGAAAGAGAATTAAGTGGAACATATGCAATTTCTGGTGGCATTTCTCATAACTCTCCCATTGAGCTTATCAATTATCATGTTCATGAAAATAGTGGACTTGTCTGCTTGTTGAAGAAACCTTGCAGTCGCCCCCCTGGTGTTCAGCCCAAAATAGGACCCTTTGAAGACCTCAAAGAGAATCTCATCAGAGACTATGTGCGACAAACATGGAATTTACAGGTAAACATATATTTATACTCTTTCATTTATTATGCAGTATGAGGATTAAGTAATATGAAGAGCAACAATCTTGAGCAGTAACCCACAGCAACCAATTAAATGTTATCTTCTGTCATAGCTTTAACCGGTCAGAACAAGGAAATATGGTTATTTATATTTTCCTTTTGGTATTATTAGTTGCCTTGAAGGTATCTGGACATTTAAATGGTAATGCCGCATACACACGATCGGATTTTCTGTCTGAAAAACCTTGGATGGTTTTTCTGACTGAATTCCGCTCAAGCTTGGCTTGCATACACACGGCCACACAAAAGTTCTCAGAAACTTTCGACCGTCAAGAACGCGGTGACATACAACACTACGACGAGCCGAGAAAATTAAGTTTAATGCTGCCAAGCATGCGTCAAATTGTGTCGGAATTTTGCGCGTCGGCATTGCTACAGACGGAATTTTTTCGACAGCTGTTGGAATTTCCGATCGTGTGTACGGGGCATTACATTATGTGCGCCTATTTCAAATAGCAACTTTTGTCATCAATTTGTGTTCTTTTTTTCTGATAGAGTGGAGAAGGCTAGAACCCCAACCAATTTATGATTGCTCTCTGTTTCTCCATTGGGAAAATTTTACTCCACTTCCTGTCCTGGTGACAGGGGATCAGTGAGACAGGAAGACATGAAAAAGCTCACAATGGAGTAAAAAGTCCTGATAGTCTCTCAGCCTTTAGTACCAAGCTGTGTGAGCCACACAATCCTCTATGCTGTACTTCCATATAACACAAGCTACATGGTTCTACGTAATCTGAACCACTATGGCCATGTTACCTGAAATGTGCTATATTAGCTAAGCCAGATATGCAGTCCTCCCCTTCTTCCACAATCCCCAATCCATCTCCAAATAAGACAGAGCCTGTCAGGTTAAGTACTTACCGAGGCCGAGATGCTGAGAGCAGCTCACCTTTGCGGCTTAGCACACCCACCCCCTGGAGTTGAGACAGGAGGCGGAGGTTGCACTTGGTAGTGGATGCTGGACAGCAGACTAGGTAGGTAACAGGTCGAGCAGCTTCCAGTACACAGAACAGGTTACTGGAGAAAGACTGGGAGCAGGTCCGGGGTGCAAGCCAAGGTTCAAGGGCAGGAGAGAGCAGCAGGTCCAGGTCACAGTCCAGAGGTCAGGGGTTAGAGAGAGCAGCAAATCCAGGGACGAGAGCCAAGGTTAGGTTCGGAGAGAGAGCAGAGTCGTACGGAAGTCCGGGTCAATAAAACAGGTACAGCAGCAGGAATTCAGACAGGAGCTGACGACAAACCAGTAACCCGTCATGAGACAGGGGCTGGTTTAAATAAGCTGGTCAGGCCTCTGATTGGTCCTGGGAGGGTGAGCACCCGGGCATGTGCGGAAGCGCCAATTCACCTCACATGCACGCTACTTAGAGGCTAGCAGAGCTGGGTCCCTGACAGAGCCTTGGGGGCACTCTACCCATGCTCAGTTCAGGTTGGTATTGCTAGAGAGTTTTTTTTCTTGGGAGGGTTTGTGTGATCTGCACAAGGCCAAGGCCAATCAGCACTGTCCAGACAGAGGGTCATGGGTCATGCAGTCTCATAGGACAGTCATTGCAGAATGAAAATACCTCCTACAAGCTTTAATTATACACTGGTATAAGTCACAAGACTGCTATATACTGCTGATGAGAAAAGGTATTTAGCAGTTTAGATTTAGTAAAAAATCAGCATGTCCATGTTATGTGTATGGTGGGAGACTAGATATAGTGAATACAGGGTCCTGGATTTATTAACACTTTAAAGGAGAAGTACAGCCCAAGAGTCTTCCCAGGATTACTAAAGCAAGCTTACTCAACCCATTTGCTTCACTCCCCTCACCCATTAGTCCGAAAGCATCTTTCATTGTTTGTTTTCTGTAAATTGGTTTATTGGAAAGTGTGCATGTGCGGGACTTCCGGGAAGATGGTGTGACCGCATATCGGGAGATCAAACCAAGGGGGAGGTGATCCATCAGCTCAGCTCAGCTTCGGCCAGCTTGCCCCAGAGCCTTCCAAGATAGCGGCCGCAGCTTCTTCATGCGGGAACATGGGAGGAAAAGATTTGATTGCAGATCCTCCTCACACACCAGGCAATCCTTTCCTGGGGATCTTATCTCAAAAAGCGATGAAATACCAGTGGTCCTTTCACTTGCGCCTGTGGTTCCAGTACCGTAATAAATCTTATGAATTTACAAGCTTCCAGGAGGATGAAAGACTGCTCCTCCAGCTCGGATTTATTTCCCAAGAATTACCACTCCAACAATTGACCAATCGTCCAAGCTCCTCCAAAAGACCCCCTCCAGGAAGCACTCTAACTCCACTATGGAACAAACAACAAACAAAAAGGCACCGAGACTCCATCCCTCTGTGATGGGACCCTCTGCTGATGGATCCAACAGGGATCGTTGTTGGTACTTCCTCGGACAGTCAAACCTTGTGACGGTGTAGTGGACCTGCCTGAACTTCCTCTGTACTCCTGTCTAGCCCATTGGGGAATTTCCTTTGTGTTCCTTACCCTGTCCCAGTAATCCCCAGTTTGCCCTCTTGAGTTAAGTTACTTCTACAAGTTACATTTGATCGTTGTTTTTTTGCCCTTCGGACACGCAGTGACGACCAGGCTGATTGGTGATGTTGGCTGTACTGTATAGCATTGCCCTGTAGGGTAACCCTCAGATGCCAAGTCCTCATTTTCAGGTGTGGACTCATATAAAGTACCCCCTTTTTTTTATTACATCCTTTAAAATGCATTTGTTTTGCATGGTCAGTTTATGTGCATCTTGTTAACTTGTTTTATCCATGATTTACTTCTGTTTCCCTATCCATATGTAGCACACCCCCCTTGGGGACTGCTAAGAATTACCTGCTCATCTGCTCAGCCATGACCAAGTAAACCTTCCAACCCACCTGACACTCTGGGTTTAGACATCCTGTTAACACTAAAAAGGAAGAATCAAAAAACGGTGTCAGTGTTAACCAGGGAACGCACACCCCGTGTGTCCCTTGGTTAACTATTTGGAAGCTGATTACAGCCCGCTGGCTCTGATAGACACTTCCATAGCCAACCAGCTGCCGTTATTCAGATGGTTGGCGCGGCGCCGGCGACAATACATAGATTCATGCAATCTATGTATTGTTTTCAGTGGCGGTGCAGGAGCGAGAAGGAACGGCACTCCTGCGCCCACTATGGACGCACCACCACTGACCGAAGGACTTATGAATAAATGGTTGTGGAATGAATCATTTGAGTTTCCATTATTTCTTATGGGGAAATTTGCTTTGATATACAGTACAAGTGCTTTGGATTACAAGCATGCTTCCGGAAACAAATTATGCTCGCAATTCAGGATTTTACTGTATTCAGATCTGATGTCACCTCCTAGTGGATGTTTCAGTTAACTACATATTTGGCCACACTTGGATAGATGTAATCTAGACAGATAATGCTATTCTAATGAAAAAGCTAATCTCCAGCTGGTGTTTTATATATATATATATATTGTAACCTGGGCCTGGGGGAAGGGTACCAGGTACAAAGCTGCCCGGGATGAGCAGTCTTTCGGGGACAGATACCAAATCCAGTGACATAGTGACAAACGGTGCACTGTTTATTTGTGATATATACAAGTCTATATAAAGGTGCTGTACAGTGTTCCAAAAAAAAACAAATAGGAACAAAAATAGCCAAACAAAAAGCTAGCCATGTCTCGGCTTTAACTATACAATATTTACAGATCCTAACTACCAGACTGAGTAAGCCTACAGCTTGTCAGCTTCCACATACACAGCTTAAAAGAGAAGTATGTATTTTTTTATTTTCTATCCATACTTACCTCGATGAATGCAGCATCAGACCGAGCCACTGAACACCGCCGATGGCTCGGTTCTCACTCCTTCCCGAGCAGAGCACTGCTGACTGTCAGTCAGCATAGCTTCTGCTCTACTTCTCAGCGCTTATTGGAGGGGCGGGGAGAGGCTGTCTCAGTGTCTCGCTGAGACTGCCATAAATCAGGGCAGCTGGCTGATTCAGACTTGGAAGTCAGAATGACACGCTGCCCAGACTGATGGCAGTGACGTCAGCAGAGAGCGGACTTCAGACCGCTCTCCGATTTAAACGGGCCACAGGAGTGCAAAACGAATTGCACTCCTGTGACCCATAGAAGCTCAGCCTAAAAAGCTCAGGCTGGACTTCTCCTTTAATAGCTTTTACCAACCTGTTGCTCTCCTAGACAGAAGTTGCCTAAGGTTCCCAAGCCAAGATCACTGGCTGTCTGTCTCAGGTGAGATAAATTAGCCTGGGGGAGAGGACCAAGACCTGAACTGGATCAGAGATCCCTGAATGTGTATAAGAGGAGCCTGGGAGACTTATAAACCCTGAACATGACTTTTCCCAACTCTCTCTAGGACGCTCTGCTACATATCCTCCCACCTTGTTTCAACCACTAGGTTCACCCTTCTATTCGTTTCCTTCTTTTGGGCCATTAATTTCAGGGAAGCATGGTCAGTTATTAAATCAAACTGGTGCCCTAACAAATAGTACCTTAGCGCGTCTATGGCCCACTTTATGGCTAAACATTTCTTTTCAATGACTGCATTGTGTACCTGTGACAATACTGCCCGGATACCTACATTTTGGTCTGAGCCAAAAAGTCTTTGAAAAATTTCTCTTTTTTCTTTACCAGGAACTCTCTAGCTTTCCGTTTTAGGGAATACAACAGGGTGTCTGGAATCGTGACCTCAGGGATCAGAGGGGACTCAGCACCCTTAGACTTTACGGGAGGGACCTCGCATTTAATGTCAGTCTATCCTTCCAGGGCTTTAACAGATTTATGTGGTAAATCTGTTCGAGCTTCCTTTTACCTGGTTGATATACTTTGTAATTGACCTCCCCAACTCTTTCAATTACTTCGAAAGGGCCTGCCACTTAGCCAGGAACTAACACCAGGACCTTTTCACCAGGTGAAAAAACACGGAGTTGGGCCTCCCTGTTGTATATTCTCTGTTGGGCTGTTTGGGCCTGCAGTAAGTGTTCTTTTACCATCGACATGATTGCTGCAATCCTGTCCTGCATTTGAGCGATATGCTCATTGACATTTTTGTGAGGCGTCTGCTCTCCCTCCCAGGTTTCCTTGGCTATGTCTAAGAGTCCCAGAGGGTGTCTCCCATAAAGCAACTCAAATGGAGAGTATCCCGTAGAGGACTGGGGAACCTCCCTGATGGCAAACATCAAGTATGGAATCAGGAAGTCTCAGTTTTTCCCATCTTTGTCAACAACCTTTTTTAACATGCTCTTTAATGTTTTATTGAAGCATTCCACCAAGCCATCAGTTTGAGGGTGGTGCACGGAGGTTCACAATTGTGTCACCTTAAATAACTTGCACAACTCCCTAGTTACTTTGATATAAATGGGGTGCCCTGGTCTGTAAGGACTTAGTTAGGGATCCCAACCCAACTGAACACCATGAACAGCTCTTTGACAATGTTCTCAGCAGATGCAGTGCGTAAGGGAACTGCCTTGGGGTAACGGGTAGCGTAATCCATAATTAAAGAAAATGCTCATGACCCCGGGCAGACATAGGGAGTGGGCCCACCAGGTCCATGGCAATCCTCTTAAAGGGCACTTCAATAATGGGTAAGGACACTAAAGGACTTCAGGAGTGGGGTAGTGGGGCTGGCATTTGACACACAGGACAGGATTGACACAGATTCTCAATATCTTTCTGTATCCCTGGCCAGTAAAACCTGTGCAACACTCTTTCTGTCATTTTCTCAATCCCTAAATGACCTCCTAGCAAGTGCCCATGGGCAAGTTCCAACACCACTCATCTATATGGCTTAGGTACCACCAACTGTTCAACAATTTCATCATTCTTTTTACATACATGATACAGTAAATCCTCATTGCTGCTGAAGTAAGGAAAACAGGGCTTGTCCCCTGGTTTCACAGGCACATCATTAATCACTACTACATTTTCCCAGGCCCTGGCAAGGCTGGGGTCTTTTCTCTGCTCGGTACCAAAGTTTTCCTTTTGCACATTAAGGTCAGCAAACTCTAACGTAGCCTCAGAGTCAGCAGACCTTCACTGATTGTGGGGACTTCTCCAGGCTCCTCCAGTTCCCCCGCCATATCCAAGAAGGGAAAACCTAGAGAACCCTGAGATGAGTCCCCTAAACCCACATTGTCGACCAGGAGTTCTGGCTCGGCCACTAAGCCAGTTACTGCGACCGGCCGAAATACACCCACAGTTCCCCAAACTTACGTAAATCCCTACCAATAATGGTCTTGTGTACCAAGTGGGGCACAAGTCTGACCAGATGGGTCACCGTGCCTAATTCAGTTTTAAAGTTAGCAGTGGCTATAGCATTCTCCTGAGTATCCCCATGTACACAGATCACAGCAACTTTTTTAGCATGAAAATTCACAATTTAACCATCTAAGCTTTAACCAAAGTCACTAGACTTCCAGAGTCCAGCAATGCCATAATAGGCTTATAATTTGCAGTAATTTGGCACATGTGTTTCCCTACACTTGGCACTGCAGCACATGAAACAGCAACATAGACTGCCTTCTATAAGATACATCACACTGCATAGGTTCATCTGTCAATGGACAGTTTGCTGCCACATGTCCCAGTCCGTGGCAACGGAAACACCTGATGTGCCCCAGTTTGGTTTGCTGACAGGCAGTGCCTTCCCTTGTTTGGGATGCCAAACTTCAGTCCTGGCAACAAAAACGCTCTCCCCTATCTCTCTGCCATGCTTACCACCCACTTCCCCTGGAACAGTCTTACCTGTTGTCTGGGGGAACCGTGGCTTTGGGTGGAAAGTCTGTGTGGCTGCAGGGGTGGTGACCAGGCTCTCTGCAGCAAAGTACCTCTCCACAAGTTCCACCAGGTTGTTTGCCGACTTGGGGGTCTCCTTGACTTACCCACTTCTGCAGGGGAACTGGTGAACTGGTACTAACCTCAGAAATCGGTCCATGGCCACACGCTTCATTATTTGTGGTCCAGACAGGGACTCCGGCTGTAATCATTTCCACACCAGGTGGATAAGTTAGAAAATCTGCGGGGCCTCTCATCTTGGAAGAACCAGCTGTGGACCCACTGTGCGCGAACTGCCAAGGTGACAACGAGACGCTCCAATATTTCCTGCTTGACCCTTTCATAGTCTTCTGATTCTGCCGACTCCAGATCATAGTAGGCCTTCTGCGACTCTCCAGAAAGCAAGGGGGCGACCAGTCCTGCCCACTGGGTTTTAGGCCAACCTTCCCTCTCAGCCTCTGGATCATTATCTGCAGTCATCTTGGAAAGAAATCAACCCCCATGGATGACTAAGGGCTTGTCTCATCATTAATTTTAGCAGGTGACCACTGTGCTAGCGTCACCACAACCTTAGTCAAGGTTTTCCTATCGGCTTTTGTTCAAACAGCCTCTGCAATTGCTCCTGTATAATAGCGTTAGTTTTTTGTTGTGCAGCTTTGGATAACACCATTTGTATGAGGATTTACTCCATGTTTAGTCACTTTAGGTACTGGCCCTTTAAGTAGTAACTTACTACTGTGTGTGAAATTTATGATGATGATATCAAAATTGAAAAAGTGAGTGAACAATAATAAACCAATCTAGGGAAACACTTCGATTCACTTTCCTGAGCCATTCTCGATTCAGCACTGTGCGTGAGAGCAGCCGCTCTTCAAAGGGCAGATTGATAGCAATGGGAGCTATTGGCCATTTTGTGATGAGGGAGCAGGGGGCAATTTTCACTAATTTTGTCATATTTCATATTTTATATTTCACACAACCAATCGTGTTTTCCTAGATTGGTTTATTATTGTTCACTCACTTTTTCAATTTTGATATAATCATCATAAATTTCACACACATTTGTTTTGCGCTTTACCTTACCCCCTTTTTCCAAGTTCTTCCAATATATGTATCTATATTACCGGTACTAGCAGCACTTCCACCCAATTTGGTTTAGCGCAGTGTTTTTTCCATATTTTCTAGTAACTTACTACTGCTGGTTACAGCCTCCACCATATGTAACCATATGTAACCTGGGGGACAGGCAGCAGGTACAAAGCCCCATGGGATGAGCAGATACCAAATCCAGTGAGATAGTGACAAACAGTGCAATGTTTATTTGTGATACATACTCTACATACAGGTGCTGTACAGTGTTCCAAAAATAATTGGAAAAAAAATAGCCAAACAAAAACCTAGCCATGTCTCAGCACTAACTATACAATATTTACAGATCCTAACTACCAGGCTGAGCAAGCCTACAGCTTGTCAGCTTCCACATACACAGCTTATTAGCTTTTACCAACCTGTTGCGCTCCTAGACAAAATTTGTCTGAGGTTCCCAGGCCAAAAGCATTTGCTGACCGCGCTGTAACTGTCATTTAGCTAGGAAAGTGGTTCCATTTTGGATAGAGGAAGGGAGGGTTATAACCTCTGTCATTTTTTTTGTATTAATTTTTTTTTGCTATCTGTGTCCTATTGGGGAGATTTCCCCTCACTTTTTGTCCCATAACCAAACAGGAATTGAGAGGAAATCGCTCCAAATTGAAAGAATCACCAGGGTCACCAGAAATATTGTGTAAAAGAAAGGAAAAGAGGGGGGATGGGGGGAATTTGCGCTTAGTAAAAAAGATAATGTTAATAAAACAATTAAGAAAGGTCCTTGGAAGGACGTCCTGCTGCTAAACACTACAACTTAGATATAAAGTGTGAAGAAAAATGTGCAAAAACAGTGTAGCGCTGGACAACATATACCCTATAAATTAATACATAAGGCAATAGGTATAAACAATGTTAAAACTATGAGTGACATAAATCATTGAAAAATTGCTATGTGCAAAAAGCAGTGAATACAAAAATTATTATAGCATTGTGCAAAACAATATATACTAAACAACAGGTATCCAATACCTGTATATATCAACAAATATTGTGAATAAACTAAGTAGACAATGTAAGTGACTAATTCAGCACATGAAGTGCAAAACAAAAAGTCCACAGAAAAAACAGGGAATTTCCAGCCCCTTTCAATACAGATGGTGCAAGCAGAAAAAAGTCCAATTAGGAGATCCACAGGTGAGGAAGAAGGGAAAATCAGACATCAGTGGCCCAACACCAGTGAAAATAAAGGCTTACCAGAAAGCCTGTGACTATCCCTTTTCAGGAGTAGTCTAAACAGGCATAGCAGGAGATTGTAATCCTCAGAGATAAAACGGTATCTTCTCCATAAATTAAATGGTGGAATCCACAGCTCCTCTTGGGGTTAAGCAGTACTTCCAAATGGAACTCGCATAGATGTATGTGAGCATGTGTTATCAAACACCATGTAGGGAGAAAAAAGGGACAATCCCATAGTGTAAACGTATAAAAACGAAGGGATTTATTTTAAAGATAAAAAGTTGAACAACATAAGAATACTCTCATTCATAGAGAGTGATACAAAGTCCTTTCAAGTTTAAAAAAAGCTCTGTGTAAGTATCAGACGGCCTGAGGCCGTTAGCGCATGTGCAATGCGTGTGTATCTGCCCGACAATCGTTTAGTCGTAATGACATCATCAGGGGCACACTTACGACACTGCGCACACGCAATTTATGCAGCCCACAGAGTGAGCAAGGCAAGCTCATTGGATGAAGGCGGGTCTAGAATGGAGTAATACAATAGGTTGATATTACCACTCAAATAGAAGTGGAAATCACCATGCCATCTTGTGGTTAAAAAAGCGTATTACCGCTCAGGGGAAATAAGATAGACTGATATTCACCAAATAGAATGAAATCACCATCTTGTGGTTAAAAAAGCGTATTACCGCTCAGGGGAAATAAGATAGACTGATATTACCACTCAAATATTAGTGGAAATCACCATGCCTTCTTGTGGTTAAAAAGCGTATTACCGCTTAGGGGGAATAAGATAGACTGATATTACCACTCAAATATAAGTGGAAATCACCATGCCATCTTGTGGTTAAAAAAGCGTATTACCGCTCAGGGGAAATAAGATAGACCAAAAATTCCTATTCATCCTAATGTTAAGTATAAAAGCATTCCCTGTTATGGGATTAAGCCAATTGGTTGGATAATCAATTTCAGCAAAAATTTGGGTATTCCCTACTCGTTTATAAACTGAGTATAAGCATAAAAAGTGTATGAAGGAGTGTGAATAAGCACAAGGTGTCATGGAGATTGGATAACCCCAATATCATATAATAGTCAAAACACAATAGAAAAAAACACAAAATAGGGAAAACAATTATGGAGTACAGGCACCTACATCCTACTGTGTATCAGTAATAAGTAATAAACAGTAGAGTGAACCCTGGGGTTTGGTGTTATCACAGTATGAGTGGGACCCTCAGCTGTTATTAATAAAACAGTTGATGTCCCACTCAACGTTAAGTCCCCCAGGGACATGGCAGCCCAACTTATGAATCCAGTTAGTTTCGGCCCTAGAGATTGTTCTCTTACTGTTACTACCTCTCCAATGGGGAACATATTTCTCCAAGGCTATGAAGATAGTCCCTTTGGGGTCCTTGTTGTGTTTTAGATCATAATGCTTAGACACATTATGTTTATCAAATCCCGCTAGAATATTGGTGATGTGTTCCCCCCATCTGACCTGCAGTTTGCAGGTGGTGCGTCCAACGTATTCTAACCCGCAGGGGCACCTCAAAAGATACACTGCGCATTTAGTACTGCAGGTTATGAAAGTTTTGATTGGGTAGGTTTACCAGTACCTGTAGAGGTAAAGTCAGTGTGTCGTCTTCCCTGAAGGGCATTGATTTTGCAGGCCCTACATTTTTTACAGGGGTAAAAACCCTTAATGATTCTTTTGATGGCCCAATGCTGGCTTGAAAAGGTTGTTATAAAAGCCAGACCAAAGTCTTCCCTAGGGTTGACCTCTAGTGGTTTATCAGCCAGAAGAGTACAACGGTCTCTCTGGCTTACCTCCCTGATGGTAAGATCTAGGTTTGCCCCGTCATAGCCTTTAGCCAAAAATCTGGATTTGAGAATTTCTGCTTCTCTGTAGAACTCATTCAGGTCCGTGCAGTTTCGTCTGAGATGCAAAAATCTACCCTTAGGGACCGCCTTCAGCCATGAAGGGTGGTGGCATGAGTCAAGTGGTATATAACCATTTCTGTCTGTGGGTTTAAAGAATGTCGATGTGACAATCCCACCCTCAATAATGGAGATGTCTAGGTCCAAGAAGTGAATCTTGCTAGGACTTTTTTCGTGGGTGAGGATGACACCTCTGTCGTTGGAATTAAGGGTGGAGATAAATGAATCAACAAAGTCACCATCGCCATCCTAAATGCATAAGACGTCATCGATAAATCTTCTCCAGAAGATAAGACTTGGTGATCTATCAAGGAGTATAGTGTCCTCCTCCCACTTAGACATGAAAAGGTTGGCCATGCTGGGGGCAAATTTTGCCCCCATGGCCACACCCTTTATTTGTCTATAGTGGGTGCCATTATGCCAGAAGTGGTTATGCTCCATAGCAAAATCAAGTAGTTCCATCATGAATCTACAGTGTGTGTTTGTTAGAGGGGAGTTCTGTGACAAAAAATGCTGAACCGCTTCATGCCCTAAATGATGGGAGATGGACGTGTACAGTGATGCCACATCTGCTGTAACCAGCATATAGGAGGGTTTCCAATCAATGTTATCAAGAAGATTTATGACGTGTTTAGTGTCTTTTAGGAATAAGGGGGTGCCCATCACCAGTGGTTGCAAGTAAAAATCAATATACTTGCCTATTCTCGATGTTATGGAATCGATACCACTGATGATGGGCCTCCTCGGAGGGTTTAACAAGGTTTTATGTATTTTTGGTAAAATATACATCACCGGATCCCTTTAGCACCGAGGCTACCGGTGATGTATATTTTACCAAAAATACATAAAACCTTGTTAAACCCTCCGGGGAGGCCCATCATCAGTGGTATCGATTCCATAACATCGAGAATAGGCAAGTTTATTGAGGAGGAGGACACTATACTCCTTGATAGATCACCAAGTCTTATCTTCTGGAGAAGATTTATCGATGACGTCTTATGCATTTGGGATGGCGATGGTGACTCGGTTGATTCATTTATCTCCACCCTTAATTCCAACGACAGAGGTATCATCCTCACCCACGAAAAAAGTCCTAGCAAGATTCACTTCTTGGACCTAGACATCTCCATTATTGAGGGTAGGATTGTCACATCAACATTCTTTAAACCCACAGACAGAAATGGTTATATACCACTTGACTCATGCCACCACCCTTCATGGCTGAAGGCGGTCCCTAAGGGTCAATTTTTGCATCTCAGACGAAACTGCACGAACATGAATGAGTTCTACAGAGAAGCAGAAATTCTCAAATCCAGATTTTTGGCTAAAGGCTATGACGGGGCAAACCTAGATCTTACCATCAGGGAGGTAAGCCAGAGAGACCGTCGTACTCTTCTGGCTGATAAACCACTAGAGGTCAACCCTAGGGAAGACTTTGGTCTGGCTTTTATAACAACCTTTTCAAGCCAGCATTGGGCCATCAAAAGAATCATTAAAAAACACTGGCCAGTCATTCAAAATGACAGGATTCTGGGCCCGCTTCTAACTACTAACCCTAGAGTTCTCTTCAGGGGTGCTCCAAACCTAAACACTCACTGGCACCTAATGTGCTGGATATCCCATCCCAACCTACTTTTTTTGGTGATTTTAAGGGTTTTTACCCCTGTAAAAAATGTAGGGCCTGCAAAATCAATGCCCTTCAGGGAAGACGACACACTGACTTTACCTCTACAGGTACTGGTAAAACCTACCCAATCAAAACTTTCATAACCTGCAGTACTAAATGCGCAGTGTACATTTTGAGGTGCCCCTGCGGGTTAGAATACGTTGGACGCACCACCCGCAAACTGCAGGTCAGATGGGGGGAACACATTACCAATATTCTAGCGGGATTTGACAAACATAATGTGTCTAAGCATTATGACCTAAAACACAACAAGGACCCCAAAGGGACTATATTCATAGCCTTGGAGAAATATGTTCCCCATTGGAGAGGTAGTAACAGTAAGAGAACACTCTCTAGGGTCGAAACTAACTGGATTCATAAGTTGGGCTGCCATGTCTCTGGGGGACTTAACCTTGAGTGGGACATCAACTGTTTTATTAATAACAGCTGAGGGTCCCACTCATACTGTGATAACACCAAACCCCAGGGTTCACTCTACTGTTTATTCCTTATTACTGATACACAATAGGATGTAGGTGCCTGTACTCCATAATTGTTTTCACTATTTTGTGTTTTTTTCTATTGTGTTTTGACTATTATATGATATTGGGGTTATCCAATCTCCATGACACCTTGTGCTTATTCACACTCCTTCATACACTTTTTATGCTTATACTCAGTTTATAAACGAGTAGGGAATACCCACATTTTTGCTGAAATTGATTATCCAACCAATTGGCTTAATCCCATAACAGGGAATGCATTTATACTTAACATTAGGATGAATGGGAATTTTTGGTCTATCTTATTTCCCCTGAGCGGTAATACGCTTTTTTAACCACAAGATGGCATGGTGATTTCCACTTATATTTGAGTGGTAATATCAGTCTATCTTGTTTCCCCTGAGCGGTAATACGCTTTTTTAACCACAAGATGGCATGGTGATTTCCACTTCTATTTGAGTGGTAATATCAACCTATTGTATTACTCCATTCTAGACCCGCCTTCATCCAATGAGCTTGCCTTGCTCACTCTGTGGGCTGCATAAATAGCGTGTGCGCAGTGTCGTAAGTGTTCCCCTGATGATGTCATTACGACGAAACGATCGTCGGGCAGATACACACGCGTTGCGCATGCGCTAACGGCCTCAAGCGGTCTGATACCTACACAGAGCTTTTTTTAACCTTGCAAGGACTTTGTATCACTCTCTATGAATGAGAGTATTCTTATGTTGTTCAACTTTTTATCTTTAAAATAAATCCCTTCAATTTTATACGTTTACACTATGGGATTGTCCCTTTTTTCTCCCTACATGGTGTTTGATAACACATGCTCACATACATCTATGCGAGTTCCATTTGGAAGTACTGCTTAACCCCAAAAGGAGCTGTGGATTCCACCATTTAATTTATGGAGAAGATACCGTTTTGTCTCTGAGGATTACAATCTCCTGCTATGCCTGTTTAGACTACTCCTGAAAAGGGATAGTCACAGGCTTTCTGGTAAGCCTTTATTTTCACTGGTGTTGGGCCACTGATGTCTGATTTTCCCTTCTTCCTCACCTGTGGATCTCCTAATTGGACTTTTTTCTGCTTGCACCATCTGTATTAAAAGGGGCTGGAAATTCCCTGTTTTTTCTGTGGACTTTTTGTTTTGCACTTCATGTGCTGAATTAGTCACTTACATTGTCTAATTAATTTATTCACAATATTTGTTGATATATATATAGGTATTGGATACCTGTTGTTTAGTATATATTGTTTTGCACAATGCTATAATAATTTTTGTATTCACTGCTTTTTGCACATAGCAATTTTTCAATGATTTATATCACTCATAGTTTTAACATTGTTTATACCTATTGCCTTATGTATTAATTTATAGGGTATAAGTTGTCCAGCGCTACACTGTTTTTGCACATTCACCAGAAATACTGTTCGAAGATTTCCCCTCTATGACTGTTCTGGTGCCAATCCAAAATTTGGGATTTTCTTTTAATTTCACTTTTGATGATAATGGTAAACCGAAAAAACAGAGGGTGAATCTCCCTAATGGGGAAACAGAAAGCAATAAAAACTGACAGGGGTTCTACTCCATCTCCACTTATGCATATGCATAACAAAAAAAAGTTATACTTGCATAATTGTATACAGTATATAAGAGCAATATCTTTTGATTTTTTTTTCCTTTTATTGTTTCTTTGTATTTACTTAAAGGGTGAAGCACTTGAACTAGCCATTATTAGCCAAAAACCTCAGCTAGAAAAGCTAATTGCCACAACTGCTCATGAACGAATGCCTTGGTTCCACGGAACTATCTCACGTGAGGAATCTGAACAGCTACTGCTCAATGGAGTTAAGACAAATGGAACCTTTTTGTAAGTAGTGATCTGCTTTACATTCATATTGAACAAGTTTTAATAAATGATACCGATTGTTGTGTGAAGGAGTTCTCATCTTTCTTTAACACCCATGGTTGATATAAAATGCATAGGTCATGTAATGAAGACACAATATCCATTGTATGTGTTGAAGGGCTGTAAGCCATATGTTCAGTAAGCATCTCTTTAACCAGACTTTGTATACACATTTCCATGTCCATCTCAAGGACAAATGGAGGTGTTATCTACTAGTGTGTTTATTAATATTGTAAGAATTACAGCTTTGTTTATCATAGAGAAGACTTGAACTTGTCACACATTTGGTAGCATTTGCAGACGTTTTATTTTCCCTTCTGAAATACAACATCAGCACATTTCCCTAGTAACACTTGAAGAACAGGGGCGAAGAGTGGGATTGGTAATAAAGTTAGCAGTTCCTCCACTCATAACAGGACCTCTGTGAACAGAGTAGATTCCTTTCCTGGGACATTACCAGTGAACTAATCAATGTAATTGTTCAGGGAAGAACTGCTGCAGCCAGCATGTAAAATTAACCTTAAATATATAGATGCACGCCATTTTGGGAATAATTTTTTATTTATAAAAGAACAATAATTGTACATTCATCCAATGTACAAACAGGTAATATCAGCAGAGGGACCAACATAAGTCCTGGTGGAATGTGCACATATCCCCAGGTATAGTGTATATAGGTATTAATAAAGATACTTCTACTTCTAGATGAATGTTGCAACAAAGTCAACATGCAAGGGCTCATGAGGATGATCACAAAGTGGCATCCGTCTTTGTGTTGTAGACCTAAAGACAAGATCATCAGTGACGGCAAAATCTTCCAACCATTTTACAACCGAACTGGATCACAGCTTCTCACCAACAGGAACTGTAGTGTGATACTGAAACTCAGAGTAAGCATATCTACTCTGTGTCTTAGTTGCTAGTAGCTTCCAAGCTGTCACGCAACTGGACCTCTGACTACCAGGGACAAGGGGACCACTACACACACACACACACACTGTATCACAGATTTAGTTATCTGGTGTAGAGTGCATGTGAGATAGTAACAATAGGACAGAAATAGGCCTGTCTGTCACAAGGATTCAGATACACACTCAAGAAAATATGGGCAGCTGCAGTTAAACTATTAGAACACAAGAATACTTACCTAATAGTTTCTACTTCTGGTCTGGGTGAAATACAGCAGCAGCCCTTGTGTTTATTAGGAAAAGTGTGAAAATTCCCCTTTATAAACATCACAGTCCTACAGTTGGGGTTTCTGACCCAGCTAGTAGTGACAGGAAGTACTTGTTTATGACCAACTAACTGTGGTAATTAACAAGCACAAATTATATACAAATATGAACAGTAGAGGGCAGCAGATTCCTACACAATGAAATATAAGGTAGTAGTTTCTCACATAAGGTTTCTGGAAGTAATTTTGTAAAATATATACAAATATATTCTTGATGATGCCTAATCCAGCGTTATGTAATTTTGGGGAATGTTATTTTTCCTTGACAAGTAGTTAAGAATACACATTGCTCAGCAGTCAGTTTATTTATAAAAATGCTGCGTTAGGCAGGTGCTGAATAATGCATTGCATATTCTTTAGCTACACTGCTAGAGTACATTTCAAAGTCTATGAAACATTAATTTGATCTTTGCCTATTTACTGTTCAGCGTTTTGCCAGCACAGAATGATTTGTTATTTTAACCTAAGAAAATGTTCATGGCTTCAAGAAAAAAATTATTACTACTTAGGTCTTAGCTGAAAAATCAATACTGACAGTAACACTGAATTGTAGGAGAATAAATACTTTTTACAAATAAAGTTTGTGAAAAGAAAACCTTGTTTTAGGTGTTATAGTGGCTTCCTGTTCTGTCATTCTTGCTTCCCTGTTCTGCCAATGTTCTGTTATGAATTCCTCTGCCGTGTAATGTTGGTTCTTCTGCAATGCAGTTATATTTCCCTGGCTGTGAAAGATTTCCTGTAGGCCCATAATTAACTATAAATAATAGAAACCACAAAAATAATAGAAACAAAGATGTATCTGCTGGGACCTTAGAACATGAAAACACAGTTCTCATGGCACTAGCAATGCTTCACCCAACCTAATTCTAAAGAGTGTAACTTCCCTTTGCTAGATAGGATCATTTTGGGAATAGCTGTGCTGATTTTATTTATTATGTTGTAACCCGTAATTCATTGTGCTTTACTTTAATTAAGTACAGCATTAAGACACCATGCAGAACTATCCATTGCAGTAAGGTGCAGTAACATACCACAACCAACTGCACAAGTCTAAATCCAGGCAAAAAGTCTAGAACACACAATGAGATTATCAGACGAATGATCGCCTGTTATTTTTGCATGCTAGTCTCCATATCCAAAAATGGAGGTTACTAAAATAGGAAAATTCTCATATGAAAGAATGTGATGTAATGTACAGTATTGTACTGTATTCATATTGTGTTTTCAGATTAAAACTGTAGTAAATGAAAATCATATGATCTGGTATTATACAAGAACAATTTTTCGTGTTTGTCCCTTCGGATCATTTTGGACAAAAGCTGTATAGTAACGATCAGATAATCGTACGATTGCTTAGAAAGCGTTTTTTTTTATACGATTTTTTGATCGTGTGTACGGGCCTTTAAAGATGTTATAGTCTAGCTTTATCGACCCTTCATACAAATTAGATTTGCTGGAGTTTATTGCTACGTATTGTTGTATCTCTACTGTCTTTGATAGAATTGAGAGAAATAATGTTCATTCTATATTGATCTAAATTTTGGTTAGGCTGAGTTCACACGAGTGCGAATTGGATGTAGATTTCCACATCTGCATTACAGCAGATTGTGACCAACTCTCAATGGAGCTAGTTCACATATCTCCAAAGCGGCTGCGGAGTGAATTGCACAGAGGTCCTGTGCATCTGTGGCTCCGTTTCAGGTCTGAATTCAGGCAAAGATTTGGGCCCGATTAGTCCCTGAAATGGACGTACCGGACCCATGCTGTCAGCCGCATCTGTCTGCAGCGTGAATCCAGGATTAAGTGCACTTTGAATACTCTTACATTGTTTTGTGACCATGCCTTTAACAGGGAGGGAGCCGTAGTAGTGGAGGCCTAGCCTTAGTAACTCATGGATCCATTAATCTGTATCATTGATAAATTACTGTATATCAAACGATCAAAGTTAAAATTTGCACACTTGATGGTCAATAATTTTTTATATTTGGCAGGGGTCAAATCCTTGGGAAAAAATTGTGGGAACTTCCACCCAAGATCCACTCCCCCACCAAAAAAAAAAAAAATGATACGCTCATATGCATAATTACTAAACCGTAAGTTCTTTCTAAATCCCGCGATAACTCGCAGCAGACCTCCGCAATGTCTCCTGGGAACAATGACAAAAGCTCCCAGGAGACATCGAGTAAGTGACAGAATACCCGCACACTACCTAATGAATCCATATACAGGAAGCGGCCAGTAACATAAAGGATTACTAAGGTTCGGCCTGCCCCTGACAGTGACTCGAGCATGGCATCCCTGCTTAGTGAAGAATTGGCATGGGCGGCTCGGCTGCTCTAGTCCTGCAAAGGGAACTGAGTTCCTGCTGTGAAAAAAGTGCAGGAACTCCATTCCCACGCGTTCCTGCAGGACTTGGGCCCTGATATTTGGTTTGATTATGTGATTTGCTGCATTGGAAGTGTAGCAAAACAGGAAGGATGTTACTGTCCAAATCACCAGGTGAAAACAGCAAGATGCAGCCACCTCATCTAATAACTGGTAATCTGCAATACATTAAATTTTTGGTTTTAGGTTTAATACTGCTTTAGGATCAGTATGAGATCAGTTTGCAGTTGCACTATGTCAAATAACATAAATGTATGGATAACATACTAAACAATGGTAAATGTATGGCAAACACCTTTGTATAATAGCCATGAATACTTTTACACAATTATGCAAGTTTTTTTTATTTTATTTATATATATATATATATATATATATATATATATATATATATTCCTAGCCATACAAGTTAAAAGCAAGTAAAAATAAGATTTAGATGGGACTAAGTTTAAATTCTTGTGGGTTCATCCCCTTTTCTGACCTGACCCAAAAATCTATTCTACATAACCATCTTGCAGCATGTGGGAAAGGCCTTGCCATCTCTCTGAGCTGCTATGAGTTTGAAAATGCCTGTTAGCGATTTTTTTACAATAACATGTCAAAAAAAGTGACAGATACTGCTGGGAAACAGTACAATATGCTACTGATGCATCGAGGACAAGCAACGTGAGTAGAAGTGAAGGCTTTAAGTAGTGCTGCAGCACTGAACTTAGCTCTATTTATCATAAAGAAAACCTTAAACATGCTCCTCTAGTGATATGAAAAATATGTTTTCCCAGGTAGGGACGTTGTTCAACCTCTCCTTGACAGCAGTAACACTGATCCATGCATTGCACTAGTAAAAACAGCTCCCTCACTACACTGAATCACAATCTAAGCACATATTTAACCCTTTGATTGACCCTGATGTTAAGCCCTCCCCAGCTAGTGTCATTAATACAGTGACAGTGCACATTTTTAGCGCTGATCACTGTATTAGTGTCACAGGTCCCCAAAAAAGTGTAAAAAGTTTCAATTAGGTGTCTGAGTTGTCCCCTGCAATATCACAGTCCTGCTATATGTCGTTGATCGCCGCTATTACCTGAATACTGAATACTGTAAATAAATACAAATTACATAAATATATACCATAGTTTGTAGACACTATAACTTTTGCGCAAACCAATCAATATATGCTTATTGGGATTTTTTTTACTGAAAACATGTAGCAGAATACATATTGGCCTAAATTAATGAAGAAATTAATTTTTTTAGCATTTTTTTTATTACATATATTGTAGAGCAGAAAGTAAAAAAAATATTGTTTTTGTTTTCAAAATTGTCGCTCTTTTTATGTTTTTAGCGCAAAATATAAAACCGCAGAGGTGATTAAATACCACGAAAACAAAGCTTTATTTGTGGCGAAAAAAACACATCAATTTTATTTGGGTAAAGTGTCGCACAACGGTGCAATTGTCAGTTAATATAACGCAATGCCATATGGCAAAAAATGGCCTGGTCAGGAGGGGTAAATATCCTGGAGGTAAAGTGGTTAAGTGAAACAAATACTGTAAATGCATGTCACCCCTTTTTCATAATGCTACATGTGTTTATAACAGACAGACTACACAATACCATGATATGTTTGTTCTCTGAACAGTCTGTGGTTTAAGCATAAAGGATATTTGCATGTCACTTCCTGCACTGACCAGTGTTTATTAAGACACTGTTTATCTATGAAAAAGAGTGTGAATATGTTCATAGGCCTAAAGTGGAACTGAGCATAAAAAAATAAAAATAAAAAAAATGGAGATTTCCTTCCAACTTATGCTACTCAACACAAGAATGCAGTACTGTGCCTTCACAGGAATACTTCACAGAATTATACTTGCTCCATGTACATGAGCCCTGAGCTGCCATGTTGGCCTGCTAGAAACTGGAGCTGGCAAAGTCTGTGTGTACGTGCAGGACCATTTTTACAAAAAAAAAAATTTGTCATGAGAATGCAGGCCACACATTTCCCCCCTCCCTTACCCAACCTGTTCCACAAAAACAACCTAATAAATAAATGCACATCAAAACTTTGTGGCAAAACAAGGATGCCACACTTTATTTTAGACTTTAAACAGAATAACAACCACACTTTAAATTCAATCAATAATGAAAAGTAAAAATACCTTGTCTAGTTCTAAAAACGTAAGCAAAAAACAAATTTTAACAGAAACAGGCCCCCCCCCCCCGATCAGAGGGTGACATACCACAAATACATGCTCGTACCGGGTGGGAGGGTGGGTAGTTCTTGTGATGAAATGACCAGCAGACAATAATATCTGCAGCCCTTTATATATTTGTTGAAAGAAGCATTAGCAAGTAGTTTTCTATATTGTGAACTATATGTCCTTTATGCATTATACCTATCTATACTGGTAGGTGGCACTGCAGTGTTATAATGTGTATTCTATGGTAATGTAATAAGAGGAATTGTTTGCTTTCCTCTCTGTGTACTTGTTTGTGGTTCCCTTCCTGTTCTATGACAAAAAGACATGTTCTGACATTCCTCTATAAAAGCAAAGTGTATTGCTTTATACAGCAAGCTTCCAGTGCATGATTTCAATACTCTGCACAATAGGTTATGGGCCCAGCATATCCAGCAGGCATCCAGGCACTGAAAATAATTCCACAGTGAGTCAGTGAGTACTGTGTGCAAGCTATTGAAAGATGGCAAATGGTTCAGATGTGAAGTTTGCAATAGCAAAGCTGAACAATTAAATGGGGAAGAGAATGTGGCGCTTACTATATCTCCAAAATGATAACCTAAATAAAAAGATCACTGCAAATACAATATAAGCAAATAACGTGCCAAATAATCCTGTGCAAATATGCAATAATGGTGCAGTAAATGGTAATAAAATCAATTCTTCCTCTGCAAAAATGCAACAGATGTGCAAATAAGCAAATAAATATGCAAACATGAATTGTGCAAACAAGCAATAGTGCAAAAAAAAGTGCAAATAACAATTCCAAGTTTCAAAACACAGGAAATGTTCATTTTGTTTTCCAAAATACAGTTCTGAGCTTTCAGGCAGAAATTGTGCAAGGATAATCTCTGTGCTGAGTAAATATTCTGAATCCAATAATGAAACAATCCCATACATAGTGCATACAGTCCAAGGGCAAATGCAGAATCCAATTTGTACTAAATTATCATCAGATGCAGTACAAATTGGGGTTAAGTGTGACCTAAGGGAGTAATTCTTACTGTGTGGGGGTGTGGCTTGGCGTGTGACGTCACGTATCATCGTTTCCTATGACACGGAACAGATGATCAGTGACACTCTCACTATGAAGAACAGGGAAAGATTCGTTTACACTTACCTCTCCCCGTTCTTCAGCTCTGTGACCCAATCGCGGAAAACCAGAGGCAATCGGGTCCCGCGGGCGTGCTGCCGACCCAAGCTGTGCCGCTCTGCCGACGTATATCGTCGTTAGGCGGTCCTTAAGTGGTTAACTGACAAAATGTTATCTTTGCAATAAGACATTATGCTGATATATTCTATTGAAATATGCTATTTCATTTTGTACATATTTTTCCATTTCTAGTATGACCAGCCTTCTCTACTGGTCACCTTACATATTAGCCTAGTGGGGAATATTTGGGCTCCGCTGCTGATATATGCTTTAATATATTGTATAGTAGTTAATTTCTCCATTCTTAGCAGTGGCGGCCCGTCCATAGGGACGCACGGGCGCCGCCCCCCCTCCCGCAGTCACCGGACATGGGTCGCCGGTTACCCAGATAGCGGCACCTGGTTGGCTGAGGGGAACTGCCTATCAAAGCCAGCGGCTCTAATGGGCTTTTCCAGGACCGCCCTCCGGCTCTCGGAAGTCTATTCTAGGAGCGCAGACAGCCTGCGTTCCTTGAAAAAGACTGACGGCCATTTCAGCCAATCAGGTTCCCGGATTCTGGTTATCAGGAACCTGATTGACTGAAGCGTCACCAAGCGGGACAAGACATCAAGGGAGGACATGGAATCTTCAGGTAAGTTCATTTTACAGGGAAAGGGGCGACAATGGGCACAGAGAGCGGCAAAGGGGACAGAGAGCGGCAAAGGGCACAGCACAGTGGGCACAGAGGCGACAAAGGGCACAGCACAGTGACAACAATGGGCACAGAGGCGACAAAGGGCACAGCACATTGACAACAATGGGCACAGAGGCGGCAAAGGGCACAGCACAGTGACAACAATGGGCACAGAGGTGACAAAGGGCACAGCACAGTGACAACAATGGGCACAGTGACAACAATTAAAGGGCACAGCACAGTGACATGCACATTGGCAACTATGGGCACAGTGGTGACAATTAGCACAGTGGCTGCATTTGATGGCATGGCACAGTGGTGACAATTGATGGCACAGTGACTGCGTTTGATGGGATGGCACAGTGGTGACAATTGATGGCACAGTGACTGCGTTTGATGGCATAGTGGCTGCGTTTGATGACATGGCACAGTGATGACAATTGATGGCACAGTGACTGGATTTGATGGCATGGCACAGTGGCTGCATTTGATGGCATGGCACAGTGGTGACAATTGATGGCACAGCGGCTGCATTTAATGGCATGGCACAGTGGTGACAATTGATGGCACAGTGACTGCGTTTGATGGCATTGTAAGTCGTGTACCGGGGTGGGCTCTCCAAGATACAGCGAAGTCACGAACGAGGAAACCAACTTTGACACCGGTGTTTGTGAAACAGTTCTTTTCTTTTACTGTAACAAGGTATTAAACCGAAACCACAAAATGAACACAGCAATAAGGTTACATACACCCAGCCGTAGCTGAGAACCCCTGTGCTGCACAGCAAGATGCCCCCGAGTGGATACCGAGGCAATTTGCCGCAATTTGCCTATTGGAGGATACAAATAGGACTGTCCCTCCTTACCTTTTATTACCCTTATCAGAACGCGAACGATTGCTTAGCTTCGGGGTCATCTGTGTTACAGCACAGCAGCTTACAAACTTATCACTTCTATGCAATATTTACCCCCTTCCTTTTGCATAACCGGTATGATAACACGTGTGTAAGTTTTTCTTCCTTAGTGAAGATACTAAACAGGTTTGTAGTTTGGAAGATTGCTCTCCATATGCATTGTCTCTTTAAGAAGCAGGATACTTAAACTGATGATAGCAGTACTTTTGGCCTGATACACTGTAATGACCATGATTAACTACAGGCCTAATCTTTAGGCGCCAAACATCACTAGGTGGTGACCCGGGTCTTGAAACTGTAGTCGATGATGTCTTCCAACCGAATAACGAAAAGTCCTTTCAGAAACCATGAAGTACTGGAGGGTGAGGTAGTTTGCCATGTCTCAACTCCTATCAGCCTTCCTACAGGCTCTGTACTGGACTGTGATTACTCAGCTGCCGTTCCTGAAGCTCTAGGATGTACGGTTTCCCCTGGATGCGACCAGATTCAGTTTTCACACAGTCCCACAAAACAAGTCTGCTCCATCACTTCCTGAATCTCCTTCTCCAGTTCAGCTCCACCCCTTCCTCAAAAAAAACAAAAACTTGCAGTCTGTCAGCAGTGTGTAGAAACAGTGGCCTCTTGTGGTCAAAACTCAGAATGGCAATTATACACAAAGAGTGAACAATAAAACTCAGAAAGGCAATTTTACACAAAGAGTGAACAATGGGATCTGCTTCACAATCTCACATGCCACCCCACTAGAAGTTGTCGTCCTCGGCAACTTTTCCCATTTAAACTCATCCTGGGCATAGCGCTGTGGGGGCACACCAGCATTGGGCCTTGTTGACCTTCTTAGAGAAAAGGACTCAGAAGTACTGGGGACATCAGGCAAATCTGTCAGGGGAGGAGCTACTACTGGTTCAGCACTCTCTCTGGGTGGCAAACTTGCCTCAGCCGAGGCCTCGTTGGGTACCTGGGCAGGAAAAACCCACCATTTCTCATCCTCCTCCTCCTCCTCCTCTTACTCCTCCTCCTCCTCTTCCTCCTTGTGGATAGTTCTCAGCCGACAGCGGTGTTCTTGCACCCATGCAGTGGTACTTCTTGGTGGTGGCTCCATCGGGTCGGGCATGTGAAGGTCTTCAATCTCCCGTCCAGCTCTCCCAAACATAAGCATATGGGGAGAGTATCCAGTGGTACTGTGTACCCTGTAGTTATAGGCCCACATTAGTTCAGGTAGGTATTCGGGCCACTGAGCCTTTTGGCTATCCTCCAGAGTCCGCAGCATCTGGAGCAAGGTGCGGTTAAAGTGTTCGCATGCCCCGTTTCCTTGTGGATGATACGGGGTGGTGCGGGAGCGTTCGATCCCATACAGCTGGTACAGTTCATACATTAGAGTACCCTGGAAACACGCTCCCTGGTCAGAATGTATTCTCTGTGGGCAACTGAACACCTGAATAAAGTATTTGCAGACCGCTTCAGCGGCTGACTCTGCTGTCTGGTCTCTGGTGGGTACAGCCACTGCATACTTGGTGAAGTGATCTGTCATGACTAGACAGTAGGAGTGTCCCAGGTAGAATACCCAATCTGCACATAATCATTCATCAGAAGGGGCGCTGAGGTCCGGATGGTCTGGACAGGGGCCCGCTGTTCAGTACTCTTACTCAACCCACAGGGTCGAAACTTAAGACATGCCTTGGCCACCATGTCAGCCAGGTCCGGACAATAAACCAGCCGTTGGAGCCACTTGAACGTTTTGTTGCTCCCGAAATGAGCTCCCCTTTCATGGGCTTCCCTGGCGGCTTCCGGTCCCAATGACATGGGGATGACAATCTGTCTTCGGTACTGCAGCTCTGTCTGTAAGTATATGGTCCGGCACGGGAGTCCCTGGGTAATGGGCAACTTATCCCACTGTCTCAACAACTTTGGCCCTCTGGGGTCAGTCTGGCTCGCTCTTCTGGCCGTGGCCTGATCTTAGCCCGAACCCATGCCTTCACTTTCCACAAGTCCGCGCAGCCATTCTGGATTCTCTCCCAGTCGGCCAATGTCTTTCCCAGCACCAGGGACATCCCGGACGCCACCCCACTTGAATGTGCCACGTCCTGGAACAGGGGTAATCGACCCAGGTCAGGCGTTTCAGTGTCCTCCAGCTCCTCGTCGGTACTCTGATCCGACAACCCTACAGGGACTCGGGAGAGTGCATCAGCGTTGCTGTTCTCCCTACCTGACCAAAACTTGATGCGGTATTGGTACTTAGAAAGGCGAGCCATCCACCTCTGTTCAAGTGCACCGAGTTTGGCATTCTCCAGATGTGCTAACGGGTTGTTGCATTCTCCATTGATGTAGCCGGCTAATCAGAGCGTTGTTGGAACTAATGACCGAAAGACAGTACCTGACAGAGGTACTCCGCAAATCTTTCGGTCATGGCCCACACCAGCGCCAGTAGTTCCAATTTAAAGGAGCTGTAGTTGTCAGGGTTGCGCTCTGATTCCCTCAGAGACTGGCTACCATAGGCAATGACCCTCTCACGTCAATCCTGGACTTGGGATAACACGGCCCCCAGACCATGTAGACTCCCGTCAGTGTACAACAGGAATAGGGTGTCGAACTGTGCATAAGCTAGAATCGGGGCTCTGGTCAGTGCCTCCTTCACTGCTTCAAAAGCCTTTTGCTGTCTGGATCCCCACTCGATGGGGCGATTCTTTGGGCCCCCCGCAGTGCCCCTTAATAATTCGTTTAACGGGTCCACCAAATGAGCAAATTTTGGTATGAACCTCCGGTAATAACCGGCCAGTCCTAAGAATTCCCGCACCTCTCTCAGTGTCCGTGGTTGTGGCCACTTCTGGACAGCCTCTACCTTACTGGGGGCCGGCTTTACCCCCTCCTTGGTGACTACATGTCCCAAATAGTCGATCTGTTGCCGAAACAGTTGGCACTTCTTGGGTTTGATCTTGAGCCCATCGTCTCGTAGCCGTCCTAGGACCTGTCACAGCTTCTGAATGAATGAATGAATGAAAAACTTATATAGCGCGGCACATGCGAACTGAATCGCCTCTGGGCGCTCGTTGTTTCTGTCATCAAAAGAGCAGAGTTTTTATCTGTCTTCTGAAGCTCAGGTAGTTTTCCTCCAACCGAGTGCTGGTTGGTAAAGCGTTCCATAGTCTGGGACCCTGGAAAGCAAACCTTCTTTCTCCTTTGGACTTGTATCTGGCTTTGGGTATCTTGACCAGATTTTGGTCGGTGGATCGTAGAATGCGATTGGGATTGTGGGCTTCTATCTTGTTGCATAGATATTGCGGAGACTTCCCATGGATGCACTTATGTGTCAGACAGAGTGTTTTAAAAACAATTCTGTCTTTTACTGGCAGCCAGTGAAGGGTTCTCAACGAAGGTGAGATGGATTCCCAGGTTTTTTTTCCAGTCACCAGTCTGGCGGCCGTATTTTGAACGACTTGCAGACGAGCGATTTGGTACTTAGGGAGTCCAAGGTAAAGGGCATTTGCATAGTCCAGTCTGGAGTTCACAATTGTTCCCACCACGACTGCTACGTCTTCTTTAGGGATAAACGGAATAAGTTTGCGTAGTAGGCGCAGCAGATGGTGCGATCCGCTGACTACTGACCCTATTTGTGCGTCCATTGTCATGTAGGTGTCAAAGATGACCGCGAGACTTTTGACTTTGGAGCTAGGGGAGATGATCTGGCCCAGAATGGGCGGGGGTGTCCAAGTTGTTGTCAGCTGATTCTTGCGACTGGCATGAAACAGGAGGAGTTTGCGACTGGCATGAAACAGAGAGGAGTTCTGTTTTGGAGCTGTTGAGTTTGAGATATCTCTTGGTCATCCAGTTTTCTATCAAAGAGAGACAATTCTCTAAACTGGGATGATGATCCTTTTTATTGCAGATGCGAAAATACAGTTGCGTGTCGTCTGCATATGAGTGATAAAGTAGTTGTTGGCTACTGATGATTTCAAAGAGAGGGCGAAGATAGATGTTGAAGAGCACTGGTGATAGGGGGGATCCTTGAGGGACTCCACATGATACCGTGCGTTTTTCAGAAATGAAAGGTCCTAATTTCACTGTTTGTGATCGGTTTTCCAAAAAGGAGGAGAACCATGATAGATCACCTTCTGCGACTCTGGCTACCTCAGCCAGCAGAGTCAATAACAGTTTGTGGTCTACCGTATCAAAAGCTGCGCTTAGGTCCAACAGAACCAGGAGACAAGATTCTCCTTCGTCTGCGGCCTCAAGAGCGTCGTCCCATATTTTGAGCAATGCTGTTTCTGTCCCGTGTCCGGGACGGAAACCTGATTGGAATGGATCAAGTAGATTATGGGTATCTAGATGCTGTTGCAGCTGTTGTACCACTACTTTTTCCATTATCTTGGATAGAACATTTAGGCCTGTTATGGGACGGCGGTGATTAGGGTCCTTGGGGTCTAGGGTGGGTTTCTTCAAGATGGGCTGGATTATGCCCTCTTTCAGCAGGGAGGGCACTATGCCTTCCTTGAATGACTGGTTTATGAGCTGCGTGATGGGTAGTGCCAAGATGTCGGCACATTCCTTCAGCAGCTTAGTGGGGATAATATCATTAGGCGCTGTGCAGTTTCGCAAAGTACCGATGATATTTCTTGTGGCATCAACGGAGATGGGTTCCAGAGTGAACTCGGTTGATTGTAGAAGGTTTCTATTGGTGTTCTGTGGTTGATTAAGGGGGTGGTTGCGAGTTTTGTCGGTTTTTGTTTGGTTTTGTCGAATGCTTTCCCGGATTCCCTCAATTTTATTGATGAAGAAATCCGACAATTCATCGCAAAGCTCTTGGGTATCTGAATTCGGGGCTTCAAGACAGCCTGGATTCATGGTCTGACTGACCAGCTTGAAGAGTTCGCGAGGGCGATTTAGGGCGCTATTGATAGCCTTAGAAAAATAATTTTTCTTGGCTTGGAAGATTTCTTTACGGTATTTCCTTTTTGTTGTCTTGTAGCTGATCAGATTCTCTGCTGACGCGCTTCTATTCCAGGCGGCTTGCGCCCTTCTGCGCTCTTGCTTCAGTAGCGATAGCTGGTTGTTGAACCAGCCGGACTTGTTTTTCCGGATGTGGGCTTTGCGTTTCGGTGCTACTAAGTCGGCAGTCTGAAGTAGCACTGTATTTATGGCATCCAATGTTTCTGAGACTGTTCGGAGTGGTTGGAGTGTTTTTATTTTATTTCCTAAGGTAGATTTGAAGAGTTCCGAATGGAGCTTCTTCTGAGATCTAGTCCAGTGTGTTATCACCGGCTTAGGTGTTTTTATCAATGGGGGAATTTTGGAAATTATGAATTTAATTGCATGGTGATCTGTCCATGGCAACGGTTCATTTTCCAAAATACTTATTTATAGATTTTGTCTGAAAATTAGGTCGAGCGTGTGACCTGAAGCATGTGTGGGGGCACATACTAGTTGTTGTAGTCCTAATCCTTCCAGGTGGTCAATACAGGCGTCGGCAATCGGATCCTGTGAAGAGTTGGCCCAGAGATTGAAGTCCCCGAGCAGCAAAAGATGTTTGCTGTTTAGGGTATAAGTGGAGATAAATTCCGTCAGTGATGCTAAAAACTGCGATTTTGGCCCAGGTGGCCTGTAGCAGAGTAGAATACGGATGGTCTCCTGGGGATTTGATTGCAGTTGTAGAGTAAGGGTTTCCATGAATGGAAGAGGATGTTGAAGGACTGGTTTAGTGATCACAAGATGCGTCCTGTGGATCACCGCCAGGGCCCCTCCTCTTTGCCCTATTCTATTTTCCGTTATAATACGGTAGTTTTCTGGCACCAGTTCTCCTAGAATGGTGTTACAGTCGGCTATGAGCCAGCTCTCTGTAATAAAGAGGTGGTCTTCAAAGGAGGCCCCAAACACTACTATGTCGTCCAGGTATATCAATACTGACTCGAAGTTGAGATCCCCCAAGCAGTGCTCCATCAGTCACTGGAATGTTCCTGGGGCATTGGACAGGCCGAATGACATCCGGTTAAACTTGTAGAGTCCCATAGGTAGAATGAAAGCAGTCTTTGCTTTGTCCTTCTCAGCCATCGGTACTTGCCAATATCCACTGGCCAGGTCAAGAGTCGAGAAGAATTTTGCATGGCTCAGGGCTGACAACGACTCCTCAATCCACGGAAGTGAGTAAGCATCCCGGACGGTCTGAGCATTCAGCTTCCGATAATCGATGCAGAACCGGAGCCTCCCATCTTTCTTCCGCACCAAGACTACTCCAGCCCAGGGACTTTGACTCTCTTGGATCACCCGGTTTTCCAACATGCTGGCTACCATATCCTTCTCCTCCTGGTACATTTTAGGTGGGATTTGTCAGTAACGTTCCCTGGTGCTGCATCGCCAGTAGGGATTTCGTGTTCAATGGCGGAAGCACACCCGAAGTCCTCATCATGACGCGAAAATGCCTCTTGAAATTCCCAGAGGGCGTCTTCCAGCAACTTTTGTTGTCCGGGAGTCAGAGTCCTGCAGTCCACCCCCATTCGGTCCATGATCACTCGACCATTCCACTCCATCGTCGGGGCCTCCCTTTGTTGAACCTCTATAGCATAGGTCCAGGCTGATCTCCTATCAGGCTGTAGCGTGAAACTCCGTCGTTGAGAGACATACCCTTCGGACACATAGACTATGGCCACCAGGGTGTTTCCGGGAATGGTCAGATCACCGTCTTCAACATTAAGGCAGCATACAGGAACACACCCATCTTTCACAATGGCGAGGGTCCGGGCTACCAGTGGGCGAGTCTGTGTTTCCTCTTGATAAGAGGGCTCAATCAGGACCTCAAGTCCATTCAGTCGTCGTCCAGCCCCCACCGGCAGCATCAAGATTCTCTCTTGTCGAGGTGGAATCTTCACCCGGGTCCTCCGCGGCACCTTCACATCTCCAATGGGCCGACCGGACATGTTACTCTTTTGCAGGCTACAGCTCCTCACCATCTGTTGTAAAACTTTCTGGGTCAGCCGGTGTGTGTTGGCCCGTTGCCAATACTTCGGCCCTTCTTTGGCATAGAGTTGATGGTCTAGATCCCTCAGTACATTCATCCCCAGGGTCACGTCCATTCCTTCAATAAAGGGGCTGCTGGCATACAGGTCATGTTCCTCACGCATAGGGCCTAGCTTCTGGTGTACCGCCGCAGTACGCCCCGCTACTGCAGCAGTCGGAAGTTTAACGTCGGCTCGGATTTCATTTGTTCTGGGCACTCTCTGGCTATATGGCTGTACTGTTGACAAGTTATCCTGGATGGAGTGGTGTGGTGTACTGGGGTCATTTCCAGGGGCCAGGGCGATCTTGACTTTATCTGGGACACTTCCAGCCGGAGTTCATTCAATTCTGTCCGCAGGGCCTGGACCGTATCCTTTAAGGAATCAGAGTCTTCAGATGCAGACTGACGTCCCGTAGCATGGGTGCTACTCACTACTCTCACTGTCACAGGCATGTGCTCTTCCTCTCTCTCTCCACCACGGCTAGGTAGACACTGTAAAATGTCATGTCGGCCGCCTTCCGGGTCATCTCTTGCAGCTTATCCTGTAAGAACTTGTTTGAGAGCCCTACTATGAACTGATCTCTTAGTAGCCGGTCTAACTCCCGGAAGGCTCCCATGGCTTCTGGGTCCCGTCGCTGTATTTCATTGAGTGTCTCCTGTAGGGCATTAGAGTACTGCATCAGGGTCTCACCCTCTCGCTGTGGTCGGTTGAAGAAGTGGCTTTGCAGCTGCACTACTTTAGCATGGCCCCCTAGTGCCCTCTCCAGCAGGGAGAATATTTTCCGCGTCACGCCCTCCGAAAAAAGCCGAAATAGGACTCGGCTGTATACGGCACCTGCGCAGTGGGTCTGTGCGCCGGCGCCGAGAACAGCCGAGTGCTAGTCGGCTGTTTTCGGAAGGCGTGACGCGATATAGCGGCGCCATACCCTGCGGTAGGACGAAAATTAAATTATCTATTAAGAGGTAAGTACATCGATAAAAAAAAAAAAAAAGACAGCATACTGGCGCTGACGCCAGTATGCTGGATGGGATGGGAGAAAGTGGTTTTAAGGGTGAACCCCCTCTTTAAGAAGCAGGATACTTAAACTGATGATAGCAGTACTTTTGGCCTGATACACTGTAATGACCCTGACTAACTACAGGCCTAATCTTTAGGCGCCAAACATCACTAGGTGGTGCGTGCACGATATTACTGACCCGGGTCTTGAAACTGTAGTCGATGATGTCTTCCAACCGATTAACGAAAAGTCCTTTCAGAAACCATGAGGTACTGCAGGGTGAGGTAGTTTGCCGTGTCTCAACTCCTATCAGCCTTCCTGAAAAACGATCCCTTTTTCCTCCAGACAGGCTCTGTACTGGACTGTGATTACCAGCTGCCGTTCCTGAAGCTCTAGGATGTACGGTTTCCCCTGGATGCGACCAGATTCAGTTTTCACACAGTCCCACAAAACAAGTCTGCTCCATCACTTCCTGAATCTCCTTCTCCAGTTCAGCTCCACCCCTTCCTAAAAAAAAGCAAAAACTTACAGTCTGTCAGCAGTGTGTAGAAACAGTGGCCTCTTGTTGTCAAAACTCAGAATGGCAATTATACACAAAGAGTGAACAATAAAACTCAGAAAGGCAATTATACACAAAGAGTGAACAATGGGATCTGCTTCACAATCTCACAGCATGGCACAGTGGTGACAATTGATGGCACAGCGGCTGCGTTTAATGGCATGGCACAGTGGTGACAATTGATGGCACAGTGACTGCGTTTGATGGCATGGCACAGTGGTGACAATTGATGGCACATCGGCTGCGTTTAATGGCATGGCACAGTGGTGACAATTGATGGCACAGTGACTGCGTTTGATGGCATGGCACAGTGGTGACAATTGATGGCACAGCGGCTGCGTTTAATGGCATGGCACAGTGGTGACAATTGATGGCACAGTGACTGCATTTGATGGCATGGCACAGTGGCTGAATTTGATGGCATGGCACAGTGGTGATAATTGATGGCACAGCGGCTGCGTTTAATGGCATGGCACAGTGGTGACAATTGATGGCACAGTGACTGCGTTTGATGGCATGGCACAGTGGTGACAATTGATGGCACAGCGGCTGTGTTTAATGGCATGGCACAGTGGTGAAAATTGATAGCACAGTGACTGCGTTTGATAGGCACAGTTAAGCTGCAACTTTTTTTTTTTTTTCATTTGCGCCCCCCAAAAAAGTCCTCATAGTCTGAGCAAGGTCCCAGTTTTCATCACTGCAGCAGGTACTGTATGTCCTATACTATCTCTCAACATACAGAGTGATGTCTCTACGTGCTGCAGTAAATAGGATCGTATGAGAAGTATACAGGTGAAACTCTAAAATTTTGAACATCATGCAAAAGTTCATTTAGTGCAAAAGTGCACCTTTTTCTTCCACACTTTTCCCTTTCACATAACTTTCTATTAATGTGCTTTGATATAGGAATTTTACAATTACCTTTTGAGGCTTTCCCTCATTATGAAGAGTGTCAATGATGGATTTCTGCACAACTGTCAGGTCAGTAGTCTTTCCCATGATTGTAATTCCTACTGAACCAGACTGAGAGACCGTTTTTAGATGATTAGAGTGGAACACTTTGAGCCTAGAATATTGCACCTTTTCACACTATTCTAATTTTCTGAGATTGTGGATTTGGGGTTTTCATGAGCTGTAAGCCTTAATCATCACAATTATGACAAATCACGGCTTGAGCTATCTTGCTTTGCATGTAATGAGTCTATCTCATATATTAGTTACACCATTTAAGTTGCGTTAGTGAAATAAATGAACTTTTGCACGATATTCACATTTTTCGAGTTTCGCCTGTAGAATGGCTCAAAACTTTTGCCCTGCCTAGGATCTTGTCGGGTCTGAATTTATCTTTGCAAGAAATTTGAATTACCAAGCATTTCAATTGAGAGAAAAGAGGGGTAGTGTGGGTATCAGGAGGTAGGCACTGGCGTATGGCAAGACAATAGTCAAAATCAGGTTAGTATTTCTAACCCATCCAATTGGCTGCTCGCCATGTAGGAAAGTTGTATATTTTTATTACATGTTTTTGTCATGTTGCTATCTGTATTCATTCAATTGTACTTAGCCAGTCTGAAAGAAATAAAAAAAAAAAATCTGAAATTAAAAAAGTCATGCTATAAAAGCACACAGTTTTATTATAATACATTTTAGTTGTATCTTATAAAGAGATGGGAAGGAATGTGAACTTTACTTTCTGGCATCATCAAAAACTTCACATTCTCAACAGTTTTTTTTAATTAGCTTAGAGACTAAAAAGATCCAAACACGCAGCTGTAAAAAATCATCTACATTATTTATCACTTACCTCATCCTTCGATTTTGCTCTTAAATGTCCTTATTTCTTCTGAGAAATCCTCACTTCCTGTTCTTCTGTCTGTAACTACACACAGTAATGCGACACCTTCTCCCTGGTGTGAAGAAAGTCTCTTGAGGGGGGAGGGGAGAGCAGGAGGGTCAGGACGCTATCTACTTTGCAGATAGAGAAAGGAGCTGTGTGTTAGTGGGCGTCCTGACACTCCTTCTCGCCCCCTTCCCTTCTCAAGAGGCTTTCTCCACACCAGGGAGAAAGCGTTGCATTACTGTGTGTAGTTACAGGCAGAAGAACAGGAAGTGAGGATTTTTCAGAAGAAATAAGGACCTTTAAAAGCAAAATGGAAGGATGAGGTAAGTGAAGGAGGACTACACTAAGGTAAAGGAAGCTATTTAGGGAAAAATTTACCTTTACAACCCCTTTAATACAAACTTTTTTTTACCAAAAACTAGAGGTTCCTGTAATTAAAGTAAAAGTGTTAAAGTAAAATGCAAGAATAAACTAAACTTAAAAAATGCTGCAGGGGAGAAGAGGGACTGCTAACAAAAGATAGATCATAATAAACCTATGGATGACATCACAGCTCCCAGGCATTGCCAACCATTGCCGAGCACTCTCTCCTCTTCCTTGCAGCCAGCTCTGGATGACACAGGAAAGATCACATGACCTGACTGGAGTTGCCTGAAAATAGATAAGTATAAAGATCTTTCTTACACAGGTTAGTCAGAATAGGTGAGGAGAGGGCAGTTTTTTAAGATTAGTTTTTAGAATTCTACTTTTATATTTCTATCACAAGTGGATGTTTATTTGTTTATATAACTCTATGTTTGTTCTAATTTTTCCTATTCCATTTGAATCTGCATTCTGATGTGAAGTTGAACCTTTCTGAAGCTGTTGAATTGTTAAGGAGAATAATGCCTATCCTTTCAGGTCTATTAGAACTCCGCAAGTGCTATTATATCTTAAAGGACTTAAAGGACAAACTTCAATTCTAGACTTACCTACACAGGTCTCAGCATGTAAAATAGAAAGGCAGATAAGAAAACGGACATTAGATACTGTGGGCCAGATTCACAGAGCCCTTACTCCTGTCTAACTCGCGTTAGACTGGAGTACTTTCACTACTCACTACTTTCACTACTCTGAAAACTCAAACCATGAAAATACGGCTACGGGCTTCAATCCGACTGGCTTACGTGTTCGTACGCCTTCGGATCTACGCTGCAATAAATTTGCGGCCGATGGGTGGAGTTCCCGTCGTTTTCCGCGTCGGGGTATGCAAATGAGCTTTTGCCGACGATCCACAAAGTTACGAACGTCAATCGCAATCTCTTACGGCATCTTTAGTCATCTTTTTGCTGCGTAAAATTCTACCAGCTTTTTGCTGGTCTAATATTAGACAGCCCATGTTAAGTATGGCCGTCGTTCCCGTGTCGAATGTCAACGTCTTTTTTTTGTTTTTACGTAAGTCGTCCGGGAATAGGAATGTACGTAAACGATGCTACTCAAACAACGAATGACGTATCAACGTTATTTCGCGCAATGCACGGCGGGAAATTTCTGAACGGAGCATGCGCAGTTCGATCGCCGCGGGGACGCGCCTAACTTAAATGCTTCACGCCCCCTAATCGCGTATTTCGATTACGCAGCGAGAAATACACTACGCCGCCGTACCGTAAGTGACAAAATCTACCAGAATTCGGCGTATAGCCTGGTAAAATACGGCGGCGTAGTGTATCTCTGATACTCTGCGCCAATGTAATTGTATCTGAGTCTGGCCCTGTGTTGCTGCAACCATTACAGAAGCATACAGTTGTGCAACTGTATGGAACATTTAGTCCACTGAGCATTCATTTTGTTTTTACTATTTTAGAATACGAGAACGAGACAATAATGGATCATATGCTCTGTGTTTGCTGAATGATAGAAAGATTTCACATTATCGGATTGACCGGGACAAGACTGGAAAATTGTCAATACCAGAAGGAAAGAAATTTGATACTTTATGGCAGGTAAATATATTTACTTATATCACGGTCTTTCATTTTTTATTATCCTTTAAAATGGGAAAATATATTGGGCATGGGCAATAGAAACATCAAGAAATTATTGAGATGTAAAGTGAGTATGAAAGTTGTAATCAAATCACTTACAGAGAAGAAACGCCAAGAGGTTTGGGGGAAATTGAATCCTGAATTTGTACGGCTGAATGTGAAGGGTCAGGGTATAAGGTAAATTATGAAGAAAGGGAGGAAGATGAACTTGTAACTTTCAAATAGTTTATTAAACAAATTATTAGTGGTAGAGTTAGGCCGCGTACACACGATCGGTCCATCTGATGAGAATGGTCCGACGGACCGTTTTCATCAGGTCACCGCTGAAGTGGCCTGATGGTCTGATGTGCATACACACCATCAGTTCAAAAACCGATCATGTCAGAACGCGGTGACGTAAAACACGACGACGTGCTGAAAAAAACGATGTTCAATGCTTCCAAACATGCGTCTAATTGATTCTGAGCATGCGCGGGTTTTTGAACCAATGCTTTTGCGTACTAACCATCGGTTTGGACCGATGGTCAGGCGTCCATCAGTCCGATTTTATAGCAAGTTTTAAAACTTTGGACCGAAGGACAACAGACCGATGGGCCGTACACACGGTCGGTTTGGACCGATGAAACTGGACTTTAGTCCATTCTCATCGGTTTGAACCGATCGTGTGTACGCGGCCTGAAATATGTAAGAGTGGAAAAGATTGCTCCAAAATATAAAATAAAACAGTGAGGATGATTACATTCTGTAGCTAGTCATAATGGGAAGGAATAGATTTTTGGATTTAAAACAACCTTTCTCAACCATGGTTCTGTGGAACACTAGGATTCCTCCAAAATTTGATAGAGGTTGCAAGAGCAATGAACTATGGTGGATTTTGATCTCACACCTACACTGACCCTCAATGTAATGCCGCGTACACACGATCACTTTTTGTGATGAAAAAAAACGACGTTTCAAGTGATGAAACAAAACAACGTTTTTCAAACTTCATTTTCCAAAACGACGTTGCATACACACCATCGTTTTTCCAAAATGCTCTAGCAAAGCGTGGTGACGTACACCACGTTCGACGGCACTCTGTTCCATTGAAGCTCCGTCTCATAACTTGCCACTGAGCATGCGCGGCTTTAAAAACGTAGGCCCAGATTCACAGAGCGATTACGCCTGCGCAACAGGAGATGCGCGTGCGTAAGTCGAAATGTGCACGTGCGTTTCGATGCACGGCATCCCCAGAACGAGATACGCAAAAAATCTACTTTTTTTTGTCCCGCGTAATGTCGTTAGACTGGCGCATCCATCCGCGCAAAAGTGTGCTAGACAGACCATTGATTTGCTAGTCAAATATGCTAATGAGGGACTTACGGGGATCCACAAAAGAACGTTGGGGCAGCGCAGGTGACGCAGTGTGCGCAACAGCAAAATGTCCTGTCTAAAATTAGACCATATAAAAGCTGGTCTAAAAAGAGAAAAAAAGTCTACTTGTTAGATAAAGCAACACTGTTAGTGAGGAGCTCAGCAGTCACACGTGTTGCACAACAATCTGTATGCCAACATGCCAGGGGCATCGTCGCACATAGCTATACTACTGACTTTAGATGAACAAAGAAGGATGAGGGCACGGAGGATGGCACGGGAGAGGATATACCGCACCCGCATAGACCTGTTTGGCATGAGTGATTCTGAGGTGTTTCGCATCTTCAGATTCACCCCTCATGTCATTCTGGAATTAACCACAACCCTGCAGGAGGACATCACCAGCCCAACACACCGCTCACATGCAGTGCAGCCACTGGTCAAGGTCATGGCAACACTCCATGTCCTTGCCAGTGGCTCTTTTCAGCGTACAAGTGGAGTGGTGGCTGGGATGCCACAATCCTCCATGAGCAGATGTGTGCACCAGGTTGTCCCTGCAATCCTCAGACGCATGGCCAACCAAATCATCAAACCCACCACTGAGGAGCTGCGACTGAAGGCAATGACAGATTTCTACAGAATTGCCAGATTCCCACGCACCATTGATTGCACACATGTGGCACTCCAGCCCCCCCAGGAGACAGAGCACATGTACCGCAATCGGAAGCATTGGCATTCCATCAATGTACAGGTGATAGTCGATGCCCAAGGCCTCATATGGCACGTCCGTGCCAAACACCCAGGGTCCAGCCATGACAGCTACATATACAATCAATGCCACATCCGAATGGAATTCGAACAGAACGTGTATGGGGACACCTGGCTGGTTGGTGAGTGACATGGGAGTCAGGCATGACTATCCCCTCCCATGATGCACACCTCACAAGGGCCACATGCATGACTAACATCCTCCTGTCTTTTCCCTTACAGGTGACTCTGCATATCCACTGGGACCCCATCTCATGACTCCTATCCGGAACCCCCAAACCCCAGGAGAGGAAAGATACGATCAAGCACATGCCCAAACACGAGCAGTGGTGGAGCGCACCTTTGGCCTCCTAAAGTCACGTTTCCGATGCCTGGATAAGTCTGGGGGTACCCTCTTGTATTCCCCAAACTTCGTGTGCCAGATCATCGGTGCATGTTGCATGCTGCACAACTTCGCAGAAAGAAAGGGCTTGCAGATTGGCCTACGTGATGACCTGACCCCTGAACCAGACAATCCCTCCCTAACCGAGGCTACCCCGTCTTCTGATGGTAAAGCAGCCAGGAGACAACTCACATTAGGCATCTTTGCACGTTAAACACACACATTAATCATGGCACAATGAGAATGCATGCATGCACACCACTGTGGTCCCTAGCACACACACCCCACATCCACATCAAATTGAATTGGCACCAGTCCACCATGCAGGACTTGTGAGCAGCAACGCCACGCCAAGGCTCCAATTATGTCACTGTACATTCATACACCATTCACACGGACCTGGGGATCACTTCTCCCTGGTCCTGGGGAACCCTTCTCCACCAAAATTGAGGGTGACACCCCTTTTCCGGCAGGAATGTCACCCCCACATTCAAACAGCATTCACAACCCAAAAAAAAAAATACCTGCAAAAGCAAAAAATTTCCAGCAAAAAAAAAAAAAAGGGGAAAAAAAAAATTAATGCCCTTTGCGTGAGCCACGCCTGGGGCGCCCACGGCCACGGCCCCGGCTTCTCAGGGGAGACTCATGGGGGAGGGGTAAAACCGGGGAAGGAGGAGCAGCCCCTGATCTCTGCCCACCTGGCGGCCTGCCCTCCAAGGCCACGGCTATTCTGTCCAGGGCAGCACCAAGTGTTGCCGTGTTGGCCTGGATAGCCAGGGTAATGGCCCTCACATCCTGCCCAACGCCTGCTGATGTCGTCTGCAGTTCGTTTAGGCAGGTTGTGAAAGCCCAGGAGTGGGAGTCCAGGTTCCCCAGCGTATCCTTGATGGAGGACAGGCTCTCCTCCATCCGCACCAATGTCTGGCTGACCTGTCCCAGATGGCGGGTCTGGAGGAACTGGTCCCTTCTCAGAGTGGCGGGCAGGAGATCGGCCAACCCCCTGGTGTTCTGGGATGACATCCTGCCTCCAGCTGATGCTTGTGGCCGGGGAGAAGGGGAGGCCCTTGTGAGGGGAGCCATGTTGGGGGAGGAGGGGGGGGCTCCCCCTTAGGGAGGGCTGCCTGCTGCCAGCCAGAGGGGAAGAGTCCTCAAAAAAACCAAACGTCCAGTGCCTGACATGGACTCCTCCTCCTCATGATTCTCCTCCTCCTCATGATTCTCCTCCTCCTCTTGAACCTCCTCCGTGGCCTCCGGCCTTGTTGGGGGGGCCTCATTAGGCTGCTGTCCTGGGGTTGGTGCGGTCAGGCCAGATGGCCCTGCACCCTCTTGCACATCTGTGGATGACACAAAACATTCACAGGTTGGAGGATCCACACACTTGCCACATATTCCCTTTCACCCCCTCCCCCACACATGCTACACACATGATATTAAAAAAATACTTACCTGGCACCACGGGCTCCGGACTTGAGTCAAAGCCGGGCAGGCCCTCAACTTCATGCCGATGAAAGGTCAGGGCCACCGCACGCTCCTTCGCTGTCAGCCTAATACGGCATGGTGAGCCCCCTCCTGTGCCCCTGGCATGGGCATGCATTCTGGCCAGCTTCTGTTTGACCAGACGCCGGAGGTCATTGATTTTTTTGTCAATCCCAGACCGGGTCCGTGTCTCCCCCTGCCCTGCTGAATTGACCTGCTCAGTGATCATATCCAAAATCTCCCTCCTCCTGGCCGGGGTGGTGTTGGCACTGTCCGGGCCGTGGAGGAAACGCCCATACTCGCTAATGGCCCAGGCAAGAATTTGTTTTTCCCCAACCGTAAAATTGAGCTTTCGTTTTCTCTCTGTCATCCTTCCAAAGAAACTCACTCCCAGTCAACAAAATTCACTCACAAAAACAAGCACAACCAATCAAGCAAGAACACACACAAAGACAAAACTACTCAGCAAGAAACAGTCACAAAAAAACAAAACAAAAATACAGCAGGAAAACAAACGAACAGAAATATATCAATCAAACAAACAGTCTCTCAAACACTTATCAAAAAACACTTTCAAAGATCTACTAACAAACACTTGATCACACAGAACACTAATCTGACAACTACAAAACACACCGCAACGAGCAACAGGACAAAAGCACTTGGTTAAATGGGAAGGGACAAAGGGATGTACTTTTGCAATGCAAGTGCGTTTGTGTGTGTCTATTTATGCTGTTTGCGTAGTTCACAACGTTGCTCTAGTCCATTTCCAATTTCACTGATTGCGCCGCTCCCGAGTTGTGAGCATGCGCACAGCGGAGCTGACATGGTCTGCTTCAAGCGCGCATGCGCGAGCCGGCCGGCCCTTCATTTGCATGGGGTCAAGGCTCATTTCAATGTAACACGCCCACGTCCTTCCCAATTTGTATTACTCCTCCTTACGCCTCTGAAAAAACGTTACGCATGCGCAATTTCCTGCGCAAAAGCTACGAGAATAGGGTGATTACGCGGCAAAATTGCGCAAGTCTAACGTAAAGGCAGTGCGCTACGCCGGTCCAATAATGCGCAGATGTACCTGAATCTGGGCCGTAGTTTTCAACGTCGTTTTGCCCACACACCATCACTTTTTATGACACAAAAAACGACGTTTTGAAAAATGACACAAAAAATTCAAGCATGTTCGAATTTTTTTTTTGGTCGTTTTTTTGAAGACATAAAACAACGTTTTGCCCACACACGGTGATTTTAAATGACGTTTTTGAAAAAGTCGTTTTTTTTCATCACAAAAAATGATCGTGTGTACGCGGCATGTTGGGGGTGTTATATCCTTTGAGTTGTGAGAAACACAAGACTCTAGTCTGGAACAACTGATGTTTATTTCAGTACTCACTGTACACTGCAACATGAATCTCAGGACAGGTATATCTTATTATGCTGCCTTACATGTGCTCTAACATGGCTACTATGCCCCTTGATCCTTGTCATCACTCCTGGATGGAGCCAGCCTTAAAGTGACAGTACATGTGGAACCCTTTAAGTATAACAGGGGGTCACTTTTCAATAGACCACAACGTAAGAGGGCACTATTCCACAGGCCACTGGTTTAAGAGGACACTACAATTTCACAGTCTGTGGGGATTATTTATAGGCCAATAGACTGTGCACATTGCAAGTGCAATTGCACTATTCTCCTTAGTAAAGTAATGTGGTAAAGCTTCACTTTGCAAAGAATACTTAATCAGGTGCAAGGAAAAACAAAACATTTACTACACTTTTTATAGAACAATTATTTTTTTTCCCAGTTGGTCGAGCATTATTCCTACAAACCCGATGGACTTATCAGAGCACTAACAAACCCATGCCCACATTCTGCTGGCTTCAACAGTATGAGTGGTGGTACAGGTAAGTAAAGTGAAGTTTGACTATTTATGATTTTTTTTTTTTTTTTTTATAGAACTTCTAGGTGTAGACAGCAGCCAGTGCAACACAATTATTCAGTCTGTGTTCTGTTCCGTTCATAATGTTAGAACAGATGTAGTTATATCCAAAAGCCTGGCTGTAGATAACTAATTATTTTTGGTGTCTAGCTTACAGTTACAGGAATTGTATTTTTCTTTGTAATTGATGAAATGGATTAGTGTCATGAAAATCGAAAAAAAAAAAAATGTTTCTGGTCCTTGGGGAAAAGGCTAACTGACAGTGAGGCCGCGTACACACGATCAGACATGTCCGATGAAACAGGTCTGACAGACTGTTTTCATCGGACATGTCTGAAGTGGTCTTTTGGTCTGATGTGCGTACACACCATCAGACCAAAATCCCCTTGGACCAGAACGCGGTGACGTAGAACACACCGACGTGCTGAAAAAAGGAAGTTCAATGCTTCCAAGCATGTGTCGAATCAATTCGACGCATGCGCGGGATTTTGGTCCGATGGTTGGGCGTACTAACCATCGAACCTGTCAGACGGACAGGTTTCCAGCGGACAAGTTTCTAAGCATGTTTAGAAACTTTTGTCCGCTGGAAAACTGTCCGATAGGCTGTACACCAGTCTGCGGACCAGTTTCAGCGGACATGTTCAATCGTGTGTACGTGGCCTAAGTGTTTGTGGCAATTCCTCTAGGCTTCAAGGTTCATGCACACAGAGCAACTTGGGCCCTTGGGCCCTTGGTACCAACATCCAGTAGGGATGTTGGTACAATTCTGTTGAAATGCAGCCCTTTTTCCTTTATTAGTCACTACACCTCAGAAGAGACCTAATAAAAATAAGGCATACAGGCCAATGACAAGTAAAAAATAAAGCAGTTAACATCCCTTGTCAAGTACTGTATGTAAATGAGAATAATGTCCCACTGGTTGTCACCTATAATCCATGCCTAAAAGTTCTAAGAACGATCACAAAAGCACTTTTAACACAGTTGCCTAGCTTGGCATATTGACAAGCACCCAAATTAAAACCGCAAATTCTATGGCAGATATCGGAAAAGTCTGGTATAAAATACAGCAGAAGCAAGCATGTAAAATCTGAAGGATGCATAAAAGATACTTTTAAGATGCCTATACAATAACAACTTGTATATATCACCCAACCCAGTTTATGTACCAGAAATGTCATTTATTGACCACATACTGTATGTCCTCCAAAGCAAGGAAATTAGGCACTGAATAAATACAAGGTTCAGTGTCTTTCTAGGCCATAATGCTTTGCAGACTGCTTCACATATAAAGCATTTATGTATTCTAGATATTCAGTGAAATGCGTGTAAAAAGAGGTAATAAAAAAATTATGTTTTATACTCATATATAGCACGTTGAACAACATTGTACACATTGTGTTAGTTGTAGCAAATAAGTTTACATAAAATATTTGTTTCTATTCTCTAACTTGCACTATATTAGCAGCTGTCTGTGAGTTACAACCCACATTTTGCTATATTTAATAAATCTCTAACTTGTACTATGTTGTAAATTTTCAACCATTGATGAGTTGCAGCTCCGATTATGTAAACAATTAAAACATTTTTGTACTGTGTAATGTAAAATACTTGGGCACAGGCGGATTAACTACTTTATACATCTGTTTTATCCAAGGTATGTTTCCCTTTCCAGAACGTCCTGGACTTCCTGGAGTTCCAACAGGGGTAAGGTGCTTTAGAAATCCTCTCAAACGTATTTATATAGAAGAAAAAAAAATTGTAGATGTTTAATTATAAAGTTCTTGGCTCTGAATGTCTATTTGACAGTTTATGTCTAAAGATATATAAGAAGTCACATTGCAGGCTTTTTTCTGCCTTCCATAAGCTATCGGAATAAGTAGGTCAACTTTACACACTTGGAAACCAGTCACTAAAATTACATCATTCTATTTAAATTCACATTTATTGTTCCTTAAATAAGGAATTTATTATCCACCATTAATAATGTGTGAATCACTATAAACTTATAAAGGTAATATGAAATAAAGATCTCTTCTTCCGATGCTAAAATGGATTTTTCACTTAAACTGGCAATTCACGTCACTGTGCTTATGCATGAATAGTTGTGGAAAATGGTGTATTAGTCCTGGCAAGCACATAATATGGAGGTTATTTAATAACATAAAGAGAAGAACACTGTGTAACAGTCTATGACAACCAAACAAAATTCTGCTTTCTGTCCAAACTGCTGATTGGCTGTCATAGAGTATTGCAAAACTTTGCTCTTTAAACTGGTTTATTAAATTAAATTAAATTAAATTCTGATATTTAGAAATTAGAAATATGAAATCCAGTAATGATGGTCAGCATGCTTTTTAAACCAACATCATGTCAAAGCTAGTGTATAGAACTACCATCTTTGAATGTACCAGATACATACCTTTTACCACTGATTGAGTTGATAAGACAACAATATTTAGCAGGCTAAGAGCAAAATGTGACCTGCTATTCACTAGACATGTGCACACTGAAATATTTTGTTTCGGATTTTCGTTTTCGTCCGAAAAATGTATTAATTTAATTACTTCCGAAATTTGTTTTTATTTATTTAGTTGGAAATTGCATTTGTCCGAAAATCCGAACGAATTAGGGATGAATCTGTCATTGAAGACTTATGGTGTCTGACTGTCTGTCGAATGCAGTGAAACTGTACGACGCTGCAATCATACTTTTCCGGTCGAATGTTCCGCCTACAAGCTATAGTAGAATTCTAATGTTGTATGACACTAGTAATAATTATAATATATTTATTAATTATTATTACTAGTCAACCAACAATAGAATTTTTCTATAGCCTATGGGCCAAGCATTTGACCGGAAATGTATGATTGCAGCATCATACAGTTTAGCTGCTCCGTCGAATCTTCTTAGAACTATCAACAGACACCATAAGCCTTCAACGACAGATTCAATGTTTTTCGATGCTTTGTCAAATCTTTGTAGTTCATGTTGAATTGTCAAGTTAGTTCTAGCTATTTTACTGCTCCTCCTTTTTGGTTACAGTCAGCCAATAACATTCATCATCATCATTATTTTTATTCTACTTCCCCCACCCAATTCCAGCAGCGATCTTTTCTCTCCATAATGTCGAATCTTTCCTCTCTATAATGTCAAATCTTTTCTCTCTATAATGTTAAATCTTTTCTCTCTATGTAGAATAATCTTGGACTAATAGAGTTAAGGTTAGGCACATTCGACCAACGAAAACGAAAATAAAGCATTTATTTATGTCGTATCTTTCGGTTTTCGTATTCTGTGCGTTAGTTTTCGTTTGTTAAAACGATAACAAAAATACCTGAAATTCGGACGAAAATGCGTTCGGACGAAAACGAATGCACATGTCTACTATTCACTGATATATACATAAGTTTCAGAAAATGAGCAGACATGTATTTAAACAAAGGCCATTTATTGGAGAGCAGTTTTTCAAACACACGTTTTCTCATTTTTAGGCTTATTTCATAAAAGAGCTAAGATTATTTATACTATAAATCCAATCATGTGAAAACAAATTACCTGACCATATTAATGTGCAGATCAAACAAGTAAACAGGAATTGTCTTTTTACGTTAATAATTAATTAATTAATAAAGTGAATATTCACACAATTTTTTGAATGAAGATTCTCAGCCTCATTGCCTAGCAATTGCAAGTTAGAAATCCACTAACTGTAATTTTTTTTTTTATCATATGCCTATTTGACAACTACCATAGGGCAGTAGCCTTAACAGAAACATTAAAAAAAATATCAGGTATCATAATGTATGCATAGTTGCAGACACTAGCTCATACTATGTGTGTAACTTTGTTATTATGTAACGGTGTAATTAAGCACTTATTGGATCAAAATCACAAAGCTGTTTATCTATTAAAAAAAGAATGCTGATGTTGATGCTTTTAGAAGCCAATCAGTTATTGTCTTTAATTTTATTTTCTGAGCATTCAGATCATTTAAGTTAAGGCACACCAACGCACATATTTATCATGCACCACTTCATGCATTTTAATATGTATCTGCCACCAGCCACCATTGCTCATTGTTTCCATAACTGATTAAATATCATAATGTGCGCAACTGAAGATGAGCAAGTCAGCCATGGTTAGTTTAATGACTTGAGTCACTAAACCATCTGGTCGCTATGAAGGTTAATATGAGGTCAAATATACCAGAGCACACACAAGCTCTAAATATTTATAAATGTATTACAATGACGTAAAATGACCTACAGGTCTGCATTAATGATTGCTTTCTGTTTACTAAAATAACAAAAAAGGGCAGAAGGCAGGTAACAAAAATGAGACCTTCCTATTGCTGTTTTTTTTTTTTATCAATATGTGCAGATGTGATAAGAAGTAGCATCTTAGTACGTAAAGAGGTTGAATTATATTATGGACCTTTTCACATTACAACATAACTGTGAGAGTAATGATGTATTATGTACATGCATCAAAAAGTTTATTTTACTTAGGATGTGTATAGATCAGGGGTCTCTAAACTTTCTAAACAAAGGGCCAGTTTACTCCAGATTAGTGCCAGTGGGAGTAGAAAATGTCCTGGCGTCCAGTGGGAGTGAACCGTGCCCGTTGGTGTCAGTGCAAGGAATAGGTCCCCATTGTCAGTGGGGGCAATAGTGCCCCATCATTGGTGTCAAAGGAAGAAATTCTGCCCCATCGCTGGTGTCAGTGGGAGAAATTCTGCCCTGTTGTTGGTGACAGTGGGAGAAATTATGCCCTTTCGTTGGTGTCAGTGGGAGGAGTAGTGGCCCATTGTTGGTATCAATGGAAGGAATTATGACCCAACATTGGTGTCAATGGAAGGAATTGTGCCCTACCGTTGGTGTCAGTTGGATGAATTGTGCCCTTTTGATGGTGTCAGTGGGAGCAATAATGCCCCATTGTTGGTGTTAGTGACAGAAATTATGCCCCATTTTTTTCCTCAGAAGATGGAATAGTACCCCAAGGGCCAGATAAAAGCAAGCAAATGACCGCATTCGGCCCCTGGGCCACAGTTTGTAGACCTCTGCCATAGATGATCAGTTGTTTCACCAAAATCATCGGCAATAAACATCAGTCTTTCGTTGCTTGAACGATGTACCACAAAACCATAATCTGCTCCCTGACTCAACAAACTTTGTATATGGATCACACATGTTCTAAAAGTGTGTCAAATTTTTAAACAGAATGTCTACTCATTTGCAAGCAAAAATCATGATTTTCCTAATGGACCTTCATTTAGGATTAGGTATTTAAAGTGAACACAGCTTTTTCGTATTTACCAAGATAAGTTCTATACTCTTTTTATAAATCAATCCTAATGAGGGCTTCTGAAGCTCAGAAGGTTCAATATTACCTCATTGATCCACATGAAGCCTTATGCTGTACACACGACCCGAATATTGTACGAAAAATGTCGTCCGAGGAAGAATCATATGATAATCAGAATGTTAGTACAGAGCTTCCGTGAGCCGATCATGACAGTTCAATGACAGTTTCAAATTTTCCTCGTACGATACCAGATCGTACGATTTTCGTTTAGTCAGTACAGTTGTCGTCTGAAAATACAACACAAATACATTACAACACATGACATCACTTCCGATTTTTTTTTTCTGTTGTACGAGAATTTTCGTGACTTTAGTAACCTATTCAATTTCTACTTGCGACTAGTAAACGAAAAAAGTCGGACGATCTGTTGTCTGATTTTTAGATCGTGTGTACGTGGTATTAATCTCTTGCATTGTATGCTTTTATCCAGCCACCCTTACTTATTAACACCACTGTACTGACCTGTGTTCTTATCAACAGTTGACAGAATTTAAAAGCAATATAGTTAGTATAGCTACTACATAACACCCCCACCTACTTTCACAAACATACACACAACTGCAGTTACTGCAAGTAGTTACTATATATAGGTAAGGGAAATAATAGTACAGTAAAAAAAAGGAGATTCTGCATCACACATCTAACAGATACTTCGTATCTGACTATTATTTTTATACAGGATTAATATAGCGCCAACAGTTTGTGCAGTGCTTTACATCAGGTAGTACAGTCACAATACAAATCAATACAGGAGGGATAAGAGGACCCTGCTCGTTAGAGCTTACAATCTAGGAGGGAGGGTCAAGTGGAATAAAGGGTAGTTAGCTGTGGGGGATGATCATATGGACTCAAATGAAAATACAGTTAATAAGTGTGGGTAGTGTAGGCTTCTCTGAAGAGGAGGGTTTTCAGGGATCCTCTAAAAGCTAATAGAGAAGGAGATAGATGGAGAGATTGGGGTAAGGAGTTCCATAGGCTTGGAGAGGCTCTGGAAAAGTCCTGGACTACAATGTTAACCCTAAAAAATCTATTGTTTTATCTCTTGTCTGTACATCGCCTTTAGATAGCGATAACATTGCATGTTATGAAACATTTTTTCTCATAGCCCATTTACTGACATTTAATGACATTGTGGTTTTTAGAATTGGTCAGCAGGTGGAATAATCGCAAGATTCAAATCCTACTCCTTTCCCAAGGCTGGCAGCAAAAAGGTGCACAGAACACACTCTTCCAAAGCTTTGTTAATTGTTGGCAGGCTTTTGGCTGCTTTGGGCGTACAGCTTACATTAAAGTAGCATTGCAGGTTTCACATTTCTATTCTTTTGTGAATGGCATAAAGATTTAATTTACCATATAAAATATGGACCATTTTAGTTCCACATTAGTGCTTTAAAGTTCTTTGCATTTGATTATCTCCTGGTGTTAATGCTTTCTATGTAACTTTTCAGCTGCAGTGCTTTCACTATAACAGTCCTGAAGTCACCAGCATTATCCTCACATTCATTACCTTGACCATGAGCAAATCATCACCTCAAGCTGCCATGATACTATTCTCTGTGCTGTGCAGTATTGAATGGGTTATTGCCAATACTGCAGGTAATATAGCAACAGGGGATGATGAATTAGCTACTTCTACTAAAGACTAATTGAAAACTATAGACCATGTAGAATATGAGAAAGCCAAAGTAAAGGTTCCATTTAGAGCAGCACATGGAGAACAAAACCTCAGAACGCAATGTAATTCAGTCTTTTATTTAACGGGCCAGCAATGCTGCTTTAATTGTCCTAATCTTGTGATGAACTTCTAAATCCTGCCAGCTTTGCATTTGTGACTCCCTAACATTTGGCTTAGAAAAGTATAATACAGCAAAATAAAAGTGTGTTTTTGTTTTCAGTATAATTAATGCAATTCTAAAACATGACTAATTGTGGATTAGTCAGACAAGCGTAAGTATTAAATGCATATGTGAAAATGCATGGTTTGTATTTGATATTTGAGTGTAGTCAAATCTGAGGATCCCACTTTACTTAAAGAGAACCTCGGTTAAGCTTAAAGGGGTTGTAAAGGTAATGTTTCCCCACTAAATAGCTTCCTTTACCTTAGTGCAGTCCTTCTTCATTTACCTCATCCTTCAATTTTGCTTTTAAATGTCCTAATTTTTTCTGAGAAATCCTCACTTCCTGTTCCTCTGTCTGTAACTACACACAGTAATGCAAGGCTTTCTCCTTGGTGTGGAGAAAGCCTCTTGAGGGGGGAGGAGGCGAGCAGGAGTGTCAGGACGCCCACTAACACACAGCTCATTTCTCTATCTGCAAAGTAGAGAGTGTCCTGACTTGCCTGCTCGCCCCCTCCCCCCTCAAGAGGCTTTCTCTACATCAGGGGGGAAGCCTCACATTACTGTGTGGAGTTACAGACAGAAGAACAGGAAGTGAGCATTTTTCAGAAGAAATAAGGACATTTAAAAGCAAAATCAAAGGATGAGGTAAGTGAAGGAGGACTGCACTAAGGTAAAGGAAGATATTTACAACCCCTCTAAACACCAAAGGATTTACTTGATATTTTTTTTTAAAGTTACGTGTATGCTGCTCTCTTGGTCAGAGCAGAAGTGTCTAATAAATTGACTGTCTAAAACTACTGCTGATAACAGACATTCAAAACATGGTCTAAGGAATCTGCTGTCTGGATTTTATAAAATAATAAAATGTAAGTTTATTTTTTTAATTGACAGTTTTTACTTGCCTTGCCAGCTAGACAGTATGTTATCCCTCATCTCAAGCAGTAGACCCATCAATCTCAATGGAAATGTACAGTCTAGCACTGGGCTGACATTTTTATTTTTGGCACAAGGATGAGTTTATCAAATTTGTTGCCCTATAAAACATAAATTTGCAATCTTATTGTTAATATAGCTAAAACTTTTTAACGATCTGATGCTTTCCAGCCTTGAGGAGAGATGTGGGGTCTTATTGACCCCGCATCTCTCCATAAAGAGGACCTGTAATGAAGCATTCCTATTACAAGGGAACGTTTACATTTATTGTAATAGGAATAGAAGTGATCAAAAAAAATGTTAAAAAAAAGTGTCAAAATAAAATAAATTAAGTAAAATAAAAAATAAAATAATAATAAACGCCCCTATCCCTGGTAGCTTCGCGCTCAGAAGCGAACACACACGTAAGTCCCGCCCACATATGTAAACACCGTTTAAACCACACAAGTGAGGCATCGACGCGTGTGTTAGAGCGCCAGCAACAATTCTAGCACTAGACCTCCTTTGTAACTCTAAACTGGTAACCTATAAAAAAAAAAATAAGCGCTGCCTATGGAGATTTTTAAGTACTGAAGTTTGGCGCCATTCCATGAGTGGGCGCAATTTCAAAGCGTGACATGTTGGGTATCTATTTAGTCGGCATAACTTCATCTTTCACATTATACAAAAAAATTGGGCTAACTTTACTGTTTTGTTATTTTTTAATTCATGAAAAATTATTGCGCAAATAGTGTGCAAGATAAAAAGTTGCAATGACCGCCATTTTATTCCCTAGGGTGTCTGCTAAAAAAAACATATATAGTGTTTGGGGGTTCTGAGTAATATTCTAGCAAAAAAAATATGATTTTTGCATGTAGGAGAGAAGTGCCAAAATAGGCCCGGTATGGAAGTGGTTAAGACTAAATATTAACAAAAAGGTTCTCTTTATGTTTGAATGTTTATTATTTTTGTTTAATTGGATATTTTATTAGATGTAATCTGCCATTGATCATGTACATCATGTACATGAGAAATACAGTTTCCTGAGTTGATGTCTGATTTAAAAAAAAATCAATCTTAAATATGTATCCATCAAAAAGTTTGCCATTTAGATACACAGCCAACTTAATAGTTTGCTGCATTTGCTGGATAGCATTAGTAGCTAAAGTAAAAAGTAGTACATCTTGTACTGGGTAAATGACCCATCTGTAAATGTAACCATAGCCATTGCAATGCAACCTTTGCAACTAAGCTGCAAAGGGAGACAGTATGCAGAGATAATGCTCTTATTGATGACTGCATAATGATTTATCCAAGTAACAGAAGCTTCTGACAAGTATATTTGTCATTTTTCCAATATTATCCAGATGAAGAAATGTATCAAGAGTATTGTCTATTAAAATTCCAGCATTCTTATCCAACTACAGAAATGGAGTGTTTATTGACATTTCCTTCATACACAAAAATGAAAACAGTGAGCTTTATTGGCAGTGGCCCAGTCCAGACTTATTTGTGTACTGCTACAAAAGTATAGTTGGAAGAATTCACGTAATGACGTGATTAAGTCTAAAATTCCTTCAATCTGTCTTTAGAAAGAATAATCTGCAAGCACATAAATGTACCACCTACTGAAATTAGTACATATAGGGATTGATTTACTAAAGGCAAATAGACTGCATGGTGTAGTTGCATTCTGCATTAGTGTTGCTCACGAATATTCGAATTGCGAATATTCGCTACGAATATTGCATATTCGAGTATTCGCGAATATCGCGAATATCGCGGCGAATATTCGCTATTTCGAATATTCGAATGTTTTAAAACATTTTTTGGAACAGATCACATCCTAGAGATCCCCATCAACGTCTAAAAGCATTGCTGGTATGATTAGAGACCTTGGGCCGAGTAGCTGCAGCGCTCATTTTATATTGCCGAAAAATCGCAATGCGATTATTCGGCAAATAGCGATATCGCGCGATTATTTTATATTGTAATATATCACGAATATTCTGAGCCAATCAGAGTACTCCATTCCGCATTTCTCGAAATTTCGAAATTATTTTGTATTGTAATATATCACAAATATTCTGAGCCAATCAGAGTGCTCCATTCCGCATTTCTCGAAATTTCGAAATTATTTTGTATTGTAATATATCACGAATATTCTGAGCCAATCAGAGTGCTCCATTCCGCATTTCTCGAATATTCGCAATTATTGTGTATTGTAATATATCACGAATATTCTGAGCCAATCAGAGTGCTCCATTCCGCATTTCTCGAATATTCGCAATTATTGTGTATTGTAATATATCACGAATATTCTGAGCCAATCAGAGTGCTCCTTCCGCATTTGCCGAATATTCGCAATTATTGTGTATTGTAATATATCACGAATATTCTGAGCCAATCAGAGTGCTCCTTCCGCATTTCTCGAATATTCGCAATTATTTTATATTGTAATATATCACGAATATTCTGTGCCAATCAGAGTGCTCCATTCCGCATTTCTCGAATATTCGCAATTCGCATGCGCAATTCGCAATCGCAATTCGCATTCGCGATAGCGAAAATTCGCAATAATTTCATTTCGAAAATATATCACGAATATTCGTATTTAGCGAATATCTGTCGAATATTCGACTATATATTCGAGATATATCGCGAATACGAATATGGCATATTCTGCTCAACACTATTCTGCATGTAGAGTTGCTCCAGAGTTTAGTAAATTAATTAAAGTTTCACTTTGCAAAGAATACCCAATCACATGCAAGAAAAATAAAAAATTAAAGCATTTTTACTTGCACATGTTTGGATGGAAGCCAGCAGAGCTTCTGTTCATTTACTACGCTGTGGAGCAACTGGACTTGCAAAGTGCAGAGTACAACTGCACTTTGTGAAGTGCATTTGCCTTTAGTAAATCAACCTCAGTGTTTTTATCCTCTAATATCCTCTATTATTATTTAAACTACTTCTAATGCAAAGGGAATTTTTAAGCACACGATTAGAGCCTGAGGCTTTAATTGGCTTGAAAAAGGGTGGGCTCCGGCACAGAGCCCACCCAGTTGTGTGACATTAGCGAATTAATATTCGCTAATGTCTTTCTTTTTCTCCTCCCGGCCAATCAGGAAACGAGTCCTGAGACTCGATCTGCTTTGAGTCCTAAGACCTGATTAGTTACGAGTACTGATGTTCCGGGAGGAAAGACGTCCGACAGGACTCGGGAGGAGAAGCAGGGGGGAAGCTGCAGAAGCCGCAAGCTGGGTGGGGTAAGTGCAGGGCTGGCTGGCGGGGGCCATAACTACGGTATAGCTACAGTATAGCACCTCAAGTTTCTAAAACCATTTTTATGTGCATTCTGCAATGCATATAAATTGAATAAACAATATACAGTCATAATCACTGGTATACAATAAATAACACAAAATTAAATATGTTGCAAATATGTTGCAAAGATAAAGGCACACCATGCTCAGTACTTTACACTGGCCTGTTGTACTACAATTGTTAAGCAGTCAAACATGTTTTCTAGTTTGTGATAGCGTAGGTGGTAAGGGTTAGAACCTAATTTTTTTTTTTTTGCTATGTGCATCCCTATTTGAAATATACCGTTGGTGTTTGTAAAGGGAAACCATGTCATCGGGACAGAAAAGGAAAATGTATAAACCTTCTCTGATCTTCATTTGACCTGTTTTAAGTGGCTTCTACAGTTTCAGAAACTTGGAAAAAAAGAACAATTAAAGCAAACTAAACCCCACCGACACATGCCCTAAGAGTGTTAAAGGATAGGGAAAACAATACTAACCCTATTTAAGGAGGAGCTCCAGGCGCCTGAAGAAAAATACAAATACTGTAGCTGCTGACTCTTAATATTAAGACACTTACCTGTCCAGGAATCCAGCGGTGTCTTCACTCGAGCAGAATTTTCAATTGCCGCTGTCATCTGCACTAAGGGAAACCGGCAGTGAAGCCTCCCTACTGCACAAGCGCAAAGTGAGCTGTGCTCTCTGATTGAGCCGGCTGCGGGGAACTAGGGGCCGAACTGTCGAAACCAGGTCCCTGGTCCCCCTCAAAAGGTGCTAAATGCAGCAGCCAAGAGGGTGGGGGAGGAGGCAGATAAGCAGAGCTTCCTCTTTTGGGTGAAGCTCCAATTTAAATACCAGTGCCAGTGCTGGTATAATATTTCTTCCTGGGAATCTGAAAACCATATAAAATAGGATACAAAGCACATTGTTCCAATTGATGCAAAAAAATAAAATAAAGAATATGGGATTGGAAAATGGAAAATGCCCATAGTTGACAACATTTCATAACAATATCCATAGACACCCTTTTTTTGTGCATCCAGCAAGTCATTGTAGGCGCAGACTGCACTTTAACTAGGGGTGGGGCATTCATTCAAAATGGCTTCAAAAAAGGCACATCTTTAGCCTATACTGCCTATACAGGAAGATATATAACAACAAGGACAGAAACACAGCCAAGACATTAGTAGTTCATTAGTACAAAGCTGTACGGTACTGTGAAAACGTTTTAGGCAGGTGTAAAGAAATGCTGTAAGAAGTAAGAATGCTTTCAAAAATATATATTTTAATTTACAAAAATATATATTTTCATTTACAAAATGTAAGCGAACAGAATAAAAATATTAAAATCAAATTATTATTTGGTTTAGTGCATGAAACAGGAGTATAATATAGCAACATAGGGCCATGTTCTCGTAGAATCTGCGGCGGCGTAGCGTAAGCCATTTACCCTATGCAGACGCAACTTACTAGAGCAAGTGCCAAATTTTAAAAGCACTTGCTCCATAACTTGCGGCGGCATAGTGTAAATGGCCCGGCGTATCCCCGCGTAAATCGAAGGGGGCGGCTTGTATTTAAATTAAGCGCATGCGCCGGCCGAAAAAAAAACCAGTGCGCATGCTCCAACTCACATCGGAAAACGTAGATGAAACTGACGTGAAAACGACGTGATCGTCATTTACGCAATGCCCTATTCGCGAACGACTTAGTAAAACGACGTACACGATGGAAAAAAAAAACCGACGCTGACCCGACGCCATACTTAACATGGCATACGACGGAACTTCGTAAACTTACCCCTCATATAGCAGGGGTTGGTTTACTGGTTTACGCTTACGGAAACAACGGAAACGACGACGAGGCAGCGTAAAAACGTTCGGGAATCGGCGTATTAGGCTCATTTGCATAGGCAAATGAGAAATCAACGTAAAGGCCACCTAGCAGCCAGCGCAGGAATTACATCTAAGATCCGACTGTGTAAGTGTCTTACACCTGTCGGATCTTCTTCGTCGTATCTATGCGTAAGTGATTCTAGGAATCACACGCATAGATACCTGGGCAAAAAAACAGAGATACAACGGTGTTTCCTGTGATACACCGTCGTATCTCTTTTGAGAATCTGGCCCATAGAGTATATAGTGCAGGGGACAGAAGTATAATGTACATCATGGTGTATACAGTGTGAAGGACAGGACTATAATGTACTATATAGCATACAGGGTTCAGGACCATGATGTACTGTACAACAAAGAATATATAGTATAATGTACAACATAGAGAATGCATTTTGGTAGTTAGGGTATAACGTACAGCATATATTGCAGGAGTCAGGGGTATAAAATACAGAGTGGTGCAGGAGTTAGCTCTCAGCTTTTTCTCTTTCTTATCACTTCTTTCACTGCTTCCTCTATTCAGCACTGCTTTAGTGCCAGACCATGGTCAGCTTCTCTCTCTAATGAGGCACTATCCTGCTTCCCACCACACACAAGCACAGATTGAGCAATGTGCTGAATTGCCTTGGTGTGGGAGAAGGCTCTGAACTTCCCCTGGATTTGCTTATGAATGAGCTGTCATGGAATTTGTATATTAATGAGTTGTGGGCACAATGTAACAGGGTTGGGCTGCTGGGCAGAGGTATTTATTCACACAGTTTCTTAACCTAGCATTTAATCATACATTATAAAATACCATAAACATTTCCAAACACCTCGAAAATGATTGTACATCTAGGGTAGAACGTTATTCAGCTTAACGTAACCCAATATTCAAATGGAAGCGCCTGTGTTTTATCTGACAAGGCTCATTGAGATACTTAAAATTCTATTGGTTTGCAAAAGTTTTCCATGCACTCTTTAGTGAATGAGCTGATGGTGTTTAAACTGTTATCGCAGTCATAAAGTAGCTCTTACTGGCCTAAAATGTCTAAAGATATATGCAGTTATCCTCCTACTGTTCTCAAGTTTAAGTCGTTACTGAGTAAAATTATTTGTTTTCTGTAATCATTACAGCAAAGTTTGGCTGTTGTTCGTCATGGAAGCGTTTCTTCAATAAATCCATATGTTTCAAGACCAAAACCAGGTGAAAGAGGTAAGCTAGACAAATGTGTTATTAAAAAAATATATATATACATGTAAAAAATAATAATCATGCCTATAATAGTTGAACAGTCGGAAGCAGAGATGATTAAAAAGACAAAAGAGGTGATGTAACCAGTAGTGAAAGCATTCACATTGTTATGTATATTGAATGATTTCACATAACTCTTATGCCGCGTACACACGGTCGTTTTTTGCGATGAAAAAAAACGACGTTTTCTGTGAAGTAAAAAACGACGTTTTTGAAACGTCACTTTTCAAAGACAATTTTGCATACACACCATCGTTTTTTCACAAAAAGCAAGGTTACGTTCACCACTCTTTTCCATTGAAGCTCGCTTCATAACTAGCTTCTGGGCATGCGCGGGTTGAAAAACGTCGTTTTGAACGACGTTTTTGCTACACACGGTGACTTTTTGTGAAACAAAAACAACGTTTTTGAAAAACGACACAAAAAATTCAAACATGTTGGAATTTTTTTTTGGTCGTTTTTTTGAAGACAAAAAACGACGTTTTGCCCACACACGATCAATTTAAATGACGTTTTAAAAAACGTCGTTTTTTTTCATCGCAAAAAACGACCGTGTGTATTAGTGGTGCTATCAAACTCAAAAGTAGTATTCTATCAGTATTTTATGTTTTCTTAACACATACAGTATCTCACAAAAGTGAGTACACCCCTCGCATTTTTGTAAATATTTTATTATATCTTTTCATGTGACAACACTGAAGAAATTACACTTTGCTACATTGTAAAGTAGTAAGTGTACAGCTTGTATAACAGTGGAAATGTTCTGTCCCCTCAAAATAACTCAACACACAAAGTGAGAACACCCCTAAGTGAACATTTCCAAATTGGGCCCAATTAGTAATTTTCCCTCCCCGGTGTCATGTGCCTCGTTAGTGTTACAAGGTCTAAGGTGTGAATTGGGAGCAGTTGTGTTAAATTTGCTGTTATCACTCTCACTCTCTCATACTGGTCACTGGAAGTTCATCGTGGCACCTCTTGGCAAAGAACTCTCTGAAGATCTAAAAAAATGAATTGTTTCTCTACATAAAGATGGCCTAGGCTATAAGAAGATTAAAACTGAAGCATGAATTGTTTAACAGGACAGGTTCATTTAGAACAGGCCTCGCCATGGTAAGTTGAGTGATGCTCTGGTCATATACAGAGGTTGTCTTTTGGAAAATGGATGTATGAGTGTTGCCAGGCTATAAGAGCCTGTCGGTGCTCAGATTGCCATAAATTTGGTCTCCATGGCCCTGCCTCTTCTAAAAAGTTTGCTGAAGACAAGAGACTGCATGGATTACTGGAACCATGTTGGCTAAAGATTGAGAAGAATGGGTGTATATCATGCTGGAGACTCACAGTGTTTGTGGATTGGTATACAGTGGCGGCTGGTGCTCATTTATTGCAGCCTCACTGTGCCCATCACATGACACTGTGCCATGCCACCAAATGTCCACTGTTGCCACCAAATGCAGCCACTGTGCCATCAATTGTCACACTGTGCCATGCCTCGCCACTGTGCCATCAATTGTCGCCACCATGCAACTGTGCCATCAAGTTGCCAGCCATCAAATGCACATGCAATTGTCTGCGTCATACTGTACAGAGGTTGCCATCATTTTTGTGCCATCAAACCATGGATTGTGCCATATGAGTGCCATCAATTGCCATGTGCATTGCTGTGCAGAGCCATGTTGAAGGCAATCAATTGTCACCACTGTGCCAGCCATCAAACGCCACCACTGTGCCATCAATTGTCACCAGCCTGCCATCGTCACTGTGCCATCAATTGTCATGATGCCATCAAATGTCGCCATCAATTGTCACTGCATATCAATTCATTGGTCTCCACTGTGGCTGTCATTGTTGCCTCTGTGCCCCAATGCCACTGTGCCCCATGACTGTGCCCCATGCTGCCTGCCCCTTGCCACTGTAACTGTGCCCCATGCTGCCCCTTTCCCTGTAAAAAAATCACTTACCTGACGCTTCCATGTCCTCCCTCAGTTTGCTGAGCTTCAGCCAATCAGGTTCCTGAAAACCAGCGGGAACCTGATTGGCTAAGGACATACAAGGACCGCAGATTGTCTTCCGACTGACTTCCGAACGGAGGGCGGGATGGAAAAGCCTATCAGAGCCACTGGCTTTGATAGGCAGTTCCCCTGCCAACCAGCTGGCGCTATTCGGGTAACCGGCGTCCCATGTCCGGTTATACGAATAGACCAGGCAGCTGGCAACAGTAACACACGTCCAATGCATAGCATGAACGTGTGTTACTTGCGAGAGGGGGTGGCGCTGAGCGCCCTCTATAGACGGCCGCCAGAACTTCGGCTAAAAGTCAAAATGACATTTTAGCCGAATAAAAGTTTTAAAGGGCCCGTTTTTTTTTTTTTTAATTCTTTTTTTTTTTTTGTGACTGCGGGAGGGGGGGCGGCGCCCGTGCGCCCATATGGGCGGGCCGCCACTGGTGTGGACAGAGGGAAAGAATTTGTTTCCAGAAGTCCTTGCCCAGTTTGGAAAAAGGTGGTAAGCCCTGTAATGGGCTTGGACTGTTACCTCTGTGTGTGTCCTTACAGTCGACTCCGCCTGTAAAAATATGCATATTTGACCATTCACATGGGACATTGATTAGGAGGAGAATATTGGACTATACACTATTTTATCAACTATATGATTTGTTTATGTTTTTTTTGTACAAATTATAGGTGACCCATTATAGAGGTATACGAAAAATGAGAGCACATACCAGAGTATCACTCATTAAGAAATAGGTTCTGATTCACAGGGATTTCTTTTAAGCCTGCCTTGTATACACACGTTCAGGCCAAATACCGCCCGTCCAAAGCGTGGTGACTAGGGATGAGCCGAACACCCCCCTCCCCGTTCGGTTCGCACCAGAACCTTCGAACGGACCTACCGTTCACGCAAACATTTAGAACCCCATTGACGTCAATGGGACTCGAGCGTTCGAATTCAAAAGTGCTCATTTTAATGCCCCATATGTAAGTTATTGTCGGAAAACGTCTTTGTGAACCTGTGTCTTGCCCCAGGGAACATGTATCAATGGAAAAAAAAGTTTTATAAACAGTATTTTTTTCTGGAGCAGCGATTTTAATGATGCTTAAAGTAAAAAAAAAATGAAAAATTCCTTTAAATATCGTTCCTTCTGGGTATCTATAGTAGTGGCACGTGTTTAGAACTGTCCCTGCACAAAATGAGATTACTATAAGAAAAAGGTAATTTAAAACTGCTTTCGGCTTTAATGTAATGTCTGGTCCCTGCAATATGGATGAAAATCACTGAGAAAAATAGCATGGGTTTCCCCGCTCCCCTCCCCCCAGGTCATTACAAGCCCCTTTGGCCCTATATACTTATGAACAGCAGTATACAGGTGGTGCAAACAAGACAGAGACTGTAGGTTTGTTGTTAAGTAGAATCTGTTTGTAATTTTTCAACTGGTACTTCTTTAAAGTGTAGCTTCAGTCATAGATTTTTTTTTAAGCTTTTCTGAAAACATAGAGAAAGGTTATCACCCCTTTAACATTTGTTTTGCTGTCCATGTGCATCTGTTCAGAAGATTGCACCTCACCTTCTGTCCCAAAGACAAATGATTTTTTTTAAACATTTTTTTTTTTGTGAAACAAGGATTGTGATAAAGCATCAGTGGACAGGAGACACCTTTTACAGAAGAGAATTTCCCTTCCTAGGGGTAGATTTCCTCTCACTTCCTGTTGTCTCCTTCCGTTTGCAAGTAGGAGTCGTTTGTAAGTTGGATGTTTTAAAGTAGGGGCCTGCCGTATATACACTGCAGAAATTTGGGCCCTAGGTGTTGGTGTTGCCACAACACTGCAACCCCTCACAGTTAGTCTTGGTGGGCGCTGGAACACCTTGCTGTGAATATATTAGATCAAGAATTGTAATTACAAGCCCCTGTTGAACAGGGGCAGAAAAATTGGGCCTTAGGCACTGGTGCTGGAGCCACAACAGTGCAACCCCTCACAGATACTCTAGTTGTAGTGCAGCAAAGAGCCTGCTGCAAACTATTGCATCAAAAACTGTAAATTACACGCCCCTGTTAAACAGGGGCAGACAAATTGGGCCTTAGCCACTGGTGGCGGTGCCCAGAACCAACAATGTTCTTACAAGCTATCAGCAAGATCATTGAGAAGGAGAAGGATATTCAGTCAACATAACAGGATAGTCACTCATCATCAGCGTAAGCAGTCTCCAAGGGATCTGACATTTCAAAAAATATATTCAGTTACATCAGCATCAGGTGGTTGGTAGCTGGTGGTGGTCCAAGCCTGATTCATTTTTATGAAGGTCAGTCGATCGACCGAGTCGGTGGAGAGGCACACCCTGTGATCGGTCACAAAGCCTCCAGCAGCACTAAATGTGCGTTTTGAAAGAACGCTGGATGCAGGACAAGCCAGTAGCTCAATTGCATACTGTGCAAGCTCTGGCCAGTGATCCATCCTCAAGATCCAGTAAACCAGAGGATTTTCGGAGGGAAAAGTGTCCAAGTCTGCTCTTGCCCCTAGGTATTCCCGCACCATGTAAAACAGACGCTGGCGATGGTTGCTGGAACCGGTCATACCTTGGGGCTGCGAACTAAAAAATTGTCTGAACGCATCAGTCAGATGGCCACCTTCTCCACTGCTCCTTCTATGACTCACCGAAGCCTCAGCAACACATTGCCAGGACCAGGATTTGGTAACCCCCCAGTCTCTGGGAACGCGTTGCACAGACCTTTCTGCAAGGCCTTCCCGAAGATGTTTCATCTTCTGCTCCCTCTGCGACGGCAAGATAAGGTCCGCAACCTTACCCTTGTAACGTGGATCAAGGAGAGTTGCCAGCCAGTAATGATCCCTCTCCTTGATTGCACGAATACAAGGATCCTTACGCAGGCTTTGCAGGATCAGGGAGGCCATGCAGCGTAGGTTTGCTGAGGCATTCAGGGCACAGTCCTCTGGGTCACTGAGGACAACAGGATCCGCAGCCACCTCAACCAAGCCACGTAAAAGTCAATGGGTTCCTTGAAGACTGCTGCTGATGCAAAAGCTCCACCTCCATGCTGCTGATACAATCCTCCTCCTCCTCCTCGTCCTCTTCCTGTGTGCTAGGCGGGCAAGCAGGGCCACTATCTGGATAAAGGGGGCCTTGAGAGGTAAGGAAGTCCTCCTCCCTCTGTTCTGCCTCAAGGGTCCTGTCCATTATTCCACGTAGCGTGCGCTCCAACATGTAAATAAGAGGGACAGTCTCACTGATGCATGCACTGTCACTGCTCACCATCCTCGTGGCCTCCTCAAATGGTGACAGGACAGTGTATGCATCCCCCCTGAGCAAGGCCCACTGGTGTGGGGAAAAAAAACCAAGCTCCCCTGACCCAGTTCTGCTGCCATATTGGCACAGGTATTCATTGATGGCCCTCTGCTGCGTGTGCAGCCGCTGCAGCATGGCCAATGTAGAGTTCCATCTGGTGGGCATGTCACAGATTAGGCGGTTCTTGGGCAGGTTGTATTCCCTTTGGAGGTCTGTTAGCCGAGCAGTGGCATTATATGACCTTCTGAAATGCACACAGACTTTCCTGGCCTGCTTCAGGACATCCTGTAAGCCCGGGTACCTGCCCAAGAAGCACTGCACCACCAAATTCAGAACATGAGCAAAACAGGGCACATGGGTCAGTTGTCCCTCTCGCAGGGCAGAGAGGAGTTTGGTGCCATTGTCGCTAACCACCATTCCTGGCTTAAGCTGGCGTGGCGTCAACCACCTCTGAGCCTGCCCCTGAAGAGCTGACAGAACCTCTGCCCCAGTGTGGCTCCTTTCTCCCAAGCACACCAGCTCTAGCACCGCATGGCATTTCTTTGCCTGCATTCCTGCGTAGCCCCTCGTACGCCTACGGAGCATGGCTGGTTCCGAGGACACATCAGCACAGGAAGAGGCCACAGAGGAAGAAGAAGAAGAAGAGGGGGTGGAGGAGAGAGGTGTGTCACAACCAGTAGTAGTGTTTTGGAGGCAGGACAACCTCCAACACTACTGTACCTTGCCCTGCGTCCTTCCCAGCTGCCAGCAGAGTCACCCAATTCGCCGTGAAAGAGAGGTAACGACCCTGTCCATGCCTGCTGGACCATTAGTCAGCGGTAATATGCACCTTACCACTGACCGCCCTGTCCATCGAGGCATGGACATTGCCTTCCACATAGCGGTAGAGACCTGGAATCGCCTTCCGTGAGAAAAAGTGGCGTTTGGGAACTTGCCACTGAGGTACCGCACATTCCACAAACTCACGGAAGGGGGCAGAATCTACCAACTGAAAAGACAGCAGTTGAAGTGCTAGCAATTTCGCTAAGCTAGCATTCAACCGCTGGGCATGTGGATGGCTGGGAGAGTACTTCTTTCGGCGCTACTGCAGCTGAGGCAGGGAAATTTGTCTGGTACAATCTGCCATCGGTTTACTGATAGTAGATTGCCCGCATGTACTACTAGGTTGTGACACACCTAAATCTACACCTCAGTCCTATCAGTGCAGGCTTTAGAGAGGACTGAGGGTATAGTGGGGTTTGGTGATCCCAGCTGATGAGGGGCAAGGGGAGGTCCGCATGGTTCTTTGGTGTGGGTCTTTCAGGTATGCTTGCCAACGAACTGCATGGTAGGTTGACATACGTCTGGTCAAGCATGTTCTGCCCAAGCGGTTGATGTTTTGGTCATGCGAGATACGCTTGAGACATATGTTGCAAATAGTAATGGTGCGATCTGATGCACATGTCTCAAAAAAGGCCCACACCAAAGAACTTTTGCAGTAATGCTGAGACACAGCAGCGCCCTGCACAGGCGTAGCTCTGCGATGTAATGCAGTTGGTGTGCTGCCCTTAAGCTGTCTCCTGGAGGGCATCCTGCCTCTTTGGAGATGTTCCGGTGCCTCCTCCTCTCTCCTATCAGGCACCCACGTAGAGTCAGTGACCTCATCCTCCTCTCCCTCCTCATCACTTTTCGAAAACCTGGCAGTATGCTGCAACTGAGGGAAGATGACTGCCAGATTGCTGTCCTTCTTGTGCACCCCCTCTCTCTAGGCTCACATTACTGCCTTCCTCTATCTGCGTTCCATCATCAGAGCCTTCAAAACGCTGCGCATCTTCATGCAGCATGTACCCAACACTGTGTTCAAACAGTTCGTGGGACTCCTCAGGAGGACATGGTGGGACTAGGGAAGGAGTAAGTGATGCCATTGAGCAGAGGAAAGAGGACGCCTTGGCAGCTACTTTGCCAGACAAAGTACCCTGAGCATGGGTGAGAGAGGATGAGGAGGATGAGGATGGCTTGGTCATCCACTATACCAAGTGTTCGGCATGTTGCGGCTCAACATGGCCAGCTTCCGAAAACAAGGACGAGCTTGTCACACGTCCACTTGCTGATGAGTATGCACCGTGTCACTGTTGCCTGTAGACGCAGAGCCTGCTTTCCCTCGTGACTCTCTGCCTCTCCTTGTTGCCCTTCCAGACATTATAATGGCCTGCAGAGGACATGTGCAGTACACAATAGTGTTGAGCGGAATACGCCATATTCTATTTCGCGATATTGCGCGAATATATAGAAGAATATTCGCGAATATTCGCTAATATCGAATATTCGTGATATTTTATCCCAAAAAAATTTTGCGAAATTTCGCTAATGCGAAAATGATTGCGAAATTCTCATAAACGGAGATCATTTCCTGTATTACTAAACTAATATGCACTAAACACTAACTCTACACTAACTCTACTTAAAAGAAAGGAGAATAAGGGGGCAAAAGAAGGGCGGAGAAGATAATCGCGCAATATTCCTATTGCGCGATTATCTTCTCCGCCCTTCTTTTGCATCAGAGCCAATCAGAATAACTTGAATATTCGGCAAAAGGAATATTGCGCGATATTCCTTTTGCCGAATATTCAAGTTATTCTGATTGGCTCTGATGCAAAAGAAGGGCGGGGAAGATAATCGCACAATATTCCGTTTGCCGAATATTCAAGTTATTCTGATTGGCTCTGATGCAAAAGAAGGGCGCATCAGAGCCAATCAGAATAACTCGAATATTCGGCAAAAGGAATATTGCGCGATTATCTTCTCCGCCCTTCTTTTGCATCAGAGCCAATCAGAATAACTCGAATATTCGGCAAAAGAAATATCGCGCAATATTCCTTTTGCCGAATATTCGAGTTATTCTGATTGGCTCTGATGCAAAAGAAGGGTGGAGAAGATAATCGCGCAATATTCCTTTTGCCGAATATTCAAGTTATTCTGATTGGCTCTGATGCAAAAGAAGGGCGCATCAGAGCCAATCAGAATAACTCGAATATTCGGCAAAAGGAATATTGCGCGATTATCTTCTCCGCCCTTCTTTTGCATCAGAGCCAATCAGAATAACTCTAATATTCGGCAAAAGGAATATCGCGCAATATTCCTTTTGCCGAATATTCAAGTTATTCTGATTGGCTCTGATGCAAAAGAAGGGCGGAGAAGATAATCGCGCAATATTCCTTTTGCCGAATATTCAAGTTATTCTGATTGGCTCTGATGCAAAAGAAGGGCCGAGTAGCTGATGCCATTCTTTTATGTTGCCGAAAATTCGCAATGCGAATTTTCGTCAACATAAAAGAATGGCATCAGCTACTCGGCCCAGGGTCTCTCTCTAATCATACCAGCAATGCCTTTAGACGTCGATGGAGATCACTAGGATGTGATCTGTTTTAAAAATAAATTTGAAAAAATACAAATATTCGCCATAGCGAATATTCGCCGCAATATTCGAGTTATTCGCGAATACTCGAATATGCAATATTCGTAGCGAATATTCGCAATGCGAATATTCGTGAGCAACACTAGTACACAACAAGTAGGTAGATAGATAGATAGATAGATAGATAGATAGATAGATAGATAGATAGATAGATAGATAGATAGATAGATAGATAGATAGATAGATAGATAGATAGATAGATAGATAGATAGATAGATAGATAGATAGATAGATAGATAGATAGATACAAAACCCCAAATAATATAATCATAAACAAAACAACATTAACCATATATTATTTGACTACTACAATTCTATACATTCAGCATAGAGCTGCCACTCTATGACAGATTATAAGTACAGTACTACAGATGGACACAAACAAGGTGAAGCAAATTATGTAATTATTTCTCCAATAGTACTTCATCCAGATAATAGATGTGACTACAGGACAAGATCCATGATTCAGTATAGCTAATGTAGTGTGTTGTTAAAAGGATAAACACTGCATGAATATTATAAAGTCAATCCAACAAGGCAATATAATTCACAGTATTGGAGACATGGGCCATCTTCATGGTAAGCCTAAAGGGCTATAATTAAAGCCTAAGCTTAGTATATTTCCTTCATAGACTGCACGCTCTTAAGGCAGCCCTCCAATAAAGTAAATTCACATGTTCAAATGGTAATAGATAAGGCTCCACACAATATGCAGTTTAACCAAGGGGTGTTTACTTGGTAGAGAGAAGAACAAACAGAGTTAGTTGACTCCTTACAGGGCCCTGCAAGTGTCAGTGATAAAGGTTAAGAACAGGTTTAACTGCTTGCCGACCAGCCGCCGTCATATTACTGCGGCAGGTCGGTACTGCTAGGCGAGAGCACGTAGCTCTACGTCCTGCACGCGCGCTCGTTCGTTACAGAGCGGGAAACGGGAGGTATGTGTGTAAAGGGTTAAGTATGTTCCTTCATCCAGGCGGGCCGTCGAGGAAATAGAGAGCGTGCTCTCTATTTCTGCTCGACGGGCTTCCCGACGGGAAGCTCGCCGAGACCGTACACACGGCCGAGGTCCTCGCTGGAATGCACATTCCAGCGAGGTTCTCGCTGGTTTTCAGCGAGAACCTCGGCCGTGTGTACGGCGGCTCACAAGGGGAAATCACTGATCTTCCGTTCATACATTGTGCTACACACACTAAAGATGCTGAAACTAAGGCCTGGTTCACATCTATGCCTTTTTAGTGTGTTTTCATATCTGCAGAAACCCACTACAGTCCATTTAACATGGATTCTTATGGGTCATGTTCACAACTGTGTGTTTTCCAGCAGTGTTTTTTGTTTTTTTTTGGACAGGGTCAGGGACTTTTTTTCCTGCAGCAGTTTGAGTTTTAGGTTACATAGACTTTATTTAAAATGCCTCTATAGGGATCACAGACAGCAATACAAATCTGACTGATCTATTCAAGGACAAAAAAAAGGTTTTGGCAGGATTTGGACTTTAAATGCCCTATCATAATATTTTACTGTACTCTATACAATATATACTTTATATGTAATGTATATACACACACATCGGCCACTTTAACCACTTAAGGACCGCCTCCTGCACATATACGTCGGCAGAATGGCACGGCTGGGCACGTGCATGTACAGGTACGTCCTGTGCTAGTGCCCAGCCGTGGGTCGCGAGCGCGCGGCGCGTTCCCGTGACCCGGTCCGAAGCTCCGTGACCGGGACCCGCGGCCCGATCGGTCCCTGGAGCTGAAGAACGGGGAGAGCCGTGTGTAAACACGGCTTCCCCGTTCTTCACTGTCATCGATTGTGTGATCCCTTTTATAGGGATACACAATCGATGACATCTCATACACAGCCACACCCCCCTACAGTTGTAAACACACAGTAAGTCACACATAAGCCCTTCAGCGCCCCCTTGTGGTTAACTCCCAAACTGCAATTGTAATTTTCACAATAAACAATGCATTTTAAATGTATTTTTTTTGCTGTGAAAATGACAATGGTCCCAAAAATGTGTCAAAATTGTCCGAAGTGTCCGCCATAAAGTCGCAGCCATGAAAAAAATGGCTGATCGCCGCCATTAGTAGTAAAAAAAAAAAACAATTAATAAAAATGCAATAAAACTATCCCCTATTTTGTAAAATTAAACTTTGTAAGCGATTTTTTTTTACCAAAACTGGGTAGAAGAATACGTATCGGCCTAAACTGAGGAAAAAAAATTATATATTTTTAGGGGATATTTATTATAGCAAAAAGTAAAAAATATTGCATTTTTTTTCAAAATTGTCGCTCTATTTTTGTTTATAGCGCAAAAAATTAAAACTGCAGAGATGATCAAATGCCACCAAAAAAAAACTCTATTTGTGGGAAAAAAAGGATGCCAATTTTGTTTGGGAGCCACGTCGCAACGACCGTGCAATTGTCTGTTAAAGCGATGCAGTGTCGAATCGCAAAACCTGGCTGGGTCCTTTAGCTGCCTAAAGGTCCGGGTCTTAAGTGGTTAATAGGTACACCATTTCAATTCCTTTGTAGCACAAATTACTAATCAGCTAATCACATGGCAGCAACTTAATGCATTTAGGTAACTGGACGTGGTAAAGGCAACTTGCTAAATTTCAAACCAAGCATCAGAATGGGGAAGAAAGGGATTTAAGTGACTTTGAATGTGACATGGTTGTTGGTGACAGACGGGCTAGTCTGAGTATTTCAAAAACTGTTGATCTACTAGGATTTTCACACACAACCATCTCTAGGGTTTACAAAGAATGGTCTGAAAAAGAGAAAATATCCAGTGAGCGGCAGACATGTGAATAATACTGCCTTGTGGATGTCAGAGGAGAATATGCAGATTGGTTTAAGACAGTATCTCAAATAACCACATTTGTTATAACCAAGGTATGCAGAATACCATCTCTAAATGCACAACACATTAAACCTTGAAGCAGATGGGCTACAGCAGCAGAAGGTGCCACTCCTGTCAGCTAAAAACGGGAAACTGAGGCTACAATTCGCACAGGTTCACCAAAATTGAACAATAGAAGATTGGAAAAACTTTGTCTGGTCTGATGAGTCTCAATTTCAGCTGCGACATTCAGATGGTAGGGTCATAATTTGCTGTAAACAACATAAAAGCATGGATCCATCCTGCCTTCTATCAACGGTTCAGGCTGGGGGGTGTAATGGTGTGGGGGATATTTCCTTTGCACACTTTGGAACCCGTAGAATCAATTGAGCGTCGTTTAAATGCCACGGCCCAGTATTGTTGCTGACCATGTCCATCTCTTTATGACTACAGTGTACCCATCTTCTGATGGCTCCTTCCAGCAGGATAATGCCCCATGTCACAAAGCTCAAATCATCTCACCACTGGTTTCTTGAACATGACAATGAGGTCTCTGTACTCCAAAGGCCTCCAAAGTCACCAGATCTCAATCCAATAGAGTACCTTTGGAATGTGGTAGAACGGGCTATTTGCATCATGTATGTGCAGCCCACAAATCTGCAGCAACTGCGTGATGCTTTCATGTCAATATGGACCAAAATCTCTTAGGAATGTTTCCAACACCTTGATGAATCTGTGCCACAAAGAATGAAGGCAGTTCTGAAGGCAAAAGGGGACCCAACCCAGTACTAGCAAGGTGTACCTATAAAGTGGCTAGTGAGTGTGTATAATTAATGAGTTCTACATTATATACTTCAGAGTGCAAAATCATTTATATGTATATCTATTTAAAAAAAATGTTTTCCTATTGGGGTTTGTTGCCTATAAAGTATTCATGTTAACAGTTGGCCATTCCACTGTTGTATTACAGCATGCCATGTAATACTAAATAGTATCCAACCTTTCAAGTTGATGTGTTTGAGCTCCATTCAGTGAAAATGATTACAATAATTCAATGTGAAATGACAAAAGATTGTTATATTTAAACATTTTTCAAAACAGCAACTGAGAAACCCATAGAATATATGAAATAATATGCTTACGAAAAGCCATTGAAATAATTCTAAACAAGTTATTTCAGCTCTGTCTTTTATGCCAGTTTCAGAAAGTTCCCTGTATTCCATGCCAATGGACACAGATGTGTATCGAGGAATATATGAAGATCCTGATGAGCTAAGGACTCAAACTCTTAAAATAAAGCGAGAACAACTCATATTAGATGATATTGAATTGGGTTCTGGCAATTTTGGGACTGTGAAAAAAGGTTTCTTTAAAACATCAAAGTAAGTGTATCAGAGCATGTTAGATGTTCATTCGATATTGAAAGGACTTTCTAATTTTCTCCTGCAATTAAATGTCTGCTTTCAATCGCATAGCTTTAGGTTTTATGCACTATATCTCTCTCTTGCATAGCCTTAGGCCTCGTACACACGAGTAAATCTATCTGTTCAAATCGGTCCGACCGACCGATTTGAACAGATCTGTCTGCTGGCATTTTGGTTTGCTCGCGTGTACACACGAGCAAACCAAAATCCCCGCCAGCAGACAGCGCGCTGACGTGTCGGTGACGTGGCGGTGACGTTGATGCCGCCACGTCACCGCACCAGGAAGTAAAACACTTCCGCGCATGCGTCGAAATCATTCGGCGCGTGTGCGAGAAGACATGTCTGCTGGTTAGCATACTAACCAGCAGACATGTCGGGCGGACGGGTTCCCAGCCGACAGATTTCAAAGCATGCTTTGAAATCTGTCGGGTGACCAAATACGTCTGTTTGCCCGTACACACGATCGAATCTGTCTGCTGTGTGTACGAGGCCTTAAAGTGGTAGGAAAGGCAGATGGTTTAGTATTCTCCTTGCAGTGCCCCCCCAGTACAAACCTGAGCCCTATCTCAATCCAGCAATGTGTGTGAAAACCAAAGCTCTCTCTTTTCTCATCAGACAAAGATGCAGCCGCAGGCGCTACTCTCTCCAGCTGCTGTGAATCAGAGCCAGTGACTGGTCAGTGGGGGGGGGGGGCGCCAAGCCATGCTCAGTGTCACATGCCTGATGAAGGGGTCCTGCGAGGTTCCGAAACATTGCTATTTGCGATAACGATGTGATAGTTGAATAAAGCTTTGGACCCATTCTAGAGATTGATAGTGTGCTGGTGGGCTTGGGAGCAGGCCCATATGAGTGCCCCCATAGCAAGCGGCTTACTATGGGGGAACTTTGTAGGGGGTGGAGCCAGAAGCCCTGGCAGGGGACACCATAAGAGGAGGATCAGGGTTGCTCTGTGCTAAATCATTGCACAGAGAAGGTAAGTATGACATTTTTGTTATATAAAAAAAAAGAAGCTTTACAATCACTTTAAACAATATGCCACCCATGTCACCCAAGCATTCCTATTTATGGTTAACACTGGGCCAGAAGACGATAGTGTGGCAGTCAGATCATGGTTATGCTTCCAAATGTTTTGTTATGCCTATGAATAGTTTTACAATATTTAACATTATAAACTTTTGGGTAAATAATCGCACCGATTCAAATTATATTTAAGTGGAATAAAGCTTCCATTTTTTTTTAAATGCTGAACGGTATGGTTTTTATGACAGAAGAGACCCTGGTTTATTCTGTCATAATTGCTTCTCGCTGCCAATCAGTGGTAATGTACACTGAACCACGCATGTACAGCTCTAAGTACAATCACAGCACCATTCTATGCCGCGATGAAGTAACTCTCGTGCACATCCACAAGAGTGACATAATTGTGACCTGGCCATTTAAGCAACTAAACAGAGCGAACTTGGAAAGAAGAAGGAGAAGATGGAAGCATCCAGGACCAGCGGAATCACTGACACTGCAGAAATGTAATGCTTTGTTTGACAGGTAAGTAGGCCATAACATGCTAATATGCTGTGTATACTAGCACATTATATTATAGTATTTTATATTTATTATAGGTTTGCAATTATATATATATTATTGCGCATGTGAAACCTTCCTGGTTTCTTATGGTTGTTTTTTTTTCCTTTTTTGTTGATTCAGAAATATTATTTGGGTTTTTGATTGTCTTGTTATGTCCTTTTTTATTTAAAAAAAAAAAAAAAAAGAATTGAAACATGCTGGAATAGCAACTACATAAATAACAACTACATAAATGTGGAAACCTAGCATCCCAACATAACAGTATTCCAATTAACTCTAACAGATCTGAAAAGAAAGTTGCTGTGAAGATTCTTAAAAATGAAAACAACGACCCTTCCAGCCAGGAGGAGCTGCTGACTGAAGCAAGGGTGATGCAACAGTTGGATAACCCATACATTGTCAGAATGATTGGGGTTTGTGAGGCAGAGTCTTGGATGCTGGTTATGGAACTTGCAGAACTAGGACCATTAAATAAGTTTCTAATTAAGAACAGGTACTGAAGTATTTTTCTGTAATAGCATCCTTTTAACATAAAGATAGTATACAAATATGTTTTCTAAGAATGTGTTTTATATTTCTAATTCATTATTTGTACTGTCAATCTAAAAATCTGTATGGCAATTACATTCATGTATTTTTCCAGTATCATATATTTTAATCAATAATATGTAGCGCCCCCTTGCTTTTTGCATGGGGGCTATGTTAAAACTAGTTGGACTAGAAGAGCTAAGTTGCTCCTAGTTGTGATTTGTTTAGGCTGTTGACCTAAGTCATTCCGGAAAGGTCCACTAGCTCGGACTGCATTCTGGGGATGTGATTTCATCCTTAGCCGGCAGTGGGAGCCAGCGGGATTTCTGGCGGATGGAGTCTTCCTCAGCAGCCAATTGGAGAGAATTTTTCCTCGCTGGGCGTGCTGGGAGGGGTATATCTGAGATCAGGGTCATAGGTTTGGAGGCTTTTTCTTCTTGTGCGCGGGGTCTCAGACTCAGGGTGCGGCATCCTTCTTCATGGACCCCAACGGCGCAGCCCACATGGCCAGGTTCCTGGGCCTTCTGGAGTCTCATCCGGAGACAAGAATTAAGGGATGTCAGTGACTTACTGGGTTCCCGAAGCTTAAGAGAATCACAGACGGAGATTCGGTGACCGGGATGCTGGCAGGTAGGCTTTGCAGCCCCCCGGTGACTTATGATGAGAAATTACTGGGAGGATTCGCTCTGTTTGCACATTTCGTTTATCCAAATTAATTGGCCTGTGGCAGAGGCCTAGAGCCGGGCTTGTGAGAGAGACCCGTTCCTCCCAGCGAAGATTCGAGGTGGCACCTCGGCTGCCAGGTCTGTGTGAGAGACACCTGTCCGGGGGCACCTTACCCACTCAGTCTCATAGGAGTGGCGACGTGTGAAATTTGTGCTACTAAGGGCTGATCTGCCTTGTGAATATCCAGGCCTGACATCGAAAGTTTCTCTTCTCTCATCAACCTATTCTTCCTTCACCCAAAGTTGATGTTGGCTAATGTTGGCCTGGAATAAAAGCATTGAGAAAATCTTTATTGACTGTGTGGACCTCCGTTTACTACCTAGTTCTTCTGGTGCATCCCTAGACCAAGCCGGGGTAACTTATTTTGCCGATCCCAAATTAAACCAGTGGCTGCTTCGGTGGTAGCGCTACAAATACATTTATAGGATGAAACCACTAGGGAGGCTATAAATCAGCATCTTTCATTTCATAAAATTTAGTATAAGGTACTAAAAAAGTATATATCAGTCTCTACTAATTATAAATATAGTACAAAATGTCTTCACTAGAAAACATGGCTGACCGATATATACTGATGTATAATTGAGGTTTTAATCCTATTTGACAGGGATGTCTCCGAGAAGAACGTAACAGAACTTGTTCATCAAGTTTGCATGGGAATGAAGTATCTGGAAGAAAAAAATTTTGTCCACAGAGATTTGGCGGCCAGAAATGTGCTTTTGGTGACTCAGCATTATGCCAAAATTAGTGATTTTGGGCTTTCCAAAGCAATTCAGTCTGATGAAAACTATTATAAAGTAAGTGTTCTCCATGTTTGGACATCATCATTTCCATATTAACAAATGAACACAAATTGATATTAGATTACATATTTCTCTTTTGGGGAAAGTATATGTTAGCCACCTACCGTTTTGGCAATATTATTATTATCCCAGGTGGACATCATATGACGTCCTTCCACTTATACATTTTGAAGAGCCATGCAGCGATGCAATCTGTGACCCTCTGTGTACACCAGAGACAGCAGAACACAGATTGCTGTATTGGGCCAATGTGCATGGCCCTGGTATCATGTGATCACTGTGACCAAACACACTGATCACATGTCTTTCATTCATAGCTATTGTGTACTATTGTGAGGATCTCTGTAATTGGTTACAGTGATCACATGGTACAGGGCCAATTACAGCGGACCTGTACCAGGTGATAACTGTAACCAGTCACAGCTATCACAATTGTACACAATGGCACATGAATGGATGCTATTTACAGTGTATCAATGATTGATTATACAGTGCTCATACAGTGATCATCATAGTGTAAAAAAAAATCCTGATCACTGACCTAGTGTAGTACAGTGTCACTATTGTACTGTTCTGGTGACGGTATGTAAAAAACAGTAAAACAAATTATATATATTGTATGATGTATACATAATGTCATCACTCAGTGTCCCTGATCACCACCTCACCAATCATATGGTGACGCTGTTATGCTCTGTTGACAGTATGTATGGCTTTTGGGTCACGCATTGTTTTTTTTACTGTTCATTCTAATGTGTTTATTTTTTTGGTGAGTAAACTGGATTATTAAATGTTAGGGCCAAATCTACTGTTAGCAAAGCCAAACCATGTATAGTCCTGATTCACTGAACTGCAAAATCCGAAATCCAATTTGAATGTGCAAATTGCTCTTCCGATATTGTTTATAAAATATAAGCGAAATAGTCAGAAAACAGATGTCAAACAAATACAGATGGTGCAGCGCTCAAATAAAACAATAAAATTTGAATATAAAGTCCATAAAATCGCAGTACACCTCCAGTGAGTGCCAATGTAGACAGACAGCTGACTGTGTAGATAACTTCAAACGTGCTAGACACACATCCACCACCACATGAAATGGCCTCTCACCTCACCACCTGGACCCTTTGATTATGGAGGGTCAAATGCGCTTTATGTATAAATATCAGCAAATCCAGCAGTAGTGAAGACGTCACAGATAGATCATCCCAGGTCATGTAATAAACAAATGCCAAAACATAGTGCTCTCCGTTTGAATAAACAATGTAATCGTAATAAAAGATAAAAAACACTCACAATGAAGGCACCACGGTCGGTGCCGATGTATACAGCGTGTATAATGAGCAAAGTGATAGCCGCGGGTGACGTCACAATGCTCCTCCCGTACGCGTTATGTCCTCTATGGGGACTTCTTCAAGAAGTCCCCATAGAGGACGTAGCGCGTACGGGAGGAGCATTTTGACGTCACCCGCGGCTATCACTTTGCTCATTATACACGCTGTATACATCGGCACCGACAGTGGTGCCTTCATTGTGAGTGTTTTTTAACTTTTATTACAATTAAATTGTTTATTCAAACGGAGAGCACTATGTTTTGGCATTTGTTTAGGAGACACAAATTTTGTTTGGGAGCCATGTCGCACGACCGTGCAATTGTCTGTTAAAGCGACACAGTGCCGAATTGTAAAAACGCCTCTGGGCATTTAGCAGCATATTGGTCCGGTCCTTAAGTGGTTAAAGAGAACCTCGGTTGAGCTTAAACACTTAAGGATTTACTTGATATTTTTTTTTAAGTTACGTGTATGCTCTCTTGTTCAGAGCAGAAGTGTCTAATAAATTGACTGTCTAAAACTACTGCTGATAACAGACATTCAAAACATGGTCTAAGGAATCTGCTGCCCAGGATTATATAAAAGAATAAAATGTAAGTTTATTTTTTTAATTGACAGTTTTTACTTGCCTTGCCAGCTAGACAGTATGTGATCTCTCATCTCAAGCAGTAGACCCATCAATCTCAATGGAAATGTACAGTCTAGCACTGGGCTGACATTTTTATTTTTGACACAAGGATGAGTTTATCAAATGTGTTGCCCTATAAAACATACATTTGCAGTCTTATTGTTAATATAGCTAAAACTTTTTACCCTGTCGGGCAGAGAATGCAATTAAAAAACAACAATTAAAAAACAACACACACTCCTATCCTGTGAAAGAAAGCTCTACATGTAAAGAAAACTATTAAGGGGATTTTTCTTCCTTTTACAACTTTAAGTAGTTAGCTAGTCTTTTTTACTTTTCATGCACGCTCACTGCCTGGGCACGTATTTTCTTGTGTTTATAATAAACTGCACTTCTTCACTTAGGCTTTGATCTGGTTTCCGCTGTGTGGTTTTTACATATCTGGTCTTACTAGCACTGCAAGATACCAGCATGTGGTATTCTGACAATAGATGACCATAACATTTTAAAGACGTTTTAAACTGGTAAAAGTTTTTAGGTTCAGTACATTTTGCTCACCAAACAGACATTTCACATATGTCCATGCTGCAAACTTCACCTTATGTAGCTTTAAATACATCAAATACTACAAAGTATTATTAAAGTAAGTTGCACATATATTTAGAAGAGTTTTTAAAGACAAATTGAAAAATGACCAATGATCCAGCATAAACACCTCCATTAACATCACTATTAGGATCCATTGTCCTTGTCAGAACATTAATATCACATTCTTTAAAGTGTTTGTTACCCCAACATTTCATATTCCTGACATGTGCCTCCTGTACCATGTAATTGTATGAGAAAGTAACCTGCTCTCTTTGTATTGCTTCCTGTGTGGGAAATCCCTGTCCCTGATGATCCTGCCAGTCACTCTGCTTGTCTATTAAAAACTCACCACACTAGGCATGAGAACACACCATGGTCAGTTCTCTAGCCGTGCTGGGAACACAGCCTACTCTGCTCCAATGATCAGACTTGTCCTGGCACACCTTCCCTGCACAGCCTTTCACTAGGAAGCTCAGTGTGCTGCTGCTTCTCCTCCTCCAGCTCGTATGCAGCTGAGAACAGAGGGAATGTGATTATTTAGAAAAAAAAGGGTTTTATCATTTTTTTACAATTGTTGACCAATTAAAATTCTGTGTGAATAGCTGATTGTTAATAACTGATGGGCAGTTCCCACTGAGAGCTGAAATGTAAATAAAAGAATGCTGGCAATAGAATAGTCAGGTCAGGAAAGGGGGGGGCGAGCAAACGCCCCATCCTGAACCATACCAGGCCATATGCCCTCAACATAGGGGAAGGGGGGTGCTTTGGGGTTCCCACCACCCCAAAGCGCCTTGTCTCCATGTTGAAGGGAACAAGGGCCTCTTCTACACAACCCTGGTGGTGGTTGTGGGGGGTCTGCGGGTGAGGGGCTTATCGGAATCTGCAAGTCCCCTTTAACAAGGGGCCAGCCCCCCCCATGTGAATGAGTATGGGGTTCATCGTACACCTAGCCATTCACCAAAAAAGTGTAAAAGGTAATTAAACACAGTACACATGTTTTTGACAATTGCCCTGGTCGGTAATGTCACTTACCTATTTAATAAAGGTGGCGTACGATGAATTCTATACTCAATCACATGGGGGGCTGGGATCTGGGGGCACCCTTGTATAAAAGGGGCTTTCAGATTTTAATAAGCCCCCCCTGCCCACAGACACCCATAACCACCGCTCAAGATTGTGAGGGAGGAAGAGGCCTTTGTCCCCACACAACCGACTAAACAATCATCTTGCCGAGAAAAGCCTTCTTGATCCCCTTCAGTCTGGATTCCGTCCTCAACACAGAAACTGCTCTCCTAAAACTAACAAACATTCTACTAATTGCCAAAACCAATGGACGCTATTCTGTACTCTTACTCTTGGAACTTTCTGCTGCCTTTCATACGGTTGGCCACCCCTCATACAAAAACTCCATGCCATTGGTCTCTGTGACGGTACTCTTTGCTGGTTCTCTTCCTACTTATCCAACCGCACCTTTAGCATTACTTACAACTCTACTGCCTCCTCGTCACTTCTTTTATCTGTTGGGGTCCCCCAAGGTTCTGTTCTTGGGCCTCTCCTATTTTCAATCTACATCTCCTCCCTGGGTCAGCAGACCCTACGTTGACAACACCCAAAACTCCTGCTCTCTAGCTCCCTCTTCACCTCCTCCTTTGATCGCCTCCAGGACTTTTCCGGAGCCTCTTCAATCCTATAGAACTCCTTACCCCAAGCTGTCCAATTATCTCCCTCTCTATTAGCTTTTAGACAATCAGGGAAGCCTATCCTACCCACACCTAGCAACTGCATTTTCATTTTCTCCTTCAGTTCATCGCCCACAGTTATTACCCTTTGTTTCACTTGACCCTCCCTTCTAGATTGTAAGCTCTAAGGAGCAGGGCCCTCTCCATTTCTCCTGTATTGAATTGGATTGGAACTGTACTGTCTGCCCTCATGTTGTAAAGCACTTTGCAAACTTTTAGCGCTATATAAATCCTGTATAATAATAATAATCAACATGGGGACAAGGTGCTTTGCCCCCCCCCACCCCAAACCACCTCCCCATGTTGAGGGCATGTGGCCTGGTATGGTTCAGGAGGGGGGCTTGCTTATCCCCCCTTTCCTGACCTGCCGGGCTGTATGCTCAGATAAGTGTCTGGCATGGATTCTAGGGGGGATCCCACGCCGTTTTGTTTTTTTATTTTGGCATGGGGTTCCTCTTAGAACCCATACCAGACCCAAAGGGCTTGGTATGGATTTTGTTTACATTTTAGCTCTCAGTGGGGAAGCCCGCTGACAGTTGATGAGTCATCGGTTGTTAAAGTCGCTGGAACCAGCTTCTCTTCCCAGTCCCTAACCAGCTATTATTCACACAGAGTTTAAATCAATAGTTTTTAAACTAATCCAAATTTGAATCCTTCCAAAAAATTTTAATTCCCTAGAAGACCAATAAACAAAATTCATTACTTTTTTCATTTAGAGATTCGGTTACATATGAATCCCCAATTAACTGAATATTTGGCCGAATTTGTATTCGGACATAAACGAATTACAAATATCTAATCGATTCCCATATATTCATTTATGTGTTTATCTAGACTGTCCCTATTCACTAAAGGGACAGGCAATTCTTGATCTCGGTCACAACGCGTCCAGTCCATAATTTCTCTATGTTGCCTCACAAATGTGGGAGCGCTAAAGTGATGAAACATATCTCTTCCTTTCATTACTGTTCCTGCTTGTGGCTGTGTCAGATCTAAATACTGTTTAGTTCTCACCTGTAGAACAATAGACTTCAAGACTCAGCAGGGGTGGCCTGTGGATTAGGGGCACACGGGGTGCCGCACCCTCTATCCTCGCCACCCCCTCTATGAATAATGGATAGATTCATGCATAACATGAATCTATGCATGGCCACGGCTGCCACCCCCTATTCAGGCGTACTTCCTCTTTTCAGATACGGGGTGCCTGAATTACAGTGGCAGGGGTATACTTTTGAAGCACCTGATTAGAGCCATAGGCTCCAATAGGCTTCAAAATAGGGTGGACTCGGAGCGCAGAGCATTGCGCTCGGAGTTCACCCAGATGTGTTAGAAAAGCAAATTAATATTTGCTTTCCTAACACTGAATCGTCTCTCCGCCAATCAGGAAGCGCGAGTCTGTTACCCGTTTCCCGATTGGCTGAAAGGTTAGGCATTCCTATTGGACACCTAGGAGGAGGGGAGGAGACACATGCCGGAAGCCGCCATGATCTCAGTAGGGAAGACACTGCAAGATGCCTGCTGCAGCCTGCCCCCCTACCCGGTGATCCCCGATATGCCCACCAAATGGGTAAGTGCCTGTGGACCGGCAAACAGCAGTGGTGGGGGGTTGATGTTCCGGGGGGTTTGTTTGCTGTCCCCCCAAACAAAAAACCACCAGCCGCCACTGAGACTCAGGGATTTTTGGTTATTTAATGTAGTTTCTTCACAGTAAGTGTCAGTTTAGTACAGACAGAGGCCATCCAACAACAGCTGCAGTGCCATATCACATGCCTCATGTTTTATCACAAACAGAAACTGCTGGCACAGAAATGTGAAGATATACAGTCTAGGCTGTACTTACAGAAGAGCAAATGGCACATATAAAACTACATGATCAATGCACATCTTATGCAGGTACGAAGGTTTATAATGCCTTTAATTGATGAATAAGCCACAAAAAGGTACATGTGCACTCAGCTCCTGCCAATTTATACACAATTATTTTCTTCACTTACATTTTGCGTATGCAAAGAATCTATGTATGATGCTGTTGGCATGATTAACATTAGGGAATCATAATTTCACTGCAGAAAAAGTATGGAAAAGCAGACTAAAATAGGATAGATGTTAGCTGAGACTCTAATGAAGTACTATAGTAGTATATTGTGTCCTGCATTATTAAGTAATAGCTGCACCTATCTACTAAATTAATATATTGGTTTTGAGAGCTCCCTAATGTGATTAAATGATGAACCATTGTGTTACCTATTGGTTTAACCATTGTACCCATAATAAATTGTCAGCTGTCTTGTCTTTTCAGGCAAAAAATTGTGGAAAATGGCCCATCAAGTGGTATGCACCAGAATGTATATACTTCTTAAAATTTTCAAGCAAAAGTGATGTATGGAGTTTTGGAGTACTTATGTGGGAGGCATATTCCTATGGTCAAAAGCCATATAAAGTAAGTCATCAAGCTTATTTTTTTTGTAACTTGGTATAAAAAAAACTGACATATAACATTATATTAGCACAACAACTCCAGCTGAAAACAAGCAAAAACCAAATCATTTCCTTAAAACAACCCTGTCGCTATAATCAAGAAATGTAATTAAAGCCTCGTACACATGGTTTGATTTTCGGAAAGGGATTGTCTGTTGACAGACTGTTGTCTGAAATTCTCGCATTCTCAAATATCACTTTTAGGTGGATCTACCCTTTAACTGTACCAGTGGAACAAAGGACAACCCCCCTACTGCTGCCAACATATGGAATACATTAGAGGGTTGACCAGTTCAGCTCTTTGAAAGTACTGCAAATCACAAGCTAATCACAGAGTCAGCAGGGTGGTGCCGCCCCCTCTCTCCCGCCAGTGGCCTCCCTCCTCCCGTGGTTCCCAAGCTCTCCTGCTCTTGCTGCTGCCTGGGAACACAAACGCCTGCTAGGGGAGAGAGATTACTGTGAAACCAAGGCAAATCCATGCCTCAATCTCACATGCAAACAATAAAACCAGAAGTGATGTCACTTCAGGTTTCAGATGCACCATTTCCTGGCCAGTACAGCCAGGGGACACATCTCACCAAGCCTATCTGTGTTTGGTAAGATGGTGTGAAGGGAAGGGGAGACCCCCTAATGTCTCCATAAAGAGTACCTTCCAACTGCACATTGCTATGACATAGGGCTTTAACCACTTTAGCCCCGGACCATATTGCTGTCCAATGACCAGAGCACTTTTTGTGATTCGGCACTGCGTCGCTTTAACTGACAATTGCGCGGTCGTGCGACATGGCTCCCAAACAAAATTGGCGTCCTTTTTTTCCCACAAATAGAGCTTTCTTTTGTTGGTATTTGATCATCTCTGCGGTTTTTATTTTTTGCGCTATAAACAAAAATAGAGCCACTATTTAAAAAAAAAAATGCAATATTCTTTACTTTTTGCTATAATAAATATCCCCCAAAAATATATAAAAAAACATTTTTTTTCCTCAGTTTAGGCCGATACGTATTCTTCTACATATTTTTCGTTAAAAAATCGCAATAAGCGTTTATTGATTGGTTTGCGCAAAAGTTATAGGGCCAGATTCAGGTAGATGAGAGCATCTTTGCTCTGGAGTAACGCATCTCATTTACGTTACGCTGCAGAAATTTTAGGAGCAAGTGCTGTTATTCATGAAGCACTTGCTCCTAAAGTTGCGGCAGCGCATCGCAAATGAGCCAGCGGAATTCAAATTGGGCGGGTACGGGGCGTGTAGTATTCAAACTATGCGCGATCCCGCGGCGAACGTACTGCGCATGCGTCGAGTGCCAATGCATCCCAGTGCGCATGCTCCAAGTTCTGTCAGTGAACGTCAATGACGTCACGTCCCCATTCATGAATGTTTTACGCAAACGACGCGATTTGTTTTTTTTCCGACACGATGGCGACGGTTATACCTAACATAGGATATTCCACTAGGGGGCTGCTTTATCTTTACGCCGTGTATCACTTCCGGAAACGTCGTAAAGTCACTGCGTCGCGCCCGAAAACGATCGTGAATTTCCGACTCCCGCTGATTAACATATTTTTTCAGCGTTAATCAGCGGGAACGCCCCCGGCGCCATTTTTAAGTTGAAGTAACGATGCGATGGCGAAATTCAATTACGCCGATCGCATCGGAACTCCAACCCAGCGTTTCTTATTTTCTGGTTATAGAAAACAGAAACGCCGGCTTAAAGTGACAGTTAGGCTGGCAGATCACTGGATCCGCCAGCCTAACTCTTCATGAATCTGGCCCATAGCGTTTAAAAAATAGGGGGTCATTTTATGGCATTTTTATTAATATTTTTTTTTTTACTAGTAATGGCGGCGATCAGCTTTTTTTTTCAGTACTGCGACATTATGGCGGGCACTTCGGACACTTTTGACACATTTTTGGGACCATTGGCATTTTTATAGCGATCAATGCTATAAAAATGCATTGTATTACTATAAAAATGCCATTGGCAGTGAAGGGGTTAACACTAGGGGGCAGGGAAGGGGTTAAGTGTGTTCCTGGGTGTGTTATAACTGTATGGGGGGTGGACTCACTGGGGGAAATCACTGATCTTCTGTTCATACATTGTATGAACAGAAAATCAGCGTTTCCCCCGCTGACAGGAACGAGAGCTTTGTGTTTACACACAAAGCTCCCGTTCCCCGCTCTGTAACGAGCGAGCGCGTGTGCCCGGCGGGGATCGTACCCGCCGGGTACGCGCGCGGGACTCGGGGGCGAGCTTTGTCACTCTAGGACAGGGCTTATCTTACTTGTGGGATATATCGATGAAAACAAAGGAAAAAAAAAACAAATGCAGCCATCACATCTAATAACTGGTAAATTGTAATATATTACATTTTTACTGCTGTCCTCTTCAGATGCACGTACTTGTCTAACTTTCACCCTCCTGTCACTACTTTAAAGCCCTTCAAACCTTTAATTTACATCAGTTAAATACTGCTTGTTCCAGGTGCATTATGACAAAAAAAGTTAAAAAAACAGCCACCACTTGCCAGCAGCTGCAGAGGGGGGCCCTTGCTCTCTGTGTAGAAGCAATGATCTCTCTGCAGATATCTGACATGCCCCCTTGCTGAGTCTGACCTAGAGCACTGCAATCAATAAAGCTCATGCTCTCTGTTGGCTGGGGAGCTCTAGCTCTGACCCTTCAGGGAGCAAGTTGGACCTCTGCAGAGGGACTGCTGCTTCCCCATAGGGAGCAATTGACCTTTCCTGCAGCATGCTAGCAGAGCACAGTCTTTCCTTTTCAGGTTACGGCTGATTTTTATAGATAACGGCCTGTCTGGCTTTACACACCTTTTGTTTTTATGCATCCGGTTTGTGTTAAGCTGATTTGTTCAGTTTGCCTTTAAGGTCAGGGGTTAAAGTGAGCTTGTAGTGTGCCTATAGAGAGCAATTAAGTCTGTCAGGAGCAAACACACTTAATCAATTGTGTAGTAGAGATCGATTGCTAAACAGCAGCCAGACAAGAATAATAAATTATGCTACAGCTGTCAATTTCACTGTGTTGCATTCAGAACAGCCAAAAAGAAAAGACGTGCACCAATTTTTCTAATTGCACAGCAGTTCATTGATGTGCACTTTGATGCGCAGCAACACGTGTATGTTGGAAGTGTGTTGGGTCTATGTGATGGGGTACCATTGGTAATGAATGACACTGTAACACACTAATCCATGTAACATACATTTGCAATAATGCACAAAAGTGTGATTCAGTGCTTTATCATGATAGTTCATAGAGCAATACAACGCACAGAATCCTGCAGAAAACATACCAGCTAGCCAGCAAAATGAAAAAAGCCTAAATTGTTTGAACAGCTTGTGTTTGGTTTACGTTGAACACATTTGCAAATATATGTGAAGCCACACTGCCACGGCAAGGCCCCTCTGTAAAGTGCAGTCCCTAACTCTACTCTAGCACTCTAGCATTGTTTCCAAATTGTGACATACATGGCAAGAGATACATTGAGAGACTAAACTAGTTTAAAAAATGTATGCATGTATTCGCAATCATATATAAAGTCACCTTCCTTTGAGCTGGTTCAATGAACACCTGCCAAAAGAAAATACCTGCCTCTAACCTCCTCTCACAGCTGATCTAATGCACATCTGCCAAATGAAAGTACCGACATCCATCGGTCTCTCACAGCCTGTCCACGCCTGCAAAATAGACTACCGGCCTCTACCCCCCCTCCCCCATCCCAGCCGGTCCAAGGCACACCTGCAGAAAAGACTACATGCCTCTAGCCTCCCCTTATAGACGGTCCAACGCACACCTGCAAAAAAAATACTACCGACCTCCAACCTCCTCTCAAAGCTGGCCCAATGTATCCCTGCAAAATAGATTAATGTCGGCTTCAACCTCCCCCCATAGCCGGTTCAATGCAAACCTGCAGCAAAGACTAACAGGCTCCAACCTCCCTTCACAGCCGGTCCAAGGTACGCATGCAAAAAAAGACTACCCGCCTCTAACCTCCCTTCACAGCTAGTCCAACACAAACTTGCAGAAAAGACTACCGGCCTACAATCTCCTCTCACAGCTGGTCCAACGCATGTCTGCAGAAAGGGCTACCAGCTTCCAACCTCCCCTCACAACCAGTCTAACGCTTGCCTGCCAAAATAGTATTGGCCTCCAACCTCCCCTCACAGCCGATCAAACGCACACCTGGTCCAAAACATGCCTGCAAAATAGGCTACCAACCTCCTTTTCCTTTAGCAGCTGGTCCAACGCAAACATGTAAAAAAGACTACCAACCTCTAACCTCCCCATACAGCTAGTCCAATGCATGCTTGCAAAAAAGACTACTGGCTCCAAGCTCCTCTCGCATCTGGCCCAATGCACGCTTGCCAAAGTGTCTACCAGCCTCCCACCACCCCTCAAAGCCGGTCCAAGGCACACCTGCAGAAAAGACTACAGGCCTCTAACCACCCATCAAAGATAGTCCAACGCACATCTGCAAAACAATATTACCAGCCTCTAACCTCCCCTGACAACCGGTCCAACACTCACTTGCAAAAAAGACTACCGGCCTATAATCTCCCCTCACAGCTGTTCCTATGCATGCCTGTCAAAAAAAATACTGACCTCCAACCTCCCATCACAGCCAGTCCAACGTATGCCCCCAAAAGAGACTACCGGCCTCCAACCTCCCATCACAGTCGGTCCAACGTAAGCCTGCAAAATAGACTACTGGCCTCCAACCTCCCCTCATAGCTGGTCCAATGTACAGTATCTCACAAAAGTGAGTACATCCCTCACATTTTTGTAAATATTTTATTATATCTTTTCATGTGACAACACTGAAGAAATTACACTTTGCTACAATGTAAAGCAGTAAGTGTACAGCTTGATAACAGTGTAAATTTGCTGTCCCATAAATGTCCAAACCGCTGTGAGTACACCCCTAAGTGAAAATGTCCAAATTGGGCCCAAAGTGTCAATATTTTGTGTGGCCACTATTATTTTCCAGCACTGCCCTAATCCTCTTGGGTATGGAGTTCACCCGAGCTTCACAGGTTGCCACTGGAGTCCTCTTCCACTCCTTTATGACGACATCATGGAGCTGGTGGATGTTAGCTCCCCAGTGCTGGCAGCACTCATGCAGACTCAGACCATGAGACTCCCACCACCATGCTTGACTGTAGACAAAACACACTTGTCTTTGTACTCCTCACCTGGTTGCTGCCACACACGCTTGACCAAACCAAATAAGTTTACCTTACAGACTGTTAATCAAATGATCATTTATTCAAAAGCAGACATGGTCTTGCAACATTGCTATATAGTATATCTCCTCTGAGGAGGTGCAGTTATTAGCTAGTGGTAATAATAAAGGATACAGTGAAATTCATGTGGAGTGTCTTATACTCACTTTAATAAAGGACTGATCACTGCTCTACATCAGATGAGGGGAGTGGGGGGGGGGGGGGTGCAACTCTGCAAAGAAACCAATCAGCTTCCAGGATTTATTGTAACGTTTGATTGAACAAGCTGATTTTAGAAGTTGATTGGCTACCATACACAACTGCACCAGAATCTGAGTGCTCCAGTTTTTCCCTCGGTATGGAAATGTTTATTTAAAGCAACTAGTTGGACCTAGGTGCTATTTTAGAATATGTTTGCTGAGTATCTATTTTCATTATATGCAGGTTCAATTGAAAGGTCATAAATACAATATACTATTTAGTGTGTCTAACTTCTAAAATATAATTTGTTAGGGAATGAAAGGTGGAGACGTGACTCAGATGATTGAAACTGGAAAACGTTTGGATAGTCCGCCCAGGTGTCCACCTGAATTATATGAAATAATGAAATTATGCTGGACATACAAGTGAGTATTGAGCTTTTATCTTTCATTCTAAAGAATTAGTGTTAAATATATATTTTATTTTAATAGTGAGACATAACACAAATAATAACAAGTGTTTACAATATTGAGTGTAACATGTTGACATAAATTGTCTTGTTAAATAGCATGACATAAGTTTAACATTAGTATAACAAACTTATCTATGTTGAGTATTCAACAATTTTTATCATGTAATTTCAAAAAGAACTGAAAGAACAGAGATCATTAAGGCTATAGATGATCATTACAAGATATAGTTTTATAAGAAACAGAAAGGAGGAAAGAAAAAGGAGAAAAAAGATTAGCGGGGAAGAGGGAAAAGAAGAATCGAAGACCGAGCGGGCCGAACTATATTCCATTTGTGAAAAGGGCAACATGAACAGGGTATCAGGGTATGGTCTGAGGTGTCAATAAAGTTTTCAATGAATCAGATGAAGAGTAATCAATCCAAAGCAGCCAAAGAAACTTAAATTTATCATATGTGTCAGAATCCAGGGCTAACATCTCCTCTATTCGCATGATATCGTTAACCGAAGAGACTCATAATGATAATGGAGGGGTAGTAGAAGATTTCCAGAACATTTGAATAAGTTGTCGTGCGGCTGATAAAAAAAAACGTAATAAAGTGCCCTTCTGTGATGTTATAGAACCAGGTAACATGGACAATAATGCTATTTCGGGTGAGGGTGTCAGGGGTTGATTATAGAGCTCACTATATATGGTAAAGACCTGAGACCAGAGCGATTGAACGGCCGGACATGTCCACCATATATGAAGGTAGCTACCGTCTGCTGCGCCACATCTCCAACATGTAGAGGGTATAGACGAAAATATTTTATTTAAAGAAAGAGGGTCTCTGTACCAACGAGAGAGGAGTTTAAAGTTTTTCTCCTGAGAATAACAGGAGATAGAGGATTTATGTGTGAAGTAATAGGACTTCTGCCAGTCCGTAGTGTTGAAATCCCTTTCTAGATCCGTGGACCACCTCTCCGTGTAAGGGGGGGGGGGTCGATCATGTATCAGTGTGTGTAGCAAACTATATATGGAGGAGAGTAAATGTTTCGGTGTTTCTGAGAGAGAGCACAACTTCTCAAATGTTGTAAGAGGTCTATGAGTCTGAGAGGAAGAGAATAGGTCAGAACAAAGGATGACAATCGCAGAGTTGTGAGCCAATTACGTTGGTCTTTAGGTAATATAGGGGAGCCCGAAATGGGGTTTATAAATGAGCTCGCCACGGGCCAGGTAGGGCGGGAGTATGGACCCGCCGTATAAGAACCTAGTCCTAGAGGTAATCCGGGGTGATCGAAGAGGGAAATAAGCGGTGATGGATCGGAGGACAGTATAGAAAGTAGTCCCTTCTTGTACCACAGTTGTAGGGCAGCGATCGTTAATGGAGAGGCATGTGAAAGTAATTGTAGGTGACGTCTATAACCCCAAAGTAAAGCTCGTAGATCAAAAATGGACAAGTCCTGTTCTATCATTGTGGATGCTTTAAGAAAAGGACGAGAGAACCATTCTATCATTCTGGATAACAAAGCAGATTTATGATACAGTTCAAAGTCAGGTAATCCCACTCCCCCTCGAGATTTGGGGTATGTGAGCAAAGAATGACTGATGCAAGATTTGTTATTATGCCAAATAAAACTTATGGAAATGGAGCGCAGGGAGGAAAAGAAACGTTTGGGCACAGTAATGGGAACGGTTTGGAATTTAGGAAGTGTGTCCATTTTCAATGTATTAATACGTCCAAACCAGGGTATTAATGAAGAGTCCCAGGTTTCTAGTTCTTTCCGAAGTTTGGTCAAAAGAGGGAGATAATTGAGGTTATATAGTTGCTTTAGATTTGAGGGGATTGTTATACCCAAGTAGGAGATGCCCTTAGAATTCCATTGGAATGAAAAATTTGCTCTTAATGTAGTGAGAGTTGAATTAGGAAGGGATATGTTCAGAGCTTCAGTCTTGGACATATTCAATTTAAAATTACTAAAATCGCCAAATCTATGAAATTCATGTAATAATGAGGGAAGAGATGTATGAGGGTGTTGAATATAGACCACTAGATCGTCCACGTATAGGGAAATTTGGTGTTCTGCAGAGGGAGTCTGGATCCCTGATATGCACACATTTTGTCTAATGGCTTGAGCCAAATGTTCAATTACCAGGACAAAGAGTAGGGGTGATAAGGGACATCCCTGACGTGTATCGTTTGTTATCCGGAAGGGCGCGGAAGAAGAACCATTGACCAGGACAGAGGCGGAGGGGCGGGAATATAGACCCATAGTCTTAGATATGAAATCAGGGCCTAAGCCTATCTGTTGTAAAGAAAGACGCAAAAATTGCCAATCGACCCGGTCAAAGGCTTTCTCCGCGTCGAAGGACAACAAACAGGCCTTTAAATTGCGACGTTGGATGTAAGAGATCAGGTGAATGGTTTTGGTCGTATTGTCCCTGGCTTCACGACCAGGGACAAAACCCACTTGGTCCTTATGGATAACTGAGGGCAATAGGGGAGAAAGGCGGTTGGCCAGAACCTTGGCATAAATCTTAACGTCAACGTTAAGAAGTGAAATAGGCCTGTAATTATTGCACTGTGAGGAATCTTTGTCAGGTTTGGGTATGAGTGAAATATTAGCATTTAGAAGATTGCTTGAGGGTAGATGATCTTCGTCAATAGAATTAAATGCAATGGACATTAAAGGGGCTAGAGATTGGCTCAGTGATTTGTAAAACCTAGGCGAAAACCCGTCTGGGCCTGGGCATTTGCCAGATTTCAGGCCTTTAATTGTGAGAAGGAATTCTTCAACTGTTAAGGGGTCATCCAAAGCTGTGGCCTGATCGGCAGTTATCTGTGGTAGGGCTGTCTCCAATATATATTTCTTCATATCTGATAGACCCGAGTCATCCGATTGATTTAGAGGGGTCCGTGGGGGTAGGTTATATAGATCGGAATAATAACTTTGAAAAGCGTTTAGAATGCCCTTTAAATTGTAGATTTTTTGTTGGTCTTTAGTATAAATATATTGTATGGGGTGACGAATAGGGCGGGGGTGAAGGACTTTCGCTAAATGTTGACCACATTTATTGGCAAGGAGGTAATGTCTGTTACGTCCTCTGTCCCTAGCTATAAGGGAATTAGCGTCAAGGAGACGGAGAAGTTCCCTGCGAGAGTTGCAAAGGTCAACATATGTGACAGGATTCATATCGCGTTTGTGAGCTATCTCAAGTGTATGTATTTTAGATAGTAGTCTTGAAATTTCTGCTTTTCTGGCTTTCTTAAGACGGGAGCCATGTTGTATGAGGGACCCTCGAATTACACATTTAAGAGCCTCCCATTTAGTAAGAGGGTCAGTGATATCCGAGCGGTGATCTTGAACAAAATTCTGTATCACTAGTTCAATGTCTGCAATGCACAAGGGGTCAGTCAAGAGGTTGTCATTCATACGCCAAGAAAATCCCCTATTCAGGGCCGGTGGGTTGGCTAAGCTAAGATGAATAGGGGCATGGTCTGACCAAAGTATGTTGCCTATAGAGGTCTTAAGTGGAGTGTCAAGCAACGATTGGGAGATTAGAAAATAGTCAATGCGACTGTATGAGTTATGGGCTACAGAGTAATAGCTGTAATCTCTCTCAGAAGGGTGTTGTACTCTCCAGATATCTACTAATTGTATTGAATGTAGAAGCGATTTTATATGTGTAAGCATAGCATGAGATAGGGAAGACTTACCTGAGGAAGTGTCCACGGAAGGAGAAAGGGTCACATTTAGGTCCCCACCAATGAGTAAGGACCGCCAAAAGATATCAACTTTTCTAATACTTCCGTCAAGAAGGTCCCCTGGTCCAGGTTCGGTCCATATATGTTAGCTACTGTAAAAATGGAAGAGTTCAATTTTAATTTAAGAAACAGGTATCGACCTGAGGGATCAATGAGAGAATCTAAAACCTGGGGGTGAAAGGATTTATGAAATGCTATGGATACTCCTTTTGATCTAGATTGTGTATTTGTACTATGATACCATCGGTGATAGTGAGGGTTATTAAGAGTCGGGATAGCTAAGCTTCGAAAATGAGTTTCTTGAAGTAGTAGGATTTTGGTTTTTGCCTTGTGAAAATGGTATAGGATCTGACTGCGTTTTTCAGGAGTATTGAAACCCCTACAGTTATAGGAGGATAAGGTGATATGGTCAAAAGACATCTTTAAACCTCAGTGGGGGAGACCCCCAAAGCAAATCTAAGGATATGTCGAGGCCCGCTCGGTCTAAGCGGAAACAAAAGAGAAGGGGAGGGGGGAGGGAAGTAGAGCGTAGGTGGAAGAGAGAAGAACAAGAGAAAGGCAGAAAGATGAGTGTCAGATTCAAGAGGAAAGGGGTCAGTCTAACCATGTCACGAAGGACAGAGGTCATCAAATACGACATATGTGAAAAAATGTACAACCAGCCATTAAGTGACTGTGTTAAAGCAAAAGCCAAAAAATGAAACATAGATAAACTATATAATAAATGAAAAAAGAAAAAAAAAAGGGGAAAAAACATAAAAAGGTATAACGCTAGTTCAAGCGCTGTAAGTTTTAAGGGGGGAAGTGTAATGTGCACACAAAGTGCTCCCCGGTCACTGGGTCCACATATGCTTAACAACCAAATCAGTAATAGGTAAAATCATCAAGAAAAAAGAAAATATGATGAAAACTGAAAATAACAAAAAGTCAAAAATATGTGGTCACAATAGATTCCAGGTGGAAAAGGTTGTAGCTTCTTTGCTCAAACAAAGGATAAACAATTGAAAGTCAGAGTTGTGGTGGGCAAACTTGAAGAACTATATATGAATCAACCATCTGGTGATTTCCGAGGCGATGCTTTGGGGTGCCGGTCTTTACCGGTCTTTTGCCATTGTGAGTGAAAAGAAAGACCTGGGGTGGTGGAAGGGAGAGGCCAATCGGGCAGGGAAACCTGCGGTAATTCCAACGTGCTCAGGAACCTAGGTAAGTCCCCAAGGGTGCTGAAAAGGGCGGTCTTCCCTCCGTGTTGAACTCTCAGTTGGAATGGGAACCGCCATTGATATTTCATATTTTTTTCTTGTAAAAGAGATGTAAGCGGTTTAAGAGCACGTCTCATAGAAAGTGTTTGACGTGAGAGATCTGGGAATAACATGACTGGAGCGTCATGTAGCCGAATGGAATTTTGTGTACTGGCAGCTCTCATTATTGCCTCTTTAACTTTGTAGAAGTGTACCCTGCAGATCGTGTCGCGGATGAAAAAGGGGTCAGGGGTTTTTGGGCCCGAGGTCCTGTGTATTCTGTCTATTTCAATATGGGTATCCAAAGGTTGTTGGAGAAGCTGGTTAAAGATGATGGTCACTGAGCTTGCCAAGTCCCTGTGTTCAATTGATTCAGGGATACCGCAAATTCTGATATTATTTCTGCGATTCCGGTTCTCCATATCATCTTGATGGTAAATGAGTTGTTGTATCATGACAGTATGGGAATTGAGAGTCTCTTCGTGGGATTGTAGAGTATTGCAGATGCCGTCAGAAGTATTTTCAATATCTTCCATTCGCGTTCCTATGTCTTTCTTCAGTTCGTTGATCTCCGATCGATATGTCTTCTCTATTCGAGAGACATATTTTTCAAAGTCATCTTTAGTCGGAAGAGAACGAAGGTATGTATGCATAGAGCGTAGTTGAGATTCAATGTCCCATCTGTCTCCGGAGCATAGAGATGATCGAGAATGGTGTAGGGGTTCGAGATTATCCACGGGAAGAGGTGTCAATTTGTGTAATGAAGCAGAGCGATTTCTGGAGAGCGATTTTTTAGCATCTGCTGACTCTGAGCGGAATGGAGAAGGCGGAGCCGTCGCCATCTTAGCTTGTTTCTGGTTATTGAAGGCTGCAGATGATTGTGTTGAAAATCTATTCAAATTGTCCTGTGTATGATTACCCGAAGGTTTAGAATGAACTTTGGGTTTACCTCTACCCATTTAGGTATACCAACAGCTGTGGAGGCAGTGATGTCAGAGTCTTGGCTGTGGAGAGCCACGAGACCGGGGGGCTGTCGTGTAGAGTGATCGACGACTCCATATACTAAGTTATATCTTAGCTGAAAGAGGTCTTGTGAATGAAATAAGTCACAAAAAAAAAAAGGGGGGGGGGAACCAGTATGGAACCAAAGTGTATCTATTGGTAAAGTCAGCCGGATATGTAAAATGTATATCACATTAAATATGTTATAATTTTACTTTATTTTGTATTACTCTTCACAAAGTCAGAAAGGAGGTGTATTCTTTTTCTTTTATCTTTCTGTTCTCTCGGATGTAATGAGGTCAGAGAAAAGGTATTAAGAGTTAGTAAAATTAGAGGCAGGAGATCCCTTTGTGTCTAAGATGGTTACTCAAGTCAGTTTGGGGTTAACATTTTCAAAAACAAATGTGTTATAATCGCTGAAAGTAATATTTATAATTCCTGTCTGGACTTATGATTGGAATCCTGTTTTATCCTCAATTGCGGGCTTTTTTTCTACCTTCTCTATTCCTTCTTTTTATTCCTTAAAGTTAAAGATTATATTACAGAGAGTTGGTTTAATCTCTGTGGAGGAGCTAGAAAATGCGTCACTAAATTGTGAGGAGAATGGGTGTAGCAAAATGGCCGCTGGGGTCTCCGGATGTAGGCCGAGATCTTGGGACCCAAGAGACAGTGAAAAACAGACAGCCGTTCTCGACAACCTTGCCTGAAATCGGGTGGTCAACGCTGGAGGTAGGGGCGTCCACACAAGACGCGGCTATTCCTGTGCTATTTTAGTCGATCGTATTCGATCGTAATCAAGTCCGCGGACCCAGGCAGAAGTATAGGCCTCAGGGATGAGGGGACTCTCCCGACGTTGTTTTACCCATAACCTATGCCCACTGCATCAGAGGCAAGGTAATCGTCGGTTGGTTGGGGTTGGCGATCACTTTTCAAACACCAGCACACTGTAGCAAACCCTGCAACCGGCAGGTGGAGAACCGAATGGCTCAAGATGGCGGGCGGGACTCTGCTGACAAACGGGCGACACGGACTCCACAGTATGCTCCCTGGCAATTCTCCCCGATACACAGTCACTGCATTAATTAGGAAAGCGTGATGTGTTCAACTCCTTCATCGTAACTTCAATAAAAGAATGTCTGCAATCGAGGATTCAAAGGCCGCAAGATGGCGCAGTAAGTTCTGTCATCTAATTCCAACAGGATTCGCCCCAAATCGTCGGAGAAGAAACGATAGCAGCACACAGTAATGCCTCAGAGGTTCTGGAGGCAGAACGGAGCTAATCCCCGGTTTTTGCCAAAATGACAGGCACAATTTCAATCTGTCTGATGGAGCTCCCTCAGAACACGTCCATCTTCCTCCGCTGGCCACGTGTTTTTTTTTTTTTTTAAAGAATTAGATGAGACTGGAATTCCTGGTACATTATTTCCAAAGACAGGTGGATTGACAAGCAAAGGTCTGTCCATTATAGAATTCATTTATTAGCTTCCTGCCTTAGTCTTTAATGTTAATTAGTCTTTAATGTTCCCCAGCAAAATTTCCTGTGCTGAGGGAATGGTAATCTACATTCAAGCATTGACAGATAGGAACCAACATTATGTGCGACTGCTAGCTGTCAAATCTGACTGTCAATGACAATATTAGCCTTATATTAGCAATCCAAAACAAGAAAAAAGGGGGGCAATAACTAAGTTTTTATTGCTAATAAAGAGGTAAAATTGTTTAAACTGTAGAAACATGTCAAACAAAATTTGCGCGGTCCCTGCAGCATACAGTACTGTATGTATTAGTACAAAATATATACAGTAATTCACGGGACACAGGTGGTGTGTCAAAAACAACAAGTTAAATTAAGTAAATACAAAATATCTTTATAAATGTCAAATATTGAATAAAAATTGTATCAAAATACATATATAAATATCCTTCTTCCACCAATAAAAAAGACAACATGGTGTTTTTTATTGGTGGTATTTATATATGTGTGTGATTTGTAATACTATTTTCATTCAGTATTTGACATTTATAAAGATATTTTGTATTTATTTAAAGTATGAATAAAAAAATAAAATAAAAATATTTGGTTGTTTTGAATAGCGTGGAGATAGATTAAAACAACATTAGGTTTTACTGCTGTCTGTGTCCTCGTTAGGGAAATTGACCCCTCTATTCGTCCTGTTTACCATTATCATTAAAAGTAAAATGAAAGCAGGGTTTATGACACGGAGAACAACGAATGTTAACCTACATAGATTGTGTACAAATATACATACTCATCATGTACATGAGGGATCTAGGACGGTGGCCTCCCTAGTTATAGAGAAGGTCTTTGATACTATCGAATGGTCTTTTCTATGGGAAATACTTAGACAGATGGGTTTTCCATTAATATTTATTAATTGGAACCAAACCATATACAATACAATGAACCCATGTCAGCAGTCAAACTGGGAGGAAGACTTTCAGATTTTTTTCAGCTACACAGAGGAACGAAACAAGGTTGTCCTCAGTCTCTGACTCTCTTTGCGATAGCGATAGGGCCAGTGGCAGAGGCACTAAAGATTTCCCCAAATATCCAAGGATTACATGTAGGGGGGCTAGAAGAGAGGGTGGCCCTCTATGCTGATTATATGCTGTTGTTTTTAAAGGGATGCAGGTCCATCACTGGAGGGAGCTCTAGAATTACTAAATACTTTCTCAGTATTTACAGGGCTTAAAGTAAACTTCGGTAAGTCCATACTATTCCCCATAGATCATGGAGCCAGAGAAACAGCAGCTATAATTATACCATTAAAATGGGTAACAAAATGTAAATATCTTGGCATAATAAAATCTCGACGGGCTGAAGAATTTCGAATGCTAAATTTAAACCCAGTAAAACAGGAGTTCAAGAAAAAGCTAAGGGTCTGGGAGGCATTACCCCTATCTTTGCTGGGAAGCATACATTTAATAAAAATTACGATTCTTCCCAAACTTCTGTATTTATTTAGAAACGCTCCACAATGGTTGCGTAAACATTTTTTTTTTACAGCACCAGGGCATTTTTTCTACATTTATATGGAAGAATAAACCAGCTAGCATTAAATTAACCACACTAATGAGACCGAAAATACAGGGGGGACTGGATTTACAAGACCTGTATGGATACTATCTAGCGGCACAGTTAGTAGTACTGAGGGGAAGGTTGGACCCGGATAAATATAACTCTACTACGATGCTGGAGGCTGGAGGCTGGAGGCTTGGTGGAAGCACTCCAAGCACTGCCATCTCATGGGTTAAAATCCAGATATGAACTGACCCCCTCGATGAGAACAACAGTTAAGGTATGGAGAGTGGGGCTTGCAAATCAGGGACACTTGGATACTAGTTTATCTCCAAATGCTCCATTATGGAGGAATCCAGGGCTTCCGCACTTGGATTCCAATTAGGATCCCAGGGCATGGACTAAATTTGCGTTTAAAAAATTATCCCAGGTAATAAAGAAAGATAAAATGATCTCATTTGCAGAAATAAAGCAAGGTTGGAAAATACCGGAGAGTTAAATATTCCGATATAGGCAGCTTCTACATGCTCTATCTGCTCAGTTTGCTGAGAGTATTCCACAATTAATGGAATCAGATTTAGAGAAAACAGTCAGAAACAAAAGCAAAAGAAATTCATTTTCAGTTTTGTATACACAAAACAGCATCATCAGATATGAGTAAACTGTGGGAACGTTGGAGAAGAGATGTCCCAGAATTAGTAGAGGAGAACTGGGAGGAGATTTGGAGAATTCCATACCAGAAATTAGTGACGCTCTGAGATAGGGTGATACAATTTAAGATAACGCAAAGGAGCTACTACACACGGTACAAACTGCATAGGATATTCCCATTTAATTCCCCAAAATGCTGGGGATGTGTTAACATCCCGAGTAAGTTTATTCATATATTTTGTTCCTGTCCGAGGATAGTGATATTCAGGAGAGAGGTGTTGAGAGTAATAGCCATAACAACAATAGTTTCATTAGATCAAAAGGCAGAGATCTGCCTATTAGGATTGATAGGAAAGGGCATTGTCTCTACAGCAAAAAGAACACAGGTGGGCTTACTGCTTTTCTATGCAAGAAAAACGATAGTGTTAAATTTGAAGAAGGCTCCCTCATTGGTCCATTGAAAAAATTTAGTAAATAGTAACATACCACTATATAGATAGACATGCTGCAATAGAGGACATGAGGAAAAATATGAAAGAATATGGGCAAGCTGGATAGAGAATCCTATAATGGCCTAAGGACGGAGAGGGTACATAGAGGGGGCAAACCACACCAATAGAATAAGGGGGTAAGGAGAAGAATAAATTAATGTTTGGTATCTGTTCTTATTATAGAAATTATTAATGACATTTACTGAAGCTCCTGTGAGAGCAGATGATGAAAGTTGTAAATGTATATTGTATATTGGAAAACATATAAAGAGGTTTGTAAAAAAATAAAAATAAATGAAAAGAAAATCCCCAAATTTGGGTTGTCCCCAGAAAAGTAAGAAGGGAAATCCTCCAATGGGGAGACTAGTTCTGGTGATTCAAGGGTTCACAAGGAATTCCCTCAATTTGCAGTGATTTCCTCTCACTTCCTGTTTGGCTTACTGTCCGTGCAATAGGACACAAATGGTGAAAAATAATCGTGCAGGGGTTATAACCCTCCCTTACTCTATCCAAGATAAAAAAAAATGTTTTCCTATACAGCAGTTCTACTTTACCAATGAATGTATGACTAATCATAATACAATTAATTAGTCTCTCTGTAATACTTTCACTTGACAAAGTTTTATTTCTTTTTTTTTCAGATTTGAAGAACGCCCTAACTTTTCCACGGTTGAACTTAAACTCCGCAACTATTACTACGATATTGCCCAGTAAATGTCTTCTGCAATTGTTTTTATTTTTTGTTTGTTTGCTCTTTTGTTTTTTTAGTAAATAGATGCAGTTTCAACAACAGATCATTTATTTTCGGTTTATTTTAGAATGTTAATTTCATTCATGCACACTTTCTGTATGTTGTATATATCCCTTGCTGTTTGGTACGTCTTTGCTATTCGGGATTTTTTTACAAAACCTTCTTGCAAATAACACAGGGTATTTGGTAAATATTTCTTTTTGTTTTTTATTAAGTCACTTAAAATAAAGATATTGGAAAACTGAATGTGCTTTACTTGTACTCAAAATTTGATGAATTATGCCTATTAAACCTATTATTCAAGTTTGCCACATAAATCACTTGTCATATTCATCTTCTCAGCCTGCTTAACAAGAGAAGAAGCCAGCAACTCCAAAATCCTTATTGAAATCTTTATTGTTACATACAAGTTAATTAAAAAAAGAAAGCTTTTCGGCAGTATAGCCTTGATCACAGCATATGATTATCCTGTGATGAAGGCTATACCGTTGAAACGCATTTCCTTTTTTTAACTTACTTGTATGTAGTAATAATGATATTGACATGGATTTTGGAGTTGCTGGCTCCTTCTCTTGTTAAGTATTATGTATCATGGATGGAGGCCATTTGAGTTAGAGAACCTGGACTCTAGTTTGTTGCCTTTAACATTTTTGGGCTTTTGCCTGTGGCCCATCAGAGAAAGTTAGGCCAAATAGTTAGGCATGATATGGCAACTCTATTGTTTATAAACCTTTTTGTTTTTGATGCAACACAAAATAGGGATGTTTTATTTAGCCCAATTAGCCATTTTCCCTCCTCAATGTCATGTGACTCGTTAGTGTTACAAGGTCTCAGGTGTGAATAGGTAGCAAGTGTGGTAAATGTGGTGTTATCGCTCTCACTCTCTCATACTGGTCACTGAAAGTTCAACATGGCAAAGAACTCTCTGAGGATCTGAAAAAATTATTTTTGCTCTACATAATGATGGCCTAGGCTATAAGAAGATTGCCAAGACCCTGAAACTGAGCTGCAGCACGGTAGCCAATACCATACAGCAGTTTAACAGGACAGGTTCCACTCAGAACAGGCCTCACCATGGTCGACCAAAGAAGTTGAGTGCACATGCTCGGCATCATATCTAGAGATTGTCTATAGGAAATAGACGTATGAGTGCTGCCAGGATTGCTGCAGAGGTTGAAGGGGTAGGGGGTCATTATGTCAGTGCTTAGACCATAGGTCACACACTGCATCAAATTGGTCTGCATTGCTGTCATTCCAGAAGGTAGTCTCTTTTAAAGATGATGCACAAGAAAGCCTGCAAACAGTTTGCTGAAAACAAACAGACTAAGGACATGGATTACTGTAACCATGTCCTGTGGTCTGAAGATAAACTTATTTGGTTCAGATGGTGTCAAGTGTTTGTGGGGCAGTGGCGGCTGGTGCTCAAAATTTTTGGGGGGCGCAAACGAAAAAACAAAACAAAAAAAAAACAATTGCAGCCTCACTGTGCCCATCAAATGCAGCCACTGTGCCCATCGAATGCAGCCACTGGGCCCATCAAATGCAGCCACTGTGCCATGAATTGCCATGAATTGCCATGAATTGCCATGAATTGTCATCACTGTGCCATGCCATCAAACTCAGCCACTGTGCCATCATTTGTCACCACTGTGCCATGCTATAAAACGCAGCCACTGTGCCATGCCATCAAACACAGCCACTGTACCCATCAATTGTCGCCACTGTGCCAATTGTCGCCACTGTGCCACTGTGCCCTTTAATTGTCACCACTGTGCCCTTTTAATTGTCGCCACTGTGCCAATTGATGCCACTGTGCCCTTTAATTGTCGCCACTGTGCCCTTTAATTGTCGCCACTGTGCCCATTGTCGCCACTGTGCCAATTGATGCCACCGTCACTGTGCCAAATGTCGCCACTGTGCCAATTGATGTCACTGTCACTGTGCCAATAGATGCCACTGCCACTGTGCACATTTTCGCCACTGTGCCCATTGTTGCCACTGTCACTGTGCCAATTGTCACCGCTGTGCCCTGTTAAATGCCCCTCCCCACCCGGTACTTACCTCTCTGGGGTCAGCCATCCTCCTTCCACGTCCCTTGATATCTTCTCCCGCCCTCAATGACGCTTCAGCCAATCAGGTTACTGGTAACCAGAACCGGTGAACCTGATTGGCTGAGACGCCTGTCAGTCTTATCCAAGGAATGCACCCCCCGTACGTCCCTTAGATAAGTATCCACACAGCCAACCAGCTGCCGTTATTCAGATGGCCGCTGCTCTGGTGGTCCAGCCAGCCATCTGAATAGTCGGCGGTAGCGGCAGCGGCAACAATACATAGATGAATCTATGTATTGTAATCAGTGGCGGTGCGAGAGCCAGAGGGAGGGGTGTTCCAGTGCCACTGGTGTGGAGAGTACAAAGACAAGTGTGTCTTGCCTACAGTCAAGCCTGTTGGTGACAATGTCATGGTCTGGGCTGCAAAAGGGCTGCATAAGTGCTGCCGGCGCTGAGGGGCTACATTTCATTGAGGGAACCATAAATGCCAACATGTACTGTGACAATTGAAGCTGAGCATGATCCCATCCCTTTGAAAACTGGGCCGCTGGGCAGTAGATATGTGCATTCCTGTTCGTACAAATGTTATTTTCGTACTAAAATGTTCATTTTCGTACCCGCGGGATAATGTGTACATACGAAAAAATTAAAGCACCAAAATACGAAAACGACGGGATTACCAATGAGCCGCATAACGAACAACCGCATATACGAACGAACGATCCGACGAAAATACGACAAAACGGCAAAAGAACGAAAATGACATCTATAACAAAAGATTTGCATTCTGTATTTTGTTTGAATCCTTTTTCTGTTAGTATTTTCAGTCGTATGTTCATTGTTCATATGGCATCTATAACAAAAGATTTGCATTCTGTATTTTGAATTCCTTTTTTCATATGACATAGATGTCATATGAACATGCAATTGAAATTACGAACAGAAAAAGCATTTTCATCATTTTGTACTTATACACATAGATGTCATATGAACATGCGACTGAAAATACGAACAGAAAAAGCATTTTCGTCATTTTGTACTTTCGTAAATATATCGTGGAATTCGCGGCACTTTCAACACACGGCTCATCCATATTAACTATTGTTAAGCCCCATACACTTGGTCAGACTTTTTTAACAACAAACATAAAAACGATCGTTTTCCGTTCGTTCTCAGAAAATGTGTTCGTTTTTAAACTCCATCAGAAATCCATTTTTGGGTTCAAAAGTCTGGCCAACTGATCTCCCTTCAGATGAAAATCCACAGAAAAGTTTATTTGGCTTTACTGTACTACTCACTGTACTAGTGTACTCAGCACAAAAGAGAAGCTGCTTCACAAACTACACTCACTCACTGCCCATTCAAAAAAACTAAAATGACATCTATAACAAAAGATTTGCATTCTGTATCTTGAATACTTTTTCTTTTGGTATTTTCAGTCGTATGTTCATATGAAATCTATAACAAAAGATTTGCATTCTGTATTTTGAATCCAAAATACGAACAGAAAAAAGGAATTCAAAATACAGAATGCAAATCTTTTGTTATAGATGTCATATGAACAGAAAAAGGAATTCAAAATACAGAATGCAAATCATTGACGAAAATTCACGAAAATTATTGTCTAACAAGTAACGAACATGAATTAAACAGAATAACGAACCATCCCGCATGTACGAAAATAAAGCGGTAACGAAAATACGAAACGATCGGAATACGAAAAAATCGCGTTGTACGAAAAACGAACGGGAACAAACAGGAAAACAGGCGTCTTACGAAAAACGAACGGAAACGAACCTACGGAACGATACGAAACGGAACAAAAAAAAAAAATATGTTTTTTCTGTGCACATGTCTACTGGGCAGTATTCCAACATAATAACGACCCAAAACACACCTCCAAGATGACCACTGTCTTGCTAAAGAAGCTGAGGGTAAAGGTGATGGACTGGTCAAGCATGTCTCCAGACCTAATCCCTATTGAGCATCTGTGGGGCATCCTCAAAGGGAAGGCGGAGGAGCGCAAGGTCTCTAACATCCACCAGCTCTGCAATGTCATCATGGAGGAGTGGAAGAGGACTACAGTGGCAACCTGTGAAGCTCTGCTGAACTCCATGTCCAAGACAGTTAAAGCAGTGCTGGAGAATAATGGTGGCCACACAAAATATTAACACTTTGGGCCCAATTTGGATATTTTCACTAAGGGGTGTACTCTCTTTTGTTGCCAGCGGTTTAGACATTAATGGCTGTGTGTTGAGTTATTTTGAGGGGACAGCAAAATTGACACTGTTATTCAAGCTGTACACTCACTACTTTACATTGTAGCAAAGTGTCATTTCTTCTCAGTTGTCACACGAAAAGACTAATAAAATATTTACAAACAAATGAGAGGGGTGTACTCACTTTTGTGAGATACTGTATATGCAAAGGGGAGTGATTTATACAACTTGTGAGCAACCCAGACACGTGGCATAGGTATTTGTAGTTGAACACAGCAACACCATATCACTTGTATAAGGGGAATAAGATATTTAGCACTGTATACTAAGTTTTATTAATAGTTTAAAAAAAAAATAGTGTTTTTGTACAGCAGCTGTATAAGGAGAAGTGGTAAGATAGGTATTATTGGTTAAGAAACTGAATCTTCCCTAGGAAGAATAACACTCTTAATAGGATACATAACAGTAGTATCTACACCTTGCAATAGGGTGCATTGCTGTAATGTGTGTGTTACTGCCGCACATGTCAAGTGCATTAGCACGTTACAATGCCATTATTCTGATCAGAGGGGAAGTATTTTCCTCTTGGGTAGGTTATCATTTTGCCACAGCTTACATATGTAAGACTTGATACCACTACTGTCAATCCTCCTAAATCAACTTCTTTGCTCTTCCTGTGAGAGAATGGAACGTCATTTCTTGAAAATATGGAGTATGTTCTGACTTTTAGGGCAATCATTAGCGTCATCTCATTCCGGGCCTGTTTAACCACACTAATGAATGACTAGGCCTGATCGACAAAGCCACCTCAAAACCTGCTTAGTTAGCCTCCTCGAGGATGATTGACCTACTTCTGCCCCTGGTGAGGGCAGGTGTAAAGTAGTGTTGAATGGCCTGGATTAGGCTGGGGGAGGAGGGAATGTTGACATACACTGGAAGTCTTAATGTCCACACCGTACACATCATGATGTGACAACACTATTTTACCTTGACCTTAAGCAAGAGAAAAAGTGGGCAAGGTTGCACCAGAAGATGAAGGCCACGTTTATGGAAAACAAACTCTTTTTTCTTCCTGTTCTTACTTACCATACCGATGGTCCATACCTGAGCACATGGAGGTCACGATAGTGTGACGAAAGGTTTATATTGGTGTGAGTGAGCACAGAAAAGGAAGCAAAGAGACATTCAAAAAGAGACAGACAAACAAACACCAGTAATCGCACAAAAGAGCTATTTCCAGGGAAATTTTATTTTCCACCCTCACCTAAGTACCCGAAGCAGGCCTGCCAGGAGCAATGCAAATGTTTCTCCCCACCACAATAGTACAACTGGTGCCAATAATAAAACCTCAGTTTTTTTTCTTTATCTGTTGACATGCGGTGCTAACTGATGCACACAATGCCCTAGCACTTATTGCTGCAGGAAAAGCTGCCCGCCGAACTAGCACGCTTGCTGCTCATACCCAAGATGGCTGCTCAACGGCACATTTGCACTGCGCAATGCACAAGCCCAGCCACCACACTAAAGATGGCCGCTGCAGCAAACTTCCCCACACATCGCATGCGTGACTCCTGCCCTCAATATCCCTAATCAAAGCACACACTAGTCCCCAGGGAGGCCACAGGAGGAGAAGAAAAACTAAAATAATTAAGGAAAAAATCCCTACAGCCCAAAAATGAAAATAAATACATGATTAAGGTCTCAGGAATAATGGGAAGGGAGAGTAAAGTGCAGCTACTGTCTGATTTGCAGCTTTACCCTGTGTTCTGATCCTGTGCCTGTATCTGATCCAGTATTTGACCCGGCTTTCACGACCATGCTGCGGTCTCCAATGCTGACTTTTGTCTTGCCTTGACCCTGATTATTCCTGCCTGTCTGTCTGATTTCCTGTTGCCAAGCACAGCTTGAACTCTGACCATTCTCTGCTTGCTGTTTATGATAGACTGATCCTCTATGTATGACCTGTCTGATGCTGCTCCAGTCTTCTGCTTCCAGCCTATGTAGCTTCAGTACTGCCATCCTGCATCTACAACTTACCTGCATCACGGTGGGGGTAGCGTCACTCGGTGGTCACCTCCCATGGTGGCGGAACTTTTTTCTCTTTTTTTTCTCAATATAATCCCACTCTCTCGCCCCCCCCCCTCTTTTTTACTGCAGCCTGCCAGGTTGTGTGCCCGGATAAGGGTCTGGTATGGATTTTTGGCAGGACCCCCACACCTTTTTTTACTTTGGTGCAGGGTTCCCCTTAAAATCGATACCAGACTTGAAGGGCCTGGTATGGAATTTGGGCAGACCCCCACACAATTTTTTTTAAATTTTGGTTTGGGGTTCCCCTTAATACACATACAGGACACAAGGGGCCTGGTAATGGACTGGGGGGGGGGAACCCATGACTTGTATCTGTATTGCAGGCCCCGACAATTCATTATAGCAGTGAGCAGTTTTAAATTACATTTTTTTTTTAGAAATTTAATTTTATTGCAGGGACTGTTCAAAACACGGGAAAAATGTGCCACTTTACAGGCATACCATAGACACAGGTACAAAATGTAAACAAATATTTCACTTTTATTGTTTCACTTTAAGCATTATTAACCCCTTCCTTACCGGGCAATTGGCAGGGATCATGGCAGGAATGTGGATCTGTGTGTGTGTGAACACACAAATCCACCTCCTGTCAGAGGTGAGGAGACCAATGTGTGTTCCCAGTACAAAGGAACACACATCGGTCTCCTCCCCTTGTGAGTCCCCCTCCCCCTACAGTAAGAATCACTCCCAGTGAACATATTAACCACTTAAGGACCGCCTACTGCACATTTACGTCGGCAGAATGGCACAGCTGGGCACATCAACGTATATATACATTGATTTTAGTACCCAGCCGTGGGTCGCGGGCGCGCACCCGCGGGTGCGCGCCTGCGACCCGGTCCGAAGCTCCAGGACCGGGACCGCGGGATTCGCGGACCCGATCGCCGCTGCAGTGCGGCGATCCGTCCCTTGAGCGGAAGAACGGGGAGAGCCGTGTGTACACACGGCTTCCCCGTGCTTCTCTGTGGCCGTAGCATCAATCGCGTCATCCCTGTAATAGGGGGACGCGATCGATGACGTCACACCTACACCCTACAGTTGTAAACATAACACATAGGCACACATCCCCTACAGCGCCACCTGTGGTTAACTCCCAAACTGCAACTGTCATTTCCACAGTAAACAATGCAAATTGAAATTGTCCGAAGTGTCCGCCATAATGTCGCAGTCACGAATAAAATCGCTGTTTGCCGCTATTAGTAGTAAAAAAAAAAAAAAATTATAAAAATGCAATAAAACTATCCCTTATTTTGTAAACGCTATAAATTTTGCGAAAACCAACCGATAAACGCTTATTGCGATTTTTTTTACCAAAAATAGGTAGAAGAATACGTATCGGCCTAAACTGAGGAAAAAAAACGTTTTTTTATATATTTTTGGGGGATATTTATTATAGCAAAAAGTAAAAAATATTGCATTTTTTTTAAAATTGTCGCTCTATTTTTGTTTATAGCGCAAAAAATAAAAACCGCAGAGGTGATCAAATACCACCAAAAGAAAGCTCTATTTGTGGGGAAAAAAGGACGCCAATTTTGTTTGGGAGCCACGTCGCACGACCGCGCAATTGTCAGTTAAAGTGACGCAGTGCCGAATCGCAAAAAGGGGCAAGGTCCTTTACCTGCATTTTGGTCCGGGTCATAAGTGGTTAACCCCTTTAGCGCCCCCTCAACCTTGCGTCGTCAGGAATCAACGCAAGGTTGATTGCGAAACGTGTAGAGGCTTCTGGGTAGTACGTTGGGCGGAACTACGTCACACATCACCTCCTGCCTCTGAGGCGCACAGAGGCGTGGAGCGCACGCCAGCTGAGGGGATCCACACGTTGGTGAGCGTCTTGTCGCTCGGCACTGCTGGAAGGAATTAGTGCCGGTCTGGAGGCACTGTACTTTGTGAGTGAGACCTTGTTTTATCAATTTTTTAAATAAACCAGTTTGAGCAAACTGCGCTATGATTAGTACCTTGTTTTAGAACAACTAGTTACCTTTAGGAACCATATGAATGTTTATGTGGAGGAAGATTGCGTATTGGCTGTGAGGAGGGGAGAGATCCGCTTTAAAATTACAGACGCATTTCAAATCTAGATCTGGTGAGTGCCCATTTCAAAAGTTGGTGACGATGGCACGTTTGTGGTGGAGCAGCAGTCACACATTTATTCTTTCACAATAAGGAGCACTATCATGTTGGACTTTTATTTTATTTCTCTTTATAGCACTGGACTTGCTTTGGGAGATTGTTGCATTTTCATTTTATTTAGATTACACTTATTAATTTATATATTATTTAAATGGGGTATTTGTTTTATAGAATTATGGACTTGTTTTTTGCTTAATTATATTGGGTTCACCATCACTGGAGATAAGATTTGCAGGATTGGTGCAGTAACACATTTATTAGTTTATTTTTTACACTTCATTCTGAGGCGTACACAGTACTGCAGCAGATCTTTTACACATAACAAACAATGCGACGATGACACACGACACATCTAAAAGTGTCCGATATGTTCACCGCAATGTCACGGTAACAATAAAAATCGCAGATCGCTGCCATTACTAGTGAAAAAAATAATAATAAATTAAAATTGCATAAATCTATCTATCTATCTTGCACAAACCAATTAATATATGCTTATTGTGATTTTGTTTATCAAAAATATGTAGAAGAATATGTATCGGTCTAAACTGAGGGAAATGTTTTAATTTTTTTTTTTTAAATTGTGATATTTATTAAATCAAAAAGTAAAATATATTGTGTTTTTTTATTTTTAATTGTCGGTCTTCTTTTGTTTATAGCGCAAAAAACAAAAACCACAGAGATGATCAAATACCACCAAACGAAAGCTCTATTTGTGGGGGGAAAAACATAAAGATTTAATTTGGGTATAGTGTTGAATGACCGCGCAATTGTCATTCAAAATGCAACAGCGCTGAAAACTAAAAATTGGTCTGGGCAGGAAGGGGGTGAAAATGCCCTGTATGGAAGTGGTTAAAATCACTGCTCCCAAAAAAAACTTCAGTTTTAAAACTTTTTTTGCATTGATACATGTCCCCTGGGGCAGGACCCAGGTCCCCAAACACTTTTTATGACAATGCCATGCATATAAGCCTTTAAAATTAGCACTTTTGATTCCTCCCATAGACTTTTAAAGGGTGTTCGTGCAGCTTTCGTATTTGCCACAAACACCACAAATTGTTCACTATTCGGCGAACAGGCAAACACCCGATGTTCGAGTCGAACTTACGTTCGAGACGAACATCGGGCTCATCCCTAGTCCACGCAAGAGCCATATAACTAACATTTTCAGAAGGTCAACATTAGCAGCCCTCATATATCTCTCATGGTCGAGATAATGGTAACTAAAACACTGATATTCTTGATTTAAAAAACAAACAAAAACAAAGATAATATTACTAGCCCTAAAACAATTGCGCTTCTTCATTAAGGCAGCACAATTTACAAAATGCAATAATCTTTAACAATCAATCAGATTTAGTCTGAAGAATAAAATAACATTTCTTACTGTGTTCAGTACTCTTTTATGTCTCTCTGTATTCAACCTCTTAAGATAAGTGGAAGTCATTTTAGACGTCTGGTAATTGCTGCCCATTGGAGCAGAGTAATAGTATCTTTTGTTTACCTAAAAGTTAAAAGAATAGTCTCTTTTTTACTGGTTATACATGGATGGATGGATGTATTGAGCGTGACTGACATCCATCCATGTATGACCAGTAAAAAAAGAAACTATTCCCAGCAGTGATTGTTAGAACAATAATGTGCACATTCATATCTCTATAGGAAAAAACTGACTTAATTAAAAAAAGGCATTCACATAACCCAGGATGGAAAAAATTGGTTGCTGCAGAAAAGCACTGTACATGTTAAAACCACTAGATGGCAGAATAACTCTTTTAAATAAAAAGAAAAGTATACATTTTTGTCGCTAGTGTCAAATAAAATGACTTTACTACACCGACTGAATCTTATTTATTCACAGAAAAGATTGCCACATATTTATTATCAAATAATGCAACCCATTTATCATGTGCCATCCTTTGCTGTTGTAAAATAAACGATGTAATAATTCATACTTTATAACTGTGCTTAGTTTATGATACGTTAATGATTAGAAAACCCACAACTGAAACTATTAACGGTTCTTGCGCAAAATAATGATTTATGAACGCAAGATCTTTCTGGCAGAAAGTTCCTTTCCAGGAAACATAAGTATGGTCTATATATTATACAAATATGCGCGTATCACACATAATAGTTCTTCTAGCTCCAAGAATGCCAAATATTCAAATAATGTAGGGGAAATTATGATGTCTGAAAATATGTGTGTGCATTCGCTTCTAGCTATGTAAGATTTTGACCTGTAATGTAGATTTTTGCAATTTTTATTATTTGTCTAAATGTAGTACTAGTTAACTGATATTTACGTGCCTGTGCGTATAGGCCTATTAAATGCAATGGGTTGCATTCAGATTAAAAGAAAGCCTGACCACCTAAAAAAGTGAAGTTTTTGGTGTCTGTGTGCGAGAGCTATAATCTATAGCTATAATCTTATAGCTACAAAGCTATAATCATTGCCATGTCTATATGCTACCTGTAATTATTGTTCATAATTCGGACCAGATGTGCTTTTATGCTGTTTCAGATAGGCACAACTCCCATGACACGTACTGTATTTACATGAATCCAAGAAAAACAGAGACACAGTCCAGATATTGAAAGAACTTCTTTACTGAGGATGAACAAACTTTTTGATATGGGAGTGCTTGTACTGTAATAGTGGTCTGAGTATTACCTCCACACAAAAAAAAAACAAGCTTTACAGGTTCAACTGTACAAGGCAAAAGTCTTTGTGGAAAGAAATCAAGTTAACAACAAGAGAGAGCTGACATTGGTCACATAAGGATTGGTGCACAGACATACTTCACCCAAGATCGCAGATAAGGGGGTACCACCGAGCCTCCTGTAGGGGGCCTGGGCCCCCGTCACTTACAGGGGGGCCCAGCCAGCCGAAAGCTTCAAGCTTTATGTAGTGTGTGTAGTACATGTGTATACAAACTGTCAATTTGTTCCCCATGGCTCTAGTGTGGTATTCATATTCCCTAGGCGGGAGGGGGGGGGGCTAGCAGTTCATCCAGAGAGCCTATGAGACTGTGGATTGAGGGGCATTTTATTCTTTTTCAGGCATGGGCGGACTTACTGTATACACCAACCTGTGTTCTGGCTCTCTCAGTCCCTGTGCTGCTCTAGAAGTGATTCCACATGATTCATTCCTCCCATCCGTCACGGATTTCGCGGTAATGTCCCGCGATGCGCGGTAAATCCCGCGGTCCCGCGATCAGGGGTGGAGTCCCGCGATTCGGCCGTGCCCCCCGCGATTTCCGTAATTCGCGGAAAATACAGCGGTCCCGCGATTCCTCCCCCGCTCAGCAACTTTGATCTGCGAAACCCATGCCATACTTTTGCTGATAGGTGTCCCTCATTCCCATCTCAAAAAGTTGGGAGGTATGCATGATTCCCTCAGCAAGTAAGTGCTGAGGGAATCAGCTGCAGGAGAAGACTGGTGGCAGACTGGCAGGCTCAGGACAGGCTGGCTGGAAGTGATCAGTGCAGACAGACAGAGACAACTGCAGACAGTCCAAGTCCAAACACCATTCCTTAACACACAGACTCAGAAGGCAGCCCAGCAATGGACACAGAAGGATTGCTAGCTGAACACTCAGGAAAGGTACAGTGCATGATGCACACACACACCTTTCCCCATGCCCTGCCCACTGCCTATGTTGAATTATATAGCCAAGAGCGTTTGTGAACAGCAGTTTTCAGTTCTTTCCACAGATTCTCGATTGGATTCAGGTCTGGACTTTGACTTGGCCATTCTAACACCTGGATATGTTTATTTGTGAACCATTCCATTGTAGATCATTGTCTTGTTGGAAGACAAATCTCTGCCCCAGTCTCAGGTCTTTTGCAGACTCCATCAGGTTTTCTTCCAGAATGGTCCTGTATTTGGCTCCATCCATCTTCCCATCAATTTTAACCATCTTCCCTGTCCCTGCTGAAGAAAAGCAGGCCCAAACCATGATGCTGCCACCACCATGTTTCACAGTGGGGATGGTGTGTTCAGGGTGATGAGCTGTGTTGCTTTTATGCCAAACATAACGTTTTGCATTGTTGCCAAAAAGTTTGATTTTGGTTTCATCTGACCAGAGCACCTTCTTCCACATGTTTGGTGTGTCTCCCAGGTGGTTTGTGGCAAACTTTAAACAACACTTTTTTGGATATCTTTAAGAAATGGCTTTCTTCTTGCCACTCTTCCATAAAGGCCAGATTTGTGCAGTATACGACTGATTGTTGTCCTATGGACAGAGTCTCCCACCTCAGCTGTAGATCCCTGCAGTTGATCCAGAGTGATCATGGGCCTCTTGGCTGCATCTCTGATCAGTCTTCTCCTTGTATGAGCTGAAAGTTTAGAGGTACGGCCAGGTCTTCCTAGATTTGCAGTGGTCTGATACTCCTTCCATTTCAATATTATCGCTTGCACAGTGCTCCTTGGGATGTTTAAAGCTTGGGAAATCTTTTTGTATCCAAATCCGGCTTTAAACTTCTCCACAACAGTATCTCGGACCTGCCTGGTGTGTTCCTTGTTCTTCATGATGCTCTCTGCGCTTTAAACAGACCTCTGAGACTATCATAGTGCAGGTGCATTTATACAGAGACTTGATTACACACAGGTGGATTCTTTTTATCATCATTAGTCATTTAGGTCAACATTGGATAATTCAGAGATCCTCACTGAACTTCTGGAGAGAGTTTGCTGCACTGAAAGTAAAGGGGCTGAATAATTTTGCACGCCCAATTTTTTTAGTTTTTTATTTGTTAAAAAAGTTTGAAATATCCAATAAATTTGCTTCCACTTCATGATTGTGTCCCACTTGTTGTTGATTCTTCACAAAAAATTACAGTTTTATATCTTTATGTTTGAAGCCTGAAATGTGGCAAAAGGTCGCAAAGTTCAAGGGGGCCGAATACTTTCGCAAGGCACTGTATTTCTATATAGTCTATTATATATTTATATAAGATTCCCCACATACCATAACACTTACTATATGCAAGAAATAATAACTATGTACATACCTCCCAACTTTTTGAGAAGGGAATGACGGACACCTATTAGCAAAAGTATGTAGACAAAGGACACATAGCAGTCACGCCCCCTTAAAGGACAATTATACAAAAAAAAGATTTGTTAAAGCGGTTGTAAATCCCGGCTGTTAAAAATAAAATAAAAAATGTAAGGCAATTGTATAATGTGCTAGTATGCATCTCATATTAGCACATTATGGAATACTTACCTTAGAAGGAAGCCCTCCTGTGGTACGCTGTCGCTGCTGAGAGGGCGGACACCTTCCCCCGGTCTTTCCTCTGGGTTTGCGTGCTCCAGCTGTGTGATTGGCCGGAGCCGCAATGACGTCACTCCCGCGAATGCGTGCACCCACCCTCGGTTCCAGCATGAAACTCTGAAGTTCCAGCAAGGTATGCCGAACCTTCAGAGCGCATCTGCCGTTGATGTCAATGGCTGCATGCAGGGTGAAAATCTCATATACGGTGCACGTTTAGGAGATATTTATTTTACCGACAGGTAGGCCTTATTATATTAATGACTAAGCAGGGTTTACTACCGCTTTAATCCCACAAGCTCTTTTTTTAACAATATATTTGGCTTTTGATATTTATAAATGAAGCCATTTAGAAATTGCATAAAAGGTTTAGCATTGTGAAACACTTTTTAAAAGATAAATAATGCATTTGGTCTAGATCAGACCAAAAGGAGGGACATATGAGGAGGAAGTAGGGACAAAGGGACATTGTTCTTTTTTTTTTTTGTTTCATAAAACATTGTTCTAAATCAGGGACAGTCCCTCAAAATCAGGGACAGTTGGGAGCAATGACTATGTAGCCAGGTTCTGGGCTACAGCAATATGGAGATGGAGACATTGGCCCAGATTCACAAAGCACTTACACCAACGTAAGTGGAAATTTGCGCCGGTAAGTGCAAATGTGCGCCAGCGTATCTGTGCGCCGGACCCACAAACCAACATACGCCTAAAAACTGGCCACCCTACGCCGATGTAGCTTACATACGCCGGCGTAGTGTGGGCGCATTTTTCGTCTGGATGCATGTTGCTGCTCCCATTGATTAGGCATTCAAATATGCACATGAGGTTAAATACGGCGATTCACGAACGTACGTGCGCCCGGCGCATGCTACGAGAGGTGCGTGTAAGTTTTACTTCCGGCATAAAGTTATTCCCCATAGATGAGGCGCAACCCAGCAATAAACATGCAAAGGTCATGCATTCACATCACGGCTACGTCACGGCGCATGCGCAGTTTGTGATACGCCGGGCGTAATACTCTGCACCATGCTCAGACCATCATTTGCATGATCACTCCCAATTCCACATACGCCAGCCTGTGCCTTCGAAACTTACGCCATGCCGATGCAGCGTTGGGAGCAAAGCTTGCTGAATGCAGTGCTTACCTCTCCGCGCTGCGTCGGTGTAGCGTACAGTGTTTGCGGTACATCGGCGTAATGTGCGACCAACTCTCTGTGAATCTGGGCCATAGCCTTTTGAGATACTGATGTTATGCTGCACCATCCTCTTCCAGACAGCAAGTGGGGATCTAAGGCAAGCAAGCCCATAGACTTCTTTGCAGAGCACTGAGAATCCTGGAAGTGGTAATTTGCGATGGCAGTTTTATAATGGTTACACTCAGGGCCGTCTTAATGAGCTGGCACCCCCTGAGCACTGCCCAGGGGCCCAAGCTACATGAGGGGCCCATTGCACTTTGCTTGCCCCCTTGTAAACATGTATCATTCTGCTTTGCTAAGTCGATCAGGTCAGCAGGAGTGTCAGTCAGTGCTGGGGAGGCTGCCAATTATTCAATTTATGTAGTCCCTCAGGAATATCTCACTATCTCCCGAGGAAGCCGGAGTTGGTGGCGGGTGCTTCCTCCACTATTCCCAAATACTTGTTTACTCAGGCTGAGGAGGAGAGACCATAGCAGCCCAGGAGTGTTTGTATCCAGGAATGCTGTAATTAATTCACTGAGCACAATGTCACTGCATACAACCCTAACCTAACACTATTTCACCATGTACTCTCCAAACCTACCACTATACCACCCACGGCTTCCAATACCACCTATACGCCAATGACACCCAAAACTCTCTGTCTACTCCTCACCTCACTCCTTCAGTTTCCTCTTGCATTACTAACTTACTAACTGACATCTCAGCGTGAATGTCCCACCACTTCCTTAAACTAAATCTCTCTAAAACTGAGTTACTAATTTTCTCCCCTGCCCGTGCCCCCCTCCATGACTTTTTTTCTTCAAAATCAACAATGCAACCATCAGTCCCTCCTTTCAGGCCAAAGTACTAGGTGTAATCCTAGAATCTGACTTGTCATTTCAGCCTCAAGTCCAATTGTTGTTAAAAGTTTGTAGAATTCACCATGTTGCTGCCAGACTTATCCACCTTACCAACCGCTCAGTGTCTGCCAACCCTCTCCTCCAATCCCTACACTGGCTCCCAATCGCCCAGCAAATTCAATTTAAAATACTAACCACAACATACAAAGCCATCCACAACTCTGCCTGAGCTATATCACCAATCTTGTCTCCAAACATCACCCAAACCGTCCTCTCCGCTCTTTTCAAGTCTTCCTACTCTCAAGCTTTCTCGTCTCCTCCTCCCATGCTCGTCTCCAGGATTTCTCCAGAACCTCTCCCATCCTCTGGAACCCGCTACCGCAACCTGTCCGGCCTACTCTTGTTACCTTTTGGCGATCCCTGAAAACGTATCTCTTCAGGGAAGTCTATCACGTCTCCAAATAATCTTTTACCACTTCCATCAGCTCATTCCCCACATTTACAACCTTTTGTACCACCTGCCCCACCCTATTAGAAAGTAAGCTCTTCTGAGCAGGGCCCTCTTAATCCTCTTGTATTTTATTGTATTATAACTGTATTGTCTCCCTTTTAATATTGTAAAGCGCTGCGTATAATAATACCTCCTTATACTAAACTGCCACTATACCTCTCTATACTACCCACATTGCCACTAAACCTCTCTATACTACCCACATCTGCGCCCTATACTACCCACTTTAAAATCCTGTATAATAATACCTCCTTATACTACCCACATCTGCCACTATACCTCTCTATACTACCCACATCTGCCACTAAACCTCTCTATACTACCCACATCTGCCACTATACTGCCCTATACTACCCACATCTGCCACTATACCTCTCTATACTACCCACATCTGCCACTAAACCTCTCTATACTACCCACTTTGCCACTATACCACACTATACTACTCACATCTGCCACTATACCACCCTATTCTACCCACATCTGCCACTATACCGCCCTATACTACCCACCGCTATACCTCTCTATACTGCCCACATCTGCCACTACACCTCCCTATTCTACCCAAATCTGCCAGTATACCACCCTGTACTACCCACATCTGCCTTTATACCACCCTATACTACCCACACCTGCCACTATACCTCCCTATACTACCCACACCTGCCATTATACCACCCTATACTACTCATATCTGCCACTGTACCACAATATACTACTCCCATCTGCCACTATACTGTACTTACCTATACTACCCCCATCTCCCACTTTACCACCCTATACTACTCACATCTGCCACTATACCTTCCTATACTACCCACATCTGTATACCACCTTATACCACCCAAACCTTCCTCTATACCACCACTATACTGTCCTATACTACCCACATCTGCCACATATATATATATATATATATATATATATATATATATATACTTATAAATAAATTTAAAAAACATTTTTAAATGTATTCCCTATACTAGGGCGGTGGTGTCTGTAGTTTTTCATTTTTATTATTTTATGTTTGTATCATCTTTTTACAATATTATTTTTAGATTAATGTGCCACTATACTGCCCTATACTACCCACATATGTACTACCAAACCTTCCACTATACCAACCTATACTACCCACTATACCTCTCTATACAACCCACATCTGCCACTATACCTCTCTATACTACTGATGGGAGAGGCCACTTTACAGGAAGGGGGCCACTATACAGGGGAAAAGAGTCACACTATAGAGAAGGCAGGACAGTGTGTATAGGGGTGAATTTAATGTGTGATACTGGTTGTGTGTATTTTTTGTTTCACATCTGCCACTATACCACCCTATTCTACCCACATCTGCCACTATACCATGATGTTATTAAGACCCTATTCTACCCACAGCTCTTTCTCTTCTGCACCCTGTGTGGATATTTGCCTGTCAGCGGGAGACCACCCTACCAGCGGAGATACCACATATCGGAGTGAGGACACCCACCCACTTTAAACCACCCTATGCAGCAGGGAGACTACCCACCCCTTGCTTTCCACCTGCTTTTTGGGAGAGACAGGCCCCCCCCTTCTATTAACCACCCTATACTACCCATACCTGCCACTATACCTGCAACCATACTGCATTCTATACCACACTTATTCCAAACCCTACCTATTACCAACCCTATACCCCATCTGCCACTATACCCTATACATTTAAAGTTGGAAGTACTTTATTGAAACCATTGTTATAAATCCAAAAACCTGCCACTATACCACCCTATACTACCCAACCTGCCACTGAGGGCTTCCATGCCATTGCTATATTACCCAATGGGCGGGTGGGTGGTCAACCTTGTGACGCCACTATTCCACCTTCGGAAGTACCCAAACTGTCAACTGTACCCCTATACTACCCAAACCTGCCACTATACCAACTATACTATCCAAATCTGCCAGTATGGACCACACCACCTGCAACTATGACTATACTACCCAAACCTTCCTCTATACCACCTAGCAAGCAAAAGAACATACTGCCTCTCCTATCTTAACGCCCCCTTTCTTCCCCTGCTTCCTCTGCCACTATCGAGGCAAAGAACAAAAGGACCACCTGTACTACCAAAAAATAATAATATGGGCTAACTTAATATATATAGATATCATTTAAATCCTTTTATCTAAATTCTATTCTAAACAAAAGAACCATAACAAAGACATTATTCCGATATGAAGACAATGACCACTACATTAGGGCTATCCTTTAAATTACGAAAGTGCACCCCAAAGCTCAAACATGCTGGTGATGACTTTTTTTTTGTGGACACCAATGGAAAATTTCCACAACAATATAACTTTAATATATATATATGTTTAGGGTGTGTCCCTTTTTGCTTTTGAAATCCTTTAAATCCCCCCTGAACCTCTATCCCCACTATTACTGAGGAAGCAGCGGCAGGCACTCATCAAGAGTATGCGCTCCACCCAGCTCCTCCACTAATATTTTAAACAAAATGAAAGGGACCCAGTCATTGTAATAATGGGGGGGGGGGGAGGTGTCACCTTTTACCACAGTCCATCTTCCCATGGTGAGCTGCCCCTGTTCTGTAAATTTCTCAGTATACAGAGGACAGAGTGATCACATGATTGCTACTGTGCTATGAGCACTGGAGAGAACCCTGTGGAACAATAACTTGTTCTCTGCAGTGGTTTTCAGACAGTCATCTCGAGAAGGTCTGTGCCTTTTAATTATTAAAATATTACACCCAAAATCAAACATTTTATATATTGTAGATTACCAATTTCTGTATGTGATAGCTGCATTAGTGTCCTACTTTTAGGCCCCTTTAACCTTTATTTTAAGTTGTTGATCTGGCCAGTAAGTCTGTTATTTTTCAACTTCCTTTAACAGACCAAGCTGTTTAGCAAAATGGGCAGAGATGCTTACAATGGACAGCTTTTATTAATTTATGTAAAATCATTATCCCAAAAAAAAGAAAAAAACTGTTGCTGTGACTGCTTATAAACGTGATTTTAATTTGCTAATCAAGTCCTTCTAAATCTGCTAGTGCATCGAACACTACCCTCTCCTCAAACTGACAACTAGTCCTCAAATGAGAGCTCTTCAGTGATAAAGGCAGCAGAGTACAAGACCTATATGGTGCTAGGCATTAGGCAACTCCACCCTGGTGACTTCCCTTTCAGGTGAAATGGAGGACTCCATAGTGGAACAGGACAGAGGCTGTTATGCAGTGTGTACCCATGCTCAATAGAACTTTACCTCTAGTGTTGCAGATCCTTTTAGGGACAGACAGGACAAGTTCCATATTTTAATAGATTACCTGAGCACTCGTGTCACTGTGTCTCACTATGAGTAGTAGGAGTTGTTTATTCTATTAAGGCTTTCTTTCAGCCACCATGTTGGAAATGCTTTCTTATGACAGCAAGATTGTTTGCAGTCAAGTTATGTTAAAATAAATTCAATAAAATGCAATCTAAACTCAACTTGACGTTGTGTCTGCGTAATGTGCTGGGGTTAAGAGTGAGTAAGGCTGCCAATGGGCTATGTGGGGAAAACATAGCTGGCATAGACAAGGGATGGCACTGTGATGGAGTGATGCTCTTGCATCTGCCATTATTTGGAGCAGACCGACTGTTCAGGGTGCAGATCCCAATGCCTTGAGGGGTGTTGGCCCCTTGTACACTGTCTGGAGTCTATACAGGGAGTGCAGAATTATTAGGCAAATTAGTATTTTGACCACATCATCCTCTTTATGCATGTTGTCTTACTCCAAGCTGTATAGGCTCGAAAGCCTACTACCAATTAAGCATATTAGGTGATGTGCATCTCTGTAATGAGAAGGGGTGTGGTCTAATGACATCAACACCCTATATCAGGTGTGCATAATTATTAGACAACTTCATTTCCTTTGGCAAAATGGGTCAAAAGAAGGACTTGACAGGCTCAGAAAAGGCAAAAATAGTGAGATATCTTGCAGAGGGATGCAGCACTCTTAAAATTGCAAAGCTTCTGAAGCGTGATCATCGAACAATCAAGCGTTTCATTCAAAATAGTAAAAGCAACAGGGTCGCAAGAAGCGTGTGGAAAAACCAAGGCGCAAAATAACTGCCCATGAACTGAGAAAAGTCAAGCGTGCAGCTGCCAAGATGCCACTTGCCACCAGTTTGCCCATATTTCAGAGCTGCAACATCACTGGAGTGCCCAAAAGCACAAGGTGTGCAATACTCAGAGACATGGCCAAGGTAAGAAAGGCTGAAAGACGACCACCACTGAACAAGACACACAAGCTGAAACGTCAAGACTGGGCCAAGAAATATCTCAAGTCTGATTTTTCTAAGGTTTTATGGACTGATGAAATGAGAGTGAGTCTTGATGGGCCAGATGGATGGGCCCGTGGCTGGATTGGTAAAGGGCAGAGAGCTCCAGTCCGACTCAGACGCCAGCAAGGTGGAGGTGGAGTACTGGTTTGGGCTGGTATCATCAAAGATGAGCTTGTGGGGCCTTTTCGGGTTGAGGATGGAGTCAAGCTCAACTCCCAGTCCTACTGCCAGTTTCTGGAAGACCCCTTCTTCAAGCAGTGGTACAGGAAGAAGTCTGCATCCTTCAAGAAAAACATGATTTTCATGCAGGACAATGCCCCATCACACGCGTCCAAGTACTCCACAGCGTGGCTGGCAAGAAAGGGTATAAAAGAAGAAAAACTAATGACATGGCCTCCTTGTTCACCTGATCTGAACCCCATTGAGAAGAACCTGTGGTCCATCATCAAATGTGAGATTTACAAGGAGGGAAAACAGTACACCTCTCTGAACAGTGTCTGGGAGGCTGTGGTTGCTGCTGCACGCAATGTTGATGGTGAACAGATCAAAACACTGACAGAATCCATGGATGGCAGGCTGCATGAGTGTCCTTGAAAAGAAAGGTGGCTATATTGGTCACTGATTTGTTTTTGTTTTGTTTTTGAATGTCAGAAATGTATATTTGTGAATGTTGAGATGTTATATTGGTTTCACTGATAAAAATAAATAATTGAAATGGGTATATATTTGTTTTTTGTTAAGTTGCCTAATAATTATGCACAGTAATAGTCACCTGCACACACAGATATCCCCCTAAAATAGCTAAAACTAAAAACAAACTAAAAACTACTTCCAAAAATATTCAGCTTTGATATTAATGAGTTTTTTGGGTTCATTGAGAACATGGTTGTTGTTCAATAATAAAATTAATCCTCAAAAATACAACTTGCCTAATAATTCTGCACTCCCTGTATATGGCCTGGTATCGGCCTTTCTATATCTAAAATTCTGGAAAGCAAGATTATTTTATGTGTTGCTGTACTATTAATACATTGACCATAAACAGACAAAAATCTCCTATTCAAAAGACACAAGTTATCGGCGCACTCCAGCTGGGGTTGTATATATTGAAAAATCCTAATCAGATGGTGATATGACCACCAATATACAGTCCATAAATCTGTGATGAATAAGTCTTTAGAAAAAGTCTTTAGAAAAAACTGACACCTTCAATGGCTACCAGCTCCAATGAGAGCTAGAAGGGACTCTGGAGACACAAAGAACATAAACAGCAGCACCATCTAATTGCAATATGACCACTGTTTAACCACTTAAGACCCGGACCAATACGCTGGCAAATGACCCAAGGGGTTTTTGCGATTCGGCACTGCGTCGCTTTAACAGACAATTGCGCGGTCGTGCGACGTGGCTCCCAAACAAAATTCGCGTCCTTTTTTTCCCACAAATAGAGCTTTCTTTTGGTGGTATTTGATCGCCTCTGCGATTTTTATTTTTTGCGCTATATACAAAAATAGAGCGACATTTTTGAAAAAAAATCAATATTTTTTACTTTTTGTTATAATAAAAAACCAATAAACTAAATTTTAGTCAAACATTTAGGCCAAAATTTATTTAGCCACATGTCTTTAGTAAAAAAAAAATCGCATTAAAAAAAAATTAGCTACCTAGCGGGAACAGCGACACTAATACAGCGATCAGAAAAATGATCGCTTAGTGACGCTGGCAATAGGGAGTGAAAGGGTTAACTAGGGCAGTGATCAAGGGGTTAAAACTTTATTGGGGGGGGTGGGGGGGGCTACCCTGACACTAACACTGACTGACTGTCACACTGTCTGTCACACTGACACTAAATACAGTAATCATACATGTATGATTACTGCATTCAGTGACACTGTGACAGGGGGAAGGGGGGGGGCGATCACGGGGGTTAAATATGTTTGTGTGTGTGTCAGTGTGCTGTTTGGTGCAGGACTTACTTGTTCTGTAGTGATCTCTCCTCAGCGGCGCTTGAAACAAACGCCGAGGGAGAGATCACGTCGCTTCCTCCTTCCTGTGTTTACACAGGAGGAGGAAGTGACAGGTCAGGCGGGCGCGCGCATTGGCTGGGAGCGATCCGGAGGGGGCAGATGAAAACGGATAGCCGCCCCCACTTGTCGGATCGCTCCTGCAGCCGCGCGGACCGCCGCATGTACGGGGGGGGGGTCCGATCGGACCCCCGATCCCCCCCAAGGCACCAACGTATATATACGTTGATGTGCCTGTCGGTGCCATTCTGCCGACGTAAATGTACATGCGGCGGTCCTTAAGTGGTTAATGTGAAAAAAAATGAATAACTCACAATGTTAAAAGTAATATTCAGCATTAAGGAATATGGTGCTCATCCGCCTTGCTTCCAGGGTATTAGCCACTGGTGCATCTATAGGTGGAAGTCTGGGGGCGCTGTTAGCTCCCAGGGCCTCCTGGAGAACTCAGAGACACTCAAAGACGCTGGGGAAACTGTTGGCTGTTGTCACTTTCAGGTGGGGCGGGCATTGTGTGCGTTTGGAGCATGTGTGCTCCCTTGTCAGGCTTCTTCTAAAAATCTCCTATTGAGAACAATAGGCAAGGAAACATCTACCCCCACTCTTTAGGTCCAGAACCTGTCACTGTTTTTCAAACTTGCTAGGTTGAGATGGTGCATGTACACAATTGGCAGCCCGGCCCCTAATCTACAGGCAGGGTGCCGGACGCATTGATTTTAATGGCTTATTTTTTTATTTTTGAAGAACATGATTAGAGCCTGAGACTTCAAAATTCAATTGGTTTAAAAAAAGCGTGAGCTCGGGGAGCAGAACATTGCGCCATGAGCCCACCCAGTTGTGTGACTATAGAGAATTAATATCCACTTTTGTCTTCCTCATTCTCCTCCTGGCCAATCGGATTGGCCAGGGAGTCTTAGAACTCCCCCATCCGTCTCCTGTGGGGGGGGGAGTGATCGCCGATGTCCCGTCCATCTCCCGTGGGGAGGGGGGATCGCCGATTTCCTGTCCGTCTCCAATGGGGGTGTTGGTTTGTCGCCCCCCCCCTAAAAAAAAATTTGAGCACCAGCCTGCCACTACATGTATATTTCATTACTTTCTTCCTTATTGTTATTGAAAAAAAGGTATAGATTGGCCATGTTGCATAGCTAGTTTTTCCTGCCTAAATGACTTGCTCCAAATAAGAACTTAATCCTCTAAGAATTTGTAATAGAGAATTTACAGTATACCACAGTTTACAGAATAAGGTCTAGATTATTACAAATCTGTAAAATGGTTACACTAAAATAATCAAAATTTCTTAGGACTGTAATGCAAAACATCCCCAGGTTCCCACACTATATTGTTCTTAGTGACAGATAATAAACACCAGATATTATAAGAACTTAATCCTCTAATGCTGCGTACAGATAACTGTTTTTCATGGCAAAAAAAATGCAATTTTTTTAATTGGTCATTAAAAATGGTCATGGGTATGCTCCGTTGTGAAAAATGGACGTGTGTAAGCTTTAACAAAGGGTAAAAATGTGCATTCTCAGAAGCAACTTATGAGACGGGAAATTAGCAAAAGCCGCCCAAAGGGTGGCGCCATTCAAATGGAACTTCCCCTTTATTTTTTCACGAACGTGTGTATGCAAGGCAGGCTTGAGAGGAATCACGACAAATCACATAGAGAAAAAAAAAATGTTTTTTTGCATGACATGAATAAGGGTCGTGTGTACGCGGCATAAGAATTGTAATAGAGAATTTACTGTATACCACAGTTTACAGAATAGGAGCCTAGATTATTACAAATCTGTAAAATGGTTAAACTAAAATAATCAAAATTTCTTAGGACCTTAATGCAAAACATCCCCAGGTTCCCACACTATATTATTCTTATTGACAGATAATAAACACAGATAATTTCCACAAAGATGTGTTATTATTTTTTTTTATCATTGCATCATGATGCTTCCATTCTATTCTGACTTATTGTCCTTGATTCCTTTTTTCAAAAGGAATCCTTGGGGGTAACCCAATGCTGGAACTGTATCTTACAATGGACAACTCTGCTTAGCTGCCATGATATATATCAGACTTTTTCAATCAAGGTGTCTTCAGATTTTTTCAGGGGTGCCTTTGCAAAATGCCTAAAAATTGCCCAAAAATTGTTTACAAGTAATAGGGTGAATGAAAACTGCCCCATTTCAACCTTCTATTGAATTTGATTTGGAAGAATAAATCCCCCCTAATGTTGGGTGTCCTACATGTGTGGATATTGCTGCATTAAGTAAAGATATTGGTTTGTTTTTTTACATTTTAGAATGGATGCCTCGAGATTGTACAAGATTTTAAAGGGTGCCTTGACTGAAAAAGGGTTAAGAAACATCGAATTATATTAATTTGTTGGTATTTAAATTCTGAAAGCATAACTGCACTTTAAAATTAAATAAAATGTAAAAAAATGTGTTTACTTATAGCAGCAACCTCTAATGTGTTACCTTTACTAAAAAAACCAAACCTTTAATGAATAAAACTCGAACTTTTAGCAATACCACCTGCAGCTTCCTGGTCCTGAGTACATCTGCACTCTGAAAAATCCACGCTCAGGAGACGAGTTGCTCATTTAACCTTATAAGTGATAAGCAGCACTTTCTAGGGGTGGCTAGAATACTGGGAGAAGTGGAAATACAGAATGTTTAAAGTAAGCACAGTTGCACTTAAGGCATAACGTAAGGCTATTTCACGTGGTATGCTGTTCAGTAATCACCATAATGTTAGGAAGTCTTCAAATACTTGTTTTACATATTCATTTCTTCATTGAATTGCTTCAGTAAGAAGCATTTGTTCACATGCGCTGCAGAATTTATAAGCTCAACATCTGCTTAACAAAGTAATCAACATTCTATATGGCTCCTTTGGTATTTTCGCACATTAAAAAATTAACCGCAAGACTTTGATGCAGCTGCTGATCGTTTAATTACCCTTTTCAGTGTTCTGATAAGACAAATTGTTGCAATTAATGCATATTACATAAAAAACAAGCATTTGATTAAACATTGTAAACCAATCAGAATAAATGGGAATGAGCCACTCTCTTTCCTTGCTGTGTCTTGATCCTGCTTCTGTAAAGTCTGCATTAATGAAGAAAATATTTCTTGAATCATTCTGAGAAGAAAACCTAATCAAGCGCTATTAATAAACTCAGCCAATTTGAAAGTCGATGACTTCATCAAATGAATGAGCAAAATAGCATCTGTTCATCACTGAAATTATTATAAAAAATAAATGTATAAAACAAAATCACTCGATGCCAAAAACACAAGGTATGCACAGTCATTTAATATGAAAAAGGCAAGTAATGATTCCTGTAAAAAAAATTGATGGTGCATTTATGTGCCCTTAACTCTCTATTGACCTTTTCCAGATTGTGTGAAAGCAACTGCTGTATAGTAATTAGGTAAGTCAAACTAGTGTTGGTTTATCCGAATATCAATGAGTGGGTCCGGTAGGTACTAAATGGCATTTTTATAGCTTATAATTGTGGCAGGAGTTAAGAGTAAATTGGGCAAGCATATCAACTTCTGACCTGGACCTACTGTACTTTATTCGTATAGTTGCTTATTCAAATATTCAATGAAAAACATGGATGGAGATAAGTACTTCTAGCTGTATAAATTCAGGATTCAAATAGGATCACCTCTCTGTGAAACTATGCAAATCAGTGATAGAGAGCAATTTGCTTCATCCCTAAATAGGAAGTATGATGTTTATTCCACACTTTTGCCAGAAATGTATTGCTTAAATATACAATCTAGGTAGATAAAATGCAGAAATGATCACAGCTCTGTAACCATTATTACATCATTAAATGTGTGTTTTAAATGCAAGCAGTTCAAGTACCTGAATTTGACTTGGTATTAGCCTTGTGCAATCCCTGTACTGTATAGCAGAGATGGTGTGCAAGAACAAGAAACAGAACAAAGGGCCAACCAGTTCATGTGTTGACAACAGGCAATCTGATAGGAGGCAAGAAAGCAGAATGACAGAAAGATGACTTCCAAACTGTGCTGCGTTTCCTTTCACTGTCACGTTACAGGCTGGGATAGATCCAGGATGACCTGGAAATTTGTTGAATGATGCTGGTCATCAGACTGAAGACATTTAGTGGCAGAAAAATTCTTAGGAGAAAATCTCTAGGTTGAAGGTGAATGTTGCAGCAAAAACTGGTTTATTTGTTAATGGGCAATTTGTTTTAATTTTATTATTTTTGGCAAGAGCTTCCCTTTAAAAATATTTAAAGACAATTAAAGAAATACTTTTTCTAATCTTAGGGTTCCACAGTATGAATTGCTGCATGCTATTGTGTGTTAAGGCAGCACATTCATTTTGACAGTAGAATTTCATGAAATAAAAAAAAAGGACAGAACTCTTTTTTAAACACAGGACCTGTGTTTTTTGATGCATTCCAGTTGCATTGCCTATTACTGTAATAGTGGGTCGCAGTTCCTGCATTAACATGTGTTGCAGTAATGTGCAGTAAAATGAGTTTTACCACACATTACTGTTACAAATAAAGATTGGGCCTTCAAAAAGGCAACTATGTTTACACCACTATTGGTTAAAGCATCAGGATTTTTATTTGTTGTTTTATTTACTATCATGGTTCTGGTGGCCCTTATCTACAAAATGTCTTGTTGTAGCATAATGTATAAAAATAAGATGGACAACCCATCTATTGTGCAGCACTTAGAAGCCAACTGTTTTCTAAGCCAAAGATTCCAGTACATGAACTGTAGAGCTGAGTGAATATCAGCATAGGGACAGTGAAATCTTCATTAGGATGTTGGCACACCTCCTTGCTATTGGACTTACAATACAAAGTACCTTTCATTTAGCCATGCACCCACACCCATTCTGGGATTTCATAGAAGTCTGTGCAGTGTGGTTTGATGAACTATTGTTTTCTCCACCAAACCTCAGAAAATAAAACTTTCTCTGATATAAAAGAGTAGAATTTTTTTTTTTATTGCTGTCTGCACCCCCACTAGAAACAATTCCCTTTCCCACTTGTGCCTTTGATGGATCACTGGAAGCGAGAGATTCACTGAGGGAGACAAACCATCAAAACTGGCAAAAGCCTTTTCTACACTTGTATTTCTGAACACTCATTTTCAGAAATCCTAATATGACCCAGCTTATTCCCTAATAACAAATATTATATAATGCTTTTTTGCAGTAAAGAAAGAAAAAAAGAAGAAACTGACTGATCAGCTTTTTTTAAATATCGAGTTGCAGCTAAATCTGCCTAATTAGGTTCAAGTCATAGTTGCTTTCTAATGTTACCACATGACTAGCCATAACTTCAACCATTTCTTGTGGGGGACCAGGACTAAGATTAGAGTAATGCCATGCCCTTTATCTAAAACAAGGAGTATTTTGAAAGATTTTATATTTATCAAGACATATGTGTGAAAATAAAAACTTTTTGTCGGATGTAATGAAGTAAAATAAGCTTTGATATAATGGCATTTTACTTTCATGCTAAACTTCCCTGTATGTTGCAAATATGTCATAAAATTATACGTATCCAGACTCATTCAGTAATCCTGTAGTTACCTATTTATCGGCGTATAACACGCACAGGCGTATAACACGCACCCTAACTTTAAAAGGGAGGTTTCAGGGAAAAAAAACTTTCCACGGCCCCCTGCGTATAACACGCAGGCACAGTTTACCCTCTATTCTCAGGGTAAAAAAGTGAGTGTTATACGCCAGTAAATACAGTACTTTCAGTTTATTGAAGTCAGAACGGCTCGCACTGAATCTAATTGAATTAGCCAATGTGAATAGTGCATTGCATTTAAAAATGATTTTGTGCATGGCGCTTTCAAAACCGTAAAGGAGAACTGTACTTTTACAGTAAAACTTAACACTGGCCCCTTCAGGTTCAACATCAATAAGTGAAATGTAATAGTTTATCTTAGATGATGGAAAAATGCAGCCTGTGCAACCTATCCTAGTCAATGAGACAGATTGCCTGCAGTTTGCTGCTCACATAGAACTGCTATAGAAAATACTAACAGTCCTATAATCCAACTGGTATGTGCGCCAGCAGACTACTATACTTTTTTTTTTTTTAGGCAGTTCTCTGTCTGCAGTCCAGTGCATGTGCTATACAGTCGCATGGAGATTCAGTTCTGGTGAAGGGAAGTCTTCACTGAGCCGAACAGTATACACAGGGGTAAACTGCATTTTAACTTCTATTATAAGGTACTCTGTTATATTACACAAAATGATCTTGAAGCTTAAAGGAGGTCAATGCTGGCTTTTACTATAAATGTACGCCTATGCATTTAAGTACGTTTGGAGGCTTCCTGGTTTCACAAATCCAGGTTATGTTACAAAGAAAGTCTATTAACAGTTTCAAAGGTAGCGTTTTATTTTACATCTTTATAAAATAGGCCCAATCATAGGCAATGCATTTGTTAAATGGTTCTTCCATTGTACATAAATGGGCATTATGTTATACTTGTGGAAAATATAAAAATAGACCTTAAAATGTTGGCCTGTTTCCCAGTGGCAAACTGTAAATATGATTCTGTATTTGTCATATTTAGAATGCATATCCAAAAAAGATTTGTCTTATCAAATTAGAAAAATTACTCCTTTAGATGTTTATAGATTTTTAAGGCTAACCATTTCATGAAACATGGTAAATAAATTAATTCATGTTATTAAAAAAAAGTAAGAGTTTCTTAATGGACACAAGAGACATTTCTTGAAGTCATGCAGACCTTGTCTTGTCAGAAAAAAAATGTACATATATTTTACGCAACTTTTTTTTTTCTTGTGGTAGGATCTTTAGGCCTTGTATCTGGAACATCTGCCGGAAACAGTGCCTTCTTTGTGGGAGTCAACTCTCATTTCTGCTGTCCGCACTCTGCCGGTTGTTGAAGCCACAACCAAGGATGGTACTACAGGTCTGGTTAAAAAAGCATTGCTGTTTGAGCTGATATCATCCCTTGTGTTTCCATATTAAGTGGATATTGTACAAAACAGAGAACCTGAGGCCAGCTCTCTACTTTCTGTAAGAAAACAGAAGAGGGGTTGTGCGGTTAACATTCACTCTTGTGGTACACAAAGCTTTGGACCTCAACACCTGCTACTCCTAAATATAGGATCTTAGGGGGCCTTCAGCATAACTAATTAAATGGCTCAACTGTCACCTGTCAACTCTGGTTCCCCAAACAGCTATGGGATAGAAATAAATATATAAAACTAAAAAGTGCCTATATATTGACTTTTTTTTTATATAACATAAGTGAATTTTTATAATAAAAAGATTATATTAACCAGGCTGTATTATAACATTAGTAAAACAAATAGGTGGATTTGGCTGGGATAAACATGTTTCTGATGTGTATATAGTACTGAAAATGGTTTATTACTATATTAACAATTGTGTATGTTTGTCATATAATTGCTTTTTATTTAATATCTGTAAAAAAAAAAAAACAAATAGCAATAATATCCAAATTATATAATCCACAATATAGTGATCGAATGGTGAAAATGTTTAGGGAGTTAAAGTTACATCAAGGGTGTTAATGTAAAAAATATTGCCCAGATAATTATTTGTTCCCATTAAACACACTTCAGTAAACACACACATTGCATTTTATCACTTTAATTCCTCTGTCAGTTATTTACTTACATACATTCAATTTGTTTATACTGTTTACTTAGTTGTTGGACAGAAATATACAGTATTTCAACATTTATTAAATCCATTGGTTATTGTAACACTATAAGATTATTACCAATAAAGACATCCAATGGAGCAGTTCATAGATTACCAACAAATGTCCAATTGCATTTTTTCAAGTGCAACTTCTTTAAAGTCATTAGCTGTGGAAATATTCGTACATTTCACAGCTGAAATTCAGAAAACATATCCACATTTGATATCAGTCCAAATCAAGCATTTGTTTTATTAGAAAACCACATTCTGTTATCAAACTACCCTTCTAAATCCTCCACATAGCTCAGCTGCTTGCACTTAATGAGAATGGGGATCTGTTAAGGATCAATGGCTACAAAGGAGAAGAACGTAAACTTAATGAGGCAACCTACCTGCTTACAGCAGTTTTCATGCACATCATCTCCTCAGGTGTGGTGTCACATCACAAGCATATGGAGGACATGGGAAAGAAGAGAATTACTCCAGACAGATATATAGGTAATACAAGCATCCACAAAGAAAATCCCATTCTACTCCACAAGCCAATTCATGTTCATATTTAAAGTAAAATACAAGCCCTTCTGTTTGTATCAGGGCTTTAATTTAACTAACGGCTATAAATCATGCTCCCTGCTTCTGCAAGTAAAGTACAACCCTTTTCCGTTAAACACCCAACCACTGAAGACAACAACAACAGAATTACTGCCTCTTGAAGTGCAACCAAACACCATGTAAAACTAATATCACTATAATTCTTTGCAGAATTTATATCCATACAAAACAATGGTATGCAGCAATTAAGCCTACAAATATGGCTTTCTTTTAAAGCAAACAACCTTTAAAATGAATATATACTGTAACATAAGACATATAAACTGTATAATATGATCATATTTACTTCAGTAATATAACATTGGATAGCCTAACTGTATCTCTAGAGTATCTCTAGTAGCAGTACCTCTAATAAAAAATCCATATGAATTATTTTAAAAAGGTATAATGCATATTACCGCTTTAAATCCAAAAACCAGCCAAGCCATTTATTTTGGATAGAGCCTCTGCAAGGGTTTTTTGCTATTTCCGATCCTATTAGGATAGAAAGTGATAGGCATTCTCTCAAGAGGACACAAACAATACAGATAAGGGTTGCCATTGCTGACTTCCTTCAATCCCAGCTGTGTACCACCTGGAACAAGTATACAGATTTACAGAATATACAGTCAACATAAAGTCAAAACACCTGATACGGATACCTAGGGCTGATTCCCACACTTTCTGGCACCAGTCCTCAGGAAGGATGTACTGGAAACGGAGAGAGTACAAAGAAGGGCAACAAAGCTAGTAAAGGGTCTGGATGACATTAGTTATGAAGAAAGGTTGCGAGCACTGAGCTCATTCTGTCTGGAGAAGAAACGCTTGAGAGAGGATATGATTTCAATTTACAAATACCGTACTGGTGACCCTACAATAGGGATAAAACTTTTTTGTGGAAGGGAGTTTAACCACTTAAGACCCGGACCAATACGCTGGTAAATGACCCAAGGTGTTTTTGCGATTCGGCACTGCGTCGCTTTAACAGACAATTGCGCGGTCGTGCGACGTGGCTCCCAAACAAAATTTGCGTCCTTTTCTTCCCACAAATAGAGCTTTCTTTTGGTGGTATTTGATCACCTCTGAGATTTTTATTTTTTGCGCTATATACAAAAATAGAGCGACATTTTTGAAAAAAAAACACTATTTTTTACTTTTTGTTAAAAAAAAAATCAAATAAACTAAATTTTAGTCAAACATTTAGGCCAAAATTTATTTAGCCACATGTCTTTAGTAAAAAAAAAAATCGCAATAAAAAAAAATAGCTACCTAGCGGGAACAGCGGCACTAATACAGCGATCAGAAAAATGATCGCTTAGTGACGCTGGCAATAGGGAGTGAAAGGGTTAACTAGGGCGGTGATCAGGGGGTTAAAACTTTATTAGGGGGGGTGGGGGGGCTATCCTGAACCTAACACTAACTGTTTTTTACACTGCCTGTCACACTGACACTAAATGCAGTGATTAAATCACTGCATTCAGTGACACTGTGACAGGGGGGTGGGGGGGGGCGATCACAAGGGGTTAATATGCCTATGTGAGTGTGTGTCAGTGTTGTGTTGGTGCACACTTACTTGTGATGTCTTCTCTCATCAGCAGCGCTGGGAAACAGCGCTGCGATGAGAGATTACATCATTTCCTCCTTCCTGTGTAAACACAGGAGGAGGAAGTGACTGGCTGGGAGCGATCGCGGGGGGGGCGGATATCACGGACATCCGCCCGCAGATCCCGGATCGCTCCCAGAGGTAGGGGGACCCCCGCACGCCGTGGAGGGGGTCCCTATGGGACCCCCGAACCGCACTCAGGCGGGGACGTAAATTTACGCCCTTGTGCCTGTACGTGCCATTCTGTGGCCGTATATGTGCGTGCGGGGGTCCTTAAGTGTGGCCACTCATTAAAATTATAAGAAAAGAGGTTTAACTTTAAACTATGTAGAGGGTTCTTTACAGTAAGTGCGGCAAGGATGTGGAATTCCCTTCCACAGGGTGATTGTCTCAGCGTAGATGTATGAGAGGGAGTGATAGGGTCACTCCCTAAGAAAAGCTTGAAGAAGCTTGGAGGGTTGTGGAAGGCTGTGGATTGCTGGAAAGTTGTTCTTGATCACCAGAAAAGACACCTTTTATTGACATGTAAAAGTATTTCTATGGAGACAATCAAAGAAGTAACATCATGTTGATGCTTGCCACAGATAACTTGAGCTTGATATGTGAACCCATGATATGTTTCTACATGGACTTCCAGGGACTGTCAAAGCATTTAGGAGACTTCGGTGAGCAGGATTGTTAAACAGCAAGGAAGTGCACCAACCAGTTATGGGTAAGGGTATTATTATTATTATTATTATACAGGATTTATATAGCGCCAACAGTTTGTGCAGTGCTTTACATCAGTGAAGACAGTACTGTCACAATACAATTCAATACAGAAGGGATCAGAGGACCCTGCTCGTTAGAGCTTACAATCAAGAAGGGAGGGTCAAAGTGGAACAAAGGGTAGTTAGCTGTGGGGAATGATCAGATGGACTCAAATGAAAATACAGTTGTTAGGTGTGGGAAGGTGTTGCTCTTGAAGTAAATGCCTGATGATAGGATCAAAATGTAATGGGTTTTACCTAGTTTTCAGTCAAAATTTCTATGAAAATTAGTGGATGTCTTCTGTTTCTAGTGAGGCTAGTGAAATGGAACAAATGGAATTCCGAACCATAGGTATAACGTAAAAAGACTTAGCCATGCCTGAAGAGGAAAAGGAATCCCACCGATTCTGGGGCCTTTAAAGGAGACAGAGAGAATTGGATTCCTGGAAGAAAATGTATAAGTCTTTCTGGATAACCTGTGAAACATTGCCTGGCAAAGGGTCATTACCAGAAAAAGAATCAGGCACCAGGACAGTAGTGGAGGAAAGGTGAGTCAGAAGTCAGGAGAGCCGGCAATCAGTCCAGGAACAAGGTCAGGGTGGAAAGTTAGGTAAACATCAGAGGTAATTTAGATTCACACATAGGTCACTCACAGAGCATACTTCAAACTCTCTAACAAGCCGTGAGTGTCAAAATCAGAGTCAGACTGCATAAAGCCTACCCTCCGATTTTCAGCTCCTGTCGACATTTCTCACCTGTACAGACGCTACTTCTGGTTCATGATGTCAGAGTGCTGACAGGTCCTACATGTGTCACACACTTCGCTAGCCTATGGCTGCATCGCGGGAGGCCTTTTCATTCAGGAACCAGGAGAATGGGAGATGATTCCTCCCACCTTACAATTTTGGGGTTCGCTCCGCTCACAGGTTACATTTCGGGGCATAGCTCAAGGGTACCAGCTCATCCACGCATTTTTCTGGAGGGGGTTGGGGGGGCTGTTTGGTTCCTCTCCACGGTGGGGTTTTGTGGGGGGGAATGTGTGTGTTTGCTCTTGGGAGCTGGGGGCATTGGCTGTGTGGTTGTGGGGTTTCCTCAGTGGCAGCTGGGAACCCCCCCTTGTTTCTTCACTGTGGGGGGGGGTGGTGGTGTCCCTCCCCTGTCACATGGGACAATCGGTTGTCCCTGGACGGTGGGTACTAAGGAGTAGAACCTTCAATTGTGCAGAAAAACCTGCTACAGTCCTGATGGCACACTGGAAGGACATTTTAAGTCTTCCTGTAAAACATCCCAGTAGATATACAGTCCTTATTGTTCCCTCATGTTTTCTGTTGCTCTGCAGGCTGCAAAGTAGGTGTTGTGGCCTCAGAGAGGTTTTTTACGCTTGTATTGTTCCCAGCAGCTTATTTCTGGGTAGAAGGTGACCTAGTTCTTGCTTGTTATAGGTTGTATCGGGCCTCATTCCTTGTGGGCTGTTGTCAAAACATGGGGCAGCTCGGTGTTGCTTCCATGTTCCATAAACTTTGGTGTAAGGCTCAGGAGCAGCCCGCAATCTGCATCCCGCCACCTAGGGGTGGCTCAAGCAAGGGGTACCATTCAGCTGAGCACCCCTCATTCCAAGCATGGCTCAAAGGTGGTCACTTGTGCATCCGGACCACTGCCACCCATAGCTCACGCATACTACACGGGCCATATATTTATACTTCATATCCTGACTTCAGCTTTCTTTAGGCTTTATACTGAGTGGTAGTTTTCTGTATGCTTATGTTCCTTTTCCATGGCTGGTAGTTCTACATATCAACAGGAATTGCAATTTTCGGTTTCAGTCCATTTCAGGTAGGTATTTTTTGTGTTTTTCATTCCCAGAATTTCGTTAATGGCTTTTAACAAACATTATTCGAAACCTGACGTCACTGGGCCTTGTTCCGAGTAGTAATTTTTCGTGTGTTTGTGTTCCTTTAACATACTGGTTATTTCTACATATCAACACGTTGAACGCAATTCATTTTTCCAGTTTCGGTCCATTTCAGGTTGGTATTGCTATATCATATACAGTACATGATCATGTCTTCACGTATTAGGTCGTACGATGTCACACCACTGTATGTTATCTATCACGTTTATAGGTACCAACGGATTGAGTTGATCATTTCTAATTGGCTTGTATGGTGGCAAGTCTCTTATTCTGATTTCTCACTTGTCACGTTACAATTTCTCACGTTACGATGCTTCATTACTCATATCACTTGCCTCACACTTTTTCAGTTTCCTAGGCCTGAGTTTACATTGTTAATTTGCCTGACACACCTCAGGTAACTCGGCCTTGGTCTTAGTCACAAGACTAATGCCCTGTACACACGATCGGTTCATCCGATGAAAACGGTCTGATGGATTTTTTCATCAGATATCCGATGAAGCTGACTTTCATCAGTCTTGCCTACACACCATCAGTTAAAAAAACGATCGTGTCAGAACGCGGCGACGTAAAACACAATGAAGTGCTGAGTAAAATGAAGTTCAACGCTTCCAAGCATGCGTCGACTTGATTCTGAGCGTGCGTGGATTATAAACTGATGGACGTGCCCACAGACGATCGTTTTTTTCTATCGTTTTTTTAACCATCAGATAATTTTAAAACAAGTTCCTAGTTTTTTCACTGATAGATAAAAAAACTATGGGGCCCACACACGATTGGTTCATCAGACAAACTGATCGTGTGTCCGTGGCATTACACGTTTTCAGTCCTGCACAAACATATACTTATTGTTGCCACGGTCACCGTGTAGGTGTTAAGGAAAAAAAATGAATAATATTTTGTATTGCTACATTGGGTTTGTTATTCTGGTGTGTGTGTTGGTACATTTGTTTTTTGTTGTTTTTTGTTGTTTTTTCCCACATCATTTTATTGTTATGTCATACATGTTTAAGGTTCATATCTTCATGTTTTAGATCTTATGGCATCACACCACTGCAGGATTATGCATCAAGTTTATGGGTACTAACAGATTGAGATGTTTGTTCTTAACTGGCTTGTGCAGTTGCAATTCTTCTCATCTGTTCTCATACGGCTTACGTTACTATTTCATACTAGTAGCGAATGCCCGCAATTCCCGGGACCCCGCCAAGCTGGACAGAGCAATGTACACAGGCTTTCCTGATTGATTTAAGGAGAAAGCACCTGTCAGTGTCTGAATGGGCTTTTTCACCTCCCCTCTACTCTCTGTTTCACTGACTGAGTCTAATGTAATATGAGCTGACACACACAGAGCTGTTCATTCTGTAGCCTCTATTGTGCCCCTATTGACAGGAAGAAGAAAGACAATTAAAGACACAGTTACAGCAGCTAATCAGAGAGACTGTACTGAACTGCAGGAAGAGCTGCAATGGATTCTGGGTCATGCAATATCCTCACAAAATGGCCTCATATACTGGTATACAGGAAGAAACTACAAAGCTCTGGATGCTCTGCACAAAAAGGAGCTAAGGACTTCATGTTGTGTCCTGAGGGAAAGTCAGTCACAATGAGGCAGCCTGAGAGAGGGGGATTCCAGGTGCATATCGAGGTGTACCTGCACGGATGGTGAAGCGTTCCAGGGTCACCAAGAAAGCCTGATGTTCCAGAATGTTTGTTTGGGCCTTGATCACAGGATTTGGTGAGGGGGCATTTTGCAGGGAACAGAGACACTACACCATAGAAGGAGTATGAACACTGCATACTGACATTGTTGCTGGTAGTCATTTTGCTGACACTTGTAGTACCACAGGGATAAGAGATGAGGTTATCTATTTCTGGGACACTGTATACAGACATTGTTCTTTCACCTTGCTGAGAAGCATCCTGCCTATTTCACTTGATGAGCTGGGCCAGTTGTGTTGTTTGGGCCCGCTATACAGAAATTTAAGTGCACCAATGAAAGTGGCTAGCTGAAGACATCAAATTGTATCTTTTCCTCAAAAGAACTAAAGCTACTAGTGCCATACGGATCAGCACACACATATTCAGGGCTCAGCATATGCATTGGGTGTGTGGGACAGTTTATTTAAAAAGCTAAGCAATTACCTGTTGACTTGTATAGAGTGTTTAAAGTTGGGCGTTTGGTGTCAGGGGACAGAAGAGAGATGCCTGACACAAAGGGAGTCATTCCTCTGCTCATCTCCTGCCTGGACTTATAGAGCTAACCTAGGTAAAGGTAACCAATCTCATTTGCACTTCCCTCTTTTTTGAGTAAAGATGTTTCGGATGTACTTTTTAGAAGCTTTATTCTACAGCTCATTAAAAAAATAAACGCAAAAATAAAAGCAAAGCCTCATGCCACGTACACACAAACGTTTTTCATGTCATGGAAAAAAAAAAGTTTTTCTCAACGCGATTCCTCTCAAGCCTGCTTTGCATACACACGATTGTGATAAACAATGGTTGAGCAAAGCGCGGTGACGTACAACACGTATGACAGCACTATAAAGGGGAAGTTCCATTCGAATGGCGCCTCCCTTTGGGCTGATTATGCAAATTTCCCTTCTCATAGCTTCTGAGCATGCACGTTTTTTTCCCCTTCGTTAAAGCCTACACACGACCGTTTTTCACAACGAGAAAAAATAGAGCAGGTTCTAAATTTTTAATGCTCATTTTTCTCGTCAAGAAAAATGCTCCGGAGCCTACAGTACACACAATTGTTTTTAACGACCAATTAAAAAAATTGCATTTCTCGTCATGAAAAATGGTCGTGTGTACGTTTCATTAGCCATTCACCTAGCAATCGCTTAAGTGCCTACATTGCAGCTTCCATGTGGTCTGCTACCTTGCAAATTCCTTGTTTCTATTTTAAATGATGTCTTTGTTACTGTTCATAAAGTCTTCAGCTTTTGGCTCAGTCTGTCCCCTTCCACATTTAAAAGTAGTTTGCTATTTCTATTGTCATTGCCGTGGTATTTCTAACTGGATGACTTTAACACTTCAGAGCACAAGAGACTCATTAGAACTGCCCATAGAACATTACAGGCCAGACTGATAGATTGGATAAAACCTAATGTCTTGTTTTGCTGCAAATTAAGTGGTTTTACCAAAGATTATTGTATTACTAAGCAAATTAAACAATGTTCATTATAGTTGTTCAACAAATCAGCAATCTAATGATACTCTGCGCATTATACTTAGTAACTTATAACATTTCTCAAACAATCATGTTTGTTACAGTAATTAGTCTGTTACAGACTTAAAGTGGATGTAAACCCCAAAATTATTTTATTTAGTTGATGTCACAATGTAGAGAATAAGATTTCCTATCATCTGTGCCCGGTCTTGCCACACAGGTAATCCAGCGCTGAGCAATCCTCTTTTTATTGTTCAGTGAAATAAAACAGACTTCCCGATAAAGACCAAAGTCCTTGCTTGAGTGACAGGTTATTTACATATCTCGTGCACTAGCTTGCAGACATGCACAGCTTCTTGTCTATGTATATTCTGATGGCTGTTCACACTGAACTGTGGCTCACACCATATTTTGAAAACATTTAATTAGGGCTGTGCAAATTAACTTTTAATTAATCGATTAATCTTTAATTTTTTTGATCGATCAAAATCTTTTTTTTTTGATCGATTAAAATTCTTTTGATTGGTACTCACCTCTCGGCCAGCTTCTGGGCCTTCAGGGAGTTCCGTCGGAAATCCGGTAACGTCACGAACACCGGCGGGGCTTGCCTGTGTCCATCTGAAGGGCTCCTTTGCTGTGCTTTCATATCTGCATGCCGGCGGGACCTTACTATCTGCCACACGCAAGGGCTGTTTGACTTCCCTCTATCACTTCCCTCTACCACTTCCCTCTATCACTTCCCTCTATCACTTCCCTCTATCAACCTCGGATTCTACAACCATCCACTGGGAGTTGTAATAGTTCCCTTCATGGGACATCTACATGCCGACGGACAGCTGGTAACCCCTCCTCATCTGGATTCAGCAGTGGTATCGTTGTACACATTTTTATACCAGTATCATACTTAGCTACATGTTTTTATGAGTGCTTTTGCTACCGTTTGGTATTACTCGCACCATTTTTACAGTTTATGTAGCTACATCGATTTTATCTCCAGTGCAATATTTATTTTGTTACCTACTTGAAGACTATAAAAGTTTTAATGCTATTCCCATCGAGCCCTGCCTTTGTGTGTTTTTTTGTATCCTGCTCTCCAGTTTTCCAGTTGTTGGGAGCTGCACTGGGAATCAGCCTGCAAGGAGATCAGCTAAAAATTGTTGGATCTGTATGTGCATTATAATTAATCGAAATTAGTCGATTAATCGATTTACAGTAAATAAAAAACGATTAATTGAACACAAAAATTTTGATCAGTAACAGCCCTACATTTAATCAAAACACAGGAAAGACAGACAATCCTGCGAGAGCTGGAGGGGAGAGGAGAGGAGGAGAGGGGAGGGGGATGTGAATTGTGCACTTTGCACAAGATATGTAAATAACCTGTCACTTAAGTAAGGACTTTGGTCTTTATCTGGAAGTCCGTTTTATTTCACTGAACAATAAAAAGAGGATTGCTCAGCGCTGAATTAACTCTGTGTGGCAAGACAGGCCACATATGATAGGAAATCGTATTCTCTACATTGTGACATATAAAAAAAAAAAATTGGGGTTTACATTCACTTTAAGATAGATGTAGCACCTTGATGTTTAGGCAGGGTTGCTCCTAAATTTACCTGCCAGATATAGTTAGTTACCTTGGCTAATTGTAAGGATCAATTGATTTCACTCTTATGCCGCGTCGGAAAAACCTTGGATGTTTTTTCCGACGGAATTCCGCTCAAGCTTGGCTTGCATACACACGGTCACACAAAAGTTCTCTGAACTTTCATACGTCAAGAACGCGGTGACGTACAACACTCAGCGAGCTGTAAAAAAGAAGTTCAGTGCTTCCGAACATGCCTCGAATTGTTCCAGAGCATGCGTCGGAATTGTGTGCGTCGGAATTGCTACAGACGATCAGATTTTCCAATAGGATTTTTTTTCCGTCTGAAAACTTGAGAACCAGCTATCAATCTTTTGTTGGTGGAAATTCTGACAGCAAAAGTCCGATGGAGCATACACACGGTTGGAATTTCCATTCTAAAGGTCACATTAGACTTTTGCTGTAGGAATTTCCGATTGTGTGAACGGGGCATAAGTCTGTAATTGCTGCATTTGTATCTCTTTTGTCACCAGGTGGCCAGGTATCTGGTGGCATTTTATATGAGAAGGGCAATGCAAGGTCGGATTATGGGTATATGAGGTATCCCAGCCAATGAGCAGGGATTTTCTTAAATCCCTTGGTCTGCTGGGAGAACCTATATATTTGGGGAAGTCAGGTGATCAGCATTCTCTGCCACCTGGAAGGCTGTGTGGACGGACATGTGTTGTATTGGTCGGGCTACTAGGCCGGAGTTTGGGCCTATCCCGGGCACATCTGGCTGCTAGGCTGTCTGAGGGCCTATCCAGAAGCAAGAGAGCAGCGCAGGGATGGGCTTGCGGCCTGCAGTCCAACCAAAAGTGACAGTTCTGCCAGCCGGAGAACCTGGCGTGGTCGGAGGTAGAGGGGAAGCTGTTGCCACTAAGGGACCAACTACCTTATTACCAAGGATAACAGTGAGTAACTGAAGTAAGTATTGGATAAAGTATTCTCACCAACCGGGGATGGTGAAGAATCAGGAAACTTCAGTGGGTATCAAGCCAGGGACCAAGCCAGCAGAGGTGATGCTTGCAGAGCAGCCTTGAGCGCCAAGCTAGTCGATCAACTAGTCTAGTGAGAGAACAATAAATAAAACATACAGATTTGTTGCGCTTAAAAAACAGTAAACAGTATAAGCAGGTGATGCTATAAAATTGTGCTTCCTTTTTTTCCCACAAATAGAGCTTTCTTTCGGTGGTATTTGATCACCTCTGCGGTTTTTATTTTTTGTGCTATAAACAAAAATAGAGCGACAATTTTGAAAAAAAATCAGTGTTTGTTACTTTTTGCTATAATAAATATCCCCCAAAAATATATAAAAAAAACGTTTTTTTTCCCTCAGTTTAGGCTGATACGTATTCTTCTACATATTTTTGGTAAAAAAAAATCGCAATAAGCATTTATCGATTGGTTTACGCAAAATTGATAGCGTTTACAAAATAGGGAATAGTTTTATTGCATTTTTATTAATATTTTTTTTTATTAATAATGGTGGCGATCAGCGTTTTTTTTTCGTGACTGCGACATTATGGCGGACACATCAGACAATTTTGACACATTTTTGGGACCATTGTCATTTTCACAGCAAAAAGTGCTATAAAAATGCCTATGTGTGTTTCTAACTATAGGGGGGCGGGGCTGGACGTGTGACGTCATTGATCGCATTTCCCTATATCAGGGAACAGACGATCAATGACACTGCCACAGTGAAGAACAGGGAAGGTGTGTTTACACACACCTCTCCCCGTGCTTCAGCTCCAGGAGCGATCGGGTCCCGCGGGCGCGGTCACGGAGCTTAGGACCGGATCGCGAGCGCGCCACCGGTGGCGAGCTTGCGACCCCACGGCTGGGCTTAAAGAGACACGTACAGGTACGTGATTGTGACCAGCCGTGACATTCTCCCGACGTATATCGGCGTGAAGGGGTCCTTAAGTGGTTAAAGAAATAGGAGACAGCATTACTACACATACAGATGCTTTTCCCTGCATGGCTGTTTTCCTGTTGAGGTCTTGGAGTCTGCCAATTAATCTTGCAACTACCAAAGGGCGTCCAGGCCCTAACCCTCTCTCCCACAGTTCTGTTAAGTGTGAGTGAGTGAGTGAGTGAGTGAGTGAGTGAGTGAGTGAGTGAGAAACGTATATAGCGCAACACATGCAAACTGAATCGTCTCTGGGCGCCCAATAAATCTAACACCTTTGCACCCACTATGTCTCACAACCCTATCATATACAGAAGATTTACTGGAGGCTGGGGACCTTGTTACATACAGATTACACAATCTAACGTATTCAGGGCTTGGAGTTCATGCCCTCTGGTGCTCCAGTATCCTCTATGACTGGTACAAACTTGGCAGGCCTCACTAAATAGAATAATTGCTATCCCAGGAGCATGATGATAACCATTTTTCTCTCGGGTTCCAGATGACCTGCATCCACACATCTATATTTATTGAGCATGGAGATGACCATTATTCTCTATAGTTGGGTTCAGTACATGCACAAGATTTTCAGAGGACCTACACCCACACACTTTCAGTGTCTTAGTGAAAGTATGGTATCCTATGAGGTAGAATGTCAAAAGTATGCACAACTGTACATAAACATGTTTCTAAAGACAGTTAACAGATCTTGGATCACAGACTCCGGTAGATATTGTGTGGGAGTCTGTATCCTATTTGTGAAGGGATATGATATTACCGCGCTTCCAAAGGAGTAAACAGGGAAACAAGGAAAAAAAGGAGGGGGGAGGAAAGGGAAAGTGGAAATGGAAAAGAGGGAGTACTGCTGCAGCACTAAAAGGTGTATTAGACCAACAATGATATAAAAGAATAGGTAGCTCTGCTAGAAAAATGTGCAATCTTACTAATAATCACAATAAACATCAAAGTCCAGTTGAAATAAATTAGCATCAAAATCGAATCTAAATAAGCGTGCTGGGGTGCAGATAAATTCTTGCTGAAATGATGAGCATCAATTCACGATAACAGGGCTGGTATGTGTATTACCATCATAATAAAGTGCTACAGTGCAATTCAATGCTAAAATCGTGCACTGTTACAAAAAATAAGCATACAACGTGAAATGCACAACACACAATAGTGATCGTAGTGAACTAAATATTCCAAGTGACCATGCAAAATAAAAAATAAAATAAAGATAAAAATAAAATAAAAAGCAGAAAAAGGCAGTGCCAAAATTCAATGTGAAGGGGGATAGGGATTCCAATATTCTCTTCAAAGCAAGTGAGGATGTCCCCTTACCTTACTGCTGTAAGGTAACAGCTAGGGATGAGCCGAACACCCCCGCGTTTGGTTTGCACCAGAACCTTCTAACGGACCGAACGTTCGTGCGAACATTTAGAACCCTATTGACGTTTATGGAACTCGAATGTTCGAATTCAAAAGTGCTCATTTTAAAGCCTAATATGCAAGTTATTGTCGGAAAATGGGTTTGAGAACCCGGGTCTTGCCTCAGGGAACATGTATTAATGGAAAAAAAGTTTTAAAAATTGTAGTTTTTTATGGAGCAGTGATTTTAATGATGTAGCATTTTTTTTTTAAATTACCCGGGTTCTCAAAGACGTTTTTACAGGCATACTATAAACACTCAGCAGGTACAATATTTAAAGTTATTTAAAAAAAAAAAAAAAAAAAATTTCTTTTATTTAACCACTTCAGACCCGCGGTATAGCCAAATGACGGCTACAGCGCGGGTCTGAATATCCAACCTGCCGTCAAAAGATGGCTGCTCCTTTGGGCGTTCCCAGCACGCGCTCCAGAGCACGCTGCGGGGAAGCCCTGTGTTGGCCGTGTCCCTTGGACACAGCCAATCACAGATCGCGGCGAACACAATCAGAGTGGCAGTTTGCGATGCGATCTGTGCGGCGAATGAGAGATGATCTCACAGATCATCTCTCATTGCCGTTTTTACACAGAGACAGGGTCCTGTCTCTGGAGAGGAGGAGACCGATCTGTGTCCCTTGTACATAGGGACACAGATCGGTCACCCCCCCAGTCACCCCCCTCCCCCCACAGTTAGAACACACCTAGGATACATTTAACCCCTTCCTCACCCCCTAGTGTTAACCCCTTCAATGCCAGTCACATTTATACAGTAAGTAGTGCATATCTATAGCACTGATCGCAGTATAAATGTGAATGGCGCCAAAAATGTGTCAAAAGTGTCCGATGTGTCCGCCATAACGTCGCAGTACTAATAAAAATCGCAGATCGCCGCCATTTCTAGTAAAAAAAAATAATAATAAAAAAAAATAATTCTGTCCCCTATTTTGTAAGCGCTATAACTTTTGCGCAAACCAGACGCTTATTGCGATTTTTTTTTTTTTACCAAAAATATGTAGAAGAATATGTATCGCCCTAAACTGAGAAAAAAATTTTTTTTTTTTTTTAAATTGGGATAATTATTATAGCAACAAGTAAAAAATATTGTATTTTTTTTTTCAAAATTGTCGCACTTTTTTGTTTATAGTTAAAAAAATAAAAACCGCACAGGCGATCAAATACCACCAAAAGAAAGCTCTACTTGTGGGGAAAAAAGGACATCAATTTTGTGGGAGGGCACGACCGCGCAATTGTCAAAAGGACATGCCGGAAGCTGAAATTTCACCTGGGCAGGAGGGGGGTATATTGCCCAGTAAGCAAGGGTTAAGCATGATGCTTAAATTTAAAAAAAAAATGAAAAATTCCTTTAAATATTGTACCTGCTGGGTGTCTATAGTATGCCTGTGTAGCTTTATGGTGCACACTGCAGAGGACACAGCCAATGCAATACGTGAGAATACTGCAGCTAGCACAATCACCAGTAAATTAGGAAGACCTGATCTAGCTAAACTATACAGTGTATAAATATATGTACAACACCTGGGATGTATATATATATCCTCTACACACTGTAAATTTAACTGACTAGTGCCTGCCTGCCTGCCTGCCTGCCTGCTCTATCTACCTAGAAAAAAAAGACACTCTCTCTCTCTCTCTCTCTCTGTGACTGATATCTAACTACCGCCGCAACATACTACACGAGGCCGCCCTGCAGGCGGCCTTTTATAGTGTGTGGCGTGTACTAAAGCCCTGAGCCATTATTGGCCAAAAACACCCTGGCTTTGGCCAATTATGGCTCTATGTACTGGGGGCGCTGTGGTTGGCCAAGCATGCGGGTCATAGTGCATGCTTGTCCAATCATCAGCGCGCAATGCCGCAGTGAATTATGGGCCGTGGCGCGTCACTCAAATTTTGCGCGAACGACTCGTTTTGTTCGTATTTTGACAAATGATTGAACATACGATGTTTGAGTCGAACATACGTTTGACTCGAACACGAAGCTCATCCCTAGTAACAGCATGTAAAATTAAAACCAAGCGCCCTTTCCTGTCGTATCCACATGAAATGTATCCCAATGGACTGAAATTGAAGAAAAAAAACCTCTCGGTAGTCACGTCCAGTGAGTAACATTCTCCTGAAGAAGTCATGAGGAGTGACAAATACGCCTTACGAGTCCACCAAGAGGTACTGGAGGTGACGTTGGCGAACGCATAATTCATTTTATATGCCTGATTTTATTATAGCTATGTGAGTACCGTAGTGTATTATTTTAAATATTATTTTTTTTTATACAATACTGCACTATTGGCACTTTATCTCCCTGGGTGCGAGTCACTGTTACTCATTGGATTTTTTCTTCAATTGCAGTCCATTGGGATACATTTCATGTGGATACAACAGAAAAGCGCGCTTGGTTTTAATTTTACATTGTGCATTTCACGTTGTATGCTTATTTTTTGTAATAGTGCACGATTTTAGCATTGAATTGCACTGTAGCACTTTATTATGATGGTAATACACATATCAGCCCTGTTATCATGAATTGATGCTCATCATTTTCAGCAAGGATTTATCTGCACCCCAGCACGCTTATTAAGATTTTGATGCTAATTTATTTAAACTGGACTTTGATGTTTATTGTGATTATTAGTAAGATTGCACATTTTTCTCGCATATAGAGTTTCACTCATTACACTGTATCCTATTTGGATGCTGAGTCTCTGTAAAACACACACCTACTTTCTCAGTGTCAACTCAGCTAGAATGTGATCTACAACTACTAATCTGTCTTGTCTGCTACAAACAGGAACAATTATTACAGTAAACCCTTGGTTTCCGAGCATAATTTGGTCCAGAAACATGCTTGTAATCCAAAGCACTTGTATATCAAAGCATTTTTTTTACAGGGTATAAAAGAGCACCTCTAAGAACCCTTTCACACTAAGGAGTTTTTCAGGCGGTTTAGTGCTAAAAATAGCACCTAAATACCGCCTGAAAAACTTAGCTGAGGCTATGCGCTGGTGGGACCGCTCCAAAAGTCCTGCCAGCAGTATCTTTGGAGCGATGAAAACAATGGGACACCGCGTCTATACCACCGGTAATGCGCCAAATTTTGATCCATTTATGTGAAAAAAATAATATTGCGCTCGTTAATGTGACAAAGGAATAAAGCTGCAATCATAAAGTGTTATACTACACAGAAAACAATGTAACCAAAAATTAGATTGCGCTAAATAATACATATAAATAACTAGAATTGCTGATTAAGCATGTGCACAGGTAAATGATTCCAACATATATAAGTCCATCAACAAATGGAAGAGTTCATAATCCAGTGATCCCACAGGTGCCAATAAATCAAATTGGAAAAGTGTAGTATAGATGAAACCTCCACCGAAATCATATGAAGCCTCTTACCAAAAAGACATGAAATATAAGCATGATACGGTCTATGATGCTGGGTGATGGTCACAGGGGAGTTCCAATATATACAGCCAGGTTGTCAGATGTAAGGTATCTCCCGATGGGTCATCCACAGGCACATGAAAAACAAAGGCCTCACATAGCATAAAACCTTCATTTAATGAAATAAAAAAGTCGACTTGCACTTACATCAAAGTGAAGAAATCATTGCATAAAATGTATCAGCCGGCCGGCTTGGAACAAACAGCCCGTATTGCGGGTAGAGAGATTAGAGCACGCGGTGACGTCAGAGGCTTCATATGATTTCGGTGGAGGTTTCATCTATACTACACTTTTCCAATTTGATTTATTGCCACCTGTGGGATCACTGGATTATGAACTTTTCTATTTGTTGATGGACTTATATATGTTGGAATCATTTACCTGTGCACATGCTTAATCAGCAATTCTAGTTATTTATATGTATTATTTAGCGCAATCTCATTTTTTGGTTACTTTGATCCATTTATGGCTGGCTTAAGAAGGGAGGCTGAATTGTGTGTGTGCTCATGGCGGGGCTGCATTGTACGTGAGTCCGAAGACGTGGTTATGACTAAGGATTTATAGACTGAAACGCATTTGCGTTTGTTCACTGTGGCTTGTCGTCAATAAATACAGTGATTTTTTAAAGAGCAATGATCAGAGTGCGGATCACCTTTTCTTCATTAATCTACTCAACCAGCGACTGTGGATCGAGCACCTGGGAGCTCTGCTTTCTATGTGATACATGGGTAGTAGCACTGATTTTTTTGTTTATAGTCTGAAGAGGTGGCCGGAGGTGAGCAGTGGTGGAAGAGGGCTGCAGACATAGGCATGTGCAGAAGGTGTGCCGGGTGTGCTTGGGCACACCCTAATCACCCCATGCTGTCTCCAGAGATCTGCCCCAAAATGCTGCATCCAAGAGAATGTTTAACCCACGCTGACTGTGAAACAGTTTCACAGGCGGCAGATCGTGAGACTTGCCAGAGCTGTTCAGTGTATTAAACTGTCAGATAATGTCACTGCTTGCAGGGAGAGAGACCAACTATCAAAAGTCAGCGGTGATGTCGGGGGTGGGTGGGACCGAACAGCTATCAAACATCAGCCAAAAGGATGGGGTCTGGACGGGCCGCTACATTTATGTGGCCCTGCCCCTCTCTGAAGCAGCTCGAACACTGGCTGGTGTTGATAGCACTTGGTCCAGCCCACCCCCGACATCACGGCTGAGTTGTTCTCAGTGTACTGAGTGTGAAACTCCCCCTCTCCCCTATCAGTGCCAATCAGAGACAGTGCTGCTTATCAGTGCCAACCAATGCTGCCTATCAGTGCCAACCAGTGCTGCCTATCAGTGCCAACCAATGCTGCTTATCAGTGCCAACCAATGCTGCCTATTAGTGCCAACCAGTGCTGCCTATCAGTGCCAATCAGTGCTGCCTATTAGTGCCAACCAATGCTTCCAATCAGTGCCAACTAATGCTGCATATCAGTGCCAATCAATGGTACCTCTCAGTGCCAATCAATGCTGCAAATCAGTGCCAATTGGTGCTGTCTATCAGTGCCCATCAGTGCTGCCCATCAGTGCTGCTTATCAGTATCCACCAGTGCTGCCAATCAGTGCTGCCAATCAGAGCCTATCAGTGTCCAGAAGTGCTGCCAATCAGAGCCCATCAGTGCTGCATATCAGTGTCAATCAGTGCCCCCTATTAGTGCTGACAATCAGTGCCCATCAGTGCCAGTCAGTGCTGCCAGTCAGTGCCTATCCGTGTCACTATCAGTGCCAATCAGTGCCTATAAGTGCCACTTTCACTGCCAATCAGTGCTTCCAGTCAGTGCCAACAGTGCTGCCTATCAGTGGCACCTTTCAGTGCCCATCAGTGCTACCAATTAATGCCCATCAATGCTGCCAATCAATGCGGCCTATTGGTGCTCATCAGTGCTGCCTTTCAGTGCCCATTAGTGCTGACTTAGCTGGAAGAAACTTGATTGGCCTGCACAGAGTCCTGACCTCAACCCAATAGAACACCTCTGGGATGAATTAGAGTGGAGGCTTTCTCGTCCAACATCAGTGCGGTGGGCCAACTCAATATTGAACCCTACGGACTAAGACTGGGATGACATTAAAGTTCATGTGCGTGTAAAGGTACAGTAGGCATCCCAATACTTTTTGACTATACAGTATATATCTATATATAGATATATATATATACAGATCTATATAACTGTTTTACCTAGGGAGTGATCCTAACTGTAGGGGGATGGGACTTGCCTGAGTGAGGAGACCCCCAACTTTGCCCCCAACTTTGTTTTGAACAATAGATCGCTCTCCTTATCCCTGGCAGCACAGAGACCTGCCTGTTTACATTGATCTTCGTTCTGTCTCTGTGTGGAGCGATTGCAGGCGAGCCAACCTGCCGCAGTATAACTATATAACCATATAACTATGGTGGCTGGTCGGGAAGGGTTTAGGCATCAAAAATATCACTGCTCCTTTAAAAACAATCTTTAAAAAAACCAAAACATTTTTGCATTGATACATATTCCCCAGGGCAGTACCCGGGCCCCCATACCCTTTCTATGGCCAATGACTTGCATACAAGCCTCCAAAATGGGTAACTTTTGTGATGTTTAAGAGTTCTGGCTCTGACATGGAATGTCAACCTGATTGGGGGTTGGATTTCAATGTCCAGTTGTTTTCTTGGGACAAGGCTGGCACTAGATGTGTGTGCTTATAAACAAGGAATTACACTTACATTCAATCTGAAATGTCCTTTGTGCTGCTGGCTGGTCTCCTGATTGAAATTCGATATCCCCTTGTCCCACCTCCCTTTCTGTCCACCTCCTCCATTCATAGAAATTGTTCTATAACTTCCATCAAAGAAAAGTAATATATGCATTTCAAGGGGTTGTAAAGGTTTTTTTTTTTTTTTTTTTCTAAATAGGTTCCTTTAAGCTAGTGTATTGTTGGTTAACTTACTCTTTCCTTCGATTTCCCTTCTAAATGTTTTTTTTCTTTGTTTTCTTTGTCTGAATTTCTCACTTCCTGTTCTTCCTTAGTAAGCTGTTTAGTAGGCTGGGGGCAAGCTTACTGAGGAGAAACATAAAGTGAGAAATTCAAACAAAGAAAAAAAACATATGAGAAGGGAAATTGAAAGAAAAGGTAAGTGAACCAACAATGTACTAGCTTAAAGGAACCAATCTAGAAAATAAAAGACAAACCTTTACAACCCCTTTAAGTCCACTGCTCCTACCATACCCAGGGCCGTCTTAATAGCATCATGGGCCCCTGGGCAAAGTAATGCTCTGGGGCCCCTACAATGGAGACAGTGCAGGTAAACAGAAATCTAGGAGGTAGGGAATATCCAGGGTGTAGAGGGGTCTGAGTGCTGGGGGGATATCTGGGGTGAAGAGGGGTCAGAGTGCTTGGGGGATATCTGGGGTGTAGAGGGGTCAGAGTGCTGGGGGGATATCTGGGGTGTAGAGGGGTCAGAGTGCTGGGGGGATATCTGGGGTGTAGAGAGGTCAGAGTGCTGGGGGGATATCTGGGGTGTAGAGGGTTCAGAGTGCTGGGGGGATATCTGGGGTGAAGAGGGGTCAGAGTGCTGGGGGGATATCTGGGGTGAAGAGGGGTCAGAGTGCTGGGGGGATATCTGGGTGTAGAGGGGTCAGAGTGCTTGGGGGATATCTGGGGTGTAGAGGGGTCAGAGTGCTGGGGGGATATCTGGGGTGTAGAGGGATCAGAGTGCTGGGGGGATATCTGGGGTGTAGAGAGGTCAGAGTGATGGGGGGATATCTGGGGTGTAGAGGGTTCAGAGTGCTGGGGGGATATCTGAGATGTAGAGGGGCAGTCCGTGCTGCCCCAACCTCAAGGACCAGCTGCTTTGGGGAAAGGGCAGGGGCCCCCCATGCAGCTGGGGCCCCTGGGCAGTGCCCAGGTGTGCCCTCTTATTAAGACAGCCCTGACCATACCCCCAACAGCCGTAATCTTCTGGTGCTGCAGGGGTGAATATGATCAGCAGGACCAGTCATAGGTACTCATCAAGAGGTCTGATTATGCCCATCCTTTCTGCCCCCCATTCATAGAGGATGGATGGATAATGGAAAGGTTTGCCTTGTTAAGATTTCAACTAAAAAGACCAGCCAGCGAAACAAGAGACCCTTGTATGCAAGTCCTTGTTCTGGTTTTTAAAATAATTAACCATATTTGGGTCTTAATTATTATGCCACTATATAATGATATAGCAGCAATCAGATTTTCTGATTGCCTTGTCATGTCATTGACTACCTTTACGTTTCCAGAATATTAAATCATTTGATCTGTGGTATCTTGGTATACTGAACAAGATTCATTCTATATCTAGTTGTGTTTCGCACTTTACACTCCAGAGGGCAGTGTTAATCCTCAGAAATATTACTAGTAACTCATAAAAGTACATACTATTCTTCAAAGCATGTTGAACATAATAGAGGTGATACCCACACAACCTTTTTTAAGCTGTATACAAGATTAGAAAAAAAAAAGCCCTGTACACACGATCGGTTTGTCTGATGAAAATAGAAAAAAAATAGAACATGTTTTAAAATTTTCCTATGGATAAAAAAACGTTAGAAAAAAACGATCGTCTGTGTGGAAAATCCATGCATGCTCAGAATCAAGTCGACGCATGCTCGGAAGCATTGAACTTCATTTTTTCTCAGCACGTCGTAGTGTTTTACTTCACCGCGTTGGACATGATCAGATCTTTAACTGATGGTGTGTAGGCAAGACTGATGAAAGTCAGCTTCATCGGATATCCAATGAAAACATTAGATTCCATCAGATATCCGATCGTGTGTACAGGGCATAAGGGAATTTGATTCCAGGACAGGAAATCTTCCCCTACCAATCCATACTGCAGTGGGCTGGGGACAAAAAACAGTGCAATGTGGACTGATAAATGTAGGTGAATGCAAAAAAACATTAATTCTTCTATGTATCAGTTTCCAACCAACTCAGGGGCCTAAAACCACATCATTTATGAATCAATGACAAACTAAAAAAGACATAGGCCCGGATTCACATACATCGGCGCATATATATGCAGCCGTAGCGTATGTCTTTTACGCTACGCCGGCGCAGCGCGGAAAGGAAAGCATGGAATTCACAAAGCAAATTCTCCCAACGTTGCGCCGGCGTAACGTAAATTCGTAGGCGTAAGCCTGCCTAAGTCAAAGTAGGTGGAAGTGGGCGTGATACATTTAAATGAATCGTGACCCCATGCAAATGATGGGCCAAGCGTCAGACAAGTACTTAAAATGAACTGCGCATGCGTCGCACCTTGGACGCATCCCAGTGCGCATGCTCACAATCACGTCGAAACAACTGCCTAAGATTTGTCGAATCACTGACTACGGCGTGAACATAACCTACACCCAGCCCTATTCACGTTCAACACTACGTAAAATTTTACGGCGTTCGTTCCCTGGTCCATACCTTTGCATGAGTTGTGCCTCCAATATGGGGAATAACTTTACGCTGAACGTACGACTTATGCAAACTGCGTATATTATGCACCGGGCGCAAGGACGTTTGTAAATCGCCGTATTTGTCTCATTTGCATATTTGAATCGAAAATCAATGGGAGCGCCACATGCGTCCAGCGTAAATACGCCGGCGTAGGAAAGTTACGTTGGGTGGCTGAAGCCTATTTTTCGACGTATCTTGGTTTGTGGGTCGGCGCATAGATACGAAGGCACACATTTGTACTTATGTTGGCATATCTGGAGATACATCGGCGTAAGTGCTTTGTGAATCCGGGCCATAGGATTTTCCCAGGGCTAACTTTGCAAATTCATTCCAGCCCAATACCAAAATCTTCAAAAAATCTTTAAAGTGGAGTTCCACCCATTTTTTTTATGTTTGTCTGTGCTGCATGCCCTAATCTCATAATGTTCAGAATGGACAATTTTTATTTATTTTGTTGCTTGTAAATACCTTTATTTTGTAGTCCTTCATTACTTCCTTCTCCTTATTAGCCTAGGCTATTAAGTCACATGGCTATTTGCAAGGGTTTCTGGGATAGGCATCATGTTTCCCAGTAGTCCTTGCAAACCTGACTGAAACCCATTACATTGCTTGTGCAGCACTGAGCATGTGCGAGATATTCTGAAATCCAGGAAGTCATACGGTCTGGCTTCATGATGCCCACACTTAAGATGGCCATGGTCTGTTTCTAGATTATAAACTAAATGCTGTAACAACCTAACAAAACGGACCTTAATTTACAGACTAACTTTACTAGAATACATTAAGCTTGTGTATTACAGCGGCATTTATATTTAAAAAGTGAAATTGTGGGTGGAACTCCCCTTTAATGGTGATACTGAACAGTGTATGCACAGCAAAATCAAGTATTATTATTATTATTAATAATAATATTATTACAGATTTATATAGCACCAACAGTTTGTGCAGCACTTTACAACATGAGGATAGACAGTGCAATTAAAAAACAATTCAATACAGGAGGAATTAGAGGAATGCATAGGTGTGAATTTAGCCTTAGTCCATAGGGTTCAATACTGAGTTGGTCCACCCTTTGCAGCTAGAACAGCTTGAACTCTTCTGGGAAGGCTGTCCACAAGGTTTAGGAGTGTGTCTATGGAAATTTTTGACCATTCTTCCAGAAGTGCATTTGTGAGGTAATGTTGGAAGAGAAGGCCTGGCTGGGAGTCTAGGCTTTAATTTATTCCAAAGGTGTTCTATCAGGTTGCAGGTCAGGACTCTGTGCAGGCCATTCAAGTTCCTCCACTCCAAACTCGCTCATCTATGTCTTTATGGACCTTGCTTTGTGCACTTGTCCAAATCATTTGGTGGAGGAGGATTATGGTGTGGGGTTGTTTTTTCAGGGGCTGGGCTTGGCCCCTTAGTTCCAGTGAAGGGAAGCAAAGAAAAAGAACGTATATGGACAGCCGCACTCCAATAAGTCTAAAAAAGACGTGCCCTTTATTGGGTAAAAGAAGATACACTACAAAAAAACAGCATACAGTGGGAACTAAACAGCTGACGCGTTTCGCATTGATCTTCAATGCTTAGTCATAGCTTAGTCATTAGGGCACGTCTTTTTTAGACTTATTGGAGTGCGGCTGTCCATATACGTTCTTTTTCTTTGCATGCTAAGGTGCCGTAGGTGTGCTCACCTGAAGCGGCAGTCTCTCCTATCCAGTGAAGGGAACTCTTAAGGCGTCATTTTGGACAATTTCATGCCCCCAAATTTGTGGGAACAGTTTGGGAATGGCTCCTTCCTGTTCCAATGAGACTTAGCACCAGTGCACAAACAAGATCCATAAAGACATGAATGAGCGAGTTTGGGGTGGAGGAATTTGACAGGCCTGCACAGAGTCCTGACTACAACTCGATAGAACGCCTTTAAAATGAATTAGAGCGATAGCCAGGCCTTCTCGTCCACATCAATGCTTGACCTCACAAATAAGCCTTCCCAGATGAGTTTAAGCTGTTATAGCTGCAAAGGGTGGACCAACTCAATATTGAACCCTACAGACTAAGACTGGGATGCCATTAAAGTTCATGTAAAGGCATGTGTCCCAATACTTTTGGTAATATATATACATATACTGGTATATACACACACATGCACATATAACCCAGGAGCATTGCGTTATATCAGATATTATACTGTGCTCTTTCTTGTGAAAAAAAAAATGAAGCACCTTGAATGCTAAAATCAGGCCTTTTAAGAGTTAAAGTGGAGTTCTAGGATATTTCTTGTTCAATATTTTTTATATTTTTTATTAATTCTTTAAAGATAAGGGTCACTTAGAATACAAAAGGCCATAACTAAATGACATTGGTAAATAGAGTAACATTAACTGAAAACATGGCTAAATGGACATTAGAAGATTAAGAAATCTATTCAGCTTGTAAACTCTAGTGACCAGAGCCCTCTGATTCCTCCTGCATTGAATTACTGTATTGTAACCTCACACTGTAAAGCGCTGTGCAAACTCTCAGCGCTATGTAAATATGGAGAGGATGTAGAAGACTTCTACCCAAAAGCGATTGCCCTATACAGGTCCACCAAATGTAGACATAGGTGCCTAGGCCCTCACATCATCTAAAGAAAACAGAAGGAAGGCTTATGTCAAACTTTGAAATCCTAGCAGTAACCAGGAACGAAAGAAAAAGTGAAAAAGTGAAAAAATAGCCGCACACTGCTGATACGTTCCAATAAAATTCCTTTATTCCTCCAAGAAGGATACAAACAGCACAAGGACATGATGTACAGTTAATGCGTTCCACACAAAAAAGTGCTTAATAATAAGAAGTAACCAGGTACCAGCAGGTTATGACTTTATAATTAGTTTCCAAGGCTCCAATATTTTGTTCAATATTTTTGGCCTGGTGAGTGCGGGTCACACCTGCAAATTTACTAAAATTGGGACATCTGGTTTACCGATACTCCTGCGTTAATTTAGGGATCTTGGTTTGATTAGATGCCCTTTAGGGCAGAGGAGAAATGTCTCACTAAAGAGAACCTGTTACTGTCCTTGCTATCACAAGGGATGCTGTTCATTCAACAATAAATAATGAAACAATAAAAATGAAATATTCCTTTAAATATCGTGCCTGGGAGGTGTTTTCAGTATGCCTGTAAAATAGTGCATCTTTCCCATGTTTACAACAGTGCCAAAGTAAAATTACATTTCTAAAGAAAAAAATGTCATTTTAAACGGCTTGCGGCTGTAATGTATTGTCGATCCCGGCAATATAGATAAAAAAATAAATAAATGGCGTGGATGTCCCCCCCAAAATCCATACCAGGCCCTTCAGGTCTGGTATGGATATTAAGGGGAACCCTGCACCAAAATGTAAAAATAAATGGCGTGGGGGTCCCCCAGACACTATATACTCTGAACAGCAGTTCAGTACTATATGGCCTGCCCTATTTACTTATTGGACCTTAGGTTTTGGTGGTTTTGGTGGTACCAGACCACTGTAAGCCCTCACGGTTACTCTTGTTGGGTGCAGAAATGGGCCCTGCTGTGAAAAATGATATTAAGAATTGTAATTACGGGGCGTGGCCTGGACGGAGACCTCGATGGCAGCTTAAGCTGTGAGCTCCTGCAACCCAGGGACTGTTTTAAGCCTTTTTGGGGAACCTACACCCGACTTCAGACCATGAGCAGAACCACCCGGAGCTCGTCAACGTCCCGAGTGACCGGTGACTCAGGATCTCACTCCAGCAGGAGTATCCCGGACTTATTTAGGTCCCAACGCATGGCGACCCACGCGGCCACGCAGGCCCAGGCCTTGAACTTGCCTGACATGGAGCCTGAACTCCCGCCACTGGATTCTGCCACGGGACGCTCTCTCCCCCCTAGCCTCTTTGACCTGGATGCTATGGCTGCCGACATCAAGAATGCCGTCTCGGCGGCGGTGGCTGATCTCAAGACGGAGATCCGCGCGGTCTCCCATCGGATTGACGCGGTGGAGCAAACCACCCAGACACACGCGGCGGCCATCCGCCAGGTACAGACCACCTATGACTCCCAACTCGCTCATCTCTTAGAGCTCCACAGACACGTCGAGGAACTCGACAATCGTGGAAGAAGGCACAATATCCGGGTACGGGGAGTCCCTGAAACTGAAGACCCGGAGACCCTACAGCACACCCTCTGCTCGATCTTTAATGATCTGATGGGGCGCCCTGCCGACTCCCCGGTGGACATGGAGAGGGCACATCGAGCCCTACGCCCGCAGCCCCAAGCTAATGAACCCCCCAGGGACGTGATCTGCTGTGTGGTCAACTTCCAACTTAAGGAAGAAATCCTGCGCAAGGCAAGAGAAAGAGGCCGCATTCTACATAATGGCGCGGAGGTTAAACTTTTCCAGGACTTATTACAAATAACTCTCCAGAATAGGCGCGCCTTACGCCCCCTGCTGGTCAATCTACAAACCAGAAAAATTCGTTACCGTTGGAAGTTTCCATTTGGGCTGTCGGCTTCCAACAGGGGGCGCTCCGCCCTCCTACGCACGCCGGAGGACCTCCGTTCCTTTTGCGAACAACTGGACGTCCCGCTCGTTGAGCTCCCGGAGTGGTATGCCTTCTATTTCCCCTCCGAACCGTGGCTTCTGGTTTCCCTGAACCCGTCGCCGAAGGCCCAACGCCACAGGTCACGCAGACAGCGATCGGGCCTGTCCTCACCGGGCGGTCACGCTTCCCGTCGAGATGGGCACCACAATGACCCAGGCCCCCTCTCGACACCACCCAGGGGTAGAGACCGGATGGATGCTTGACTCCATGTGATCCCTTCAGTCAAGTGCCGCTCCTCTACATTCACCATCTAAACCACATGCGGCTCCGACTTGCCTACCGATCTTGCTCCAAGTGACTTGCTGACGCAGACCCCGTGGACATAGATCTGCTTACCCCGCCTGTCTGATAGCCCTGCTGCGAGCCCCCATGGCATCTGGACCGACAGAAGAACGAGACTGCCTAGGTCTGCCTATCTCCCTCTGCTGGGGACTGCCACCCACTCCTACACTACGCGTTCCCAGCTCCCTGCAACGAACCCTTGGACTCTCGATTGCCAGCCCAGATGGATGCGGTAAGATGCCACCCAACCTGGGATGGTACATCGTTCCCCCCCGCCATGCACCCGAAGACTTCCTCTGCTTCTCCCTCCCAGAGTGAACTTGTGACACTGCCTAACCCTGCTACACTTGAGCCGAGGCTGTGTATGTTCCTTTAGCTGGTTGAACAGATCCTCTGTGACTCTCCTCGATCCCCCCCTCCCTCTCTCCCCCCCCTCTCCTTCTCCTCCCCAACCCCCTTCCTCCCCTCTCCCCCCCAATCCCCCCCCCTCCCCTCTCCCCCCCAATCCCCCCCTCCTCCCCTCTCCCCCCCCCCCCCCTCCCCCCCTCTCCCCCCCAACCCCCCCCCTCCCCCCCAACCCCCCCCCCCCCCTCCTCCCCTCTCCCCCTCCCTCCTCTCCCCCTCTCCCCCTCAACCTCCCTCGCCCCCCCAATCCCCCCTCCCTCTCCCCCTCAATCCCCCCTCCCTCTCCCCTCAATCCCCCCCTCCCTCGCCCCCTCAACCCTTCCCTCCTCCCTCTCCCCCCCCCCTCCCCCCCACTCCCTCTCCCCCCCAACCCTCTCTCCCCCCCACACTCCCCCTTGGTTTTCATCACCTGCTCTTGCATCACGCGATCCCAGCCCTCCACACAGCACTTCTCCCCTCTCCACTTCCCCATATCCCCTTCCCCCCCCTTACTTCTCTCTTGGGATCTCATATGTGTGCCTTTACTGCCTACGTGATCCATAGCTTATGTACAATACTGGTCTCAGTGGTGGGGCGACTGCCTGCACTGCTGATGCTTAGGACGTGACTTGGGGGCTCCCGATGGATCATCTTGGGCGCCCAGGCCACCTCACACCATTGATTGAGTGCCCAGATTGACTACAATTAAAACTGTGAACCTATATTGCATATCTTAAAGGTGGGGGTTACCTCTGCAGAGGGGCGTATGTCCACAGTGTGGATCTCTAGAGGGCGCTTCGAGTGCTCCGGATGTGTCATTCGGGGCACTCGAACCATCTCTTGCTATCAGTTATGCACTCATAACGCCACTGGGGGGGTTGTGTTTTTTCCCCCCTTTTTTTTTTCTTTTTTTTTTCTGATGCAACCTTACTCACTTACTTACTCACTCTTATTATGTTCATTTATGTAACCCCCTGCTGACGCACGCCTGATTGGACTGTACTGGAGCGAGATGTGCTGGCACTTGACGGATCCTGGTAATTTTGTTTGCACCTGGTTTTGCTGTTGACACTATTTTGGTTTGTATGTTATGCATGTAATCGAGTGTACCCCCTGACATTCCTTCCCATTTGTTTTTTGAACATGCTTAGTGGTTCTCTCACATTTCCTGCCTCTCAACCCTGTAGGTTCCCCACTGTACTCGCCTTATCTTTTGCCAATTGTATATCTCAGTCCCTGGGTCGCTCCCTCTCTATTTTTATTTTTCATTTCCTCTTTTGTGTGTTTTTTATTTTTTTGGGGGGTCTCCGTCTCTTGTTTCGTTCCCACACGGCGACCCTATTGGGTTTCTTTTTGGCCGACCCCCAGACCTTTCCCCTTCTAGGTGATCTAGCAGGTCTATTATCACCTCTGGTTTGAAGCTTTTCTCCATCTTCTGCTCTCCCTCTCTTTGACTTGATCTCTCTTCTAACTTGTCTTCCTCTTCCTCCCTCTTACTCTCTCCCCCCCTCCCTTCCTTTACCCCCCCCCCTTCTTTTTGCCCTCCTCCCGGGCTCCTGCCCACTTCTCCGACTGGATCCGCTCCGCGTTCCCTGCCCGGTTTGCCCGCCGCACCCCCTCAGTCTCGCTACTCCTATAAAACCCAGGACCCCCACTACCCGGCTCCTGCATCGGGTCTTGCAGCGTTGACCATTGACCATGCTTCCCCTGTCCTTGAAGTGTCTTTCTCTTAACGTGAAAGGCCTCAATCTGCCTGAGAAGAGGTCCCAAGTACTATCCTCCCTTACTAAACATAAAGCTCATTTTATTTTCCTCCAGGAAACCCACTTCCGATCGGATGCGATCCCCAAACTTTCTAACCACATTTACCGGACCGCTTTTCACGCTACTAACCCCTCCTCTAAGACAAAGGGCGTCTCTATCCTAGTATCTAAACACGCAAACTTCCAATTGTCTGACTCCCTCATTGACCCAGAGGGTAGGTTTGTTTTCCTGAAGGGCTCCTACGAATCTAGGCCGATCACACTTGCTAATATTTACTGCCCCAATGAACGTCAAGTGGCTTTCTTCAAGTCCATCTGTGACCTCCTAGCCTCCTTCCGGTCGGGTGCTCTGCTCCTGGGGGGGGACTTTAATGTCCCCTTGAACCCTCTGCTGGACTCCTCAACGGGGACCTCTGCCCTGCCTTACAAGGCATTGAGACAGATCAGCCTCCTTCTCCAATCCCTGGCCCTACATGACACTTGGCGTACTCTTTCCCCCTCAGTCAAGGACTACACTTTCTTCTCGGCCCCACACCAAAAGTACTCAAGGATCGATTACTTTTTCCTATCCCAATCGGATCTTCACCTTCTCCAACAGTCCACAATAGAACCTATGTTCCTGTCGGATCACCATCCGATCAGTGTCACCCTTACCTTCCCTGAAGTGTCTTCTAGAACAAAGATGTGGCGCCTGAACCCCTCCTTACTTAAGGACCCGTCTGTGATCACTCACATACGTACGAGCATTCAACAATACTTCACAGAAAACTCATGCTCGGAAATATCGCCGGTATCCCTATGGGAAGCCCATAAGTGCGTGATCCGCGGGGAACTGATAGCTCTGGCGGCGAAAGCCAAAAGACTGAATCAGGACTATATCAACTCTCTAATTGAGAAAATCAAACTCCTCGAGACTTCTCACAAACAGTCCCGAGCACAGGCCACCCTTCAGGACTTGTTGCGCACTCGGGCGTCTCTTATGGAAGAATTAGGCAAGCGCTCTAGGAGACGCTACATCCTTGGACAGAGGATCTTCTATGAGCAGGGTAACAAATGCGGGCGTTTGTTGGCGCGCACGGTGCAAAACTCTAAACCCACGTCCACAATTCACCATTTACAGGGTTCGGGTGGCGTCCACCTGGTGAGGAATGGAGGACATCGCCAAGGAATTTGAGAATTTCTACTCCAAACTGTATAATCTCCGTCCCCTTGATCCTTCCCAGTCTAAAACTGCCTTACGGTCTGACCAAATCAAGGCATTTCTTGCCCAGTACAGCCCCAAGCCAATTTCCCCTCAACAATCTTTGGATTTAGATGGCCCCATACTAGCGTCGGAAGTAGATCTGGCAATCAAACAGATGAAGGCGGGGAAGGCCCCGGGTCCGGACGGCTTTTCCCTCCAGTATTACAAGTCATTCAAGGAAACACTAGCCGCGAGACTCCTGGCCATATTTAATGCCCTCGCGGATCCCAAAAATAAACCCGACGCTATGCTGGCGGCTCACATCGCGGTGATCCCTAAGGAGGGCAAAGATCCCTCCTCGGTGGCTAATTACCGCCCGATATCACTCTTAAATGTGGATATCAAGATATACGCTAAAGTTCTTGCTAATAGGTTGGCCCCTTTGGTTCCCGGTCTTGTCTCGGGGGACCAGGTTGGCTTTGTCCCTGGTCGTGAGGCCAGGGACAACACCATTCGCACCCTGAATCGACATCATTGGCTCACGACCTCCAAAACGCAAGGCTTCCTCCTCTCACTAGATGCTGAGAAGGCGTTCGACAGAGTGGCCTGGGACTACATGCAGGAGGTACTCAGGGCCCTGGGCTTAGGTGCCCGTATGCTGTCACGTATCTTAGCCCTGTATGCTGGTCCCACGGCCGCGGTTAGAGTCAATGGCCACCTGTCGGACGCCTTTCCCATCAGCAATGGCACTCGCCAGGGATGCCCCCTGTCACCCCTGATATACATCCTCTCTCTGGAGCCCCTCCTCAACAGGTTAAGAGATAACCCGGATATCCCGGGAATTAGTGTAGGGGGTAGGGAATATAAAGTCGCCGCCTTTGCGGATGATGTTCTCCTCTCCCTGCGGTTCCCCAGGATCTCCTTACCCAACCTTCTTAAAGACCTTGACCATTTTGGCACCCTTTCGAACCTCAAAATAAACCACTCGAAGTCTCAGGCGTTGAACGTCTCCCTCCCCCCTCAGGAAGTGACACACTGCCAGACTTCTTTCCCTTTTAAGTGGGCGCAAGACTCACTAACCTATCTGGGCATTCGAATCCCTTCCAACCTAGCACACCTATACTCCAAAAATTTCCATCCTGCCCTCCAGCAGACGCAGAAAAGCTTTAAAGATTGGATGGGCTTGAATGTATCCTGGTTCGGCAGGTCGGCCCTGGTTAAAATGATAATCCTACCCCGCTTACTCTATCTAATGCAATCGGTACCCATTTCCTTACCCCCGGGCTTCTTTACATCATTTAGGAGAGCCTGCTCCACTTTCCTTTGGAGAGGTTCTCAGCCCCGCATAAAGTTCTCCCGCCTTACCTTACCTAAATCTGGTGGTGGCATTGGCCTTCCAGATCTTCAAAAGTACTATAACGCTTGCCATCTCACGAGGATTGCGGATTGGAACATACACTCTTCTAAGAAACTATGGGTCCTTCTCGAGATGAGTTTCTCGCAAAGCCCCCTTCACTTGCTTCCATGGTGGCCTTCTAAGAATTGGCCTCACTCTCTGTTAGCCCACCCACTCATTTACCCCTCACTCCTCGCATTTAAAAAGGCCTCGGCGCTGGGCCATCCGTCTCCCCACCCAAACCCCCTTACGTCCTTGCGGGGAAACCCGGACTTTCAACCAGGCTTATCGGCGGACTTTTTAAGCCAGGAGTGGCCCTTCGGGGACGTGCTGGCCCTTCAGTTTTACTCCTCTGGTCGGCTTTTGTCCTTTGAAGCGGTACAATCTCTCTCTAAGACGGCCTTCTTATCATTCTGGACTTACAGGCAGATCCGGCACTTCCTCACGTCCACTCCCGATCAATCACTTTGGTCGCGGCAACTTACGCCCTTTGAATCCCTGTGCCACCGTAAAAAACCACAAAGGCATTTAATTTCACTTCTGTACACCCTTTTAGCGGGCGGTCCTCCACGCATCCCCATCCCGACACAAACTTCGTGGAATAGAGATCTTCAAACAGACCTGTCAGGGGAGGACTGGCACACCATTTGTGAATACGCCCACAAGGGTTCCTTGAACGTGGCCATCCAAGAGAATGGCTACAAAATAATCACTAAATGGTACAGGACCCCGTCGCGCCTACACAAATTCTCCCCTAATATTCCCGACACCTGCTGGAGATGCGGCAGGGGCGTGGGAACTATGCTTCATGTGTGGTGGGAGTGTGGGGCTCTCCAGCCTTTCTGGAGGGAGGTTCATGACCTCATTTCACATGTTACGACCTATGTATTAGACTACACCCCATCTCAGTACCTACTCCACCACACGTCACTCCCTAAAAAAGATTATTTTAAGTCCCTGGCCATGCACATGGTCAACGCTGCTAGACTTTGCATTCCCAGACACTGGCGCTCCACCACCGCTCCTACTGTTAGAGAGTGGCTTGCACAAATTTCCTCAATAAAAGAAATGGAAGAACTGATTTACATTTCACAAGACAGAATCCACAAATTTTCCTTTACTTGGGCCTGCTGGAACCACTTTGTAACCACTGACCGCTACCGTCAATGGATCCCTTGAGCCACCAGGGGCGGCGACTTCTCATCCGTACATTATGGGGGGGGGGCATGGGGGGGGGCGCTGGGAGCGGATCCACTCTTGTCCCCCCTCTATCCTCCCTTCTCAGTATGCCTGTCCGTTCTTCCCCTCCTCCCCCCCTCCCCGCTCTCTCCCCTATCCCCCCCATCCCTCCCTCTCCTTCCTTTTACCCCGTATCTCTCTCCCCCTATTTTACTCTCCCTCCCATTCTTTCTTAATCTCTCTTCCTCTCTCTCTCTCTTTTCTCCCCTTCTCTCCCTCTTCTCTCCTTCCTCTTTTGTTGAGTGACCATAGGCTTGCCATGATACACTATCTCTTGCTTATATGACCTTGATCGGTACCCTGCTCCTTTCTCCCCCCTGGCACCAGAGTGGGGAGAGGAATTTGGGGGGAGGGGAAAACTGCAATCACGATCCTCCGCCCTCTGTCGCTTCATTACACTACGTGTACCTTAATTCGGGTCTGGAAATTTCATTTATTGTTATGTTACACTGTATCATGTAGCGTACCCTTTTTTGTAACCTTGTGTCACTCCTTGTTATGTGATAATTCTTATGTCGTTTTTCTTCTTTGTATTCTGCATCTTGACTCAATAAAACTTTTATGGAAAAAAAAAAAAGAATTGTAATTACATGCCACTGTTAAACAGGGCAGAAAAATTGGGTCTTTGGTTTTGGTGGCACCAGAACACTGTAAGCCAGGGGTGTCAAACTGGCGGCCCTCCAGCTGTTCTGAAACTACAAGTCCCATCATGCCTCTGCCTGTGGGAGTCATGCTTGTAACTGTTAGCCCTGCAATGCCTCATGGGACTTGTAGTTTTACAACAGCTGGAGGGCCGCCAGTTTGACACCCCTGCTGTAAGCCCTCACAGTTACTCTTGTTGGGTGCAAGAATGGGCCCTGCTGTGAAATATTATATCATACATTTTAACTATGTAGCGCCCTGCTCCTGTTGATCAGGCGCTGCTTTAAATTTATTGGGAGTCTGAGCTGTTATTTGGCTCAGACTAATGTGATTAATGGCAATTTAGCCTCTGTTCCAGCCATGGTTGTGCTGGGAGTCCCACCATTGTTCGCCTGGGGGTGTCATTACCACTCCAGGCCAAGGGTGGCAGAAGCAAGGTCAAGGTGCATTGGGTGTTCCCCTTGGCAGCGAATCAGTGGGAGTGGTCACCCTGCTGTGCATGCTGGGGAGGGGTACTTAAGGGACAGACGCCATTTGTGCGGGGTCCGTTGTTCGCACCTCGTGGCCCGCCTGGCCTGAGGTGCATGTCCTGAATCCTTACTCTGGGAACATGTTGGTCCAGGGTCGTGGCTTCACATGGTAGGCCCACTAGTCAGACTGGGGCCTGCTTTCTGAAGAGGTGATCCTGTGCTGTCTGTCCTGTGGGAGGAAGCCACTGGATGAAGAAAGCCAGGGGAGGACCTATCCTGGAGAAGACAATGCAAGAGGCTGGTACCTTGGGAGAAGGCCTGGAAACTTCATCGATGGATGCACCATACACTGAGAGGCTTGACGGTGGTTGCCTGTCGGATTTAAGTTCTACAAAAGTTAAGCTGGAGAGATCCGGGTGCTGAATCTTGTGGCAGGGGATTCCGGACCAAAAGTGTCTCCTCATAAAGGAAGGTCTGTGGCAGAAACGGCATTGCAACACTTCCGGTAGCGTCAGACGCTGCTGCGGTCCACGAGCACCTCAGAGCTCTCCTCTGCATTAACATCTGAGCCACAGGGTGTACAGAGCCAGTGGACGGCTTTCTATGGGTTCCTGAGTGACACAACCTGTTGAACCAGCGAGCAAGTAGATGCACCGCTGCCGGACTTTCCTCATGCTGATTATTTTTAACCTCAATGTGAGTGTTTTTTTTATTGTACCATAAAGGTTTTACAGTTCATACTTAGAAGGTGCCTCTTTCTTTAGCCTTTATCCATTATGGGGCATTCCGCGGCGCTCGGATTTCCCGCAAATGCCCCATAATGTTCATTGTTCTGCGAACAGGCGACCCAAACATCAAGATAATCCCTATTGGCAATGGTTATGGGTTACATTTACTTCAGGTTTCTACCAAGGAGTGATTTTGCAAAAGAGCCACTATTGTGAATTTGGATTGGGTAGGCGGCATGGAGTAGGGCAACTCAGGATATAGAACCTGATTGAAGTTCCCACACATTATTAAGGTGCTTTGCCTATGAATATCTGCAAGTAGGTGAAAAACAGAATTGAATTCGTATTGGAAGCGTAGTAGGAAACCACTGTCACCTAGGTATCCTATAGATAATGGTTGAAGATAATATATCGACCTTCGGGGTCTCTGAGCTCTGTTTGTGATGTGAATGGGGAGCCAAGGTGGAAAGTAGTAAGGATGCTTCATTGTTTAGATTGAGTGGAAGCTAGTGGGGCTAAAAAAAATTGCTGTAAATTGGACAGTATAGCAGGTTTCTTACAAGAAGTGTCTGCCTTAATCAGTTCCTTACTGGCTCACGCAGATATACTGCGGCGGAATGGCTCTCCTGGGCGAAATTCCGTACATTTAAGTTTCTTTTCCTAGGAGAGCCACTAGAGGGCGCGCAAGCGCCGCCTGAGGCACACACGCGCGCCTGCTGCACCTATAAACTACGATTAAGGACAAGTTCAAAAACAAGTAAGGCGGCGTACACACGGCCGAGGTTCTCGCTGAAAACCAGCGAGAACCTCGCTGGAATGCACATTCCAGCGAGGACCTCGGCCGTGTGTACGGTCTCAGCGAGCTTCCCGTCGGGAAGCCCGTCGAGCCGAAATAGAGAGCACGCTCTCTATTTCCTCGACGGCCCGCCTGGAAGAATGGCTGATTGCCATTCCCGACGGGCGGGTCGCCGAATTCGACGGCCGGGAGAGAACCTCGACGGGCGGAACGATGTGTTCTGCCCGTCGAGGTTCTCTGCCGTGTGTACGGCGCCTAAGGCCCCATACACACGATCGGACATATCCGATGAAAACGGTCCGCGGACCATTTCCATCGGATATGTCCGATCGGGAGTTTGATCCGATGGCGTGTACACACCATCGGATCAAATTCCCCGCCGCCGGACGGCGCGGTGACGCGACGGTGACGTTGACGCCGCCGCGTCACCGCCACGTCACCGCACCAGGAAGTAAAACACTTCCGCGCATGCGCCGAATCCATTCGGCAGCGGCGCGGCGGCGGTGGGGGACGACATGTCTGCTGGTAAGTGTACTAACCAGCAGACATGTCGGGTGGACAGATTCCCACCGGATAGATTTCAAAGCTTGCTTTGAAATCTGTCGGGTGGAGAAATCTGTCCGCTAGCCCATACACACGAGCGGAGATGTCTGCTGAAACGGTCCATCGGACCGTTTTCAGCGGACATATCCCCTCGTGTGTACGCGGCCTAAGAGTTATGGAATTCTTTTGAATTAGTAAATAAAGTTGAGCTTTTAAGGAGATACCAAATATCTGCATGTGTGGACAGCAAACAGTGAACAATACTGGAGACGGTGCATTATATCTAGTGAGGGAGATCCATCCTGATATATTATTTACAATATATACACTGTACGGTATATTTTAGACAATATGCTATGCTACAGTTAGTACAGTGATTTGACAATGCCAATTTGTTTCCAAAAATTTGTGTAGCGAAACCCCTGAAGGACCTGCTTTAGTTTGTTCAGTCCATTACTCTGCCTCTCAGCCCCAAGAAGCGTCTCAGCCCCTACTGGCACACCTAGCAATATGGTACATGGGATAGTAGAGTAATGACACACAGACACCTGTCAGCGCTCTCTGGTTTACTTAGTCAAGATAAGAGGTTTAAAATTATATTAGTCAGCCAAGTCCTGTATAAGTAGCCAAGACTTGGTTGGAACAATTTCTATTAAAGCAATACATGGCAATTTGCAACAACAAAAGTAACACAGTGTGTACAGTGTTAAACAGTAATAAACAAATCTTTAAGCAAGCTAATGATAATTGTAGATATTAATATTACTAAAGGGGAACCCCATGCCAGCCTATATTACCTCAAGGTTAATTGGGAATAATACACTATAAGTAGCATGTCCGCTTTAAGCTCCCTGACGGTATGATTATTTCAGATTTTAGGCACCGAAAGCGGTACCATTATTTTGCAAGGATATTTGGCGTTTTACATTGTAGGCCTGTAATTCTTAGGAATAACTCACTTAAATCTGTCCAAACAAGAGTCTATTAGACATCTCGGGTATGATAAAGTTTGAAAAACAAAATCATAAATTATAATATAATAAATAACTATAAATAATTATAACAAATAATAATATAATTATAATAAAAATTATTCAATAATGTAATCAAATCAAAAACACTGAAATTTGCTCAGTTGCAGAATTATCGTTTTTTATGACGAATTTCCCCACAAATCACTATCGCTTAATTCTGCAAGTGATTATAATTTATTATTGGTGTTTTCTAGCTGCTCTAAAACCACTTTTGACATAAAGGGACACTTTTTGGTTGCTATGGACAAGCTACAGTTTCCAGGCAGAAAGAACAGTTTTTATTATACAAAAGTACATGTAGGGCATTGGGCAGACCACTAGGGACAAAGGGGGTGTGTATTGTTGACATACAGTACTGTAATCTGTAAGATTACAGTATACTGTATGTAATGTGTTTATTTACTTTTTTGAATTTGGCACTGTTCTCCACCCCGTGCGTTGTGACGTCGCAGGGAACGGAGATCAGTGGCACACAGGCACTGTGTGAATCGAGCAAGGATGCTGCCCCCTCACATAGCGGGGATGCATTGCAGGATCCAGGGACAAGGTAAGTAAACCATGCCAGTGGACACTGTGATGCGATCCTGAGTCTGGCTCGGAGATACCGCTTTTGGTCCTGAAATCTTACCCCGAGCCAGACTCCGGGAATAGGGGGGTTAAGAATGACAACAATAATGTTCTAAAAGAAAGGTCTTGTGATACCTAGATTCCCTCAATGTGACAGAGTGATGAGGAGCAATGCAAAATAGCTGGTGCTGTGATGTGTGATCCGAATAACAGGTGTCTGTGCACAGTGTTCAAGTGTGGTGTTTATGGAAGACAATAGGATTCCTGGGCAAAGCCCCCTCATCAATCCTGTACAAATTTAGCAATCCTCAAACGATTCTCCTGGCTGCAGATGTGTCATGATGGCTTTCCGTCTGCTGACCCGGTGAACCGGCTGATTCCATGACGTTTAGCATTGCTGCAGAGTTTCCTTCTGGAAGCAGGTGACATTATGACCCTCTGGGCTTGAGCTGCAGGCTGCATGCTCCTTGGTAGGCCGCAGTCTCCTCACACAGCAACAGAATGGTGCTCTCACGAGGGGATCCAGGAAACAAAAGGTATTGGGCCTGGTCTGCAGATTATTTTATATCCTTTCCCATTATTTCCCTCTCTTTCTGCTGTGCAGGCTGGGATTTGCAGTTCTGTCCCTTTAAAAGTCAGTGAGCAGCTTTGTGCTAGGACTTCATATACCAGACTCCTTTTCAACTGCTGCTTGTTAAAGCCCCATTAATTGGTTCCTGTAACTGCTCCTTTAATTGTCTTTCTTCCCCCTGCCAATAGGAACACAGGAAAGAAACAGAATAGCCTGTGTGTGTGTGAGAGAGAGAGAGAGAGGAGAGGGAGGGGCCGACTAGCCCATTTACTGACAGGCAGCTCTCTCCCCCTTCAGGCTGGAAAGCCTGTGTACATGCAGTCAGTCAAGAGAAAAGGGAGGAGGGGGAAGAAACTCCCTACAGCTGCAGACACTCCGAACTTTTCCCTGTCAGCCCATCTGTGTTAATGTAAGTTTTTGGCTGCAATACTCGCTACACACCAACATTTAATAAAGCTTTGTAGATATCTTGGAAATAAAAACAAATTTGTAGAGAACAGATATTTAGATTCAGACACTAAGTAAGGTAAATTGTGAGCAAAGGAATCATTTTCCACTAAAGATTAAAATGAAACCAGGTGCAAATTAGCATAAGTGTTTTGTCCTTATATATTGTTGCTATTGTATAATTTCTTTGAAATGCAGCTATAGGGAGGAGTAACTATGCAGACATTGTAAGTGTTTGTGGCTTACAGGCAGTGAGTTTTAGGGGTTAATGTACCAATCAGACCTAAAGGGCTACTTTGCAAATGAACATCCAAAGCTATCTATTCGCTTTCTATGCTATACAATTTTAAAACCATTTTTTTACAGTTTCAACCTTTTACGTAAAGTGTCTTGTGCTGCAATATTCTCCCTTATGATTTCTAAAGCCGATGACCAATAAAGTTATTTTCTAATTTCTGCAAAAGAAAAAAAGAAAATTGCTATCCCTTTGTGTAAAAGAGTTCAGACGGTACCATGTTCATGGCATGGACTGGCAAATCTTTCATTATAACTGATGAGCGATCTGCTTAGTATGACAGCTTTCACATTGGTTACCTTGGTCACTAACGCTGAAAAATTGATGTCAATGCCTGTTAATCTCCTTTGTCTCATAGCTCCTTGATGCTTCGTAGCTGATATTTATCAAAATAATATGCCATGCATTTATTTGCATCTGAGTACACTTTTCTGACAGCTGGACAGCATTCAGTAAAGCAAATGGGCAGAGCATCGCTCATCAAAGGATGGAGCCAAACTGTAGCTTTCACTAAGAATGGGCGAATCTGCTCCCTAGCAGCATATCCAATTAAAATCCCATTAAATCTTTAAGGTAGGGGGAAGAGTCTTGTTACCAAATGCTGGTCTTTTGCAAGGATAATAGGCATGTTACTGTAAAGAAAAGCGCATTTATATCTGGACGCTGCCATGGGAGAGATTTAATGAAGCAAAAAAAAATGTAAAAATTCTGGACAGTGAGGAGAGGATCCTTTTTCTTCAAGGGTGATATGGAAAACAACAAACAAATTTAAATCAAATTCCTGGAAGATGACTTTAAGTTGTATGTGGGTGCTACAGAACGGTACGATTTTCACAATTAGTGTTGGCAACACCAGATTCTGTTACTTTGGATGTGTAATATATTTTTGTTTTATTTTTACATTAATCTTTGCTTAAATACTGCAGCAGGACCTTAATCTAACTCATTGAAACTTTAAAAAAGGCGTTTAGGCCGTTTTCACTGAAAGGCGTAAAAATGACTAGTGGAAGTAATGGACGCAAGAGAACTGAAAGCTATTGAAAAATTTATGGTAATTCATAGCAAAGAAAACACTGCTCCAGGTTTGGCCCACTGTCATATACTTCTATTAATGCCTGGGTGCAGGTATGGGTTAAATCAGAACCATCCCTGATCAGGTTAAAGCAGAGTTCTCCCGAAAATAATATAATTTAAAGTCAGCAGCTACAAATACTGCAGCTGCTAACTTTTAATATATGGACACTTACCTGTCCAGGGCTCCTGCGATGTTGGCACCCAAAGCCGATCTGTCCCTCGGCTCTCGGGTGGAGGCATCGACATTTTCGGTAAGGGAATCAGAAAGTGAAGCCTTACGGCTTCACTTCTTGGTTCCCTACTGTGCATGCGCGAGTCACTGGTCCCTGCTGTCTTCTGGAACCTGTGTGTCTCCCAGAAGGCAGCGGGGGGGGACGGAGGAGGGGTCAAACATGGCGTAAATCGCCGTAGATACTGTCACGATCTATGCCCAAAAGTGGGAGCAAATACCTGGATTACATGGGTAGCTGCTCCACCCTCCCCCTGAAAGGTGCCAAATGTGACACCGGAGGGAGGGAGGATTCCGAAAAGCGGAAGTTCCATTTTTGGGTGGAACTCCGCTTTAAGTAAACATAGGCAGGGACAGCAATATGAATATTTTAAAAATACACAACTTAAAGTGGTATTAAGCTTACAGTAGAACTATAGGCAACACTTTTTTTTTTTACTTTGAATAAAGCAAGGGAGGGTCATAACCCTTTTATTGTATTTTTTGACTTCTGTGTCCCATTGAGGGGGATTTACCTACAGTTACTGTCCATTAGCCAAAACATGAAATTAGTGGAAATCCCTGCAAATTATGGGAATCAGCAGAACTAGTGTCCCCATTGGAAGATTTCCCCTCTATTACTTTTCTGGGGACAACCCAAAATTTGGGATTTTCTTTTATTTTCACTTTTAATGATAATGGTAAACAAGTTGTTCTCTCCTGTCCTCCCTGGACACCAAACACTTGAATTCACTTTGCCATAAAGGCTTACACCACAGGAAGCCACTGCTTTATGTTTACTGCAAGGCTTTGCTTTTATCTCTTGTAACTCTTCAGGCCAGGTCCATAGGCTGACCCTGCACCACAGCAGGTTACAATATGGATACCAAGCCACACGGTGAGGGACATAAAGCACATCTGTCCTCCCACTAAACAGGACCACCATCACCTACCTCAGTCACCCACTTCCATTGAGTATGGCCACAATTTTTTTAAACCATGTCCCAACCTTGAAGACTAAAATGTGTGTGCTTAATTGACTTAAAGTAACATTATAGTGGTTGTAAACCCATATACAAAAAAACCTGCTAGACAAAGGAATAATGAGCTAGTATGCATCGCATCGGGTTTGCGTGGCTCGAGCGCTGTGATTGGCCAGAGCCGCGATGACGCATGCACGCGGGAGCCACCAGTCACAGCACAGGCCCTTTAAAAATGGCAAGATCAAGCCCTTTCTTCAGAGCGCATGCGCAGATGATGTTTAGGGGATATTTACAGTACCTACAGGTAAGCCTTATTAAATGGTTACCTGTAGGTATAAGTGGTGTAACAGGGTTTACAACCACTTTAAAGCTTAATTTTTTTTTTTTTAATCATAAAGGTTCTAGACTTACTTGCTCTGTGCAATTGTTTTGTACAGAGCAGCAATCAGCCAAAATATTTAAAGTGACACTACACCAGAAGTACAGTAACAGTGGCATAATAACAGAAAAGTAACAGCAAACAATAGGCACCTGCCTACAACTCTAATGCACTTGTTCAGGACTCGAGTGATGATATCATGGCCCAACCTTTCAAGCAGATAAGCACAGCGGACCCAGAAGGAAGCAAGTATGACGATGGAAGCTCTGAAGCACTGACAGCCCAACGCTGCAGGTCTGTGCATACTAGCACAATATGGCCTAAAGCCGTAGGGGCACGGATAAAAAAAACATGGACACGTTTAATTTCACTTCAAATTACTCTGTGGTAATCAAAGAGAATAGTGTTCCTGAATGATAAAGACTTGTTGAAAACAGTCCCCTTTCTCCAGGTCATTGCCTGGGTGGTCCCATATTAACATATGCCCTCTTACCATCACAAATTCTTTTTTTATTATTATTATTATAATTATTATTCTTTGTTAGGCCATACATGCCCAAATCAAGCACACACAGGCAGGTTTAACAATGTATTCTGGTTTAAAATATTAGCAGGAAACTGGGGAAGGATGCTGCAAGAGTTATCCAATTGGATTTTGTGGGCCTGCCCCATTTGATGTGAGACTTATTTTAATCCCCCTTTAGTCCTCATTTGCCTTTTCCTGTGAACCTTTTTCCAAGGACAAGATGAGAAGGACAAGCAGCACCTTTACCAGAGTGAAATGTTGAAACTCAAAGCAACACTTGCCAACGCCTACCATCTCCAGTAACAGCCTTCACACACCAGTTTCCTCCTCCCCAGTTACTGGAGTGAAATTTTAAAAATAAGTCTCTAAACAACTGCCACACCCAGGACTTAAATGCAAGTGTGGCAAATCTGCTTGGCACTTCAACTGCTTCCATACCAGCTGGGGAAAACAGCTCCTTTCCTCCAGTAAATTTTCTTGGTAGCCCCACATTATTTTTGTTAAACATTAAACAAAATCAAATTTTCCCATTTTAGGAGGACAATGGAATCAACCAGAAATGTGTACGTAGTCCATTCTTAGGGGTACCGCAAGTTGGGTAAATAAGTATTTATATGGTGTTATTAATATTCTAACTTCCTTGGTAACATTTATTGTAACTTAGCTATTTTGTAATTTACCAACAGACTGCAAAACCCTGGTTCCTCAACCACCCCATTCCCCCACTATTGGGATTTAGTTAGCTCTTCTCCTAGGTGGAGGCTTGATAAGGAAGAGGTCCCTTACACTTGATCGAATGTTCAGTTAAGCCTTACATTATATTATATAAGCAATATTGTGTTAATAACTATTAAATGACTTTAAGAATTACCGTATTTATCGGCGTATAACACGCACAGGTGTATAACACGCACCCTAACTTTAAGAGGGAAGTTTCAGGAAAAAAACTTTCCATGGCACCCTGCGTATAACATGCAGGCACAGTTTACCCTCTATTTTCAGGGTAAAAAAGTGAGCGTTATACGCCAATAAATACAGTATATCTTTTTGATGTATTTATAGCAGTATGTATGATAATTCTGTGTTAATTTAGCTATTATTATGGGGTTATTATGTGGGTTTATTAACCCATGAAACACATTGTATCTGTCAGGACTTCACCATTTGACAAACATACACAATATAATCATTATCTAAAGTTTTGTTAAAAATCAATATAAGATGCTGAAGGGCAAGGGTAATCAGGGCAGGTTGGGAAGGAATAGCTTCATGTGTTGTTTGGTACATTTGTGTATTGTCAATATAGTATATTATATAATCAATTGCCTCAGGAGGCTTGTAAACAGTGTGTACTTTAAAGATCAATAGATCATTTTTGTGAGACTCAATTAAACATATAATTATTTTACAATGTTGTTTGTGTCAAAGATATAAATTGTTATCTTTAAATTCCCACCAACAGATTAGAGCTTTTTGTTAAATGTTATTTATCAATATATGTTTTTAATTGTCATTATTTCATAATTTTTTTGCCTAGCAAGGACACTTTTAACAAGCAAAACAAGGGCTGGGACAGCAAGGCTGTAAATAAAAAGTACTGATTGTCAAGGATGTTTAATTTTCTGGAATTTGCCCAACATGCGTTTGGGGTAAAAGCCAGCCCTGCTGCAAGTATCACATTAGAGAAGGTCTTCAGTGCAATGGGAAAACTGTGTGGATGTTAATTATAAGATTAATACATGTATTTAATATTTACAAAGAAAAAAATAAAACTTTTTCCTCCTATTCTTGCTGTTATTGCTGCTGCTGCCAACATTTCCACTTCCTGGTATCTCTCTTACTTGTTCTCCTTCCCTTTGCCCAAAAAAAATATCCCTCTGATCTAAAAAAGGGCTGAACAACTCTCTATGACTTCTGTACCAACATTTGGCATTGTTCTTACTGTCCTGTGCATCCAGCCTGGTGTCTGCCTGTGTTTGTTTTAATAATGTGATGCCAGAGTTAGAAATGTTTCCAAGTCTGAATTAGTGTTGAGCGGAATACGCCATATTCGATTTCACGATATTGCGCGAATATATAGAAGAATATTCGCTAATATTCGCTAATATCGAATATTCGTGATATTTAATCCAAAAAAAATTCTCATCGCGCAATATTCCTTTTGCCGAATATTCGAGTTATTCTGTATGGCTCTGATGCAAAAGAAGGGCGGAGAAGATAATTGCGCAATATTCCTTTTGCCGAATATTCGAGTTATTCTGATTGGCTCTGATGCGCCCTTCTTTTGCATCAGAGCCAATCAGAATAACTCGAATATTCGGCAAAAGGAATATTGCGCGATTATCTTCTCCGCCTTCTTTTGCATCAGAGCCAATCAGAATAACTTGAATATTCGGCAAAAGGAATATCGCGCAATATTCCTTTTGCCGAATATTCGAGTTATTCTGATTGGCTCTGATGCAAAAGAAGGGCGGAGAAGATAATCGCGCAATATTCTGTTTGTCGAATATTCAAGTTATTCTGATTGGCTCTGATGCAAAAGAAGGGCCGAGTAGCTGATGCGATTCTTTTATGTTGCCGAAAATTCGCAATGCAAATTTTCGGCAACATAAAAGAATCGCATCAGCTACTCGGCCCAGGGTCTCTCTCTAATCATACCAGCAATGCTTTTAGACGTCGATGGAGATCACTAGGATGTGATCTGTTTTAAAAATAAATTTGAAAAAATAGCGAATAGCCATAGCGAATATTCGCCGCAATATTCGAGTTATTCGCGAATACTCGAATATGCAATATTCATAGCGAATATTCGCAATGCGAATATTCGTGAGCAACACTAGTCTGAATCGCAGAATCTGAGGAATTGGGTCATATTCACCAGTGCCCCCACAAAGAGTAATGGACTTTGCTGCAGAATGGATCCCATGGATACATTAAGATTGACATCTTTTCTTGGCACAGTTTGAACTAATATACAGTACCTGGCTAAAATAAACTACCATCTTGCTGCTGGTTAGTTTTTTTTTTCTTACAGTGTCTCTAGGACAGTATACTATTATTTTCATGTAACAAAACAGCTGACTTGTATTTAAGCACTTTTCTCTTTCCAATCTCACAAAACTGCCATGCTGGAGCTCATTTTTTTTTGTAAATTACTTCTACTTGAGTTTGTTACTAAGAAAGTTGAAAAACAAAGCAAATGTGGCATCCCCCTAGCTTAGAGATACAAAATATGTGAAAATGTAGCACAAAAAAATAAAAGTACCAAAAAGCAGTCAGCTAAACTTGGTTCCCATGATGACCTTCTATCAGAAGAAAATATCATTGACATACAGAGCCAGCCTCGACTCCAGGGACCCTCCACAAATTCCTGCTACCTGGGTCGACTTGAGAATGGCTGTGGCAATGGTTCCATAGTTAATCCCTGGATGGTTGCAAAAGGGGGTGAGAGCTCACTTCCAGTCTGTAGAGCTTTATAGAAAAGCTCAATCCATCTGCAAAAATTCCATGACCCCAAGAAATGGGTTAACCTAAATCCAGGCCACAGAGTCAAAAGCTTTTTTAAAAGTCAACACCCTATGGCCTGAATTTGCTGATATTACCAGGAGGTGAGTGGACACCCTGCAGAGATTAATGTTGGTGAAATTACATTACATAAATCTTGTGTGATCGATGTCTGTCAGGGTGTTTAAGACTTTCATAAATCTAGTTGTCAGGATCTTGGTCAAGATCTGAATATGACGTGCATAGAGTAGGGCCCTTGCCAGGCTTAGAGATAAGGACAATGTAGACATGCTACATTGATGGAGGCAGTTCAATTTTCTCCTGGCAGTGAGTGTAAAAGAGGTTCAATTTTGGGACAACTTTTGTGCATATAATTTATTCCACTTAGCCAGAAAACCATCCAGTCTTGGAGAGTAATCACCAGGAAATGAACTGATAGTTGGCTCTATTTCATCCAAGGAAATCTCCTACTCTAAATCCAATGTAAATCACAACACACAGAGATGTAGAAGTAACAATGTGCAATGCCTGATGATGGTTACCCACTGCCAAGACAACCCCTTGCCACAACTAGGATTCTTCCCATTAGTACTCCTATCACAAATGAGAGACCTGTGGCACCACTAGAGTTTAAACACAGCATAGAGAACACTGGGTGCTGTCAATTGCCAAATATCACTTACTGGTGACAGACACTTCCTATTAGCTGTCCAGTGGCAGGTTCCTCTCTAGATCCAGAAATTGAAGAAGCATGATGATGACACAAAGAGGTGATCAGTTTTGTCCATTACAGACTGCAGAGCTGGATCCACCAGTCATCCCTCCAGAAAAAGGACAGCAGAGTTTTTTTTTAATAACTGCAGAATAGGTGAGAGGGATAGAAGAGAAGGATGAAATGGTGGAGCTTTGCCCAAAGATGGGCTTTAAGATATTGATAAAGAAATTATGGAAAAATGATTAGTATAAAGGCATCATAAGTTGAAAACTAGTAATTAAATAACTATTTTCTCCTAATTCCCTTAAGAATTTCTGAATTGAAAGTTTTAGTCAGTATGAAGGAATGAGATGATTAACTAACAGTGATGCCGCGTACACACGGTTGTTTTTTGCGATGAAAAAAAACGACGTTTTCTGTGAAGTAAAAAACGACGTTTTTGAAACGTCACTTTCAAAGACAATTTTGCATACACACCATCGTTTTTTCACAAAAAGCGAGGTTACGTTCACCACTCTTTTCCATTGAAGCTCGCTTCATAACTAGCTTCTGGGCATGCGCGGGTTGAAAAACGTCGTTTTAAAAGACGTTTTTGCTACACACGGTGACTTTTTGTGAAACAAAAAACGACGTTTTGAAAAACGACACAAAAAATTCAAGCATGTTGGAATTTTTTTTTGGTCGTTTTTTTTAAGACAAAAAACGACGTTTTGCCCACACACGATCAATTTAAATGACGTTTTAAAAAACGTCGTTTTTTTTCATCGCAAAAAAACGACCGTGTGTACGCGGCATGACAGTGTTATGTGGAAAACCCCGTTTTTCCTTCTCATTAGTCCATCAATTATAGATATATATTGGTCAAACCAGAATAAGAAAAAAATAGGTAATTTAGAGGAAGCTCTCCAACGAACAAAAAAAACATATTGGATATAGCAACAACACCACTGAGACAGCTATTACAGATATTAAAACATCATAAAATAAAACTAAATTATCCGTTGGAACATGCAGTACACTTGTATTGTAGAAAAAATATAAACATGTACCATATGCCCAATTATTTTGTGGATACCTGATTAAAATCTTATAATAGCCTGATGATTCCATTTTCTCCTGTTCCAAGCAATTTCTCCTCTGCACACTGACCACAGGGGTCTCTCACTTGGCACTACCTCCATTCATATGTATAAATTCAAGGTGTTTTCTGATTGGACAATGTGGGGATCATTATGTCACCATCCCTCTATTTTGTCCAATCAAAGAATGTCTTGCATTGAATTTCAATGAATAATTTGAAAGAATTACAAGCTGCTCAGTACAGGATTATCATTGTAGTAAAGTCAACTACTACAATGATTGTCAGCTTTCCAAGTGGCCCCTCACATATGAGTAATGCATACTTTACATTAGTCAAAGCTGGACCAGTGAAAGCATGCTGTATATCTAGATAATACCTGGAGTTCAGCTTTAAATTAGAATAATGCCGAGTACACACAATCAGACTTTTGCCCTGCCAAATCACATTGGAATTCCGACGGAATTCCATCGGAAAACTATAGAACATGCTCTATATATAAAGTCCGATGAAATTCATTGGAATTTCTGATGAAAAAACTCAGATGGTGCTACACACGATCGGAAAATCCGATGGAAAAAGTCCATCAGACTTTTTCCATCATAAATTCCGATCGTGTGTACAGTGTATTAGTTTTATTTTTTTGATGGATTTTGTAACATGTATTGTACATGTTTTCTGTTTTAATCAGACAATGCTGTACTCCAGTGTATGTGACTGAAACTCTAAGTTGATTAGTGATCTTCATTCTGCTTTTCTTCTAGGTTTTACACACTTTACTTATTTTTAGCATCTGTATGGAAATTCAGGCTTCATAAAACAACACCTGCAGTTTCATTTTGGCTTATGTGTGGCTGTGTGGCATCTGCAACTGGCATTACTTTTATATTGTGTTTCTCCCTTTGGTTGTCTGATCCACCTGCAGATTGACTATATTGTTCAATTATTCATAAATGTTCCAAACACATCCAATTTGTGAAAATGGCTAACAAATGGAATTACACATTTTGAATAATTTCAGTGACATTGTCCGTCTACTCTGCAGATTTTAAAATGTTGGTGTGCTAGAGGTGGCTTTCAATAGCTTGAAAAGGTCGTTGTCAGGCAAGCCGGTATTTACCAAGAGTGTTTTGCATTATCTTTTTAAAAAGGAAATATACAGCGGCAAAATAAGTATTGAACGTGTCACCATTTTTCTAGGTAAATATATTTCTAAACGTGCTATTGACATTAAATGTTCGCCATATGTCGGTAATATTAACCCATGTAATACATAAATACAGAGAAACCAAAACAAATACGTTTAGACATTTTGTTATGTGTAATAAAGTGGAATGACAAAGGGAAAAAGTATTAAACAAGCTAACTGAAATGTATTTAATATTTTGTACAAAATCTTTTGTTGGTAATGACAGCTTCAAGATGCCTCCTAAATGGAGAAACTAGTTGCATGCATTGCTTAGGTGTGTTATTGGTCCATTCTTCCATACAGACAGTTTTCAAATCTTGAAGGTTCCATGGGCCTCTTCTATGAACTCTGATCTTTAATTCTTTCCATAGATTTTCTATTGGATTCAAGTCAGGTGATTGGCTGGGCCATTCTTGCAGCTTTACCTTCTTTCTTTGTGTTTGGGATCCTTGTCTTGCTGAAATATCCACCCTCGTTTCATCTTTATAATCCTGGTAGATGGCAGAAGATTTTTTATCAAGAATGTCTTTCCATTCATCCTCCCTTTAGTGACAGGAAGTTTTCCAGTATCGTATGATGTTCCCACCTACAAACTTCATTGTTGGTATTGTGGTGTTTTTGGGGTAAGTGCAGTACCATTTGACATCCAAACATGGTGTGTATTATGGCATCCAAAGAGTTAAATGTTGCTCTCATCTGACCAGACTATATTCTCCCAGTATTTTAAAGGCTTGTCTAAATGTTGTGCAGCAAACTTTAAATGAGCTTCAACATGCTTTTTCTTCAGCAACGGAGTCTTGTGTAGTGAGTGTTGTAGGGCTTTGTGAGGGGCCAAACCATCACTTCCAGGACTCCTTGTTCTTCTTTATGGTGAAAATAGCACTTAATTGGCTTTAAATTTGGGGCCAATCACACGCCTCCCTGATGGTATGGCATGATAGATAATTATCTGCCTGTTTTTCTCAGCATTGAGGACACCATTGATGCTGACAAAGTCTCCAACTCCACTTGCAGAAATGCAGCCCCAAACTTGCAAGGAACCTCCACCATGCTTCACTGTTAACTGCAGAAACTCTCCAGATCTTTGTCGAAAAAACTGCCTCCTACAATGGCCATATATTTTAGATTTTGACTCGGTCCAGAGCACCTGCTGCCATTTTTCTGCAACCCAGTTCCAATGTTTCTGATGAGCCTTGTTTCCATGTTAAGGGTATGGCTAATTCTTCCATGAATCCCACTTCTGGCAGACACTTCTCCAGACAGTAAAGGGGTGTACCTGGCTCCCAATGGTTTATGCCAATTCGCTGCTACTTTTACTACTGGACATTCTCCAAAGGGAAGTCTTTTATTGGCTGCATTAAGTTTACTAAGACACCTCTTCGATCTTCAACATTGCCTGTTTCTTTGTGCTTCTTTAAAAGAGCTTAACCAGCACATCTTGAAACTCCAGTCTGCTTTGAAATCTTAAACTGGGAGAGACCTTGCTGATGCAGTATTACTACCTTGTGTCTTGGATGCTATGCCCAGTGTTGTCATGGTGTATGACCTGTGACATGAAACTGTCTCCCACAACTTTACCTTAGTAGAGAGTTTGCATTTTCCTCACCCAGTGTTAACCCCCGCAAAGCCCTGATCTCAACACCATCAAGTTGGTCTGGGATTACATGAAGGAACAGAAGAATATGAGACAGCCTACATCCACAGAAGATCTGTGGTTAGTTCTCCAAGATGTTTGGAACAACCTACCTGCCGAGTTCCTTCAAAAACTGTGTCCAAGTGAACCTAGAACAATTGATGCTGTTTTAAAGGCAAAGGGTGGTCACACCAAAATCTGATTTGGACTTCTCTTCTGTTGATTTACTTTCCATTTTGTTAATTGATAAAAATAAAAATAAACCATTACCACTTCTGTTTCTGAAAGCATTGTTAATTATAGCATTTTTTTACACTTACTTAATTGTGTTGAATTTTTCTGTTCTAGTTAATTAATGGAATCGCAGTGAATCTGAAATGGGATTGATGGATTCTAGTTAGAACACTTAGGGATTAAAAAACTAAAACTGAAAAATGCTAAATCTGGTGCAGCTGTGCATGGTAGCCAATCAGCTTCTAACTTCAGCTTGTTCAATAACCTGGAAGCTGATTGGTTTCTATGCAGAGCTGCACCAGATTTTACAATCTCCTATTTTAGAAAATCTCCCCCATAGTTCAGTGATATCAGTATATGTACATTTTCAAGCTAATTCAGATTGATTTCAGCATACCAGAAAGTCCTTAAATTCTTTTCTCATGGAACTTCATCAGACAGTTTTATTTCTACTTGTTGAACATCAGAAAATAATCTACAAACACAAAACACTATTGAATCTTCTGCTGAAGTCATTCTAGGTGAACACATCCCTTTAATAATGCCCATTATTGATGTCCTGCAAGTTGTTAAGGCTGAGTCATTTAAGGTTATAAAGCGATACATTTTTAAACATTTCCAAACTCCAACGTAACAGAATAAATCAGTAATTTAAACATAGCTATCACAATACATCGTCTTTGCCCATAAAACTAAAATACAACTTTATTATATGCAATTAAATGAAATGAAAAGAATTCAAATATTTATAGCAGTGGTGTCACACTCATTCTATATGTTTTCTCTATGCCTTTCATTAACATGTACAAAATAGAATGTCCCACTCCCCACACATGTAAGTAATTATAAGATAATGCTTTTCAGAAGGTTGTATTGCTGTGTATTAGATTCATTATAAATGTTTGATGGGATCCTGAATCATTTTGTGGTAGACTGTGTATCTTAATCCTGTTCACATAATGTCATGACAGGCTAAATCTTTGCTGTTCATATTTTCCTTGAACAAAAGGAAAAAAGTGCCCCTGCTTGTTCATTTTTTCCATTTATCACATTCGGCACATTTGACATTTCTCCAAATTTAGTAACTTGGCTAACTTGAGCAATAAAGTAATATGAGGCCGCGTACACACGACCCAGAACCTCGACGGGCAGAACACATCGTTCCGCCCGTCGAGGTTCTCTCCCGGCCGTCGAATTCGGCGACCCGCCCGTCGGGAATGGCAACCAGCCATTCTTCCAGGCGGGCCGTCGAGAAAATAGAGAGCGTGCTCTCTTTTTCGGCTCAACGAGCTTCCCGACGGGAAGCTCGCTGAGACCGTACACACGGCCGAGGTCCTCGCTGGAATGTGCATTCCAGCGAGGTTCTCGCTGATTTTCAGCGAGAACCTCGGCCGTGTGTACGGGGCCTGAGAACTATGTCTGCAGAGTGCTCTATCAGGCAACATCAGACCTCATTATGATTTTAACATAGATTTAAGGGATTTGCAGATAATAAACACATGTATGAGGGTTTTATTTACTTAAAGGAAATTATGTTTAAGTTTTCTTTTCAACTATCCTCATTATTTTGTCTTTTGTGTATTTCTTTCCCATAGTGTCATACTGTTTTCCCTGCTATTAAAAACCCCCCACCAATGGCTATTGTTTCAAATTATTCACTGATTCTTAAAGCCAAACTAAACGCTGTCAATCAAAATTAACTATGTTTTATTCTTATGCTACTAGTATAAGTAAAGGGCTAGGAAGGTATAATATATTTCATGGGCATTTTTATTCTTTCATCTTGAAGAGAGGAGGAGGGATTTTTCAGCTAAGCACACCCTCCTGCTTGCATGCCTGAGCTAAGGTCAAATGGATTCCAGAAAACAAATGCTACATAAATCATCTGCCCTTTATTCAAGATGGCCACAGATTGAAATGCAAACTAATGTCTCAATAAATAAAGCATCGAGCTGATAGTAACGATAGACGTATATGTACAAGCCTCTTCATAGTGCTGTAATTTTCCTTTTCATCCATAGATCATAGGCTGGGTTAATTATCAGCGTACACACAAGATTATTGGACTCATTAGAGCAGAACTTGTTGCTGATCTCCTACCTTCACCAACTATGTCAGCCATGTTCTTCTGAGCTGTGTGGTTCCTCTGCAATAGCCTGCTGAACTTGAAGTTAAAGCCGTTATTGCCTGGTTATTTGATTGTTTGTAAGACTGCTGGGATGGCTGCTATCCCTCCAGTAACCTCAGCCAGCAGTCTGACACGCCCCCTTGTAGTTTTTGGAAAGCGAGCAGGAATTTGTTTTTCAGCTTGGCTCTCTGTAGTGGGCAGAGAGGTCTCACAGCCGCTGGTCTGTGCCATCCATAGAGGTGGTGTCCTCCTCCTCTGCTCCCTCTCCTCCTCCCTGCCAGCACCATTCCCATCCACCCACCGCCACCGCCCGCCTGCTCTCCCACCATTTGTCTCCAGTGCGGGGATAGTTACATATCATTGGGATGACAAAGCGCATCTCGGGATGATAGGTCTGTATGTGAGAACACCACTCATGATACAGCCCCACCTCCCTGTACATAGGAAAAGTGCGCTCTGCGCTGTCTATCACAATTTTGGTGCAGGGAGGTGGGGCTGTACCATAAACGGTGTTCTCACATACAGACCTATCAGCCTGAGATGCACTTTGTCATACTGATGATCTGTAACTATCCCTGAACTGGAGACAAATGGTGGGAAGGCAGGCGGGCGGTGGCTGCGGGGAGGATGGGGGTGGGCTGTGCTTTTTCATCCCAAAGATCTGTAGATCTGTAGATCCCGCTCTGCAATGATGGGCACTGATAAGGCACTGGTGTCACTGCGCTGATGGCCACGTATAAGGCACCGGTGACTAGGGATGAGCCGCACACACCCCGGTTTGGTTCGCAGCAAAACATGCGAATAGGCAAAAAAATATGTTCAAACACCGTTGAAGACTATTGGACACGAACATGAAAAATCAAAAGTGCTAATTTTAAAGGTTAATGTGCAAATTATTGTCATAAAAAGTGTTTGAGGACAATGCAAAAAAAAGTTTTAAAAAGGGACATTTTAAAAATGGACGTTTTTTTTGGAGCAGTAATTTTATAATGCTTAAAGTGAAACAATAAAAGTGAAATATTCCTTTAAATTTCGTACCTGGGGGGTGTCTATAGTATGCCTGTAAAGTAGCGCATGTTTCCCATGTTTAAAACAGTGCCTGCCCAAAAATAAATTTCTAAAGGAAAAAAGGTAATTTAAAACTACTCGCGGCTATAATGAATTGTTGGGACCTGGCAATACAGATAAAAGTCATTGAAAAAAAACGGCTGAATCAAAATGCGTGGGGGTCCCCCCAAATTCCATTTCAGGCCCTTCAGGTCTGGTATGGATATTAAAGAGAACCCTGCACCAATTTAAAAAAAAGGCGTAGGGATTCCCCTTAAAATCCATACCATACCCTTTAGGCCTGGTATGGATTTTAAGGGGAACCCCGGGCCAAAATAAAAAAATGGCATGGGGTTCCCCCCAAAAATCCATACCAGACCCTTATCCGAGCACACAACCTGGCAGGCCGCAGGAAAAGAGGGGGGGGGCGAGAGAGCGCCCCGCTCCTGAACCGTACCAGGCCACATGCCATCAACATGGGGAGGATGTCCCCATGTTGATGGGGACAAGGGCCTCATCCCCACAACCCTTGCCCAGTGGTTGTGGGGGTCTGCAGGTGGGGGCCTTATCGGAATCTGGAAGCCCGCTTTACCAAAGGGGACCCCCCGATCCCGACCCCCATGTGAATTGGTAATGGGTACATTGTACCCCTACCATTTCACACAAAAAAAGTGACAAAAAAGGTAAAAAAAACACACACACAGCTTGGAACAAGTCCTTTAATAAAAATAAAAAATTCCAGCATTGTAATCATTCTACGACCCACTGCCACGATCGATACAACATCCATAGTAATCGCCCGCCAAATGACGTACGACACGTCTGACAGCTCTTAAATAACCGAAGGAAAGCTCTTAAATAAAAAAAGTCCCCCTCATGCATCAGAGGGGGACGAGGTCACCCGTGACGCCATGGGGAAACCGCCGGAAACCCCCATTGCATCAGAGGGGGGTGGGGTCACCTCGCCCTCGGTTATTAAAGAGCTGTCAGACGGGTCACGCGTCATTTGGCGGACGCTTCCTATGGAGGCTGTTTCGATCGTGGTAGCGGGTCGTAGAAGGATTACAGCGCTGGAATTTTATAAATGTTTTTATTAAAGGACTTCTCCCAAGCTGTGTGTGTGTTTTTTTTACCTTTTTTGTCACTTTTTGTGTGAAATGGTAGGGGTACAATGTACCCCGATACCAATTTACATGGGGGGGCCGGTATCTGGGGGACCCCTTTGTTAAAGTGGGCTTCCAGATTCCGACAAGGCCCCTGCCATACTAGACCTGAAGGGCCTGATATGGAATTTGGGGAGACCCCCACGCATTTTTTTTTATTTTGGTTCAGCCATTTTTTTCAATGACTTTTATCTGTATTGCCGGGACCCGACAATTCATTACACCACGAGTAGTTTTAAATGACTTTTTTTCCTTTAGAAATGTCATTTTGTGCAGGGACTGTTGTAAACACGGGAAATTTGCGCTACTTTACAGGCATACTATAGACACCCCCAGGTACAAAACTTAAAGGAATATTTTGCTTTTATTGATTCACTTTAAGCATTATTAAAATCACTGCTCCTGAAAAAAACTGACGTTTTTTAAAACTTTTTTTGCATTGATACATGTCCCCTGGGGCAGGACCCAGGTCCCCAAACACTTTTTATGACAATAACTTGCATATTAACCTCTAAAATTAGCACTTTTGATTTCTCCCATAGACGTTCACAGGGTTTTCCGCAGCTTTTGAATTTGCCGCGAACACCCCAAATTGTTCGCTATTCGGTGAACGGGCGAACAGCCAACGTTCGAGTTGAACTCATGTTCGACACGAACATTAGGCTCATCCCTACCAGTAAAACCGCACAGATGGGCACTGATAAGGCACTGCTGTCACCGCACTGATGGGCACTGATAAGGCACTGATGACACCGCACTGATGGGCACTGATAAGGCACTGCTGTCACCACACTGATGGGTACTGGTGACACTGCAATGATGGGCACTGATAATCTGCACTGCTGTCACAGCACTGATGGGCACTAATAATCTGCATTGGTGACACCACACTGATCGGCACTGATAATTCGCCCTAGTGACACCACACTGATAGGCACTGATAATCTGCTCTGGTGGACCCTGACATGCGGCTCTGCTGGTCCCTGACATTCGACACTGGTGGTGGTCCCTGAAATTAGGCACTGATGGTGGTCCCTGACATTTGGCTTTGGTGGTCCCTGACATTTGGCTCTGATGGTTTCTGACATTTAGCTCTGGTGGTGGTCCATGACATTTGGCTCTGGTGGTTCCTGACATGTGGCACTGGTGGTCCCTGACATTTAGCTCTCGTGGTCTGTGACATTTGGCTCTCGTGGTGGTCCCTGAGATGTGGCTCTGGTAGTGGTCCCTGACATTTGGCTGTTGTAGTGGTCCCTGACATTCGGCTCTGGTGGTCCCTGACATTCGGCTCTGGTGGTCCCTGACATTCGGCTCTGGTGGTCCCTGGCATTTGGCTCTGGTGGTCCCTGACATTTAGCTCTGGTGGTCCCTGACATTTAACTCTGGTGGTCTCTGACATTTGGCTCTGTCGGTCCCTGACATTTGGCTCTGGTGGTCCCTGACATTTAACTCTGGTGGTCTCTGACATTTGGCTCTGTCGGTCCCTGACATTTGGCTCTGGTGGTCCCTGACACTGACACGTTACACTGCTTTGCCTTTTCAAAGGCAGTACCCTATCATACCGTGTGTTATGTATGGCTTGCTGGCTGCAGAATGAGTGGTGTGATTTATGTTGAAATGGGTGAGTTCACATATACATGTACAAGCCTAGTGTACCTCACACATTCACTCCCATCCCAAGGATTCATGGGAAATGTAGGCTGATTAAAGTTAGAGAGAGAAAAAAAATGCTGCATTTTTTGAATCACAGAGCTGACTTCCTGAAAATTAAATGAGTCATATCTCTTAAACGGTAAGACATTTCACAAATGTAATAATTGCTTAGTGTTTTGTGGGGTGTGTACTTGTGGGGATTTATTTTTAAATTCTGGAGTTTTGCTTTAAGGTCAAGAGGTGTGTTTTCCTTTCATTTATAGATCCTGCAACAGCAGCTTATTCATAATATTGCCTCTTGAGTTTATATGGATTCTAGAATTTAATCCTAGAGGGTTTTATTGTTGTGCTTAATTAGCACAAGTCTGGCTATACATGAGTGCTAGTTTCCAGATGCTGTCAGAAACAGAAACATGATCTCCAGTTCTCACTTTTATTGCATGTTTAGACTGTAGCTATTGCATTCACAACCAATAGATATATTACCCCTAGAGTGTTGCAGTTCACAAAATGAAGGGCTGGTTGATATTTATCATCGAGGTGTATCACTGCTTGGCCTTTGTCTACATATTGACAGATAGCTCAATTATTGCACTTAAATGTGCCTTTATATTTACAACAACGCTGTCTTTTGGAGAAACAACAATTTTAAACATTATGGGCCAGATTCTCATACAAATGCCTATCTTTAGGCGGGCGTAGCGTATCTCAGATACACTACGCTGACGTAACTTACAGTGCCAGGTTCCTTATTCAGAAACAACTTGTATGTTAAGTTACGGTGGTGTAGTATAAATGTGTCGGCGTAAGCCCGCGCAATTCAAATGTGGAAGATGGGGGCGTGATTTATGTAAAATCATCGTGACCCCACGTGAATGACGTTTTTTTTAACGGCGCATGTGCCGTCTGTGGACGTATCCCAGTGCGCATGCGCGAAAATCACGTCGGAAATACTCATTGATAATGACGTGAACGTAACTTACGCCCAGCCCCATTCGCGAATGATTTACACAAACGATGTAAACAACGTAAAATTCTACGCTGTCCCGATGTCCATACTTAACATTGCCTGCACCTCATATAGCAGGAGTAACTTTACGCCGGAAAAAGCCTTACGCAAACGACACAAATAGATACGCCGGGCCCAACTACATTTGTGAATCGGCGTATCTACCTAATTTACATATTCAACGCGTAAATCGCCGGAAGCGCCAACCTAGCGGCCAGCGTAAATATGCAACTAAGATACGACGGCGTAAGGGATTTACGCCGCTCATATCTTAGCTATATTCCGGCGTATCTTGTTTTCTGAATACAGTCTGATCTCAACCAGTGGCAATGGTGTGTTAAACTCTGATCACCTTATTGAGAAAGAATTGTAATAAAACCTGGAGAATTCTTAATGATGCAGTTGCTTTTAGTTTGATGACTCAGTTTATCTACTCCGTTCTGTATAACTTTTAAAATGGTCTTCTGTAAAATCCTACCTTTGTAGCCTCAGTCTTATGCAAAGTGTATTTGCTTCCTTCTAAGGCCCCTTTCACACAGGGCTGTCCGTTTTGACGGACTCCGCTTCCTCAGTGAGGGATCGATCCATTGATCTTTACTGAGCCGGCGGATGACAGGTCTGTCTCCACTCACTGTGCAGAGACAGAACTGTCAGAGCCCCGCTCTCCTTTATGGGGAAATCGTATGAAAACGGATCCGCCTGTCCATTTCCATCCAATCCGATACAGACAGATAGAAAATAGGGTTCTGTCTGGAATTGGTGGATTGGATAGTGCTGGATGTCAGTGAACATGTCATTGCTGACATCTGTTGCTCCATACAGGAGAATGGAGCATCTGATCAAAAACGAACAGGCGGACCTGACCAAACAGCATGTGTGAAAGGGCCCTTAAAGTATTCATCCCATGTGCAAATAAGGGATGTCAGATAGCTACAAAAAAAGATTCACTGCCCCCACCTTTAAATGGTCTTCACAGCAAAGAGCACTGTAAGGGCAAATACATGTCAAATAAAACCAAAGAATTTCCAAGCTCAACTTATCAACCAGCCTGCGACCAAACAAACTAACCTGTCTAACAGTATGCGTTAAAAACAGGGGTTTAGTTGCACACATTTGCAAATACATGCGTAAGCTGCAGGCCCCACCAAGGCACCCTGTATTCTGCAGACCCTAACTCTAAATTTGGAGAGTCTCCACAGTGGGAGCACATGTATTCTGATGGATAGATGAAGGGCAGATGACTGGAGGGAGTCTAACCCCCTCTAACCACTTAAGACCCGGACCAACATGCAGGGTAAGGACCTTGCCCCTTTTTGCGATTCGGCACTGCGTCGCTTTAACTGACAATTGCGCGGTCATGCGACGTGGCTCCCAAACAAAATTGGCGTCCTTTTTTCCCCACAAATAGAACTTTATTTTTGTGGTATTTGAGCAACTCTGCGTTTTTTTTTGAAGGAAATGCAATATTTTTTACTTTTTGCTATAATAAACATCCCCAAAAAAGATATAATTTTTATTTTATTTTTCCTCAGTTTAGACCGATATGTATTCTTCTACATATTTTTGGTAAAAAAAATCGCAATAAGCGTTTATTGATTGGTTTGCACAAAATGTATAGCGTTTACAAAATAGGGGATAGTTTTATTGCATTTTTATTAATATTTTTTTTTTTTACTACTAATGGCTGTGATCAGCGATGTTCTTTGTGACTGCGACACTATGGCGGACACTTTTGACACATTTTTAGGACCATTGTCACATTTTACAGTCACTTTTCTGAGCGTTTTTTACAGCTTAAAAACGCTTGTCCATGTTTACTTTAGGAAAAAAAAATAAAAAATTTGAGCTGGAGCTTTAAAAACGCTGCGGCCGTGTTTTTGAGCGTTTTTGCGTGTTTTTGAGTGGGCATGAGGCCATAGACTAACATGGACAGGCGTTTTTAAGCTGCAAAAAACGCCCAGAAAAGTGGCTGTAAAAACGCCAGTGGAAATGAGCCCTAAAAACGATGTTGCCCACACACCATCGTTTTAAAAAAATGATGAGCAAAGCGCGATGACGTACAACACGTACGACGGCCCTCTAAAGGGGAAGTTCCATTTAAGCTCCCATCTCCTTACTTGCTTCTGAGCATGCGTGGGTTTAAAACGTTGTTTTTAACGTCGTTTTAGCCCACACACGATCATTTTTTACAACCCGAAAAACTACATTTTTAAAAACGACGTTAAAAAATGCAGCATGCTCGAATTTTTTTTTGTCATTTTAAATTACGTTTTTAAAAACGTTGTTTTTTTTTCATGCCGAAAAACGATTGTGTGTACGGGGCATTAGCCTTCACTCCAAACAGAATTTTTGCAGCAACCATATTTAAAAGAAACAAACTTGTGGTATACAACACCAAAGAAACGGCTGCGGGACCGTCCAGTGTGCTCGTGCGTGATGACGTCACACTCTAGCTCTGCCCTGCTGACAGTAAAAACTTAGATCCTAATTTAATTTTATGTGTGTAAATGGGTTTTGTGATAGCATATTACAAAAAGTTACAAAATATGTCACTATGAAAACAATTGTAAAGAGTAGTGTAAGAAATAAGTGCTCAGATAAATTATGGTGCTATAATTCCAGCGGCAATGAACATTTAAATTGAGACAAATGCAAATAAAAGGATAGATCTTTACGTCTGCGTGATAATGGTAATTTCAGATGCAAAAAAAATATATATATAAAAACAATATAAATTCATTTAAATTAGATGTTGAACAAAATCTAACATACAATAATACTTCTGGAAACACTAGGGGAAAAGAAACACGTCTACTTATTTCTATCAGCCAGATTCTTTCTGGTAGATCAGCTTGGCATAACTAAGCAGGTAGCAAAGCCTGCTTATATTATGTGCAGAAGCAGTTGTAATATTAGCATATTTAATTACAACATGTACGGTATATAAAAATCTTTTAATACATTAAAACCCCCTGAAAGGATAATAATATTGTTATGTTTTACAGAAAACAATAAAATACTTTTGTTTGCCTGGCATGAAGTAATTAAAAGTTCAGTTTCTCTATTGCTGAATCTAAACAGCAACATCAGTATAAGGCAGCTTTTTTTATGCCTACAGATATGTTGTGGTAATCAAGCAAACTATTTCTGAGCTTGGGAAAATGATGGTTAAATAATCTAGCTTTGTTAAAGAGGAACCCTCCATTATGAGGGGAATTGTGGTATGTACTTCCTTTTTTCAGTTCCATCTTGTAAATCATAAAAACAACAGAAAAGAACGCATGGTGGCACTCACAGAACACGTGATTTATCAGTAATCTCAGAAAAATATATAATGTGAATGTAAATATTTATCCAAAAAATAGAACATATATTTTATTTAGTGTCTATCAAAAAATAAAACATAGATTTTAATATATTTTCTTTTACATATAATAACTTTGCATGTTTGCTTAATCCACTGTAGTCAGATTTGAAAATTGTATAGTTAATGTACCACCTCCTCCATCATTCATAGAGATTCAGATAGTCCAGGCTTTTAGTATGCGAGAACAGAATATATACTGTATATATATATATATATATATATATATATATATATATATATATATATGTTTTATAATAGAACATGCCCAAGTGTATATTTATGTGAAGTTGTTATTCTAAGTCAAAATCCTAAGGCAGAACCCCTAATACCAGCTATGATCTTTTTCCACGGTGGATTACAGTACTGCTGATGAATTGTATGATAATGGAAGTGACAAACTGCTATTAAACCAGGGATCCTCAAACTACGGCCCTCCAGCTGTTGTGGAACTACACATCCCATGAGGCATTGTAAAACTCTGACATTCACAGACATGACTAGGCATGATGGGAATTGTAGTTCCTGAACAACTGGAGGGCCATAGTTTGAAGACCCATGTATTAAACAAACAAAAAAAAAACCTCTAATTCTAGGCCTAGGGCATCCACAACTGACAAAATAAGTAAAATAATATATTTTTATTTGGAACAGATTAAAAGATAAATACATAAACAGGAAAAAAAATCAAATGCAATTTACATGACAGAAAGCTGTTGAAACGGTCAGCATACAACTTGGATGAAAATGGCAATTTTTGGTCTTCATCCAAGTTGTATGCTGACTGTTTCAACCAGAGTTTTTTTGGGTTTTGCGCACTACACTAGGGATGTGGGCTTTCCACTTCTCCCCTTAGCAACACATCTCCTAATTGACAAACTGCTATTTGAAGTACTAGGTAACTTTAGAAGATGTTTTTAGGTTTTAGATATTCAGATTACTAATCCTTAAAAGATAATTTTCAGATGTGTGTTTTTTTTTTTATTCTTTGCTGATCAGTGTTCCAAAAAAGCCTAAATGGTGCCTCTTCTTTAAGATTCTCGACTTTTTTTAAACTACGTTTTTTTTTTTAGGTCCTATTGTTAGCTACAATGTGATCCACTTGCAGGACACCCAGCCAGCTCCTGTTCCTTTTCTTTATTATGTTTTTTTTTCTAATATAAATCTGCAATAAATTCTCTATTTGCTGGAGGAATTTTGGAAGCTACGTACTGTATACATCCCAATTCACGACCACACAGATTAACAGTATTTACACAATCCAATCACTTTAATCAGTAGACTCTATTTCCGAAGAACTGGGGGTCTTTTTTAAGCAACGCTGATTAGCATATTTCTATCACATGCATCATATCAGGTGGTTTACCTTACGTCTTCAACTTCTGTGTTTTTTTCTGCTCTGGTGGTTGCATCATTTGATGAGTTATCAGAGTGTGACAGGCTCAACTCAAAGTTTAGACATCCTGGGCAATGTAAATGGTAATATAAATATATGAATCAACTTTAGCAAACAGAAGTTAGCCTGCATAACTAATTGTTCATTCATGCTTTAAAAGTGCATACATTTAAAGAGTGACACATAGACTCAACACTGGAAAAAACATATAATTAACTTCTTCTTTTATGTATTGCAATTTGTAAAATAGGATCAATGTGGTTGATCTTATAGTTGTAACACATTAGAGTAGGTGTAAGAGTTGTAATTTTTTTTTGTAAATATAGAAATAAAATGCAGAGCTTTTAGAAAAGTAAACAAAGTCCTTAAAAACATGTCCATATAGATCCAATGAGGTTAAAGACATTGGGCTAGATTCAGGTAGATGGGCGAATCTTTATTTAAGAGTAATGTTTCTCATTTACGTTACTCCGCCGAAACTTTAGGAGCAAGGACTGTATTCACATAGCACTTGTTCCTAAAGTTGCGGCGGCGTAGCGAAAATGAGCTGGCGGAATTCAAATTGGCCGGGTAGGGGGCGTGTATTATTATAACTAGGCGCGATCCCGCGGCGAACGTACTGCGCATGCGTCGACTGTCAGTGCGCATGCTTCAAATTCTGTCAGGGAACGTCAATGACGTCAATCCCCATTCACGGACGTTTTACACAAACGACTCGATTTTTTTTTTTTCGACGCGATGACGACGGCCATACTTAACATAGGATACTCCACTAGGGTGCTGGTTTATATTTACGCTACGTATCTCTTACGGAAACGTCGGAAAGTCACTGCGTCGGGCCCGAATACGATCGTGAATTGCCGATTCTCGCTGATTAACATATTCTCTGCGTTAATCAGCGGGAACGCCCCCAGCGCCATTTTTAAAATTGCAGTTCCGATACGACGGCGAAATACAATTACGCCGCTCGTATAGGAACTCCAACCCGGCGTTTCTTGTTTTCTGCTTACTGAAAACAGAAACGCCGGCTCAAAGTGAGAGTTAGGCTGGAGTATCACTGATACTCCAGAGTTACTCTACCTGAATATATATAATGATAACCCATTAGTGTTAAAAAGAATCCTCCACCTGCACCACAGCAGACTGAGCCTCTTACCCTCAGTTGTGGACCACCTAATTACTGTATAAGCAGTCAAACAGCGCTTAATCAACAACTGAGCACGATCAGACTCCCAACAGAATTCATATATGTGAATGGGTTAATTATGGTCTCCCCTCATGGGTGATCCCTGGTCCTCACCCTTAAAATAATAAAGTGATCAATGAGGGCCATGTCCCTAATGGCAAAGAAACTCGCTGGGTGGAGCTTGGATATGTGACGTCACTTCTCACGAGGATTGTGGCCATCTTGCTGGTTGGAATCTTTATATTCATATGTATTGTGAGTATTGTGGAGTACTTTAATAAACATTGAAGTGCTTTTAAAATACCACACCATGAGGCGGTTTTGTTCTCCCTCTTGATATGTATGTTTGGCAATCTGACTTTTGGAGGGATCATCCATGAGGGGAGACCACGATGAACCCATTCACATCTATGGGTCCTGTTGGGAGTCTGACAGTGTTAAGTGGTTGACTGAGAGCTGTTTGTAACAGTTTCTAATTAAGTGGTCCTCACCTGAGTGTAAGAGGCTTAGTGTGCTGTGGTGCAGGTGCATGATTATTTTTACTACTAATGGGTTATCATCAGGGCTGGGACAAGGCCATTTGGTGCCCAGGGCGAAGATGGCAAACTGTGCCCCCCACGGTTTTTAAGAATGAATGAATGTTGTTTTAAAACAAGAATATACTTAAAGCAATAGAACAAAGGACTGTCCCCCCTTGGGTGGGACTTTGAAAGTGGCTGCGTTTGATGGTCACACTGTCGGCAATTGATAGGGCTAATTGGCAGTACACCGGTGGCAATTGATGGGCACACTGGCGGTTATTGATGGGCACACTGGCAGCATACTGGTGACAATTGATGGGCACACTAGTGGCAATTGATGGGCACACTGGCGGCAATTGATGGGGCAAATGGCAACAATTGATGGTTACCATTGTTGCCAGTTTGCCCCATCAATTGCCGCCCGTGTGTTCTGCCAGTGTGCCCATCAATTGCTGCCAGTGTGTTGCCAATTTACCCCATCAATTGCCGCCAGTGTGACCATCAAACGCAGCCACTGTGCCATCAAACACAGCCACCTTGATGGGCACAGCTGAGTGGGTGCGTGTGATGGGCACAGTGGCTGCGTTTGATGGGCACAGTGGCTGCATGTGATGGCACAGTGGCTGCGTGTGTTGGCACAGTGGCTGCATGTGATGGCACAGTGGCAATAATTGATGGCACAGTGGCTGTGTGTGTTGGCACAGTGGCTGCGTCTGATGGCACAGTGGCTGCATGTGATGGCACAGTGGCGACAATTGATGGCACAGTGGCTGCGTGTGTTGGCACAGTGGCTCCGTGTGATGGCACAGTGGCTGCATGTGATGGCACAGTGGCTGCATGTGATGGCACAATGGCTGCGTGTAATGGGCACAGTGATAGTGTGATGGGCACAGTGATAGTGTGATGGGCACAGTGGCTGCGTGTGATGGGCACAGTGGCTGCGTGTGATGGGCACAGTGGCTGCGTGTGATGGGCACAGTGATAGCGTTTTATGGGCACAGTGATAGCGTTTTATGGGCACAGTGATAGCGTGTGATGGGCACAGTGGCTGCGTGTGATGGGCACAGTGGCTGCGTGTGATGCGCACAGTGGCTGCGTTTGATGCGCACAGAGGCTGCTTTTGATGCGCACAGTGGCTGCGTTTGATGCGCACAGTGGCTGCGTTTGATGGGCACAGTGGCTGCGTTTGATGGGCACAGTGGCTGCATTTGATGCGCCCAGTGGCTGCGTTTGATGGGCACAGTGGCTGCGTTTGATGGGCACAATGGCTGCGTTTGATGCGCACAGTGATTGCGTTTGATGGGCACAGTGACTGCGTTTGATGGGCACAGTGACTGCGTTTGATGGGCACAGTGGCTGCGTTTGATGGGCACAGTGGCTGCGTTTGATGCGCACAGTGATTGCGTTTGATGGGCACAGTGACTGCATTTGATGCGCACAGTGACTGCGTTTGATGGGCACAGCGGCTGCGTGTGATGGGCACAGCGGCTGCGTGTGATGGGCGCAGTAGCTGCGTGTGATGGGCACAGTGGCTGCGTGTGATGGGCACAGTGACTGCGTGTGATGGGCGCAGTGGCTGCGTGTGATGGGCAAAGTGGCTGCGTTTGCGCACAGTGACTGCGTTTGATGCGCACAGTGACTGCGTGTGATGGGCACAGTGGCTGCGTGTGATGGGCACAGTGGCTGCGTGTGATGGGCACAGTGATTGCGTTTGATGGGCACAGTGGCTGCGTGTGATGGGCACAGTGGCTGCGTGTGATGGGCACAGTGATTGCATTTGATGGGCACAGTGGCTGCGTGTGATGGGCACAGTGACTGCGTGTGATGGGCACAGTGGCTGCGTGTGATGGGCAAAGTGGCTGCGTTTGCGCACAGTGACTGCGTTTGATGCGCACAGTGACTGCGTGTGATGGGCACAGTGGCTGCGTGTGATGGGCACAGTGGCTGCGTGTGGTGGGCACAGTGATTGCATTTGATGGGCACAGTGGCTGCATGTGATGGGCACAGTGGCTGCGTGTGATGGGCACAGTGGCTGCGTGTGATGGGCACAGTGGCTGCGTGTGATGGACACAGTGATTGCATTTGATGGGCACAGTGGCTGCGTGTGATGGGCACAGTGGCTGCGTGTGACGGCACAGTGAGGCTGCAATTAAGGTGGCTGCGTTTGATGGGCACAGTGGCTGCGTTTGATGGGCACAGTGGCTGCGTTTGATGCGCACAGTGATTGCGTTTGATGGGCACAGTGACTGCGTTTGATGGGCACAGTGACTGCGTTTGTTGGGCACAGTGGCTGCGTTTGATGGGCACAGTGGCTGCGTTTGATGCGCACAGTGATTGCGTTTGATGGGCACAGTGACTGCATTTGATGCGCACAGTGACTGCGTTTGATGGGCACAGCGGCTGCGTGTGATGGGCACAGCGGCTGCGTGTGATGGGCGCAGTAGCTGCGTGTGATGGGCACAGTGGCTGCGTGTGATGGGCACAGTGACTGCGTGTGATGGGCGCAGTGGCTGCGTGTGATGGGCAAAGTGGCTGCGTTTGCGCACAGTGACTGCGTTTGATGCGCACAGTGACTGCGTGTGATGGGCACAGTGGCTGCGTGTGATGGGCACAGTGGCTGCGTGTGATGGGCACAGTGATTGCGTTTGATGGGCACAGTGGCTGCGTGTGATGGGCACAGTGACTGCGTGTGATGGGCACAGTGGCTGCGTGTGATGGGCAAAGTGGCTGCGTTTGCGCACAGTGACTGCGTTTGATGCGCACACTGCGTGTGTGGGACTGCGTGTGATGGGCACAGTGGCTGCGTGTGATGGGCACAGTGGCTGCGTGTGGTGGGCACAGTGATTGCATTTGATGGGCACAGTGGCTGCATGTGATGGGCACAGTGGCTGCGTGTGATGGGCACAGTGGCTGCGTGTGATGGGCACAGTGGCTGCGTGTGATGGACACAGTGATTGCAAGCTTAAAATAACACAAAAAAAAAAATTCAGACATTTTTTTAAATTAAAAATATGATGGTCATCTCAGTCCAATCCCCCCCCCCTCCCCCAATACAGACTAATTTAAGTTGTTTCTTACTTTTTTTAAACAGTATAGTTCACTTCTTCTTCTGTTGCACAGTCCACTCCACACACTCCAGTCCAGACAGTAGCAGGCTGAGAAAGGCAGCAGGCTCCTCGTGTCTTGTCCTTTTTTATTTTCAGACACAGCTCCGTGCGAGTCCTCCCTCCCTCCCTCTTTGTCTCAGTCACCTCTCACCCCCGGCGTGACGTCACGCGGTGGCGGCGGTGCACGTCGGGAATATTCCATCTATAGCCTTCATGGGGGGGGGGGGGGCGAGAGGCAACGCAAACGAAGAAAGGGAGCCAGGACCAGGACAGAGGAGCGCAGTCGGCACACAGTAAAGTGCCAGTGTGCCACAGCCGCTGCCTGCGCTGTCTGTCACTCAGTGAAAGTGAGTGACAGACAATCCAACTGGTCTGGCGGCCGCGGCTGATAGCGCCCACCCCCCTCTTAGACTTGGTAGCGCCAGGGTCCCTCGCCCCTCCCGCCCCTGCCTTGTACCGGCCCTGGTTATCATTATAAACACAACTGAGGTGCCTTCTAAGCGTTTTGTTTACATTCTTAAAAGCGCTGCATTTTATTTTACAAGACAAGAGTAGAATAAGATTTGTTTGGGTGTTCATCCACTCAAAACACTGTAGGGAGGAATCAGGGGTGGAGCCAATCTGCGCTGTGTAATTGTATACAGACCCACACAGTCCAGCTCAGGAGTGCACCCTGTTTCCAAAGCTGCTTGCTATCGGAGAAGAGGAGGAGCAGACCGCACCGGCAGCAGACCCCAGAAGAGGAGGTAAGCATAATACGTTTTTTACTTTAATTTAAAAAAAAATTGCTTTACAATCACTTTAATGATACGCATGAGCATTAACTGCAGGCTTGTTTTTACATGATATTCACATATAAATGCTAACAGTGGTATGATATACCCACAAATATTAAATTAATACATTTAATTACATATTTATTTAAAAATCCGATTTTTATTTTACTCATATATTTTTTTTTTGAATGACGGAGAGGGCATTCCATAGCAGAGAACACTTGTTAGGGAATTCTGTGTGTAATAGCTGCACTCTAACCATGTACACTACAGTATACAGGCATTGCAAGTTTATAGTAAGTTCTGTCTAGGTTCTTGTATTTAGTGAGTATAATAGTTTAATGTTTTAAAGCAGTATCCTCCATTTCCATATTACTGAAGACCACAGTTCTGAATCTTCAATAATTAGTTCTTTAACATATGGGATGAACCACATACATTTTTGTATATGAATGTCTGCTAGTGAATAAGAAACAGACTTCTTAAAAGGATTATAATAAATGCTGCATGTTATTAAAAGTGTACAGACAAATATCCTTACTCATTTGTGGTTTATCTGTTGTTTGAATTTTTGTCTGGGCAAATATCCAAAACAAGTTTCTTCCCGTTATAGCCTTATTTAATTCCAGCGCCATAGAGCACCAGGGATCAAAATTACATCAACCAACAAACAGCATGGAATTGATAAGCAGTTAAAATTAGGTCATCTCAAGCAGCTGTCTCTCATACTGTAGATGGAGAGGAACGTGGCCTCTGAGTTTTTCAGCATAAATGTGATTTCTTCCTTCACAATGTTAAAACCTACAGAGAAGCAGATCTTTGTTTATGATGTTGAATAATGTCAGTTTACATGTGTAAGTTTTGCAACTGTTTCCAACATGTCATGCATACGCTGTCTGTTATGTTTTAATATATATTGGGCACCTGCAGAACTTCTATAGAGAAGCATACTGCAACCTACATAGCTTATTAAGGATCACCCCCACACCAGAAGACTATATATATATATATATATATATATATATATATATTGTGACAGGAAGTCAGGTAAATCTGTGGGTGTTGTCACAGACGGGAGATATATTTCTGCCTTGTTTAGACAATTCACCAATTACTATTAGGTGTCGGCTGCAGAAATAGCCAGAAAGGTTTAGGGCATTGGAAAACTTCAGCTGTTCAGAATGAGGCAATTAAGGCCTCTATAAGTTATTCAAAGGATGACTACTGATTGCTGCATCCTGAGGCTTTTTGAGTTAAGGAGAGCAGTCAGAAAGTCTTCTGAAGAGGTCAGGTGGTTGTTGATTTTATTGTGTGATAAAAATCACATCCAGCCCACTGTTATCCGGTGACTACGGTTTCCTTTGAAACCTCCCTCGGTAGCGGGTGTGTGGATGGGTTCACTACACGCTGAACTATACAGAAAGGCAGTTGAGGATGGTTGAAAACAAAGGATATGGTTTATTCTTCCATATTGCTGGATACAAGTACAAGCATCAAAACAGCATAAACAAAACAAAACATAAAATAAACCCTTGCCACTTGGGGCATCTATCTTCACAACACAGGAACCTACCTATGGAGTCTGGCACAGCCTACTGCTGGGCAGACGCTGCTGGTCAGACAGCAGAAAAACAATAGTATTTTTGATTTTTATCACACAAAAAAATCAACAACCACCTGACCTCTTCAGAACACTTTCTGACTGCTCTCCTTAACTCAAAAAGCCTCAGGATGCAGCAATCAGTAGTCATCCTTTGAATAACTTATAGAGGCCTTAATTGATTTACCTGACTTCCTGTCACTATATATATATATATATATATATATATATATATATATACACATACATATACACATGCAGCACTACCCCCCGAAGGAGCTGCTGGTTTGTTTTGGGTGGCACGCTACCTCATGGTCCTTCGCCATCTAGGCTTTTTTGATGAGAGTTGAAGTAATGGAATGTCCACACAACAGGTGTCTTTTCTGTGCTCTTTATTACCCAGCCGGAAAAAAACAGTAGAACTTGCTGAAGAATGTAGAAATAGTAGAAATGAGGAATAACAGATTCAGGTGTAAGTAATAGGGAAACAGTCCTGCTTCCAACGACAACTTATTTTTTCGTCACTCCGGCGGAAATGGATGTAGCGCACCTGGACAGGCCCCTCTCACAAGCCTGGCAGCCAGAGTGTCGCTCGGAACTTGGGGATAATTCTCTGCCACAGACCCTCCCTATGGTTGCAACAATGGAGATAATCTTCCTTAGCAGATTCGACACCTGGATCTCCTTCAGGTAGTTCAGTAGGTTACCGACTGATAGGCGACCGACGTCCAGCCTCTCAGCACCCGGTTACCTTGGTCCCCGGTGGATGGTCAGAACCCTCTTGGAACACCAGCCTCTCTTGGTAATCCTCAGGCAGACTTTCCACCGAACAGCTTCCTCTTACAGGACTAACACTTGGGACCTCCTTTAGATTAGGGACCCAGTCGATCACTGGGCCCCAGCCACAGCTCAGATGTTCTGGACCAACGTGGCACGCACACCCCGGCGCGGAAGGCCATTTCGCAGAGGTGCCGTGGTATGGCTACCCTGAAGGTGGGCACCACATGTGAAGAAGACCCAGAAAAATGGCGTCTGCCTCATAAATACATTTTCCCAACATGCACAGTGAGAAAAACCCCTCCTGATAGGCTGCGGTAAAAAGTATCCAAATCCTTGACTCCACTGCTGCCACCTGTCGGTCTGGGGTGTGACCCACATGCCAGAAACCTTAGAATGAACCCACAGCACAGCCAAAGCTGAGACAGAGGCTCCAAATTTAAACAGATTAATCTGGTCAGAGTTACTTAAATCTTTGGACCCCTTTAAATTTACACTAGCACCGGTTCTGGAAAGTAACCAGGCGCTTCACACACATGTAGTGCTTACTATTAAAGGAGCCACTGGGTGTATTGGAACCCTTGTTCCTGTGCCCACCACTCTGCAAACAGCACCCCATACACACAGTGCCTGAGCGGGGAGGGTTAATTTCAGGTAGCTGTATATACACATCAATGGCTCATGGTGCATAGATGTCAGGAATGACACAGCAACAGCATAGGTAATAGCAAAAAGTCACTGACCAAATGTTGTAGAGAAAAAAATATACATGCTAATGGTTAAAACAGTTAAGCCCCATACACACTATCAGTATTCTTGCAGGTTTTTCTCTTCAGGTTTACCAAAACCATGTAGTGCAAGGGCCTGCATGATTGCATACGAATTGAAACTCTAAGGTTTGACCTCATATAGATAGTTTTGGTAAACCTGAAGAGAAAAACCTGCAAGAAAACTGATAGTGTGTATGGGGCTTAAGAGAACTACACTGCAATGATTAACCAGTCAAGGACCGCCTACTGCACATTTACGTCAGCAGAATGGCATGGTTGGGCACATCAACGTATATATACGTTGGTTCTAGTACCCAGCCGTGGGACACGGGCGCGCTCCCCTGACCCGGTCCGAAGCTCCGGGACCAGGACCGCGGGACTCGCGGACCCGATCGCCGCTGGAGTGCGGCGATCGGTCCCCGGGGCTGAAGAACGGGGAGAGCCGTGTGTAAACACGGCTTCCCCGTGCTTCACTGTGGCCGCAGCATCGATCACGTCATCCCTGTTATAGGGGGACGTGATCGATGACGTCACATCTACAGCCACACCCCCGTACAGTTGTAAACACACGCAGGGAACACACAAATCCTACAGCGACCCCTTGTGGTTAACTCCCAAACTGCAACTGTCATTTTCACAGTAAACAATGCAATTTAAATGCATTTTTTGCTGTGAAAATTACAATTGTCCCAAAAATGTGTCAAAATTGTCCGAAGTGTCCGCCATAATGTCGCAGTCACGAAAAAAATCGCTGATCGCCGCTATTAGTAGTAAAAAAAAAAATAATAAAAATGCAATAAAACTATCCCTTATTTTGTAAACGCTATAAATTTTGCGAAAACCAACTGATAAACGCTTTTTGCGATTTTTTTTACCAAAAATAGGTAGAAGAATACATATCGGCCTAAACTGAGGGAAAAAAATTATATATATTTTGGGGGGATATTTATTATAGCAAAAAGTAAAAAATATTGCATTTTTTTTCAAAATTGTCGCTCTATTTTTGTTTATAGCGCAAAAAATAAAAACCGCAGAGGTGATCAAATACCACCAAAAGAAAGCTCTATTTGTGGGGAAAAAAGGGCGCCAATTTTGTTTGGGAGCCACGTCGCACGACCGAGCAATTGTCAGTTAAAACGACGCAGTGCCGAATCGCAAAAAGGGGCAAGGTCCTTTAGCAGCATTTTGGTCCGGGTCTTAAGTGGTTAAGCAATAGGAGTAATATGCTGCAGAAACAATAATTGCTGTGAAAGCACAACCCCCTCCTGAATCCCATACTAGGAAATCCTAACTAGGGTGAGATCAACCACAGTAACAGTTCAGTCTACTCTATTACTTCTGCTAGTCAGCTCATTGGGTCCAAACTGATATGGTGGAGAGCTCAAGGTAGTGTCCCCTTAAAAAACTAATGCTAATGGGACTAATGCACTGCCACTGTGGTTCTTCCAGACAACTTTCTCCCAATCTAGAAAGGTGTAATGCAGAGTTTGCCAGTGGCCTCACCACTCTGTGTTGCCAGGGCTGTCCTTTTGATCATTGATATAGTGTAGCTCAGTCAGTATCCTCAGCATCTGGCTTCAAGATCAAGTAGGAGGCTCAACCAGCATTCCAGGAGTCCTCCAATACTCCAGAATGGCTAGCTTTCTCTCTCTCCCTCTCTCTCTCTCTCTCTCTCTCTCTCTCTCTCACCCAGGTTCAGCATATCTGCTCCCAGCATAATTCTCCTTGCATAATACCCCCTATTCCTTTTCCCAAAGCTGGAAAATACTATAGTACAGGTTAAGTTTCCTTTTTACACTACATTTTCCTTAGAGTCTTCAGCAATGCATGTCCCAAGTTCGCCCCTCAGTGAAAGGAATGCAACTTAACACTAGCTGTGCTTTGTTCTTTGACAGCAGCCAGTCCTGTAAATTGTCTCTAAGTCCTTTACCCAATGATTAGCAAAAGCAGCATTGTACCTCACTTGTATATATGCAATAGTGACAAAAAACAGCAAGTGGCATGGCAAGAAAGAGCCAGTACACAACAGAAACACAACTAGCAGAGTTAAGGCATTGCTGTGGCAACCTCTTACACTGAAAGTGACATAATGGAAGTGATCCAACAGGCTAGGCAGTAAGCAAAACAACAACTATAAACAGGGCTGGACTGAGACCAAAATTCGGCCCTGGACTTCATCCAGACCGGCCCACTTTAAGTTTGCTAACAAGCACAAAAACAGTATATAAACTATAAGTAGCATAACATAAGGAGTCCTCACCTCTTTTATTATTTCACTTAATCTCCTCTGTATTTTTCTCATCCTTCTCACATCACTGCATGAAGTGAAGGGCGAGCTGCGCAGCCATTACTTTGACAGGCTGTCACTGAAACCGGCCCACTGAGCCATCGGCCCACCGGGAAACTCCCTGTAGTCCCTATGGCCAGTCCAAGCCTGACTATAAACAGATCAATTGCTAATGCAGGAGAAAGTAACAAAGATATGGGGTTCAAAACCAAAGTGACTGAAAAGCAGGCAGAGAGCTTACATTGGGACAATTTAATAAAAGCTAAAAGTAATAAGATTCTACACAGGCACATAGTAACTGACCTACCACATTACTATCCCCAGTGTAAACAAGGGGGAAAGATGACACAAGAAGTATGGGAACAAATTGAAAAAGTGGGTAAAGACACAAATAGTAAAAGGAAGAAAAATAGAAAAAAATAACTAAAACACTTCATAAACATGGTATAGAGAATAGTAGAAAAAACAACATAAGGAATAACATAAATATGGAAATAATAGGAGAAACGAGTGGAAATCATAGGCGTACTAAATCAAACATAAAAGCAAATACAAAAAATAAAAGATGATCCAAACCAAAAAATGACATATGAAAACCTCCTATGTTTGTATACTCATAACCCATACAATGCCATGGTATTTCCCAAGGTAATGCTATGAATAATATATCATGACAAAACCACCCACATAGTAGTAATAAAGTTATACAATTATGCAACAGAGACAGCAAAATAAAAGATATCAAGGGTAAACCTTGGAGAAGGATAAGAGAGGTGTATGGACTATATGAAGCAGGAACCGGTGTACCACGCATTTATACTCACCTGCTTGTATGAATGCAGTTCATCCTCTGGGTACATGAGTCTGTAAAGGATAACTCCAGCATCTCTTTTTTTTTTTTTGCATGATCAAAACATTATTGATCATGGCGGTATATGTCAACAAGAAAAACTGTCAATTACTGAATTCTTTCAGTTTTCTCAGGGATAACAACGATTTACATGGAGTCACAGCTGCAACAGGACATTGTTGTTCTAAAACTTATTAAGAATAGCCCTGTTTTTTTTTTTTTTTTTACCATTTTACCATTAGTACTATTTTACACTGAGGATCTAAGAAAGAGGGATGTCCCAAATGAGAGAAGGAGGATGTGCATTCCTAGTATGGAGATTAGTTTTGCGATTGGTCTCTTTTTGGTAAAACTGTGTTGTATTCAGCACCAGTAACAATTTTATCAATGTTAAGATCAAGAAAACTGATGTGAGTGTCAGACCTGGTATAGAAAGAGCATGAATTTGATTCGTTTTTGAGCTTATGTCTTCTTTGTACCTGTCCATATCAGTAGCAAATCATCAATATAGCACCTTTATGTAAAGCCTTATCTACAAGGAGAGGCAGGAACAATAAGTGTTCATATTGATACATGTAGCAATGGAGGGGACTACATTGGAGCCCATGGCTGTCCCAGGAAATCAAACAAAGAATTTGTTTTCACATTTGAAGTAGTTAAGCTTTAATATGACACAAAGCAAAACTATTAAGAATTCCACAGGAAGTGACTGGGGCTGTGCTTCAATCAATGCTAGACTAACACCAATAAGGGCCTCAATATAAGGGATAGTAATATATAAACTTTAACATTTAGACTGGCAAAGTGTGCATTAGAAGGAATATGCCTTGATACAAGTCATGTCTGTATTGCTGAAGTGGAATCATGAAGATACTGCACAGTGGTTACAATTGGGTGTAAAATGTACTCAATAAGACGTGCACGAGGTTGCATACAGAGCCACAGTCTGTAATAAATTACTGTACTCAGAGTGGAAGGGTTCTGTGAGGTACCCATCATCACATCCTATGGATGTACATGTGCCTCACAGAACATGTCCTATCAAGACATAATAAAAAGAGTAGCCTCGCAGGTCAGTGGGAAGTAAGCAGCCATGACCAGTCATCATAACCGTAAATGGCTACACTGGGAGTTTACATGCACAATTTTGAGATTAAATCCAAATAAATGCGGCCCTACTGCATAATGAATATTTGGGCCAATATGGGCATATTAACCAATAAAGTGCTTATCTGCCACACGTTTCAATGCTAACACTTGTACACAAATAAATCAATTCCTAACATCAAAGTGTTGCGTGTCTGTGAATCAATTCATATGCAAAATCATAAATAAATTCATAGATGGAAAGTGCTGTGTGTATGTAAACAAATCAACAGCAACTTTAACATTTCCTAGGTGCAATAAAGTCTATAAACATATAAAGTCTGTTGTGCTTAAAGGTGCTCAGTGTGGCAGATTTCTTAATCATTCTGCTATCTGTGTGAAAACAGTGCTCCTCTCCTTTGTCTCTGCACTTACCAGATCATGATGATATAAACACTTTGTATGAAAAATAACCTTTCTGTAGGATATCCCCGCTGCTCTCATTTTGAATGGGCAAATACTCCTTTCTGGTACTCCGTCATTAATGCATGTTAGGGTAAATATAAACTAGGCAATGCTCCATTGCATAATACCATTTTATTTAAATTCATAAAAACATATAAATACTACTCACATAATAATGGTACACGCATTACAAGAGCTACAAGCGCATGCAATAATATTTCTGGCCCAAGACGATCATCTGAATTCCGAGAACCAGAATTAGGTAAGCCGATGCAATGCCAAACAAGCCTCGCCCAATGTGTTTTGACACACTGACGTCATCAGAAGAAGTTGGCATTGATTGGTTTACAGGCATATAGCACTTTCTATATATGAATTTATTTATGATTTTGCATATGAATTGATTCACGGACACTGAACACTTTGAAGTTATGAATTGTGTACAAGTATTAGCACTGGATAAGTATCAAACGTATTGCAAAAAAGCACTTTATTGGTTAATATGCACATATTGGCACACACATTCATTAGGCAGTAGCCCTGCATGTATTTGGATTTGGTTGAGATTATCCCTCTATCAGGACTGATCATTGTGCAGGCAGCTACACTAAGCATTTAACCCACAGCGCAGGGTTTACATCATATTTAGTACAAGTTTGAGGTTGCTCTCCACAGGCAATATTGCAAGGCATTACTAAAAACACTAAAATGATCTATATTACAAGGGGTATTTTTGGATTGACTGCAGTCCAGCTTTAAGCCCCTGATAACTTCTGCACAATGTGACCTGTCAAATTGCATGTCAAATTGGAGCCTATTGCCGGCAATAGGAGCATCCCAAACGGTGCAATGCCGACTTTGCGGCACCGCAACAATTTCCAATAGTAGTTCCTGCACTACTTTTAGGACTTAAGGGGTGATTTTAATAGACATTTGTTCATGAACCCACACAGAAGTCTTTCAAGTCACTCCCAAAGTTGGATTTAAATTTGGCTTTGAAATCGTGTGAGTTCAGATAAACTTGCATGATTTCAAAGCCCTGTTCAGTGTGAACGAGGGCTAAGGGGCACCTAAAGAACAAAATACAAGGGAAGAATTTTTTCTTAAGACACCCAAGAGTCTATCACCTATGCTCATAGTGAGAACATGATAGATAGATAGATAGATAGATAGATAGATAGATAGATAGATAGATAGATAGATAGATAGATAGATGGATAGATAGATAGATAGATAGATAGATAGATAGATAGATAGATAGATAGATAGATAGATAGATAGATAGATAGATAGATAGATAGATAGATAGATAGATAGATAGATAGATAGATAGATAGATAGATAGATAGATAGATAGATAGATAGATAGATAGATAGATAGATAGATAGATAGATAGATAGAATTTAAATACATTTTAGATAAAAAAAAATTGATAACATTTTGATAACATTTATATAAAAATAAAATTACATAAATTAACAATTTTAGCATTGCTCTCAAATATGTTTAAATATAACGTAATGGTCTTTCATCTCAGACACATCATGCATCACATTTCCCTCACAACAATTACTATGAATGATCTATTTCAATGGGCTAACGATAAAAAAGCACCAGAAAGCCTAGTACAGTTCCAGCAATGCTATTCATTCCCATCTGAGTATCAGTCCATCTCTTATACAGCTTCCATTTCTGCCTGTTCTGATCACAGTGTTTACTCCTATCATTAATTCAATCTTCAAAAGACTGATTGCTTTATCTGTACAGATAAAAGGATTTATATTAGAAAGCACCAGAGAAATGAAAAACAAGCCAAATGATTATCTTCACAGCGAGCTTATATTTACAGAACTCCAGATTGCTGTAAATCTCACTTTTATGTAAATAATTGGACAAACCTTGAAACTTGTAACAACTAAGGCTATTATTGACCAGAAATGCATTTAATACCACGATTAACAGTGGCAATGATAATATTCAGCATGTTATCTTTTAACAGTATTTTTACAGTTTTTAGTATTAGTACAAATTTATGTACAGTACTTATTTATAAAAACAACATTTAATTAGGGTACCCCTAGACATTAGATTGCAGGGGCATTAGCAGAGGCCATTGACTAAGGAATTTGATTGGTGATCTACACCTAACGTCTCCCTGACCATATACAAAAATACTTTAATACTCTTTTTCATGATTTGTTTTACGTTATATTGGGCAAGGTATATTACCAACCATACATATAATATGTACATCATACATCATTAACATCATACATGTAAAATAAACATATTATAAGGCACCTGGGACAAATACTTACGCTACCTTCCCTCAGACCAGGAAAAAAAGAAAGATAATGTTTTCTTTCCAAAATGGGGACAATTCCACTATCCTGGTGCTCTGGGACCTTCAAAAGTGTGATAGGAATGAAATTCGATGTGTAATTTATGCTCCTAGAATGCCTGATGGTTCTACCTGCATGTTGGGCCTCTCTTTGTGGCCAGGCTGTGAACATTTCTCAGACATGTGGTATTAGCTTGCAGACTCTATAACTTTCACACAGACTAAATAATATCCACTAATATAAAGATATGTAGCAATATACATTAGCAGTATATTTTGGCCCAAATCTATGAACAAAAATCACTTATTTACTAAATTTTATAATAGAAACAAAAACATTTTTTATAATAGAAACTTAACTTAACCTTGTTAAAGGGGACTTCCAGATTCCGATAAGCCCCCCCACCCACAGACCCCAACAACCACAGCCCAGGCTTGTTGGGAAGAGGCCCTTGTCCCCATCAACAAGCACCCACCCCTCCCATGTTGAGGGCATGTGGCCTGGTACGGCTCAGGAGGGGGGCGCATACTCGTCCCCCCCTTTTCCTGACCTACCAGGCTGCATGCTTAGATATGGGTCTGGTATGGATTTTGAACAGCATTTTTTATTTTTTATTTAATTTTGTCAGGAGCTGGCAATACATTACAGCCACAAGCTAGTTTAAATTAAATTTTTTCCTTTAGAAATGTTATTATTGCTGTGGCATGTTCTATACATCACACAGATGCCCCACTTTACAGGCAGACTAAATGGACCCCCCAGGCACAAAATTTAACCTCTTGCCAACCAGTACGATGGCTCACGCAGTCGCAATAACGAGAGCGTGCCCACGTATCCACCGGCGACCCATGATCCCCTAGTACAGAGGCAAAGCAGGGATCTGCCTGTGTAAACAAGCAGATGCCCATGATGGCAGATGACATGTCAGAGATCTACTGTTCCCAGTGTTCGGAAACAGTGATATCTGTCATGCTCCTGCCAACCCCTCCCCCTACAGTTAGAACACGCGGAGAGAACACACTTAACCCCTTGATCGCCCCTACTGTTAACCCCTTCCCTACAAGTGTAATGTTTACATTGGTCAGTGCATTTTTCTAGCACTGATCAATGTAATAATGTAACGGGTCCCAAAAAGTGTAATTTGGGGTCAGATTTGTCTGCCGCAATGTCGCAGTCCCACTAAAAATCGCAGATCGTTGCCATTAGTAGTAAAAACAATACAAAATTTAAAAGTCCCTAAACTATCCTATAGTTTGTAGACGCGATCATTTTTTTTTTTTACCAAACATAAGTAGAAGAATACATATCGGCCTAAATTGATGAATACATATTTTTTTTTGGATATGTACCGGTATTATAGCAAAAAGTATTTTTTTCAAAATTGCCACTCTTTGTTTATAGCACAAAAATAAAAACCACAGAGGTGATCAAATACCACCAAAAGAAAGCTCTATTTGTGGGGGAAAAAAGGATGTCAATTTTGTTTTGGTACATCGTCGCACGACCACGCAATTGTCAGTTAAAGCAACGCAGTGCCATATCGCAAAAAATGGCCTGTTCATTAAGAGATCAAATCCTTCCGAGGCTGGAGTGGTTAAAGGAATATTTCATTGTTATTGTTTCACTTTAAGCACCATTAAAATCACTGCTTTTTTCTTCAGCACCGGAAGGATTTTCTCCCTTAATGACCAGGCCATTTTTTTGCGATACAGCATTGAGTCACTTTAATTGACAATTGCGCTGGAATGCGATGTTGTACCCAAACAAAATTGATGTCCCTTTTTCCCACAAATAGAGCTTTATTTTGGTGGTAATTCATCACCTCTGCAGGTTTTTTTTTTGCGCTATAAAAAAAGCAGAAATTTTGAATAAAAACACAATTTTTTACTTTCTGCTATAAAACACATCCCAAAAAAAATCTAATTTCTTCATCAGTTTAGGCCAATATGTATTCTGCATTTTAACTAAAAAAAAAAAACATCCCAATAAGCGTATATTGATTGGTTTGCGCAAAAGTTATATCATCTACAAAATAGGGGATAGATTTTATTGTTTTTACTAGTGATGATAGCGATCTGGGTATTTTAATGGGACTGCGACATTGTGGCAGACAAATCTCACCCTAAGTCACACTTTTTGGGGACCAGTGACACCGATACAGTGATCAGTGTTAAAAATCACTAGTTAATGTATACATGACACTGACAGGGAAGGGGTTAACTCTAGGGGCAGATCAAAGGTTTAACTGTGTTACCTGGGTGTGTTGTAACTGTGTGGGGGGTGGGCTCACCGGACCAACACAGAGATCGCTGTTCCTGATTACCAGGAACAGACGATTTTAGAATTGTCCCCTGTCAGAATGGGGATCCGCCTTGTTTACATAGGCAGATGCCCATTCTGCCTCTCTGTAACGCTATCACGAGGTGGAGGATGGACATTGAGTGCAGCGGTCATCCACGAATCCACACTATTTAATGCAGGTACGTCAGTTTGTGCAGCCTCACCGCCTTGCTGCAGTATTTTTTTGCATTGGTACATATCCTCTAGGGCAGTACCCGGGTCCCCATACACTTTTTATGGCAATAACTTGCATAAAAGCTTTTAAAATTAGGACTTTACATTTTTCATGTTCGTGTCCCATACACTTTAATAGAGTTTGAATGTTTACTAGAACTTTTTGCCTGTTCGCGATGTTCTGGTGCGAACTGAACAGGGTGATGTTTGGCCCATTCCTAATTGCCCTCAAAATCACTAACTATCACGGTGCCAAAAATCTTTACAAAAGTTCTGCTTCCAGTAATCACGCTCCTGAGAGAGGGGATTGAGAGTTCATCATTATCTATATGACATTCCCCTGCTTGCCAGCAGCAGGGATGCAACATCCGAAACTGCTGAATCACACCCTTCAACACTCCAGATGGATGATAAACTGGAAGAAGAGCAATCCACTTTCTATACAAAGGATGTTTTTTCTGGGTGCATTACTGGAGACTCAAACCAACATGATCCAACTTCCAAGGGGGAAAGTAGGCCCTCTAATCTACAAAGTAAAATGCCTTTTTTAGCAATGACATTGCATGTCACATCCTGTCTTAGCATCCTGAAGTCTATGACTTCTACATTCTCAATGATTCAATGGGCTTAATGGCACACAAGAACCTGTCAGAGGTCATTCCTTGCGAAGTGGGATGGAGTATCGATTCAACAATCAATCAATCATTATCCCAAACAATTTTCCATTGTGAATCCTCTAGTTGGTGAAACAATCTCTTTGGTGGTAGACTTGTGTCCACAACCTAATGACATTGCCCAAACGTTCCCCTGTGAGCAGAGGTAGTGACTTTGATTGCCAGTCTGGAAGGCAGGGGAGCCCATTATCATGATGAGGCAGCGCAGGGTCACTGGACATTTGATCCCCAGGGAATAGTCTCAAATACCCTGAAACTCAGAGCTGCCATAAAAGCCCTGTTAACCTTAACTCCTATATCTGGAAAACAGAGTTTCTGTCACCTAAATTCAGAGACGGGGGCTACCAAGAGCCCCACATTACTTGAAGAGGTTCATCCCATTCACCCTGTTCATCCTGTCTTGAACTGGGCTCAGTACCTAACAGATTTCATTTTAGTTTATGTACCTGTAACGGAGAACCAACTAGCCGATTTACCGACTGAATTTTTTGTCAAGCGAGTGGTCCCTAAGTCTCCAAGTCTTTTCCTTTTTTAACCCAGAGGTTGGGCATCACATAAATAGATTTGACAGCAACCTCGACAGGGACCCCAGGTCATTTGAGTAAATGAGTATGTCATCCAAGTATACGACTACGCATATGTCGAGAAGGTCTTTAAAAATATCATTCATAAAGCTTTGGAAGTTGCTGGAGCATTACACAACCCAAAAGGCATGACAGTATATTCGAAGAGTCCATGACGTGTGCACAAAGCGGTCTTCCATTCATCACCTGATCTAATACGAATCAAATTATAAGCTCCTCTTAGATCGAATTTAGTAAATACGGTAGAAGCCTCTAGTCTTTTGATCAATTCAGGAATAAGCAGAAGAGGATAGCGATTTTTCACTGTGACTTTGTTCAAGGCTCGATAGTCTATGATAGGTCCGAGGCTACCATCTTTGTTTGTAACAAAAACATACCAGCACTGGGAGGAGAAGTAGAAGGTTTAATGAAACCCTTTTTTAGATTATCTTGTAAATATTTCTTTAAATGTTGAAGTTCAGGTTGAGAAAGAGAATAGATTCTACCCGTAGGTATAGGGGTACCTGGCAGTAACTCATTGGGACAGTCATATATCCTATGAGGAGGCACTGTCTCTGCATTCTTCTCACTGAATACATCAGAAAATTCAAGGTACTGGAATGGTATCTCTTGAGGGGCAGGATGAAGCAGTGGAGCAACTTGATAACAAGTCTTTTTACAATATGGTGAATGCAGAAGTACAGTTGCTTGATCCACGAGAAAAGTAGGCATATGCAGGTTAAGCCAAGGTAAACCTAAAACAACAGGGAATAGTGGAGATGGAATAACATCATAGGTCAAAAATTCACTATGGTTATCTCCACAAATAGTCAATAAAGTTTGAGTTTGGTACAATATAGGTCCAGATGCAGAAGTTGTTCCATCGATAAAGCTCACAGAAAGAGGGGATGACTTCTTCAAGTGTAGAATTTTGTGTGAAGAAACAAGGTCTAAATCGATGAAATTACCCACATGCGCCTGTATCCAACATAGCCTTGACAGGAATTCTAACTTGGTCCCATTGTAACATAAGAAGTAAAAAGTAGGGTTGTCCCGATACCACTTTTTTAAGACTGTGTACAAGTACTGATACTTTTTTTCAAGTACTCGCTGATACCGATTACCGATACTTTTTTTTAATCTCACGTGACAGTGGCACATGTGTCAGTATTTTTTTTTTTTAACAATTATTTTTTTATTTTATTTTTATTTATTTTTTTACAATTTGTTTTATTTATAATGCTTTCTTTTTTTAAGAGGGGGGGGGTGGACCATGTCAGTGTGTTTTTTCTTTTCATTTTTATTATTATTTTCTACAATATTATTTTTTATTATTTTTTTATTATTATTATTATTATTATTATTTTCAGCCCTGTTTTGGGGCTTTGGTGAGATATCAGGGGTCTGACAGAGAAAGGGACTAGGGACACATATTCCCCAGTCCCTTTCTCAGCAGCCTCAGCTGCACTGAAAATGAATGGAGAGAAGACAGCGTCTTCTCTTCATTCATAAACTGAAACATTGTAATCACAGTTTGCGATGTTTCAGTTATGTGAATGGACAGAGTCAGTAATCACTGATCATTTACCGGCTCCTACCGCCGATCTCCATCCTAACAGTTTCAAGGGGTGGAGGAGGAGCACGGAAGGAGAGAGAAACACGGAGGGGTACACGGAGGGAGAGAGAAACACGGCGGGGGACATGGAGGGAGAGAGAAACACAGCGGGGGACACTAAGGGAGAGAGAAACATGGCGGGGGACACGGAGGGAGAGAGAGACACGGCGGGGAACACAGAGGGAGAGAGAAACACGAGGGGTACACTGAGGGAGAGAGAAACATGGAGGGGGACAAGGAGGGAGAGAGAAACAAGGCGGGGGGACACAGAGGGAGAGAGAAACACAGCGGGGACAACTGAGGGAGAGAGAAACACGGCGGGGGACACGGAGGGAGAGAGAAAAACGGTGGGGGACATGGAGGGAGAGAGAAACACAGCGGGGGACACGAGGGAGAGAGAAACACGGCGGGGGACACGGAGGGAGGGAGAAAAAGAGCGGAGGACACGGTGGGAGAGAGAAACACGGCGGGAGACACTGAGGGAGAGAGCAGCACAGTGGGTGACATGGAGTGAGGGAGACTGCAGCAAAACGGAGGGGGGCTGGAGAAGGACAAGGGACAGTCAGCGGTGATCGTGTGTGGGGGAGTTACAAGCACTGATCACCTCTGATTTTAAAGCAGCTAAAAGCTGTGTAACTTCCCCACTCAATGATCACCGCTAACAGTACAAGTATCAGGTGAAGCATCAGGAGCATTTGCCCGAGTACAAGTACTCAGGCAAATGCTTGGTATCGGTACTGATACCGATACTAGTATCGGTATCGGGACAACCCTAGTAAAAAGATATAAGGAGTATGTTTAGAAACAGAATGAGCCAATTTACAAAGGTGGATCGGTTTACGTTTTTGTCCTTTTTATTTTTTACAAGAGAACAAAAAGAGATGACATGGTCTGATGAGGCACAATAAGGGCAAAGATTCAATGAGCCACGACAAAGTCTTTCAGATGAGGTAAGTGGGGCACGTGTAGTTCCAATGTCCATTTTTTCATCAAAGGGAATCAAACTCAATTTTTTAGGCATAGGGACAGATGTAATTGGACTTGATTGACATTCAGCTCGTCTCTCTCTTAACCTACGATCAATGGTGATCAAACGTTGTATCATGTCATTAAGAGTAGGAGGGAGATCTGAGCGACCAAATTCATCCTTGAGTGGTTCGGAAAGGCCAAGGTGAAATTGGTTACGCAGTGTGACATCATTCCACTCAGTTTCAATAGCCCACCTCTGGAATTCCGCAATGAAATCCTCAACTGGTCGTCTACCTTGTTTGAGATTCCTAATCACATTTTCAGCAGTGTGATGCTTATTGAAGTCATCTTATAGCAAATACATTATTCAGGAGGGACGACTCTCTTTGTTGCATGTCAAATTAACAGTCCTGATGAGAGCGACCAAGGAAAGCATGCCAAGGTTCGGAAAAATTGGTTGAAATTGGTTACGCAGTGTGACATCATTCCACTCAGTTTCAATAGCCCACCTCTGGAATTCCGCAATGAAATCCTCAACTGGTCGTCTACCTTGTTTGAGATTCCTAATCACATTTTCAGCAGTGTGATGCTTATTGAAGTCATCTTATAGCAAATACATAGTTGTTAAAAATTGTTGACAGGAATTTAGGATTGGATCCTCCTTTTCTAGGTAGGTATTTGCCTCAAGCACGAGGTTCACCATGTAAATAGGATTTAAGGGTGAGCGCCTTAATCCTATCGTTGGGAAAAGTGCGAGGGCGCAGTTCAAACATTAATTTACACGCATTAATGAACTCTCTATAGGTCCTTCGATCACCAGAAAAAGTAGGAGGTGGATTAATCTTAGGTTCAGGGGGGAGACAAGGTAAATTTGGGGTAAGGGCAACTAAATCTTGCAAGGCCTGATTTTCTGCTTGTAGATTTTGTACAGTGTGAGAAAGCACACCTACCCTTTAAATAAGGGTGACAACTTGGTTTGAAAGTTCTGCTGGGTTCATGATATGGTTCTATTATTCTGTAACAGCACTGGTGAAAGGAGTGAACCACAACTGCAGTTAGCAAGGATTTCAATGCGCTTCTTTATGTTAGAACTCAGTATTGGGCCCCAGGAGTCACTCCACACAAACAGGAGTTTGGGGGATCTCTACATCATCTCTCTCTCTCACATAAAGAAAGGTGTTGGGCTAGCCCTTTCAGTCATGACAGGAGTAAAATGGGCTGTGAAAACTCTTGTCATTCAATTCATGAGAGCATGCCAAAAAAAAGCCCACATTTCCTTCCCGGGATTTGTCAATAGTCTTGGAGGCTTTATCCTACCCTTCTTTTTATCTGCTTCATTATAGGTCTTAACGCTTAAGGTGTGTTTTCTCATTGCCGTAACCTCAACAAAGAGGTTATCTGAAGTGCCAACACTGGTTGTTAAAAAAACTCATTTTATATTCTATCCAGACAGAGTAATTCCGAGACCATCAGACCGATTTATCCCGAGGGAACCTAATGCTTTCCACTTCAATCAGGACATTACTCTGCCATCTTTTCTTAAAGATCAAGGAACACCACCATTAGACGTTGGGTTAAATACAAAGGCTTGCCTGATGGTCACTGGATCATTTAGAAAGGCAGAGATGTGGTTGTCCAGGAATACATTTATTTCAAACTACTGTGTGGCTCAGGCTCAGCTTACGACAATAGAGTTTTGAAAATTCATTATCAAAGCTGGTTATGATGTGTCCGATTAATACATTTGAGGGGTTTTTGCACCCACCTGACTGGCCAGTTATTTCCCAGTGTATGCTGCCATGATGCGCAAGGAAAGTGGAAAACTCTATACTCACCTTTCTGTAAATTTCCTTTCCTGGTGCATCTTCATAGCAGCATACAGACTACCACCGGTGAGGTGATAGTTACAGAGAATGCTGTGGTGGGGCCTAGCTAAAAACGTATAGTTAACCAGTCCTATAAGGTTGCAGGGGCGGAGCCACAACCCAGTGATAAACCATGAATAGAAAATTACGGAAAGGTGAGTATACAATATAAGTTTTGTGATATACAGTATTACTTTTTTGTGTCCTACAGTTCAATTAATGATGTAAATAAATACACTTTGAGAAGCAGAAGAATTGCTTTGTATATCTGTAATATAAAGTACATATCTGAAGAAATTCTAGAGAATGCCTCATTTGTATTTAACCATGAGTATACAATGAACTGCTAATGCAAATGGTTTGTCTAACCACGTTTTTATTTTTTACATAATCCATAAAAAACAGCTGCAGTTCTTTTTCGCTTATGAACATATTACACAGCAACTTAAGCAACGCAATATGATTAACGCTACAATTGACAGATAATACCATTTGAGTTGGTGGAACATTCAGACCAAACAATCATGCCTTTTCCATGACCCGTCTTAATTTTTTTCTTCATGAAATATTTCAAACTTTTATTTTTATTGGGAAGTTAAATATTTCCCATTAAAGCATACTTCAGTTAAGTCAAGAACTTCCTTTTTATAGGCACTTCTTTCTAAACAGCACGTCTCCACATTCCTAAAGTCCCTGAGAGTATCCCAAAATAGAGGAAGAAATGAGAATTAATCAGGAACAACAATTGCTGCCATAGACTGTCAGGATTACTCCTCTAGTTTATGTGTTCCTGGTTCATGAAGTGCATTTTGCTTAATGGTTTCTAATGCCTCCAAGGCCATATTCACTCATCTGCTTAGAAAGATTTGCTGTCCAATGAAGGGAACAGGTGTAGGAGAGAATATGACTGCTAAAAACTTTTCATCTTCTTTATAGAGCAGCAGGGGAGCATTTCAGCTTGTTAATACAATGGTTCATTTGCTGTGTTAAAGTTGCATAAAGTAAAAGAGTGAATTTAATGTGCTCATAAGACTGCAAAGTTTAGTACTGCCACAATGTACAAGGCATGCATTTTATTGTGTGGAAAATATGACTAGAGTTCTTTGAAACCAAATCTTTCTTATAAAAAATGGGAAGTATATGTTATTACAAGCTAGGAAAAATCTGCCTAATGTTTTAAGCATTAGAAAACTACTGTGTGGCTCGTACCTGCTGAGTTGTATCAGGTCAACATAGACTGAATAAAGTCCACTTCCCCAGTGGCTATCCATAAAAGACACTTGCTTTCCCCACCCTACGATTCTAAGGGTTCCTCATGTGAGATGGTGCTTGCTGTGTCCTCCAACCCTGATTGCCAACTACATTATGAACAGAAAAAAGGACATTATGCAGCAGGCAGAAGGAACTAAAGTCATGCTTCTTCTAATATGGCTGCCTCCACACAGCGATACACCATACAGCAAGGCAAACAGTCAATACTAGTGACTAGTTATTTGCCCTCTGTCTTCCTATTTCCTATTTCCTATTCCTATGAATGAATGAACGAATGAAAACTTGTATAGCGCGGCACATGCGAACTGAATCGCCTCTGGGCGCTTGTTGTTCCAGTCTCCTTTGATATCAAAAGAGAAGAGTCTTGACCTTTTTCCTGAATGCTAGGTGGTTCTCCTCCAACCGAATGCTGGTTGGTAAAGCGTTCCATAGTCTGGGACCTTGGATCGCGAATCTTCTTTCTCCTTTGGATTTGAAGTTGGCTTTCGGAACCTGGAGCAGGTTCTGATTCGTGGATCGCAAAACGCGATTGGGATTATGCGCTTTTATTATTTCGCATAAATAAATGGGGGCATTCCCATGGACACATCTATGCGTAAGACAGAGAGCTTTAAAAGCAATTCTGTCTTTAACTGGCAGCCAATGAAGGGCTCTCAGTGAAGGTGAGATTGATTCCCAGGGTTTTTTCCCAGTCACCAGTCTGGCGGCCGTATTCTGAACGACTTGCAGACGGGCGATTTGGTACTTGGGGAGGCCGAGGTAAAGGGCATTTGCATAATCCAACCTGGAGTTTACAATAGCTCCCACCACGACCGCTATGCACGCTTTAAATCCTCTTTTAAGAATTCACAACCGGTTAGGCTGGGTATGCACGTACTTAAAATTGTCCGGTTCAGCAGGAAGCAGTTGAATTTTGGCTTGTGTGTACCGAAGCCAGTCTAACAACAGGCCTCTGTCAAACAATCTTGCAGGAAAACCCAATGGCTGCAATGCTGTATTCTGACAGGGGGGAGGCCCTGCTGTAAAAATACAAAGAACACAGAAGGAGAGATTCCTGCATCAACATCATTTGTGTTGATGCAGGGATCTGTGAGGTTGTTTTTAATTTCAACCTGCTGATTGAATGAAAAAAAAAAACCGTGGTGTGTATACCCTTTTTTTAGACTACTGTTCTTTCTCTCCTTTCCCTTACCCCTCTTACCTCCCCCATCCCGTCCTGGCTTTCCCCCTCCTCTTTCTCCCTTACCTTTCCTCCCCCCTTTTTCCCTCTTTCCTTCCCCATTTCCTGTACTTCCCCTCCTCCCTTCCTCATCCTTTCCCCCTCCCTCCCCACCCCCCTTCCTCCTTCTCCCTTCATTCACTTCACTTTCCATCACGTTCCCTCACCGTCTCATCACTTCATTTTTCAGTGAGTGGTCACATTTGTACACATTTATTACCCCCAAACCTTGTTATTGCCAGGGCTGGGCTCAGCCCTTCATTCTCTGAGCTAATTGCCAGCTCCTTTCTCTCTACAGTGACTCACCTGTTGATGATTAGTGATGAGCGAAATACGCCATATTCGATTTCGCGATATTTCACGAATATATAGAAGAATATTCGCGAAATATTCGTTAATATCGAATATTCGTGATATTTTATCAAAAAAATTTTTTTGCGAAATTTCGCTAATGCGAAATTGATTGCGAAATTCTCGTCAACACGCGAAAACGGAGATCATTTCCTGGATTACTAAACTAATATGCACTAAACACTAACTCTACTTACACAAACTTATATGACTAAACTAAAGCTATTTTATTTTTTTTTATACACAAAACACAGAAGGGCAGAGAAAGTATTTGCGAATATTCGTAATACGCATATTCGCATTGCGAATATTCGGCAACATAAAAGGATCGCCTCAGCTACTCGGCCCAGGGTCTCTAATCATACCAGCAATGCTTTTAGACGTCGATAGAGATCACTAGGATGTGATCTGTTTTAAAAATAAATTTGAAAAAATACGAATATTCGCAATAACGAATATTCACCGCAATATTCGATTTATTCACGAATACTCGAATATGCAATATTCGTAATGAATATTCGCAATGCGAATATTCATGAGCAACACTATTGATGATCTGCTAGTCAGTCCTGCCTACTTAAAGCCTTTCAGCTCACTTCATCTCTGCCTTCGCCTTTTTACAACATCACAGAGACTTTCTACTGTGCTCCTGTTGTGGACTTGCTCGGCTGGCATTCCTTCTGGCGCCTGATCCTGCTTGTTGGACTACTACGTTTATCTCTGGCTCTCTGACATTGGCTTGGCCATCTACACGATCTGGTCACTGAACTCTGGCTTGTTTGACTACGCTTACTCTGTTTACCTTTTTATTATTATTATTATTAAACAAGTGTGATTTAACTGTATTTCTGTCTTGGTCTGATTCATGGTTTCTGACAGTTATCTAGATTTACTTATGGTTATTCTACATATTTAGTTCCACGCACATCCCCCTTGGTCGCCGCGGGTGACTCCTAATGGTGGCCCCTGGCCTTTTGAACTGACGGGGTATTTTAGGTAAGCAGCTCAGCCCCCGTTCCCCAATGTATATATTATATATTTTTCTTGTTAGGTTTGACTGTATGAACTTTCTTTGTGCTTGTCAAATCTTTATAGTTACTGGGCCAGATCCACGTACATCGGCGCATATAAAGACCAGCGTAGTGCATCTCCTTTACGTTACACTGGCTCAAATTAGAGACGTAAGTGCCATATCCACAGAGTATTTGCGCCCAAATTTGCGCCGGCGCAACGTAAATTCCGAGGCGTAAGGCGGTGTAATTCAAAGTGGAAAGGACGTGGGCGTGTTCCATTGAAATGAGCCGTGACCCCATGCAAATGAAGAGCCGGCCAGACTGGGCATGTGCATGACGCTGACTATGGTCAGAGCCTCTCTGCACATGCTCACTAGTGTTGCTCACGAATATTCGCATTGCGAATATTCGCTACGAATATTGCATATTCGAGTATTCGCGAATAACTCGAATATTGCGGCGAATATTCGCTATGGCGAATATTCGTATTTTTTCAAATTTATTTTTAAAACAGATCACATCCTAGTGATCTCAATCGACATCTAAAAGCATTGCTGGTATGATTAGAGAGAGACCCTGGGCCGAGTAGCTGATGCGATTCTTTTATGTTGCCAAAAATTCGCATTGCGAATTTTCGGCAACATAAAAGAATCGCATCAACTACTCTGCCCTTCTTTTGCATCAGAGCCAATCAGAATAACTTGAATATTCGGCAAAAGGAATATTGCGCGATATTCCTTTTGCCGAATATTCGAGTTATTCTGATTGGCTCTGATGCAAAAGAAGGGCGGAGAAGATAATCGCGCAATATTCCCTTTTGCCGAATATTCGAGTTATTCTGATTGGCTCTGATGCACCTTTCTTTTGCATCAGGGCCAATCAGAATAACTCGAATATTTGGCAAAAGGAATATTGCGCGATATTCCTTTTGCCGAATATTCAAGTTATTCTGATTTGCTCTGATGCAAAAGAAGGGTGGAGAAGATAATCGCGCAATATTCCTTTTGCCGAATATTCGAGTTATTCTGATTGGCTCTGATGCGCCCTTCTTTTGCATCAGAGCCAATCAGAATAACTCGAATATTCGGCAAAAGGAATATTGCGCGATTATCTTCTCCGCCCTTCTTTTGCATCAGAGCCAATCAGAATAACTCGAATATTCGGCAAAAGGAATATTGCGCGATATTCCTTTTGCCGAATATTCGAGTTATTCTGATTGACTCTGATGCAAAAGAAGGGCGGAGAAGATAATCGCGCAATAAGAATATTGCACGACTATCTTCTCCGCCCTTCTTTTCCCCCTTATTCTCCTTTCTTTTAAGTAGAGTTAGGCCTTGTACACACGAGGGAATAAATCCGCTGAAACTGGTCCGACGGACCATTTCATCCGAAAGATCCGGTCGTTTGTATGGTCAAACGGACCGTTTCGGACGGATTTTTCCAGCGGAAAAATTCCAAAGCATGCTTTGAAATATTTCCGCCGGACCCATGTCCGTCGGATATGTCCGCTCGTTAGTACACAAAAGCCTCGGACAAAAATCCCGCGCATGCTCAGTCAAAACGATGGGACGGGAGCACTCGTTCAGGTAAAACTCGCGTTTGTTTGGGACCTGGCACATTCGTCACCTAAACTCTCTATATAGTGTTCCGTTTCGATCGTTTTTTTGTGCTTTCTTCTCTTGCTAGAATGAACCCGTTCTTTTGTCCAGATGTCACATATTGCTAGCTTGCATTTTCATTATTTATTTTTCTATTTGACACAGTTTGCTTGCCAGATGTCCCCACATTTGTTTATGTTCTCCACATTTTAAAAATTTCTCTTTGGACTTAATGTTGAGTATTTATTTTTTTTGTTAAGATTTGGATTTAACGTGTTTGGAATATTTCAAATTTTTTTTTTTTTCTTGTTTCATCCTTTATTTTTATTTTTTTCACAAAAATGGACGCTTCTTTGGGGTTTACCAAGTTCAAACATAAAAGGTCCCCCCCCCCCCCTAAAAGGAGTTTGGGTCCTTTGCAAATGCCACATTTTGTTTGCCAAATGTCTGATGCTTACTCACCACAGTATTAAACACAATAGACAAGGTTTGAAAGTAAATACAAAAGCCATTTATTTCCGGCCAAAAAATAAATTATAAATCACCAGAACGGCAGCACTTGATGAGATTGCAACATACATGCATACTTGGCAATTACAACATGATGAAGGACAAATTAAGTAACCTCAGGAGTCAATATCAAAAATCAGGATCAGCAGCACATGAACAAAGGAACCCAAGCTGTGCTACTACAACGAGCTCAGTTTTTTGGACAATAAACTGGATGGCAGGGATTCATCTTCTCGACTTCCTAGCAGACTTCCTTCCAGCGAAACTTCCACGGGTCCGTCCACGGAACCTTGCAGGTGGGGCTGATGTGGCAGGAGGAGGATGAGGATGATGGGGAGCAGGCCAAGCTGGATCCCACAGCACAGTGTCCCTGGTCAGCTCGTTCCTTTTCATCCTGGCCAGGACCTGATTTATAATGTCCTTGGCCAGGCTTTTTTGCTCCTCCCCCCCTTGGTTCAGCTCATTGGCCACAAATGCGCTATAGCATTCCGTTGGGTTGAGGGGGGCTCTCATGATTTCGGCAGCCTCCCGGATGACCTGAAGGCTTTCATCATGCACCTCCCTTCTGCGCCTCTTTGCAGCTGGTGGCCTCATTTGGAGGGGAGGAACTTGGCTGATTGTGCTCAGCCTGGGCGTGGGGACCTGCTGCACCTCACTTGACCCGGCCTCCTCCTGGCTGCCACTCACCCCTTCCGCCTGGCTGACATGGGCCTCAGGAGCTGCCACCTCCTGGCTGGTCTCTTCTTCCTGTGTATAAAAAAGGCAACATGTTGTAATTTTTGGCACAATCAAGCACACACATTTTATTTCTCTAGACTTTTTTAGTTAGTATTAATTTCAATTAAACAGACTGTCCTTCTGACCCCTGCATTTGGCATCCCTGTTTGTTTTTTGTTTACAAGATCAACTCACAAATTCAAAATAAATAGCAGCACAAAACTAGTTTTGAAAATACTAGACCTCACTGAAGATGGCCAGATCTGGCTCCATGTCAGCCAGCCCTGCTTCTGATTCTGCAGGGCTCCTGGGATCCGGGGAAGTTCCGCTGGGAGGAAGTGTTGAAACCGAAGCCCTGCCATCCAGTTCATCATTCAAAAAACTGAGCTCTTTGTAGTACCAGAGCTTGGGTTCCTTCTTCTTAGCTGCTGCTGATCCTGATTTTGGATATTTCCGTTTTTTATAGACATTCCTGTAGCTTCTCCTGAGGTTACTGAATTTGTCCTTCACCATGTCGCCTGTGCAACTTGGCACCCAAGTGTGCAGGTATGTCGCAATTTCATCAAGTGCTGCCTCTCTCTTTCCAGTGTCCAAATAATGGGTGTGTCTGGTGTCCCAAAGAAGGGGCATATCCCGATATCGGGCTATTAATTCCATTGTAGCCTCCTTCCCTTTCAGCAAATCCATTCTTTTGGGCTGCTTATCGAAATGAAGCTTCTCAATAGTAATGTCTAGAATAGAAATTGCCAATCAAACACAAAGCACAACTTTCCAAAGGCTCAGCTTTGTCATTCTTAAAATATGTGCACAATCATTCATTTTAGAGCATCTACTTTATACAAACACAGTGTCTTATGCTGCTACATAGCTGGCCTGCTCTGCCGCAATGTTGTAACCCCCAAAAAGTTGGCATTCAGAGTCCATGTTGCAAGTTGTAGCATGTAGTTAAGAACACATCCACCATGAATATGAATGCTAGCATTCACCTCAAGGCACTAGTTCATGTGTAGCTATCATGCCCCTCAGCATTGATGGCAGAAAACACTACCTACTTATCTCTGTCCAACCAATACACAACACTACTGGCATGATCTGACAGCATACTCAAAAATACAAATAAAGAGGAAAGAGCATTCTCTACATATATCTTGATGAAGTGATGTGTCCAAGCACTTTACTCTCTAAATGTTATGGTGGGCCCCAAAATACATAAATAACAGTGGCCTAAAAAGGGTGCAAACAACATCTAAAAGCTCCATCCCCCATGCCTGTTCAAATTATATGCCTGATCCGATGTTTGCATTTACCTTCGTCTCTCTCTCTCCTCGTTTCCGCTCGAGTAATCTCCGCGTAACCTACGTAATCACGTCGTTTCCATTATATTCCCCACGCAATCAAGAAACGCCACCCTCGTCTCCGCCCATGACGTACCAATTTCTGCTTTCCACGCCCATCTGCAACGTTGATTGGAAAATATGGCGATGTCACACGAGCGCACATTAGCCTCTGATCGGGATCAGGAAGGGACACAGGCCGGAACGTCCCGATCCAGGCCAAAACGTTACAAGGCCACAAACATGTCTCTACAAGAGATGGTGGAGTTGGTGTCCATCCTGCGACGGAAGGACTATGATGGTGAGCATGGCCCATACAGCACCCCTAACCGGAGGAAGTCTAAAATTATGGATAAGGCAGCAAGGAAACTTTATGAGATGTTTGGGGTCACCAGGTCCAAAGAGCAGCTCCGGAAACGCTGGTCCGACTTAAAACTGCGCGAGCCAGAGCAGTATCGCAAAATAAAAAGAATCATAGAAAAAAGTAAGTACTTTAAAATGTCTTTGGAGTGCCTATTTTTGTCGGAAATGTTTTGCCATGTATATTTCGCCATCTGCCTCGTTGGCCTGCTTGTATTTTTTAAACCCTGCCTTGTAAATTTAGTAATGTTTGTCTAATATAAATCCGACGACTTGCCACGATCGTAGTCAACATCGTTCCAATCACATCGTTTATCCTCAATCCGCGGTTCCAGGAACATCACACCTGGACGAGGCTATTTGGCGAAAAACATCGTTTTCAGAAACAATGTTGAAAATATGATGTGTTTGTGCAAACTAATAAGTTTCTTTAAAAAGGCAATCAGGATTCAGTAATTCACACAGTGCTGAGATAACTTAATATACAGCTGTTTGGACATCTGTAATTTAGAAAACCTGTCTACCCACATAAAATAGTAATTTGGAGTTTAGGAGAAGGGACTCCAAAAAAGACTTATTCAGGAGGCCAGCCATGTGTGTCACTTCCCCAAAAAGCCTCATTATATCGCAGCTAGGGAGACATCAGCTAGCAAAAAAAAGGAACATGGTTTGTGCTGTAATAAGGCCAAAACTAGAATTGTAACGCCACTTCTAAGCAATGTTTGCAAATTAGTCCCTCCAAAAAGATCTGTTTGCTGATGTTTTTTTTGTTTTTTTTTTTTTAGGGGAAAGAAGAGGACAGCGCTATGAGGAGTCAGGGAGGCCCACACTGTCTCCCAAACGGCCCGAAAAAATTGTTGAGCAGGAGGATGATGAAGAAGGAGAGGAGGAAGAAGGAGAGGAGGAAGGGAGAGAGGAGGAAGGCGGATTGGTGGAGGAAGGCGGATTGGTGGAGGAAGGCGGATTGGTGGAGGAAGGCGGTTTGGTGGAGGAAGGCGGATTGGTGGAGGAAGGCGGATTGGTGGAGGAAGGCGGTTTGGTGGAGGAAGGCGGTTTGGTGGAGGAAGGCGGTTTGGTGGAATTTGGCGGATTGGTGGAGGAAGGCGGTTTGGTGGAATTTGGCGGATTAGTGGAGGAAGGCGGATTGGAGGAGGAAGGCGGATTGGTGGAGGAAGGCGGATTGGTGGAGGAAGGCGGATTGGTGGAGGAAGGCGGTTTGGTGGAGGAAGGCGGTTTGGTGGAGGAAGGCGGTTTGGTGGAATTTGGCGGATTGGTGGAGGAAGGCGGTTTGGTGGAATTTGGCGGATTAGTGGAGGAAGGCGGATTGGAGGAGGAAGGCGGATTGGTGGAGGAAGGAGAAGTTGAAGAAGAAGGAGAAGTTGTAGAAGATGTTGAACTTGTCAGTACAACAGGTCAGTGACACCCCAGCTTTGCAGGGAAAAAGAGATGTAGATAGGCCTGGACCTTACTTACTTACAATGTTGTGTTTTTCCTTTGGCATTTTTAGGGGATGAAGATGGGATTAGCACATCTGTCGCTCCTATTTTTTCTCGTGCAAGTGCACAAATCCTAATACAGCAGATAATGGAGTGCAGCACCGATCTGGCCAATATGAGGGAAAGGATGGTGGTGATGGACCAAAACTTCAAAAACATGCTCGATATTTTGGGACGTATATAGAAGACTATCCCCCCCAGCTGCCCCCCATGCCCCCCCTGCCCTCACCCCTAACCACCCCACTCTCAAAGATGTTGTATAATGTTCGTTTAATATCCCCCAAAATTTGAGGAGGCACACACACACACGGGTTTATTTACTGAAGCTATAAGGGGCAAAAGCAGCATCACTTGGCATATAAAACAATCATCTTCCATGTTTGGATGCGAAGTCTTAATTGACTAAGCTTAATTTAGAAGCTGATTGGCTTATATGCACAAAAAAGGCGGAGTTTGGACTGTTTAGTAAATAAACCCCAATGTCTGTTCACATGTGCGATCTGCCAGCACAGGACATTAATTGTATGTGCTTTGTGGGTGCAACCCCTTCCTTACTTATCAAGTAGGTGACAGAAAGGGGTTGCACCCACAAAGCACATACATTGATCACCCATGATGGCAGATAGCACATGTGAACATTTCGCATGGGATCTCATGTGAAAAAACACCATTTGGCCCATCACACACACACAGCATGTGTGCATCCTCAAATTTTGGGGGATTCCGGCGTGACCTAAGACCATGTTGTCTGGGTTTGTTATGCCAAATAAAAGGTTGAACTTTGTAAGTTCGATTGTTAGATATGTTTGTCAAAACCACAAAATATTTTTTGAATAAATAAATACTTTCTAAACCAAGTTTTCTAATTAAAACACAAAAATGTTCGTAAATAAAAAACAAATAAAAAAAACTTTTAAAAACACACACACACCAGTGGCTTCTTATTTCTAACCTCAATACCCAGTTTGTAGAAGAGTGACTAGAATGTGCAATTGTGTGTATTTACTAAAACCTGCTAACTAAATTGGGCACAAGAAATGCACTAGTTTCAGAACCTGGAAGACAGATAAAAAGATAAAAAGCAATAATGACAAACAACTGTATAAAGTCCAATGGTCAAATTATTTATTATTTATTGGTAATATTTCTTTATTTTGGGGGCCGAATTATAAAGAAATATTAATCTGGCATAGCTATGGCCCCCCGACCCATAAAGTACTCAACATATTTGTCGCGTACCTCACGAGCAGATTGGGTGACCGAGCCAGCGCGACCAGTGTCCAGCCCAGGAAGGGTATCTGAGGGTAGTCCTGCCTCAGCACCGATGTTGGGTAGGTACGTCTGGGAATGCCTGCGTAAAAAATTATGCAATATGCAGCAGGCCAAAATAACAGAGTTAAATTTATATTCCGCCAGATGTATCGCTGTCTGGAACAGGCGGAACCGGCTGGCGAGTATCCCAAAGGCATTCTCGACTACCCTCCGGGCCCTGGCCAGCCGGAAATTGAAGACTCTCCTCTCCGGGGTGAGGGTCCTCTGGGGAAAAGGCCGCATGAGGTGAGGTCCAAGTCCAAAAGCCTCGTCCGCTAAAAAAACAAACGGAAGTCCTTCCACATTGTCTTCATCCGGTGGCAGTTCAAGACCACCAGTTTGTAGACGCCTGTAAAATTCGGTCCGCGCGAACACTCCCCCATCAGACAGCCGGCCATTCTTCCCCACGTCCACATACAAAAATTCGTAGTCTGCCGACACCACCGCCATCAACACGATACTATGAAAACCTTTGTAGTTATAATAGTACGAGCCCGAAAGAGGTGGCGGCACTATGCGGACGTGCTTCCCATCAATTGCCCCTCCGCAGTTTGGAAAATCACAACGCTGGGCAAAGTGGGCAGCCACAGTCTGCCATTCCTGCGGCGTGGAGGGAAACTGTGGGGACAAAAGCAAAAAAACAAATTAGCACTTTGGCACAGAAACAACATTGCAAACACTAGTAAAAAAAAATCATTCTGCAACATCACGGTATTAACATTTCCAAAAATTAGTGTATAGAGAGTATTTAGGGCAACAAATCTAGAGACAATTATTATCAGACTCCACATCACGCTGATGGGGCAATACACTTTTTTAGAGGGAGGGAGTTGAACTACAATGGAACAGGACACCAAATAAAAAAAAAAGGTGTTTTTGTCCCTAGGAGATGATGCTGGACAGGTTAGTAGTGTTGAAGGTAAAAATATGCAGGTAGGCCAAACCATATTAACCTGGAAAGCTTAACAACATGCATGGGGAGAAAAGGGAACATTAAGCACACAGCATATTACAATCATGGTGACTAGGAAAACCAACACAAAAAGGTGAGAAAAATATGCAAACATTATTAAAGACACAGATTGTGATGTTAAAGGAGGAAACTTACCTTAATAAACTCCTCCTGCATGACTTGTATGATGGCAGAACACGTCTCCGGTATGATGATCCCAAGCGCCTGGGGAGAGATGCCTGTTGAGAACTTGAGGTCCTGCAGGCTCCTCCCAGTCGCCAGGTACCGCAACGTGGCAATAAGCCTCTGCTCAGCCGGAATGGCTTGGCGCATCACAGTGTCCTGCCTCGTGATATAGGGGGACAGGAGATCCAGCAGACGGTGGAAAACGGGGTCCGTCATACGGAGAAAGTTCCTGAAGTCATCAGGATTATTCTCCCGGATCTCCCTAAGCAGAGACATATGAGAGAATCGATTACGCTGCCGCAACCAATTCTTGGCCCAGGAACTCCTCCTCCTACTGTTCCTGTCCAAATCACTGGAATGCACACAGACTCCAGAACAAAACCCATAAACAGCACGAACTCGTGAAAAGTTGCGCTGCTGCTCCATCATGGCTTCAAACCGGCCGGCTGGTCAGTCAAGAACACACTCAAACAGAAAGCACCCCCAAATCCAGCAAGACCTGCAAAGATCGCACGTCAAACAGATACGACCGTACAGGACGGCACTGCAAAGCAGAAACGCCGCGTACGGCGACACTGAATGACAAATACGAGCCCACAAGCACACACTGAACCTGAAAATACGACCTGTTAAGCGCGGAGACTGAAAAGCACGAATCAGCTCTAACCAAACCTTCGCTAACACCGAACTAGCAGAAGCGGAACAGAGGGCGGCGCCGATGGCTTCGTCATTCCCCTTTATAGTGACGTTGTACGTGGTTTACGTGCCCGCGTTCTGGTCCGCTGGGATTTCGGTCCGATGGTGTGTACGCTCATCAGACCAACGGACAAATTTGACTTATCCGCTGGGAAATATCCGTCGGATGTTTCCGACCGGATACATTCCCTCGTGTGTACAAGGCCTTAGTGTAGAGTTAGTGTTTAGTGCATATTAGTTTAGTAATACAGGATATGATCTCCGTTTATGAGAATTTCGCAATCATTTTCGCATTAGCGAAATTTCGCAAAAATTTTTTTGGATAAAATATCACGAATATTCGATATTAGCGAATATTCGCGAATATTCTTCTATATATCGCGAAATCGAATATGGCGTATTCCGCTCAACACTAATGCTCACTACTCGGCCCGGAGCAATCAGTGAGACAGGAACTAGGCCCGGCATACTTAGTTAGATACGCCCAGTGCATAAATAGGCCCAGACATATGCCCTTCCATTGCAAAAGTACAACAATGTGTTTCCTTCCCTGAAGAAAGGTGCTTTTGTTCCGTTGTCTGTTGCTGTTTGTAGGTTTGTGTCGTGCCGTTGTGTTCCATTATTTTGAGGGCCATCACCCAATATATATACACACATACATATATATATATATATATATATTTAAAAAAAATATATAATAATAAATAATATAATTATAATAATATTTAAAATATTAAATATATATTAGATATAAAAAATAAAATTATATATTTATTATATTAACTAATTTAAAATATATACTAAACAGGGGGCGTGGTCTGGACATGCTGGTGTGAGGACGTGTTCTCCTCGTGCTCCGGCGCCGACACAGCTATTTGCTTGCTTTTTACCAGCTCAACTATTCTGTTACCCCGCAGACCATGAGGAAGAAAACAGGGAAGTCTCTTCCTAAGGCTGGAGCGCACCCGGGCTCCATTAGACATTTTTTGGCGGCAGACCCGGAGGAGGGAGACGACCTGGATGAATTAGGCCGTTCTCCTCGTGGTACAGGCCCCGGCACTGACTCCGCCTCCCGCCGCAGGTCGGACCCTAGACATCACTCTCCTGTCTCATCGGTGTGCTCGGAGGGAGCGAGCAGCATACGCCATCGATCTGAGGTACGGGTTGATGATTTACCCACCAAAGCAGAACTGACGTCCCTGTTCCAAGGCCTGGAGAGATCCATTAAGAAAGAGCTCTCTGCAGTGCGGGCGGACCTATCCCAGGTACTGGGCCGGGTGGAAGAGACAGAACTGCGCCTTGACCGCCACGCGGTTGCTATTCGGAACCTGCAAGCTACCACCCGCCGCCTTACCATCGCCCACAGGATGGCCCTCTACAAAATCGAGGACCAGGAGAACCGGAACAGGAGGAACAATATCCGCGGTATCTTCAACGGTCTCCTGGGGCTGGCACCGGACAATCCGCTTAAAATAGACCGGGTCCACCGGGCCTTACGTCCTCGAGCCTTGCCTCCCGATGCGCCGAGAGATGTCATATGCCGGGTGCATTACTACGAGGAGAAAGAACGCATCATGCGTAAGGCCCGGGAGCAGCCTTCACTGGATTTTGATGGAGGGCTCTGCGGCCACTGACCGAAAAGTTACGTGAGGCGTCCATCTCCTACCGATGGGGTTTCCCTGCAGCTCTGATAGCTACCAGAGATGGCAAGTCAGCGGTCTTACGCTTTCCGGAGGACTTGGATAAATTTTGCTCCACCGTGAACATCACCCCTCCGGACTTACCTGGATGGCAAGACGTCATTCCCGACCTCCCGAGCACCTCTTATCAACAGTGGCAGAAAGTTAACCGCAAACGCCATTCTGCCACTTCGGGTTTCACCCCCTCATCGGGTTGATTTGGGTGTATGCTCCCTTTCCAGCCTTTTAGGGATCCGCGCTGCCGCTTACACCCCAGTTGATTTGTGCATATTGTTGTTTTAGTTTGCACTTCTCTTTTCTTTTTTATGTTGGGAGCTCCTCGTGGGCCCCGGTTATCTACGATCCCTGACCAAGCGTTGGTTTCCCAGGAAGATGTACCTCCTGTTTTCCTGCGGGCTAAACTGTTTTGGCACAAGTTATTCAAGTTACCTCAGTATAATTTCTGGGATGGACACTTATGTTTTTGACCTCTCTTACCTACTCACTGTATTTTGAGTTAGCTGTTTTTATGATCTTAGCGGTCATTTTATATTTCATGAGTGTATTGTGTGTGCCTTTGATTTTCCCCTTCTTTTTTGTTTTTTCATTAAAGCCTCTTATTTTATTTGTTTAATTTATTTTTTTTGTTTTTCCTCTGCTCCTGTGTCGGTGCCGGGGTGAATGGGCAGTAGTTATGGTACCTTTTGGAGGTCGCTGCCCTTTGCCTCAGTTTCGATACCCCCCCTTCTTGGGGTGTCGCAGGATCGGGTTCCACCGCTCCCCCACTTCTTCAGACGTGGTTGGGGTGGGGGGGCCGGGCCCTGTGTACTCCCCTTTCCAGCACAGCAGATGCTTGCGTGCAGGTACTTACCCTGCCCCTGAGCGGGGCTTTGTGCTGTTATTTCCTGATGAAATGTTTGTATTCATGTTGTTTTTTTTTCTAATTTCTTGTTCCTTTGCTTTTTTCCCTTTTCTCTTTCTTTGACCTTATTTTCCCCTGCCCCGCTTCCTCCCTCTCCATGATGCCCCCTTCCGCCTCCGGATTGCCTCCTGGACCCCCCTTTTTGGACCCCAATGGCGGTGAACTTGGTCTTGTTCAATGTTCGGGGACTGCACGCCCCAGATAAGAGACATCACTTATATAGGGAATTGGCTCGCCTGCGGGGGGACATTGTCCTCCTTCAGGAGACCCACCTTACACACTCTACATCTGTTAAATTATTTTCACCGCAATATCCTGTATGGTATTACAGTTTATCTGACATACATAAGGCAAAGGGAGTAGCTATTGGATTTCGTAGGGGTTCCTCTTTTGTGCTGGAAGACATGCTTAGTGATCGCATGGGCCGTTTCTTGTTCCTTAGAGGTCAATTGGGCACTATGCCCTGTACGATAGCGACCTTGTATGCCCCTAACAGGGATAAGTCTACTTTTATATCCTCTACACTTTTTTTTTTCCCCAGACAAAGGAGTTCAAGATTGCCTTCATCTGTTTGAAAATTTTCAGAGGGAGATACAGGGGAGCGTGCCATACCATATACAAAATTTTGGGCAATAATATCATCTTGACTAGATTAATTCTCCCAATTACTCCTAATGGTAGTCTCGCCCAGGCCTGGGTTCTGGATTTAATAATCGCAAACAAAGGATCTACATTCAAAGACACATATTCCTGCAAGTCCCTGGTGACCAATACCCCCAGATATTTAACCACTGCCACTCTTTGTAACGGTAGCTCCGGGGTCATCTCCTGTGGAGGGAACAGATCTAGGGGGAGAATTGTAGATTTGTCCCAGTTAATCTTCAAACGCGAGAAATGGCCCACTTCCTCTATTATTGCCAATGCCGCCCTTAGGGATGGGCCCTGATCCGCTATCTTATCCCAGTTGTCACCTTTCTTAAGTCCCACTATCTCCGGGTCTGTTCTAATGGCCATAGCCAAGGGCTCCGCTGCCAAGGCATAGAGGAGTGGAGACAGGGGGCACCCCTGTCTCGTACCTCTCTCCAGGGAGATCTGCTCCGAGAGCCACCCATTGACAAAGATCCTGGCCTTTGGGGTCTGGTATAGGAGCTGTACCCACTTAATAAAATTAGGGCAGAACCCAAAACTCCGCAGGCATTCCCATAAATACGACCATTCGACGGAATCTAATGCTTTGGCCGTATCTAGTGCCACCACTACTCTGCTGCCTACATGATCGTGTTGTGCTTGAACATTCATGAACAGCCGACGTATATTCATTGCTGTATTTTTCCCTGGCATAAATCCGGTCTGATCCGGATGTATCAGGGAAAGGATCACAGTATTCAACCTAGAGGACAGAATCTTAGCAAGGATTTTGATATCCACTGGCAATAGGGATATTGGCCTGTAAGACTCCGGATATCTTGTATCCTTGCCCGGCTTGGGAAGAACTATGATCTGCGCCTCCTGCATCGATGGGGGAAGCACCCCCGAGTCAAATATGGATTGAAACAGAATTTTGAGTCTAGGGATCAAGGTTTCAGAGTATGTAGTGTAAAATTCCAAGGGTAGGCCATCAAGGCCCGGTGCTTTGGATTTCGCCAACTGTGACACTGAATCAGCAATGTCTTGGGTGGTTATGGGTGCCTCCATCATTTTAAATTGTTCTGGGTTCAGCCTGGGGAACTGCAGCTTATGCAGGTACTCTCTAATTTCTTGGGGGGGGTGTTTTGACACTGAGACCTATACAGGTCTTCATAGAATTGTTTAAATTTGTCAGCTACCGTTGAGGGGTCCGTAATGACAGAGCCATCCGGCTCTGCCAGAGAGACCACAACCGGGGGCCTGTCCTCCAGATGCGCCAAGTAGGCCAACATATTTCCTGCCTTCTCCCCATGCTCGTATACTCTGGTTTTGCAGAAGAAAACGCTTTGTTTTGCCTTTTCTATTAGTAGTTGCGACACCACCCTGGACTGTAGCTTTGCCCTAGTAAGATTTTCCACAGATGGCTGGGTATTGCAAGCCTCCTCGAGGCCCTGCAGCGCAGTCCCTGCCATATCAACAATTTTTTTGGAGGTCGCCTTCAATTTATTAATCCTGGTGTCTAATATCCTACGTGCGTGTAGTTTAAATGCATCCCAGTGGTCATTGGTCCATGTCGGGTCTCGGCCCCCAGAAAAAAAGAAGTTCAGTTCTCTCTCTATATCATCGTGGTCTGTCAGGGTAGTCAATCAGAAAGGTTTAAGTCTCCATATTTTCCTAGGGACCCCCCCTGTAGGGACAACTGAACCCAGCATGGAGCATGGTCTGATAGTGCCCGGGGTGCAAACCCAGCCCCAACCACCCTTGACAGCAGAGGCCCCGACATGAGAATATAGTCTATACGCAACATGGTAGCGTGACTTGTCGAGTGACACGTGTAAGCTCTAGCCCCTGGGTTCCTGTGCCGCCACACATCCACCAGAGCAAATTCCTGTATCAGTCGGCTCAGTCTGGTCTGTCTGGGAACATCCATTCCCCCCCGCCACCCACCGGTCGATCTAGATAGGGATCCATGGTCATATTAAAGTCCCCCATCCATACAGCAGGGGCGGCTGGGTGCTTAGCCATAAATGCCAAACCCGCAGTCACAATTTCTGAACTGTAGGGAGGGGGGGATGTAGCATACGATCAGTACCACTGGGCCCCCACCAATAAGTGCATGTATAAAAAGATGCCTCCCCTGTGGGTCTGACTCTAGTGCCAACAACTCGAATGGGGTGGCCTTAGTAACCAGTAGTGACACCCCCCTGGAAAAGCTGGTATGTGTACTGTGGTACGCCCAGCCTATCCATGGGCGCTTCAGTGCAGCCTGTAGGTGTCCTGTAACATGGGTCTCAGTCAATGCTATAACATTTGCCTTTTGTGCCTTTAGATATGTGAGAGCTGCTGTGCGTTTAATTTTATCTCTCATGCCTCTGACATTCCACGTCAGGAACTTAATCATTGTCATGACTCCTCTTGGTACATACCTCCCTGTCGGACTGGCCAGTCCCGCAGTTCACTAGCTAAAAGTACAGAAATTATATCCCTCTTTACATATATCAATGCAAGCCCTGACACATCTCTAACATGCTTTAAATGTATTCTAAACCCCTGAAGGCCACAACAGTGGCCCCGCCCGAAGGCAACCTTCCCCCCTCCCTGTCCATCACCCCCCGAACTTGGTGAAGGCATCTGGCTCCCAAACATAACAGTTATGAAAAAAAAGAAAACCAAACTCTTCCTGCTGTTTGCTCCAGCAGGAGGCACAAAACTTATGATCAGTATTGAACTAACATCAGCATCATATAATGTTTTCAGGAGAACGATTGTCCACTGAACAAGATGTGGATCCAACGCGGGGGATATCAAAACTCCCCAAACAAATGTCTGGTTTGAGCTCCTCTTGCAAGTGTAGGATATGAATCCTCATATGCGCCTGTATACCATGCATCTGTCTGCAGTTATAATTTGAAATAAACATCTTCACTCCTCTCTCGTACGCCCATAATTCAGGCTCCAAAAGGAAAAAAAAAAGAAAAAAAAAAAGGGGAATGAAAGCGTAGAAAAAAATGTATTTAAAAATGGGGGGGGGGAACGGGAAATACAGGATGGGGCAGGGTATCTGGGTTTCAAACGCCCCCCTCGAGCCCGTGGAGGGCCATCCCCACTCCACCCAAATCCTATGCAGGGATCACAAACTGAGAGAGTCCGCCAGGGGAAAAAATAAAAAAGAAACCACAGAAAAGAAAGGGGAGGGCAACTTAACACCACCTCCATGCCAGGGGAGAGGGGGAAGGGGAGAAAAAAAAGAAGGGGATCCACGAGCATCATGTATATTCAAACACAGTCAAGGAAGTTCATTGTGTGAGACATAGGCCCACTTCCATCCTGGACACCCAGTTGAAGCTGTGTCAATCACTGGGAAGCTTCCCCCCCTCTCCCCCTGTAAAAAGTACTCACTGACAGCCAGGGTTCCTGCTACTCTCGCCGTCCCTTCCGATCCAGCCACGCTGCAGCCGCTGGGGGGGTATCAAAAAACTGTGCTCTTGCATCCTCCTCTACTCTGAGACAGGCCGGGAATAGCATGGAGTACTTGAGGTGTAGTACCCGGAGACGGCGTTTCACATCCTGGAATTGCGACCGTTTCTTCTGAACTTCATTTGAGAAATCCGGGAACACCGCCACATGTCCATTTCCCAACTGTATATTCCCCTTTTCTCTGGATAACCGCATAATGGTGTCCCTGTCCCTGAAATTGAGGAATTTAGCAATAAATGTGCGGGGGGGAGCGCCCTCAGGTGGAGGCTTTGCTGGGATTCGGTGAGCCCTTTCCACCGCGAACATCACTGAGAACGCCTCCCTGCCGTATGTAGTGATCAGGAGATTTTCTAGGTACCCGACCGGGTCCCTGCCTTCTACTCTTTCCGGCAATCCAATGAACCGCAGGTTACAGCGTCTAAGTCTGTTCTCCATTTCGTCCTGGTGGGAGTGGAGCTGATGGGCCTGTCTCTTCAGCTCCTCCACGTCCTGCTGCATAGGGTGTATGATGTCCTCTGCCTCACCAATCCGGGTCTCCGCCTCCGTAACCCTGTCCCTCACTGCAGCCAAATCTTGCCTCATAAGTGAGATGTCTATTTTCACTTCATCTATTTTGGCAGTGAGGGTACCCTGTAGTGCAGCGATAGCTTCCAGCACCTTGGCCGTTTCAGCCGCATGGCGATCCTCTCCCTGCTCCTCGCTGGCGCCATCTTTGGCCTGGTCCTCCTCCCCGTCGTGGCGGAATTTGGCCAGCTTGTCTATCGCTGCGGTGGACTTCCTCGTCGGTGACATGATCGCCCCAGCTCCCGCTGTCCCCCGATCTCTGTCAGTGTAAGTTAGGATCCAAAACGATCAAGCAGACTGGCAAACAGGATCTGTTACAAGAGGAGCTCTTCCACCACGCGTCTTACTCCATTGCTTGCCAGGCCACGCCCCCCCCTTGCAGGGGACTTTAATGTTCCGATGGAACCTTCCCTCGACACGTCGCTTGGGAGCTCTTGCTTATCATGGAGGCGTCTTGCGTTTATTCGCAAACGCCTACATGAGACCCAATTGATGGACGTGTGGAGGATTATGCACCCACGAGTAAAGGATTACACTTATTTTTCACAAGTTCATGCCTCTTATTCCAGAATAGATTACTTTATGATAGATCACCATCACCTGCCGTTAGTGGAGAGCTCCACCATAGGGACTTCTCTTATATCGGACCATGCCCCCATCTCTCTCTCGGTGAAAATCCCCTCTGCCCCAGCCCATCGGGCTAATTGGAAACTCAACGATAGCTTGCTCCTCGATGAGATCGATAGGAAAATGATTAATGATGCTCTGGCACAGTATTTCATGGAAAATTCTGGACCGGAAGTTACACCTAGTATGCTTTGGGAAGCTCACAAGGCTTTCGTCAGGGGAAAGCTTATCGAATTGGGTTCTAGGAAAAAGAAGGAACGCACTCATTTACAATTGAAATTAGTGAAGGAAATTGAGGAGTTAGAGCGACAGCATAAGGCGGGCTTACAAGCTCAGACCTTTCGTGATTTAACCCAAAAGAGGGAGGAATTGAAGGATCTTTATCATTCAGAACAGAAGCAAAGGTTTCGCACGGTAGCTCAGACTTGGCATGAATGGGGCAACAAACCCGGCCGCTTATTGGCTCGCTCTCTACAACAAAAAAAATCTGCAGCCTTCATAGCTAAGATTAAAACCCCCTCTGACTCACTGGTATACGAGACATCTGCTATCGCCAGGGAGTTTAGGACATTCTACCAATCTTTATACCATGTGCGCCATACTGATGATGACAGGGACACTAGGTCCCGACTTATTCAGGATTACTTACAACAAGCCAAATTACCCTCACTCCCTGCAGACTCTTTAGCAGCTCTGGAAGGGGATTTTACGGCAGCAGAGCTGCGTTTTGCCTTGAAAGCCATGTCCAACGGGAAGGCCTCTGGCCCTGACGGCTTCACGGTCACCTATTATAGAGCCTTTTCAGACCTGCTGATCCCCCGCCTGACTGACTACGCCAACACAGTTCCCAATGTTGGCTCCCTCCGTCCGGAAACGCTTCATGCTCATATTACTGTCCTTCCCAAACCAGGGAAAGACCCCTGCTGTTGTGGGAGTTATCGTCCTATTTCCTTATTAAATTTAGATGCCAAATTATATTCTAAGGTCATCGCTAATAGGCTCCTCCCCTTTATCCCTAGGTGGGTTTCCAGAGATCAAACAGGCTTTATTCCTGGCAGGGAGGCACGGGATAATTCTCTCCGCACACTGTCCCTGATTGCCCATGCCAGGAGGTCCTTCCAGCCCACCCTTTTGCTTTCTACGGATGCCGAAAATGCGTTTGATCGGGTGGACTGGGAGTTCCTGATGGCCACGCTCTACCATCTGGGGATAGGCCCCACCCTCCTCATATTAATGGCACGTTGAGTGATTCCTTTACACTTCACAATGGGAACCATCAAGGGTGCCCCCTGTCACCGATTTTGTTCGCCCTCTCCCTTGAACCTTTCTTATCTTCAATAAGGCATAATCCGGATATACGTGGGATCACAGTAGGCAGTGTTGAATATAAATACGCCGCCTACGCGGATGATATATTATTTTATGTTCAACAACCTGTTCTTACACTTCCACCTTTAATGACCGCCTTTGAAGCCTTTGGAGCAGTCTCCAATTAAAAAAAAAAAATCTGAACAAATCGGAAATTTCGAATATTTCCGTCCCCGCCCGGATTGTACCTCATTTGAAAACTTCCTTCCCCTTTAGTTGGCAGACCCGTACACTAAAATACTTAGGTATCTTCCTTACAGCCAATCCCGCCTACTTGTTTCGTATTAACTTTATTCCCTTACTGAATGAGATCAGGGCTGATTTGCATAAATGGTCGCAGCTTTCCCACTCCTGGCTGGGCAAGATTAGTATCTTAAAAATGAATATTCTGCCCCGTTTGTTATTTTTATTTCAAATGATCCCATACAAAATTCCGGTAGGATTTTTTACAATAATAAGATCCCTACTCTGTAGATTTGTCTGGAACAGGAGACGGCCCAGAATTGCGAGATCAGTGTTGGCTAGCCCCAAACGGGAAGGAGGCCTGGCTTTGCCGGATGTTAAACGTTATTTCCTGGCCGCAGTTCTCACCAGAATCTCCGATTGGAAATACCACGCCCAATCTAAGCTGTGGGTGTCTTTGGAGATGGATTTGAGTGGGGTGGATCTCTACACTCAAATTTGGATCCCGCGTAGGTTTAGAGGCTTATCCCCTACGACATCCCCTCTGACACACTCCACTTTAGAGGATTGGTAGACTTGAACCCGGTGGAATGTGCTTTTGTCGAGGACCGACCGGTGGAGAGGCCCCTCTCTTTTTTTTATACAGCATTACACACTTTGTCTCCAAAGGGAACTCACATCTTTTTGCGTAACTGGGAGAAAGATCTACAAAAGGAACTATCACCCTCCCAATGGGATTCTATTTTGATCCTTGCCCATACGTCCTCCATCTCTTCTAAAATGGCTGAAGTTAATTATAAGTTGCTTACGAGATGGCATTATACTCCGGTGGTTCTACATAAAGCCTTTCCACTGTCTTCCCCGCTTTGTTGGCGAGGATGTGGTGAACAGGCAACGCACGCTCATATCTGGTGGAATTGCACATTTATCCGCCCATTCTGGTCATCAGTCTTGCACTGGATGAAGGAAATTCAGGGCTCTGAAATTACGGAGGATCCATGGGCAATCTTACTGCACTGTACAGCTGAGCCAATCGGGTCATACAAAAAGTCTTTAACACCTCACTTATTGAATGCTGCCAAGTCTCTCATTCCACGTTATTGGAAACAGACAGCGGTGCCAACTTTACGCCAGTGGCTGGTTGAAGTGGATAGGGTTTACTATATGGAGGACCTTACTCACTCCCTTAAGAATAAATCCGATTTGTTTTCAAAGATATGGTTCGATTGGCGCATTTTTAGGTATTCCTCAGCTTTTGCAGAGCTCATGTCCCAGCCAGTGTAGACACGTATCGCGAGTCTTGGGTGTGTGCGGTGTTGGGCTTATGTACATTCTATCCATTTACTGCCTTGACTGTTGTCCTTCCTATTTTACTTTATTTTTACTTTATTTTGATTTTAACACAGATTGACATCTGGAGGAGGAGAACCCTTCCCCCCCCTCCCTCATTTTCTTTCCCCTTCCATCTTCTTCTCCTTTTCGCTCTTTTCCTTTTTGCTCTTTTTTCCTTTATTGCAGGTACCTCATTTTGGATATCCTATAGTAAAATAAGGGTCGGACTTGCTGAGGTGTCATAGGACGGGCTCGTTCAGACACTAGGCTAATGGCTTGTTGGGAGGGTCTATAGAAATAATATGTAATGTCTTTTGCAACTATGCTGGAAGTGTACTAGTACATTTGTACTTTATTTTTTATTTTATTTGTTGGCCTGTAGATCCATTTTTCGCAGATCTAACCCTCTGTCTTATGCTTCCACGAGTGACCCCCTTTCGGCTGTAGAAGTTTGTTTTGTCGATTGCAATGATTGTTTTTACTCTTCAGACCTTTGTTGGATTAGGTCTACCCAGTTATTTTGTGTGTACCTGACTGTACTTTATATTTTCTTCTTTTCAATAAAAATATATTCAAACAAAAAAATATATATATATACTAAACAGAAAAAATGTATATAAAATATATATTTACCCATTAGGGTGAAAAGAGCTACTGGCAAGGAAATGGAAATGTTGCCAGTACCTTGCCCAGTGGCGGTCGTCAGATCCTCTCCCGTGCCCTCCTCCGTGCCCTCCTCCTTCTGCGCTCATCTAAAGTCAGTAGTATAGCTATGAGCAAGGATGCCCCTGGCATGTTGGCATACAGATTGTTGTCCTGCAAGTGTGGCTGCTCATCTAGTCCCTAATGGTGTTGCTTTAGCTGACATGTAGACGGATTGTCCAAAGTTAGAGCTGCTTTTATAAGGACTATCTTTAGACCGGACGTGCAGCTGATGCGCACAGGGCGTAGCCTGCGCCGGACAAACTTACTTTTGTGGATCGCCGTATCTCCCTCATTTGCATATTGGCATAGGAAATCAATGGTGCGGACGGAATAAATGTGCACCTAGGATGTGCAGGTGTAGGCAAGTTAGGCCGGTCGGGAATAGCCTATTTTGGTGCATATCTAGTTCTGTGGGTACGGCGCATAGATATTCCGGCGCAAATTTAGACTTAGGCGGCACATCTCGAGATAGACCGGCTTAAGTCCTACCTGAATCTGGCCCACTGTTTGAAAGTCAATTAATTTCAGAATTTCTCCTGCCGAAGCGGCAATTTGCCGCAAAACTAGTAGAGACATTTCCTGTGACTCCTACCTCCACCACAGTTTTCCCCTCTTGGGCACTATTGGTTGGTTTGTCACAACGTTTTAGATTGTATATATTTCTGTTTGTGTTTAATTTAATGTTATATTAATAAAAATTATACTTTTTCATATATGTATATCATATATATATATATGAGTTTACTTATTTACCTGTACCGCAATAGTCCAACTGCCCCGCTTTTTTGGTATTTTTGGTCTTTTTTTCTATTCAACTGTTCTTACAGTGCCATTCACGAAGTGAAGGGGGGTGTTTACACATTGCAAAACCTCCCCACCATTTGGCTGTATTAAAACACCCCTGTACTTAAATTTTTATCAACAGCCCTGGAATCTTAATAACAACCCCAAACTGGGGTTGTCAGAGAAATTTTGATGTTTGCAATTAGGCAGTCAGTACTGAGGTCTATTTCGATTGGGAAAGGGTCTGACAAGAGGTCTGCAAAGGCTAAGCAGTCCATACTGGAGTCTGTAGAGGGGTATAGGCAGCACAGCAGCTTACTGTATCGTTTAGCCTTTCTGCCCTCATTTCAAGCCCCAGTCAGGAAACCATCTGCATGGAGCATGCGTGTTCTGCCTGTCCTTGCATGGGCTTCCTCCCACACACAAAACACATGCTGGTAAGTTGATTGACCTCAGACTAAAAGTGGCCCTAGTATGATATTCTACTGGGCACACTCAAGAAACCTGTCCCATTACTGTATCTGAAATGCTTTGAGTCCCTAGGAAAGAAAGTGTTATTTAAATTAACAATAAAACAAATTAGGGGTCTAATATGAGGTCTTCAAAAGGCACTACATACATTATTCTTTTTTTTTTTTTTTTAATGATAATATAATTCTGATCTAAAGTCCTGCACTGCTTAGTAGCCTGACCTGGCCTGAGAAAAGATGTAGGGTTTTTTATGTAGCTTGCCTTGGTAGTAGGTTTTTACAGCAGTTGTCCTGCCGAGCCTATAATTGAAACTTTGCATCAAGGAACGTAAGCAACCACTTTCCATTGTCCTAACTCACTCTAATGCCCCTTTCACACTGGTGAATCAATTGGGTCTGCCTGTCAGTTTTTTAGGCGGACCCGATCAGACCATCTATTGCCCTCTATGGAGTGGCGGGTGTCAAGGGGCGGGTGTCAACAGACCTGTGTCGGCACTGAGATTCCGACCCCCTAATAACAGATGGATGGGGATCTGTTCCCCATCCGTTTAGTGGATCGGATGGGATGGCCGTCTGGTGTAAACAGACAGGCGGTCCCTTTACATTCAACCACCCATATAGGACAGCGTGACAAGCCATCCACCTATTTAGCGGGGATCTGTGGACATATTCCACACTGAGCAGGTGGGAACCTGGTGGAGTCCACCCCATGTGAAAGAGGCTGTAGCTTATAGGCCTTGCCAGGAAACTCACACATACTGCTCACAAGTTACATAGTTGTACAGGGCACCGGATTTTGTGGTTGCAGGCCAGGTCCATTGGGGTCGAAGCAAACACCCAGCTAATACAAATATATATTTTAAAGCCTACCCACACCCTGGGCGTAATGCGTATAGGGGGCAGAGCCTGATTCGTGACGTTATACCGTGGATCTCCTCGCTATCTGGTTTTACAGTAGAGCCGACATATGCTTTTATTAGCTAGCACTGCTTAAGTGCTTTTTATGTCAGTGCAATATGTTTTTTACATTACTCATTAAGGAATGTGAAATGGAGAGCACTCTAGTGTGTGTGTGTGTGTGTTTGTGTTCTGTCCCTATTTCTTATGCTCTTCTGATATGGTGGGAGTCGATTTGTGGTCATAGGAGATCTGGAAGCATTGAAAATAACATCGACTTTTGTTGCTACCCCCATGGGAAACAGCTTCTTATGACCTACTGGTGGTGCAGGGGTCATAACAGTAAGGTGAGAAGCTAGTGTGCTCTGGTGGAGGACAGTGGGCCCTAATCTACATGCAGGGTACCGGACGCATGGATTTTAATGGGAGTTATTTTTAGGCACATGATTAGAGCCTGAGGCTTTAATTTGCTTCAACAAAGGGTGGGCTCGGGGTGCATAGCACTGCGTCCTGAGCCCACCTAGTTGTGTCACAATAGCAAATACATTTTTGCTATTGTCTTCATGCTTTTCCTCCCAGACAATAAGGAAGCGGGTCTTTGGATCTAATTGTCCGAAAGGAGAAGCGACCATATTGGCCGCAGAAGAGAAGACACAAGAGAAGCCACCGAGGAAGAGACTCTGGGGGAAGCCATCAAAGATGCCCGCGACCTGAATGGGGTAAGTGCGGGGCTGGTGGGTAGACAGGCGAGCGACGAGTGACGTGGTGGGTGGTTTGCCGAGAGACTAAGCCACGGGGAGGTGGGGGATTTCGACTGATGGACCGACCGACTGAACTGGGTGCATCGGGAATGTTGGCTTTGACTTACAGACCATCCGAACCCGGGGTGGCGGGTGGTTTGTTGCACCCTCCCAAAAAAAATGGAGCACCAGCTGCCACTGGTGGAAGATAACATTGGCACCGTGTGATGGCTGCAATCATGGTTGTGAAATATTGATATTAGAGTAAAAGCTTTGAGATATAAAAACAGAGCTGTTTGTGATCATATGGAGCACAGACACTGTGGCCCAGATTCACGTACATCTGCGCATTATTGGACCGGCGTAGCGCACCGCCTTTACGTTAGACTTGCGCAATTTTGCCGCGTAATCACCCTATTCTCGTAGCTTTTGCGCAGAAAATTGCGCATGTGTAACGTTATTTCAGAGGCGTAAGGCGGAGTAATACAAATTGGGAAGGACGTGGGCGTGTTACATTGAAATGAGCCGTGACCCCATGCAAATGAAGGGCCGGCCGGCTCGCGCATGCGCGCTTGAAGGAGACCATGGTCAGCTCTGCTGTGCGCATGCTCACAACTCGGGAGCGGCGCAATCAGTGAAATTGGAAATGGACTAGGGCAACGTTGTGAACTACGCAAACAGCATAAATAGACAGACACAAACGCAGTTGCATTGCAAAAGTACATCCCTTTGTCCATTCCCATTTAACCAAGTGCTTTTGTCCTGTTGTTCGTTGCGTTGTGTTTTGTAGTTGTCATATTAGTGTTCTGTGTGATCAAGTGTTTGTTAGTAGATCTTTGAAAGTGTTTTTTGATAAGTGTTTGAGAGACTGTTTGTTTGATATATTTCTGTTCGTTTGTTTTCTTGCTGATTTTTTGCTGTTTGTTTTTGTGACTGTTTCTTGCTGAGTGCTTGTGTGATTTTTTGGGTGTTAGTTTTCTCTTTGTGTGTGTTCTTGCTTGATTGGTTGTGCTTGTTTTTGTGAGTGTTTTTTGTTGACTGGGAGTGAGTTTTTTGGAAGTATGACAGAGAGAAAGCAAAAGCTCAATTTTACTGTGGGGGAAAAAAGAATTCTTGCCCGGGGCCATTAGCGATTATGGGCGTTTCCTCCACGGCCCAGACAGTGCCAACACCACCCCGGCCAGGAGGAGGGAGATTTTGGACCTCATCACTGAGCAGGTCAATTCAGCCGGGGAGGGGGAGACACGGACCCGGTCTGGGATTGACAAAAAAATTAATGACCTCCGGCGTCTGGTCAAACAGAAGCTGTCCAAAATGCATGCCCATGCCAGGGGCACAGGAGGGGGCCCACCATGCTGTATTAGGCTGACAGCGGAGGAGCGTGCAGTGGCCCTGACCTTTCATCGGCATGAAGTTGAGGGCCTGCCCGGCTTTGACTCAAGTCCGGAGCCCGTGGTGCCAGGTAAGTATTTTTTTAATATCAGGTGTGTAGCATGTGTGGGGGAGGGGGTGAAAGGGAATATGTGGCAAGTGTGTGGATCCTCCAACCTGTGAATGTTTTGTGTCATCCACAAATGTGCAGGAGGGTGCAGGGCCATCTGGCCTGACCGCACCATCCCCAGGACAGCAGCCTAATGAGGCCCCCCCAACAAGGCCGGAGTCCACGGAGGAGGTTCAAGAGGAGGAGGAGAATCATGAGGAGGAGGAGTCCATGTCAGGCACTGGACGTTTGGTTTTTGAGGACTCTTTCCCTCTGGCTGGCAGCAGGCAGCCCTCCCTAAGGGGGAGCCCCCCCCTCCTCCCCCAACATGGCTCCCCTCCCAAGGGCCTCCCCTTCTCCCCGGCCACAAGAATCAGCTGGAGGCAGGATTTCGTCCCAGAACACCAGGGGGTTGGCCGATCTCCTGCCCGCCACTCTGAGAAGGGACCAGGCCCTTCAGACCCGCCATCTGGGACAGGTCAGCCAGACATTGGTGCGGATGTAGGAGAGCCTGTCCTCCATCAAGGATACGCTTGGGAACCTGGACTCCCACTCCCGGCCTTTCACAACCTGCCTAAACGACCTGCAGACTACATCAGCAGGCGTTGGGCAGGATGTGAGGGCCCTCACCCAGGCTATCCAGGCCAACACGGCAACACTTGGTGCTGCCCTGGACAGAATAGCCGTGGCCTTGGAGGGCAGGCCGCCAGGTGGGCAGAGATCAGGGGCTGCTCCTCCTTCCCCGGTTTTGCCCCTCCCCCATGAGTCTCCCCTGAGGAGCCGGGGCCATGGCCGGGGGCACCCCAGGCGTGGCTCACGTAAAGGGCAATAATTTTTTTTTTCCCCTTTTTTTTTTTGCTGGAAAATTTTTGATTTTGCTGGTCATTTTTTTTTTTTGGGTTGTGAATGCTGTTTGAATGTGGGGGTGACATTCCTGCCGGAAAAGGGGTGTCACCCTCAATTTTGGTGGAGAAGGGTTCCCCAGGACCAGTGAGAAGTGATCCCCAGGTCCGTGTGAATGGTGTATGAATATACAGTGACATAATTGGAGCCTTGGCGTGGCGTTGCTGCTCACAAGTCCTGCATGGTGGACTGGTGCCAATCCAATTTGATGAGGATGTGGGGTGTGTGTGCTAGGGACCACAGTGGTGTGCATGCATGCATTCTCATTGTGCCATGATTAATGTGTGTGTTTAACGTGCAAAGATGCCCAATGTGAGCTGTCTCCTGGCTGCTCGGTTAGGGGGGGATTGTCTGGTTCAGGGGTCAGGTCATCACGTAGGTCAATCTGCAGGCCCTTTCTTTCTGCGAAGTTGTGCAGCATGCAACATGCACAGATGATCTGGCACACAAAGTTTGGGGAATACAAGAGGGTACCCCCAGACTTTTCCAGGCATCGGAAACGTGACTTTAGGAGTCCAAAGGTGCGCTCCACCACTGCACGTGTTTGGGCATGTGCTTGATTGTATCTTTCCTCTCCTGGGGTTTGGGGGTTCCGGATAGGAGTCATGAGATGGGGTCCCAGTGGATATGCAGAGTCACCTGTAAGGGAAAAGACAGGAGGATGTTAGTCATGCATGTGCCCCTTGTGATGTGTGCATCATGGGAGGGGATAGTCATGCCTGACTCCCATGCCACTCACCAACCAGCCAGGTGTCCCCATACACGTTCTGATCGAATTCCATTCGGATGTGGCATTGATTGTATATGTAGCTGTCATGGCTGGACCCTGGGGGTTTGGCACGGACGTGCCATATGAGGCCTTGGGCATCGACTATCACCTGTACGTTGATGGAATGCCAATGCTTCCGATTGCGGTACATTAGCTCTGTCTCCTGGGGGGGCTGGAGTGCCACATGTGTGCAATCAATGGCCCAGATGGTGCGTGGGAATCTGGCAATTCTGTAGAAATCTGTCATTGCCTTCAGCCGCAGCTCCTCAGTGGTGGGTTTGATGATTTGGTTGGCCATGCGTCTGAGGATTGCAGGGAGAACCTGGTGCACACATCTGCTCATGGAGGATTGTGACATCCCAGCCACCACTCCACTTGTACGCTGAAAAGAGCCACTGGCAAGGAAATGGAGTGTTGCCATGACCTTGACCAGTGGCTGCACTGCATGTGAGCGTTGTGTTGGGCTGGTGATGTCCTCCTGCAGGGTTGTGGTTAATTCCAGGATGACATGAGGGGTGAATCTGAAGATGCGATACACCTCAGAATCACTCATGCCAAACAGGTCTATGCGGGTGCGGTATATCCTCTCCCGTGCCATCCTCTGTGCCATCCTCCGTGCCCTCATCCTTCTTTGTTCATCTAAAGTCAGTAGTATAGCTATGTGCGACGATGCCCCTGGAATTTTGGCATACAGATTGTTGTGCAACACGTGTGACTGCTGAGCTCCTCACTAACAGTGTTGCTTTATCTAACAAGTAGACTTTTTTTCTCTTTTTAGACCAGCTTTTATATGGTCTAATTTTAGACAGGACATTTTGCTGTTGCGCACACTGCGTCGCCTGCGCTGCCCCAACGTTCTTTTGTGGATCCCCGTAAGTACCTCATTAGCATATTTGACTAGCAAATCAATGGTCTGTCTAGCGCACTTTTGCGTGGACGGATGCACCAGTCTAACGAAATTACGCTGGACAAAAAAAAGTAGATTTTTTGCGTATCTCGTTCTGGGGGTGCCGTGCATCGAAACGCACACGCACATTTCGACTTACGCCGCGCATCTCCTGATGCGCAGGCGTAATCGCTCTGTGAATCTGGGCCTGTATGTATAGCGTGGTTGAGCACGGCACTGAAGCACTTTATTTTGGATTGGTTTATACGGTTGTTAATAATTTTAAGCAAAAGAGATTTCTGTAAAACTGATTTTTTTTTTTTACATTTATATATAATTTTAGATATTATAAATACATTGTGATGGATGAGAAGATTTGTAAATTGTGCGATATCACTTTAGATATTTAGAAGGATTGTGTTAATTGAGGATTTTTTATTTTGAGTATACAAATATAAAAGCGTACTTTAATGACAATGGCTATCACATTTGTGTTCTGCGAGCATAGCTTTTTTTATGACAAAAGCAGGAAAAACTACCTTAGGAACAGCAGTGGTAATCTTCACAACAGCAACCTGGTATTGCTTGCAATTAACAGTTAGAAAATGAGAGCAAGTTATTGATGTCTTTGCCACAAACCACGATAACAGATGAATTGTTTCTCAATAGAAAATCTAATAGTAAGTGATTGCATTTTTCATATTATTGTGATTTCAAGTAAGAGAATTGACCCTCAGTAACCTTAAGGCCCCTATCACATTGAGGAGTTTTTCAGGCGGTACAGCGCTAAAAATAGCGCTGCTATACCCTATTCACACTGAAGCGATGCGCTGGCGGGAGAGAAAAAAATCTCCTGTCAGCAGCATCTTTGGAGCGGTGAGAGGAGCAGCGTGTATACCGCTCCTTCACCGCTCCTTCCCATTGAAATCAATGGGAAACCGCGACAATACCGCCCACAATGCGCCTCTGTAGAGGCGCATTGTGGGCAGTATTAACCCTTTATCAGCCGCTAGCGGGGGTTAATACCGCACTGCTAGCTGCTGATTCCCGCGGCAATTCCAGCGGTATAGCGCCGCTATTTTTAGCGGCGCTATACCGCCAACGTGGCTCCCGCCCCAATCTGAAAAGGGGCCTAAAAAATTGCCTTTACCTGTGAAGCTCCACATGGAATGTAATCTCTTGCTTTTGAAAGTACTGCAGAAGATTATGAGCAGAGTTTATTCCCTTTGCTAACTCTACAGATGTTTATTGAATAGTATTTAAGGCCCATTCACCCCATCATATTGATGTAAAGCATGGTAAAACACACATGCTACCTCAATGCATGGTGAAGCACTAAGAACAGTGCAATGTCTTGAGGTACCATTTATTTTCATTGGCACCCCAATGCATTTACAAAACAAACACTATAGCAAACAACAAAAAATGTGTGTAATGGCGTGAAAAAAATAAAGCAATTTCTGTGCCCATAGAAAATGAATTTGTTGCAGTAATGCTTGGATCAGCAATTCACAATACAACTTGTTGCACTACATGCATTAGCGCAAAGCATGTATATAGACTTTGACTGTGAATATTTGCTTTATAACAGTCCTTTACAGAATGCAATTCCTCGCTTTTACTCCTTCCATAGTCCAGTGTGTAAAAACTTTTTCCCCAGAGCTTCAAGTGATACTATGGGGCACGTTTAAAAAAAAAAAAAAAAACATGTCATACTTACCTCCAATGGGCAGTTTGTTTTGCACAGTGTGGCCCCCGATCGTCCTCCTCTGTGGTCCCACGGCGTCTCTCGTGGCTCTCGCGGCTCTTCCCTGCAATAGATAACCACCTGTGGGAAGCTCTCTCCTGAGGGGGTTACCTTGCAAGCGCTCTCCCGTGTCATACACTAGGCGTACATAGCCACCGAGTGTATGACTCTGCCCTGCCCCCCGGTGGCCGCTCCATTGGATTTGCTTGACAGCAGTGGATGCCAATGGCTGTGCTGCTATCAATCTATTTAATGAAGCACCAAGAAGCCATGGGGAAAACTACGTGGGATAGCGCCCACGGAAGTTTGAGGCTCAGGTAAGTAAAACGGGGGCTCGGGGGGGGGGGGCAGACAGTGCAAGTTGTTTTTTTACCTTAATGCATAGGATGCATTAAGGTGAAAAAACACAAGGCTTTACAACCCCTTTAATAGGCCCCCTTTCCTGATATTGCATCTTTACAGGTCTAAGCAGAGCAAAATCACTTCTCTTAAAACTTCCATAGAGTTTAATCTCATTAGATCCTACTTCAGGTATGATTTATAAATTGCATATAGTACCGGTGTGATCGTGGGGCTAACTCTGCTTTGGACTGCCAAGCAGCAAGCATACACAGGAGTGCACAATGTGGTACACTCCTGTGATTACTTGCTGCTTGGCAATCCAAAGCAGACATAGTCCCCCGATCACACCGGTACGACATGCAATTTATAAATCATACCTGAAGTAGCATCTAATGTGTTTCTATGGCAGTTTCTTAATTAGAAATGGGCTCAGGCATGTTTGGGATCCTAACCCAAACCCACCTGCCTGATTCTGCCCAGAAGCCGACACTGCACGCTGCTAATCACAGGCAGTGAGCCATTTCCCGGTCCCCAGCTACAGAGACTGGGAAATGTCTCAATGCCTGTGATTAGCAGTGTCTGTATTCTGGCGGCTGAACCTATCTCTAGTCTTAATAGGTACAATTTCAAATAGTGCAATTTGGGAAGTTGTTCATGTATTACTTTTTCAGGACTTCAACACGATTTCACTGCCATAGACTATAATTTAAATTGTGCTGCAAATCGTACCTGTGTCCATATCAGCACTACATGAGCCTGAAGGAAGTTAAATTTTAACCCTTTGCTAGTTAAACTTTTGTCCATAACATCACTGTTCCTCCTTGTGGCATGGACAGTAGCACTGAAAACACATATAATTGTTGCAAATCTCAGAGAAGTAGTAATAAAGTAGCACTGAAGTCATATAAAATTGTTACAAATCTCACAGAAGTAGTGCTGAAGTAGCACTGAGGTCATATCAAATTGTTACAATTCTCACAGAAGTAGTGGTTGAAGTCGGGCAAATCGCACTACTTTAAATCGTATCTGGCGTGACCACAGCGTTAGCCTTTCTTTTGTAGAGGTTAATGGTCCACTTTTTTTCTCAACTTAAAAACGGGTAATAGTCCCTAATGCCCATGTTACTAAGTAAAAATCACAGCAGCCAGGGTGAAATTTTGAGTGGGGGTTGATGCATTCAGAAAATTACATATTTATCATTTGTGTTGACAATTATGGAATGTGAGTAGATATCATAATAGTGCTCCTGATCTAAAAAAAGTTGTAGAATTAAAGAACATTTCCTCTGTTCTTAAAAAAATCAACAGCATAGATATTCAATGTTGAATTTAAGCAGACATATCAAGGGATGGGGCGTGGCTCTTCCAAATCAGAAAATAAAATTTACGGTTAACTTAGTGGTAAAACACACATCCGAAAACAGAATAAATATGCAGAACTATTCCTAATGAAGTACACGACAGAAACTGTCTACCAAACTTTAATAAGCTGGAAAACACCTAATAAGTATGGAAATGTTATTCATGCATTAAGATCTCCTCCAAGATAAAGAGGAGGCAAATTCCTTTCCACTTTGTGCAAACATAATAATCTTTATTCTTCTAATCACAAATATAAAAATGCAAAGCAAACAGCAACATTAAAGAGCGTGTATTTCATTTAAGTGGGATTGTCATAATGTTTTGTTACAAAAGTCTTTTTAGCAAGATAATTATTCTCTTTTATATTTAATTGAAGAGCTTCACATTTGCTTAATGTAAAAATGAATTAAGTGATTTTCTTTAAATGTAGGCTTTAAAAACCAATTAACATTTCTTCTCAATAAAGATTTTATTTTGCCTTTTCTAGTAATCTAAATGCAAAGTTTAAGGCATTAGTCTGGACATTCCAATTACAGCAGCTGTCACTGATTCATTAATTATCTATGTCTCTGTCCCATTATCTCTAGCTGTTTTTTTTTCATTTCTTGATATTTCATTTTGGAAAGATGCCACCAAGTGGTAATACCAACAGTATGTAGAACACTAACCAAGGAAAGAGATTTTCTCTTGCAGGTCAGCATCGAGAGCTATAATCGCACCCATATAAATAAGATGCCCATTGTACTATTTTGTCAGGCAGAATTGTGGTAAGTTCAGTTGGGAAACAGACTTTAGGCCCCCTGACCATGACTGGTGATTGACAATGATGAAAAAAATAGAAATGCTGATGGCTTTAGAGAACACCACACCAACAGGGTAGTTGCAAAAAAAAGGCAATGATCATTTAAATAAAAAAAGTTGGATAAAATTTGGATAATAATGAGCGCTTCCAAATCTCATGTAAGTTTGGTATGTGTACAACCCTGTGCTACAAGATTAATGTTGCAAATGTGCCCCCCCCCCCCATATTATGGAATGCAAAATAAAAGAAATGGATATGAAAGGATTAGAAGAAAAAAAAAGTGAAAAGTTACTGGCCCTACGCCCTGGCTTCTGATGAGTTCTTGTAGGGGAACTTGTTGCAACTGGGTCTCTTTGGCACTGTGCAGGAGCTAATTGTTACAAGATTTGGACTTCTCAACTTTCTCAGGATCCCTCTAGAAGGCCTAGGTATGTCACCCTCAATTATAGGAGATTTCTGGGGGGGGGGGGGGGGGTTCTTACACTTGGTGTTTTTTACTGGACAGGATGGGGGCTTCAAAAAAAAAAGCAGTGGAACTAAAGTTTGCACTACACCCCCCTCCCCAGCTGATAATATATTGCTGATCATTTTGCTGCTTCCTTTCCTAGTTTGGTCATCTTGATTGGTCTTCAGCCATTTTGATTTGCCATCACATGATGATAAAACTCCTGTGGATGTACAGGGGAGATAATTCAGCCCAGTGATCAAGGCATGAGAAAAATGTACACTAAGCTGCACATATGGTAGAAGAGGTATTACTGCAGAAGAGACTAATAACATATTTACTGCAATATAAGCCTGTTAACATCATTTAACAAGGCTTTAGTTTCACCTTATGCATTCCCATAGAAAATGACATTCCTTTACTGCACCTGTTTCAAAATGAAAAAAAAAATAATGGTATTAAGTGTATGCAATGGATAGCTCAGCTCTCCTATTCATTATGAAAATGATGACAAGCTACTCATCTATGCCAGATATATGACTAGTTTAAATACATTTGAACTCATGTTGCATGCTCAAACTAATCAACATATGCTTCAGTTGCAGTTTACAATGTGAATGCAGAATGTTCGCACAACACTTTGTTTTACGAAAACCCAAATGCGGTATTTATTTTGATAACATTTTGCAAGAAAGCAACTGACCACATAGTGTAATCATGCTGTGTGAGGCGTAGCATTTGGATTGCTGTATGATTCTGGGAAATATTCATTACACAACATTTACTTTGGTCTGTGTTGCTTTTTGTTTTCAAGGAACTGCTGTTTATGCAAGAAAATACTGTAATGTGTGGTAAATTCACACAATTTGTGGAGGAGGGGGAACCACAAAAAATCAGGGGTTCCTAGAAAAGGCTGTGAGCAAAAACCAAGAAGAAAGGGTTTAATGTCATGTTTGTTGGTATTGCCATATTGGGTATGCTGTTTTGGCATTTGGAAATAGATGCCAGACTTTTGTTTTTCTCCTCCACCGAGTATTTAGTTATTGTTTAGTAATGCTATTGTAAAAACCTTTTGACAACTGTAAATTAAAAAATACTGACAAGCACAGTTCACTGTAACAACTACCTAGGTCTAATCTTCCAAATGGAGCATTATTACATCTAATTCACATTTTTGGCTTCACCTTTGCTCCAGATGTTCTTTTAATATAAATGTTTGGTGATGTTTTGTATGTTTTCCTATATCGTATATATATATATATATATATATATATATATATACACACACTCAGTACTCTTAGGCCTCGTACACACGATCAAATCTGTCTGCTGGAAACGGTCTGCTAGACCGTTTCAGCAGACAGATTCGATCGTGTGTACGGCCGAGCCGACGGATTTGGCCACCCGACAGATTTCAAAGCATGCTTTGAAATCTATCGGGTGGGAATCCGTCCGCCCGACATGTCTGCTGGTTAGTACACTTACCAGCAGACATGTCGTCCCGCACCGCCGCCGAATGAATTCGGTGCATGCGCGGAAGTGTTTTACTTCCTAGTGCGGTGATGTGGCAGCGTCAACGTCACCGCCACGTCACCGACACGTCAGCGCGCCGTCTGCTGGCGAGGATTTTGGTTTGCTCGTGTGTACACGCGAGCAAACCAAAATCCTATCAGACAGATTTGTTCAAATCGGTCGGTCCGACCAATTTGAACAAATAGATTGCCTCGTGTGTACGAGGCCTTAGGCCGCGTACACACGATCAAATCTATCTGCTGGAAACGGCCGGTCCGACCGTCCCAGCAGACAGATTCGATCGAGTGTACGGGCGAGCCGACGGATTTGGCCAGCCGACAGATTTTAAAGCATGCTTTAAAATCTGTCGGCTGGGAATCCGTCCGCCCGACATGTCTGCTGGTTAGTACGCTAACCAGCAGACATATCTTCTCGCACATGCGTCGAATGGATTTGACGCATGGGCGGAAGTAATTTACTTCCTGGTGCGGTGACGTGGCGCTGTCTGCTGGTGGGGATTTTGGTTTGATCGTGTGTACAGCGATCAAACCAAAACAGCCAGCAGACAGATTTGTTCAAATCTATTTGCTTGTGTGTACGGGGCCTAACTCTTCTATCTCATTTTAAATCATGAAAATATAAATTGTTGCATATGAATAATGTGTATTCTCATTTCAAGCCAGCAGGTGGCGCTTTTTACACGTTTCCCTTTTCACATGTTTTACTGAATAATGTTAGCTACATTTCTGAAAAAGCCTGTTGTTTGCAGAGCCTAAAAGCTTAAAGTGGTTGTTTGTTATCCCAGCATTTCAAATTCCTAATATATGCCTGCTAACCCATGTACTTGTATGAAAAATTATATTTTTTTCTTTTTTTTGTTGCTTCCTTTGTGTGAAATCCCTGCTTTCCTGTTAAAAACGGACCAAAGTAGGCAGGAGAGCTCACCATGTTCAGTTCTCTAGCTGTGCTGGGAGCTCAGGCTGCTCTTCTCCAATGAATGAAACCCCAAGCACATTTTGCAGCTGAGAACAGAGGGAATGTGATCACTTAAAAAGGGAAAAAAGGTATTTATAATATAATAATATTAAGCATAATAATAATATATATTTATATCCATATACCATTGTTTGTCTTTCATTTGAATTTTAGACTGAATGGGTTGTTTTACAAGGTGATCATTTACAATGACTTGAAACGTAACCTTTTACTACCACCAAATTATTCTGAGCATGAACTTTTTTCAGAAGGGTTCCCTATTCTCTTCTGATTAACAGAAAACAAACTGAAAACTGTCCAATAAGAGAATGCTTTGCATGCATTAGGAAAATGCAAAGTGCCCACACTTATCAGCCAAATTCCTGTGTTCAAAATGTAGCAGCAAAACCATTCGACATGAGACCCAGAAGCTAGTAAAGACCAATGTAGTTGTGGTGCGCCTCTAAGGTCGCATACACACGATCGTATTTATCTGCTGGAAACGGTCCGACGGACCGTTTCAGCAGACAAATTCGATCGTGTGTATGGGTGGACAGACAGATTTTTCCAGCAGACAGATTTTAAAGCATATCTGCCCGCACATGCGTCGAATGGATTTGATGCATGCGCGGAAGTGTTTTACTTCCTGGTGCGGTGACGTGGCGGCGTCAACGTCACCGCCACGTCACCGCGCTGTCTGCCGGTGGGGATTTTGGTTTGATCGTGTGTACACGATAAAACCAATCTATCCCAGCAGACAAATCCGATCAAATCGGTCTGACAGACCGATTTGATCGGATTTATTTGGTCGTGTGTACGCGGCCTTACAGTGATGTCCAGCTTCTAGAGGGATTCCACAGGTATGGTACAGTAAAACTTTGGATTGCAAGCATAATTCATTCATGCTTGTAATCCAAAGCACCTATATATCAAAGCAAATTTCCCCATAGGAAATAATGGAAACTTAGATGATTCATTCCACAACCATTTATTCAAGTCCTTCAGTTCATATTTCATATGAAAATATTATAGCAATGTGACGGCAGCCTCTACAAGAGGATTAGAAGCAAAATCAAGCAGGAGCTACAGAGTATACAATAGAGGTTACTCTAAGTGTAGCAATATGGTTACATTTAATGAAGGTACAACATTTAGCAACTCACATGGTTGATGATTAAAACAGGCACATCTAAGTAAAGCTTCACTTGATGCACTCATGGAAGGCAGTGTTGAAGGGATGACGTTGATGATGATGCAGAGGATGGTCCATGTGGACAGCTTTACCCCAGATGCCTGCATACTTAGATGTGCCTGTTTTAAACATCAACCATGTGAGTTGCTAAATGTTGTACCTTCATTAAATGTAACCATATGGCAACACTTGGAGGCACCTTTCTTATCTTTTATACAAAGTTGTGACATGACGCTACTTGTATATCAAGACATCGCTTGTATATCAAGTCAAAATATATTTAAAAATGTTGCTTGTTTTGCAAAACACTCTCAGACCAAGTTACTCTCAAACCAAGGTTTTACTGTATATGCATAGTAACATTGGTCCAATCTTCAACCATGTAATTATGTAAAAATATCCATACCTGGAATTATTCTTTAAAGTGTATTTATGGTCAAAATGTAAAATTATACATTCATTCACACATTGCATTTTATTATTTATATCCCTATTAAACTGAATGATCCTAAACTTGTAAATTTAGCATCCCACACATTTACGTACTCTGTTACATGCATTAATTATGTTCTGTGAATAGACAGGGCTGTGTCACACATTTCACAGAACCTGCCTTCTGACCTACAGTTTCAGGAGAGTCAGTGTGTTTCGCCAGATTAGGTGACCCGTCAAATTTTGTAAGGGAAGTGGTGTTCCCTCATGGCCATCTTAGTATACCTCGCAGTCGCCAATAGTAAGGATACAGTGAGAAGGCGGCAAGCAGACATCCTTTTACACCCACCGGATCTGGCATTTGACACTTATTTTTACCAGTAAACTGAGCATATATAGTGAAATACAGTAAATGGAAATCCATCTGACTGTTTTGATGTTGAATTTTAAATGCAGCTGTATTTCACTATATAAACTCAGTTTACTAGTAACAACAAGTGTGAAATGGCAGAATCCGGTGGGTGAAAAAAGATGTCTGCTTGCTGCCTTCTCACTGTATCCTTACTGTGGGCAACTGTGAGGTGTACCAAGATGGCCGTGACGAAACATCACTTCCATTCCAAAATGTTACAGGTCGACTAATCTGACAGAAAAAGTGCAGGAATCACTGCTAGCAGGCAGTAAGGTACCATGGGACATTCAGAAATGAAGAGCAAACAACTCAGTAGTACTCAGTAGTAGCTGCAGGAACCCAGGAAGTTGTGAAAAGAGATGGCCAGCAGACAGGCAGCATTTACAAAAAAATAAGATTTTTAAAATAAGTGTATATTGGATTGTTAAATGTAACTATTGTCTGTATTGTTATTACAAATGATGATGTTACAAAATAAAAGCCTATGCTTTGCCCATAGATTTCCTCTAATTCCCCCTTGCCAATTTTTCCTCTGCATAAAAAGAATTCCTTTGCTAAGGTGTCTACAGCTGTTGAAAAGGTGTGCAGAAATGGGAAACACACAAACATAATTAAAAAGGGTTGTAATATGTAAAGACATGTGGAGACATGGATACGTACCATCTTGATATTGTCTTGAAAATAGACTGAAAAAAATTTACATGGCTAACACATTGACGTATTAAAGTATTAGGGATAGGAGCAGGTTAGACTAAGACCTCGTACACACGATTAGTCCAAACCGATGAAAACGGACTGAAGTTCAGTTTAATCGGTCCAAACCGACCGTGTGTACGCCCCATCAGTCTGTTGTCCTTCAGTCCAAAAATTTAGAACTTGCTTTAAAATCGGACCAATGGACATCTACCGATCGGTCAAAACCAATGGTTAGTATGCAAACGCATCGGTTCAAAACCTGTGCATGCTCAGAATCAAGACGACGCATGCTTGGAAGCATTGAACATCATTTTATTCTGCACGTCGTTGTGTTTTACGTCACCGCGTTCTGACAGGATCGTTTTTTGAACTGATGGTGTGTACGCTCATCAGACCATCAGTCTGTGAACCGATGAAACTGAACTTCAGTCCGCTTTTATCAGTTTGGACTGATCGTGTGTACAGGGCCTATCACGTTCTGCCTAGAATTTGTAAGTTCTTTTCATTTTTGTGTGGATTTCACATGCAAGAAAAAAAACTGCATTTTTGCTAGCTCTGATTGGATGATGGAAGACAGCAGAGCTTCATATTATTCACTTATCTATGGGGCAAAGTCGCTTGCAAAGTGAATTGCCTATTTGCCTTTAGTTAATCAACCCCATAGTGTGTTCTGCTGTTTCCTCCAACAGTGTAACAGGACTTAAGCAAGCACACTACATAATGCATATGAAGCAAAATGTATAATATATTAGAGATATTAAAAATGACAAACAGACAAAAATTGGGGTTATTGTGTATATATACAGCTGCATCAAATATAAAAAAGCCAGCTAGCAGTACATATTGCATACAACAGTCTCGCAAAGGGAGACAACATGTAACTTAAAGGGGTGTTCCAGCCAAAAATGGTGTTTATTAAAAGTCAGCAGCTACAAAAAGTGTAGCTGCTGGCTTTTAACAAACACTCACTTACCTGCTCCTGCGTTCCAGCGACGCGCCGACCGGGGCTCCGCTCCTCTCCCCCCCCCCCGGCCAGCGTCTCCATCCCGATTATGGGCACCCAGCCGTGACAGCCTTCGGCTTCACGGCCGGGCACCCACTGCGCATGCGCGAGCCGCACTTCGAATGCGCGCGGCGCGGCTCGTCGCTGATTGGACAGGCGATCGCATGGGACCTGTCATGTGTCCCATGTGATCGCCTACAGGGAGGGGCTGGTGTAGACGATTAAGCTTAATCGCCTAACCAGCCCCTCGGTGGAAGCAGGAAGTGGGACAGGAAGTCCCACTCCTCCTGAAGCCCCCACTCCCTCCCAAAAAAAATTACATGCCAAATGTGGCATGTAAGGGGGTAAGGAGTAGGATAAGCGGAAGTTCCATTTTTGGGTGGAACTCCGCTTTAATGTTCAGCATTGATTTCAGATACACAAGAGATGAAATGCAGAGATAACATAGCATCCCAAAGAGCAATCTTACAGCGGTAGGGTAGCAAAGACAACCCTAGTGCATCGGATTGTGGGAAAGAGTCTCACATTTTAAGGGACAGGGCAATTCCCAAGTTACTTCTTATGACCCAAAACATACTGGCAAGACAACAGACATCTAATCAAACTAGCCTTTATGTGTGTGTGCTTGCATTTTGGTAAGTTTGGTATGAATGTTAAATTGTAAGCATCTTTAGGGGCACAACTTGTTTTGAGTGGTTCTATGTGCTCTGCGAATCAATGCATAATAATATACAGACAACAAATTAAAAAAACTCTAAAAATGTTAACATATTAGCTGAACTTATACGATACAAGTTTCTAACTATTGCACAATAATTTTCAAAAAAAATATGTTTATGAAAGGTTTTGACAAAAGAAAGTGAATTAACCAGTAACGGTGATTGTTGAATCAATGTTTTTCAAACTACCTTGTACTTCATAGCACTTAATGATCAAGACAATGAAACTAGTTATCTACCAGCAGACAGTTCAATACTACTTTATAAAACTGTCTGTCAGCCACACAAAAAAAAGAAATATATTGTAGAGAAGATGAAGCTGCTGACATTCTCACCAAACATCAAATAAATGTTTCTATCACAGTCGTGCTAGCAAAAAATAGCCTAGACATTGCATTATACTGGGATTGTGTTCTGTTCTGAAGAAGCAGCAGAGTCTGTGTCAACTATATCTGAAGAAACGAACACTAAGTAATTAGCCTGATATTGTGTTTCTACTGTTTATAAAAGTCAAGGTAGCAAGCTGGTGCTGACATAAAGTTGTGATGCATACTTGTAATCCTGACACTTCAATCATGAGAGGTTCTCAGTTTACTCCGATCCTCGCTACAGCATCATCTCAAGACACTCAGTTTTCAAGTAGCTGGACGTCTTTTGCACTGAAAAGCCTTCTTGAAGCAGATGTGTGCTTTTGCACACGTAGGCCAAATCAGAAGGATCACTTTAACTCCATCTCCCTAGCAGTGCAGTGCTTTGTTCCCCTACCACTAAAATTGTAATAAACTGGTCCCTTAGAGTATGGAGGAGCATGTGACTCCCTCTCCTTTCTATTATATGAAAGAGCTTGTATGTGGTGACTGGCCCAGTACCGAAGGGGCGAGGAGAAAGACCTTGGCACAGTAGGTTTTGATCAGAGCAAACCAGAAATTACACAAGGCTTCCTTTACACACTGCATGACTCTGACTGGGGTCTGAAGAGTGAAGGGCTGCATTCTGTAAAGCTGCATGGAAGGCCATGCATTTGTACCAGCATGCAGCAGCACTGGAATTAATATATTTGCTGCACTCAGCCTAGCCTTTCTGGTCGCACAGGCAGGCCATACGCATATGGTTTGGTGCAGTCCTTCTACCCTTAACATTTCCTGTACATGAAAAGAGGAGCCTTACTAAACAAAACCCATATTAAACAATTAGGTCAGTGTCACACTGGCCTGCTGTTGGCCACAGTGTGGGTGTATGCAGAGTCTTCCTAAAGTGCACCAAAGGCCTGCATGGCACATCCTTAGTGCACTATCAGAAATGCCACAAAAACACATGACCTAATAGAAGTCAATGGGACTGTAGCCAAAACGTTGCGTAAAATATGCAGAATTTGTGCATGTGTCCTTACTATTGCCCAATTATTAGTAAATATATGTACTGGCACTGTATTGAATGAAAAACAAGGATCTGTGTCCAGTATTGGGTTGGAAAGTATTAGAGGGAATGGATAGTGGTTTTGTATATATTTTCATTTTTTATTGATTGTGTTCAGGAACTTTAGGAAGCATTTTACAAATTTAGAAATCATTTGTTAATTTTAAGCTAGGTAAATATGAATTACTGTCAGGGCCGTCTTAATAGCATCATGGGCCCCTGGGCAAAGTAATGCTCTGGGGCCCCTACAATGGAAACAGTGCAGGTAAACAGACATCTAGTAGGTAGGAGGCAGATAATCGAAGCTTCCCCTTTTGGGTGGAGCTCCGCATTAACTACATGAACAATCAGTCTGTACAGAAAAGTGAGAAAATATACAGTGGGGATCGAAAGTTTGGGCACCCCAGGTAAAAATGTGTATTAATGTGCATAACGAAGCCAAGGAAAGATGGAAAAATCTCCAAAGGGCATCAAATTACAGATTAGACATTCTTATAATATGTCAAATAAAGTTAGATTTTATTTCCATCATTTACTCTTTCAAAATTATAGAAAACAAAAAAATGGCGTCTGCAAAAGTTTGGGCACCCTGCAGAGTTAATATCTTATACTGCCCCCTTTGGCAAGTATCACAGCTTGTAAACACTGGGCCAGATTCACAGAGCGATTACGCCAGCGTAACAGGAGATGCGCGGCGTAAGTCTAAATGTGCGCGTGCGTTTCGATGCACGGCATCCCCAGAACGAGATACACAAGAAATCTATTTTTTTTTGTCCAGCGTAAATTCGTTAGACTGGCGCATGCGTCCACGCAAAACTGCGCTACACACACCATTGATTTGCTAGTCAAATATGCTAATGAGGGACTTACGGGGATCCACTAAAGAACATTGGGGCAGCGCAGGCTACGCGGTGTGCGCAACAGCAAAATGTCCTGTCTAAAATTAGACCATATAAAAGCTGGTCTAAAAAGAGAAAAATCATCTACATGTCAGATAAAGCAACACTGTTAGTGAGGAGCTCAGCAGTCACACGTGTTGCACAACAATCCGTATGCCAACATGCCAGGGGCATCGTCGCGCATAGCTATACTACTGACTTTAGATGAGCAAAGAAGGAGGAGGGCACGGAGGATGGCACGGGAGAGGATATACCGCACACGCATAGACCTGTTTGGCATGAGTGATTGTGAGGTGTATCGCATCTTCAGATTCACCCCTCATGCCATCCTGGAATTAACCACAACCCTGCAGGAGGACATCACCAGCCCAACACAATGCTCAAATGCAGTGCAGCCACTGGTCAAGGTCCTGGCAACACTCCATTTCCTTGCCAGTGGCTCTTTTCAGCGTACAAGTGGAGTGGTGGCTGGGATGTCACAATCCTCCGTGAGCAGATGGTTGCACCAGGTTGTCCCTGCAATCCTCAGACGCATGTCCCACCACATCCTCAAACCAACCACTGAGGACCTGCGGCTGAAGGCAATGACAGATTTCTACAGAATTGCCAGATTCCCACGCACCGTGGGGGCCATTGATTGCACACATGTGGCACTCCAGCCCCCCCAGGAGACAGAGCACATGTACCGCAATCAGAAGCATTGGCATTCCATCAACGTACAGGTGATAGTCGATGCCCAAGGCCTCATATGGCACGTCCGTGCCAAACACCCAGGGTCCAGCCATGACAGCTACATATACAATCAATGCCCCATCCGAATGGAATTCGATCAGAACATGTATGGGGACACCTGGCTGGTTGGTGAGTGACATGGGTGGCAGGCATGACTGTCCCCCCCATGATGCACACATCACAAGGGGCACATGCATGACTAACATCCTCCTGTCTTTTCCCTTACAGGTGACTCTGCATATCCACTGGGACCCCATCTCATGACTCCTATCTGGAACCCCCAAACCCCAGGAGAAGAAAGATACAATCAAGCCCACACCCAAACACGTGCAGTGGTGGAGCGCACCTTTGGCCTCCTGAAGTCACGTTTCCAATGCCTGGATAAGTCTGTGGGTACCCTGTTGTATTCCCCAAACTTTGTGTGCCATATCATCGGTGCCTGTTGCCTGCTGCACAACTTCGCAGTGAGAAAGGGCCTGCAGATTGACCTACGTGATGACCTGACCCCTGAACCAGACAATCCCCCCTAACCGAGGATACCCCGTCTTCTGAGGGAAGAGCAGCCAGGAGACAGCTCACATCTTTGCACGTTAAACACACACATTAATCATGGCACAATGAGAATGCATGCATGCACACCACTGTGGTCCCTAGCACACACACCCCACATCCTCATCAAATTGGATTGGCACCAGTCCACCATGCAGGACTTGTGAGCAGCAACGCCACGCCAAGGCTCCAATTATGTCACTGTACATTCATACAGCATTCACACGGACCTGGGGATCACTTCTCACTGGTCCTGGGGAACCCTTCTCCACCAAAATTGAGGGTGACACCCCTTTTCCGGCAAGAATGTCACCCCCACATTCAAACAGCATTCACAACCCAAAAAAAAAAATACCCCAAAAAAAAAATTACCAGCAAAATAAAAAAAATTCCAGGAAATAAAAAAAAGGCCCCAAAAAAAGGGGAAAAACAAATTAGTGCCCTTGACGTGAGCCACGCCTGGGGCGCCCCCAGCCACGGCCCCCGGCTCCTCTGGGGAGACTCATGGGGGAGGGGGTAAACCGGGGAAGGAGGAGCAGCCCCTGGTCTCTGCCCACCTGCCCACCTCCTCCGCGGACTCCGGCCTTTTCGGGGGGGCCTCATTAGGCTGCTGTCCTGGGGATGGTGCGGTCAGGCCAGATGGCCCAGCACCCTCCTGCACATCTGTGGATGACACAAAACATTCACAGGTTGGAGGATCCACACACTTGCCACATATTCCCTTTCACCCCCTCCCCCACACATGCTACACACCTGATAGAAAAAAAAACTTTACTTGGCATCATGCCTTCATGACTTGAGTCATAGCCGGGCAGGCCCTCCACTTCTTGCCTATGAAAGGTCTGGGCCACCGCACGCTCCTCCGCTGTCAGCCTAACAGGGCATGGTGGGCCCCCTCCTGTGGCCCTGGCATGGGCAAGCATTTTGGCCAGCTTCTTTTTGACCAGACGCCGGAGGTCATTTATCTTTTTCTCAATCCCAGACCGGTTCCGTGTCTCCCCCTCCCCCGCTGAATTCACCTGGTCAGTGATCATGTCCAAAATCTCTCTCCTCCTGGCCGGGGTGGTGTTGGCACTGTCCGGGCCGTGGAGGAAACACCCATAGTCGGAAATGGCCTGGGCAAGAATTTGTTTCTCCCTCAAAGTAAAATTTAATTTCCTCTTCCTCTCTGTCATACTTTGACCAAAAATCACTCCCAGTCAACAAAAATCAGTCACAAAAACAAGCACGACCAATCAAGCAAGAAAACAAACAAACAGAAAACTATCAAACAAAAAGTCTCACAAACACTTAGCAAAAAGCAGTCACAAAAACAAACAGGAACACTCAAGCAAGAAAAAAAACAAACAGAAAACTGTTAAACAAAAAGTCTCACAAACACTTAGCAAAAATCACTTTCAAATATCTTCTAACAAACACTAGATCACACAGTACACAAATCTGACAAATACAAATCACAACGCAACTAACAACGGAACAAAAGCACTTTGCTATATGGGAAGGGAAACAAAGGGATGTACTTTTGCAATGGAAGTGTGTTTGTGTGTGTCTATTTATGCTGTCTGCGTAGTTCATGATTTTGCCCTAGTCCATTTCCAATTTCACTGATTGCGCCGTTCCCGAGTTGTGAGCATGCGCACAGAGGTGCTGACATGGTCTGCTTCAAACGCGCATGCGCGAGCCGGCCGGCCCTTCATTTGCATGGGGTCACGGCTCATTTCAATGTAACACGCCCACGTCCTTCCCAATTTGTATTACTCCGCCTTACGCCTCTGAAATAACGTTACGCATGCGCAATTTTCTGCGTAAAAGCGACGAGAATAGGGTGATTGTGCAGCTACATTGCGCAAGTCTAACGTAAATGCGGTGCGCTACGCCGGTCCAATAATGCGCAGATGTACCTGAATCTGGCCCACTGTTTGTAGCCAGCCACGAGTCTTTCAATTCTTGTTTGAGGTATCTTTGCCCATTCTTCCTTACAAAAGTCTTCCAGTTCTTTGAGATTCCTGGGCTGTCTGTCACGCACTGCTCTTTTAAGGTCTATCCATAGAGTTTCAATTATGTTGAGGTCAGAAGATTGTGAAGGCCATGGCAAAATCTTCAGTTTACGCCTCTAGATGTAATCCCCCGTGGATTTTGAGGTGTGTTTAGGATCATTATCCATTTGTAGAAGCCATCCTCTCTTTAACTTCAGCTTTTTCACAGATGGCATCAAGTTACCATCCAAAATTTGCTGAAATTTTTTTGAATCCATTTTTCCTTTTACTCGTGAAATGTTCCCTGTGCCACTGGCTGCAATACAACCCCAAAGCATGATTGATCCACCCCCATGCTTAACAGTTGCACAGAGGTTCTTTTCATTAAATTATGTGCCCTTTCTTCTCCAAACGTACCTTTGCTCATTCTGGCCAAAAAGTTCTATTTTAACCTCATTGGTCCACAGAACTTGTTTCCAAAATGCATCAGGCTTGTCTATATGTTCATTTGCAAAGTTCAAACGTTGATTTTTGTGGTGAGGACGTAGAAGAGGTTTTCTTCTGATGACTCTTCCATGAAGACCATATTTGTACAAGTATCTCTTTATAGTGGAATAGTGTACCACAACTCCAGTGTCTGCCAGATCTTTCTGGAGGGATCGTGCAGTCAAACGTGGGTTTTGAATTTTCTCACAATCCTGCGAGTTGTTCTGTCTGATATTTTTCTTGGTCTTCCAGATCTTGCTTTAACTTCCACTGTTCCTGATGACTGCCATTTGTTAATTACATTCCGAACAGAGGATATTGACATCTGAAAACGCTTTGCTATCTTCTTATAGCCTTCTCCAGCTTTGTTAGCGTCAACTATTTTCAGTTTCAGTTTTCTAGACAACTGCTTAGAAGAACCCATGGTGCTGATTGTTGGGGAAAGGTCAGATGAGTCTGGGCGTTTAAAACGTTTGAGATTGACATCACCTGGTCTTCCCAGATGATGATTGAGAAGAATCCATGACACTGGCAGGTCTCAGTTTTGCAAAGGGGGCAGTGCATGCTATAAATTTTGCAGGGTGCCCAAACTTTTGCAGATGCCATTTTTTTTGTTTTCTGTAATTTTGAAAGTGCAAATGATGGAAATAAAATCTAACTTTTTGTTGACATATTATAAGAATGTCTAATCTGTAATTTTATGCCTTTTGGATATTTTTCCATCTTTCCTTGGCTTTGTTATGCACATTAATACACATTTTACCTGGGGTGCTCAAACTTCCAATCCCCACTGTACATGTAACAAAGCTGTCCTGTGCATATAATATATCTGTTAGATTGATGCCTCCCCAGCACTATGGCCCCTCTACACCCTAGATATCCCCAGCACTCTGACCCATCTACACCCTAGATATCCCCCCAGCACACTGACCACTCTACACCCCAGATATCCCCCAGCAGTCTGACCTCTCTACACCCTAGATATCTCCCCAGCACTCTGACCCCTCTACACCCCAGATATCCCCCCAGCACTCTGACCCCTCTACACCCCAGATATCCCCCCAGCATTCTGACCACTCTACATCTTAGATATCTCTACAACACTCTGACCCCTCTACACCCCAGATATCCCCCCAGCACTCTGACCCCTCTACACCCTAGATATCCCTCCAGCACTCTGACCACTCTACACCCCAGATATCCCCCCAGCACTCTGACCCCTCTACACCCAAGATATCCCTCCAGTACTCTGACCCCTCTACACCCCAGATATCCCCCAGTACCAATCAAGCAGGCAGAAGAAGGGCGGAGGAGGGAGCATCCCTTCAGGTATTACAAGCCTTTTGGTGCAAACAGTGTTAGACAGCTGGGCTCACCATGACATCATCAACAATGCTACTTCCGCAGGTGGGCTCTCATTGCTGCCAACTCATTCCTGAGTCCCAAGCATTTAAGCTGCATGGGGACGGACTCTGGCCCTGCCCCTCCCTGCTTGCTGTGAAATAATAGGTATCATTCAGCACAGCACGGCGCACCGCTGCCAGCCTGCCTCCACTGTATATCCATCACTCTTAGTGCCATCATGGGGCCCCCAATTTGGGAGCAGCGTGGGCTCAAGGGCCAGCTGCTTTGGGGAACGTGCAGGGGCCCCCCATGCAGATGGGGCCCCTGGGCAGTGCCCAGGTGTGCCCTCTTATTAAGACAGTCCTAATTACTGCATATGAATATATTTTATTTGCCTGTGCAGCCAGCTGGTGAAGCTTTAGCTTTTTTTTTGCATTTGTTCATCTGTTTATCTTTCTATCCTTGTCTACTTTGAAAGATGAAAAACTGCTGTTTAGAGAGCTCACTAGCGTAAGCTAAGATTCATATACACAAGTTAATGTGAGAACGAGTCTAAGGCCTCGTACACACGATCAAATCTGTCCGCTGGAAACGGTCCGCTGGAAACGGTCCGGTCCGCTGGATCGTGTGTACGGCCGAGCAGACAGATTTGTCCACCCGACAGATTTCAAAGCATGCTTTGAAATCTATCGGGTGGGAATCTGTCCGCCCGACATGTCTGCTGGTTAGTACACTTACCAGCAGACATGTCGTCCCGTACCGCCGCCGAATGGATTCGGCGCATGCGCGGAAGTGTTTTACTTCCTGGTGCGGTGATGTGGCGGCGTCAACGTCGCCGCCACGTCACCGACACGTCAGCGCGCCGTCTGCTGGCGGGGATTTTGGTTTGCTCGTGTGTACACGCGAGCAAACCAAAATCCCAGCAGACAGATTTGTTCAAATCTGTCGGACGGACAGATTTGAACAAATCTGTCCGCTCGTGTGTACGAGGCCTAAAGGTGAGCAGCTTCTGCTGTGCACCCTCTTTAAAAATTCATATTGGTCTGTCAATCCATCCTTTTGGGTAAATCCTGAATTAAATGTTTATTTTCAAAACCAAAAGAATCTAAAAGGACACAAATAAAACATCATTTTAGAAATATTTATACTTTAAGTAAAAAATAATATAAATAATCTATATACATTTTATATAAAGTAATGAATGTAAAAAAAAAATAATTACAGCATGTGATTGACTGGCAGTAATACAAATACTAAGGGCCAGATTCAGGTAGAGTTAGGCTGGAGTATCAGTGATACTCCAGCATAACTCACACTTTGAGCCAGCTTATCTGTTTTCTGTAGTCAGAAAACAAGATGCGCCGGGATTGAGTTCAGATACGAGCGGCGTAATTGTATTTCGCCATCGTATCGGAACTGCAATTTTAAAATGGGTGTTCGGGGCGTTCTCGCTGATTTACGCCAAGAATATGTAAATCAGCGAGAGACGGCAATTCACGATCGTACGCGGGCCCGACACAGTGACTTTCCGACGTTTCCGTAAGCGATACGCGGCGTAAAGAAAAACATGCCCCCTAGGTGGAGTATCCTATGTTAAGTATGGCCGTCGTCATCGCGTCGAATTAAAAAAGTTTAACGTCGTTTGCGTAAAACGTCCGTGAATGGGGATTGACGTCATTGACGTTCACTGACAGAATTTGGAGCATGCGCACTGACAGTCGACGCATGCGCAGTACATTCGCCGCGGGATCGCGCCTAGTTTAAATAATACACGCCCGGTACCCGCCCAATTTGAATTCCGCCGGCTCATTTTTGCTATGCCGCCGCAACTTTAGGAGCAAGTGCTATGTGAATAACAGTACTTGCTCCAAAAGTTTCGGCGGAGTAACGTAAATGACAAACGTTACTCCAACATAAAGATCCGCTCTCCTACCTGAATCTGGCCCTAACAGTTGAATGAGACTGCAAATTTGGGAGTCCTCAAAGGTGTCATAAAAAGAGAAGCCAGCTTTAAAAAAAAAATAGCAACATATTATAAACTGTGATTTATAATAGAAGTCAAAGCTAATGTTTATTTTGTTATGGATAAAGTGGAAAATAATTTTAGTGTTGCATGTGCTCTTTCTTTTTTGGGAAATGTTCCTTTGTTGTTCCTGTGTGCACACTAAATCAAAAAATGTATAGAATCTCAAATAGCAGCACGACAGTAATACAAATATGTACATTTTTCAGTAAGGTTATTAAGTTATATGCTCTGCCAAACCCTATTACTGTCTGTGTCCTGTTGGGTTAGAGTTCTTCACTTTCTGTGTGATCAATAAGGGGGAACGTGAAAGGAAATCTGCACAGCTGAAACACAGATATCATTAAAATATGACAAATGTTCTAAAACTTTCCAGCTTACCCATACTAAATCTTACTTTGGGAAGAGACATAATATTTGGCATTAAATAAATGTTCTGCCTTGTGAAATAGGTTATTTCTAAAGTTCAACTAGTTTCACTTAGAATAAGAATTGTTTTTGCAGTCTTTACCCTGAACTTAGAGTAGGTTTTGTTGGAAGCTGTCAATCTGACAGTTGCTAACTCAGAAAAAATTACCAAGTGTATCCACAAATAAGTTGACAAGCGGTCCCTCTTAATAAAGGCAACTACTAGTGATGTTTCTGCTTCCTACACACAGACCATTTAAGGCATTTCATTTTCTTAACCTATCTATAGCTATTAACAAGAAGTTTTTTGTAAGTTCCTAAAATGTAATTTAACTCGTATAAGTCTTAATGCAAAGAGAAACCAGAGCTCCATTATTTCTTGTGTTTTTAGTGCTACCAAAATGATGTGCCTGTAGCATTTTTTTTTTTCGTAACTACTGAATAAACTGCATCCGCCTTCTCAAAGAGAGGTTATCAGTCATGTTATGGGAATCTTGGGCATTTATATATGCAATAGGAGCATACCTAGCCCTGCATAAAAGGGGAGTAGCCTCAACACATTGGGGTTGATTTTCTAAAGGCTGTTCACTTTGCAATGTGCATTTGCACTCTGTAACAGTAGTTGCTCCAGAGCTTATTAAATGAGCAGAAGCTCTGCTGACTTCCATCATCCAATCATGTGCAAGCAAAATAGTTTTGTTTTTTTCTTGCATGTGATTGGGTATTCTTTGCAAAGTGAAGCTTTGACATACAGCTGCACATATCTGTGCATATTATGTTTGCCATTTGCCTTCTGTTTTCTACCTGTCATGTCTCTGACATCCAGGAAGTGACGACATCCCCGCTCTACCAGTGCGTTTCCAGAAGTTCACTTAGGGTGTACTCACTTTTGTTGCCAGCGGTTTAGACATTAATGGCTGTGTTGAGTTATTTTGAGGGGACAGCAAATTTACACTGTTATACAAGCTGTACACTCACTACTTTTCATTGTAGCAAAGTGTAATTGTCACATTAAAAGATATAATAAAATGTTTACAAAAATGTGAGGGGTGTACTCACTTTTGTGAGATACTGTATATGCCAGGGAATTTGTATGTCTGGCCATCCAGTCCTGAGAGTTACAAAGCCCTGACAGACAGATTGGTGACTAAACTTCTCTCAGTTGAAATTAAAGAGCAAGGGCCAGATTCAGGTTCATCTGCGCATTATTGGACCGGCGTAGCGCACCGCCTTTACGTTAGACTTGAGCAATGTAGCCGCGTAATCACCCTATTCTCGTAGCTTTTGCGCAGAAAATTGTGCATGCGTAACGTTATTTCAGAGGCGTAAGGCGGAGTATTACAAATTGGGAAGGACGTGGGCGTGTTACATTGAAATGAGCCGTGACCCCATGCAAATGAAGGGCCGGCCGGCTCGCGCATGCGCGCTTGAAGCAGACCATGGTCAGCACCTCTGTGCGCATGCTCACAACTCGGGAACGGCGCAATCAGTGAAATTGGAAGTGGACAAGGGCAACTTAGTGAACTACGCAGACAGCATAAATAGACAGACACAAATGCACTTCCTTTGCAAAAGTACATCCCTTTGTATCCCTCCCTATACAGCAAGGTGCTTTTGTTTATTAGCGTTTGTTTGTTTGTTTGTTTGTGACGTGTCTTTGAGATATTTGGGGACTGTTTTGCAGAGTGATTTTTGTCTTTTATGTGTTTTCTTTGTTGTTATTTTGTTTAAATTATATTTTTGCTGGGCATTTTTTATTTTTGCTCGTCATTTATTTTATTTTTTTGGTTCTGTTTGTGTATGATTTTGGAATGTGGGGGTGATATTCCTGCGGGAAAAGGGGTGTCACCCTCATTTGTGGTGGAGAAGTGAAACCCAGGTCTGTGTGAATGGTGTATGAATGTACAGTGACATAATTGGAGCCGTGGCATGGCGTTGCTGCTCACAAGTCCTGCATGGTGGGCTTGTGCCAATCCAATGTGATGAGGATGTGATGTGTCTGTGCTAGGGACCACAGTGCTGTACATGCATGCATTCTCATTGTGCCATGATTAATGTGTGTGTTTAGCGTGCAAAGATGCATATGTGAGCTGGCATGAGATGGGGTCATGAGATGGGGTCCCAGTGCATATGCAGAGTCACCTTGAAAGGAAAAGACAGGAGGATGTTAGTAGTGCATGTGCCCCTTGTGATGTGTGCATTATGGGGGGGGGGCAGTCATGCCTGCCACCCATGTCACTCACCAACCAGCCAGCTGTCCCCATACATGTTCTGTTTGAAATCTGTGGGGATGGGGCTATGATTGTATATGTAGGTGTCATGGGTAGTGCCATGTGTTGGGCTGCTGATGTCCTCCTGCAAGGTTGTGGTTAATTCCATGATGGCATGAGGGGTGAATCTGAAGATGCGAGACACCTCAGAATCACTCATGCCAAAGATGTCTATGCATGTGTGATATATCAAGTGAAGAGTGAGGGGCTTGTATCAGATAAGAATATTGTATCAGATTAGATTAAATTGTAAAGTTTATATAAGCAAATAAAAAAAAAAAAACATCTCCCGTGCCCTCCTTAGTGCCCTCCTCAGTGCCCTCCTCAGTGCCCTCCTCCTTCTTTGCTCATCTAAAGTCAGTAGTATAGCTATGAGCATGGATGCCACTGGCATGTTGGCATACAGTTTGTTGGGCAACACGTGTGACTGCTGAGCTCCTCACTAACAGTGTTGCTTTATCTGACATGTAGACGATTTTTCTCTTTTTAGACCAGCTTTTAAATGGTCTAATTTTAGACAGGACATTTTGCTGTTGCGCACACTGCGTAGCCTGCGCTGCCCCAACGTTCTTTTGTGGATCCCTGTAAGTCCCTCATTAGCATATTTGACTAGCAAATCAATGGTCTATCTAGCGCAGTTTTGCGCGGACGGATGCGCCTGTCTAACGAAATTACGCTGGACAAAAAAAAGTAGATTTCTAGCGTATCTCATTTTGGGGATGCCGTGCATCGAAACGCACGCGCACATTTAGACTTACGCACGCGCTTCTCCTGTTGCGCAGGCGTAATCGCTCTGTGAATCTGGCCCCAAGAGTTTAGTCCCCTTTAGTTTTGGTTCCACCTTCCCCTCTGTGTTGCCATCTTTGTTACTCTCAGATGTTACATGCTCAGAGGAACTTTAGGTCATAGCAGAGCCCTGTGGCACATCTGTGCCTGTGCAGAGGATGTTTTTGTCCATGCACAAACATATCAAAGTTTGGGACTTAGATACCACTCCATCCTCATATTTCCATGGGAAAGCCCTGAGTGCGCAGATGTTCCACAGGGCTATGCTGCGTCCCATCTTCACATGAGCAGAATCTGGGTGGAATGGAGGGGGCAGACATTATTCTTACCTAGGTAAGAAAGGCAGAAGTACTGCGTTGCACAAAAAAACTGTCAGGGGAATTAAATAAAGCACTACTGACTGGTACTATGGCCCTTTAAAGTGGCGTGCACCACATTAAGAAATCCATACCATTCATTTTAGTAATTTCATGTACAGCAGATTTACGGTAGATAAGTCTTAATAGTTCCACTTTCCCTTTACCCAGCATAGCAGGGAGGAATATTTTCCAATGCTACCCTATCCATGTCACTGGTTGTCTGCCATTCTGAGTGTTTCCACAAATAAATGAAAATAAATACATATCAAATCAAATTAGTTAATAGCTAGTTATTAGTTATACTAGTTGGATTTGAATGTAGTGTAACTATTTACCTGATGATCACTTCTAGGAAAGAGTTTCCAGACCTCGTATATAAATGATCACAGGTAGATGTATACAGACATATATTTAAAAGAAGGCTTTACAGCCTGTAAGATTTCTATGGCTGCTGGGTTTGGAAATAGCATTACAGCTTCTGAAATGCAGATCTCTGAACATGTAGTGCGGTATAATGTGTATTTAATTACAGTGAATCACATCTAATTTCACCCTTAAAACTTTACTTTACACTTTGTGTAAATGCCATCAGAGCACAATGTGATTTTCAAATGCTACATTCAGTGTAGAAGTGGCAATTCATAGGTATGGAGAAGCATAATTGCTGCAAAATATTGAGCAGACTGCAGAGCTCATCTAATTTGATAAATAGCATTTCTACAACAACAGATGGCAATTTGTTGACACTTAAATCTTTAAGCATACTCAATTAAACAAGCCCTTAAAAGCTTTCCTAAAAGAATCACATGTGTACATATAGTTCAACCCAAGGAAAATGCTGACAGATTTGTTTTTCACCACGCTGAGTAAAAAAGAAAAAGCTGACAACATATTTCTGCGGGGCATGATGTCTTTTGGTCTATTTTAGGGATTTATTACATCTGTTTTAAACAAACATAGTATTGGGCTTTAAAAATTACCATATGTTTGTTGAAAACACACAGTGTGGTTTCAGATGAAGCAGACATCACAGATTTTTTTAAATGTATATAATTACTGGTTACTATTTCCTCTTAAAGTTCCTCTGTTCCTTAGTGAACTGTTCAGTTAACTAACCTTATTGAAGTAATGTGCTCAAGAAAATAGAAAAATATTGGTATAATTGAAGTGGCGGTCCATCCATAGAAGGCGCATGGGAACCACCTCCCATATGCATGTTTCCAGCCCCCTAATCTACATATCAGTGGCACCGGACCATGGATTCCAATGCGAGGGGGTGTTTTTTTGAAGCACCTGATTAAAACCAGAGCCTCTAATAGACTTCAAAAAAGAGTTGGCTTGGAGCGCAGAGCATTGTGACGATAAGCAAATTATTTTTGCTATTATCACACTAAAGTTTCTCCCTGCCACTCAGTTGGCAGGTCTGTGAGACCTGTTTCCCGATTTCCGAAGGCGTCAGGTGATCCTATTGAATGTCTAGTGCTTTGGCGGAAGAGGAGACATATAGTAGGAAGCTGGAGGAGCGGTCACCGGAGCCGCCGTGGCCGCAGTCCACACTCCAAGAGAGGACACCACAGCCGTGCACAAACGGGTAAGTGCAGGACCACCGGGGGGTTCTGTTCCATTGTCACTAGGGAGGTTGTTGGTTGTTTGTTTGCTTCGCCCCCCCCAAAAGAAGATACCACCAGCCGCCACTGTATATATGCTTTTTTTGAGATTGGGACTCTGGGCAACATGTACATGTATATATCTGACACTTTACCTACAGTAAATGTTCCCAATGCTACAAAGTGCCTCAGCCTAATTCCTTAACACTTAATTCAATCACAAATGTAATATCTTTAACATTTTCACCCCTTAGCACTTACAGTGTATCCAAACCCCCCTTTTTTGCATTTTGGATAGCATAGGGAATAGTTAAAACCTTTGACAGCTTTCTTTTGTTGATGTCTGTGTCAAGTTCAGGATATTTCATTTCAGGTCCTGGAGAAACAAAAAGAAGCAAGTAGAAGGGAAATTGCCTCTGATAGAATTGCCACCACACTTCTTGTACTTGTGATTGAACTGGAAACCTTTGGATTTCTTACCATGTGGTGTCTTGAACAATGGCATACTTAAGCCGTCCATAGACAGATAATAGTTGAAGGAAAGAAAACTGCTTAAGGGGAGAACTTTCTACTGAGTGTATAGACATAGGGGAACACGGAGTGGAGCACCTGCACTTTTAATATGTTTACAAGCACGGATAAGAGGCACTAGTCACTTTGATTTAGAGGTTGGTTCATATTATTTCAACACATGAAAAGGACTGAACATTATCACTAGGACTTCCTCATTCAAATATCCATTTGAAACACTGGGGTTACCAGTTATTCACTGACCAATTTATTTATTTGGTTGACCTGCCATTTTGCACACTACCCAGCACTTGTCACTTTATTTGGAGATATATTTAATTTGTTACTAACATAAAACAGGACTGAGTATTGTAACACGAACTTGATTTTTACACTGATACACTGATTTGAAACACTGGGATTTCACTAGTCATGAAAAAAATTTAAAACATTTTTTTTTTTTAAGCTGCACCGGATTTTGCACTCTCCATTTTTAATAAATCGACCCCAATGTGTTTGGGCAGCAAGTTATTTTAGTTTCCAACATCAATTTTAATCCTGTGACTAAACACTTCAACTTGCAGGAACTTGACCAGAAGCTACAATACATATCTCCAAGAACACTCCATTTCAGAAAACGTTAAACTAGGCATCAATCATTTCTAGAGCTCTTTTAACTGTCTCCCTTTGTTACCTTCAACATCACTGACTGTGCTAGATCAACTCCTGCAGAGCTCTGCCTTCTTGGCAATAGAGGTTCAAATGGTCATTCAATCGTCACTTCCAAGGCAGGATAACCAGGATAAAACTTCCTACTCAACTGTACTTTACCACATGTTCATATGTAGGGGACAGCTGCAGCTTTGCTCCCCCTAGGCCGTACACTTTTTTCCCCAGCAGCCAACACCTTTAGAGATTCCTCCCAGGAGGAGATCTCTACATCTTACCATGTGCTTAGGCCCAAGGGCTGCCTGAGTCTGTCCTCATAGGCTAACATCCTCACACAACAAGAGCCAAAAAAAGAAGAGACAGAAGAAGAAGTGGTTTAGATATAAAATAAATCTATCAGCTTACCTCAACAGGTTTCTCAGGTCTACCGATTGGCCAGGCTATCAAATACCCAGAGCACAGAATGTTATTAGTGTCAAGAAAAAAACCACACTAGACCAATTTTTAAAGTAATTTATTAGGCAGCTCCGGGGGGTCTTCTTCCGACTTTGGGGGTCTTCTTCCGACTTCAGGGGTCTCTTCCGACTCTCTGGCTTCTTCTCCGGTGCTTGCTGCCTTTTGCCAGGCTCCTCTGCTATTTTCTTCCAGCTCTTTTACTAGCGGTGACCCGGCCTACTGCGTCGTCTTCTTTCCTCTTCTCTCCTTCCGATTTTGACACGACGATCTCTCCCACTGTAATGTCGTGCGCGCGATGTGCAACAATTTATATAGGCATGGAGCGTGGTCACCGAGTGATGTCACCCAGCGACCCCTCCTCTTATGATGTCACCACCCGGAGCATGATGGGAATGTCATCGTGTCACCATCGAAGAAGAGAAGAGGGAAGAAGACTATGGAGAAGACCAGGCCACCACTAATAAAAGAGCTGGAAGAAGATAGTCGAGGAGCCTGGCAGAAGGACAACAGAGATCGGGAGGAGACGACAGAGAAGAGGCCTATATAAATCGGTGCGCACCTGGCATTACAGCAGGAGGGAGCGTCGTGTCACCATCGAAGAAGAGAAGAGGGAAGAAGACTATGGAGAAGACCAGGCCACTGCTAGTAAAAGAGCTGGAAGAAGATAGCGGAGGAGCCCGGAAGAAGGAATTGATGCTCCTCGAGGGGGAACCCATGCCATTTTTTTATTTCAAATTTGGAGTGGAGTTCCCCCTTAAGATCAGCAGAGCACAAGTCGCATGCCAAAGTCGGATCATGCAAGACGGCGATCCGACTTTGATTCGACTTCAGTGATATTCAATGGGCTGAAGTAGGATAAAAGTCGGACCAAAGTAGTACAGGGAGCATTTTCAAAGTCGGTCTGACATGTGTCGGACCAGTTAAGACGGCTCCCATAGGGAAACATTGATTTTGACACGTCATGCGACAAGAGCTTCCAATGTCGGAGCATTTGTCGGACCAGTGTGAACCCGGCCTTATTGAACAAGCTGAAGTTATAAGCCAATTGGTTACTATGTACAGCTGCACCAGATTATCTGTGCACCAGATTTAGTAAATCCCCCATAGAGACTAGAAAACAGTAGCCATTGTTTGTGTTTGTCTTTGAAAGTAGTGGCTTCCTTGTTAAATTTTCCTTATGTTTTTTTCTGTATTGTGGTATTATTAAAAACATGAATTGAAAAAAAAAAAAAAAACCTAATGGCATTTGAAGGTCATCTGAAGAGCTTTGTTCTAATGTGAGCATTTAAGCAGAATGTGTACATAGGAAAATGTGATCTATGCAACTTGTTAAAATATACCGTCCTTCTCTGTATGGTACATGGTGTAATGTAAATATTTTCATGACCTGGTATCCTACATTTATCAATAATGTGACGGTAGCATGTTCTTGTTTGTTCAGTGAGTAATAGCATGATATGGTGTTTTTCTCGAAGGGAAAAGCTTGAAGATTGTCCGACAACAGAAAATAGCAAAACATTTTAGTAGTTTGCAGTATGGTGTGAATTTACATAGTAGGAACTTGTAGCTCAATGTAGTAGTAGTAAACTATTATTGATGTCACACAAAGTCATTGCTACTGTTTCTTTGTTGTTGATACCCTCAAATTCAAGCTTAAAGGGGTTGTAAAGGTTTTTTTTTTTATTTTCTAAATAGGTTACTTTAAAGGGTCACTAAAGGATTTTTTTTTAGCTAAATAGCTTCCTTTACCTTACTGCAGTGCTGTTTTCATGTCCTCATTGTTCGTTTTTTGCTTTGATGTTGCTGTAATCCTGCTCTGTTCTGGACACTTCCTGGTTATCTGTTTCCTTATAACCACAGTACTGGGAGCTTTCTCACTGTGGTCACTAATCAAGGAGGTGTGATTACTGTGTGTAAACTGAAACTGGGTTGGTGCTGAGGGGTTTTAGACAAACCATCACTGCCCTCTATTGGCTCTCTGGCTCTGTACATCAGAGAGACAGGAAACAACAGCAAAAACTAGACTAGAACTGTAGGTTGATTATATGATTGATTTTTATCTATTTTTAATCATTTTTAAAAGGAATCAGTTAACTATTATGTCTCTATACCCTGTAAACAGTAATTTTACCCCGCTTTAGAGCGGATGTATAGCTACGGGCTCTCGCCCAGCAGTGCCACATTCCCGCAGTAAAATGACGGCGGGCGGTCGGGATGTGGTTCAGCTAGTGCATTGTTGGTTCACTTACCTTTTCCTTCAATTTCCCTTTGTTTTCTTTGTTTAAATTTCTCACTTTCTGTTTCTCCTCAGTAAGCTGTTCTAAATGACTTTCCACCACTTGGATGATGGTGGAAAGCTTACTGAGGAGAAACATGATGTGAGAAATTTAAACAAAGAAAAAAAGACATTTAGAAGGGAAATTGAAGGAAAAGGTAAGTTAGCCAACAATGCACTAGCTTAAAGGAACCTATTTAGAAACTAAAAGACGAACCTTTACAACCCCTTTAACTCCTGGGCTATAGTAAACTGGATGGCTCATAAAAAGCTTGTATACTTGTAGGCAGGACTTGTAGGGACCCATATACGAGCTCTTTATGAGACACCCACAAAACTCCCACGTCCATCTCCACTATGGATCCCCCAAGTTGTACTCTCCCTAGTATGTATGATGCATGCATATTCTTAGTCCCCAAGCGCAGAACTTTACATTTATCAACATTAAACCTCATCTCCCACATAGTTGCCCAATTAGAGCATTGAGTTTGTCTTGTAAATTGGAGACATCCTGCAAGGACGTTATTCCACTGCATAGCTTGGTGTCATCTGCAAAGACAAAAATGTTACTTTTGATCTCAGACCCAATATCATTTATAAAGATATTTAAACACAAGGGTCCCAACACTGAACCTTGGGGTACACCACTGATAACATTAGACCCTTCAGAGTATGAATCCTTAACCACTATTCTCTGAATTCTGTATTTTAGCCAGTTTTCTATCCATTTATAAACTGATATTTTCAATCCTGTAGACTTTACCATACACATCAGCCGTGTGTGCGGAACTGTATAGAACACTTTTGCAAAATCCAAGTATACCACGTCTACTGCCACCCCTTTAGCCAGACTTTGATAGAAGACACAAGACCGCTTTATACTGCAGTGCTGATGAGAAAGGGTATTTAGCAGTTTATATTTACTAAAATAATTGCATTTCCATGTCTTGTGTAATGTGGGAGACCAGATATAGTGAATGCAGGGTCCTGGGTTTAGTAACGCTTTAGGATATGTCTGTGTACTCTCTTTTTATGTGAATATGAATTTGAGAAGTATGTCCACAGTGAATAGATAACACTAGTGGCTTCCTCTATTATTTTTAGTTTTATTTTCACCACAATTGTGTGAATTTTCTCCAGAAATATTTTATTGGAGGTTTACTCTTAATTGGTACTAGGTACTTTCACTTTAGTAATAAAGTCATATGGTTGTGTGAGCTACTAAAAAATAAAAATGAAGGATATTTTTTATTATTTAAAATAAAAGTTATGTTTTAGGCCCCAGTGGGTCAGATGGGTAGATGGAAGAGTGCATCAACCCAGGGCTGCTGATAATGAAGTACAGCCAGTCCTCCTGTACTGGGACCAGACCCCATCAGTTCAAAAGGAGGGCCCGGGCACCTGCTGACCAGGAGGTCCGGCTGTACTGTCCTATTGCAGACACCAATCCTCTTCTGCCTCCCCTTGCAGATTCCTAGATTCTCCTCTGTTTTTCTCCCACTGGCTGCACTGCAGGGGGATTGGTTCTAGCACGTGCGCTCCTTCCATCTGCTTTTCGGACCCCCCTGTGTGTCCCTTTCTGCTGGCAGGAGAGGTGGAAATCTGGAAGTGCTGCAAGTGAAAGAGGCACACAGGGGGATGTTTCAGAATGGAGAGCAGTGGAAGGGGTCAGTAAATATGTAATTTACTGGCCCCTTCCATTCCCGAATGAACACAGTGAGAAATCGGTACCAATCACTCCTGTGTTCATTTGTCACTTAAGTATAGCAAACTGTGTTTACTATGCTTCAGTTTAGGAATGAGCAGGAAGCCTCTGAGAACTTCCCATTTATTTATCTGTGCAGCTGAGGCTACAGAGAAGAGGACTGATAAATGTCCTCGGTCACTTTCAGCCAGGGAAAAGGGGTCCTGTTTGGTAGGCTGTATGGGGCTCTGTGAGCCCTACATCCGCCTAAATCGTTTTTGTTGCAGCTGATTCCCACATGGTGGCCAAAAATATGTACAATGTTTATTTGTATAATCAGCAGCCTTTTTTCAGTTATATATAAAAGTACTATTGCTCATAGCAGCCAATAAGAATTTTGATTATGTTTTTTTATATTGTAGTGTGCTTGAAAAAACAATCCTGCATGACACATTTAGAGTCTTGTGGAATATACTTTTCCATTTCAATCAATACAATTCTTTCAAATATATGATGTGCTACAATGCATCAAATGGTCTACTTGACACTTAAATGTTTCCTATAGCAAGGTCAAGCATATCAGATCACTCATATTTCTCCCACTCTCCTCCCTGACTTCTGCTACCTTAATTATTATTTTTGAATTCCTCAGTTACCTACTTACTACCTTACCTACTACCAGGTGTCTTTATGTGTGAGGTTCTTCATCTTCTGCTCTAGGGGGCAGCCATGGGATGTCTTATCACTGAGATCAGTGCCTTCCTTCTCCAACTTACCACCAAAATCAAGGTTTCCTGACAGACTCCATGGCAGCCTACGTGTGGGTTAATCCCGCCTCTCATACCTCATAGGACCCTACTCCCATAAAGCTTTGCTTCTAGCCATAGACTGTGTTCCTTTTTTGTCCTCCTCCTAGGACCTAGGTAGTCTTACCTTTTATAGAAAAGTCTTCGGTTCATTCCTGTTTTTTTGCACATAAGGGAGAGTACGGTTCTGGAGTCCATCAAGTTCCAGCTATTAGCAGGGTGGACACGGGCAGTATAAGTCAATGCCTTGAAGAGCTTTCTAAACCAGCCATTGGCAGGCAAGCATTTTTTATGGCCAAACGCCCTGGCTATTAGCAGGAGGCCTCCCCCCTACGAACGATGCCCAGATTGTGCAGTTTGAGCACCTCAGCTCCCAGTCCCAGGTTGGATTAGATCATGGGTCCTCAAACTATGGCCCTCCAGCTGTTCAGGAACTACAATTCCCATCATGCCCTTGTCATGTCTGTGAATGTCAGAGTTTTACAATGCCTCATGGGACTTGTAGTTCCGCAACAGCTGGAGGGCCGTAGTTTGAGGATCCCTGGATTAGATGGATGCCTTGGTAATGTATCATCTTTTTCTATATTGGCAGCTGTTTTTGTTTGTTTGTTTGTCCTGCACCGTTTTTGTCCTAACCCTTCTAACATACACAAACACTTTCTTGTCCCAGGGCGCCGCCATACAGGTGCCAACAGCCGAAAGGTTTCAAGGGATGTACTCGCCCCTGTTCATGGTTCTAAAAAAGACCGTCTCCTGGAGACCAGTGATAGACCTAACATAATAATACCTTTATCAGGAAGGAAAAGTTCAAAATGGAGTCTTTACTCACAATATGACAGATGGTTCTACCGGGTGATTGGCTTGTGTCAATCGACCTGAAAGATGCCTACTTTCATGTTCCGATAGCGGTAGAGTTTCAGAAATACCTTCGGTTTGCATTAGGCGATATTCACCTCCAGTTTACCTGTCTCCCGTTCGGGCTTACTACATCGCCTCCGGTATTTTCGAAGCTCTTACTGGCCATCGTAGCCCTAATCAGAATGAAAGCTATTCGTCTACATCACTATCTGGACGATCTGCTATTACTTTCACAAAGCAGGGAGAAACTGTTGGTACATCGGGCCCAGATCATCCTTACTCTGACCGAGTTCGGCTGGCTTCTAAACAGAGAGAAGTGTCACCTAGAACCCACACAGTCTCTAGTCTTCCTCGGTGCCCAATTCAATACAGTTCAGAGCACCATCTCCTTGCCCTCGGAAAAAAGAGTTCATCTGGCTTTGGAGTCTCCTTTCCTAAAAGCCTCACTTTGTCTCAAGATAATAGGCACCATGATTCCCATGGTGAGATGGGCACAGTGGAGGATTCGTCCCTTTAAGAAAGGGTTTCTCCAACAATGGGATCCTTGATCTCGGGATAATTTGATACGGATAACCTCGTCTATGCGAGAAAGTCTTCTCTGGTGGCTACTGCGGAAGAACCTCCCCAACTGTCCCTCTATAGCCCCCGTCTCCTGGATCACGATTACATCCGACGCCAGAAACAGGGGCTGGGGTGCTCTTTGCCTGAAGGAAGTAGCTCAAGGGAAGTGGGACTTCCCATCCCGGAAGGTAGTATCCAATGTCCTGGAACTCCGTGCAGCCTTCTGTGCCCTTCAAACCTTCGTTCACCTAATAAAGGGGTCGTCAGTTCTTCTAAGAATGGACAATACAACAGCTGTGTCGTACATAAAGAGACAAGGAGGCACTCACAGTCTATCCCTCCTGAGGGAGGTAGACCCGATCATGTCATGGGCACAGACACATTTGACTGATCTGTCAGCTGCATATCTCCCCTAAGTTTAGAATCTACAGGCAGATTTCCTCTCGAGAACATCACTCGACAACAACGAGTGGTCTCTCCACAGCGGGGTTTTCAGTTGGATCCTGTCCCTGGGATTCGTACCGGAAGTGTATCTGTTTGCATCTCCGTGCAACTTCAAGATGGAGAAGTTTTACACGAGATGTCGATGTCTCCAGGCTTTCAGGGTGGATGCCGAGATAGTGGGGATAATTCCTTACTGGCCCAACAGACCATGGTTTCCGTTGCTGTTCCAACTGAGTTTCCGGGATCCAGTTCTGCTCCCAACCAGACCTCCTGTTTCGAGGAGTGACCCCTCACCCGTGTCCAACCCATCTACATCTGATGGCCTGGTTTTTGAGAGGGGAAGGCTGGAAGCATTAGGTTGTTCAAGCCAGGTAATCTCTACTTTGTTAAATGCTAGGAGAGCAAGAACCAACAAGGTCTATCAAAGAAAATGGTCAAAATTCTCAGACTACACCACTTCCATGGACGGTTCTCCTAATGATCCCAGAATTCAAGATGTTTTAGGTTTTCTTCAGACAGGGCTTGATCTACCCTTATCAGTTTGCTCCTTGAGAGTCCAAGTTTAGGCTATCTCTGCCTTCACAGGTATATCCTGGGCTAGACACACCCTCGTCAGGCAATTCTTTAAAGGAGCTATGAGGCTGAGACCTCAAAGGAAACCGAGGTTCTCCAAGTGGTATCTCCCCCTGGTATTGGACTTTTTCTCAGAAGATCGACACTTGGTTCATCTATCTATCAAAGATCTCTCCCTCAAAGTTGTCTTTCTTGTTGCCATAACATCAGCTAGGAGGGTTTCCGAGATTGGTTCTCTAGGTTCCAAAGAACCATTCCTTACCTTCTTCTCGGATCATGTCGTATTGATTCCGATGCTAGGATCTAATCCAAAGGTAACATAAATTTTTCATGAGAACCAAGAAATTGTCCTCCCCATCTTTCAGTCCTCTGAGGACTCTAATATTCATCCTCTGGATGTCGGAGAAGTCTTAAAACAGTATCTGGAGGCTACAGCGTCCTTCATCAATCCGATCATCTGTTTGTTTCCTTTCATGCGAAAAACAAAGGAATGCGTGCTTCCTCCAGAACCATTGCAGCGTGGATCGTTCAAGCTATCCAAGGGGCTTATAAGGCGAAAGGGTTGGCTCCTCCTGAAGCGGTAACCGCTCATTCTACTCGGAGCGTCTCCACACCATGGGCGGCTGTCCGACATGTTTCCCTGAAGTGATCTGAAAAGCTACCTCGTGGTCGTCTTTGGATATATTTAAGACGCACTATTGCGTAGAACCGGCTTCTTTATCGTCGGTTAATTTCGGTTTACATGTTTTATCTGTTGACAATGTCAATTAAATATTTTCTTTAACCAGCAATTGCCCACGGAGTGTGTATGGCTAGTCATTTCCCACACGTAGGCTGCCATGGAGTCTGTCAGGAAAAGGGAAATGTATATGAAATACTTAAAGGTAATTTTCTTTTCCTGATGGACTCCATGGCAGCAGGAGTTACCTCCCTTTGCTCGAGTAGGCTATATTACGGAACACAGTCTATGGCTAGAAGCAAAGCTTTATGGGAGTAGGGTCCTATGAGGAATGAGAGGCGGGATTAACCCACACGTAGGCTGCCATGGAGTCCATCAGGAAAGGAAAATTACGGTAAGTATTTCATATAAATTTTCCCTTTTTCATCATTCCACTGATCACTGATGCTTGCCATTTATTACCTCTCCATTGATTCCACAGAATGTTTTCCTCTCACTGACCACTGATGCCCGGCATTGTTTACTCCCACTGAAAGGGCAATTTTACACAGAGTAAAACCAGGGCATTGTTTTTTATGCCTTTGTTTCTCCCATCGACCACCAAAGCTGAGATTTTTTTTTTTTTTTACTGATGTTGGAACATTTTTTTTTACTCCCACTGACGATCAGTGTAAATAGACCTATGATACATACTCCTAACCACTGCACTATGTACACTCTGTTGTACATTGCACAGTTCTTCATATTCTCCTTTTTTTAATGATCTTCTGTCCTGTATATTTATGTGTGTCTTTACTCTTACCCAGAATGTAAAGATTGCAGGGTTCTGATGATGGGTGGTATGATTAAGATAATTTCCAAATGTACAAGATATAATTCTTTATGGCGCTTTTACAAAGTGATTGATAAATCTGATCTCCAGAATTATTAGTTTAAATCATAATTTTTTTTTTTTATCAAGATATATCAAATATACATTGCATAATCATTAATAGAACTTACTGTTTCCGTGCCAACATTTCAAATATAGGCAGGAAGTGAATCTGGTTATGGAAAATGAAATAATTGTGGAAGTTCCTGAAAGATAAAAAGTCCCTAAAAATCTTAGCCTCTGTGTTGCAATAAGCCTTGCTTTTTCCAGTATGCATTTTTTGATCCAAGTAAAATGTAACTCTTATATATGAATAAGTAGCTTCATAGTATTTCTTTTAAACCATCAAATAATATATTTATTATGACTAAAAAGAAAAAAAAAATCAAACCAATTGTTTTAACACTACATGGAAAATTGATGCCTACATGCCTTGTGCCATGTGCCTTGATCATAAACCTCAATGCCTAATTACATTTTAAGTTAAATTATTTACTGACCACATTTACTACCTATTAGCCTAATACTGTAGCATGTAGAATGAAAACATCATTGACCAATCAAAATGTATAGGAGAATTTGAGAAAATTAAAACTATAGCTTAAAGGCAAATAGACGGCATACTTAGCTAGCTTAGTAACTATTAATCATGCTAATCATGTTCTGCCCATCTTTTTTTTCTTAATGCCCTAACATGATTGAGTATTCAAAAGGAACTCAGGTACATCCTATTTTCTGTTTATTAGTTTACAAAATTACTATTTACTTTACAAAGTGAACATTCACTATGCTAATTAATCAGCCTCGACTCCCTTAGCACACAAACCCCTATGTTTTGAAGATGACTAAAAATAGTGCTTCAATATGACCATGAACAAAAAGGTGGATAGATTTTCGGCCGGGTTCTCCCTGGGGGGCACGCCTGGCAGCCCCCTCCTCCAATTTTGTGGAGAGATGGGGCTGGTGGACGTGTGGAGGGGGAGATACCTGGAGGAAAGACAGTTCTCCTTCCACTCGAAGACGCATGTGACCTTGTCCAGGATAGACATGGTAATTTGCAATGAAGAGGCCCTAAGTGAGGTGGGGGAGGTGAAATATGAACCAATATGTATTTGGGCTAGATCTTGGAATACTCATCAGTGACCTGAATAAACACAAGTAGAAATTTTAGTAAGGGGTATTAGAAGGTAAATCCATTCTGGTTGGAAGTAATTAAAGATTTGGGGGGAATTTGCGCTAGCTTGAAAGAATTCATAATTCTAAATGAAGCATCAGCCCCGAGGGGGGTTATTTGGGATACCCTAAAGGCCTTCCTGTGAGGAGTTCTGATACAAAAAATACTATCTCTTGTTTGTCAAGTAAGACACTAAGGTCTGATGGACCGTTTTCATTGGTCCAAACCGATCATGTGTGGGCACCATCGGTTATTTATCCATCTGTTAAAAAAAGCAAACTTGTTTTAAATTTAACCGATGGATACCTAACCGATAGCAAAAAAGCGATTGTTTGTAGGCACGACTATAGGTTAAAAATCCACGCATTAACCGAAGAAAGACGGTCCATCAGACCATTCTCTTCGGATGGACCGATCGTGTGTACAGGGCTTTATTAAGCCACCTCAGGATTATAAAATATCTCAAATAGGTCTCACTGCAAAATCAGCTAATAAATACCACTCCCGCAGCCTGCACCATCAAATACAGCAGCGTTCTTCTTAAACTGACACTTCTAGGATTTCCAGTCTCCCAATCCCCCTTATTGCTGAAAGGGTAAGTTCTCTTTTTCAGAAAAAAAATGAAAGGGTGACCTAACTCCAAATATCCTGGCCACCCCTCTTGACCCCATTGCACATAGAGGCCATGGTGTCCTGTGCTGCCATTGCAGCAGTCTATAAAATGTACACCAAAGCACACATGACCGTTCTGACCAATGAGAAGCGTCTTCTTCTTCTTCCCGAAGAAAGAAGCACTTCTTATTGAACAACAAGGTCATGTAGTCATGCTGACCAATCAGCACTTGCAATTGCAAACATTATGATGGAAACTCCCTCTGGGACTATGTTTGACGGTTTATGGTGCGAAAGACCAACACACCGGCAGTACGGGACATCACTGCTGTAAATCTGAATCTAGTAAACATGCTAGAGACAACATTGTCCAAGATATTTGCAGTGCGGCAGAGGGAGTAACAAAGGGAAAAAATCTAAAGACATTTTTACCCAATTAAAATGTATCTTTTATACAAACTATAGGAAAAACTCTTTAACCGCTTCAATACTGGGCACTTTCACCCCCTTCCTGCCCAGACCAATTTTCAGTTTACAGCTCTGTCACATTTTAAATGACAATTGTGTGGTCATGCAACGCTGTACCCAAAATGAAATTGTTAGCATTTTCTTCTCACAAATAGAACTTTCTATTTCTGGCATTTAATCACCGCTGGGTTTTTGCTAAAAAAAAAAGCGAGAATTGGCCAATGATTAGGTGGCACTGATGAGGAGACACTAATATACCACACTGATGGGCACTGATAGGTGACACTGATATGCGGTACTGATGAGCACTGATAGGTGGCACTAATGGGTGCTGATAGGTGGCACTGCTGGGCAGCACTGATGGGCACTGCTGGGCAGCACTGATGGGCAGGCACTAATGGGCACTACTGACTGGCATCACCAATGGGTATTGATTGGTGTCACTGATGGGCACAGATTGGTGTCCCTGATAGGCACTGCCCAGGCTGCATTGATGATCAGTGCCCTGATTACTTGTACAATCTCTGCTGCAAAGAGATACTGCTCTGTCAGTGGGAGACGAGGAGAGACGAAAAAGGGCACCTTCGTGTTTACATGTGATTGGCTGTGGTTGGACCTTTCTACCTACACCTTGAGTTTTTCTCCTGCATAGGAAGTGCATTGATCATGTAGATTCATGGTGTCATTTGTTGGTCTGTACACACAGAGTATAGTTCAGTAAATCTTCACATTCTGGTGTTAGCATAGGTTAATTCATGATCTCGGTCTGTAGTATAAGAACTGACATTTCCTGTAAAGAAGCTACATATCCCACAATCCCTGGGTCCCCCAGTCTAGTTTTCCAATGGTGAAAACTGCATAGTTGGCTGTCCCTTTAGTGACTAGGAACAGACAACAGTGAATATGTGAATGCACACATGGACATAGCAGAATCAATCAGCCATGACACAAAACATGAGGCCATCATTACAATCTAAGGCAAACAAATGATACAGGGAATATAACTACACCTACTGTATGCTTAGGTAAAACAACAAAACTTTTGAAAGCATGCAATGCCTTTAAGAACAATTTTGTTTCAAGAATTAAATGGATCATGACTGGAACAAAAAAAAAAAAAAAAGTTTTCAAATATTTCCTACTTGGTAATATTCACTCAAAAGGCCAAATGTGTTTAACATTTTAAAACTATTCAAAAACGATTTTTTCATAAAATGTTAAGGTTTCTACAGAGGTCGATTGCACAAGAAATCCCAAAACCACAAGGCTGAGTAACTTCAATGATTAAGCAACATTCCCATGTTCACACAGACAAACATTACAAGTTGCTCATTTCTGAACCTGACCTAAATGTCTTAATTAGTGTTTCTTCTGCATTACTCCTTAAAATGTAGTTCACATGGGCCTCAGCTTATATAAGAGCAGTGCGAACAGCGAGTTTTAACAAAGCACCTGCAGAGCTTTCAGTAAGCTGTGTCAAAGCTTTAAGGGCTGTGGGGGGGAAGGGGTTGCGAATAAAAGTAAGTAATTGTGCTCACGCTTTACCACCCACCTAAATACAGACATGTAGCAACTCAGGGCTGTGCACATGCTGTGGCAAAAATGAAACCCCCTATTCAAGTGAATGGGGCCACAATGCAACTATATGCAATGGGACACATCATTTCCCAGCAACCTGTCAACCTCCCTCTAAAAAGTGTTTCACTGTAGAGCATTTTGCTGAAGAGTGGAAAGGGTTGCTGCAGGTCAGAACAATCCTTTAATATACCATTCATCTCCAGTTTGCCAGTGTTAAACGCAGATTCCGATGGGGGGTGCTGATAGACACTTTAAACAAGCTGCTAGCAGGCTTCAGCAGTCTTTTTACAAGCTTTAAATAGTGCTTAGGCCCGCTAGCAGATTGTTAAAGGTAACAGTAGTCCCATTAAGATCTGTGTTTAACATTCCCAAACATGAGCTTAACCACTTAAAGCGGGGTTCTGGGCATAATATATATTTTTTAAATAGTCCCTAAAACATATTTATAACTCCCCAATCATTCCAGAAATCATTGCAAACACTTGCCTTATATCCTCCAGCTCATGTTGTGGCCGTATCCATCATATGTGTGGGCATGTGATGAAGCCCAGTTCCTTTTTCTTCTTGGTTTTCAGGGAGAGGTGCATGCTGGGCAGTTTTTAGGCAGAGTAATGCCCAGAGACTCCTGGGAAATCAGTGTTATTATTTGCCAGGAGGCAATGGGGTCTTAGGACAGGAAGTTGAACCACCTAGGAACAGGAACTAGGCAAAAGTAACTAGCTAGTAACAGCCAGATAGTAGTGAGTAAAACATTTTTTTCTTACATTAACTGGTTGCCGACCATCCGCCGCAGTTCTACAGCGGCAGGTCGGCTCCCCTGCGCGAGAGCCCATAGCTCTATGTCTGCCACTAGGGGCGTGAGTACGGTGCGCGTGCCTGGCTGGCGGGATCGCCGCCGGGCACTAGCGATTGCTCAGAACAGAGCAAGAACCGGGAGCTGTGTGTGTAAACACACAGCTCCCGCTCCTGTTAGGGGAGAAATGCTGATCTTCTGTTCATACAATGTATGAACAGAAGATCAGTGATTTCCTCTAGTCAGTCCACCCCCCATACAGTTAGAACACATCCAGGAACATACTTAACCCATTCCCCGCCCCCCAGTGTTAACCCCTTCACTGCCAGTGGCATTTTTATAGTAATCCAATGCATTTTTATAGCAAAAGTGTCCGATGAGTCCGATGTGTCCGCCATAATGTCGCAGTACTGAAAAAAAACTCTTATCGCTGCCATTACTAGTAAAAAATAAAATATTATTAAAAATGCCATAAAACTACCCCTTATTTTCTAGACGCTAAAACTTTTGCGCAAACCAATCAATAAACGCTTATTGCGATTTTTTTACGAAAAATATGTAAAAGAATACGTATTGGCCTAAACTGAGGAAAACATTTTTTTTATATATATATATATTTATGGGGATATTTATTATAGCAAAAAGTAAAAAATATTGTTTTTTTTTTTCAAAATAGTCACTCTATTTTTGTTTATAGCGCAAAAAATAAAAACCGCAGAGGTGATCAAATACCACTAAAAGAAAGCTCTATTTGTGGGAAAAAAAGGACCCCAATTTTGTTTGGGAGCCACATCGCACGACCGGGCAATTGTCAGTTAAAGCGACGCAGTGCCGAATCGCAAAAAGTGCTCTGGTCACTGGGCAGCAATATGGTCCAGGGGTTAAGTGGTTAAAGGCAAGCTGTTCATAGAAAGTTCATTTTTAGGGTGGAACTCTGCTTTAAGGACCGAGCCTCATTTTGAGATTTGGTGTTTACAAGTTAAAATATTTTTTTTGCTAGAAAATTACTTAGAAAAAAAAAAGATATATAATGTTTTGGGATTCTAACACCCTAGGAAATAAAATGGCGGTTATTGCAATACTTTCTGTCACACCGTATTTGCGCAATGGTCTTACAAGGGCACTTTTTTTTTTTAATACACTTTTTTGTGGCGGTTTGTTCCAAGTTTTTTTTGTTATTCGGAGATTTGGATGTTTATAAAAAAAGTTTACCGAATTCTTCCGAATAACAGAACAAAATTCATCCTAATTTCTGAAATTTATTTTTCAAATATTTTATTATGTTTTACAAGGTACAATAAATTTATGCTTTAAGAATACATTTATTACTACACTAAAAGTAAGAATATGCTATTAAGCTTCTTAAACGAAAAGTATAAGTCTAATTTTTGAAATTCAAACTGAAATTCGAATCAAATTTAACATTGAATCAAATTGTAAATATATTTCTGAAATCGAAGACTGTATGTGTTGTTAGAGTACCATTTCAAATAAATTCCTTTCTTTGTTAAGCAAAGGTGATTTAAAGAGTCATTGGGGGTTATTTACTAAAGACAAAATGTATTTTGTTTGTTCACTTTGCTGCATTTAAACGCTTCAAATCAAAAAAAGTCGGTTGATTCTAAAAAAAATTGAAAAATTCCAAATACGAATTCAAAATAAGAATTCTGAATACGAATCCCAAATACGAATTGAACAAATCAACCTAATTTGACGAAACTAAATCACTAGATTAAAGAATCTAAAAGAAACAAAACTCTTTTTTTTTTAGCTTTCGAGGGAGTGAAGAGGAGTTAGAGCACTTATTTATTGTTGTCTGTGCCCCCATTAGAGAGATTCACCCTACTTATTTGTCTTGTTTACTATTAACACTGAGAGTGAAAGTAAAAGAAAATACCAAATTTTAGGTTGTTACCAGAACAGTAATAGAGAGAATATCTTTCAATGAGGACACTAGTTCCTACCTGGTGACACATAGAAATTTCCTTTCACTTCCAGTTTTGTCTATAGGACAGGAAGTTAATTGAAATCTCCCCAATGGGACAATGCATTCAAGATGAAAAAAAAAAAAAAAAAAAAAAAGGTTTTGCCTCTATTTAAATAGAATAGGAGCAGGGGACTGACATATTCCAAACAAGATTCCAATAAACCTTCATAAGTAAAAACCACAAGGACACAAAGAGGCGATTTACTAAAACACCTGAGAGTTTTCACTCATTATGTTGTAGCAGTGTTCACAATTAATACCCAATCATGTGTAGATGACAAATAATTCACTTTTTTGCCTGAATTAAATTACAATTGAATCCTTAAGTAAATCAGCCTCTATGCCTACTTTTTGTCCCCTGTTTGCAGCCTTTTTTTTTAGCCTAGTTCACTCACTAACATACGTACTGTACATTCTGCAAAATATTACACATTTCTTTGCACAACCTTATATTGTGGAAATGTTGTTTGTCTGGTTTACAGTACATAATCTGACATAATACTGTTACAACATCAGCAATTATTAAATATTGCCTGAAATTCTGTTTAAATCATGCAATCTATTGCAATAGCTTATTACAGGCTCATATTAGGCAAAATAAATGACATGTTTTCTTAAGTTTTGAATTTTCCTAAAACCAGACCAATCAACTTCCTTATTTTAATGAAAACAAAAAACTATTCTTGAATGCAAGTTTTCAGATAAATGCACTGCATAACTGCATTTCTCCACTGGAGGGCGAAAGTGAGCAACAGTTTGGCTGCAAAAAACGAATTATCAGTTTATTTCCAAAGTCTTTTGTTACACTTTGTCAAAAGACTGGCTGATTTTTGTGTTTATTTTCATATTTTTATTTACATCTGTTAGTATAGCAATATAATTATTGCAATGTGATGTGGTTAAGCCACTTAAATGGCTAATAACTGTATAATAAGGTGACCAGATTTTTACAATTAAATCCGGGGACATATTTTTTATTTTTTATTATTATTGGAAAATGGTAAACTATTTTATAAGCATATTTTCCACAAATGATATATAAGATATATGTGGTTTGTATTTATGAAATGATTTATGATATATACGTTATTTCTCACAATTTGTCTATGAGATAAAAAAATATCCTTCTTTGAATTTTTGGGGATATGACTACCAAATGTTAAGAAGATAAGAGAGACAAAACGTTATAAATATTAGAAGGGTGCAGAGGGTATAGCAGTGGCTAGTATGTGCAAAGGAGGGGTGCAGATGTATGATATAAAAATATATGGTGTGAAGAGGCCACTTGGAGCAATTAAAGTTACCCGAACAGCGCTAGTACTGGCCTCCTACCCTGCTGCAGACACCGCTGTCACTGCCCCACCACCCATCTCAACTAACCTCCCTCCACACATCCCGCAGAACAAACTTCTGCAGGCATCCTTCCAGCAGGATCATTAGCTCCGCCTACACCTCTATAGTCTCTATAGTCTGCAAGCAGCACTGAAGGACACTGAGTAGGGGCATTGAGGAATGCAGAGAGAGGCAGAGGGAGGAGACTTCCGGTCGGTGCTGTAGTCACATGGCAATCAATGCAGCCTAACCAGTGCCCATCAGCTCGGCCTGACCAGTGCCCATCAGCTCGGCCTGACCAGTGCCCATGAGCTTAGCCTGTTTAGTGCCCATCAATGCATCCTGACCAGTCCCATCAATGCAGCCTGACCAGTGCGCATCAGCTTAGACTCATCAGTGCCCATCAATGTAGCCTCACCAGGGCCCATTAATGCAGCCTCACCAGTTTCCATCAGTTCAGCCTAACCAATGCTGCATGTTCAGTGCCCATCAATGTAGCCTGATCATTGCCCATCATTACAGCCTGACCAGTGCCCATTAATGCAGCCTGACCAGTGCCCATCAATGCAGCTTCACCAGTGCCCATCAATGTAGCCTCACCAGGGCCCATTAATGCAGCCTCACCAGTGCCCATCAGTGCAGCCTCACCAGTGCCCATAAATGCAGCCTCACCAGTGCCTATCAGTTCAGCCTCACCAGTGCCCATCAATGCTGCATGTTCAGTGCCCATCAATGCTGCATGTTCAGTGCCCATCAATGTATTGCCCATCAATGCAGCCTGACCAGTGTCCATCAGCTTAGCCTGTTCAGTGCCCATCAATGCAGCCTTACCAGTGCCCATCAATGCAGCCTGACCAGTACCCACCAATGCAGACTGATCAGTGTCCATCAATTCAGGCTGACCAGTGCCCATCAGCTCAGCCTGACCAGTTCCCATCAGCTCAGCCTGACCAGTTCTCATCAGCTCAGCCTGACCAGTGCCCATTAATGCAGCCTGTTCAGTACCCATCAATGCAGCCTGTTCAGTGCCCATCAGGCACTGAACAGATATAAACGGATAAATAAAAATCTAAATCATGGGTCTTCAAACTACGGCCCTCCAGTTGTTCAGGAACTACAATTCCCATCATGCCTAGTCATGTAAGAGTTTTACTTTCCGACGCATTTCTCCTAATAAGGCATCATCTGGGGAGTCTCCAGATGATGCCTCCAGAGTCCCCAGATGATGCCTTATTAGGAGAAATGTGTCAGTAAGGGCTCCGCTAGGGAGCTGTGGTGGCTCAACGTGATTGGCACTGCGCTGACAAGCCATTCACCTCTGCAGCCAAGGGTTCGGATCCCGGCCTCGGCTACATGTGAATTGAGTTTGGTGGTCTCAGCCCGGCTCCCGGTGGGTGTGCTATGCAAGGTACGCCTGTGCTTAGTACGCCCACCCCCCCCCCCCCCACAAAAACCACCACACTTGCACGCACACGAAATTGGTTTAAAACACATGCACTTTGGCCATGCGGTCTCCTAAAATAAAGAGAGGCGAAGGACCTACGGGGCTGGCTGGGTGGGCTAGGCCCCCTCACTCCCTCATAGGGGGAGTCCCTCTGCCTCATTGGGGTCCTGTTGGGCACCAGTTGGGCTCCCAAGAGGAGCAGGTAGGGTGGGGTGAGTGGGAGGCCCCCCTTCACACCCGCCATTGCCACCAGGGGCATGGAGAAGGATGGCGATTGCCTGCGGGGGGAGGGTCTGCCTACTCCCAACTCCTGCAGTCCGGCTCCTCTCTCTCGAGTTCACGCACAAAAATACACTTAAAAAAAAAAAAAAAAAAAAAGTAAGGGCTCCGCTGATGCCACTGCGTTACTTTGATTTTATCCGCTTTATATGTCTTCTCAAATGTGAGTGACCATTTTATATTTCTTTAATAAATGTTCTCATTTTGAAACAGAATTACACTATGTGGCCCAATCTTTTTCCTTTTACTACATTATATGATATATAGGGAGGATTCATATATGAAGTACTGTTGCCTTATCCATGGTGTATATTCATTGATGCCAACTCTGCGATATACCTCTGCCTGGTTCCATTGGAAGCCGTACTTGTTTACTTCTCCCTGGGTGTGATACACCAACAAGCCTGTTTGACTCATCAGGCGTAAGCCTTGCTGGGCCCAACTCGTTTGGTAAACCTTTAATCTTCACAGTGGTGGATTACCTACAGACAACTGATTATACATTCACTTTCATCTCAGTGGAATATTTGGACTTTATACTCACTTGTTTATCAACACACTTGGTTCATTGTCACTTTGATGTTCAATATAGATTCACATCTATCACTTTGTGCATCAATCCACTTTGTTTATCAGGGTTTTTGTTTTTGTTTTTCTATGATTTATGCATCAATAGTTTTGGTTTTCTTACAAATTTGTATTCATTATCCATTGTGTGTACATTGCAATTAGCACACTGGTGCAATCCAATGGTTTATTTCATTTAGATAGTACATTTGTATTTATCCATTGATATCTTTTTTCATAACATCAAAATCATCATTCTCAGCGCCGCACTTTACTATTTCTACTTTTGCCTTTATACAGTATATCTGTCGTGCAGGCAGCTTCCACATACTTATATACCACTTGACAGCGCGGTTTTCCTTTCTCTCTTTATTAAGAGGGTTAGGCCCTGATGCAGGAGAGGTCATATGTTCAATCACCCAACTTAGACACCTATTATGCCTGGCAGCACACCCTTAGGGAGCTGTCTCTGATGAGAGTGGACCTCATTAACAAAGCAAGAAGTCCATGCTGGATAGTGCCCAGCGGGTGTTTGAGTTTGGCAATAAAAATGGCAGACTTTTGGCCTCGCTGGCTGGCTGGCTAAGTGTAGTTTGCTACTACACATGTGGGCAGGCTGAAAGACGCAGGTGGTACACTGCTGACTACTCCTGAATCCATTAGCTCTAGATTTTTACGTTTTTATCAGGATCTTTACTCTTCCAAAGTGTATTTTATGACTGAGAGCCTCTCTGACTATCTAGATGGGATCCCATTCCCCACACTTGACCCATACAAAAGTAAGGACTTGCACAGGGACAATACTTTAGAGGAAGTGCAGACGGCCCTGAGTTGCATGCAGTCGGGGAAGGCTCCTGGGCTGGATGGGATAACCACTGAGTTTTACTCAGAACATCAAGAACTGATAGCGCTTAGGCTGACCGCCCTTTTCAAACAGTTTTCCACACTAGGTTCCCTTCCAGATTCGATGGCTGATGCGGTGGTGGTGTTGGTGTCCAAACCCGGTAAGGATCCGGAGGAGTGTGGCTCATTTCTCTGATTAACACTGACGTCAAGTTATTGGCCAAAATTCCGGCTCTACGGCTGGTCCAGGTGATGGAGGATTTGATACATCAGGATCAGATGGTATTCATGCCGGGTAAGGGCACGGACATTAACATCCGCAGGCTATTTCTTAATTTGGACACCTCTCATGACAATGGCGGCACCTGAGTCATAGCCTCTCTGGATGCAGAGAAGGCTTTCGATTCGGTAGAGTGGGGTTAAAAGTGGGAGGTCCTGAGGCGCTTTGGATTTGGCCCACGGTTTCTCAAGAGGTTGGAAATGCCATATGCGTTCCCCTAGAGCCAGGATTTGTACTACTTTTCTCCTCCAGAGTGTCACCAGGCAGGGCTGCCCTTTGTCGCTCAGCCTGTTTGCTCTGGCTATGGAGCCATTGGCGATCCTGATTGGGAGTCACGTGCGGTCCAGGGGGCTTAGAGTTGGCCCTCTGGAGGAGAAAATTTCCCTTTATGCTGATGACGCACTGCTATATCTTAATGGTGTGGACACCTCGTTGCAGGCGGCTCTGCAGATCTTTGAGGAGTTTGGGCACTTCTCTTGGGCCAGGAACAACTGGTCCAAGTCTGTCCTGTTCCCACTGGATCTCCAAGCCGGGAGTGGGGCATCCCAGGCTCCGTTTCTCTGGGTAGAGGAGTTTAAATACCTTGGGATTGAGGTGTCGAGAGACCTGCGAGACTTTTGCCGCCTCAATCTGCAGCCTATTGTCATGAGACTTAAAGCGGTTGTATACCCTCTTGTGATATATGCACCTACAGGTAAGCCTACATTAAGGCTTACCTGTAGGTGCTTGCAATATCTCCTTAACCGACATGGTTAAGGAGATATTTGCAGAAAAGAGGGCACCGATGTCTACGGCGCATGTGCGCCATAGACTATGGCACAGATGCACTGAGCATGGTGGCTCATGAATTGGAGCCGGCTGGAAAGTGGTGGAAATGTGCGAATGCGCGAGGATTGTGCCGGTTTGCGCCCATGCGCGGGAGTGACGGCATCGCCGCTCCGGCCAGTCACAGCGCCGGAGCGCCGATACCCAGAAATCACTCTGCGTATCATGGTGGCGATGGAGGACGTGTCCGAGGATGGCTGCGGGGGCTTGGATCTAAGGTAAGTATTTGATAATGAGCTAGTATACTAGTTATGCCTTTGCCTTGCAGGTTTTAAAAAAATATATTAATTAGGGGTTTACAACCACTTTAAGGAACAGTGCTCCAGATGGAGGGAGTTGCCCCTTAATCTACTCGAGTGCATAAATGTGTTGATTTAACTATGTGTTTCGGGAACTGTCTGATTTGGCTCCCCAGCTCCTTTTTTAAGGAGTTGGATGTCTGCATAGGCTACTTTATTTTGATAAACAGATTACTTATATCCTGGAGTTGCTCTCCTTTGCAGCTTCCTGGAGTTATTTCTGGTTCAACAATCAGTTCTTCAGGCAGGACAGGAGAGTCGCTATGGGGGCTAAGTATGCCCCCAGCTTGGCGAACCTGTGCATGGCTCTGTGGGAGGAGGACGTCATCTATGCCCAACCATGACCTCAGGTAGTGCTATGGGCTAGGTATATAGATGACGTCCTTCTCCTATGGGATGGTAGCTGTAGTGATTTAGGCCTCTTCATGGAAGAGCTCAATTTTAACACCAGGGGAATTTTTTTAAACTTTGAGGCTAGTCACTAAGAAATCCATTTCTTTTTGTAAGTGTTACTATTTTTTAAAGTAAACCTTTTTGTACGGTAATACACTATGGAGTGTTTCTACTTTTTGGGGCTCCCCTAGGGTTGAAAATATACATCGAATTCCATCGAATAGAACTTCGTACATCCATTGGAGGATTAAAGACTGCATGACAGGCTTGTTATCCTCTTGCCTCTGGTAAGCGGTGATTTTGGCTGGTGCTGTAGCACGGGTGTTTGCACGATTATTTGGAGGCTCATCCCTCAATTATCTTCATCGACACCTATTTTTATCACAGACTCACTCTATATAGATTTTCTCTGAACCTGAGGAATTGGGACTGTCACTTTCCTTATTCGTTGGATGTGTTCGCGTTATTTTAATAGTTTTTTATTAGCATTCCAAGTGCTTTATATTTGATCCCAATATCAATCCTTCATGGTTATATAATTTATTTTGGTTTGCATGCACTTGGCTTATGATGGACTGACTATAACATTGGTCCTTCATGTTAAAGCGCAGCTCTTTACTGTTTCTTTAATTATATATTTATGTTTATCACATAAACAGAGCCGCTGCTGTGTTCCTTTTGTTTCATTTGGTTAGCGCAGTAATTGTTTTTCCAATTTTTCAAGTGTTATGGGAGCTGAGGGGGGCTGTTGCACACAGAAGGATTTTTATCTTACCACTTGTCCACCGGGCTATTCTGGCACTTCTCTTCTTAATGTAAAAATCATTTTTTTTTTTGCTAGAAAAATAATCAGAACCCCCAAACATTATATTTTTTTTTTAGCAGACACCCTAGGTAATAAAATGGCGGTCATTGCAACTTTTTTTCTTGCACAGTATTTGCGCAATAATTTGTAAACGCTTTTTTGAGGAAAAAAATGGTTTCATGAATGTGAAAGATGATGTTTCGCAAGTAAATAGATACCTAACTTTAAAATTGCGCACGCTCATGGAATGGCGCCAAACTTCGGTAAATTTTTTACAGGTTACTATTTTCGAGTTGCAGAGGAGGTCTAGTGCTAGAATTGTTGCACACACTCTGAGGCCGCGTACACACGATCGGTCAAAACCGATGAAAACGGACTGAAGATCCGTTTCATCGGTCCAAACCGATAGTGTGTGGGCGCCATCGGTCAGTTATCCTTCGTCAAGAAAAAGAGAATTTGCTTTAAAATTTAACCGATGGACGCCTAACCGATAGGTCAAAACCGATCGTTAGTATGCAAAAGCATCGGTTAAAAAGCCGTGCATGCTCAGAATGAAGTTGACGCATGCTTGGAAGCATTGAACTTCGCTTTTTTTCAGCACGTCGTTGTGTTTTACATCACCGCGTTCTGACACAATCATTTTTTTTTAACCGATGGTGTGTAGGCACATCAGACCATCAGGATGGACTGATCATGTGTACACGGCCTGATGCACCCGACTATACTGCACATGTGAGGTTTGAACGGCGTTTACATATGTGGGTGGGACTTACATGCACGTTCGCTTCTGAGCATGATCTACCAGGGACGGTGATTTATTTTTATATTTTTACACTTTTTTTTTACATTTTTTTATCACTTTTATTCCTATTACAAGGAATATAAAAAACATCACTTGTAATAGGAATCTCTGTGACAGGTCCTCTTTATGGAGAGATGTGGGGTCAATAAGACCCCACATCTCTCCTCCAGGCTTAAAGCAAAAATTCACCGATCTCATGCCGACAGCCGCGGTTGCGGCTTTTTTTACTTCCGGGAATGGCGGCGGGAGGGGGGGCATCCCCTCCCGCTGCCTACAAGAATGATCAAGCAGCGGATTTGCCGATATGATCGTTCTTATCATGCACAGAATCACCGGCAGAAGACGGTGATATCTGAATGATGTTTGTTGCTGCAGGCATCATTCAGATATCACCACACAACGTCAAGGACATCATATGACGTCCTTGGGGGACAAGTGGTTAATGCATAGAATGTATTAAGATAAGAAAACCTTCTGACTTTACAACCACTTTTAGGCCGGGTTCACACCTATGCGAATTGGTTGCGGCTTAAACCGCATCTAATACGCAGAACATTTCTAAATACATTGTTTTCAATGAGGCTGGTTCACATATGTGCGATGCATTCGCACTGCGCATTGCCGGAAATCCGTATGCGTTGTGGAGGCCTTGCGGTGCGGCTCAGGTGCAAATTCAGTCCCATTATCTTCTATGGGTACGCAGCTGATGCGCAGATGTGTTCAGTTCTCTTCAGGAATTTCTCTCATTCATCTCAATACATTTCTCCCCCACTCTCCTCTCACTCAGAACTTCCCCCAGGTCTCCAAATTCGCAGCAGAAACGGAGCTAATCTGCTGAACACTTCCCTTATCTTTGCAGAGACATTACAGAGCTGAAATTCTCACCGCACAAGTGTGAACCCAGCCTTACTGTCAAGCTCTCCAGTGGTGCGCTGTAAATGAGCCAGAGGGTCCCCAGCGCTTCTTATGTGCCTTCAGCTGCTTAATTGGATGGGCCACAATGATTTTACTCCTACCGCACGTGCACACAGGAGTCACATCGCAGTCAGACAGATCGGGGTCCTATATGTGTACTGAGCTACACGTGTGCGGCTCAGTGTACATGACGGGCAGAAGGAAGCATTTATGACAGAAGAGATTGATAGAGTCTCATCTGTCTTAAATATCTTTCCTGTCAGTAATGTATTTAAAAACATAATTTGCTACCACTTTAAATCCTGGAACAATCCTTTACAGGATAAGGACCGTATCAGGATACAGGACAGCTGATGGAAATGGAGTACTGTGATTTCTCTGAGAGGTAAGAAATACCTGCTAGTGTTACACTTAACATTCAAGCATATTTCTGATGCTAGATCCATTTAACAAGACTCTCCCTTAAATAGAGCTTGTCATCAAAGGGCAACTAACAAAGACTTGCATGAAAAGGCTTATCTAATATATTAAAGAACCTTCACAACAAGTAATAATGTTTTAATATCTGAAGGGAACAAAATGATCCCTTTGCTGCCAGACGTCAGAGTTGGAGAGCTATTCAGAGGATGTAATGCGAAGAAAAACAGCTTCCTCTTTTTTTGTTGTTCTTCTCACTCATCCAATCAGGACTGAGAAGTTGTGTGATAATACAAGTATTTGTGAAAGAATCACCTTGAAAAAACAGCCAGATCATGCTTACTTGACCAATATAATAACTATAGCTAATCTTACAGAAAGAATTGTATGAGCCAACATGCTTGTTTAAAAATGTTGTACAACAATAAACAAGGTATGGCACCTCTTAAATCTTACTATTTTGTACATGTGAAATGTCTTATACAGTATGTAAGGATTGCATCCTTGTAAATGTGGTAAGTTCTGTTCTTTTTTATTGTTTGAAAATATTTTTTCAGTACAGTTAAACCTCGGTTTGAGAGTATCTTGGTTTGAGAGCATTTTGCAAGCCAAGCAAACATTTTTTAATACATTTTGCCTTGATATACAAGCGATGTCTTGATATAAGATTAGGGTCATGTCACAAGTGAGTATAAAAAAGAAGAGAAGGTGTCTCTAAGTGTCATAGGTGTGCGCAGCTTGTTGAATTAGGGTGTGCACCCGAAAGCTTAAAAACACGGTACCGTCTCTCACTGTGTTCATTCAGAATGTGAAAGGGGCGGTAAATTACATTATTCCTCCCCCACTCATCCTGAAATATCATCTATGTGTGTGCTCACTGCAGTAGCCAATGGGAGAGGAGGGAAGCCAGCCATGCTGTGGGAGGGGACACCGGGTAGCAGGGGGAATCTGCACTGCAGGGAGTGATTAGTGTGTGCCTGGGCACACCTGGCACACCCTGTGCGCACGCCTATGCTAAGTGTAGAAATATGGTTAGATTTAACCACTTCCATACCAGGCACTTACGCACCTTCCCGCCCAAGCCAATTTTCATCTTTCAGCACTGTCGCAATTTGAATGACAATTGCACGATCATGCTACACTGTACCTAAATGACATTTTTATCATTTTGTTCCCACAAATAGAGCTTTCTTTTGGTGGTATTTGATCACCTCTGCGATTTTTATTTTTTGCGCGACAACTAAAAAAAGACCTACATTTTTTAAATAAAATACGTTTTTTTTTGTTAATTTTTTTGTAAATAAGTAAGTTTTCTTCTTCAATTATGATAGGTGGGCATTGGCATAGATGGGCACTAAGAGGTGGCACTGATGGTCACTGAGTGGAACTGATGGACACTGGGTGACACTGAGGGGTGGCACTGATGGCATTGCTGGGCATCATTACAGTCAATGCCCATGTTGCCATTCAGTGCCCATCACGTGGTAAAGAGCCTCCGCCGGAGGCTCTTTACCAAGATCAGAGATGCAGGGTGTCAGACTGACACCCTGCATCACCGATCGCCGCGCTGCATGCCCCCACGGGCGCTGTCAATAGACGTCCAGTCAGGATTTCACAACCACTTTCTGGACTTCAATTGACCATTGACCGGGCGGGAAGTGGTTAATGAAGGTACAACATTTAGAAACGTATTGCTACACTTAATGGTGCCTCTCTTTTCCTTTATATTCTGTAAAAAAAATGCTTTGATATACAAGTGCTGTGGATTACAAGCATGTTTCTGGAATGAATTATGCTTGCAAACCAAGGTTTTACTGTACCTAGCCAGGGCATTCACGGGGTCTGTATTACCCTATGATTTTGTTTTTTTGGAGTAACTCCACTGTGGGCAAACACACCAGTAAACTAAAATATATCTTCGTAAAATTTAAAATAAAGTAACCACAATAGTGGCTATGCTGATTGCTAATTACTCGGAAGAATCACCTTATTACTGCAAAATAGCATTTCCGTAAATTTGGTTAAACAAGCCAGAAAGAAATTTTTCAAACAAAAAAGGTGTGAAAGATGTGTGGGGTAAAATAAAGTGCAAGCAGGAAACAACATTACAATGAAGTGGACAGGAAAAGTGACTAATGTCAGGGTGATATAAGTAAACATCTATAAACTAAGTTGTTGAAATGTCCTAGGGAGCTGAACACTGCACCATTCAAAATAATTATGGCCATCTAGCTTATAATTTGTAAAATGATATACTGCAAAATTTAAAAAATACAATTATTCTATGTTAAATACAAATAGGAAAATATATACAAAATTAAACAGACTTCTAACAGCTGCTCATCTCATATAGACTGCCACATTGCCCTACCCCGTTCTCCCAATGCCTTTCTTGTCCAGGTGGACTTGCTGGCCAATATTCAGAACTGTAGTGTGGGTATTCTGCAGCACACAGCTGAATTCACCTGGCCCTCATTTTGTCTCAGTGCCTTTTAGGCCACGTACACGCGATCAGCCCATCCGATGAGAACGGTCCGAAGGAGCGTTTTCATCGGTCCACCGATGAAGCTGACTGATGGATTGATGTGCCTACACACCATTGGTTAAATAACCGATCGTTTCAGAACACGGTGACGTAAAACATAACGACGTGCTGAAAAAAACTAAGTTCAATGCTTCCAAGCATGCGTCAACTTGATTCTGAGCATGCGTGGATTTTTAACCGATGCTCGTGCATACTAACGAACGGTTTTGACCTATTGGTTAGCCGTCCATCGGTTCAATTTTAAAGCAAGCCCTCTGTTTTTTGACCGAAGTATAACGGACCGATGGGTCCTACACATGATCGGTTTGGACCGATGAAAACCGAACCTCAGTCCGTGTTCATCGGTTTGAACCGATCGTGTGTATGCGGCCTTAAAGTTTCCTATTAAATAACATTTACATAGAAAAACCTTTGCATGGTATTAAGAACTAATTAGGATATTGGGGCAGATAAATAAAGAACAGTGGTTGTTGAGGAATGCAAATTGTCACGCATGACATCTTATTTTGACACGTCACATGTCAAATACTGTATATGACGCATAATACATATAGATTCTTTGGTGCATAGTAGAACTTGTAACTGTATTACACCAGTATTCTGTAGGCACACTACCGCAAACCTCTATTGCACCAAATATTGACAATCTAATTTTCTGGACCATTATAGTTTAGTGCAGATTGTGACACTTATATGTGAAGTCACACTTTTTAAACCCTTCAAACAGGACTATTATTTAGTGCTTCCAAAACAACCAATTTCCATGCAAAAAATATCTGGCACATTGCCTTATACATGGTTGGATGATTGAAGTGGACCTTCCCTTTCTTTTCTAAGCTATGTGAACATTCTTTCTTCCTCTAGTAAAATAACCATTGCCTGAACAAACTATCCTGATAACTCAGGTTGTTATCTGGTATATTCTCCTGTTCAGTTACACAGCTTGGGATTTTGGTTACTCCGAGTCCTGACTGCCAGTTGCTGGCACTCACAGGAGTGTTGGTATACTTGCCACTTAAGCAAATGCCCTATGTTTCTGTTGGATAGGCTTGTGTTGTTAAAGTGATTTTATACATGATCCTATATTGGATTTCACCTCCACCAATCTCAACTAGGGGCATCAGCAATATCTATGACCATTTCAAACTTTCTGGAGAACACTTATCAAAAAACCCGTATGCTGCGTACACACAATCGTTTTTCGACATGTAAAAAACAAAATTTTAAAATGATCATGTGTGGGCTTCACAGCATTTTTCGGGTTCTGAAAAACTAAAAAAAAAAAAATTCGAACATGCTCCATTTTTTAACGACGTTTTAAATTATGTTGTTTTTCGGGTTGTAAAAAATGATCGTGTGTGAGCTTACACGATGTGAAAAACCTGTGCATGCTCAGGAGCAAGTTATGAGATGGGAGTGCTCGTTCTGGTAAAACTAGCGTTCGTAATGGAGATAGCACATTCATCACACTGCAACAGACTGAAAAGCGTGAATCGTCTTTTACTAACAGGAAAACAGGAAGGGTGGCGCCATCAGAACTTCCCCTAAGTGGTGTCGTAGCGTTGTAGTCACCACACTTTTTTTTCACCGTGTGTGGACAAAGTTTTAATCATGGTGGAAAAAACGGTTTTTTCTAGAGGCTGAAAACAGTTTTTTACAAGCCGAAAAACCGAATGGAACTGAACATGGGCAACCCCATGGAATGAAGAAAATTAAGAAAAATGGAGGTAGGAAGTATGCTTTAGCCCACTGGCCCTCTGTAAAAGGACCCAGCGTACGCAATAGGAAGTGTTGTCAACCTACGTCACCAGAAAGGACACTTTGAAGGAATAAAGAAGACTTGAGACCCTGCACATCATGTGACCATAGATTTAGGTAAGTAATTCGGGCATTTCATTTTTTATTTTATTTTTGCCTTTGGCTCAATTAGTGTGTGGCTTTAAATAATTTGGTCCAACGTTTTAATAGTAGAAGAGCAGCTTTACCCCAATGTTTAACCATGAAGTTGGAACGGCTCTAGGGCGGTTGCTGTAAACTTTGTTTGGGCATTTCTAGCAATACTCAGGCATACTCTGACTCTGGGCAAACTTGGGCAATTTGGGCAATACTCTGCAACTCTGGGCAATACCGAACTCTGCAAACGATCGCAATACTCTGCATACTCTGCAATACTCTATACGCAATACCCTGCATACTCTGCATCACTCTGGGACGCAATACTTGAACTCTGGCATGCAATACTCTGGCAACTCTGCAACTTCACTCTGCATGCATACTCTGAATGAAGAACTCTGGGCAATTAACTCTGGGAACTCCGCAAATGCATACTCTGACCCTGGGTAGGAAGTCACCATGCTTTATTGCCCACTGCAGCCCTCTAGATCCTAAAAGGACCCACTCTGGGCATACTCTGCAATACTTGACTCTGCACTCTGGGCATACTCCAATACTCTGGGAAGCAATACTCTGCAAACTCTCATTGCAATACTCCGGGCAACTCTGGCCTGACTCTGGCAATGCAATACTCTGGCATACTCCCACTCTGGGCTCAGAAACTCTGGGCATACAGAGCCCCTGTCCCCCCTCCAGAAGCACTCTGCCCACATATAAAAACTGTTCAAACCACAAGGTATCTTTATATAATGTTTTGGGGTTCTAATTTTTCTAGCAAATAAAAGATTTTTACTAGGAGAGAAATGAGATTGGCCTGGGTGCTCCCTGCATGTTGGGCCTCATGGCCACATGTGACCATGGGGTAGATTCGGGAGGAATAGCAGAATGTGTTTTGGGGGTAATTTGTGGTAATGCTGTGTGTGAAAAATCTAATAATATGAAAATTTGGAAAAAAAAAATAAATCATTTCAAAGAATTGTGGGAAAAAATTACAACTTTAAAAAACTAGGCCTCTTTCTTTTATTTTTCCAAAAAGGGGCATTTTGGGGGGTATTTGTACTTTGGCTAGGGTCTCAAGAAATGAGAGAGCAATTAGTTTGATCAATTTTCAGTGTACCATAGTTTGACCCCATAACTCACCCAGACTTAAATCCAACATTTTTTATTTTTTTTACCAAAGGTCAGTATACATTTTACATTGCAAAATTTTATAATAGAAATGAAGAAAAATTATTATTTTTTGCAAAATTTTGTTCTTTTTTCATTTTAGCAAAAAAAATAAAAACCGCAGAGTGATGAAACACCACCAAAAGAGCTCTATTTGTGGGAAAAAAAGACAAAAATTTCATTTGGTTATAGTGTTGTAGCTGAGTTAGTCATTCAAAATTACCCCAGCTGGTTATTAAGGGTGTTTAAGTGCCCAGTGGTGTTTAAAAATGGCACCAGGAATCGGTAGAGATTTAAGCTAAAACCACAGGAGGTCTGTGACAGCTGGCACCCAGCACTAGGCATAGAAGCTGAAATGATCCTGATGTAAACACTAACCAGATGTAAACACTACGCTTCTGTGTAGTGTTTACTTATGGAGTGCAAGTATGATATTGCGTCTGTCCATTTGTCAAACTTGCCAACTACTCTAGACTGAATACATAATTCTGTGTTTGAGGGCTCTGTTCTCCTAAAATTTCAGCTCATCTTTTTAGCAGTACTATTTGGTGTTCATGCCGTGGAGAATATTTAATAAATAATTTGACCATTGGAATTACAGTTGTTTGTCATTCTTGCTTTGGTTTCTTTTATCTGTCTCCCTGGTTCTCCAACTAGTGCACTTGTAGTGCCAAATGTCTTTCTCTGTTTTAGTAAATAACCACAATTGCACAGTAATTCCTCACTTTTTTAAATGTACAAACTGGTATTGAGCATAGAAAGAAGAAGCCACACAAATGTTTTTTTTTTTTTTTTTTGGGGGGGGGTTTTAGCCCGTGCACAACTTATTCGTTTTTTGTAATTTTTCAGGTAACTGAAACTTGTGCGTGTTTAAATTTTTCAGGTAAAAAAATACATTTTTTTGTTTGTACGAAAACCAGGCTTTTTTCAAACAAGCAAATATCTACAAACAATGGAACTTACAAAGTTCAACCTTATTAGAAACACATGTGATGGGGTGATGTCACCTCGGAACAAGCCAAAATTTGAAGATGCACACATTTTGAGCGGCTAAATGGGTATTTCTATCCTGATCCCATGCCAAATGTCAACATGTGCTATCTGCCATCATGGGTAAACAATGGATGTGTTTTGGGGGTGCAAACCCTCCCTCTCACCTACTTTAGTAGCGAGGAAGGGGTTGCACCCACAAAGCACAGACAATCAATATCCTGTGATGGCAGATAGCACACGTTGACACACTGTGTGCATCTTCAAATTTTGACTTGTGGATTACCCAATTCCAAATTTGGCGCAACACACAACATCAAAACAATAATTTTTTTTTTGGGGGGGGGGGGTCAGTCTACTATACGGCTCATCATGTCAATGATGTGTTTTTTTTTTTCGCCACTTCAGAAGGTCAATGATGTTTTTATATTTTTGTTCTATGACATTCATCCTATTCCTCATAATGTCCATTTCACTACTGCATTCAATGATTTCTTGTATCACAATTTTGGCACTAGCACTGGAGAAAGGTGTCCTAGCAGATGCTGTGATACCACCATATTCATGCCCTAAAAAAATACAAAAGGGTTTATTAGAAATGTGCAGGCCTACAGTACCTGTATCTCTTTTTCCCTGTGAAGCTGGGGTGACAGACACTGACCTGTTGTGCTGATAATCTCCACCTCTCCTTCTTCCACACCTTCTTCTTCCATCTCTCCTTCTTTCACCTCTCTTTCTTCAACCTCTCTTTCTTCCACCTCTCTAATCTCCACCTCTCCTTCTTCCACAACTCCTTCTTCCACACCTCTTTCTTCCACATCCACCTCCCCCACATGCTAAGGTTAGTGGGGTTTTTCTGGTCTGTGCCTCCTTGCCTCCTCCGAATGGTGTCCTCTTCTTTCCCCTAATAAAATGAAAAAATGGTATACTCAGCACATAGATATTGGAGGGCAGAAATAGCAAACATTGCTTAGAAGTGGTGTACAATTTTCTGTTTGGGATCCTTCCTAAAAACATCACCTTTGTTTTTCTAAGTTACCCCAAGCTGGAATACTGACACTTTTTGGCAAAGTGACACACACAGATGCACCCCCAATGTATCATTTGTGGGAGACCCTAATAAAAATGCTAGTTATGGGGGACACACAGGTGCTCCTGAGTTCAGATGTGTAAACAGCTGCTTATTATCACTGTGTGAATGAATCCGGTTTGCCTTTCACATTCTTGTAAGTTTGAACAAACACATCTTCTTAACAACAATGTTTATAAACGTTGTTTTATGCCAAATAGGCATGATCATGTGTGCTTTTCCTGGATCTGCGGAAAACATCGGATTTTGGAGGAACGATGTTTACTACGAACTGAAAATACTACACTTTGCCAACTTATAACCAGAAATTTGTCATGTTCAAAAGTACAACCAGGCCAAACAAGCACATGCAGAAAAACATGCCAAAAAATAATAAAATTGCACCAAATTGCACCAAACACATGAAAAATACCTACTTTTGTCAATAATTTTCTTGATCTTCCGATTTTGCTCTGGCTCCTGCAATTTCAAGTCAGACCACCTTTTTTGGAGCTGCTCCTTGGACCTTCTGAACCCAAAATACTCTTTGTCCATTATTTGGTCCTTCCTCTGATTAGGGGTGTGGTATGTGCCATGATCGCCATCATAATCTTTCCTCCGCAGTATGTCCACCATCTCCACCATCTCTTCAAGTGACATATTTGTCACTTTGTAGCATCTGGGCCTGGATCGTGATGTTCCCGTCTCTGGGCTTTCCTCGGCGGGACGGGGTATACCACGCACCTGTGACACCGCCATATTGTCGTTTCAGGGGCGTGGAATAGAGGAAAAGGTCCATCATGGGCGAGCAAAGAGGGTGGCGTTTCACGCATGCGCCGGGTATATAAGGAGAACGACGTGACTAACACTAACAAAGGTAAAACTGAAAATGGGCCCAGCAGAGGTCTATATAGACTTGAGTCTGGGAGGTTTATATGTTGATTGGACCCTTGAGCAATTTATTCTTGGGGGCCCCCCCATGTAATTTTGCTCTCCATCTGTTCGGAGACATCTCCAATATATATATGTGAGACTGAAAAACATCTTTATTTTACTGTGTATCAGATCAGGCAATGATTGTAATTGTTGGATAGAGGTAATTAAGCAGTGTATCATCTCATCAAGGGACATGATATCTACACATGAATGGTGCCTGGATGAATGCTCTCATTACTTTTGCATATTTTAATGCCACTTATTTATTTAAATGTAAACACAGGGTCTGCAGTTAATTCATCATTACACAACAATGGGGCAGAGCTGGGCAGCATTTTAGTAGCAGCAGGAGACACAGTTTAAAGGTTAAATGATTGTGCTAAGATTCTGTCAATGTAAAAGCTGACCTGGTGTTTATATGTTTTTGGTTTTCTCTTCTAGAAATAGATTGAAGATGCAAAAATTAAACAATCCAGACAATCTAATGCGCTTCATCGATAAATATAGGGAACTTGAGTGGCTATGGAACATCAGAAGCTCTAGTTATCATAATCAGAACGTCCGAAGGGCAACAATTGCCCAATTGGCCACGTATATGCAGACCTGGATACCAGAGGTCACTTCCACCATGATCAGCAGCAAAATCAACAACATCAGGAACGCTTACATTAAGCGCTTGAAACAAGTCTGTGCTGCTCAGAGGTCAGGAGCAGCAGCAGGTGAAGGAAAGGAGCCCAAGCTGTGGTACTTTAAACACCTCAGTTTTCTGAAGGATCAAATTGAGGAATCACTATCCAGTCTTCCTTCCATCCTTCCTTCCAGCGTTCCCTCCAGCGTGCCTTCCACGGTTCCCCTCATCCCTGCAGAGTTTGCCGAGGAGCTGGCTGACATTGATGAGCCAGATCTACACATCTTCAGTGAGGTATAGTAGTTTACAACATATTTCTTGGCAGCAAATTATTGTTGGTTTAACAAGATGATTTTTGAACCAAAATGAAAGCTTGTAAACACAAACAAAAGTCGTGGGCAGAAATAATTGTGTCAGGGATGCCAACTGCAGGGGTCAGAATGAGAGTCTGTTAAATTTTCCAGAAAAAAATAAAAATAAAAACAGTCAAGAGCTTGAAAATGTGTGTGATTGATGAAGCAAAAACTAAAACCATGTCCCTTTTTTATACACAGGAAGAGATCAGTCAAGAAGAGGAGCCTCCGGAATGTGTCAGCCAGGAGGAGGAAGGGGTGAGTGGCAGACAGGAGGAGGCTGGGCCGAGTGGCAGTCAGCAGGTGCCCAGGCCCAGCGGCAGCACTGTATCACAGGTGCCTCCCCTTCAGATGCGCCCACCGAAAAAAATGAGGCGCATGACCCAGCTGGAGAAGGAGTCACTGCAGGTCAATAGGGAGGCAGCTGAGATCATGAGGGCCCCCCTTAACCCTGTTGAGAGCTTCGGCTCCTACATTTCCAACAAGCTTCAAGGAATGGAGCAGCAACAACAGAGCCTGGCCAAGGATCTTATTGCAACTGTGATACAGAGGGGGAAAAGGGGCCTGCTGACTGAGACCACACAATTCAGTGACCCGGCTCATGCTCCTCCTTCCCCTCCTTTTCCTGCTGCCACATTCTCACCATTTGCAAGGGGCCATGAAGGGAACTATGGAAGGACCGCTGCAGGGAAGCCTGGAAGGAAGGCTGTAAGGAAGACCAAAAAGTGATTCCCTGGCTTCAAGCTGATCTGAGGGGGGGTGAAAAAAAACATTGTTGTGATAACTTGAGAGAAAAAAAGAAATTTCTCAAAAAAAAACATTGTTGTGATAACTTAAAAAAAAAAAAATTCCCCCCCAAAAAAAAACATTGTTGTGATAAAAAAAAAAAAAAATCCCCCCCAAAAAAAACATGAGATCACAAGCAAAAAAAAAAGAAGTCAGGATGGCAGAACTCTGTCTAAATAACATCAGCAAAACAATGTGTTTCTTCTAGCAAGAGAACGAAGAAAAATTTAGAATGTGCCATCTCCAAATCGAACGGGAGTTTTACAAGAACGAGCGTTCCCGTCCCCTAAATTAGTCTGAGCATGTGTGGATTTTTAACCGATGTTCGTGCCTACTAACGATCGGTTTTGACCTATCGGTTAGGAATCCTTCTGTTAAAATTTAAAGCAAGTTGGCTTTTTTTTAACCAAAGTTTAAATAACCTATGGGGCCCACACATGGTCGGTTTTGACCGATGAAAATGGTCCATCAGACCGTTGTCCTCTGGTTAACCTATCGTTTGTACGAGGCCTAATACCTTGGATATGTGGCCAGAGGCTCATATACAGCGTTACTCACAAACCTAGTTATTAATGTACATGCATTTCCCCAAATTCTTCATTTTGCCTGCAAGAATAACACTTCCTTAAGATCAGGGGAATTTCTGCCATCAGTAGATGTCTATTTTTGTATTGCCATGTTTTTTGCACACCAGCGATTTTTACGCTTTGCTGTTGGAGACCAACACTTTCAATTTAACGTCCAGCCTTTTGACGTTTCTTCCTAAATAGTCTTTACAAAGGTGTATGCTCTGCTTCTGGCATGGCTAGGATCTTAGGTCATACATGTCAGGGGATGCCTAGACAACCTCCTGATGAAAGATTCCTCAGCCACAGGTTGTCTTTTAACACAAAGGGTGATCCAGCGCCTTCAAAATTTTGTATGGGTAAACTTTAGGAAGTCTGTCCTTCCCAATGTCTCAAGTATCTGCGACTGATTCTAGACGTGGCACAGGCAAAAATGTTCTCTCCTAGTAAAAGATTGCTTCTCTGGGGTCCATCTGAAAGACTCTCAGATCATCCAGGCAACCCTTGACTCACATCTGCATGAGGGTTCCGGACCTTATGTTAGCCTACTTTGAGATTGACCTCTTTGCTTGGTTTTACTCCAGTTCTTTGAAGCTCAACATCCTCACAATGTGGGAAAAACAGATACTTTCTCTGGATCACCCACTATTTTTGTCCAGCCAGACAAAAATCTTCCTGGCTTTTCAATACAGCCCTAGAATCAGGGAAGTTTTTTCTCCCATCTCTCTGGGGGGTGATAGCAACAGACTCTAGCCTGTCAAGTTGTAGCAGGATCTACAGTTCCCTAACTGTCCAGTACACTTGGTCCCCACAGAGCTGACACTCCCCATCAATATTCTGCAACTGAGAGCCAAAAGACTGATTCCCCTGCACTTGAACTCTCTTCTACATTGTCATTCAGTAAGGGTAAAGTCGAATAGCGCCACAGCTGTGGCCATCCTAAACCATAAAGGGGAACTAGAAGTTAGATAGCCATAAAGGATCAAGTCTGATTCTCTCCTGGGCAGACAACTTTATTTCTACTCTCGCAGCTATCTACATACTGAGATTGAAAAAATGGCAAACAGACTTCTTGAGTCTTCAATGCCTGGACTCAGGGTTGTCCCTCCATTAAAAGATCCTCCTGATACTTTGCCAGAGGTGGGGAAAACCAGATGTGAACATCATGAGTTCCAGATACAACAAGAAACGTATCAGGCTTGTGGCCAGATCCAGGGATCCCTTCACATTTGTGGTAGATGGCCTGGTGATTCCTTGGTCCCCATGGTGTATGAACTTCCTCCATTGAAACTTCTCTCTCAAAACAACTAAACTATACCTCAAGATAGGGTGAGAAAAGATTCTAGCAATCTGTTTGTAACGGGAGGGCCGTGGGACCCAGAAGCACTTAGAAAGCATGAGCCAGAAAACAATTGACAGTAAGAATATATCTTGGACTACCTGAGATGGGACTATTATGTATATATTATCCACAATATATTCCAGGATATCTGGGGAGAATTGGTTGCTGTTTGTTGATTCTGAACTCAACAGGTTAATTGTAAGAGTGACTCATTCATAATGTGGGGACACATACTGTTAGAGTCGGTTCACACTGGGGCAATCCGACTCCGGGGGCGGCTCTGCAAGTCGTCCTGAGGACGACTTCAGAGGCGACCTGCCAAACGACTTCTGTATAGAAGTCAATGGAGGTCGCCCCGAGTCGCCCCCAAAGTCGTACAGGGAGCATTTTCTAAGTCGGAGCGACTTGCGTTGCTCCTATTAGAACGCTCCCATTGCATTCAATGGGAGGCGACTCGTCAGGCGGCTAAGCCACCTGACGAGTCGCCCCAGTGTGAACCGGGTCTAAGGTGTTAATGTCACCAACTCCAGCCCGCCTGTCTGTCTGGTGTGATGTAAATGAATCTAGGATGGCTTGTGCTAATTGACCCTGTACTGTGTGAAGGTCTATTGATGATAAATGTGTATTGTGAGTTAGCCTAAAGGTCAGGTGTCTGAAGTATCAGCTGTGGTTAATTAGCTCATGTAAATTATGTCAGAGCTGGAGCCTGAATGTCTACTAAAAGATGTGTATTGGAGCTCGTTAGGAACCATTGTGTGATGATGTGGGTGGAGATGGGTCATTGTTTATTTTGGTTACTGCAGGATCCTTACTGTATATAAGAGCCTGATTTTCTCAGTAAAGGGTCTGTACCCGGGTCTTACCAGCTAAGTGTTGCCGTAAATACTACCAACCTGCTGAGTGAGCTGCAGGCTTTTACTATTGATGTGTACTATTATTTGAAACCTTGTAAGCATAACTTTGTTGCAGGGGTTTTCTTTTACAAATAAATACAGTTTTACACTATGTTCTGCCTCTCTCTCTCACTTACATGAACTCTTACACTGCATGCATGCACCCATCACTGTGAACCTGTATACTCTGGAAGGAGCCTGACGCTGTGTTGGAGCCAAGAGGAGAGTGACAGATGATTCTTGATTGCAAGAAGATTTCTAAGGCTTTACATATCACCTGGATCTGGTGAGTAGAATACCTAAGGGGGATCACGTTTAAAGCACTGTCTGGATACTCTTGCAGGGACCGTTTAGAAACATTTCCCACTAAGAACGCACCCTTTATCAGAGACTTTAACTTGTACATTATTATTTTTTGTCTTGATGTACCCCTTTATTTATTTGTGTATTTACTGATGGAATGGATCCCAGAAGATAGTCTTTCTGGGATTAATCTACTTTCATCAAAAGCAGATTGTGAACTTTTGGTTCAGGTGAATCCTAGCATTCACATTCAGCGCTGTTAATGTTTCTACGAGACATACTTTTTTTACAAGGCCGCAGACGAAGGAGAATCTTGTCTTCTAGTTCTGTTGGACCTAAGTGCCGCTTTCGACACTGTAGACCACAATCTGTTACTGACTCGGCTTGCTGAAGTAGCCAGAGTCGCAGAAGGCGATCTATCTTGGTTCTCCTCTTTTCTGGAAAACCGATCGCAAACAGTGAAGTTAGGACCTTTCACGTCTGACAAACGCACAGTAACATGCGGAGTCCCTCAAGGATCGCCTCTGTCACCAGTGCTGTTTAACATATATCTTCGTCCTCTCTTTGAGATTATCAGCAGCCAAAAACTGCTCTACCACTCATATGCAGATGACACACAACTCTATTTCCGCATCTGCAACAGACAGGATCACCACCTCAATCTAGAGACATGTCTCTCTTTGGTAGAGGACTGGATGACAAAGAGTTATCTTAAACTCAATGGAGCGAAAACAGAACTTCTCCTGTTTCACGCCAAGCGTATGAATCAACTTTCAACAGCATGGACCCCCCCGCCCATTCTGGGCAAGCTCATCACCCCTAGCGCCAAAGTCAAAAGCCTAGGGGTCATTTTTGACTCCTTTATGACAATGGACGCACAAATAGGGTCAGTAGTCAGCGGATCTCACCATCTGCTGCGCCTACTACGCAGACTCACTCCGTTCATCCCTAAAGAAGATTTAGCGGTCGTGGTGGGAGCAATTGTTAACTCCAGACTGGATTATGCAAATGCCCTTTACCTCGGCCTCCCCAAGTACCAAATCGCTCGTCTGCAAGTCGTTCAGAATACGGCCGCCAGACTGGTGACTGGGAAAAAACCCTGGGAATCCATCTTCACTGAGAGCACTTCATTGGCTGCCAGTCAAAGACAGAATCGCTTTTAAAGCTCTCTGTCTTACACATAGATGTGTCCATGGGAATGCCCCCCTTTATTTATGCGAAATAATAAAAGCGCATAATCCCAATCGCGTTTTGCGATCCACGAATCAGAACCTGCTCCAGGTTCCGAAAGCCAACTTCAAGTCCAAGGGAGAAAGGAGATTCGCGATCCAAGGTCCCAGACTATGGAACGCTTTACCAACCAGCATTCGGTTGGAGGAGAACCACCTAGCATTTAGGAAAAAGGTCAAGACTTTTCTCTTTTGATATCAAAGGAGACAGGAACAACAAGCGCCCAGAGGCGATTCAGTTCGCATGTGCCGCGCTATACAAGTTTTCATTCATTCATTCATTCACAAACTCTGTATATAAGAGCCTGATTTTCTCAATAAAGGGTCTATTTTTTTTCCTGGGCATTCCCCAGGTTTTGTTGTTATCTATTAGTGTGGAACCTCAAACAGAGCTGTGTGTCTCGTTATTGGGGTTCGTTTGCCTGACTGTGGAGTGTTGATAGTTGTCTTGGGTTTGGAAATGGAATATCTTAAACGGCTTTAACCCCTGTCCCATTTGGGGTTCCACTACTAAAACAATGTGGTTAGTGTGTAAACCAAACAATTCCTATTAATCAACAAAAATACATAAATATATCATCATGTTTTTATGAAAGGGTCCGTGATATTAAATCTTCATGATTGTGAAATAAAGTTATCCATCGTGCAAAAAGTGCCAAGGTGATTCAAATAAAGTTCAGATCATGCTCCCCTTCAGTGTTCCCATTCACTCACCAGCTACTATGGACTCCTGATGACAGGGGTCAAATACGCATTTAAATACAAGTAAACGTGGACTGCATAGAGATATTTGTAAAAAAAAATAACCTTTTTGACCTTAGATGTAATAACCATAGATGTGGCAAGATTTTATAAATCCATAATCACTGTTTTTGAAGAAGGAAGTTTACACAGATTGTTATAGTGCGCATAGTGTTTATCACGAGTAAAGAGTTCCTATGAACATGACTATACTTCTTTAGAGTATGATTATGAATAAGAAGTAGCATTACATATTTACTAAGAATAGGAATTTATGCACACATGATTTAAGAGGCACCTGACAGCTTTGAAATATGAGAGATGCCTTTGCTGGGGTAATCAGAGGGCCAGAGGTCAATGGATGTCTGACAGTCTGTGATTTCAAATTCCACAATCTGGGTGTGCAGTGTGTGAAGTCAGACAGCAATGATCAGACTTCAGGTGTTTACCAGGTGAGCAGGGCAAGATTTAAACTTACTCATGTACTAGGCCAACTGGCTTATGTCAAAATATACTGGGGCTGAGGCAGGAAAAGAAAGAGACAGTTTGCCAAATGTGGCTGTGCACCTAAAACCAACTATTGGACATTTGAAGCAAACTGTTACTGTATTCTGCTGTCAGTTGGGTATTATGTGTACAGATCCAGATGCGTGAAATGTAAGTACACAATATGCTTTTCTACTAACACAAATGCACAAATCAAGAAATGCAAAAACATGAACCTGGCTATGTAGTTGTAGTAGTCAAGGTCTGGATCCTTTAAATAAACAAGGGGATGTGCTACTGGCAGTAGCATTATATTTTATCCCTGACAGCTTTGCCATCCTAGGCCTCAGTCTATCATGGATTTGCAAAAATCCTGCCCAGCCAATGACCTCCTGACACACCAGCTAAAAATTCAGGTTCAGTCAACATGGAAATCTTTCATTAAAAAACTTACATATTTTTATTAAGCCCAATTGTGGAGGGTTCTCTTTGACCTCTTCCTGGGTCTTATTGCTTTGGGATTGGCCTTAATGTGTTGTCCACGAACAACAACATTTAATAAAATTTGATACTTTTTTGATAACATAATTGACGACCACTCAGTTTTTTATCTTTACTCAGGAACCAGTCTCCCAACTCAAAAGTCCCACCGAGGAAATACACCCCACCTTTGGGGTATACAAATCTATTGCTGGGAGTCGCTCGACTTCCCAGTCACGTTATCATCTGATCACTGATTGGCTGCCCCAATGGTCACATTATCAGTAGCCCTCTAACATAGACTAGGAGCTGCTTGTGAAAGATTAGTCACTGTGCTGGGAACATGAAGTGAGTAAGCTCTCAGCACAGAAACCTCAGCTATCATTAACGTATATGTGTGGCATGTGGGCATTAAGGCCCACCCTTCCTGCCCCCATTCATATGCATTACAGGGCCAGCAAAAGGTTAAAAATTGCATATTTTATGAAATTTAGGAAATATTCACTTAAGTATAACCATGATTTCCATTAAAAATATGTGTTGTAACATTTAAATAAAGGTGCATCTGCACTTGCAATTCTTTTCTTAGTCCCCTTACAAAGTCCTACAACTACCAGTTGACCCTGCAAGTAAAATCCACATCTCGCAGCTTTGTCGTATTGTATCACAATGCTACTGCACTGTTTCTAAATTCTGAGCAGCATTGTCACCTGTTTGCACTACAGCGGGATGAGAAAATTATGGTGGGGTAGCAGATTCGACAGTGAAAATTATTGCAATGCATGGATTTTAAACCCTGGCCAGCAAGTTTAGGAGGGTTAGTAATGGGGCTTGCCATGCTCCTCACTACATAAAGGGGGGAACAGAGTGTGACTTAATTGGAAGCTGTTGTAGGGAAAGCATAAGGAAAATTGACAAACTGCAAAGACAGAGTTTAACCACTTGCCTACTGTGCACCTACACCCCCTTCCTGCCCAGACAAAATTTAAGCTTCCGGCACTGCGTCGCTTTAACTGACAATTGCGCGGTCGTGCGACGTGGCTCCCAAACAAAATTGGCGTGCTTTTTTTTCCACAAATAGAGCTTTCTTTTGGTGGTATTTGATCATCTCTGCGGTTTTTATTTTTTGCGCTATAAACAAAAATAGAGCGTCAATTTTTAAAAAAATGCAATATTTTTTACTTTTTGCTATAATAAATAACCCAAAAAATATATAAAAAAAAATATTTTTTTCCTCAGTTTAGACCGATACGTATTCTTCTACATATTTTTGGTAAAAAAAAAAATGCAATAAGCGTTTATCGATTGGTTTGCGCAAAATTTATAGTGTTTACAAAATAGGGGATAGTTTATGGCATTTTTTTTTTTTACTATTAATGGCGGCGATCTGCGATTTTTTTATTGGGACTGCGACATTATGGCGGACACTTCGGACACTTTTCTGACATTTTTGGGACCATTTACATTTATACAGTGAACAATGCTATAAATATGCATTGATTACTGTATAAATGTGACTGGCAGTGAAGGGGTTAACCACTAGGGGCGGGGAAGGGGTTAAATGTGTGTCCTATGAGTGTTCTAACTGTGGGGGGAGGGGGGGGTGACTGGGGGAGGTGACCGATTGTGTCCCTATGTACAAGGGACACAATCGATCTCCTCTCTCCCTGACAGGATGTGGAGCTCTGTGTTTACATACAGAGCTCCACGTCCCCGCTCAGTTACTGAGCAATCGCGTGTGCCCGGCGGCGATCGTTGCCGCCGGGCACTCGCACGGGATCCCCGCAGAGCGGCGGGTGCGCGCGCCCGCCCGCGGCTTTAAGGGGACATCACGTCATATGACGTGATGTCAGGATAATGGAGTCCTCCGCCCGCCGTCATTTGACGGTGGGCAGAGGACAAGTGGTTAAGGACAGTTAATCCATGTTGCTGCTTTTTTTTTTTTTTTATTATATTAGGGGCTTTTTTGTCTTCCATTTTATTTTTGGTTGATCTGGTGATTTTTAGCTGCTGTCCTGTCCATAGCAAACCTTTTTTTCTCTCCTTGCTGCCATGTTACTCTTCAAAACAATGGGCCTTTGTTTAAAAAAGTAGATTAGATTTGTAGCACTACTCCTGCAGGAGCTACTTGGTAATTTGTGTTGTCTTTTCTGCGCCTTGACTCCAAGAACAACCTCAGCCCCCCTGACACACCTGGGTGAATGAAAGTTACTGCAAGCACTTATAAGAACATGAGTGTACACAATGGGTATAGAATTGGGTATATGGGATTGTATGATATTTTTATTTATTTATTTATTAAAAAATGTATGGTTGAACTAGATGGACTTGTGTCTTTATTCAACCTGACTAACTATGTAACTGTTAACTTAGAGGTGAATTAGTACCATGAAGGCGACTATTTGGTACTAGATTAACTCAGTGTATTGGAACGGGTTATAATAAGTGTAAGCCTGCCCTCCATGGCCTCCTCCCATTGTGGTCTTAGGCTCTTGTGTCAGCGTCATTTGCAGGCGACTCTGACGTCACTTCTGGGTCACGGATCGTGACATTCAGCGGCTTTGCTTTTCCTGCTTGTGGCAGGTCTCGGCAGCGCTACCTTGGGGCAAGGGTCTCATGCCCCGCGGGTGCAGGTAAGGAGGAAGTGTTCTTCACTCCGTTTCACCTCACTCCGGTCAGCTCAGGGGTTCAGGTAGCACCATGTTCTGGGGTTCCAGGGTAGGGGGTGTGTGTTTGGGGGGCCTTCAGGGGATATCGGCAGGGGGTCATGTGACACGATAGTCCCACCTCTGACTGATGCTTGTCATGGTGGTTTTATTGTGTTTTGCAGGTTTCTGCTTAGTGGACATGTCAGTCTGCATGTGGGGGCAGGGCGGTTAGAAGGGGTTGCACCTGGGCAGCTTTAGTTCAGGGGGGATGCTAGGTTTCATTTGGGGCCACATCATCCTTTATTATTACTTGCTGGGGCCGGGGAGTCGTCTTGCGGCCCCTTCCCTTTCAGGGATTGTCTGCAGACCACAGGCGGTTTCTCCTAATGTTCATTAGGGGTAGCATACAGTGGACCCCCCCCCCCCAGGGCTCAGCTCCGGCAGCACCCAACGTCAGTTCAGGGAGGTTACATAAACCTTCATCACCCAGCAGGTTGCACTCTTCTTGTCCAGGGCAGGTGTCACGTTGCTATTGTTTTTCTTACATGTCTAAATTGTTCGCAATTACGTTTTATCCTGAGTGGCAGTTTGTATGTTTTGTTCCTTTTTTTCTTTAGTTTTTGGTATTTTCTTTCACATCTTCAGGAGTCGTTTAGTTTCTTACTTTGCGGTTTTTCAGTTCCTTTTCAGGTAGGTATTGTGTGTTTTTCCTCTCACAGGTTTCATGGGAGATTTTATTTTTATTTTCAACCTGACACTTCAGGTAGATACACATTGTTCTGAGTAGTTGCTTTGTGTATTTGTCTTCCTTTAGTTGGGGTTTTCTTCATTGCAACAGGGTTCTCAGAAGTCTGTTGTTTGTTGGTTTTTAACGTCGTTTTAGCCCACACATGATCATTTTTTACAACCCGAAAAACTTCATAGTTTAAAATGTCGTTAAAAAATGTTCGAAATATTTTTTTCGTTTTTCAGAACCCGAAAAATTATGTGAAGCCCACACACGATTATTTTAAATGACATGCCGAAAAACGATCGTGTGCTACTTAAAGGGGTGTTCCAGCCCAAAATTGTGTTTATTAAAAGTCAGCAGCTACAAAAAGTGTAGCTGCAGGCCTTTATTAAACACTCACTTACCTGCTCCTGCGTTCCAGCGACGCGCCGACTGGGGCTCCGCTCCTCTCCCCTCTCCCCAGCCGGCGTCTCCATCCCGACTGTGGGCACCCAGCCGCGACAGCCTTCGGCTTCACGGCCGGGCACCCACTGCGCATGCGCGAGCCGCACTGCGCATGCGCGCGCGGCGCGGCTCGCCGCTGATTGGAGAGGCGATCGCATGGGACCTGTCAGTGTCCCATGTGATCGCCTACAGGGAGGGGCTCGCCGCTGATTGGAGAGGCGATCGCATGGGACCTGTCAGTGTCCCATGTGATCGCCTACAGGGAGGGGCTGGTGTAGGCGATTAAGGCTTAATCGCCTAACCAGCCCCTCGGCGGAAGCAGGAAGTGGGACAGGAAGTCCCACTCCTACTGAAGCCCCCACTCCCCCCCAAAAAAATTACATGCCAAATGTGGCATGTAAGGGGGAGGGGAGTGGATTAAAAAAAAGTAAAAATTTAGGGTGGAACTCCTCTTTAATTTTTCATGCTACTTACGTTTTTCATGCTACTTACGTTTTTTCATGCTACTCACATTTTTCATGCTACTTACGTTTTTCATGCTACTTACGTTTTTTCATGCTACTCACGTCTTTGTTGTTTTATTCTGAGTGGTCCATTTACGTTTCTCATGCTAACTTACGTATCTCATGCAGTTTACATTTCTCATGCAGCCTTCATTTCTCATACATCATAGGCGGCGTACACACGGCCGATGTTCTCGCTGAAAACCAGCGAGAACCTCGCTGGAATGCACATTCCAGCGAGGACCTCGGCCGTGTGTACGGTCTCGGCGAGCTTCCCGTCGGGAAGCCCGTCGAGCCGAAATAGAGAGCACGCTCTCTATTTCCTCGACGGCCCGCCTGGAAGAATGGCTGGTTGCCATTCCCGACGGGCGGGTCACCGAATTCGACGGCCGGGAGAGAACCTCGACGGGCGGAACGATGTGTTCTGCCCGTCGAGGTTCTCTGCCGTGTGTACGGCGCCTAAAGGTTCTCATACAGTTTTGTTTTTCACATAGCTTAAGTTTTTCACGCAATTCATGTTTCTCACACAGCTTACGTTTCATTTACATGCTTATGTTCCCGACGCAGCTTACTTTTCTCATGACCACTTACGTTCTCATGACAGCTTACGTTTCTCACGCAGATTTTTCCATTCATATGTTTTTTTCCATGTTCATTTCTTATGTTATTTTCTGTGGTTACATGTTTTTCAGCTTGTAGTTCATGGTGGCTCCACTGCAGTATTACCTATCACTTTGTAGGTTCATGTGGATTAAGTTACCCATTTTTAATTGGCTTGTTCAGTGGCAAGTCTCCTCATCCGTGTCACATACATTACATCTCGTTTTCTGTTCCTTAGTTTTACATGTTACCACTCACATCAGTAGCCTGACATGTTTTCAGGTTACAAGGCCTGAGTTTAAGTTTTTAATTTGCTTGTTGCGCCGCAGGTAACTCCTGGTAATTTGTCAAGACTGGCATGTTTCGTTCCCGTTTCCCGATTTGTTTTATTTTCAGGGGGTGGCCGGTTGGTCGCAGGTAAGTCATGGGGTCAGTTTTTATGACCTTGGTTATGTCAAGGTTATGTTTTCAGTTAATGTAAGTCATGTCGCAGTCAGCAGATGTTGTGGACTTTGCTTCCATCCCTCCTTCTCTGGCTAGGGGGGTTGGAGCATGGTAGCTCACCCTCACCCACAACCTGGACCATCACAAGGCTGATGGCAGAACTACACTGCAGGGGGATTTCATACCCGGCATCGGCTCAGAAAGCCCAGTTTTTTGGTTGCTGTTCCCTTGTGCGTCAGACGCAAGTGCAGAGCAAGTTACCCTGCGGACTGTGGCTTTTTCCCTATGTCAAATCAACACTACCCTTAGTTCCCTGGCTACGTCCTGCCAAGAGTTGCATAATAGTGTCAAGGTTTTGGAGAGTCAGCCGAATGCAGCTCTTGGAGCTGCTACCGGCCCAGTGGCTTCAGCGGATTCTGGGACCCCCTCGCTACCTAGGCCGGTACCGGTAGGCCCAGGTAATAACTTGTGTGCTTCCTCCATTAGGATAAGTGTTTATCCTTGAATACCAGGAAGGCTTATGTCATGGCTTTCTTGGCAAGATTTCCTAGTCTTGACAGTTATAACGTCCAGTATCTACTAGCTTTTACCGCTTTTTGCCACTCTCAACTCAAACTGGCCCACAGCACCATCAGGACATATCTGGCAGGGATTCAGCATTTCATGTTTTTGGAAGACCCCAACAGGCCCTCTAATTGTTCTGCTCACTCTATTAGGGCCATCCTCAAAGGGATCCAGAAGAGTAGCCCTCCTGTCATGCTCAGCAGACTTCCCATCACGGGTCATATTTTTCGAGATATGTCCGACATACTCACAAGGTCTCCTTTTGGGTTGTTACCCAGCTTGGTGCTCAAGACAGCGATATATCTGGCCTTTTTTACGGTTTCTTGAGGCTAGGGGAATTTACGCATTCTGGCCCAGGGTCTCGCATACTTTTGGCCAACCAGCTGGTTACGCACCCTGTCCATTTTTTGTTTGCATCTACATGCGTGCAAGACGCAGCAAACAGGAGGCGGCAGGGAAATTAGGTTCTTCGAGACTGGTAAGGCATGGTCCCCGGTTTAGGTTTTAGACCAGCTTGTCAGTGCTATGTCTGATAAGCCCAAGGATGGTCCTCTGTTGCCTTTGCCTAGTGCTCCCCTCTCCGTAGCTCAATTCGTGATACATTGCTGCCCTTTTGGCCAATTTGGTTCTGGACTCTAAAGTGTACTCTGGTTATTGATTCACGATAGGAGCGGCTTCCGTGGCTTCGTACCAAGGGGTTCCTGCTTTTTATCAAATAATTGGGTAGGTGGAGGTCAGCATGTTTCTCTAGGTATATTCCAGATCCACTTTTTGAGATGTCTCAAGCGTTTGTCAATTTGCATGATTGAATGTAATTTAGTGTGTAATAAATCTTTTGTTAAGCTTTCATCCTACTGTGTTATTTTTGCCCCCCTTTAGGTACACTGACCATGTGACCACAGCACTCCTCAGGTCAATGTTCTCTGTTTCTCTTTGTTCCTTTCCTATACTATCCACAGATTGACCCTGAGTACAAATGGTGGTTTGAGCATAGATAAACACACAGAAGGTAAATTCAGACACAGTCAGATAGACAGAACAAATACTATGCCAAGGTAACTTAGATTAGAGTTCTGTACCATTAGACTAGGATTAAATTCATGAATCAGTAATGTCAACAATAAACAGTGCATATATTAACTGCAAGGTGAATAACAATGCTATAATTAGTAATTAATGCACTCTAGTAGAATGGCTAGGATATGGTGCAATGATCCCTGAAAGCAGGGCTGGCAGAGGCCCAAGGCTGCTTAGACAACCGCCTGAGGGCACTATGATAGGGGGACAGTAAAATTCAAAACTCCAGCCACTTTCTGGGGATTTGGGTTTTTAAAATACCTGTCTTCTGTTCCCACACCTTCCAACTGTTCTGGATTCAACAGGATTTGCTGAAAGTCCCAGACTCCCAACAAATCAATGCTAAAACCCAGAGCACCAGTAACTTGGGGCATGCTAGTGTTGGCACAAGTGATCCCTGCCCTGCAGTAGACAAGTGCAATTAGTTTCGTTCCGAATAAATTTTTCGGTAAAATTTGGCATATTCATTAATTCTGAAACATTAACAAAAGAGCATTTAACAAATTTTTCCAAAAGCATTGTCTAAAAGAACTTTTGAAAAAACTGAAAAGCCGAAAATAAGGACGAAAATTCGAAAGAACAAAAATCCAAAAATAAAAACGAAAATTCGACAGAGTGAAAATTCAAAAATAAGAATGAAAATTTGAAAATCTGAAAGAACGAAAAACATTCTATTATAATTAACCACTTGAGCCCCAGAAGGATTTACCCCCTTAATGACCAGGCCATTTTTTGCGAAATACAGCACTGCGTAATTTTAACTGGCAATTGCACAGTAATGCAATACTATACCCAAACAAAATTGATGTCCGTTTTTTTTTACAAAAATAGAGCTTTCTTTTAGTGGTATTTGATCCCCCCTGCAGTGTTTATTTTTTGCGCTACAAACAAAGAAAGAACAACAATTTTGAAAAAAAAAACAATATTTTTTACCTTCTGCTATAAACTATATCCAATAAAAATATGTAAAAAACTGATTGGCCAATTTGTATTCTGCTACATATTTCTGGCAAAAAAAAAAATGTTGATTAGCATATGTTGATTGGTTTGCACAAAAGTTATCGCGTCTATAAACTATCAGATTTTTTTTTACTAGTCATGGTGGCGATCGGTGATTTTTAGTGGGACTGCGACATTGCGGTGGACAAATTGGACACAAAGTGACATTTTTTGGGGACCAGTGACAACAATACAGTGATCAGTGCTAAAAAAAATGCACTCACACTGTATAAAACATATGTGTGCTTTTTAACAGTGGGGGATGCTGAAACTAGACGACGAGAGAGATTGGCGTTCCTTCTTAGTAGGAATCACAGATCTTTCTCTTCCTCTGTGACTAAACGACAGTCTGCCTTGTTAACACAGGCAGACCACCGTTCTGTTTCCCCCAAACGTTTGAAATGTTTCTGAATTTACCAATTTATTTGAAATAACGAATATCAATCATAACGAAAGATCCGAAAAACAAAAATATATATATATATATATATATATATATATATTTTGCCAGTGCACGTGTCTACCCTGCAGCTTGTGACACATGCTGCGATTGCATTTCTGTATGGCATCCGGCATCTCCCTCCACTGGCTGCCTCTCACACTAGCACACTGCAGAGCAGACTGAATCCACCTCCTTGGCTCTGATGTTTTTCTGTACACAGACAGGAGAAGGAACACTGTTCTGCATGTGCTTCACTGATCTGAAGTACGTAATAATTACAATGTACATGACACTGGTATGTGCTGGTAGTGTTATAAATACCCAAATGACCTTCAATATCAGTTGGGGTCTATAGTAGTGTTGAGCGGAATACGCCATATTCGATTTCGCGATATTTCACGAATATATAGAAGAATATTCGTGAAATATTCGTTAATATCGAATATTCGTGATATTTTATCAAAAAATAAAAATTTTGCGAAATTTCTCGAATGCGAAATTTCGCTAATGCGAATGCGAAATTGATTGTGAAATTCTCGTCAACACGCGAAAATGGAGATCATTTCCTGGATTACTAAACTAATATGCACTAAACACTAACTCTACTTACACAAACTTATATGACTAAACTAAAGCTAATTTTTTTTTTTTTTTATACACAAAACACAGAAGGGCAGAGAAAGTATTTGCGAATATTCGTAATACGAATATTCGCATTGCGAATATTCGGCAGCATAAAAGGATCGCCTCAGCTACTCGGCCCAGGGTCTCTAATCATACCAGCAATGCTTTTAGACGTCGATGGAGATCACTAGGATGTGATCTGTTTTAAAAATTAATTTGAAAAAATACGAATATTCGCAATATCAAATATTCACCGCAATATTTTCGATTTTTTCGCGAATACTCGAATATGCAATATTCGTTACGAATATTCGCAATGCGAATATTCGTGAGCACCACTAGTCTATAGTTGACAGAGCTTCACACCATACTTTCTGCCACCCTGGAGTTTCATTCCTCCAGCTAAAACAGACCATGGTTCACTGTTCTTGTTTCATTCTCCATAATGTAAAGTGAATTGAAAAAAATAGTTCTGGAAGTTTTAATCCCCTCATAATAACGCAAGCAAGCACTGAAATGTCTAGAGACCGGGACAGGAGTCTAAGTTTAAGAAAGCAATATGTGAGAGAGATTTCCAACATATACTAAAAAATTCAGTTGTATCTGGTTATACCCTTGACATAACAGACTGCCTGATAATGCAGTAAACATGCTATTGTCTTGGCAGTTGTAGAAAAGGTTGTTACCAGGTTACTATTTATCTTTGGTTCAGAAGAAATTAAACTGTTCAGACATGCATTATTTTATCTATGAGCTTTTAACTGCCTGTCACTTTTTTTTCTGCATAAGTTTGAATTTAAGACACTTCATCAGAGCTCTATCTTCTCTCTGAACTTGTGTGCTCTTATTTTCCATAAAATCTTGCTAAGTAGTGACTAAACACACCCAATAGATTTCTGACAGTGTGTTTTGTAAGCTCTGAAACCTCAGCATAACAAGAGGCCCTTTCATCTGTACTATTCCAGGAAGAAATGTATGGCATTTCGTCATCACAGCTGAAAGACTTGCTGGCTCTGCACGTAGGCACACAAGGAAGAATCCTCCTGTTAACTATATTTAGGCTACAGTGGTAGTTCATGCTTAGTCAGAAGTTCCTTTTACAAATACTACTTGTGGCCATCTTCAGGACTAGGGATCAATGAAAGGTGCAATAATATTGATGTTGATTTTTTTTTTTTTAAACCCTTTTTACTAAGGTCTAACAATGAGGAAGTGCACTTAGCGTGTAAACATTGGTGTTCTGAAGTATATTAAATGTTAACGACAAATAATCATAACTCAAAATAGTCATTGCAACTTTTCATCTTGCACCGTATTTGCGCAATCATTTTTCAACCGGCTTTTTTTTTGTAAAAAAAAATGGTTTCATAAATTAAAAAAATAACAAACAGTAACGTTAGCCCAATTTTTTGGTAAAATATGAAAGATGAGGTTACGCTGAGTAAATAGATACCTAACATGTCATTCTTTAAAATTGCGTACACTCATGGAATGGTGCCAAACTTCGTTACTTAAAAATCTCCATAGGCGACACTTTAACATTTTTACAGGTTACCAGTTTAGAGTTACAGAGGAGGTCTAGTGCTAGAATTGATGCACACGCTCTAACGCACACGGCGACACCTCACATGTGTGGTTTGAACAACGTTTACATACGTGGGCGGGACTTACGTGTGCGTATGCTTTTGAGAGCGAGCTACCGGGGACAGGGGAATTTTAATTTTTTTATTATTATTATATATTTTTTATTTTACGTATTTATTTATTTTTTACACTTTTTTTTTACATTTTTTTTATTTCAATCGCTTTTATTCCTATTACAAGGAATGTAAACATCCCTTGTAATAGGAAATGTGTGTGACAGGTCCTCTTTAAGGAGAGATGTGAGGTCAATAAGACCCCACATCTCCCCTCCAGGCTGGAAAGAATGAGATTGTGAAAAAAAAATCACAGATCTCATTCAAACTAGCCGCAATTGCGGTTTGTTTACTTACAGGGACCCGGGCGTGACGTCATCACATCGCGCCCGGGCCTCCGACGGTCATAGAGATGACTGGTGACCATCTGGTCAACAGTCATCTCTATTGCAAACATCCGGCGGACGGCAATCATCTCTCTGGCCCCCCGATGGGACAGGAGAGCCCAGAGAAGCACCAGATGGCTGCGGGAGGGGGGGATGTCCCCTCCCGCCACCTGTAAGAACCGCGGAACTGCCGCTATGATCATTCTTACGGTGCGCAGGATCGCCGCCGCTAAAAAATTATATCTCAATGATGCCTCTGGGTGCAGGCATCATTGAGATATCCCCCCACAAAGCCCAGGCCGTCATATGACATGAACCCGGGATAACAGGTCCCCGTTTTGGACGTCATATGACGGCGTGTGGGTATCAAGTGGTTAAAGAGGAACTGCAGTATATGCTGCATAAATCTCCCTCCACTGAGTCTGGCTGCATCCATTTTAACTGTGGGCAGCTGAAGCTGCTTCCTGTTCACTTCCTGGATATAGACAGACAAACAGAGACCAACCTCCAGCTCTGCAGCCCTCACTGGCCCTTGTATGACTCACCCTCCCTCCCTTCCTGGCAAACTCTCACAAGAGTGAGAGAGAGAGAGCTGGGCATGATGTCATAAGCCTAGGCTAATGACCAGACAGGAAGTGGGCTGTATAAGGTATTTACTGGCAGAATTTTTTTTTTTATCAAAGTTAAAACAACAAGGGCAGAAGATTTAATAGATAGAAAGTTAAAAACATGACTGAAGGTCTGCTTTGAGGAAAACGCTATATCACAGTGGTTACTAAATATAAGTACAGGGTTGCTGTCAGAACATCAAGTACAATAAGCCAGTAAAAAATGTAAAGTGGTTTTTAAGTGATTGCAAATGATCACCTTGTAAAACAATCCATTGAATTTAAAATAGAAATGAAAGGCAAAACATTTACAGTGTGTGTGTTTATGTATGTGTATATATGTATATATATATATATATATATATATATATATATATATATATATATATATATATATATATATTATTATTATAATTACTTTTCTTTTTACTTTTTTTATTATAAGTGATCGCATTCCCTCTGTTCTCAGCTGCAAAAGAGCTGGGGAAGGAGAAGCAGCAGCAAACTATAATTCCCAGTGGATGGCTTTGCAGCAGGGCCGTGTTAGGACAAGTCTGATCATTGGAGAAGAGTACACTGAGTTCCCAGCATAGCTAAAGAACTGGCCACAGTGTGCTCTCCTGCTAAGTGTGGTCAGTTTATAATAGGAAAGCAAGGGGACTATAAAGAACACACACAAAGGAAGCACTACAGGCGGTCCCTGAGTTATGAATGCATTAGGGACTGTAGGTTTTTTCACAAGTCAGAAAACTGCTTGTAAGTGTAACTTCCGCATGTGCAGGGATGTGGGATGTTCCGGCTTCTGCCTGTGCAGGGATGTAGCATGTTCCAGGCGCTTCTGGGGCTCTTCTGGCCATGCAGTACATGAAGTGGAATGTGGAAATATAGCTGCCCGGGGGTAACCAGGACCAGCGTGGAACACAAGCAGAAGGGATTGAGGCCGATCGTAAGTAGGAGTCATTCGTAAGTCGGGACTGCCTGTACATGGAGAACAGGATACTTTCTCATACAAGTACATGGCAGGCACATATCAGGAATATGAAGTGTTGGGGTAACAGATGCTTTAAGGAAAAAAAAAATTCTACTACAAAAAAATCACTACATCCCAGTGAGTATGCAATACAAGTACAAGGTTGCTGTTAGAACATCAAGTACTGTCAGACAGTAAAAGTGGCGTTAAAGTGATTGTAAACAATCACCTTGCAAAACAAACCATTCAGTTTAAAATAGAAATGAAAGGCAAAACATTTGTGTATAGATATAGTTTTTTTTTATAAATACCTTTTTTTATAAGTGATCACATTCCCTCTGTTCTCAGCTGCATAAGATATGGGGGGAGGAGAAGCAGCAGCACACTGAGCTTCCCAGTGAAAGGCTGTGCAGGAGGGACATGTCAGGACAAGTCTGATCCTTGGAGGAGAGCAGGCTGAGTTTCCAGCATAGCTAGAGAACTGACCACACTGTGTTATCATGCTTAGCATAGTCAGTTTTAAATAGGAAAGCAGAGGGGCTGGCAGGATCACCAGTGATTTCACCTTAAGAAAGCAATACAAATAGAACAGGAGACTTATTTCCTACAAGTACATGGCACAGCAGGCACATGTCAGGAATTTGAAATGTTGGAGTAACAAACACTTTAAATCCAAAACTAAAAATGTATTATATTGCAGCTTACTGATCATTAGATGTGTTGGCTGCATCAGTATTATTTTCTTCGGCGGCGTACACACGACCAGTTTCCTCGGCAGAATTCAGCAAGAAACTCGATGGGAGACGTATTCTGCCGAGGAAACCGGTTGTGTGTACACTTTTTGCCGAGAAACCCGTCGAGGAACTCATCGAGCCAAAAAGAGAGCATGTTCTCTATTTCCTCGATGGGCAATGGGAAAATTTGGCTCGACGAGTTTTTTGACTGCTGAACAAGGAACTCGACAGGGAAAACGATGTGTTTCGCCCGACGAGTTTCTCAATGGTGTGTACGCCGCCTTCTGCTTTTTTCCCTGTTTGGTAATCTGGTCAGTAACACATTTTTTCCTTATGCGATAAAGGTTTTACATGAATAAATAAAAGATGATCATTTTAATCACCCCTGTAAGTGTTAAATGGTTTGTCTCATCCATGTAAACTGATACATTCTGCTGGAGAGCTTGTGCTTTTAAAAAACAACAGACTTGATGGCTGGCTTACCAAATGAAAATAGAAGGAAGAAAGCCTAAAAAAGGAAACAAATGCAGCCATCACATCTAAGAATTGGTAAACTGCAATATAATAAATGTTTGTTTTTGGGTTTAATACCACTTTAAAACAACCTTTTATTGATAGACATCAAAACCCTACTTCATTTATAACGTAAAAGATCCACCAGAGAAAGTCATATCTGCTTATCTGCTTAACCTGACACTTTTATGTTTTCAGGATGGTTGCTTGGTATTTACCTGAGACCATCTTTTTGCTTTGCTTGGATTGCTCACCTCATGGAGTAACTTACCTCATCTATTGGTTTTTGAGTTGTAGTTTTAGTCCTATATATTCCCCCCTTTTTTATTTTTAGATCCCATGTATTCATTCATATTCTGACATACCACGGTGTCGATTTGGGGCATCAATTGGGGCCCTGGATCTGGGGGTGCTCTGCAACTATCCCAACCTTGTAGCTAAAGTGAACTCTGCTTTTATACCATACACAGCTGTGCATCCGGAAAGTATTTACAGCGCTTTACTTTTTCCATTTTGTTATGTTACAGCCTTATTCCAAAAAGGATTAAATTCATTATTTTCCTCAAAATTCTACAAACAATACTCCATAATGACAACTTGAAAGAAGTTTATTTGAAATCTTTGCAAAAATGTTTTAAATAAAAAAAAAAACAGAAAAAAAAACACATGTATTCACAGCCTTTGCCATCACACTCAAAATTAAGCTCCAGTGCATTTTGTTTCCACTTATCATCTTTTAAGTTTCTACAACCAATTGGAGTCATATACATACACCTGTCTATATAAGTCTCACGGTTAACAGTGCATGTCAGAGCACAAACCAAGCCATGAAGTCCAAGGAATTGTTTTTAGACCTCCGAGACAGGATTGTATTGGGCACAGATCTGGGGAAGGGTACAGAAAAAATTCTCCAGCATTAAAGGTCCCAATAAGCACAGTGGCCTTCATCATCCGGAAATGGAAAAGGTTTGGAACCACCAGGACTTCCTAGAGTAGGCTTCCTGGCTAAACTGAGTGATCGGGGAGATGGGCCTTAGTCAGGGAGGTGATCAAGAACCGATGGTCAATCTGACAAAGCTGTAGCGTTTCTCTGTGGAGAGAGGATAAATTTCCAGAACAACCATCTCTGCAGCACTCAACCAATCAGGCCTGTATGGTAGAGTGGCCAGGCAGAAGCCACTCCTCAGTAAAAGGCACATGACAGCCCACCTGGAGTTTGCCAAAAGGCACCTGAAGGATTCTCAGACCATGAGTAACAAAATTCTCTGGTCTGATGAAACAAAGATTGAACTCTTTGGCCTGAATGGCAAGTGTCATGTCTGGAGGAAACCAAGCACTGCTCAATTACAGTCAAGCATTGTGGTGGCAGCATCATGCTGTGGGGATGTTTTTCAGCATCAGGAACTGGGAGACTAGTCAGGATAGAAGAAAACACATGTATTCACAGCCTTTGCCATCACACTCAAAATTAAGCTCCAGTGCATTCTGTTTCCACATCATCTTTGAGATGTTTCTACAACCAATTGGAGTCATATACATACACCTGTCTATATAAGTCTCACGGTTAACAGTGCATGTCAGAGCACAAACCAAGCCATGAAGTCCAAGGAATTGTTTGTAGACCTCAGGAACTGGGAGACTAGTTAGGATAGAAGAAAAGACAATGCAGCAATGTACAGAGACATCCTTGATGAAACCTGCCCCAGAGCGCTCTGGACCTTAGACTGGGGTGAAGGTTCATCTTACAACAGGACAACGACCCTAAGCACACAGCCACACAGGAGTGGTTACGGGAAAACTCTGTGGACGTCCTTGAGTGGCCCAGACAGAGCTCAGACTTGAACCCGATTGAACATCTCTGGAGAGATCTGAAAATGGCTGTGCACCGATGCTCCCCATCCAACATGATGGAGCTTGAGAGGTCCTGCAAAGAAAAAACAAAAAATGTGCAAAAAGAGGTGAGCCAAGCTTGTAGAATCATATGTAAAAAGACGTGAGGCTGTTACTGGTGCCAAAGTATTGAGCAAAGGCTTTGAATACTTAAGAACATATTTTTTCCTTTTTTTTAAAAAAATGTGAAAAGATTTCAAACAAACTTCTTTACTGTTGTCATTATGGAGTATTGTTTGTAGAATTTTGCGGAAAGTAATGAATATAGTCCATTTTGTTAAAAATATGCCCTGACATTGTGTTAATGACACTAACAGGAAGGGGGTTAACACTAGGGGCAATCAAGGGGTTAATTGGTGTCCCTGGGAGTGTTTACTAACTGTATGGGGGATGCACTGACTGGGACAACACAGAGATCCGTCTTCCTGCTAGGAAGCCAAGATCTCTGTGTCCTTCCTTGTTAGAATAAAGATCTGCCTTGTTTACATAGGCAGACGCCCATTCTCTGTCTGTGGGGAACGATCGCGGGTGGTTGGCAAGTGGTAAACTGACAACTGCGCGGTCGTGCTTTGCTGTACACAAATAAAATTGACGTCCTTTTTTTCTCACAAATAGAACTTTCTTTTGGTGGTATTTGATCACCTCTGCGGTTTTTATTTTTTGTGCTATAAACAAAAAAAAGACAGACAATTTAAAAAAAAAAATATTGTTTTTACTTTTGGCTATAAAACACACCCAATAATTGTTTTAAAAAAGTCTAATTCATTCATCAGTTTAGGCCAATATATATTCTGCTACATGTTTTTGGTAAGACAATCCCCAATAGCTGTATATTAATTGGTTTGCGCAAAAGTTATATTTTTATGGAATTTGTATTTATTCATTTTACTAGTAATGTCGGCGATCAGTGATTTTTGGTGGGACTGCGACTTTGAGGCAGACCATTCGGACACTAAGTGACACATTTTGGGGACCAGTGACGCCAATATAGTGATCAGTGCTAAAAAATATGCACTCTCACTGTACTAATGACACTGGCAGGGAAGGGGTTAACATCAGGGGTGATTAAAGGGTTAAATGTGTCCCTAGGGAGTGCTTTCTAACTGTGTGGGGGGGTGCTTGTACTGTGGGAAGACAGAGATCTGTCTTCCTACAGGTTCTCTGTCTTTCCTTGTCACATATCGGTGATCTGCCTTGTTTACATTGGCAGACCGCCATTCTTCCTCTGTCAGGAACAATCCCAACGGGAGCTGTTCGCCGGTGGTGTGCGTGCGCGTCGCAAATACGGAAAAAGTGATTACATACAGGTATGTGATTTCGCCTGTAGGAGCCGCCGCCTCGCAGTACATATACGTGGGGTGGTCGGCAAGTACTTAGGTTATTTTTTCAATCAACTTACTGGGTTGAACAAAAAAAAAACGTATAGTATGTTTTAGGCCTTTGGCTCTGACTTTCATTTGCTGCATGCTTGTTCCAGCTCTGTTGCTCTCATGACCCTTAATACGGGTTGTCTTTTAAAATGTTTACCAGAGGTGATCAGCATGTTTTAGTGAGTGTTTAGAAAATACAGTATATTTTTTTGCCTTCCATTACAAACAATATACGTAGAAATGCCTCCGGATAATAGGGTACCACAGGGTGAGTTAACCTTCTTTTTTTTTTTGTTCATACAGTGTGTACTTTACAATGGGGCTGATTTACCAAGCCTGTGCGCCAAGACTCATGGTGCACAAGCAGGAGTAAACCTGTTTTTGACATTTACCAAAGAAACACGCTGCTAGTGCAGCGTGTTTCCTCATTTACTAAAGTGCCTAATGCGCCCAGAAGAGGGCGCACAGCACGCCAGTACAGAGCTGGCGTGCGGCATTTAGTTATGTAAACATCGGGGATTCGGGCGGGAGTTTATGAGGGGAGGGAGGGGGGTGATGCAGGGGAAGTGTGGTGACATGTGTTTCAACTTGTGTGGCGGGCCGATTTGAAAGGGAAAGTGACTTTTGGGACCCGATCCCCGGGCGCTTGCAAAGTACGCTAGAACCTCGGAAGGTTCACTTGCATACTGGGCATGCGCAGAGGGAAAAATCGGAGCTCACCGCGCGCCTCTTCAGAACGCCGGGAAATCCTTGGTAAATACCAGGCGGCGTAGCAGTGTTTGCACTGCCTGGAGCGGCGTACGGCAAGCTCCGAGCTGTTCTCGGGCTGCGCTGACACTGAAGGGGAACTCCGCGCCAAATTTCAAATGTGAAACCGGCGCGGCTTCCCCCCCAGGGGTACAATAGGCTCTCCGGCTTGGTCCGGAACGTGAGGGGTTAACCCACGCCAAAATCGGCGTGGGGTTCCCCCCCAGATCCGTACCAAGCCCTCATCCCAGGCATGCAGTCTGGCCGGACAGGAATGGGGGTGGGGACGAGCGAGCGGCCCCCCCCCTCCTGAGCCGTACCAGACCACATGCCCTCGACATGGGGGAGTGTGTGCTTTGGGGGAGGGGGGCGCTGCCCCCCCACCCCAAAGCACTCTTGTCCCCATGTCGATCGGGACAAGAGCCTCTTCCCGACAACCCTAGCCATTGGTTGTCGGGGTATGCGGGCGGGAGCCAATCAGAATCTGGGAGCCCCGTTTAATAATGTGGCCCCCAGATTTCGGGCCCCCACCCTATGTGAATGAGTATGGGGTACATCGTACCCCTACCCATTCACCTGGTGAAGGTGGTTTGAACTTTGAGGGTCTTCTGCCGCCGCCCCCTTCGAATTTTTCGGCCTGGACGGGGGTCGCACATCCCATCCAGGACTTGGACGTGGCGGGCTTCTCGTCGCTGTCTTCTGCCGCTGCCCCCTTCACCACGAAGCTCCGTGCTTGTTTGATGAGGGCAGCGGGCTTCCGTCGTCTTCTCCGGGGCGAGGGTCGTACATCCCACCCCGGATTTCCTCGCCGGCTTCTGCCTGGCTCCTACTGGGGGCCAGGCCTTCTTTTGCCGTCTTCCGCCGGAGGGCGCCACTCTCCGGGCTTCTCGACGTTGTCTTCCGCCGCGGGGGCCAGGCCTTCTTCTTTGCCGCCCCCTTCGATTTTTTCGGCCTGGACGGGGGTCGCACATCCCATCCAGGACTTGGACGTGGCGGGCTTCTCGTCGCCGTCTTCTGCCGCTGCCCCCTTCACCACGAAGCTCCGTGCTTGTTTGATGAGGGCAGCGGGCTTCCGTCGTCTTCTCCGGGGCGAGGGTCGTACATCCCACCCCGGATTTCGTCGCCGTCTTCTGCCGCTGCCCCCTTCACCACGAAGCTCCGTGCTTGTTTGATGAGGGCAGCGGGCTTCCGTCGCAGTCTTCCGCCGCGGGGTGACACTCGCGGGCTTCTTCTTCCATTCGATGTTGACACGGCGAGGTCCGGCGCTGAAATGCCTTCTGAGCGGCGGGCAAGGACTTATATTGGCATTGGGCGTGGGCGTGGTTATGCCAACATGTGACCTTAACCCATGTGACAGTGATGTGACGTGACATCACTGTCACATGGGTTAAGGTCACATGTTGGCATAACCACGCCCACGCCCAATGCCAATATAAGTCCTTGCCCGCCGCTCAGAAGGCATTTCAGCGCCGGACCTCGCCGTGTCAACATCGAATGGAAGAAGAAGCCCGCGAGTGTCACCCCGCGGCGGAAGACTGCGACGGAAGCCCGCTGCCCTCATCAAACAAGCACGGAGCTTCGTGGTGAAGGGGGCAGCGGCAGAAGACGGCGACGAAATCCGGGGTGGGATGTACGACCCTCGCCCCGGAGAAGACGACGGAAGCCCGCTGCCCTCATCAAACAAGCACGGAGCTTCGTGGTGAAGGGGGCAGCGGCAGAAAACGGCGACGAGAAGCCCGCCACGTCCAAGTCCTGGATGGGATGTGCGACCCCCGTCCAGGCCGAAAAAATCGAAGGGGGCGGCAAAGAAGAAGGCCTGGCCCCCGCGGCGGAAGACAACGTCGAGAAGCCCGGAGAGTGGCGCCCTCCGGCGGAAGACGGCAAAAGAAGCCCTGGCCTCGGGAGGAGCCAGGCAGAAGCGGAGGAGCCCGAGGTGGGGCGACACCCCCGTTGTTCTCCGCTGTTTTCGGCCGGCCCCCCCCGGATGTAAAAGAGCTTCATTTTGGGGTGGGGGCACAGTCGAGCATGGCGGAGAGCATGGGTGGGTGTTTCCCCCCCCCGGCAGAAGACGGCTAGAAGACCGAGGAGTGGCGACGCCCCCGTTGTTCTCCGCCATTCCCGCCGGCCCCCCCCGGATGTAAAAGAGCTTTGTTTGGGGTAGGGGGCCTGGCCGAACATGGCGGAGAGCATCGGTGGGGGTCTCTCTCCCCGGCGGAAGGCGGCGGCGAAGACCGGGGGGGGGTAGGTGTACCCCCGCGGCGGAAGACAACGTCGAGAAGCCCGGAGAGTGGCGCCCTCCGGCGGAAGACGGCGAAAGAAGCCCTGGCCTCGGGAGGAGCCAGGCAGAAGCGGAGGAGCCCGAGGTGGGGCGACACCCCCGTTGTTCTCCGCTGTTTTCGGCCGGCCCCCCCCGGATGTAAAAGAGCTTCATTTTGGGGTGGGGGCACAGTCGAGCATGGCGGAGAGCATGGGTGGGTGTTTCCCCCCCCCGGCAGAAGACGGCTAGAAGACCGAGGAGTGGCGACGCCCCCGTTGTTCTCCGCCATTCCCGCCGCCCCCCCCCGGATGTAAAAGAGCTTTGTTTGGGGTAGGGGGCCTGGCCGACCATGGCGGAGAGCATCGGTGGGGGTCTCTCTCCCGGCGGAAGGCGGCGGCGAAGACCGGGGGGGGGGTAGGTGTACCCCCCGGCGGAAGGCGGCGGCGAAGACCGGTGCGGGGCTGGAGCCCCCCCGGCAGAAAACGTCTGGAAGACCGAGGGGCTCCGCCCCCGTTGTTCTCTGCTTCTTTCGGCCGGCCCCCCCCGGATCTGAAAGAGCTTATTTTGGGGTGGGGGCCTGGCTGGACATGGCGGAGATCATCGGTGGGTGTCCCCCCCCGGCAGAAGACGGCGAAGCCCGGGGCCCAATGGGCTGGTGGTGGGGGGGTCCCGGCAGAAGACCCCCGGAGCTGACTAATAAATTATTTTTTTCTGTGTGTTTTTTTTTTGTTTACACTTTTCCACCCGGTGAATGGGTAGGGGTACGATGTACCCCATACTCATTCACATAGGGTGGGGGGCCAGAATCTGGGGGCCCCCTTAATATAGGGGGCTCTCAGATTCTGATAAGCCCCCCGCCCGCATACCCCGACAACCAACGGCCAGGGTTGTCGGGAAGAGGCTCTTGTCCCTTTCGACATGGGGACAAGAGTGCTTTGGGGTGGGGGGGCAGTGCCCCCCTCCCCCACAGCACACACTCCCCCATGTCGAGGGCATGTGGTCTGGTACGGCTCAGGAGGGGGGGGGGCGCTCGCTCGTCCCCACCCCCATTCCTGTCCGGCCAGACTGCGTGCCTGGGAGAAGGGTTTGGTCTGGATCTGAGGGGGAACCCCACGCCGTTTTTTGGCGTGGGTTTAACCCCTTATGTTCCAGATCAAATCTAAGAGCCTGTTGTGCACCAGAAGGGGGACCCCCACGCCGTTTTTTTTTTGTAATTTGGGGTGGAGTTCCCCTTTATCCCGGTCCTGTCAGGGGGGGGGGGGAATGCCTGCTCGTCTGTCCCTACAATGTATGAACAGCGATCTGTCATTTCCCCTACACAGTCCCACCCCCTTTACAGTTAGAACACACCCAGGTAACATATTCAACCCCTTCCGCGCCCCTAGTGTTAACCCCTTCCCTGCCAGTGTCATTTTTATAGTAAGCAATGCATTGATATACCATTGCTCGCTACAAAAATGCCAAATCTCACAAAAATGTGTCCGCCACAATGTCGCATTAGACAGAAAAAACAAATGATAGCCACCATTACTAGTAAAACAAAAAATTATTCAAAAAAAAAACCCATAAGACCAACCCCTACTTAGAACTTTTGCCCAAACCAATCAAACGCTTATTGTGATTTTTTGCAACCAAAAAGATGTCCAAGAATACTTATCGGCCTAAACTGAGGGCAAACATTTTTTGAATATATTTTTGGGGGAGATTTATTATAGCAAACAGTAAAAAAGATGTTTTTTTAGTTACCAAATTGTCGCTATATTTTTGGGTCAAGCAAAAATAAGAAAAAACGCAGAGGTGATCAAATACCACCAACAAAAAAAAAAAAAAGAATTTTTAGGGGGGGGGGGGGAGGATGAGGACGCCCAATTTTTTGGGGGGCCACGTCGCACAACCACGCAATTGTCAGTCAAAATGACGCAGTGTTGAAATGCAAAAAATGGCCCCGTCAGTGACCAGTAATATGCTCTGGGGCTCAAGTGGTTACAAATTAAGAATACACTAAAGTTAGCCCAATTTATGGCCATAATGTGAAAGATGATGTTACACCGAGTAAATAGATACCCAACATGTTACACTTTAATATTGCACACACTCATGGAATGGCGCCAAACTTCAGTACTTGAAAATACCCATAGGCAACGCTTTTTTATGTGTTTCAGGTTACCAGTTTAGATTTACAGAGGAGCTCTAGTGCTAAAAGTATTGCTCTCGCTCTAACGTACGCTATGATACCTCACATGTGGGGTTTGAACGGGGGTTCAATATGTGGGCGGGGCTTACACATTTAAGGCCCGCCCCCATATATGGAAACATTCTTCAAACCACACATGTGAGGTATCATAGCGTGCGTAACAGCAAGAGGAATATTTATAGCACTAGACCTCATCTGTAAATCTAAACTGGTAACCGGAAACAATAAAAATGCTGCTTGTTCCCTTCTGACTGCGAGCTACTAGGGACAGGGGCGTTTAAATTATTACTATTTAGGTTTGTTACGTAAAAATTCTATAAGACCTCCCGTTCAGCTTGTAAAGCATCACTTCATGGGGACCAAAAAAAAATTTAACACCTCTAATGCTTTCATCCGCCATTGCAGATTTGATTCTGGTACTGCATTTCGAGTGAACTGGGCATGCTCGAACAGTTAGAAAAAGAAGTTGGAAGTTTCATCCTGAAAATGACTTGCATCTTTCTGAGCATGCTCAGAAAGCTCTTTTTTTGGCTTAGTAATTTAAGGACATCCTTAACAGGTGTAAGCAGTTCCAAGTGCACACAAACTAGAGGCTGACATTTCTTCATGTGTTTCCAATTGGTTCATTAGCACACATGTTATAAAAAGCGTGGATACTGCACGTGTCAGCTGCCCCTCAGAGGGGGCAGATTTGCTGGCTGGAAGGAATGGCGGAGTGAAACAGAGATGTTTTGGAGCAAGTTTTGTATTTTTTGATGTTTTCTCTGCTACATAATTTTGCTAAATGTTTCTCAAGATGTTAATGACTAATGTTTTAATCCTGTGGGTCTATCCTGTTATTTCAAAAGCATGATTTATTTTCCAATGACTGTGAAATAAACGTTGGTCTTTTTTGTTTTTAGGTGTTTTGTATATATTTTTGGTGTGTTTATTTGTAATTTTTTTTTTGCTTTCCTTGTTTTGTGGACCAATAAAATTACTTTCAAATTTTGAAGTTTGTTTTGTGATATTTTTTTCATGCTATGGATTTCAACCGCTGCAGCTGAACTAGTTTGGGCCTAAACCATCAAGTGTGATTTGTCTCTAAGCTCTTTCCTGGTGTGTATGCATGAAATGTTTAGTCACCAGAAAAGGAAGGACAAAGCGGTAAGTATTGTTTCCTAGAACTGATGTCCAGACTGACTTTTTAAAGCACATGTGCAAGATGTAGGAAAAGCTGCAAACAGGGCCTGTTGGAGGGGGGGGGGGGGTGGTGTGTGTTTTTTTGGACAGGCTTGAAGTGCTGATTTACAGCGCTGTGCTTGAAACTAGCACAAGACAATCCTATTCTAATTGTGGGTTGTTTGAGGGAAGCCAATTGAGTGTTAGAACCCCTGCTAGTGTTTTTAGGTTGGGCTTTGTGTCCCTTTTCCTAAAATTGGCTTCACTTCCTGTCACACAGCTGAACAGGAAGTGAGGTTAAAACCCTACCAATGGTCTTTTCTTCGGGGCACAGGTCAATCTAACTAGTGTCACCATTAAGCAAATTGCACTGCAGTGTACACCCCAAATGATTGGTTACTTTGGGGTTTAGTAAAGGCAAAGCCGCTCTGCAGTAGAAGCGTAGGCAATGAAAATCAGAAGGGAAGCACTGATGGTTTTTACTTCCAATCCCGCCAAGTTTTGAGTTTTCTTCCTTGCTTGTCCACTTGTAGTGCAAAGTGGATTTGCCTTTAGTAAATGGACCCCAAAGTCCAAGATTCCTACTAATTTGGGGTGTACACAGCAAAATGCCATTTCCAAAATGGGAAACTATTTATATTGATCTGTGTGTCCCCAACAAAACATTACTCAGGTGTTTCCCTCACTTCCTGTTTGGCTGTGTGGCAGGAAGTGAATGAATTAAGTAGAAAGTGACAACATTTGTGAGGTGTCTTTACCCTATCAGGGGTGCAGGCATCCCCAAAACAAACATGAAAATAGTTGATTTAACATTGGGTGGTGTTTGTGGGGGTCCCTAACACACATTCATACATATTAGCAACGCTGGATCGTGGCCTATTGGCATGGTTATATTTTCTTAAGCCTCTCAATAAAATGATCTGAAATTTGGGGTTAAACTGGAACAATAATCATCACTTTTATTTTTTGGATTTCTTTCATTTTGGATAGAGTTGGGGGGGGGGGGGGTTAGAAGCTCTGTCAGTTTATTTTGTATTATCCCTGTCCGTTTGGGGAGATTGGCCTTCACTTCCTGCCCCATAGCCAAACAGGAAGTGATCGAAAAAGTAGGCAAATTAAGGGCCCCCCCAAGTCCCCCCCACAGAACTTGTGTGTGTCCCCTGAAAATTCCTGGGTGGGTCATAAAAAAACAGGGTGTGGCCTTGACAGGAAGGGTGGGTCATTTTTCTATTAGGGGGGTGCCAAAATTTGGTCAGGCCTAGGGAAGCACAAAACCTAAATCTCCTACTGCACATTAGGGCTTATTTAGACAGGATCCAATTTACAGCATGTTTTTAGATTGTGGGAGGAAACCCGCACAGGGAGAACATGCAAACTCCAGGCAGATAGTGTCACGGGCGGGATTCGAACCAGCAACCCTTTTGCTGCTAGGTGAACATGCTACACACTACGCTACTGTGCTGAACGAACATGATTGCAGCTGAAAGCATGAGATGTTTTTTTTTTTCCAATTTCATGCTTTCCAGCCTGGGAGGACAGATGTGGGGTCTAATTGACCCCGCCTTTCTCTATAAAGAGGACCTGTCACACACTAGTCCTATTACAAGGGATGTTTACATTCCTTGTAATAGGAAGAAAAGTGAAAAATAATACAAACAAAGGGACAAACAAGTGCAAAAAATAAAATATTAAGTAAAAAAATAAAATAACAAAGGAATTTAAATGCTCCTGTCCCTAGTAGCTCGCACTCAGAAGCGAACACGCATGCAAGTCCCACCCACATATGTAAACATCCTTCAAACCCCACATGTGAGGTATCATAGCGTGCGTTAGAGCGAGAGCAATAATGTTAGCACTAGACCTCCTCTGTAACTCAAAAGTGGTAACCTGAGAAAAAAAGTCAAGCGTTGCCTATGGAGATTTTTAATAACGAAGTTTAGCGCCATTCCATGAGTGTGCGCAATATGAAAGCGTGACAAGTTAGGTATCTATTTACTCGGTGTAACATCATCTTTTACCTTATCCCTAAAAATTGGCCTAGCTTTACTGCTTTCTTATTTTGTCATTCATGAAACAGGTTTTTTTTTTGGAAAGCCAAAAAAAAAAAAAACGTTAGAACATTTTTGGCACAAATACTGTTGGAAATGTGTCCGAAAAAATGGCCGCCACTTTATTCCCTAGGGTGTTTGTTAATAAAATATATATAATGTTTGGGGGTCCTGAGTAAGTTTCAAGGAAGAAAATATAATTGTTACATGAAGGAGAGAAGTGCCAGAATAGGCGCGGTATGGAAGTGGTTAAAGTGCACCAATAAAAGTGAAAAATTCCTTGAAATTTCGTACCATGGGGGGGGGGGGGGAGGCAATTAGGGGCGCCATCAGGAATTATGGGGCCCCTTACACAGCTTCAGGCATGGGCCCCCTGGAGCAGAGAATAGGGGGGGGGTGCCGCCTGATATTAAGAAGGGGGGGGGCTGCCGCAATTTGATAAGCGGGGGGTTCCTTTACTAAAAAATACATATAGAAAAATATATATTAAAAAGGGTGGTAGCCATCCGGGGGCCCTGGGGACCACTGGGCCCTTTAATAAAAAAACTTCTGGGCTCTTTAATGAAAAATAAATTACAATATCTACATATATAAAATAATAAAAAAGGGGGTTGCCTTGGGAGCTCTGGGCCCTTTAATAAAAAATAACTACCAAAAATCTAAAAAAAAAATAACATTGGGTGGGAGCTGTGGTGGCTCAACGTGAATGGCACTGCGCTGACAAGCCGTTCACCTCTGCAGCCAAGGGTTCGGATCCCGGTCTCGGCTACATATGAATTGAGTTTGGTGGTGTCAGCCCGCTCCCGGTGGGTGTGCTATGCAAGGTACGCCTGTGCTTAGTATGCCCACCCCCCCCCCCCAAAAAAAACACCACACTTGCACACACTTTGGCCATGAGGTCTCCTAAAATAAAGGGAGGCGAAGGACCTACAGGGCTGGCTGGGTGGGCTACACTCCTTCATAGGGGGAGTCCCTCTGTCCCATCGGGCTCCCAAGTGTAGCAGGTGGGGTGAGTGGGAGGCCCCCCTCACACCCACCATTGCCACCGGGGCCATGGAGAAGGATGGCGATTGCAAGTCCAGCTCCTCTCTCTCGACTTCACGCACTACTCACAAAAAAAATACACTTTAAAAAAGAAATTAAAGTAAAAAGTAACAAACCTGGGGAAAATGTTTATAACATTTTTAGAAGCAAAAAGGTTGTCATCTGGGGCCCTCTGGGAGCTTTCAAAATTATATTATATATATATATGTTTAAAAAATAACCAAAAAATATATCATATGTTTTTTTTTTTTTTTTTTTTGTAAAGGTGGGGGGTTGTCATCTGGAGCCCTGGGATCTCCGGGCCACTGGGGACCAGGCCACTGGGGACCTCCAGACCCCTAAACCAAAACATTGGCCCTTTAATAACAACAAATTTGGGGGGTTGCCACCCGGGGCCCTGGGGACCTCCAGACTGCAAAAAAATATTAAATTCCAAAAATTGGCCCTTTAATAAAAAATCCTACAAAAACCAACTAACAAATATATATACAAAAAAAAAAAGAGGGGGTTTACCATCTGGGGCACTGGGGGGCCTCCAGGCATCTGGGCACCTCCGGACCCCCGGGCCCCTTACAGGTGTACAGGGCCGCCATCATGAATTTTGGGGCCCCTTACACAGCTTCAGGCATGGGCCCCCTGGAGCAGAGAACCGGGGGGGGGGTTGCTGCCGTATGAAATTGAGAAGCGGGGGGGGGGGTGGTGCCGCAAATTGAGGAGCGGGGGGGCCCTTTACAAAAATTTTGACAGAAATAAGAAATAAAGAAAAATATATATAAAAAAGGGGGGTAGCCATCCGGGGCCCTGGGGACCTCTGTGCTCTTTATCAAATAAAAATACAAAAAGAGAGAAAATACATATATATATATTTTTTAAATATAACATTTATCGAAAAAAAGTTAAAAAACAAGGGGGTAGCCTTCCAGGGCCCTGGGGACCTCTGGGCCCTTTCCTTAAAAAAAAAATAAACAAATATATTTAAAAAATATATATTTTTTTTTAAATATATATATTTTATTTAAAAAAAAGGGCTTGCCATCTGGGGCCCTTAGTGGCCTCCGGGCCCCTGGGGACCTTCGGGAGCCCTTAAACAAAAAAAAAAAAAAAAAAAATAGTTTTTTTTGTTTTAGGGTGGTTCCCATCCGGGCCCCTGGGGGCCCCTGGGGACCCCCGGCGGTGTAATGCCTGTACCCCCCTAATGGCGGCCCTGCAGGTGTACTGCCTGTACCCCCCTGATGGCGGCCCTGGGTGTAATGTCAGCATGTGAAAAATGACATTCTGAAGGAAAAAAGCCATTTAAAACTGACTCGCGGCTATAATGAATTGTCAGCTCTTGGAATTTGCAGGAGAATTCATTCATTAAAAACACCAAAAAAAAAGCGTGGGGGTCCCCCCAAATTCAATAACCAGACCCTTTAGGTCTGGTATGGATATTAAGGGGAACCCCGCCATCAATTTTTAAAAAAAAATGACGTGGGGTTCCCCCCAAATATCCATAACCAGACCCTTCAGGTCTGGTGTGGAATTTAAGGGGAACTCCACTCCAACTAAAAAAAAAAATGGCGTGGAGTCCCCCCTAAAATCCACACCAGACCCCTTATCCGAGCACGTTGACCTGGCCGGCCGCAGAAAAGAGGGGGGGACAGAGCGCGGCCCCCCCCCTCTCCTGAACCGCACCAGGCCACATGCCCTCAACATTGGGAGGGTGTTTTGGGGTGCCCCCCAAAACACCTTGTCCCCATGTTGATGAGGACAAGGGTCTCTTCCCCACAACCCTTGCCCGGTGGTTGTGGGGGTCTGCGGGCGGAGGCTTATCGAAATCTGGAAGACCCCTTTAACAAAGGGGCCCCCCAGATCCCGGCCCCCCCCCTGTGTGAAATGGTAATGGGGTACCTTGTACCTCTACCATTTCACGAGAAAAAAAATGTAAAGGGTTAAAAAAGACAAGAGCCGGTTTTTGACAAGTCCTTTATTATCTTCTTTCTTCTTTCCTTCGGGTTTCTTCTTCCTCCTCCTTCTTCTTCCTCTGCTTCTGTCTTGGGTCTTCTATTCCCGCATCTTGCCCGGCGTGTTCTTCCATCTTCTTCCGCTGTCCTTCTCGTCCGCATCTTCTCCTTCTTCTTCTTCGCCGGAGGCGCCGCTTCCAATTGAAATCCCCGCTGTCTGCCGGACCACGCCCCCCCCCCTCTGACGCTCTCGGGCAAGCTCTTAGGAGTGTGCTGCAAGTGCGTCAGAGGGGGGCGTGGTCACATGTCAGAGGGCGGCCAATTCAATTTGAAGCTCGTGCGCGGCTTTTTCTTTGCCAGAGTCGCCGCTTCCAATTGAATTGCCCGCTTTCTGGAACATGTGACCACGCCCCCCTCTGACGCACTGGCACCACACGGGGACTTTCCTAAGAGCTTGCCCGTGGCGTCAGAGGGGGGGCGTGGTCCGGCAGACAGCGGGGATTTCAATTGGAAGCGGCCGCTCCGGCGAAGAAGAAGAAGAAGGAGAAGATGCGGACGAGAAGGACAGCGGAAGAAGATGGAAGAACACGCCGGGCAAGATGCGGGAATAGAAGACCCAAGACAGAAGCAGAGGAAGAAGAAGGAGGAGGAGAAGAAACCCGAAGGAAAGAAGAAAGAAGATAATAAAGGACTTGTCAAAAACCGGCTCTTGTCTTTTTTTACACTGACACTTTTTTTTTCTCGTGAAATGGTAGAGGTACAAGGTACCCCATTACCATTTCACACAGGGGGGGGGTCGGGATCTGGGGGGCCCCTTTGTTAAAGGGGTCTTCCAGATTTCGATAAGCCTCCTGCCCGCAGACCCCCACAACCACCGGGCAAGGGTTGTGGGGAAGAGACCCTTGTCCTCATCAACATGGGGACAAGGTGTTTTGGGGGGCACCCCAAAACACCCTCCCAATGTTGAGGGCATGTGGCCTGGTGCGGTTCAGGAGAGGGGGGGGGGCCGCGCTCTGTCCCCCCCTCTTTTCTGCGGCCGGCCAGGTCAACGTGCTCGGATAAGGGGTCTGGTGTGGATTTTAGGGGGGACTCCACGCCATTTTTTTTTTTTTTGGGGTGGAGTTCCCCTTAAATTCCACACCAGACCCGAAGGGTCTGGTTATGGATATTTGGGGGGAACCCCACGTCATTTTTTTAATAAATTGACGGCGGGGTTCCCCTTAATATCCATATCAGACCTAAAGGGTCTGGTTATTGAATTTGGGGGGACCCCCACGCTTTTTGATTTTGTTTTTTTATGAATGAATTCTCCTGCAATTTCCAGGAGCTGACAATTCATTATTGCCGCGAGTCAGTTTTAAATGGCTTTTTTTTTTTTTATTTGTTTTTTTCAGAATGTCATTTTGTGCAAAGACATATTTCTAACCGCAGGAAAAGTGCGCTTTATTCACCTGCTGACATTCCCCCCCCCCCCCCATGGTACGAAATTAAAAAAAAATATTCAAATGACGTGGGGGTCCCCCCAAATATCCATAACCAGACCCTTCGGGTCTGGTGTGGAATTTAAGGGGAACTCCACCCCAAATTAAAAAAAAAATGGCGTGGAGTCCCCCCTAAAATCCACACCAGACCCCTTATCCGAGCACGTTGACCTGGCCGGCCGCAGAAAAGAGGGGGGGACAGAGCGCGGCCCCCCCCCTCTCCTGAACCGCACCAGGCCACATGCCCTCAACATTGGGAGGGTGTTTTGGGGTGCCCCCCAAAACACCTTGTCCCCATGTTGATGAGGACAAGGGTCTCTTCCCCACAACCCTTGCCCGGTGGTTGTGGGGGTCTGCGGGCAGGAGGCTTATCGAAATCTGGAAGACCCCTTTAACAAAGGGGCCCCCCAGATCCCGGCCCCCCCCCTGTGTGAAATGGTAATGGGGTACCTTGTACCTCTACCATTTCACGAGTAAAAAAAAGTGTCAGTGTAAAAAAAGACAAGAGCCGGTTTTTGACAAGTCCTTTATTATCTTCTTTCTTCTTTCTTCGGGTTTCTTCTTCCTCCTCCTTCTTCTTCCTCTGCTTCTGTCTTGGGTCTTCTATTCCCGCATCTTGACTGGCGTGTTCTTCCATCTTCTGTTCCTCCCGCTGTCCTTCTCGTCCGCATCTTCTCCTTCTTCTTCTTCTTCGCCGGAGCGGCCGCTTCCAATTGAAATCCCCGCTGTCTGCCGGACCACGCCCCCCCCTCTGACGCCACGGGCAAGCTCTTAGGAGTGTGCTGCAAGTGCGTCAGAGGGGGGCGTGGTCACATGTCAGAGGGCGGCCAATTCAATTTGAAGCTCGTGCGCGGCTTTTTCTTTGCCAGAGTCGCCGCTTCCAATTGAATTGCCCGCTTTCTGGAACATGTGACCACGCCCCCCTCTGACGCACTGGCACCACACGGGGACTTTCCTAAGAGCTTGCCCGTGGCGTCAGGGGGGGGGGGGTGGTCCGGCAGAAGGGGGGATTTCAATTGGAACGCGGCCGCTCCGGCGAAGAAGAAGAAGGAGAAGATGCGGACGAGAAGGACAGCGGGAGGAACAGAAGATGGAAGAACACGCCGGGCAAGATGCGGGAATAGAAGACCCAAGACAGAAGCAGAGGAAGAAGAAGGAGGAGGAAGAAGAAACCCGAAGAAAAGAAGAAAGAAGATAATAAAGGACTTGTCAAAAACCGGCTCTTGTCTTTTTTAACCCTTTACATTTTTTTACTCGTGAAATGGTAGAGGTACAAGGTACCCCATTACCATTTCACACAGGGGGGGGCCGGGATCTGGGGGGCCCCTTTGTTAAAGGGGTCTTCCAGATTTCGATAAGCCTTCCGCCCGCAGACCCCCACAACCACCGGGCAAGGGTTGTGGGGAAGAGACCCTTGTCCTCATCAACATGGGGACAAGGTGTTTTGGGGGGCACCCCAAAACACCCTCCCAATGTTGAGGGCATGTGGCCTGGTGCGGTTCAGGAGAGGGGGGGGGGCGCGCTCTGTCCCCCCCTCTTTTCTGCGGCCGGCCAGGTCAACGTGCTCGGATAAGGGGTCTGGTGTGGATTTTAGGGGGGACTCCACGCCATTTTTTTTTTAAATTTGGGGTGGAGTTCCCCTTAAATTCCACACCAGACCCGAAGGGTCTGGTTATGGATATTTGGGGGGAACCCCACGTCATTTTTTTTTTAAATTGACGGCGGGGTTCCCCTTAATATCCATACCAGACCTAAAGGGTCTGGTTATTGAATTTGGGGGGACCCCCACGTCATTTGAATAATTATTTTAAAATTCGTACCATGGGGGGGGGGGGGGGAATGTCAGCAGGTGAATAAAGCGCACTTTTCCTGCGGTTAGAAATATGTCTTTGCACAAAATGACATTCTGAAAAAAAAAAAAAAAAAAAAAAGCCATTTAAAACTGACTCGCGGCAATAATGAATTGTCGGCTCCTGGAAATTGCAGGAGAATTCATTCATAAAAAAACGAAAAAATAAAGCGTGGGGGTCCCCCCAAATTCAATAACCAGACCCTTTAGGTCTGATATGGATATTAAGGGGAACCCCGCCGTCAATTTATTAAAAAAATGACGTGGGGTTCCCCCCAAATATCCATAACCAGACCCTTCGGGTCTGGTGTGGAATTTAAGGGGAACTCCACCCCCAAAAAAAAATAAAATGGCGTGGAGTCCCCCCTAAAATCCACACCAGACCCCTTATCCGAGCACGTTGACCTGGCCGGCCGCAGAAAAGAGGGGGGGACAGAGCGCGGCCCCCCCCCCTCTCCTGAACCGCACCAGGCCACATGCCCTCAACATTGGGAGGGTGTTTTGGGGTGCCCCCCAAAACACCTTGTCCCATGTTGATGAGGACAAGGGTCTCTTCCCCACAACCCTTGCCCGGTGGTTGTGGGGGTCTGCGGGCGGAAGGCTTATCGAAATCTGGAAGACCCCTTTAACAAAGGGGCCCCCCAGATCCCGGCCCCCCCCTGTGTGAAATGGTAATGGGGTACCTTGTACCTCTACCATTTCACGAGTAAAAAAAAGTGTCAGTGTAAAAAAAGACAAGAGCCGGTTTTTGACAAGTCCTTTATTATCTTCTTTCTTCTTTCCTTCGGGTTTCTTCTTCCTCCTCCTTCTTCTTCCTCTGCTTCTGTCTTGGGTCTTCTATTCCCGCATCTTGCCCGGCGTGTTCTTCCATCTTCTTCCGCTGTCCTTCTCGTCCGCATCTTCTCCTTCTTCTTCTTCTTCGCCGGAGCGGCCGCTTCCAATTGAAATCCCCGCTGTCTGCCGGACCACGCCCCCCCCTCTGACGCCACGGGCAAGCTCTTAGGAAAGTCCCCGTGTGGTGCCAGTGCGTCAGAGGGGGGCGTGGTCACATGTTCCAGAAAGCGGGCAATTCAATTGGAAGCGGCGACTCTGGCAAAGAAAAAGCCGCGCACGAGCTTCAAATTGAATTGCCCGCCCTCTGACATGTGACCACGCCCCCCTCGGACGCACTTGCAGCACACTCCTAAGAGCTTGCCCGTGGCGTCAGAGGGGGGGGCGTGGTCCGGCAGACAGCGGGGATTTCAATTGGAAGCGGCGCCTCCGGCGAAGAAGAAGAAGGAGAAGAAGATGCGGACGAGAAGGACAGCGGGAGGAACAGAAGATGGAAGAACACGCCGGGCAAGATGCGGGAATAGAAGACCCAAGACAGAAGCAGAGGAAGAAGAAGAAGATGGAGGAAGAAACCCGAAGAAAAGAAGAAAGAAGATAATAAAGGACTTGTCAAAAACCGGCTCTTGTCTTTTTTAACCCTTTACATTTTTTTTCTCGTGAAATGGTAGAGGTACAAGGTACCCCATTACCATTTCACACCGGGGGGGGGCCGGGATCTGGGGGGCCCCTTTGTTAAAGGGGTCTTCCAGATTTCGATAAGCCTCCTGCCCGCAGACCCCCACAACCACCGGGCAAGGGTTGTGGGGAAGAGACCCTTGTCCTCATCAACATGGGGACAAGGTGTTTTGGGGGGCACCCCAAAACACCCTCCCAATGTTGAGGGCATGTGGCCTGGTGCGGTTCAGGAGAGGGGGGGGGCCGCGCTCTGTCCCCCCCTCTTTTCTGCGGCCGGCCAGGTCAACGTGCTCGGATAAGGGGTCTGGTGTGGATTTTAGGGGGGACTCCACGCCATTTTTTTATTAATTTGGAGTGGAGTTCCCCTTAAATTCCACACCAGACCCGAAGGGTCTGGTTATGGATATTTGGGGGGAACCCCACGTCATTTTTTTTTTAAATTGACGGCGGGGTTCCCCTTAATATCCATACCAGACCTAAAGGGTCTGGTTATTGAATTTGGGGGGACCCCCACGCTTTTTTTTCCCTTTTTTTAATGAATGAATTCTCCTGCAATTGCCGGGAGCCGACAATTCATTATTGCCGCGAGTCAGTTTTAAATGGCTTTTTTCCTTTGAAAAATGACATTTTGTGCAGAGACAGTTCTAACCACGGGAAACATGCGCTTTTTCACATGCTGACATTAGAGACCCCCATAGTACGAAATTTAAAGGAAAATTACACTTTTATTATTGCACTTTTAGCATTATTAAAATCACTGCTCCCGAAAAAACGGCCGTTTTAAAAAATAAAAAAAGCATTGGTACATGTCCCCTGGGGCAGGACTGAGGTCCCCAAACACTTTTTAGGAGAAAACTTGCAGATTAGCCTTTAAAATTCACTATTAAGATTTCCCCCATAGACTTATACAGGGAGTTCGGCGGCGGCTTTACTTATCAATCACATCGCGCTGCTGCTGCCGCCGGTTCATGCGCCTAATTAGGGATTCATCCAGCGCACTAATTAAGGCATGTACCGGCGCAGCGCAGATTCATTAGTAAATCAGCCCCAATGTGTTGATATGCGCTCACACCTCTATAGTATTTTTTCATATAGTCTATTTGGATCTGGGCACCATTTTTTTTTTTCACATTGCTTCTTGGGCTCCTGGGCAAGATGCAAGGGTATGGCAAATGTATATGACACCAGTGTTGTTCATCTTCCTTTAAAAAAGTAAATAGTTACAATTACAAGTTACTTGCCCGAAAAAGTAGGTGAGTTAGTTACTTTATTGGCAAAGTAACTAGTTACTCGGAAAAGTAACTGAGATTTTTTTTTATATTCTACAATGCAATTACGTTCTATAACATCTTTAGTATCAAAGATGTTTATATTAACTGATTGAAGAATAAAAACACTATATACAGTATTTTAGAACATTTCGTACTGTGTACAATTATTAATATCATCATCACACTCCACCTGCCCAATATAGATTCAGTGTGCAGTGTGAGTGACACTGCTGCAGTGCACACTGAATCTATATTGTACAGTATTGATGCCTGGGCAAGTGGAGTGTGATGATGATGATGATGATGATGAAGATATTAATAATTGTACACAGTATTGCATTTGCTGGGCCTGCCATATACTGTACTATACTGTATAACTGCACTACAAAATTCCTTTACAAACATGTTATTACTAATAACATTTTAAAATATGCATTATTTGTAAAGGAATTTTGTAGTGCAGTTATACAGTATAGTGTACAGTACAGTATATGGCAGGCCCAGCAAATGCAATACTGTGTACAATTATTAATATCATCATCAAACTTCACCTGCCCAGGCAGCAATACTGTACAATATAGATTCAGTGTGCACTGCAGCAGTGTCACTCACACTGAATCTATATTGTACAGTATTGCTGCCTGAGCAGGTGAAGTGTGATGATGCTGGGCCTGCCTGGGCATGTGGAGCGGTCCGGTGGAGTGTCCCGTCACATGTTCCCCCCCCCCGGCCCCCCACTCCCAATTCGATGCTGCTCCTCACCTGCACAGGGCCACGGCCCACGGTCGGTGCACTGCTGGCGCGGTGAGTGTCCCGGAGTCTGGACCGTTGGTGGTGGAGTGGAGCCTCCGCGGCGGGCGGGGGAGATGTCGGCAGCTGAGGTGACGGTGAGGAGGTGAGCCCGACTCACTCCCTCCCGACCCGTCACACTACACTACTGCGGGCGGGAGACTTCAAGCGCGTGCATGCGCCAGCGTCACGACGTCGACGACACGTCGACACATGACCCGGAGCTGGCCTGTGACCCAATCACAGGCCAGCTCCATCCCGCCCTGACAGAGAGTCTGCCCGGACTGACCCCCCCGCCGCGCGCTTAATGTAACTCGCTAACGCCGCCAAGGTAATGGCAACGGCGCTGCCGATGGGGTAATAGTAATCAGGTAGATTACTAGTTACCCCTTGGAGGGCAATCGTTATGTAACGGTGTTTATTTAAACGCCGTTACTTACAACACTGTATGACAGACATATGACACGGACAGGAAATTAACCAGTAGTGTAATCAAAGTAATTGGGAGCAGAGGAAATACTGTAACCAGGATACAACTGTATAGATACATGCCAGTATGGAAATAATACAAGCTTTATAGAAGAAAAGGCTAATATTAGTGTATATATCCAATATACGAACAGGTAATATCAGCAAAGGGACCAACAAGAGTCATAGTGGAATTATGCGCATATAACCCGGTATATACTGTATACTGTACAATATCTCCAGATGGATGATGCATCAAAGTTCAATTGCAGGAGCCCCTAAGGATGACCGCGATGCATCTTTGTGTTGAAGACCTGAAGATAAGATCTATGCTGATAGGGAGGCCCTCCAATTGTTGGCCAACCAGCCTGGAATGCCGATTCTCACCAGCAGAAATCATATGGCCCTGGAACCCAAAGTCTCCCTATCTACACCTAGTAGTTTCTAATCTGTCATTTATCCAAACATCTAACTATCACAGGGGTACTGAATACAAATTTATGGAGGTCCGGTCATCCAGCAGAGGTCTGAGTCTCATGTTTGTGCAATGACTTTGTTTCTTCACATCACAGCCCCTCCCCCTTACATTACAGTTTTCCCTTTAACATCACAGCCCCCTTTACAAAACAGTACCCCATTTTACATTGCAGAGCCCCCTCTTTACATCACAGTACCTCCCTTTACAATACAGCCCTATTTACATTACAGTGATTTCTTTACATCACAGCGCCCCCTTAACAATACAGTACCTTTGCATTACAATGCCAGCTTTACATCACAGCCCCCCTTTACATCACAGCACCTCCTTTACTTAAGTGCTGTCCTCCTTTACCTAAGGTGCTGTGATGCTTCACATCACAGCACCCAGCACCCCCACCTTACTGTAGAGACATCAACCTTTTACATCAGCCCTCTCTTCCTTTTATCACAGTTTCCTTCACAGGCCCACATTCCTTGTACCTCAGTCCTCTTTACAGCCCCCCCCCCCCATTCTTGCATCTCAGTCCCCTTCAGAGCCCCTCTTCTTGTACCCCAGTCCCCTTCACAGCCTCCCTTCCTTGCACCCTAGTTCCCTTTACAGCTCCTCTTTACTTGCACCCCAGTCCACTTCACAGCCCCCTTCCTTGCACCTCAGTCTCCTTTACAGCCCCACCTTACTTGATAGGAGTAGGTAATACTGGCAGGACCTAGTAATGGTGAAAGGTTAGCAGAGGTGGCAGGACCTGTAAATGGTGACAGGCCAAAAGAGATGGCCTTAGGGCAGGCCAGATGCTTCAGCGTGTAAGCTCAATCTAGTGATCTAGCATGGAAATCCAATAGTCCATAAGGTCTTTACTTGAAAATAATGCCTGCATCACCCCTATACCTCAATTAGTCTGCAATCATATGGTTTAGGCACTGCCTTCAGTCAAGCCTGTCCTCTGTGTTTGGAAAAATTACTTAAAAGCACTGCTGAAGCATTCACCGCCACTTTTCCTTTTAACAATCTGAGGATCAGAGGCACGTTGTACATGAGTGGGGATCCTGCCATTATCCATAAAATACAGCCAAGAACACAATTTTTTTTGCTCCCTCTGGTATGGTACAATTAGTTTTTCCCCTTGTATTGAAGGTCCAAATGGGTGACCACTCAGTATTGAACCTTCTTCTTTGTGGCCTGAATTCTGGGATAATTTAACATGCATTCAGCCCTGGTTCACACTGGTGCGTTTTGAGATGCGATTTGGCATGTCAAATCGCATGTCAAAACGGCAGATTTTGCCTCAAATTGACGGCAATGGCACCGTCCTAATCGGTGCGACGCTGCATCTGCGGCATTGCACCGATTTCAAAAAGTAGTCTCTGTACTACTTTTTGCGATTTCAGCCTGCGATTTACATTGACATCTGTGCAGAAACCTGCACAGATGTCTCTGAAATCGCGGCTGAAATCGGGACTGCCGGGCGGGAGTGAAATTGTGCGAGTTCAGCTGAACTCGCACTGCTTCACTCCCGCAGCCCAGTGTGAACCAGGGCTTAGACATGAATGAGTCAATTTGCCTGCAGAAGATGACCCCAAGTGCTCAGGACAACAGTTGTCTTAACAATCCAACCCCACCAACGTACAAATCACAGAGTTTGAGGGAGGTAAAACATCACTCTGGAAGACTGATCCATTTTGTCCTCCTCCAAAATACGCAGATGCTGCAGCAGGGCCACATGAAGTTTCAGCACCTGGGTGTTTCACATATCATGTGGTTACAAGCTGCTTATGTTGCCATTGCATGTCAACCAGGCAAACATTTGATTGGATGCAGATGGTTTAAGACATGTGCCAGGCAAATAACATAACCTTGCTTGGCGAAAGATTGTGTGGGGCCAGCCACATCTCAGCCTGCCCTGTCCCAGTGTGGCTTTTGTCTGCTGGGCATACTAGCTGCAAAACTGCATGGCAGTATTTTGCCTGTGCTGTTACCTAGGCTCTGGGGTGCATAAAGGGGTCTGGTGTAACAGTCACCGGATGAGGCCAGTGGAGGGAGTAGAGTTGACTGCAATATCACCATCAGTGAGGTGCAGAACATGGGGAAGCACCACCTGTTCTGGTCTTGTGCCTTATCCTGCATCCTTCCCAACTGCCAGAGTCGGAGATAATCAGACAGATTAGAATGAGGAGTTCCAGAGGATGGGAGAAACTCTAGGGTCATGATCCCATCTAGCCAGCCATAGTTACACGCTAACATTTAGGCATACCTGGCCAAATGGCATCAATGGCACACTAACTTTAAGAGAGAAGTTTCAGGAAGAAAACTTTCCGCAGGGACAGTTTACCCTCTATTTTCAGGGTAAAAAAGTAAGTGTTATACGCCAATAAATACAGTAATTATAGTGCAAAGATTAGTGAAATACCAAAGATACTATTTAACAGTAAGAATACAAAACATATAAAAGTGAAAATAAAACGTTTAACTCAAAGTCTATGTGATGATTCCATTCTCCACTGAGAAATCAGTGCATCCTCCACTGGTGTATAAATTTGTCACCAAAAATAAATACAGGTATATGGAGGCTTACCAGAGTTCCATGACCTCCTTAATTAATAGAAAGGTCATAACTTGCATGGATAGAGGCAACCTGGCATATTGTAGGACACACAACTTCATAGTAGATCAGATGCAAAACTACCCAAAGATGTCAGATTGTTCTCACATTAAGGGAAAGGTAAATAGGACCCCAAAAAACGGTTGACAGGACTTCCTCTGATGCCAACCTCCCTTGTACATGCCACTCAAAAAAGCATAAAAGGAAAACCATGCTCCACATAGTGTGAACCAGATACCGCAATTTTATGAAAAACTAGAAACTGCACTTACACAGAAAAAGGGTAGATACAATGCTGTATAAAAGCATCAACATGAAGGACACATCCAGATTGTAATGACATCACATGCATGGCCCCGTTCTGACCAGTTTCTTTAAATATGACATTCCCAAAGGACTGGGCAGCTCCTTTGGGAATAATATTTGATGAAACCAGTTATCTTTACCCTTAAAGTGGTTGTAAAGTCACAGCTATTAAATACTTGTATTCTCTCTGTTTTAGGTCAACATTAAATGCAGTATGTCTGTTCTTTTAAAATTATAATGTTATATACATGTTTTGCACAGCACTGCTGTGCAGTCATGTGTCCTCCCTCTGCTCTCCTTCCTGATCTAAGGAAGTACAGTGGGAGGAGCTGAGAATCCCTTCTGATGTATGCAAGCTAACAGAGGGCAGACACGTGACTGCACAGCAGTGCTATGCAAAAACGGTATATAGCAATATAATTTAAAAAATACACTTACACTGGATTTAATATAGACCTAAAACAGAGGATAAAGGTATTTCATAGATTTTACAACCACTTTACTAACGAGGAGTGGAGGAGCATCTGCAAGGGAATAGTATTACACAGTCACGGTAAGAGGGGAAAGGAGGAGATTAGGTTCTTGCACAGACTACAGAAATAAAAGGGAGAGGGAGAGATGCAGTCACGCTGAGGAGAGAGCAGGATGATGGAGGGACCTAAACTGACCACGCTATCATGGATCAGCAGCCGTGATAAGCAAGGTCAGATTATGTAGGGGAACACAGGTATAGGTAGGATCAGCCAGGTATTGTACAACATGGAAAGGGACATATGACACTGCAAAAGCACTATGCTATATTAATGCTTTAAATAAAGAGGGGCATTTTGTTTTTTAGGGTTATAACCACTTTAATCTTACATCTTTGGGTGGTTCTGCATCTGATCTATTATCAATTTCTGTGTACCAGGGAGCCTCTATCCATGCGGGGTATGACCTTTCTATTTTTTTAGGATGTCATGAAACTCTGGTAAGGCTCCATATATTCATTTTTGGTGACGGTTTATTACACCTGTGGAGAATGCAGTGATTTATTGATGATAAAAAATTGGATTATCACATGAACTTTCAGTTACAGGTGGATGTTTTTTCACTTTTATATGTCTTGTACTTTTTTTCATTGCCCCAACAAAGGTATGTTATGTTTTTTGCTTTTAACTAACATTTTTCAGATGTCTTCTGGCCAGTCAAGGAAAGCACAAATTCCCATCAGTGTATATTACCAAAGATTATACAAGTTTACTAGGGATTTTTATCTTGATGGGAATGCTAAGCATATACCTGGAAATGGCAACTTTGGAAAATGTTATCCGTTCTTGATTGAAAACAGAAATGCTTGTAATTGAACAGTCTGCAACAATCTTCCCAGCTGTATGAAATCAAACAGCTGCCATTGTTGTGGTTCAGTCAATTTCCCCTGAATCTTTGTTCTGATTGTTTGGTCACTCAAAACTAGAAATGATGGAAACTGGGGGAGGACAAAACTCCTCAAATCTTTGCTAAAGATCTTATTTTTCAGTTTAAGACTAAAGCTGGCTACACATGGATGAATTGTGTTCTGTGTGAAGCCCTCCCTGGTAGATAGAAGTTGATAGTTATATTGACTTCTGTTGATTGGGACTGCTGAAAACACATCTTCTATTAGTGGTTTGCAGCCAATATGCTGCAACTTTGATCAATGTATTGATGACAGTGGAGAGTTACTGCTGTCAGAATACAATGTCCCGAGAAGAGAGGGGGGGGGGGGGGGGTTGGGTGAAGGGAGTTGGGGCTGCATCCACATTGTTAGTGTGGATGCAAGATTCGGTTACTAACCATGTGTACCCAGCTTATAGGAATGTTGCAACAACTGACACAAATTTGTTTAGTGTGTATTTCTTGTTAACCATTTGTGCCACCTGCACACACATTTGTGCAGCCCCACTGAAGTGAATTTTCTTCCATGAAACTGCATATATACGTACTAGTGATTTAGCTGGAAGCACCCCGAACATCGAATTCCCAGCACAGAGACGGGGCTCATACTAATGATTGGGAACCCGGACTCCAGGTTACTGATTACCTAATTGCTGTGATAGCCTCCGATTTGCTGTCAAAGTGATCAGCCACTGTGCAGCCCGCCCATGTGTTTTTTATTACGCAGGGTATTGAAACATGTACTGGAAACTTCTTGTATACAGCAGAACACTTTACTTTCATGGAGGATATCATCATCGTGGCTTTACATCATGTAGACAGAAATATGAAGGAGGCATATACAAGAACATATATGGAGGAAAGACAAGAACTTCCTCTCATTACATTGCCATAGAATACAAACCATAACACTGCAGTGTCACCTACTGGTATAGAGAGGTATAATGCATATATGTAGTTCACAATATAGAAAGCTACTTGCTGTTGCTTCCACCAACACCCCTTCTCAACAGCATGTGCTTTGTCTAATTATATTCAGCTTCTTTTGGAAATAGCTATGATGTTCCTTCAATAAAGGCTTAGTGAGTGCATCAGCAGTCATCTCCTCTGAGGGGCAGTATTGAATGTGAATAACACCTTGCTCTTCATTGTCTCTCGGTAGGTCATATTTGACGTTAATGTGTTTGGTCCTAGGATTGACACTTTCTGTCTGTGTAAGCTTTATACATCCCTGGTTGTCTTCAAAAAATGGTAATTGGTTTTGACATGTCTATCCCAATAGCCTCAAAAAGTTGACAAACCCATATCTCTTCTTGACATGCATGTGCTGCTGCAATGTACTCTGGTTCAGTTGAAGATAGAGAGACAGTTGCTTGCTTTCGACTTGACTCCTTCCCCATACTGGAAAATGAATCGTTTGTGTTTTTGCGGGCTGTGCAGTCTCTGGCCCAATCAGCATCCACATATCCGACCAGTTTTGGATGTGATGTTGCTGGTAACCGTAACTTCATCTGAATTGTTCCTTTGAGGTACTGTATCACTCTTTTTACTGTGATCCAGTCACGCTGACAGGAAGCTGAGACTTTCCTGCATAGAATGCCGACTGCTGCGGCTATGTCTGGCCTTGTCACAGTGGCAACATATAGCAGCTTACCGATACGTATCAATGCTGGGTAGCAAGTTTTCTGCTTCATTGCTCTTTTGATAACAGAAAACAAATGCTCCTGCGCATGAGTGGGTTGTCAATAGTCAGTTCAAAAAATAGGGAGGGGGGAACGAACAAGCACTCACATTTAGCCAACATCCGAAATATTGAATCAAAGAAAAGGAACTACACTCGGTAGTAACAAGGCAGACTTTTTCAGGCAATCACAGGGACATAGGGATTTAGAAAAATCTAAATTTAATTACAAAAAGTATCATACAATAAAATCCATAAAAAAAAATGAAAATAATATATAAACACAATATACATTCACAAGCAATATTTTCTTTCGTCACGCACGGGCTACCCCTCCGGGATATACAAGACTGTTTCTCTACTAAGGCTTCCAATCTTTTGGCTCGTCCTATATTGGACATTGCATTGTGGCTGCCTGTGTTTTTGGATCTAAATTCCTCCCTGGGTTTGCCCCATGCTCCCTGCTTTACTGGTCCCGGTCCATTTTGGTTCCTGTTTTACTTCAGAATCTATACGTATTCATTCATTTTTGATAGACTACGGTCGATTGCCAACTATAAGAAATCTCCTCTTCCTATTGGGCTGCATTGAGCTTTTCTTACAAGCTATATACTATCTATACAATTGTGACCAGTGTGTTCCTCGTGCACTTGGATGGCTGGCAAGCTATTTGATTTATGAAATTAGCAATACTCTATTGTCAAAACTCTCTCTCAAACTCGTCCTGAAGAAGCCGCTAGGCGAAACGCGTAGGCGAGACGAAAGAAAATATTGCTTGTGAATGTATATTGTGTTTATATATTATTTTCATTTTTTTCTATGGATTTTATTGTATGATACTTTTTGTAATTAAATGTAGATTTTTCTAAATCCCTATGTCCCTGTGATTGCCTAAAAAAAAGTCTGCCTTGTTACTACCGAGTGTAGTTCCTTTTCCTTGTCAAACAGTCAATAATCCATAACAAAGACATTGGCCTTGCTGCCCTTCATAGATGGGGATATCCCAGTAGCAAACAAAAAAGACAACAAAGACGCACCAGCCTAGTGTATTACCGTTTAGGATACATTTTTAATTAAAATACAATAAAAAACTACTCACAATTGTAGTTAAAGTATTAGTTGACGCGTTTCAAAGCGCAAGCTTCCTCATCAGAACATAGCAGTGTACTAGCCCCAGAAAGTCCCTTTAAATATGCACACTTACACATGTACACAGGTACACAAACATGTGCACTACCAAGCAGGCCAAGAAGGACCTCCCAAGGGTCATTGAGGCTCCTCCCAACACAAAAATGGACAGCAAAGCGACCAAACAACAGACCCAGAGTAGCATCAAAAGCGGTGATGTTATTATCATGGTTATTGATGTTGTCATTATTAGCAACCGCAAAATTAGTGATGGTAATAGTAGTGTAAATATAAATATTAATATAAATATAAACATATATGTAAATACATTAATATATAAATAAATAAATAAACATACTCCATCAATATGTCAGCAGTATGGGCCTGTTAATGAAAGGGACATCATAGCTAGCAGTGGTAGTCTAGTAGCATGAAGTCTTACTTGCCAGATGACGGCAACTGTACCTAGCGCCCCTCCCGATCTTCCAGTGACAGTGATGGAGGAAGAAGTCCAACGCGTCTGCACTCCATACTGCCGGAAATGTGCGCCTTACGTCATCACCTGTGCGCCCATTGGCGCCTGCAGGTGACGCACGGACTGGGCTGCATCACCGCCAAATGGTGAAAGCAAAGGCTCACGCAGGGAGTGAGGTAATAGTGCCAATGTGTAACAGGTCAGCACACAGCAGATCATAGGGAGACCGCTACGTCATCCCAAACACTGCCTACATAGGAAGTCCTATCAACAGCCCTTAAAGGCACATGCCTGCATACAAGTGTAAGTGGGTGGCTAGCGTGTAAACTACAGACATATAACATATGTTTGTATGTATGTTTCTACTACTATAGTTGTACTATTTTCTGCCACTATCAAGCAGCACAAATGGCAATCAAGAGAATAGTAACAAAATATGCTAAACCTGCACCACATGCTCTTACGTAATAAATATAAATATAATTAGAAACACTACATAAGAGCAGGGCAAATGCTAAAGACCTATAATGTCACAAATTCATAAAATCACCTTTCGGAGTGCTGTTCGAGTTCTAGATGCTGCAGCCATTTATGGATACTTTATTCTGCTAATACTTCAACTACAATTGTGAGTAGTTTTTTATTGTATTTTAATAAAAATGTATCCTAAACGGTAATACACTAGGCTGGTGCGCCTTTGTTGTCATTTTTGTTTGCTCTTTTTATAGCCTGGTTCAATAGAAGTTTTCACTCCCTTTGCATATGGAATTGTTTCCGAGATTTCAGAGATTTTCTGAGATTGGTTGAGAAGATAACATCCATCTTCTTCTCTCTCTATTTAGATTTCCAGATAGTAGGTAATATTTCCAAGCACTTTGATTTAAAAATTTTCTTTCACTTAGTGAATGCAAAAGAAGGGCGAATATTCGAGTTATTCTGATTGGCTCTGATGCAAAAGAAGGGCGCATCAGAGCCAATCAGAATAACTCGAATATTCGGCAAAAGGAATATTGCGCGATTATCTTCTCCGCCCTTCTTTTGCATCAGAGCCAATCAGAATAACTTGAATATTCGGCAAAAGGAATATCGCGCAATATTCCTTTTGCCATAGGTGTGCGCAGCCTATTGCATTAGGGTGTGCACCCCAAAGCTCAATCACACTCACTATCTTCATTCAGAAAGGGAAAGGGGCCAGTAAATTACATAACAGTAGTAAATTACATAACAGTAGTTACTTACTGGCCCCTTCCCCCATTCATTCTAAAACATCCCCACAGCAACAACCGGCGGGAGAGGAGAGGAGGGAAGCCAAAAGTGCTGTAGGGAGAAAAGGATAAGCTAGGGTAGCAGGGGGAATGTGTGCTGCACTGGGTTATTAGGGTGTGCCTGGGCACAACTGGCACACCCTGTGCGCACGCCTATGCCTTTTGCCGAATATTCGAGTTATTCTGATTGGCTCTGATGCAAAAGAAGGGCCGAGTAGCTGATGCGATTCTTTTATGTTGCCGAAAATTCGCAATGCGAAGGGTCTCTCTCTAATCATACCAGCAATGCTTTTAGACGTCGATGGAGATCACTAGGATGTGATCTGTTTTACAAATAAATTTGAAAAAATATGAATATTCGACATAGCGAATATTCGCCGCAATATTCGAGTTATTCGCGAATACTCGAATATGCAATATTCGTAGCGAATATTCGCAATGCGAATATTCATGAGCAACACTAATAAGGATGTATATCCATCTGTCTTCTTGATTTTTGGATTAGAGACATGGCTCTGCTTTACTTCTTGAAAATCCCTCTCTAGTAAGCACTTTGTTAGCTTTCCATATCCTTGCAGATTGTTTAAGACGTAATGTTCTTCTGAAGTTTACACACAAGGTTGTCTCCTTGTTCAGACCCTGGTGGTTTCTCCATGTAGAGGTCTTCCTTACTGTCTCCATATAGAAAAGCAGTTTTAACATCTAGGTGTTTCACTTGCATGCCCTTCCCGGCTGAAATGCTAGGAAGTGCTCTGATGGTGGAGTGCTTTACGAAGGGAGCAAATATTTCATCGTAATCTTCACTGGATTTTTGGGAGTAACCCTTGGCAACTAGTTCGGCTTTGTATTTGTGGATATTCCATTCTGCATCTGACTTTACTTTGAAAGTCCACTTACTTCCTATAGTTTTGTGGTTAGAGGGGAGGGAGCACTGTGAGTGTCCAGTTTTTATTTTCTTGAAGTAACTTTAGTTCTTCTTTCTTGCCTTTTTCCATTTATCGACTTTGTAGTCTGAGTGGATCTTCTGACTTTAAGCAGTTCTCCAGGATCTGGTGGGGAACTTGATTTAGGCAATGTGATTTCCTCCTCTTGTACTGACTCCTGCAAAGGTTCCCTTTGGTCGACCTTTTCTTCTGGTTTGCCTGGCATAATATCTTCACAGAATTCAGGGATCTGTGTTTCTGATGATGGGCTTTCATCAAAATAAACACTACAACTTATTGTCACTGTGTCAGTTTTTGGGTGTAGGATTCTGTAACCCTTAGTTTGCTCGCTGTCATGGTGGCAGAAAGTGAAGGAATCTCTCCTGGAACCCTTCAACAGCAGTCACACAGGCAACAGGCCATTTACTCTGGCTCCAATAAACAGTCTAGACGATGCATTTTTATGATTTTTTTGCTTGTAGAACTTGTTACAGGAGAGGGGTTGGGGTGGTATGGGACTCTCCAAAAATGTAGACTTGTAACAGGTGGCCACACTTTACTATGTGAAACTTCTTTGAGCAGTCTTTAATCCAGTAACCCAGGGGAAGGCCAGAACTGAGACCTTGTAGGAGCAGTTTTAGAGAAAAAAGCTACCACTGGCACCCAAAGTTGAACAGCACACAGTTTCTGGGTTTTTGATCTTGGGTCAGTACTTACAGTAGGTGACTGGGATATTGTGTCAATCTCGCTCCCTTTCTCGGCGAGATTGAGCACTTGCGAGCCCCATCGCGAGAGCCAGCGCCGAGCTGGCTTGCCGCGATGGAGACAAAGCCGTCATAGAAGCGACGGGGATCCGACGCGGATTCCCGCCAATTCTACACGTGGGCGGAGTTTGTTATGAATCCTGAAGGAGAAATTCCCGCCGGATTTAAAAAAAAATCCGGCATGGGTTCCCCCCTCAGGAGCATAACGGGCCCTTAGGTCTGTTATGGGTTGTAAGGAGACCCCCCCCTACGCCGAAAAAACGGCGTGGGGGTCCCCCACAATCCATAACAGACCCGTATCCAAAGCACGCCGGCCGGCTGGTCAGGAAGGGAGTGGGGGCGAGCGAGCGCCCCCCCCCCCCTCCTGAGCCGTACCGGGCAGCATGCCCTCAACATGGGGGGGTCAGGTGCTCTGGGGCAGGGGGCGCACTGCGCCCCCCCACCCCAGAGCACCCTGTCCCCATGTTGATGAGGACAGGGCCCCGTCCCGACAACCCTGGCCGTTGGTTGTCGGGGTATGCGGGCGGGTGACTTATCGGAATCTGGAAGCCCCCTTTAATAAGGGGGCCCCCAGATACCGGCCCCCCACCCTAAGTGAATGAGTATGGGGTACATCGTACCCCTACCCATTCACCTGCAAATAAAAAGTGTAAACACAAATAAACCACACAGGGTATTGAAATATTTTATTAGTTGGCCGCCGGGGGGGGGGTGTGTATGATCGCTTTTATAAAAGCGCCCCCCTCCGGCGGGCTTCTGTGGGGGGTGGGTGCCGCCGTCTGGTTCTCTTCGAAGAAGAAGAAGACCCCCGGAGAGCGGGAGAAGACCCCGGAGAGTGGGAGAAGACCCCCGGAGAGCGGGAGAAGACCCCGGAGAGTGGGAGAAGACCCCCCCGCCGCCGAAGATGTCGAAAGAAGCCCGCCGGGTGGTGGGCGCTTTAATCAAAGCGCCCCCCCGGCGGCGGAAGAGAACCAGACGGCGGCACCCACCCCCCACAGAAGCCCGCCGGAGGGGGGCGCTTTTATAAAAGCGATCATACACACCCCCCCCCCCGGCGGCCAACTAATAAAATATTTCAATACCCTGTGTGGTTTATTTGTGTTTACACTTTTTATTTGCAGGTGAATGGGTAGGGGTACGATGTACCCCATACTCATTCACTTAGGGTGGGGGGCCGGTATCTGGGGGCCCCCTTATTAAAGGGGGCTTTCAGATTCCGATAAGTCTCCCGCCCGCATACCCCGACAACCAACGGCCAGGGTTGTCGGGAAGGGGCCCTGTCCTCATCAACATGGGGACAGGGTGCTCTGGGGTGGGGGGCCGCAGTGCGCCCCCTGCCCCAGAGCACCTGACCCCCCCATGTTGAGGGCATGCTGCCCGGTACGGCTCAGGAGGGGGGGGGCGCTCGCTCGCCCCCACTCCCTTCCTGACCGGCCGGCCGGCGTGCTTTGGATACGGGTCTGTTATGGATAGTGGGGGACCCCCACGCCGTTTTTTCGGCGTAGGGGGGGGTCTCCTTACAACCCATAACAGACCTAAGGGCCCGTTATGCTCCTGAGGGGGGAACCCATGCCGGATTTTTTTTTTAAATCCGGCGGGGATTTCTCCTTAAGGATTCATAACAAACTCCGCCCACGTGTAGAATTGGCGGGAATCCGCGTCGGATCCCCGTCGCTTCTATGACGCGCTCGCTGGAATGTGCTTTTACTATTCCAGCGAGTGCGAGATATCGGCAGCCTGTCGCCGAGATTCAGCGCGATGCTGGCGTGCTAAAAACACATTCTCGGCGGCAGGCACTGTATAGTGTCCCAGGGCAGTTACACCTCCCAGGTTCCACCAGGCATTCCTTGGTGAGTTCCCCATATCAGGTCCTTAGCTCCAAAATAAATTAGTAATAGCCCCCCAGCTCTCCTAAAGCTGGGACCTCAATCAACATTAGTAGACTCAAACAGGACTGCATGAAAGAGGCAGCAGCCCCTGAGGCTGGAAATGTCTCTGGTAGGACAAGAATAGGGCTGTTTCCAACCACAGGGTATTTCTGTTCGACCCACCCAAGAACTCAATAGCTGATCCAAAGACTACAGAGGAGCCAAAGACACATTTTTTCTAGCATCCTATTCTATGAAGGAGATACACACAGAATCAGTTTCAGAATCAGTGCCATTATAGCAGTGCTATAAATTAAATTAAATTAACGAAAAAATGCAAAGCTCTGGTAAAAAAAAAAAAGTCCCATTGTTAGGGCCAGGACAAAGGGGGAGCTGCCCTGGGCCCAAAATATAAAAAATATATAAAATATTCAGGTGGGAGAGAAGACCTGTCTTAGCATCACATGTGGGAGAAACTGTCCTGGCTCTCAGTAAATGTGTGTGGGTGTTTGTCTGTAAAAAGATGTATGTAGTGAGTGCGTGTTATTTGAAATGCCTCATAGAATACTGCTTCGCCAACAGTTTGAGCATCGCTTTTCAAACTGAAGACAGAAAATACAGATAGAATACAATAATAAAGGGGTGGAATGAATCATAGGAGGTATGGCTTCGACCATCTAGTATGTTTAAGATGACTGAGTGCACACATTGGGCATAAATATAATGATCGGATGTACACATTGGGGTTGGTAAGATAATTGGGTGTGCACATTACAGAGAAGGGGGGCACAGTTTGGCATGTTCGCTCTGGGCACTGGGTGACTTTGTCCCAGCACTGCTGACTGTAATAAATGGATGAATCAATTAATTGGTGACAAGTACAGAGTACATTTAGATTTTTTTACCAGTCCACCTGGGGACTAGGGATGAGCCGAACACCCCCCACCCCCCGTTCATTTACAGCAGAACATTTGGACAGGCAAAAAATTGGTGTGAACACCTTTAAAGTCTATGGGACAAAACATTAGAAATTAAAAGTTGCTTGTGAGCAAGTTATTTCCATAAAAAGTGTTTGGGGACCTGGGTACTGCCCAATGTCTCAATGCAAAATAAAGTTTTAAAAATAAAGTTTTTCAGAAGCAGTGATTTTAATAATGCTTAAAGTGAAACAGTAAAAATGAAATATTCCTTTACATAATGTGCCCTGGAGGTACCCTTCGTCTGCCTGTAAAGTTGCATATCTTTCCCATTTTCATAACAGCCCCGCAGCAAAATTGCATTTCTAGAGGAAAAAATGCAATTAGAAATTGCGAGTGGCTTTAATGTATTGTCGAATCCCTGGAATATACATAGAAAAATCATTAAAAACATTACCAGGTCCTTCATGTCTGGTATGGATAGAAAAAGGAACCCCTGTGCCAAAATGAAAAAAAAAAATGATGCTTGGGGCCCTTCGGCTCTGGTATGGGTATTAAGGGTAACCACGTGCCAAATAAAAAAAAAAAAATGGCATAAAATCCATACTAGGCCCTTCATGTCTGGTATGGATATTAAAGGGAATCCTGTACCAAAATTAAAAAAATTTTTTAGGTCTGGTAGGGATTTTAACCTTTTGCCGACCGCGCAATAGACAAAAGACGTCTACAGCGCGGTCGAGTTACTCTGGGAGGATGTCCCTGGGATGTCCTCCCAGAATCCTGCTCTTGCACGCCCCTTCCCAGGATCCTGCTCTCGTGCGCCCCCTGGGGCGCGCTCCTGGAATCATCCATGAGCGCCGGGTCTAGAAAACCCGGCACATCACGGATCACGGTAAATTGCCGCTGATATCGGCCATTTACCACGTGATCGCTCCGTCAAATGACGGAGCGATCACTTGTAAACAAACCTGCATCACGTGATGACGCCGGTTTCTCCCTCTCCTCTCTGTACCGATCGGTACATTGTGAGAGGAGAGGGGGAGAGAGGAGGCAGCAGCAGCACTGTGGGCTGGATCTGTGACAATTGCCATCACAGATCCAGCTATTCATCCCTGCGCAATACTCTGCTGTACCCTGCAATTCCCTGTGCAATACTCTGCAATTACCTGAGCAATACTCTGCACAATACCCTGCACAATACTCTGCACAATTCCCTGCACAATACTCTGCACAATACCCTGCGCAATACCCTGCACAATGCTCTGCAATACCCTGCACAATACTCTGAAATACCCTACACAATACTCTGTAATACCCTGTAATACCTCAATACTCTGCAATACTCCAATACTCTGCAATACTCCAATACTCTGCAATACTCCAATACTCTGCAATACTTCAATACTCTGCAATACCCTGCAATACTCCAATACCTTGCCAATATTCTGCAATACCCTGCAATACTCACCACTCACCGCTACGATCGAAGCCAGGATAATTTTAATTTTTTTTTTTATTTCAGGCTTCCCAGCCCAGAGGTGAGATGTGGGGTCTTATTGACCCCATATCTCACTGTACAGAGGACCTGTCATGCTATATTCCTATTACAAGGGATGTTTATATTCCTTATAATAGGAATAAAAGTGAACAAAAAATGTATTTTTGGGGAAAAAGTGTCAAACTAAAATAAATAAAGTAAAATGAACAATAAAATATTTATATATTTTTTTAAAGTGCCCCTGTCTCTGTGTGCTCGCACGCAGAAGCGAACGCATATGTAGTCCCGCCCACATATGAAAACAGTGTTCAAGCTAAACATGTGAGGTATCTCTGCGAACGTTAGAGTGAGAGCAATTATCTTCTTGGCCCTAGACCTCCTCCGTAACTAAAAACGTGTAACTAATAAAATTAATTGTAGCGCCTGTGTACTTTCAGTCCAGGAGCTATTTCAAGTTTAGAGGGGGGTGAGAGAGTTATGTAGCTCTCATCCAGGTGATTTGTACAAATTCAGCTTCCGTTCTAGCTGGGCTGTGCTGTCAGTTTATTCTGTGTTCCTGAGGTGCCTTTCCACCCCGGGGCGGCAGGTGGCATTCAGGTCAGAGCGCCTTCTTGCCAGCAGCCAATCAGAGGGGTTTTTCCCTTGCGGGGCATGCTGGGGGAGGGTACTTCTTGAGCGGACGCCATTTTGGTGAGGAAGTTCGTGACTGGATCGGGGTGCGGCACCCACCTTCAGGGTGTGCGCACATCACGTACCCCGGCGATATGGCCTACTAGGCTGGGGCGCACGTGCTGCGCGTTGTTCTTGGTTACGGGACCATGTTGGCCCGGAGCAACTGAAGCTGTGATGGGGCCCAGTGACTTATTGGGTCCCCTATCTCTGAAAAGAAGATCCAAAGCGAGTTGTGCTGTTCGGTGGGGAGTCAGTCTTAGGAGAGCCCGGAGGCAGGCAATCCAACAGGGCCTAGACGAGCCGTCGGGGATTGAGGTGACCGAACACTGGGAGTTTATCTAATGGCAACCTGTCAGTCGGTGACTATTTGAAGAAAACTACCTAAGGGAGATTCAGGCATCAATAATCTTGAGAAGGATTTACCTCACAAACTGTGTTCTAGAGCAAAGGGCCTGTGGCAGAGGTCTCACTCCTATTTCTATTTCAGTCAAGTCTGTGTCAGAGACTTGTTTTCCTTCTCAAGATTCTCAGTGATATTCTGCCTGCCAGTTCTGTGAGAGAGACTGTCCAGGTACGCTGTACCCACTCCGGCTAGGGTGGCAACGAAGTTAAAGTCCCATTGGAAGCAGGATTGTTTCCATCGTTCCTAGGCCTGAATCTGCAAGTTCACTGTTTGCCGTTTTGGGAAGGAATAAAAGCACAGAAAGACACCGGCTGTTTGGAAATTCCATCATTGTCATCATTATCATCATCATCATCATACCCCTAGACATTCATACAGGTAACATGCCATCCCAAAACTATCCAGTGGCTCCTTCGGGGGTAGCGCTACATAATAAAAGCGTCACCTATGGAGATTGTTAAGTAGCAAAGTTTGGCGCCATTCCACGAGTGTGTGCAATTTTGAAGGGTGACATGTTTGGTATCTATTTACTCGGCATAACTTCATCTTTCATATAATGTAAATACATTGGGCTAAATTTACTGTTTTGTGTTTTTTTTAAGCACAAAATTGTTTTTTTTTTAAAACACGCGTTCAAAAAATTACTGCGAAAATACTGTGCAAGATTAAAAGTTGTAATGGCCGCCATTGTATTCTCTAGGGTCTTTGCTAAAAAAAACATATATAATGTTTTGGGGTTCTATGTAATTTTCTAGCAAATAAATTATGATTTTTACATGGAGGAGAGAAATGTCAGAATTGGCCTGGGTGCTCCAGAACGCCTGATGGTGCTCCCTGCATGTTGGGCCTCTTTATGTGGCCACGCTGTGTAAAAGTCTCACACATGTGGTATCGCCATACAGGAATAGCAAAATGTGTTTTGGGGTGTAATTTGTGGTATGCATATGTTGTGTGTGAGAAAAATGTTTTGTTTAATAAATGTTTATTAAGATTTTCAAAAAGAACAAACAAAGTACGGGTGACAATACAAAGGGCAATTATACACAAGCTACAACATCCATTATCATATAAACAGATACATCCCACTCCACTTCGTTATAAGCTGCAGCTCTCGCATCAAGAATATTCCCAAAACGCATGTCACCAGAAAGAAGGAACAAAGACAGAGGGGCAAGTAGAAAAAGACGAGAAGAAAAGAAAGAGAAAGGAGAGAGGACAGGGTAGGGAGGGGGGGGGGGGAGAAAGTCTCTCCATCGCGAACACCATATAACATAGTACTTCGTAATGTAATAAGATGCAAGACATCATACATTTTAAGCCATGAGCTCAGCATAGGTGGAACTATATTTAAAGATAAACCAGTCAGCCCATATCTTCTGTGAGAGTTCAGATTTGTTCTTGAGAGAGAACGTGAGGTCCTCTAAGTAGTAGATGCGATCAACTGCGACCAGCCATTGACGTAGGGAGGGGACTGCGGGTTGCATCCACAGTGATGGAATCAAGGATTTTGCTGCATTGAGCAGATGTGGCGTCGTCGATTTTTTATATGAGCTGACTGATTCATCCGTACAGTGTAGCAACACAATCCGGGGGTCACCCGGTGTCTCAAAGCCCTGGATCTCTTTCATCCAATAAAGGACCGATTTCCAGAATGGGCGGATGCGCGGACAGGACCACCAGATATGAGCATGAGTGGCCCTCTCCCCACACCCGCGCCAACATAGAGGCGATGTCAGGGGGAAGATGCTATGCAGCACCATTGGGGTGAGATGCCATCTGGACAACAGTTTGTAATTAACCTCAGCTGACCTCGACGAGATGGAGGTAGTGTGAGCTAGACCCATGATCTTAGAGACCTGGGAGTCCGTGAACACTGTATCTAGATCTCTTTCCCAACTGTGGATAAAATAGGGTCTGTCCACAGTAGAAAGTGACTGTAAGGCCTTATAGAAATAAGAAAGGGGCCTTTGAATCGGATGTTCCTCCGATAGGGCCCTCTCCACCACTGACATATCTGACAGTGAGCGTAGCGGGCGTGGCAGAGAATGCACAAAAGCAGTCAATTGGAGGTATTTCCAGCAGGTGTGTGAGAAATAACCTGCTAATATGACAGAAACGAGAATTATTTTTTTACTTTTACAGAATTTTCAGTCTTTTTTCTTTTATAGCGCAAAAAATAAAAAACCCAGAGGTGATCAAATACCACCAAAAGAAAGCTCTATTTGTGTGGAAAAAAAGGACAGAAATTTCATATGGGTACAATGTTGTATGACTGAGTAATTGTCATTTAAATTGTGAGAGCACCCAAAGCTGAAAATTGATCTGGTTAGGAAGGGGGTTTAAGTGCCCAGTGGTCAAGTGATTAAGGAGAACTTCACACCTCAATTAAAAAAAAAATAATCCATACCAGACCCTTATCCGAACACGGAACCTGTCAGGCTGTATGAAAAGGGGGGACGAGAAAGCCCATCCGAACCGTACCAGGCCACATGCCCTCAACATGGGGAGGGTGCTTTGTTCCCCCCAAAGCACCTTTTCCCCATGTTGATGGGGACAAGGGCCTCATCCCCACAACCCTTGCCCGGTGGTTGTGGGGGTCTTCAGACGGGGGGCTTATTGGAACCTGAAGGCCCCCTTTAACAAGGGGGCCCCCAGATCCCACCCCCCCATGTAAATGAGTATCTGGTAAATTGTACCCCTTCCCATACACCAAAAAAAATGACAAAAAAATTTAAAATGACAGCAGACAGTTTTGGAAAATCCTTTATTCAAAAAAAATCATGGTGCCGACGGTCCCGAAAAAAGCCCTCCAGAAAAACTGCCTCAATGACAGAAGTCCCTGCGACTGCCTTCTTTCTGCTTTGACAGCTGTTTGTATAGTCAAGGGCGGTTCCACCCTGTGATGTAAATGGGTGACCCCGCCCCTTATGACATCATGTGATGTCATAAGATGTCGCAGGGGGCGGGATCACCCATTTGCGTCACCAGGTGACCCTGCCCTTGACTATAGGCAGTTTAGTTAAGGGCTTGCCTAATCTGTAATCTCTCTTCGTTCATTACACTTTATATGGCTGCCATGTAAGCAGCAGCCTTATATAGTATGGGGTGTGGCCCCCTGAGCCATGTTTGGCCAATTATGTCTCTCTCAGCAGAGCCCGCTGTCATTAGCCAAAGCATGCAGGTCAGGTGCATGCTTTGGCCAATTATAAGATGCCAATGCACTGTGAGTAGAATTATATGGGTCTGATAATGTTGAGTTATATATATATATATATATATATATATATATGTATATATATATATATATATATACGATCACTTTAACAATTGGTAATGCCCCTTTGTTTGCTTTCCCTAGATGTTCTCCTTTTTCTTTGTTTCAATTCCTGGGATTCCTGAATATGTGATGACACAGACTACTGATAAGGACTCTAAAGCCGCGTACACACGATCAGTCCATCCGATGAGACTGATCGTGTGTATGCGGCCAAAGGCCCACTCAAAATAGACTTTCGTACCAAAACCAATCTGAACTTAACTGTTCCCTTGCTGTTAAGAAGATGTGAATGCTTATTGGACTAAACTATAGGATCCCACCTATAACACGCCTAGTGCTTATGCATATTCATAGAGTATATATTGTTAAACTTGATGTTTTTATGTCAGAGACACTTCCTGCTTCATTCCGCCAGGCAGAGATGGAAGTTGGTCTGTGTTGTGTCTCTCCACGGCAGTGTATACAATAAAGCACCTACTTATCTTTTACATAAATCTGGATCTACTATCTCATTTGAAGGTCTTGATTGAGACCCCTAAATTGGATTTAACAACTGTGATCTCGCAGTGCATTATGGGGTATTCCGCGACACTCAAATTTGCCACCAATGCCACATATTGTTCCAAATTCGGCGAATACTCGATGTTTGAGTCGAACTTACGTTTGACTCAAACATCGGGCTTATCCCTACTGGTTACAGGAAGCAGCCTACTTGTCCACCTGGAAAACTGATGGAGAAGAGCCCACTACCTGTTAATGCCAGGCTGTGGTGCTTTGTGGGAAAGGTGGGTAGAATAATTTTAGTCCTTTTAGTGCCTAGTGCCTTTTACCCATAGGGATATCAATCCTCTTGATGTGGACATGAACCCATGCTATTACATATAGAACATATAGAAATGTTCATTTTGTCTAAGCAGTACTCTGTCAAATAAAAATAAATATATTGAATTATTACTGAAAAGGCAATATGTTTCCTGTACATAGACACTCCAGTAACTTCAATCTCATATCTTTTAACTGCAGTAAGAGATCCAAGTCTGGCCATACACAGCTCTAATCTTGGCCAGTTCAGCAGGAACCGGCCAAGATTAGAATCCTTCCTCTACAGGCTGAATGTACCAAGTTGATCAATCAACTTAGGTACAGCCAGCCTGCCTGATTCTCTTGCAATTATTGCTAGCGGCTGCTATAGCTGTTAGCAATAATCACTGTCTTCTCCCAGCAGTAATGGTTTCCCCCACCCTCCCCCACTGGGAAAAGACAATGACCTGGCAGGAGTGATTCCCGAATCAACACTGTCAGTGTTGATTGGGGATTCAAACAAAAATCTTTCCCGCAACCCATGGTTGCAGAATTTATTCCTAAGGCCGCGTACACACGGGGAGACATGTCCGCTGAAACATGTCCGACGGACCGTTTCCAGCGGACATGTCTCCTCGGATTTTGGTCCAATGGCGTGTACACACCATCGAACGAAAATCCCCTCGGACTGAGGACGCGGTGATGTGGCGTTGACGTTGACGCTGCCACGTCACCACTCCAGGAAGTAAAATACTTCCACGCATGCGTCAAATCTGTTTGACGCATGCAGGAGATTTATGTCCGCTGGTTAGGCGTACTAACCAGCGGACATGCATGCATGCTTTGAAATTTGTCCGCTGGAAAAACCTGTCCGCTAGGTCGTACACACGATCGGATATGTCCGATGAAACTGGTCCAGTTTCAGCGGACATGTTCGATCATGTGTACGCGGCCTAATGCTAGTCTTTTGAGACTTTGAGGCCTTGTACACACGATGTAATTTATCCGATGGAAACGGTCCGACGGACCGTTTCCATCGGATATGTCCGCCGGGCTGTTTGATCCGGTGGCTGTACACACCATCGGATCAAATTCCCCGCCGGCAGACAGCGCGGTGACGCGGTGACATTGACGCCGCCACGTCACTGCCACGTCACCGCACCAGGAAGTAAAACACTTCCGCGCCCATGCGTCGGATCCATTCACAGGATACGACTCATGTGCGGGCAGATATGTCCGCAGGTTAGGCGTACTAACCAGCGGACATATCCGACGGGCAGCTCTCCGGCGGAAAAAATTCAAAGCATGCTTTGAAACTTTTCCCCCGGAGGAATCCGTCCAAAACTGTCCGTTTGCCCCTACAGACGAGCGGATTTTTCAGCTGAAATGGTCCGTCGGACCATTTTCAGCGGATAAATTCACTCGTGTGTACAAGGCCTGAGAGTCACACTACTGAGCTACAAATTGTTCCTGGAGAGGAAGCTACAGTGCAAAGTTGTCACTGCTTCTGCTTCCTTCATTCATTCCTGCTTCTTCTTGAATATTGCCCTACCAGTCATCAAATTACTGCGAGATGAGGATGCAAAGCTATAATGCAAAGCATTAAGCTATAAAAATCCTGTATAATAATAATTATGGGGAAAAGATCAGCTGCAGGGAGCCAATGGACGGTGCTGGTAACTAGTCCTTTGCTTTCTGCTTGTGTTTTTTTTTTTAGGCAGGGCTTTTACAGTTCAAGTCTTATTCAAGTTTTTCAGCCTGGTATCTATAGATAATGGGGGTACTCCAGTATCCACATTTTTTAGCAACAAGCCAAGCAATCAGCACTGCTAGGATTTAAAAACTGGTCGTGTAGTAAATTTGTACTTTTCTAGTTTCGAGTTCAGACCACTACGGTGCAACCTGGAGTGTACTGATGTTTGAAACTTGTTTCTTACATTTTCTCAGTACAGTAAAGCACTTTCTGCCATTTTCACATATGGCATAATTCATGTTCTTTGCTGTAGTTCATATAAGTACAACTAATGGACTATTCATGCACTCGTGTCCTTATTCCACTCTTTCACATACCGTACTTTCTCTATGTTATCCTTCCGATTAAGAGCATACATATCTGGCATGTGAGATGCATAATTACCATATAAAAAAAAAAACATTCCGTGTATGGATATTTTGTTTCATTGTATGCTTTCTCAGGGCTAGAGACCTAATGTAATAAATATTCTCCATTAGCTGGAGAGTAACTCATGACTAGTCATACTGAAAATATGTTATAAATAGTACATTGAAAAAAAAGCATCTTGTGGGAAGAAAAAAAATACTTATAACAGGATGTAGGTGTTTTCACACGCATTTTATCTCTATGAAGTATCAAACAGTTTGTGATATCACACACAGGCTTTTACAGTTCAGCAAAGACCAACAGGCGACATCCATAAATGTCAGACCAGTTCTAGTTGTGCAAAGAAACCACTAAAGCTGGTCATACCCTAATGGAAATTCTGCTGGACTGGCCAAATTTCCATCAGTATGTGGCCTCCCCAAGACATGCCAGCTACTTTTCCAATGATCAGCAGCTATAGCCAATCAGTTGCAGCCACTAATCAGTGTATTCTAATGAGGCAGGTGCCACTGTCAGAAAACAGTGTCCCGACAAGGAGGATGTAGTGACAGAAAACACACAGAGGCAAGGTGCAGAGTAACAGGAATCTATTGTAATTGAAGTTTGGCATTACACAAGCCTGAAAGGATGTAGTGACAGAAAACACACAGAGGCAAGGTGCAGAGTAACAGGAATCTATTGTAATTGAAGTTTGGCATTACACAAGCCTGAAAGGCAACCCGACCGGGAGAACTTATGGAGATGTAACAGCGATGTGTTAGTAACAGAAGATCTCAGGTGTGCCGATAGCATCTGTCTCAAGGAGTGTAATTCAGCCAGGCCGGTCCATACCCTAGTGGCTTACAGAAAGAATGCTGTGTCCCTGCACTTTCCCTACTCCTCAGGAACACTGAGCAGTGTTCCTGATAGATTGGAAAACTAAAAACGGTCTCTACTCTAGTCACTGGGAGTCAGGGTCTTAAGTAGACTTTGCCTGACCCAAGATGGCCGCCAAAGTCACATGGGGTGCCAGTATCCAATCAGATAGCTGTTCCCTGTGACCCAGGAAACCATAGAGGAATTAGATTCCTCTTGACTTCCTCTCCCTCTGCGATGCTGAGCACTACCTACGCACCTTATTTGTGTGCCATCTAGCTGAACAAAAAGAAAAACTAACTGTATATAGCCATCCATAGATTTTAGCTCTCACTCATTAAATAAAGGGCTGCAGCATGTACCATATTTATCTGCGTATAACACGCACCTTCACTTTAAGCGGGATGTTTCAGAAATGTAAATTTTAAATAAAGAACTGTGGAGCAAAATAAGGTTCAATGCCTGTCAATGCAGCCTGATTAGTGACCATCTGCAGCTTGATCAATGCCCATCTGAAGCCTCACCATTGCCACCAATGCAGCTTGATCAATGCCCATCTGCAACTGCAGCCTCACAAGTGTCATCAATGCAGACTCATCATTGCCATCAATGCAGACTCACAAGTGCCATCATTCTGCACATGTCTAAACACTACCTACAGTACTCCGGTTTCCTCTTACACTCCAAAGACATTATGGAAGGTTAATTGGATCCTGGCTAAATTGGCCCTGGTATGTGTATGTATGAATGTGAGTTAGGGACCTTTGATTGTAGTCTCCTTGAGGGCAGGGACTGATGTGAGTGAAACAATATTTGTGTAAAGCGCTTTGAAAATTGATGGCGCTATAAAAGTGCCTTTAATACAGAAAAAAATATAAAATTAAAAATCCCTGCAAAGTCACTGGATTCTGCCAGTGAAGTCTACCCAGTGTTGCTTCCTGTGATGGGGTGGCAATGCTGCAGGCATGCTGAATTCAAAAATGCCTTGTGTGTGGGGTGAGTGTGAATCAATATGCACTCTAAGGGAGTACCATCCCTTGAGGGACAATTATAGAAATCTGAGTAAGGTTTGGGACTTTTCATGTACTTCCTTGGGTTAATAACCACTAAGCCAACACGTTATATAAAATAATTTGTACATAACTTTATTTAGAATTTTCTACAATTCTTAAAAGAAAGGGGTTTGTTCTATAAAAACAAGCTGACAAACTGTTTGTCCAGGGTGAGGTAATCCTGGAATTAGGATCCAGTTTTGTATATCTTTTATACAATGCGTTTCGTGGGCTGACCCGCATTGGCAAGGCCTCAGATCCTGTAAAATACTTGTACAGTAGGGGTGAAAAAAATGCTGCAGGGGAAATGGGCATCAGCATTGTCAAGCTTCTAGCTTTCCAACTCAGCACTTGGCCACACCTAGTACAGCCCACTGCTTTCTGGATTGACCCTCCCACTGTGATCTGCAGTGTCTGGGAGGGGGAGCATGTGAGACACAATTGAAGGAGGATTTGGCTCAGTCATGGAGGGTAAAATACCATTTTGTTTACTATATGAGGCATGTGCATTGATTTGAGACTTGTTCCGACTTTAATACATGATCCTTTAAAATTCATTCTTCAATAACTAAATGCTAGTTTTTACTTTTCTGTGTTATTTCATCATTTCTAAAATCACAATTCGTGTTCTCAATACATTAAAGGGAACTTTTCCTGGGATAGCATGAACCCTGCCATTGTTGACATTCATTTTTTGAATAATAGTTTTTTTTTTTTTTTTAAAACAATTTTATTGAGTATATAAGAAGACAGTTACACACTATAAATCAGCACATGTGTTACAGGATAAGGAAGCAGACAACTGGGACGACATCAATGAATATCTGTAACATTATGACCATGCTAAACATCAGGGTGGGAGGAAGGGGAGTTTGGAGTTGGGCGACCTACAGTATATGTCTGCAGGTATCAAACAACACTATTGTACGTAGGTCAGAGGGAAATACAACATAAACCTCATTTGTACAGGGTCTCGGGGGGGATCATTGGAAAGTTGGTAATACTAGACTCTTTCCCTGTTACATTTGCTTTGACCTAGAGAGAGGATTACAGCAGTGCAACCAAGGGCCATTCAAGGGCCCCCCCGTATGCCACTCACCCCTAATGGGAACATTCTGTGAACGGAGGTGGGGGGGGGCGGGGGCACATGGTCGGGTTCTCCTCCCGGGCGGATTTGCCTCTGCATTCGTATCAGGCTGAGAGTATGTTCGCAATGTCATATGGGAATCACCTAGGTCAGGATTACCAAAAAGAGCAAGAGTGCAGCTTGTTCTTTTCAGGGGTGGGAGATGGGGTGGGGGTCCGGAGATTGGGAAGGGGTGGAGGGGAGGGTGTGGTCGGTCGGGGCCACGGTGGGGGTAGGGGGAGGGTTTGTCTGACTCCGGGATCCCGTAGTGAGTCGGGCGGGCGTCTGAGAGGCCACCTGTGGGGGCAGAGTGGAGGTAGCAAGGGGTTGGGGGTCAAGCGATTCTCTATAGTGGGACCAGCAGGCCCATGTGAGTCTGAATTTTTCATGAGCGTCCTTGGCTTGGTGAATGAGCCGTTCCATTTCTTCTATTTTGTTTACACGGGTGTGCCAGTCATGGATAGTAGGTGGGGCTGTGGATCTCCATCGGAGGGGGACACATTGGGTAGCTGCGTTTACCAAATGCAAGGTTAGAGACTTGCGATAGTGTGAACGCGGCAGCACTGAGTGGTGTAGCAAGTATTGCGCCGGTGAGAAGTCAATGTGGTCAGTTGTGATATCTACAATGCGCTCATGCACCTCCCTCCAAAATGACTGCAAGGTGGGACAATCCCACCAAATATGGAGGAGGGAGCCTGGCTCCCTTCCACACCTCCAACATAATGGTGAGACCGTTGGGAAAATTTTGTGTAGCTTAGCTGGGGTCCTGTACCATCTTGTGCATAGTTTGTATCTGTTTTCTTGTGCGGAGACATTTACAGAGCCTTTGTGTGCGTGTTCCCATATTATGTCCCAATCCTTGTCTGACAAATCAATGGATAGGTCCGTCTGCCAGGCTGTGCGAGAGATCGTATCGGGGGCCACGGACGCGATTAGCATTGAATAGAGGGAAGAGATCAGGTGTCGTTGGGGTTCTTGAGAGGCGTAGATGTGTTCCAGAGGCGTTAAGGCTCTAGACCACATAGAGGGGGACTGGGCGCTATCGAAAAAATGTTTCAATTGTATAAATTTGAACGTGTTCACTCTCAAATGTGGGAGTGTAGCCACTGTCTCCTGGTACGAGATGAGAGTGCCATTGTGGTAAAATTGGGCGGCACGTGTGTTCAAGGCTTCCTGACTAGACAGGGCACGTCGGGCATGAAGTCCGGGTTGCGGAGTAAAGGAGTCATGGGTCCTGGTGTAGGGACAACTTTAGAATGCGACATGCGACATGCTGACTTAAATGTGTGAAGGGTGGGGCCAATGAATGGGTGATTCTTACAAGACTCAGGGACTGACCTTGGCGATATCCAAGGGAGGTGTGATATCGGAAAGTTGAGAGACGCATTCTCTATGATAACCCAGTCCTTGTCTCTAGCGTGGTGATGCCAGTCCGCCACTCTCACCAGATGGCAGGCTGTGTGGTATAGAGATAAATCTGGTATACCCAGACCTCCCCTCAGTTTTGGCAATATAAGTTTGGTCCATCTTAGCCTGGGGGAACTGCCCGCCCATAGGAAGGTTCTACAGCATTTCTTGAAAAGAGTGAAAAAGGACTGTGGTAGGGCTATCGGGACGGCTTGTAAGAGGTATAATAAACGCGGGAGGACGTTCATTTTAAGGGTCGCCGCCCTGCCAAACCAGGATAGTTTGCCTTTATTCCAAGCCATCAAGTCTTCTTTGATGGACTGGAGTGCCGGCAAAAAGTTGAGGGAGTATAGGTCTTTTAGGTCAGGCGGAATTTTGACTCCCAAATAGGTAATGGCTTCAGTAGCCCACCTAAATGGGAAGTTTCGTTTGCATAGCGAGACTACAGAGTCTGGAAGGGTGATGTTAAGGGCCGTCGATTTTTCGAAGTTTATTTGGAGGTTAGCTAGTGAGTTAAAGAGCTGGAAGTCTTTCAGGAGATTTGGCAATGTAGTGATGGGGTCTGTCAGGAACATTAGAACGTCGTCCGCATAGGCATGCTAGCTTGCATTGTATTCCGGGGACTTCGACGCCTTTAATAGTGGGGTTGGAATTTAACCGGCGCAGGAAGGGTTCCAATGAAAGGATAAAGATAATGGGGGATAGGGGGCAACCTTGCCGGGTACCGTTGGACACAGAGAAGGCGTCCGACAGGCGGCCGTTAACTCTAACCCTGGCAGTGGGGACGGTATATAGTGCCAGAATCAGTTGGACTGTCTTGGCCGGCAGTCCGATTTTGTGCAGGACCGTCGACATGTAGTCCCACGCCACCCTGTCAAACGCCTTCTCTACCAGGGACAAAGCCCACCTGGTGCGTTGAAATCAAGTATGGGAGTAGGGGCAGTATTCTGTTGGCTAAAATTTTTGCGTAAAGTTTTAAGTCGACATTCAGTAGGGAAATTGGTCTGTAGTTAGATACGATTGTGGTGTCTTTCCCGGGCTTAGGGATCTGGGTTATGTGGGCCTCCAGTAAGTCTTTTCTAATAGCTGGTAAGTCTGGCAGGGTGTTGTAGGCCGTCAGGAAGTGTGGCAATGTTAAGAATAATACAGGGAGTGCAGAATTATTAGGCAAATGAGTATTTTGACCACATCATCCTCTTTATGCATGTTGTCTTACTCCAAGCTTTATAGGCTCTAAAGCCTACTACCAATTAAGCATATTAGGTGATGTGCATCTCTGTAATGAGAAGGGGTGTGGTCTAATGACATCAACACCCTATATGAGGTGTGCATAATTATTAGGCAACTTCCTTTCCTTTGGCAAAATGGGTCAAAAGAAGGACTTGACAGTCTCTGAAAAGTCAAAAATAGAGAGGTATCTAGCAGAGGGATGCAGCACTCTTAAAATTGAAAAGCTTCTGAAGCGTGATCATCGAACAATCAAGCATTTCATCCAAAATAGTCAACAGGGTCGCAAGAAGCGTGTGGAAATACCAAGGTGCAAAATAACTGCCCATGAACTGAGAAAAGTCAAGCGTGCAGCTGCCAAGATGCCACTTGCCACCAGTTTGGCCATATTTCAGAGCTGCAACATCACTGGAGTGCCCAAAAGCACAAGGTGTGCAATACTCAGAGACATGGCCAAGGTAAGAAAGGCTGAAAGACGACCACCACTGAACAAGACACACAAGCTGAAACGTCAAGACTGGGCCAAGAAATATCTCAAGACTGATTTTTCTAAGGTTTTATGGACTGATGAAATGAGAGTGAGTCTTGATGGGCCAGATGGATGGGCCCGTGGCTGGATTGGTAAAGGGCAGAGAGCTCCAGTCCGACTCAGACGCCAGCAAGGTGGAGGTGGAGTACTGGTTTGTGCTGGTATCATCAAAGATGAGCTTGTGGGGCCTTTTCGGGTTGAGGATGGAGTCAAGCTCAACTCCCAGTCCTACTGCCAGTTTCTGGAAGACCCCTTCTTCAAGCAGTGGTACAGGAAGAAGTCTGCATCCTTCAAGAAAAACATGATTTTCATGCAGGACAATGCTCCATCACACGCGTCCAAGTAATCCACAGCGCGGCTGGCAAGAAAGGGTATAAAAGAAGAAAAACTAATGACATGGCCTCCTTGTTCACCTGATCTGAACCCCATTGAGAACCTGTGGTCCATCATCAAATGTGAGATTTACAAGGAGGGAAAACAGTACACCTCTCTGAACAGTGTCTGGGAGGCTGTGGTTGCTGCTGCACGCAATGTTGATGGTGAACAGATCAAAACACTGACGGAATCCATGGATGGCAGGCTTTTGAGTGTCCTTGCAAAGAAAGGTGGCTATATTGGTCACTGATTTGTTTTTGTTTTGTTTTTGAATGTCAGAAATGTATATTTGTGAATGTTGAGATGTTATATTGGTTTCACTGGTAAAAATAAATAATTGAAATGGGTTTATATTTGTTTTTTGTTAAGTTGCCTAATAATTATGCACAGTAATAGTCACCTGCACACACAGATATCCCCCTAAAATAGCTAAAACTAAAAACAAACTAAAAACTACTTCCAAAAATATTCAGCTTTGATATTAATGATTTTTTTGGGTTCATTGAGAACATGGTGGTTGTTCAATAATAAAATTAATCCTCAAAAATACAACTTGCCTAATAATTCTGCACTCCCTGTAGTTGATTGGTGTCATGCTGACCCTCTTGCTCAATGTCTATAGGGGAAAAATTTAAAATTTCATCTGGAGATAAAATGTTTTAGGACACAAATATACTAATTCATGAGAAATATAGTCTTGCAATGGTTAAATAACTATTTATGCAAATAAATGCATACCTATGGAATAAATGTGTCTGTGAATTGAATATTGAGAATGCGATTATGTGCTGAAAAAGCTTATACAGCTTAATTAACTGGCTCCAGCATCTAGAATATTCAATGGTTCATAGTCCATGATCTCCTGAATGTCCCAGCCTCAGGTCTCTCTGCATATTAATTTATTCTAGTGATTCAATAACATTTTGCTATCCTTTTCACCATTCAACCTTTTCAAAATTTCACAGTTTTTGCTAAACCTAAATACAGTGTTTTATCTTCCATTGATTTCTAACTCATGTCTAAGCTCTATTTTTATGGTACAAATATAATATGGGTACCGGGTTACATATGTTAATGCCTAAAGTATATGTAAATGCTAAAAATTAACTCATCTTATTTGCTCCCTTTGGTCTTTTAGCTTTCTGCAAGAGTGAAGAGAGCGGACTGCACAAGCATGGGTAGAGAACAAAGCCTTGTCCTTGTTCGTGTGTTTCGGGGGCCACGCATCCAGCATTGTGTATGTCCAGCCATGTGCAGGAAGGAGTGGAGAGGACAATTATATGAGCATCTAAAAAAGTAAGCATTTATTTTCAAAAGGGAGCACAACCTATTATATATTGAGGACAGTTTTTGGGAAAAGCAAGCAAAGGTAACCTAACCCTTTAAATGTACAGAACAGATTGTAAAGGGTCTGAGCTCACTATTGTGTGTACTGTAGCTTCTCGCACTGGTGATATCATAAAAAATGCCCTGTCTACATTTACGCACTCACGTACACCCCTGAGAAACAAAAGACCTAATCATCGCTCTATTGTCTATGTGAGAAGGACATTTTGTAAACACCACTTCTAGCAGTAAAGACTAAAAGGGAAAAAGCAAGGCAATAATGGTGCGCAAATGCTAATGAGCTGCAGAGGAAGCGTCACTGAAAGCAGTCTGGTACAAATGTTGTTTGATTTAACATTAAGTACGCCATGGTCCGTATTCAACGAAACACATTGTGTGAAACAATCAAGATGCTGAATCACTTCTGCTTGAACAATACAGATACAGAACACAGACATGGATTGCATAATGATTAGAAAAGGAAGGGCGGTTAAAAGATTTCCACAAAACATAAGTCGTTTATTGCACAAAGTTCAGTGATTTATGTGTTAGCCATGAGGAAGGCAACCAGACAAAATATCAGGTTTCTAGAAGACTGTAAAAGGAATCACATTCGGTAATGATTATCTCAGCTTCCTAAGATTTACAGAGATAAAATAATGTTTTTTATGAAACATAATTTTTCAGATTTAATAGTATTAGATAGACAATTAGGAGGCTCTAATTCGAGTCAGTCCACCCAAAACTTAAATTTTAATGAAGTATAACTTTTTACTTCTTTGGTTAGCAGTGGAATGAATGCATTAAAATCCACAGATGTGAACCCACACTTCCACATGGAGTTGACCTATGCCTGATGCAAATAGAGGGGTCTCTCTCCTTTTTCAGCACTTGTACCACCTAGAAACAGCAGGAAGAAATCACAATTTGTCAATGGAATCAAAAGATGTGTTCAGCAAGCAGCTTCCCTGCTGCTTACTGAACACAGGGGTTGCCTGCTAAGCATAGGCAAAATTCAGAGATCACCTTGCATCGTATTAATGAATGCAAAGCGTTTTCCGATTGAACAACAAAAACTTAGATTGTGAGCTCCTTGAGGGTAGGGACTGGTGAATGTACAACATATATGTAAAGCGCTGCGTAAATTGACGGTGCTATATATTTTTTATTTTTTTCAAAAGCCCATGGTGTGTGATACACACACATAAAACTTCACCCGGTGCCAAAAAAATGTGCACAACATAAAGAGGTGACACAAAAACGTGCAACGGGTCTACATAAGCCCTCTAAAATCAGAGGTCCTTGCCCTGAATCCCCCGGGGCATTAGGCTCCTGACAGGGAAAAAGGGTACTTACACTTTGGTCCATCTGCCTGAAACCAGACGGACCCCATTCTCTGGAGGGTCTGCCGAAACAGACCCACCCAAGTACTAGGTGGGGCTCCCCCGAAGGGAGACCCCATGAAAGAGGGCGAACTAAGCCAGAAGGCCATGTCCATCCCCTCCCAAGACTTTCAGGGCAGGCCCGAGGAACCTACACCCAACCAGTCACACAGTGCAAACTGTGTACAAACAAAAATACAAAAACGTCACACACAAAGGAATACATTAAATAAAGTGGGGAAAGGGATAGTGAAGAGGAGAGTGAAAGGCACTCCGGGCAGGAATAAAAAATTCCTCCGTTCCCAGTCAAAAGGCCCAGCCCAGGAGGCAGGTGCTGAAAAAGCGTGTTCTGGTGCAGTGACCGTGGTGCCATTAAATCAATGTGACCCTCACTCACAGTGATCGTCAGGCACCCCTGGACTGCCACTCCAGGGGCACATACACCATAGGCTTTCTAGACCCATATCCGACCCCCCGACCGGTCAATGCAACCCTCCGCTCCTGCAAGATAGAGAGCCCTTTAAGGCTTTCTCATGGAGAGCTGCCCCCTTGATAGCAGCCTCCACTGATACTAGCCTTTCCAGTCCCCCAACAACTAGGCGGATTTGCATGGCGCCACCCAGCTCCTCCACCAGATCGCCGACAGGGACAGCACTTACACCGACCAGCCAGAAGGCCGGACTAAGACTCGGCAAAAAGACCAGACCCAGTGCAGCCACCCATCCTCACCAAGAGCACCCTTCTGGACAGCTCGGACTTGACCCCGCTAAAGTCAACTAAGGGCATCCAGACACTGACACTGCCAAAACCGTCCTTCCAGGTGCTATGACACCATTGGATTTGCATGTGTCTTCCCCACACTCAGGAGTAACAACAGCTAATCTGGCAACTGATAAGAACAAATACTACACTTGATCTTAGCCAAAAGGCAGAGAAGCAGTGTTATATAAGTACCTAAAATAAATAAATAACAAGGTGGAGAGGCAGGACGGCGATATCATACTTTCCACCTCATCCAATCAGAGAATGCATTGCCTTCATTGAGAAAAAGCAAAGCATTCTCTGAATGGCACCTGTGCCAAGCAGGCAATCTCCTGTGTTCACAATACAGCAGAGCAGCCGCTCGGCAGGGACCTGAAATCTAATAAATATATCACTAATTAGTAGTAGTGGTGCTTGGTACAGTGATTTACAGTTTCCGCAGGGATCCCACAGGTATGTTATATGCATAGTTACATTGGTTCCAGCTTGACCAATTTAGGTATGTAAAAATATCTATAGCTGGAATTCTTCTTTAAATTATCAACCCAGCATTGCTAGAAACAGTATTGCTCTGCCAGACTCTGGAATGCAACTGTATCGAATGTATGGTAATTGCACTCCAGGGTTGTAGGGTGCTAATAATTCTCATCAGCTAGTAAAAGTATAGTCTTACTTCTAAATGAATCACTTAAAAAAAAAAAAAAAACAATTGCAACACAAGATTTTACAAAAGACAAAGGGAACTATGTAAACAATCAAATAAACTTTGTGTGCTTTGAGCCATCAAGTACATCTTGTTTTAGGTGTGCTGGAAATTTTCGAAGACACATTGGGGTTGGTTAAGGGCCCTTTCACACGGACGGACCGTTCGTCCGTTTTTTACAAGTCCGTTTACGGACTTGTAATGGTTCCCTATGGGAACGCGTCCGTTAGCGCATGATGCATCCGCTAACGTCCGCAAAGATCCGCGTCCGTAAAGCTCTGCTTTTTCAGACGGAAGAAAACCCTATTTTTCTTCCGTCCAGCGGATTGGATCGGATGAATACGGACACACGGTCCGTATTCATCCGATTCCCCATAGGGGAGAGTGGAGGAAAGACAGGGAGGTCTCTGCACAGTGTGCGGGGACCGCCCTGTCCGCCGACAGCTCAGCGGGGATTACAGATGATCCCGCTGAGCCGACGGACACACAGGGAGCGGACACAAAAACGGTCCGCTCCGTGTGAAAGGACCCTTACAGTGCAAAATCTTCTGCAGCTCTGCAAAGAAATCAGCTTCCAGGTTTATTGTTATCAAGGTGTATCCGAACAAGCTGAAGTTAGAAGCTGATTGGCTACCATGCACAGCTGCACCAGAATTTTTACTCTCTGGTTTTGGTAAATCAACCCCACTGTTTTTACCAGGTGAGTAAAGCTAACTGTAGTGCAATAATTTCCCTGACATAAAAATATATATATATATATATATATATATATATATATATATTTTACTAGAATAACAAAGAATAGTATCTAGTATCAATTCTATAAAAGTGTTTGTTTGCTTTGGCTACAAGTTGGACATATACACAAAGACCCATAGCGGCTGAATTACTTAAAGGGTCACTAAAGGAAAACATTTTTTTAGCTAAATAGCTTCCTTTACCTTAATGCAGTGCTGTTTTCATGTCCTCATTGTTTGTTTTTGCTTTAAAGTTGCTGTAATTCTGCTCTGATCTCCACACTTCTTGCTTGTCTCGCTCCTTATAAAAAATCTCATGGCAGCTTTTCACTGTGGTCTAAGCTGTGTGTCTAAAACTCCTCAGAACCAATCAGATTCATTTTAAAAACAAAACACTGCCTTGGATTTGTTTGTTTTTGTTCTGTGTCTCTCTCTACTTCACAGAAACATGAAACCAGTTTAAAAACTAAAGTGAAACTACAGGCACATTATATGATTGATTTGTATCTATTTTTAATCATTTTTAAAAGGAATCAGTTAACTGTTATGTCTCTATACCCTGTAAACAGTTATTTCAGCAAAACATTGTTTTTCCTTTAGTGACCCTTTAAGTAATAGAGATTTCCAAGTAAATGTTCACTGAGTTTAGTAAATAAGGTTAAGTTGTTATTAGTTTGAATACCCTGTCACATTCAGGGGAAATTAAAGAATGGCATTTTTTTCTTATATGATTGGATAATTGAAGTGTACAAAACGTTATTTACAAAGTGAGCATTCACTTTAGTTATCAACCCCCACGGTCCACATTGTTTAGATTTCACTTAAACTGCTTCACATTCTTTGAGTCATATAAAGATGTCTCTTGTATGTGGAGCTGCCTTCCTCTGGGTCCCTTGTAAAGAAACACGTTCTTTGTGTAGTGCACATGTCATCCATCCTGTAGGCAAACATACAAGAAATAGACAATTTAGTATTGGAAATACAGTATCTAAATTATAATGCTAAGAAAAATAGATGTAGAGTACTATTGCAAAATATCTCCAAAAGAAGAGACTGTTTTTCCTGGAATATTGAGTAACTTCATATGTTTACCATAAGTCATACTACTCTAAAGCATAGGTAGCCCACATATTTGGGCATTTGTAACTGATACACGTCAAAACAGAAATCCGGTCAAAAATAACTTGATAAAAAAAAGAAAATGACAAAAAACAGCTAATTTTACTGCAGTATTTACTTCCCCGCAAGCACTTTTATCTGCTGCTAGATGTCCCCTGGTGGCCATCATCACTCAACCTACTTCCTCTAAACTTAGGTTGTCCTGTACCCTCCCTGGCCTGTGACTGGCCAGTGAAAGGAGAAGCAGCATAGAGAAACACTCTGCTTTTTCCTCCTATCAGCTTGTTGTCAGCAAATAAACTGATTGGCTCCTTGTAATGCCTCTTCCTCTCACACACCAGTTCTGCTGTGCAGGTGACCGCAAGAGGCTGATACTAGGTCAAAATCACATACTGACACTCTTTGCATTTAAAAATACATAATGATGTATTATTGATAGACATGTGCAGACTGGAATATTTTGTTTAGTTTTTCCGTTTTCGTTTGGAAAATAAATTTATTTAGTTACTCCCGAAAATCGTTTTGATTTATTTCGTTTTTCGTTGGGGAATAGCTTTCGTCCGAAAATCCAATAATACTTGGTTTCTGTCGAATGGTCAAAAGAATATTCGACGGAACGTCGAATCTTTTTGGTTTTGGTGGCATGATCAAAAGGATATTCAACGGAACGTTGAATCTTTACGTCAAATCGTACATTTTCGTTCGAATATTCCGCCTACAAGAATTCTAATGTTGTATGACTAGTAATAATGTCGAATCTATTCTCTATAATGTCTAATCTATTTTCTCATAAATCGAAATCTATTCTCTGTAATGTCGAATCTATTATTTCTACAGTGTCGAATCTTTTCTCTATTATGTCGAATCTTTTCTCTATGATGTCGAATCTTTTCCCTATAATGTCGAATCTCTCTATATCGAATTTTTACCGCAACGAAAACGAAAATTAAGCATTTTTTATGTCGGATCTTTCGGTTTTCGTTTCTTGCACTTTCGTTATCGTTTGTTAAAACGATAACGAAAAATCAGATTTTCGAACGAAAATGCATTCTAACGAAAACTAATGCACATGTCTAATTATTGATTATAGAGCTGCATTGATGTGTATCTTCTATATCTGCCTAGGGTTCAGCTTCCACATAATCATGGCTGCTAAATGTCTTAACCCAGGTGTAGGAAAAATTATGTGCATTATCGTTATCCCAACACCATGTTGTTGAAAAATGCACTCTCTCTCCCAACAAACATCATTATTTAGCCACAAACATACACACAAACACAAACATACACAGTAGTCAATTTAAAGTCAATTTAAAGGAGTACAGGCAAAGCTCCTTTGAGTGTACTTCTCCAGGAGTGCAGTTTGTTTTGCACTCTTGTGGCCCACTGTCAGCTGGCTCGGCAAGATAATGAAAAAGGAGTGGGGATCCACCCACATGCTTGGACCAGGACACAGTTTAGCCTCTCGGCAAGCTGCTTAGAGCCTTAGGCGGCCGCTCCCGTCCCCTCCACAGACTGAGGCCCCGTACACATGAGCGAAAGAATCTGCTCAAATCGGTCGGACAGACCGATTTGATCAGATTTGTCTGCTGGCTGTTTTGGTTTGATCGCTGTACACACGATCCAACCAAAATCCCCGCTGGCAGACAGCGCGGTGACATGGCTGTGACGTTGACGCCGCCACGTCACCGCACTAGGAAGTAAAACACTTTCGCGCATGCGTCGAATCCATTCGACGCATGTGCGGGCAGATATGTCTGCTGGTTAGCGTACTAATCAGCAGACATATCGGTCCGACAGGTTCCCAGCAGACAGATTTTAAAGCAGGCTTTAAAATCTATCTGCTGGCCAAATCCGTCAGCTCGCCCGTACACACGATCGAATCTGTCTGCTGAGACGGTCTGTCAGACCGTTTTCAGCAGATAGATTTGATCGTGTGTACACGGCCTCACAGTAACCAGCTCTCTGCTCTTGGAGCCTTGAGAACCGAATGATAGGCAGTGTTGGATCACTCGGTTCTTATGCCGCGTACACACGGTCGTTTTTTGCGATAAAAAAAAACGTTGTTTTTTAAAACGTCATTTAAATTGATCGTGTGTGGGCAAAACAACGTTTTTTGTCTTAAAAAAAAACGACCAAAAAAAAATTCCAACATGCTTGAATTTTTTGTGTCGTTTTTCAAAACGTCGTTTTTTGTTTCACAAAAAGTCACCGTGTGTAGCAAAAACGTCGTTTAAAACGACGTTTTTCAACCCGCGCATGCCCAAAAGCTAGTTATGAAGCGAGCTTCAATGGAAAAGAGTGGTGAACGTAACCTTGCTTTTTGTGAAAAAAACGATGGTGTGTATGCAACATCGTCTTTGAAAAGTGACGTTTCAAAAACGTCGTTTTTTACTTCACAGAAAACGTCGTTTTTTTTTCATCACAAAAAATGATCGTGTGTACGCGGCATTAGTGTTAGAGCCGGTGGGGGACAGATGCAGCATCGGACCAATGATACATCCACGTATGATTGTGGGGAAAAAAAATCCCATACATCTGTTTTAAGCTGCAAGTGCTCATGATGGCTTACTGGCACCAAGTCAGTCAATCTAAAATTTGGTGTGCTTATTCTAATTGTGACTTGCAATGTGGACATATTGGCAAGCCTATAGAGAGTCAGATAGCTTCTAAACACTATCCATGCTATAATAAGTTTCTTCACTTTCAGTTCTAATTATCTCTCCAGTTAGAGAACACGTACATGAAACACATTCTCTTCTCAAACTTTTTTTAAAAGTATATCTACATTTATAAACATTCACTTTGAAGGTTTTTCTTGGTTTCATCGTGTAATGAGAACATTGAAACTTCTTAAAATCTTCTCTACTTCCAATGCTTACCTTCCCCTCCCAGCTCCTTCTTTCCTTTATCCCCTTTTCCAAATTGTAACCTTCCCTTCCTACCATGGCCCTGTTTTTGTTCTTTTAGTGGCTATAAATTGAATATAGTCAAATTGTTCTACAAATAAGCTGTATTACATGGTATTTCAATGTATGATGTGTTATTATTTGATTTTCCACTCCATGAACTGTTAAGAGAGATGTGAACAAGTGGAAATAAGGGGCGCTGACTAATGATATATTTAACATATATTATGCAACATTAATGTGAATGATATATGTGAAAATCGTGCCACAACAATATAACAGCAAATCAATAACAAAACAGTGAATACAACAAAAGTGCAATGGCGGTGGGCAATGAGTGTCTACCCAGAGTCCATAAATAAGATGTGCAATATTGTGCTGGAAAACAATAGTGATCTTATGTAGTGCTCCGTGTTAGATCTTCCAAATAATATATTCCACCTTCACCAAAGTGCCACCACAAGTGAGGATAGATGGCTCCTTACCCGATGGTGTTGACCTATTAGTTAAAATAAGGTCAAATGAGCTCAGGAATCAGCTGCTACCCGTGGGAAACTCGATTGCAAACCAAGTTGTAAACAGATCTCATAGAAGGAGAAAAACAGCTTCCATAGTGTAAAACCTTTTATTGGAGTAAAAATACTAAAAATACAGTGTCGAGTGGCCTCTTACTTGGAGTGGTGCCCGTAATCCCGGCACTGAGGCTGTAGATATAAAGGGATTGGAGAGAGATGGTGTGGTAAGCTGGTGAAGCCGGCGTGCGTTCCACCGCCGTCAGCTTGAGAACCAGGAAACCGGAAGTATGCTAGTAGTGCGTGCCCAGGTACCGCCTTGGCGTACGTTTCGTTGTTGTCGTCATCAGGAAGCGCTTCCTGATGACGACAACAACGAAACGTACGTCGAGGCGGTACCTGGGCACGCACTACTAGCATACGCCGCTTTCCTGGTTCTCAAGCTGACGGCGGTGGAACGCACGCCGGCTTCACCAGCTTACCACACCATCTCTCTCCAATCCCTTTATATCTACAGCCTCAGTGCCGGGATTACGGGCACCACTCCAAGTAAGAGGCCACTCGGCACTGTATTTTTAGTATTTTTACTCCAATAAAAGGTTTTACACTATGGAAGCTGTTTTTCTCCTTCTATGAGATCTGTTTACAACTTGGTTTGCAATCGAGTTTCCCACGGGTAGCAGCTGATTCCTGAGCTCATTTGACCTTATTTTAACTAATAGGTCAACACCATCGGGTAAGGAGCCATCTATCCTCACTTGCGGTGGCACTTTGGTGAAGGTGGAATATATTATTTGGAAGATCTAACACGGAGCACTCCATAAGATCACTATTGTTTTCCAGCACAATATTGCACATCTTATTTATGGACTCTGGGTAGACACTCATTGCCCACCGCCATTGCACTTTTGTTGTATTCACTGTTTTGTTATTGATTTGCTGTTATATTGTTGTGGCACGATTTTCACATATATCATTCACATTAATGTTGCATAATATATGTTAAATATATCATTAGTCAGCGCCCCTTATTTCCACTTGTTCACACGTATAATCCAGCACTCTGTATTATTTAGGGAGCAGCTCTTAATTAATTGCACTGGTAATTTCCCCCCCCACTTTATTTTGGTGCGAGATTCCCCCAATTTTTTCTGTTAAGAGAGATGGAGAGATGAGATCTATGAAAACGGTGGCGCGCACAGACGCAACGGCAGATGTGGCTACACCTGTGCATGTGTAAGTGGTGAGTGGGGAAGCTTAGAAAACAAAGTGTTAGAGAACCTGAATTGAAAATGTGTAGATAATGATTGTAGTGTATGAATAATGTGTGAAATAGAAATTTAATTTCATTGTGTACTTGTTTTCTACTGATAAAAACATCTGAATAAAGAAACAGTTGAACTAATTGTGGCTTGCATCAATATTGGTCTTGATGGTGTGCTTATGATATTTTATCCACAAAACCTTTAGACCAGGGGTACTGAATTAAAATTCACAGAGGTCTGGACAGTAACATTTTCTTTTTCCAGAGGTCCAAATCTCATTCTTGTTCTATAACTCAGGTCAGGTCCTTCACATCACAGCCCCCTTTACATCAGTGTCTTATTACCCTCATTTTACATCACAGACCTCCCCTTCCCTTTCACATCAGAGCCCCCTCTCCTCACATCATAGTCCCCCCCTTCACATCAGAGACCCTCTTTACATCACAGTCCCCCCATATCACAGCTCCCCCCAAAGACAATCCTCCCTTACAATCACAGCCCCTCCCCCATTAAACTATAAAGCTCTTCTCCCTTCACAGTCTTACCTTAATACAGCATGGCAGAGGGCTGGAGACACACCTGCATGCCACCGCACAGCAGAGAAGAGGGTGGGAGATATGGAAGATCTGCACTGAGGGCTGGAGCTGCCCAACACTTCTTGTTAACAAGCGAAAGGTTGAGCAGCTCCCGCTTCTCATGTAGACTTGCCATATCTCCCACCCTCTTCCTCGCTGCGAGTTTAGCGGTGGTGGCAGCAGGCAGGTGAATATATATATACAGAATAGGAATCCACCCCGCTGTGTCTCCCGCTCTGTGTTGTGTGTGAGTTTTAACAGCAGCAGCGGCAGGAGAGGAGTCCACTCTTATTGTTGCGGTCGTGGCCCAGACAGGACTGTCAATCGGTCTGTGTCCGGTCCGTAGTCCACCTTTTACTGACATCTGCTTTGGACATTACAGGAAAGCTTCTGAAATCTAGTTTAGCGTTTGATTTTTTTTTAACTAGTAAAACAACATCCCAGTTCACCGAAACAGCTGAAACACACATCTTATCTGTGCCCAGTTTAAGGTGAAGGTCACCCTCTCAATAAGCAAAATTCATGATGATTGGCAAATACGGTATGCAAATCATCTGTCGTTTTTCGATAATTTTTACTGCTTCATCCTGGGCAAATAGAGCACTCAAAACACCTGCCAAACAGCCCGTAAGATGTTTTCAGTGAGAATATTGCTTTAAGAAAACTATTCTGTTTTGTAAATGTCAAGTCTAAACCTGACAAACGCAAAAGCAATTTTAAAACCATTATAAATCAAGTGTAGTGCACTCCAATAAAGAAGTTGAGTCCTTCTGAAACACATTACTCTATAGCCTGGCTTGGGTTTTCCATATTCATGTGACGAGAGTTATGTCACTGTGTTAATCATTCCCAGGATGCTGGCATACAGAGTAATGAGAAACTTCTTGTGCAAAGAGTCATTAATCACAGCACATAACATTGCATAATGCTTTCTGGAGCATGTGCAATGTGATCAGAGTACAAGGTTGTATAACTCTCATAGTGTTTATGCCATATGCTGACCTTTTCCTCAAACTGAAATGCAACCATGTGATGCAGGGCTGCTGCCAGCAGAAAGCTAATGCTAATAATTAGGTCTGATGATATGTAAAGAAAGAAACTTGCTGCACTACTTTGGAGTTATACAGGGAAGCATGTTTGAAGTTTTGACTGCGGTCATACACAAAGGAGTCTGCCTTGGCTCTGCTTTTATAATAGTTATTTTGAAAGGCAAGCACAGAGCACTTTGTTAAGTGGCTTTTGAGATGTGCGGTACACAAACACATGTATCTACTCAATACCATTTCTTTGATCGTGGGGAAGAAAGTAATGTCATTGCAATAAAACTACACAGCAAGTACGTAGGGCTGAGCACTTACGTTACCCAGAATGCAGCGGTGAAGAAAATCCCTTCTTAGCTGCCGTTACATAATCTTCTTGGAACATATCAACATTGCCCAAGGGAACAGTTGCGAAATCCAAGAATATAAATAGGCTGTTATCATACCCTGGATGCAAATCTTGTGTAGAACAAAATGTTTAATTTGAAAACTACCTGTACATGAAGTTCTCTGACAAAGCACAGCCAAACCCATGGAATTCTCAAGAGAGCAGCTGCAAAGCTTATCCTTAGTTTTATGGATTCGATGACATTAACAACAACAAAACCTTCTACCAGAAATTATTTTATTTAAGCTAATGGAGAAAAGTGTCCATAAAAGGTTCTATAGCTCATGAACACCAATTAAACATGCTTAGAGAACTGAAATATACAAAGTATATATATTAAGTACTCTTGTAGTCAAATGCACATTTACAAACCATGGTCAGATGCAGGCGAAGTCCACCTGTCACTTCATTTCCCAAACCTCCCTGGGTTCCTGGATATGACTAATAAATTCTTCAGTTTCTTTCCCTCTGCAGCTCAGAGAGGCCACACCAGAGGACTCAGAGGTAGCTGGGAAAGTGATGTTTAGCCAAGTGAGAGTAACTCCCAACCAGTATGTTGGCAGCCAGACCAGAGCCCAATAGCATGCAGCTTCTCCTGATAACTCAACTACTATGAAGAATCCCCTCACTTATTGCAGAGTACTCCAATTCAAGTGGCTTGGCCCTTTGTCCTTTGGTCTTGAATCCCTACAGCTGCTCCCCTGTGTTACCAGAGTTACCCTGGACTTCAACGTGAGGGATGCTATTTATGAGGATGATTGCAAGTAGCTGCTTGTGTTCTTGTGAAGTAGTGATTCTGAGGTAGACTCTCTGTTGTTATAGAATCTTATAGACACTATGCTATGCAGTCACATATTATTCTGACTGAGCTAAAGAGACATTGCTGTGACCATATTCCTATATGTATTACTCAGCAGTGTATGCATGATCTTTGCCACTCTGACCCTGTAAATATTGCTGTTTAGTAAACTGCAATTTAGTCCCCATTCAGACCCAGTAGCTATGGTAACACATGTGTGATGATTCCTGTATTTACCCCACTCAACGTGCCTCACATTTTGGCAACCCATTTATTTGAAATGGCTGCCCACTGCAGCAATATCACACTAAAGAAAAGTATGATCATTTTTAATGCAATAGGTTACCATATGTTCTAGTGTGATTTATCACACATGTGTTGGCAGGTGCATTAGGGGTGCCATTGAGAATGAAAAAAGACACACAATGTTGCACACGTTTTCCCAGCACACAGGTGTAAAAATAGCTTACTGCTACTTCAAGTCTGATCAGTCGATGGATTACTAACCTCAGTAGAGGATTGTAGTGGGTGCAGACATATCTGGTGGGGGGGGGATAGTAGTGGGCCCAGACTAACCTGAGAGGGGGATTGTAGTGGGCACAAACTAACCTGAGGTGGGGGCGGGATTGTAGTAGTCACAGACTAACCTGGGGAGGATTGTAGTGGGCACAGACTAATCTGGGGTGTTGTAGTGGGCACAGACTAATCTGGGGTGGGGGAATTGTAGTGGACACAGACTAACTTGGGGTGGGCAGCAGCCCTGCCCTGACTGGCCCTGCATTCCGCATCACCTGTGTCGGGTGGTGTGATTAATAATGGCCACCAGGCAGGCAGTCCCAACAAGAGCCTGATATTCGGCTTCTATAGTGTTGTGTTAGGCCTGCGCAGCTGCTCCCTTCCACCTCACCTCAGGCACACCACAAAGGCCGATACAGGGCTCTTACAGAAGCTCAGGGCTTCTGTATCATTGGACTTGCAATGTTGCCCCCTGTCACCTCAGGGTACACACCAACCCACAGCCCTTACATAAGCCTGATAATTCAATTTGCAGGCTTCCGTAGCTTTATGCCTGTGCAGCTGCGCCCCTTACAAAGAAAGGCGCACACCAATGCATGGCCTTTAAGGCCCACAAAAATCAGCCTTGAAGCCATTGGAGCTGCGCGACAGACAGGAAACTAGCATTTTTAGAAGGAAAGGTCAGCAATGGCATCTAATTCCCATTTTGTGCTTGTTTTAAAAGAAAATTGGCTCATATCTATGTCAGATGTTGACATAATTTATGCAGTTGGCTACCTAGAGAAGAAGCCTAACCTAACACATACCTGTATAAACAAAACCTACTATATGCCCTTCATAAATGAAAGACAACTGGCTATGATACTTTATAAGTAATCTTTTTTTTTAAATCCCACCAAAGAAATGAAAAATAGGATTTTTTAATACAGCTTACCTGTAAAATCCTTTTCTTGGAAATGCATCACGGGACATAGAGCCTAAATTACTTAAAGGGTTATGCAGTCACCACAGGTGATTGGACACTGGCAAGCCCAATTAAAATTGAGTTCCTCCCCCATATAACCCCTCCCAAATGGGGAGTACCTCAGTTTTGTAGCAAAGCAATAAGTGTTCCACGTTAACTCCGAAGAGGGGTAGGAGCTCTGTGTCCCGTGATGTATTTCCAAGAAAAGGATTTTACAGGTAAGCTGTATTAAAAAATTCTATTTTCTTGATCATATATCACGGGACACAGAGCCTTAATTACTTAATGGGATGTCCCATAGCAATGCTAAATTAGAGGGGAGGGAGACACAGATCAAAATAAGATCACTATCGAGCCAGAGGATTTATACTGCTGCCTGCAGCACACTACACCCAAAGCCGGCATCCTCGTAACCTCTCACATTTACCTGATAGAATTTGGTAAATGTATGGACAGAAGATTAAGTAGCAGCCTTACAGATCTGAGCCATGGAGGCCTGGTGATGCGCTGCCCATGAAGCACCAACTGCTTTAGTCGAGTGCGCTTTCACCTGAAAAGGAAGGATCTTCTTTTCTAAATCATAGGCCTGAATAATAACTTGTCGAATACACCTTGCAATAGTGGATCTTGATGCTGCCTGTGGTAGAATAAACAGACAATCAGTCTTCCTTATCTGAGCCGTAGCTTGCAGATAAACCCTTAATGCTCTTACAACATCTAGAGAGTGTAGACTCTCTTCCTCCGCAGACTGCGGATCTGGAAAAAAAGACAGTAGGACTATATCTTGGTTCAGATGAAAACCTGAAACCAACTTAGGTAAGAAATTCAGGTGAGGTCGTAGCACCACCCTGTCTTCATGAATAATCATATACGGTTCTTTACACGAAAGAGACACCAATTCCGATACCCTTCTAGCCAAGGATATGGCTACAAGAAAAAACAGTTTCTGTGTCAACAGACGTAGAGAAACCTGGTGTAAAGGTTCAAAAGGTAGCTTCTGTAAAACAGACAATACCAAATTCAAATCCCATGAGCACACGGGAGACTTAATCGGCAGATTTAACCGCAGTGCACCCTGAACAAAGGCCTAGGGAATGAAAAGCAAGCGGTTTTTGAAAAAATACAGACAAAGCCGAGATTTGGCCCTTGATAGTGCTCAAGGCCAACCTCATATCTAAGCCCAACTGAAGAAAGGCAAGAATCATATTAATGGCAAACTTCCTAGGATGCCACTTTCTGGGTTCACAACAAAAAACATATGCCTTCCAGATTCTGTAGTAGATGAGCCTGGAGGCCGGCTTCCTAGCATTAACCAGGGTGGATAGGACTAGCCCTGAGAGCACACATTTCCTTAGAATGTGGGTCTCAACAGCCAAACCGTCAAATTTAGACTTTATAAGGCAGGATGGAATATTGCATCCTGCGATAGTAGGTCTGGGCGTAATGGAAGAATCCAAGGTCTTCCTACTGCCAACCTTACGACTTCTGGGTACCAGGATCTCCTGGGCCAAGCCAGGGTGACCAAAATCACTGTCTTTCCTTCCTTCTTGACCCTCTGAAGGAATCATGGGAGGAGCGTTACTGGAGGGAACGCATAAGTCAGGGAATACCGATCCCATGAGATTGTCAGAGCAGGATCTTTTGTTCTTGATACAAAACTGTCCAGTTTTGCATTGAACCTGGAAGCCAACAGGTCCACATCTGGGGTTCCCCATTTCTGACATATGATTTGAAACATGTCGAGTGTAGAGACCATTCTCCTGGACTCAGTTGCTGGTGGCTTAAAAAATCAGCCTGACAATTTTCTACCCCTGGAATGAAGACCGCAGATAGGCGAGGAATATGCCTTTCTGCCCAGGCCAAGATGTGATTCAAACTGGAGTGAAGAATTTCCCTTCCGACAGATTTTGGGGGAGCAACCACCATTTGAGGCTCTGGTGAACTCCTGGAGATAAGACCATAGGGAGATCCAGGGCCTGAACATCCTTGTTCCTGCCCTGTAATGGTTTTGAGTGAAACTGGGCGTAAGGGACAGCCTCGAATGAGGCTACCATCTTCCCCAACAATCTCATGCAAAGGCAGATGGAAGGTCTTTGTCTTTACCACTCGAACACCAAGTCTCCTATGGCTTTTGCCTTTGGCTTGGGAAGGAATACCTTGCTTAGGGATGTGTCTATAATCATGCCCAAGTACTCTAGTCTTTTTTGAGGCTGCAAGGAAGATTTCTCCAAACTGAGGACCCAGCCTAGGTACTCTAAATATTCCACTGTTTTGTGCACATTGTGGCCCAAGTGAGCAGCGGACTGATCTATGATCAACAGATCGTCCAGGTAAGCTGTTATCCCTATGCCTTGTGCCTTGTGCCCTTAGTCTTGCCAGGGCCGGGGCCAGTATCTTTGTGAACACTCAAGGTCCTGTAGAAGGAAGGGCCACAAACTGAAAGTGACGCTGATCCACCGCAAACCTTAGAAGTTTTTGGTGAGCGGGAAATATTGGCACATGCAGATATTCATCTTTGATGTCTATTGATGCCAGGAATTCTCCTTCCTGAAGGGTGGAAACTGAACGAACAGACTCCATGCGGAAGGAGCAAATGTTTAGAAACAGATTCAGACTCTTTAGATCTAGGAAAGACATCCCCGTTTGGTTTTGGAACCGTAAACAGGTTTGAATAGAATCCTGACCCCTGATCCTCTAGGGCTAACTACAAGATTACCCCTTGGGACAACAGGTGTTCCAAGGTCAGTAGTAGAGGCCATATTTTTTCTGGATCTTTGGCAATTCTTGATCTCAGAAAACAGGGTTGACGGAAGATCTCTGAATTCCAGCTTGTAGCCTGAGGACACTGTGGAGGTGACCCACTTGTCCTGGAACTCGTCCCACCAGGCATTTGCCAAAAGCAGCAGCCTTCCCCCCACTCGGCTGAGCGGGGGCATCCCTTCATAAGGAGGTTTTGGGGGTCTGTTTAGACTTTGAACCCCAAGTTCTTGTTTGCCCTTGGGCTTGGCTCTGGGCTTTTCTCCTAGTGTTAGACTGGGGCGTCCGTCGCCACTGCCTGGAGACCGAGTTTCCAGGGGCTGGAGAAAGAGTATGTTTAAATGAGGGATGCTTACTCTTTCTTTTAACCGACAATAGGGTAGACTTGCCACCGGTAATCTTTTGGATGTATTTATCCAGATCATCTCGAAACAGGCGCTCACCCCCAAAGGGAAACGCTGCCAAGTATTTCTTGCAGGAACCCTCAGCCTCCCAAAGTTTTAACAAAAGGGACCTGCACATGTATACCTGCAGGAGATTCAAGCAAGATGCTTGCTGAACAGAGTCAATAATCGCATCAATCGCAAAGCACAAGGCCTTAGGAAGGCCTTCATAAACCTCAATCTCCTCAGAAGGGAGCAGGTTAATCACCTGCTTCATTTGTATCTTGAGGAACTGACATACACCAATGGCTGCAACAACAGGTTGTACTACAGCCCTAGCCATGGCAGAGGAGGCTTTTAATAGGGACTCCAGCTTTTTATCAGTTGGATCCTTGAAACCCTGCACGTTGTCTAAAGGACAGGTTAGGTTTTTGTTTGCACAAGAAACCTTCCACCATAGGATAAACGAGGGAGAAATGCTTAGGAGGAGAAAACAGTTTGTCTGGGTGAACCCAGTCATCATACATCAGTTTATCCAGCAAGGAATTAAATGAACTGGAAAGGCTCATTGAGCAGGCTGCTGGGATTTACGAGATCTCAAAGAGGAAACAGAGGGCCTATAAGCTTCAACAGGGGCAATTTGTAAGTGGCACGCACCATCTCTGCATAATATTGCACCTGCATCTTTAGCGACTGAGAAGTAGCAGGAAACCTCTCATTCTCAGACTGCACATGATCCTCATCTCCTGAGAGGGATTTTTCACCCTCAGAAGGCTCATCTGATGAGAGAGCCAAAGCAGATGAAGGGGATCTACCCCGTTTTCTGCTATTTCTCAAATAGGTTGCGACATAATTAGAAATCCTTCCTTCCAGGCCATCCATAGCCACTTTTAAAGTGCCCTCAGTGACATATACAGGAGCTGCCATAGGAGAAGCTGCAAAACCAGACAGGGTCTTATCCTGTGAGGCTGCTATCATTATAACAGAGGGGGATGGTAAACTGCAGGCAAGCTCAGAATCCTTAGCCGTAGGTGGGGATTTTCTGGTACCTTTTTTATTTGCCCTAGACCCTCTTCTAGGAGACATAGTCCTTACTGCAAAGCAAAGGTACTATACACAATATATAAATGCAATCACTGTTGTGCTATAGTCTTACAATACACAAAACATATCAGCTCACTGCACAACCTGATGCCGAGTAGGAGTCTTAGGTTTGCCTGGTTCAATCCACAGGGATGCTTACAGCCCACAGCTCTGTGTCCATACTGCTTACAGAAGGCTCTGGCGTGTTGGGCTTTTGAACCAGCCTCTTGGCGCCTGCACACAGGTGTCCTGCATTGCGCTCGGGCACTAGCAACCACTTCAGGCTCTCCCCATATCCGTGTCTCCATACTGTCATGTTTCTGGTGTGCAAGCGATCGTTTCCATAAACAATCGTTTCTGGCGCACGAACCTTCGCACGTGCGTGCGCTGTCATGGCGGCGCCCAGGAGACGAGGAAGCAGGGGAGAGTTACTGGGGGCATCTGAGGAACCCCTGTATGCGTATCGTGGCAGAGCCTGCAGCGGAAGGAGGTGAGTAGTGTTATTATGACTTCGCTGAGCATGTATATCCTGGAAGGCTATGTAAGAAAACACCAGGTTGCACTTTCTCCCTCCAGTGGTGAAAACCGGGAAAGACATCATACTCCAAGAAGATAATACATAATAAAAAACTGTCTTCTTCTTACCTGATCCACGCCGCAGGAAAGCTACCAAAAGCAGTTCCAGCTTTCACCCATCATGGTGGGCAAGTTGTGCCAACCTTCAGGTTTACAAAGGGTTTAATTAGAGAAACCTCATACCTGGACCTGTAGAAGACTCTGCCAGAAACTTTTCATGCCACGGGTGTATTAGTACACCAAAGTCTGGATCTCAGAGCCCAGACCTCCGCAGAGAGTAATTACAGGCAAACCTTGTTTCTTCTCAACACGAGGCCTGGGTACCAACCATCTTAGCCCTTTGATATCAGTTCAAGGAATAGATCTGGTTATAGCTCCTAGGTCTCCGCAGCCAGACCATGAAAAGAGCATTTTTCTACTTAGCAAATGTTGAACGTGACCAACCACCTTAACACTGGCGAAAAAACTGAGGTACTCTCCATTTGGGAGGGGTTATATAGGGCAGGAACTCAATTTTAATTGGGTTTGCCAGTGTTCAATCACCTGTGGTGACTATATAACCCATTAAGTAATTAAGGCTCTTTGTCCCGTGATGTATAATCAAGAAATATATTTTGCAGTATACTATATATTTGCAGCTTAAAACAAGGAAAACAGATTATGCAAGTTAATCAGCTTTTAGTAAATTAATGCAATGTTTAAATTGCTGTAGAAGGACAATGTGCTATTTCTTAGTATTCCTGGAAGAATGGAAATTTACCAGTTTCTGATTAAGTTCCTCATCATCCTGCTAGTTTCTTGGAGACAAACTTATTGAAATTACCCTTAATACATGTTTAAGGGGAAAGCAAGACCCTAGCACTACAATGTGCAGGACAATGCAGAGAAATTAACATTTTTTACAGTGACAAGCCTATTTACTTGACAGGCATACATTTCAGCTTATGTCTCAACCTAGGCTAAATAATTTCAAGCGTTCCTAGCGGGTCATATTTTTTAAAATATCCCCACGTGAATACAGTATATGTTATAAAGAAGAATGTAGGAAGTGAAGCTCTTTTTTCTTACCTGTGTGAAAGACATTCGATGTTAAGGTGGCTAACTCTGATGTGAAGAAGGTACTCTAATGTAAAGGCAGGCTCTAATGTGATGGGGGGGCTCTGATCTGAAGTGGGAATGCTGATGTGAAGAGGGGACTTATTCATGTGGTGCCAATGAGAGGGTGGCATTATTGTCTAGTGCAAATGTCAGTGTTCTTTAGTTCAATAAATACAGTTATGGACTGGGGTGCCTCACAATTTTGCATAATTTTAAAGAGTGCTGTGACTAAAGAAAGGTTGAGAAGCATGCACTTCCAATCACAGCCACACAGAGACGCAGGGATCTAGTATTTCATATTCACTCCTGTACCACTTCACCTTCTTTCAAGCACTCAGTTTCGTTTTATCACATTATTTATGTGACAGATTTACTTTAAGCTTCAACAGTGTGTCATACTTAAAGAATGTGTACCTACAATCAAATAGCTTCTAAACATGTGTTCAATACTTTCCATTAACATGCTGCCATCTATATGCCTGTGGGCATGCATACACTCCTGTCAATCGGTAGATGAAAGGAAGGTATTTAAACATTATATTATTTTTTTTTGTGGACATCTCCTTTAATTAAGTCGATTGTGTTGAATTTTATATTTGCCGTGTGTGCTTTCATTTATATTGAATATTTCCTTTTAAGGATAATTTGTAATAGGTCATTTTTTTCCAGTTTAATTTAAATTAAATGTTTTATATTCAAATAAACTTGATGAGATGTTTGCTTTGTATAATTTAATTTAAGATAAAGGCACTTCTGATTATTTGATCTTATTTCACAAGGAATAGTATTTGTGCATGCTTAGTGTATATTGCTGAATCAACAGAAGTAAAGGCACCTTGATATTGTAAAATATAGTAAATGTAATGTAAATGAGCAATATGCAGGCTTAAAGTGGTAAATGAGTAAACTTGGGAAATGTTAAATTTGCTGACAGCAGGTAAGGTGATCCGAGCCACACATGCGCAGTTCAGACCACATTAAGGCTTGCTCTGCGTGGCAATGTGACTCTGCGTGGCGGTGACATCACCACTGCCCGGTCATTCAAGTGGCCAAAGATTCCGAACCTGTAAGGAAGATGATGGAAGAACCGGGGAGCAGTGACAGTGCAGTGCTGGAGGGCTCAGTTTGCAGGTAAGTCTGTCATAATGTGCAAGTATGCAGCGCAAACTAGTACATTATGACTCAAACCTGCAAGGGGGGGCTATTATTTTACATTAAATAAGAGACTTTACTACCACTTAAAAAAACTGAACAAAGAGTAAAATAATACATAAATTAGGAAGTATGAATAATATTTGCTATTAACATTATTATTATTAATATAACAAGACATTAACCCAAGGATCCTCAAACTACGGCCCTCCTAAACAATTGAAGGGCCATAGTTTAAAGACCCCTGCATTAACCTTACAATGACAAAGTGACTAACAGCATTTAAGTGAACTGGTGTTTTGCCTATGCAGCAACAGCTTAAGGTTGATAGGGGCTTCCACAGTTGCATATACCATACTTGCATTCCTCTTACTCCCCTGTCATTCCATTTGCCTCCAGAAGCAATGACAATCTGCAAACTCTGTGGCGGGTTTTTACGAAAGGCAAATCCACTTTGCACTGCAAGTGCAGCCGCTTTAGATCTGAGGGGAGGATCTGATTTTTTTTCCTTGCATGTCCCCCTCAGATCTACAGCGACTGCACTTCCAAGTGCACTTGCAGTGCACCTGTAGTGCAAAGTGGATTTGCCTTTTGTAAATAACCCCCTAAGTCACATCTTGGATCTTACACATGTCAAGGATTCTCTTCCTGTCCAATTGCTTCTTGAGTGGCATTAAGGCTGGCATACATGACATTAAGGAGATTGAGTAACATGCTCCTACATACTCAGTTTGCTTCTTCAGTCAATTCTGGCCAGGGAGCAATGGGAAGGTAAGTATAAGCAGATGCTGGGTCCAGGCAAAGCAACGGGTTTATTTTCATGCTCTCCATCAGAGCAGCAATGCAACATTAGAGTGGAGAGGATCCTCAGCTTTGTGTAATCTCTAAATGAAGCTTTTACTTCTTCCTTTTAGCTTTTCCATGTCTGTTCACCCATGTAAATGTTTCAGTAAGGCTATAGTCACACATCAGTATTTTTCATGCAGTGCTTTCTAGATCTGTTTTGAATGTTACTGTAAACCACACCAATGATGCAGCATAAATGTCTAGACTTAGAAGTTAATAATGAGGTTGCCCAATGTTCTGGGTCTGTTCCTTTGCCTACCAGCTTACTGAAGTGCCCCCACAAGGGCCTTTCCCACCATGTGCATGAAAAAAGGACACCAGGACAATAGTGACGCTTGTGGCTTCCTAAGAATGCTGGGATAGCATAACTAGTGGAGGCTCCATGTCTGCCATCACTTCTGGCCCAAAATTCTGGTCTACGAAATGCATGCTGGTCTCCTGCTAGCAGAGCAGCAGAACAGGGTATCATACAGGCTATTTACATTGTTGCCATATTTGATCACTGTTTTCATAAAAGTATGAATATAATTACTGCACTATAAGTACCGTATTTATCGGCGTATAACACGCACTTTTCCCCCCATAAAATCAGCGGAAAATCGTGGGTGTGCATTGTATGCGGATAGCATAACTCGGAGGTGAAGGAGGGGGACAAGCGCCCACCGGAAATCACCGAGCCTTCATCTCTTCTAGGCTCTCACTCGGCTGTCACGTCACACACACACAGTCCCGCCGAGATGGCCCAATGCTGATGGCGGAGGCGGGACTGTGCGTGTGTGACGTGAGAGCCGAGTGGACAGGAGATGACAGCTCAGTGATTTCTGGCGGGCGCTCGTTCCTCTCCGAGGTATGTGTGAGAGGTAAGTGTACTCCACTAAGTTTTATTAGGTGGACGGCCAATCCTTGCCACTGGCCCAAATGAATTGTATAAATCAGTCGGCGTGTATTGCAGCATTGACACCGCTCTCTTGCAACGTCTCAAAATCTGTTTTAATTCTCTCCTCGAATAGAAAGGGGGAGGGAGGGGTGTGTGTGAGGATGGCAGAGTAGGCTCCTAATAGCCCTGTAGTCTGTACCTCTGTCAAAATTACTGGCAAACAACTTTCAGTAATAAGGCATAAAATTTGTTTTTTACAGAAAATTGGGGTGCGCGTTATATGCTGACGCACGATAAATACGGTATCTCCTTTGGCATGTTGTGTTAATTCTGGTGTGACTGTTCCTGGAGAGAGGATGGAGAGTGACCACTGAAGGGTTACTATACCGATTTGGTGGATATGTTTGGGGATGTCACAAAGCATTTTATGACCTTTATTCATTTAGAGGGCTTGTTGGTGAGTGAGCAGTCGGTGGTGGTCTGTGTGGCACAGTCTGAAGAGCCATACAAAAGAAACATTTTGGAATGTATTCAGATGGCTCTGGATACTTTTTTTAATGAGTTAAAGACTTTATTTAGCACATTTATACTTTCAAAGAGACAGTTTGTAACTGTTTGTATCTGTTTGTGTTAAGCGTCATCCTTTTTGCTTTTCACATAACAAGAGTGATGCTGCCTATAGTAAGGCTATGTGGTCCTCTTTCCACCTACCTGCAGCTCTGGCCTCCCTGGAGATGTTGCCTAATAAACATGACAGCCATCATTACAGAAAGAAAAAAGAGGACTGGGGCAGTGGTGTACAGCAGCAATCAGAGTAGGATAATACTGCAGTGCTTAACGAATTATGGCTTTTAATGCCATGCCTTTAAATCTACACTTTGCAATGATTTAGACAAGATAGGACCTTGAAATATACTGAATGGGGACATGTACTACCTCTTCATACACACATATACAGTCTTTGTTCTCACAAAACACTTTAATTAATCAAACAAAATTTAACAAATTAAAGTTCCAAATACATACATACACCTCAGTACAAAAGATCATATTTTTAAAAACAAAACTTTTTCAGTTCATATGCTTTTCTGCTTGAAGAATAGATTTCACATAACTAGGTTATTACATATCAATCTGCAATTGTTAAGACAAGACTGTAATACTTTGGTTAGAAGAATATAACATAAACAAAGCGTATAGAGTACAGTGGTCAATAACATAGTGCCCCTTACATTGAAGCTGCCTTGTTGATGGGAGAGTAAAAAAAAAAAAAATACCATCATTAGTTACAGTGTGAGTAATAGTGAAAAGAAAAATAAGTTCCATCATTGGGTGTAAAACCCCATTATCCTTGTGTGTAAAAATAAATTTGATCATTAGTGTCAATGGGAGTAAAATAAGTCCCATCATTGCTAATAGCAAAGTTAACCTTATTGTTGATGTCAGTGGTGGCAATATTAAACCCTTTCAAATCATTGCAGTGTTTTTCCTGTACCACTGTTCTGCCCTTGTAGGATATGAACTGGTATGCAGCACCAAAAGGGCTGCACAATTCCTGTGCTATTTACTGTAATACAGAGAACATTCTAGAACGTTGTGCCCACTGCCACTCAACATAATATTTTATAAAGGGTAAATGGTTTGTCATAGTTATTCTTTTGCACGTCCGCCTCACCAGAGTTTAATAAAACCAAATTTGTATTCTTTTTAAATTCCTATTTAACTTATAATAAAAATAAAGGGCCAGATTCACAGAGCCATTACTCCGGTCTATCTCCTGATAGACCAGAGTAATTTCTAATTACCCGCGTCGTATCATTAGTTTGAATCCTCAAACCATGATACGACGGCTTCGAGCTTTGATCCCACAGGCTTACGTCTTCATACGCCGTCGGATCTACGCTGCAATCTTTTTCCGCCCGCTGGGTGGAGTTTGCGTCTTTTTCCGCGTCGGGGTATGCAAATTAGCTTTTTCCGGCGATCCACGAAGTTACGATCGTCCGTCGCATTCTCTTACGGCATCTGTAGTCATCTTTTTGCTGCGTAAAGTTAGGGAAGCAAAAATCTGGTCTATAGTTAGACAGCCCATGTTAAGTATGGCCGTCGTTCCCGCGTCGAATTTCAATTTTATGTTTTGTTTTTGTGTAAGTCGTCCGGTATATAGGAATGTACGTAAACATAGTTACATAGTTACATAGTTACATAGTTAGTCAGGTTGAAAAAAGACACAAGTCCATCCAGTTCAACCATAAAAATAAATAAAAATAAAACAAAGTAAAACACAGTACATCCTCCCATACACCCAACTCCATACCCACAGTTGATCCAGAGGAAGGCAAAAAACCCCAGCAGAGCGATGATCCAATTTGCTACCGGAGGGGAAAAAATTCCTTCCTGATCCCCCGAAAGGCAATCGGATTTACCCCGGATCAACTTTACCTACAAAACTTAGTACTCAGTTATATTATGTGCATTTAGGAAAGAATCCAGGCATCTCTTAAAGCAATCTACTGAGCTGGCTAGAACCACCTCTGGAGGGAGTCTGTTCCACATTTTCACAGCTCTTACTGTGAAGAAACCTTTCCGTATTTGGAGGTGAAATCTCGTAAAGAGTGCCCCCTTGTCCTCAGTGTTGACCTTAAAGTGAATAACTCAACACCAAGTTCACTATATGGACCTCTTATGTATTTGTACATGTTGATCATATCCCCCCTTATTCTCCTCTTCTCAAGAGTGAATACATTCAGTTCCTCTAATCTTTCCTCATAGCTGAGCTCCTCCGTGCCTCTTATCAGTTTGGTTGTCCTTCTCTGCACTTTCTCCAGTTCTCCGATATCCTTTTTGAGAACTGGTGCCCAAAACTGTACTGCATATTCCAGATGAGGTCTTACTAATGATTTGTACAGGGGCAAAATGATATCTGTATCTCTGGAGTCCATACCTCTCTTAATACAAGAAAGGACTTTGCTCGCTTTGGAAACCGCAGCTTGGCATTGCATGCCATTATTGAGCCTAATGATCAACTAAAACCCCCAGATCCTTCTCCACTACAGATCCCCCCAGTTGTACTCCCCCTAGCATGTATGATGCATGAATATTCTTAGCCCCCAAGTGCATAACTTTACATTTATCAACATTAAACCTCATCTGCCACTTAGTCGCCCAATTAGACAGAGCATTGAGATCGGCTTGTAAATTGGAGACATCCTGCAAGGACATTATTCCACTGCATAGCTTGGTGTCATCTGCAAAAACAGAAATGTTACTTTTGATCTCAGACCCAATATCATTTATAAATATATTGAAAAGTAAGGGACCCAACACTGAACCTTGGGGTACACCGCTGATAACCTTGGACCATTCAGAGTAAGAATCATTAACCACAACTCTCTGAATTCTGTCTTTCAGCCAGTTTTCTATCCATTTACAAACTGATATATCTAATCCTGTAGACCTTACCTTACACATAAACGACGCTAGTCCAAAAAAATCTGACGTAATTTTGCGCAATGCACGGCGGGAAATTTCTGAACGGAGCATGCGAAGTTCGATCGCCGCGGGGACGCACCTAATTTAAATGCTTCACGCCCCCTAATCGCGTATTTCGATTCCGCCGTGAAAAATACACTAAACCGCCGTACCTTACGGGCCGAAATCTACCTGAATTCGTCTTAGAGCCAGGTAAAATACAGTGGCGTAGTGTATCTCTGATACTCTGCGCCAGGGCAATTGTACCTGAATCTGGCCCAAAATGTTTATTCTTATGTTCTTTACGTTTAATGTCTCATTTTATTGAGTTATCCTTTCTCATTTTTTGTCTGCTCTGGTTCCATTTTTCTCTTATTTTTAATTTTCTTCTCTTAATATTTCCTCCCAACCAAACTCTTACATGTTTTGTCATTTTGTTCAGCTTCATCATGGATTACATGTGCTCTAAAGGGCTAAAGGGCTCACTGATCTTTTAAAGCCTCTATTATATTCTCACTTTGCATTAAATAATGACATCATTACACACATTTACACACGTTAACATCAGGTGACATATCACATAGCCCTGCCCTCTTCCTATCTAATTTTCATGTTCCTAAGTGGTCAAATCTATGGGTCATGTGTTCTTCCTATTTTCCCCCAGTCATTTTTTTTATTCTTATCCTATACATGTCATTGATTTTCAATTATTATTTTATATAGGGGTCTTTAGTTATCTTTAGTTTACCATTTGCATTTTATATGCCAGTGGTCCTATCAACTCCAGGAGTTAGTCAAAAACTACCCTTTCAGTAGAGCCACCCACACACACACAATTAAATAATATTCACTGATGAAAAAACATATTCTTATTCAACAATGTTAAAAATATTTCAAACATTTTCTTAAAGCTTTCCATTAAATATATTGTCAATACAATTAACCCTCATTAATATGTAGGCTGTATATTGTATCAGCTCATGTGTAATTACAGACTTCCTTTCCCACAACCTAGAAAATAAGTTCACAAAAGTTTGGTGCACAACACAACCCCTTTGTTGTTCCATTTTTCCCCTTGTAAACCATTTCATTTGAGGACAAATTGTAATAATTCCAAAACAAATTCAAATGAGTTTATGGAAATAAATGCCCCAATTTATAAAAGAAGACACAGGCTTTCCACCTAATTCATGTTTAATGTAACTTTGTAGTGCTTTCTCTTCTATAATTGCTAAGTATGTATTTGCTGAAAAAAATCTTTCGCATTTTTAATATCTATTTATTAGAGAGCCAACAATTTACGCAGCACTTTACATATATACACACCGGCCACTTTATTAGGTGAACTTGTTCAATTGCTTGATAACACAAATTGCTAATCAACAAATCACATGGCAGCAACTTATTGCATTCAGCCATCTAGACATGGTGAAGACGACTTGCTGAAGTTCAAACTGAGCTTTAGAATGGGGAAGAAAGGGGATTTAAGTGGCAGATGGGCTGGTCTGAATATTTTAAAAACTGCTGATGTACTGCGATTTTCATGCAGAGAATGGTCCGAAAAAGAGAAAACATCCAGTGAGTGGCAGTTGTGTGGATAAAAATGCCTTGTTGATGTCAGAGGTCAAAGAACAATGGGCAGAATGGTTCAAGATGATAGAAAGGAACAGTAACTCAAATAACCACTCATTACATAAAAGGTATGCAAAATACTATCTATGAACACACAACACATTAAACCTTGTAGCAGACGGGCTACATAGTAGCAGAAGACCACACTGGTTGTCACTCCTGTCAGCTAAGAACAGGAAACTGAGGCTACAATTGCAACTGCGTGAAGCTATTCTGGACCAGAATCTCTGAGCAATGTTTTTAACACCTTGTTGAATCTATGCCACGAATAATTAAGGCAGTTCCAAATAAGGAGGTCCAGCCTGGTACTAGCAAGGTGTACCTAATAAAGTTGCTGTTGAGTGTATATTGTACATTCCCATCAGTTTCTGCCCTCAAGGAGCTTACAATCTAAGGTCCCTAACTTACATTCATATATTTGGACAGGATACAATTAAGCGACCAGCCTGTCTTTGGAGTGTTGGAGGAAACCCACACAGGCACAGAGAGAATATGCAAACTCCAGGCAGACAGTGCTGTGTTTGGGATTCGAACCAAGGACCCTAGTGCTGCTAGATGGAAGTGCTAACCCCTTAGCTACTGTGCTACCTATTGATAAAGACATAATGATGAAACGCACTGGTATGACCATACGGCTTGTAAATCTGTCAGCTTCTGCGATCTCTACCCGGTTATCACCGCAGACGAAAATCCTACCATTATACCTAGGGAGTATCATGCCACGCTTTACAATTATTATGGTTATACCATGAAACGCAATTTGATACATGTTCTTGTAAGTGCAATGTGAAAAGGTGGGCACTTTTTGTTGGAATAAACTTTTAAACAGGTTCACGCTATGAGATTTGTTTTTTTCTCTATGTCATGAGCTAATAAAACAGTCAGTAGTATCAGGCCGTGTACACACGGCAGAGATCCTCGACGGGCAGAACACATCGTTCCGCCCGTCGAGGCTCTCTGCCGGCCGTCGAAATCGGCGACCCGCCCGTCGGGAATGGCAACCAGTCATTCTTCCGGGCGGGCCGTCGAGGAAATAGAGAGCGTGCTCTCTATTTCTGCTCGACGGGATTCCCGACGGGAAGCTCGCCGAGACCGTACACACGACCGAGGTCCTCGCTGGAATGTGCATTCCAGCGAGGTTCTCGCTGGTTTTCAGCGAGAACCTCGGCCGTGTGTACGGCGGCTCAGAGCTCGAATGATCAGACTGAGTGAGGGATACGTATCAACCATTCAGGAGTTCTGATTGAGTACTGATGAAGTGGCGTCCTTATTTGTGTCTGTTAATGGGAAAGACAAATCCAAAAAGTATTTACCCCATATTGATCTGTTGGGTGCATATTTGGAGCGGAGTGGAATCACGTGGTGCGGTGAAGGTCGATACTATCAATCCGTCAAGCCCACTAATGAACACTCAATAGAAATATGCTCCAGTTGGACTTACCTATCACAGGGTGTTTCACTATAAACTGTGTGAATTTTCTAAATTTTAATACACTGAAGAGCGCTGCTTTAGTCTTATGCCACGTACACACGATCACTTTTTGTGATGAAAAAAAATGACGTTTTCAAAAACGTCATTTAAATTGATCGTGTGTGGGCGTTGTTTTATGTCTTCAAAAAAACGACCAAAAAAAAATTCGAACATGCTTGAATTTTTTGTGTCGTTTTTCAAAATGTCATTTTTTGTGTCATAAAAAGTGATCGTGTGTGGGCAAAACGATGTTGAAAACAAAGTTTTTAAAGCCGCGCATGCTCAGAAGCAAGTTATGAGACGGAGCTTCAATGGAACAGAGTGCCGTAGAACGTGGTGTACGTCACCACGCTTTGCTAGAGCATTTTGGAAAAACGATGGTGTGTACGCAACGTCGTTTTGGAAAATGAAGTTTAAAAAAAGTTGTTGTGTTTCATCACATAAAACGTCGTTTTTTTTTTTCATCACAAAAAGTGATCGTGTGTACGCGGCATTACAGATCACCGGAGATGAACTTTTTAGACTCATGATATACAGTATAAACGTGTTTTTATAGATGGTCTCAAAATTGCATACACATCTGTTTATATTTTCAGTTAAATTCTAACTTCTTTACATTATTGACCCACCTGGGAGTGTCCCTTTATTTTGTGGTAATTGGGTATGGCACAAAAACGAAAACAGTAGACTACAAACTGCGGCCCGGGGCCAGATGTGGCCCTTTGTTTGCCTTTATCAGGCCTTTGGGATACTATTCCTCGCACTGATAAAAAGCACTAGTCCTTTTACACCAACAATGGGACATAATTCCTGACACTGATACCAACAATAGGGTACTATTCAAACCACTCATTCCAACAATGGGGCACTATTCTTCCCATTGCCACCAAAAATGGGACACTATCCCATTGATACCAACTGCAGGGCCCTATGAGTCCAACTGAAACCAACAATGGGTCACTTGTCCTCCCAGAGACACCAACGATGGGACACTATTTCTTCCTTTAATACCAACAATGGGGCAATATTCCTCTAATACCAATGATGGGACATGCCATTGATGCCAGGGCACGTTCTACTTCTACAGATCACAGTCCAGCCCCCTCGCAGTTTGAAGCACAGTAAACTGGCCCTTTGCTCCAAAAGTTTGGAGACCCCTGAACTAGAAACATATCTTTTATGTCAATTTGCATTTGAATGCTTCATTTAAAACACCCTTTTGTTCCAATAGATATTTAGCTGTAGGTACCACCCTCTGTATTTTATAATTTGTCATATTCTGTAGTACTTTAGAGCACATAGTCAGTTATTTATCTTTATCCATTATAAAGTATCTGTTTTCACAGGTCACAGTGTCCTGGATTAAAAAGGACAGCCTGTGGGACATGTGGACACAGTGATGTTGATTTACTAAAGGCAGATATACTGTGCACTGCAAGTGCACTTCAATTGCAGTTGCTCTAGATCTGAGGGGAAGCTCTGAATTGATATCATCCAATCATGTGCAAGCATAAATGCTGTCTTTTATTGTCCTTGCACGTGCTTGAGTATTCTTTGAAAAATGAAACGTTACCTCATTTAGTAAGCTCTGTGCACTGTATACTTGAAGTGAACAGTATATTTGCATTTAGTAAATAAACCCCTACTGTATGTCTTACCACTGCTTCCCTGCACCATTCTGAATATTAGGGGAAGTACTACAAGGGGGTCAGCTTGGAAGGACGTGATCACATGGCTGTCATCAATGAGTAAATTGCAACCTACACTGAGCAGTCAGGTTGATACAAAGATGAAGACAGTTTCTGACAGTTTGTGCAGAAATTCCTTGGTTATGCAAACTAATTGTTGCAGCAGCTGTCCGGTTGGCTGGTCTCAGATGCTCTTGGAGGTGAAGATGCTGGATGTAAAAGTCCTGGGCTGGTGTGGTTACATGGTTGTGAGGCCGGTTGGATGTTCTGCCAAAGTCTCTGAAACGCCTTTGGAGACGGTTTATGGTAGAGAAATGAACATTCAATTCAAGGGCAACAGCTCTGCTGGACATTCCTGCAGTCAGCATGCCAATTGCACGCTCTCTCAAAACTTGCAACATCTGTGGAAATGTGCTGTGTGAAAAAACTGCACATTTTAGAGTGGCCTTTTATTGCGGCCAGCCTAAAGCCTCATACACACGATCGCACTTCTATCTGACTTTTCTGTGGACTTTTGTCCGAAGGGGCATTGGCCGTGAACTTGGTATATATACACACGGCAGAACTTGAGAGCATGCACAACATTTGTCCGTTGAAAAACCAAGAACAATTGTCTGATGGAGCATACAGACGGTCGGATTGTCCGATAAAACAGGTCCATTGGACCATTGTTGTCGAAAAGTCTGGTTGTGTGTATGGGCCTTAAAGGGTCACTAAAGGAAAACATTTTTTTAGCTAAATAGCTTCCTTTACCTTACTGCAGTGCTTTTTTCATGTCCTCATTGTTCGTTTTTGCTGTGATGTTGCTGTAATTCTGCTCTGATCTCCACACTTCCTGCTTGTCTGTTTCCTTATAACCACAGTGCTGGGAGCTTTCTCACTGTGGTCACTAATCAAGGAGGTGTGATTACTGTGTGTAAACTGAAACTGGGTTGGTGCTGAGGGGTTTTAGACAAACCATCACAGCCCTCTATTGGCTCTCTGGCTCTGTATCAGAGAGACAGGAAATAACAGCAAAAACGAAACTAGAACTGTAGGTTGATTATATGATTAATTTGTATCTATTTTTAATCATTTTTAAAAGGAATCAGTTAACTTTTATGTCTCTATACCCTGTAAACAGTCATTTCAGTCCAACATTTTTTTTTCCTTTAGTGACCCTTTAAGGCACACCTATGCAATAATCATGCTGTATAATCAGCATCTTGATATGCCACCCCTGTGAGGTGGATGGATTATCTCGGGAAAAGGAGAAATGCTCAATATAAGGGTGCTTTCACACCGAGACATCTGTGGCGCCTGCGGTAAACTGCTGCTATTTTTAGCAGGGTTTTACCGTCGTTTTTGCGGAGGTATTCGGCCTCTAGCGGGGCACTTTTAACTCCCGCCAGCGGTCAAAAAAGGGTTAAGCGCTTTGCCAGAGGTTTGGCCGCGCTGCCCATTCATTTTTTTTTTTAAATCATTTCTTTTTTTTATTATTCAATGTTTGCAATTATCATACACTTTGTGCACATATTCAAATACATAATACAGTATATATTAAATGTGTAACACTCTAGTGTCCAGACTAGCTCCCTTTTCTTATCTATATCCCCTTTGTGCATAATTTTGTGCATATTTCTATTTGACACCCTCCCACCCCCCCTTCCCTACCCACACCACCTAGTCATGATCATTTAATTTTACCTCTCGTTTATTTTCTTATTTCTTTGCACTACTCCCCTCTATTCTAAGGTGACCAGATTTTAAAAATGAAATCCGGGGACATTTTTTTTTTTACTAGTAATGGCAGCAATCAGCGACTCTCTGCCTGTCACCACCACAGCCCACCTCACAGCCCGTCAAGTCTTACTCTTCACCAGAGAAGGCAAGGAGATAAGCAGTCAGGCGGCTGCCGGGGACTTGAGCCAAGGCAGAAGCGGGCGGAGCTGAATGGGCATGCACCTGAAACTGAAGAAATTTCAATCCGGGGACTGTCCCCTGAAACCGGGGATGTCTGGTCACCCTACTCTATTCCTTATGTTTATCTCCGTAGTCTATTCCTTATCGACTGTGGAGGCGAAAGTCTGTCACACAGCCATGTTTGCCATATCTGATCAAATTTCCCAATGTCCCCCCTACGGCTATATGTTAGTTTTTCTCTAAGAAGTAGAGAATTCACTAGTAGAATCCTCTGTCTTCCCATAGGGACCTCTGGTGCCATCCAGTATCGTGCTATAAGTTTTCTCGCTAGGTATAGTACTCTAGTTAGCATTATATAGATTCCTTTTGGGAATGTTTCCACCTCTATGGCCCCCAGTATATATACCAGGGGGTCCAGGGGGATTGTTGTCCGTGCAAGTCTACTTATGTGCTCGGAGATTTCCTCTCAATATCGGTGTAATTTTGGGCATCTCCAGATCAGATGTATGAAATCTCCCTGATGCATTTTGCATTTCGGGCATATCGGAGAGTCTCTTACTCCCCATCTGTGCCTCTGCTCTGGTGTTCTATATACCCGGTGCAGAATAAATAACTGTGACAATCTATGTGATGCTGATAGCGATACTACGGGGGTACATTCTACAGCTCTTTTCCAAAGGCTTTCATCCATATTCCCTACGTCTACCGCCCATTTGCTGCGACATTTTAAGGATGTGTAGATATTAGTCCCTTCCGATCCTCTATTCCAAGTACTACCTTAATTAGGGGGGCTGCCGATATTGTTAGAGATTGTGTTTTTCTTTGTTCCTGTAGCGCGTGTCGTAGTTGGAGGTATTGATAAAATCCCTTTGGGTTTAACAGGAATTCCCAACACAACTGTTCGTATGTTTTCAATACCTCCACTTCGTATAGCTGCTCGAAAAAATATATCCCTTTCTCCTTCCATACAGTGAATCCACTTAGTTCCTGTATTTCCAGGTATCTTGGGTTATGCCATATCAGGGTAAAGGGCAATGGTCCCCTTATTCCCAAGGCTTTCCTAACCTCCCCCCATACCCTTTTAAGCAAAGTACCTGTCGAGGTCCATTTCCAGGTGAGATGCTGCCACTAATGTAGGGGCAGATATAGTTACCAGATTACAAATAGAGTCCTCATTCTTTTCTCGTCCCCATCCCACTAGATGTTGGGTCTGAGCAGCCAAAAAATACGTTTTAAGATGCGAGACTGCAAGGCCTCCCCTATCCTTTCTGTACTGGAGGGTAGCTAAGCTAATCCTGGCTGCCTTCTTCTTCCATATCAGGCTTCTCATCAATTTTTCAATTTGTTTGAACCATTTATTCGTAATCCACATAGGGGAATTGTGGAAGACATACAGGAGTTTCGGTGCCCATATCATTTTAATTAAGTTTGCCCGTCCTACCACCGATAGTGGAAGTTTGCACCAGCTATTGCATTTCTCCTTCTGTTTAACCAATAATGGGCCCAGATTTAGCTGAAGATACTCCGCTGGATCTGGAGATACCATTACACCTAGATATTTAAATCTATTACTTATAACTATTTGCTCTGCTCCAGGTGGCAGTGGTCCCTCAATTTTGTCTATAGGCATCAGGATTGACTTTGACCAATTGATGGCAAACCCCGAGAAGCAGCTGAACTTCCCAATAATCTGCATCACTGCATGCAGCGATGCATAGGAGTCGACTAGATAAATTAGCGCATCGTCTTCATATAATGATATCTTGTCTTCCCTCTGGTCCCTTCGGAATCCCACCACCTCTGTGGAATTACGAATAGAGATGGCCAAAGGCTCCACCGCCAATGCGAACAACAATGGGGACAATGGGCATCCCTGCCGGGTGCCTCTATAACGCTTAAACGCAGAAGAGAGATTGTTGTTAATACGGAGTGTAGCTCTGGGTTCAGAATACAGCACCTTCACCCATTCTATAAACCTGTCTCCTATTCCGAATCTTGCCACAGTCTCCAGTAGGTAGGGCCATTCCACACTGTCAAACGCTTTAGCGGCGTCCAGTGACAGAATGGCCCCACCTCCCGGGTTGTCCACCGGCATCTGTAAGTTCAAATAAAGTCGTCGAATATTATCCGCCGTGGAGCGAGATGGTATAAAGCCAGATTGATCTCTATGGATCAACTTTCCTATCACCCGTAATAGTCTTGAGGCCAATATTTTAGTCAGTAGCTTGACATCTACATTTAGCAAAGATATTGGGCGGTAGGAATCCAGCGGCGATTTACCGTGATCCGTGATGCGCCGGGTCCTCTGGACCCGGCGGTCACGGATGCTCCCATGCTCAGGGGGCGCGCGGGAGCGCGATTCTAAGAAGCCGTTAATTAACGGCCACTTAGAGTTAAGCAACCACCCTGTAGAGGTACTTTGTCTATAGGGCGGTTGCAAAGTGGTTAAAGAAAGGCTCATGCTTCAGGAGGATGTATAATGAGATTTGCCAGCACAGTACAGACAGAGGGCCAGATCTACATACAAATAGATGGGCGCAGCGTATGTGAGATACACTGCTGTAACTTACTTTTTAAATCTTTCAATCCTCAAAGGATTCGCGCCGTAAGTTACGGTGGCGTAGTGTATCTCTCGGCGCGTAATTCAAATCGGTGAGTAGGGGGCGTGTTTTGTTTAAATAAAGCGCGTCCCCGCGCCGATCGAACTGCGCATGCTCCGTTCCGAAATTTCCCGCCATGCATTGCGCTAAATGACGTCGCAACAACGTCATTTTTTTAACTTATACGTGAATTACGTCCATCCCTATTCACGGACGACTTACCCAAAAAAAAAAAATCAAATTTCGACGCAGGAACGACGGCCATACTTAACATTGCAAGTCTAACTATACGCCGCAAAATACCAGCTTTAACTATACGCCAGAAAAAGCTGACTAGAGATGACGTAAGAGAATGCGACGGCCGCGCGTACGTTCGTGGATCGTCGGAAATAGCTAATTTGCATACTCGACGCGGAAAACGACGAGAACTCCACCCAGCGGACGCCGAAGTATTGCATCTACGATCCGAAGGCGTACGAAGCCGTACGCCTGTCGGATCGAACCCAGATGCCGTCGTATCTTGGTTTGAGGATTCAAACTAAAGATACGACGTGGGTAAATTAAAAGTACGCCGGCGTATCAGTAGATACGCCAGCGTACTCTCTCTGTGGATCTGGCCCAGAATTTATTATGGCAAACACAAGTCAGCAGCCCCCTCATAGACAAAGAGAACTAAGTAGGATTTCCAGTGCTGAAGTTGTTGGAACACAGCTTCTAAAATGGTAAGCAGCAATAATATATTTTTTTAAGTTATGCTATGTGAATTAAAATGTATAAAGAAAATATAAAATAGGTGTTGCCCAATGTGGCTTTAAAAATGGAAATATACTTTAATTAAATGGTTGTAAACCTTGGTCATTAAATCTGAGCAAAGCACATATGCCTGTACTGTTTCTCTCTGGTGCTTCGTTCCTCTGTTATCAACATTAGTCACTTCTGAGATGTTTTCCCCACACATGAGATACATTTGTGTCAGGAGGGATGGAAGGGAGCTCAGCAGACAGCTTGACTATTCACAACACAGTCCTTTTGCTGAGTGCAGGGGGGTGTGACTGCAGATAAACAAGTAAAACCTATATAGGAGGATTTGTTTATTCTTTGTGTATCATCTGAGCCCAGTCGATTTACTGAGTATATGTGAGGGTTTACAACCACTTTAAGGGGAAGGAAAAGGGAAAAACTTTGATGAAGCTGTCAGGGGAGGAGCAAAGGGGAATATTATAGTGCCCCACTTACATAAAATCTCTACTGGGTTGGTGATATCACAATTAAGGTGGTGGCACCAGTAGCAGTCTTAATATTTTTTGATGTCTACAAAAGAAAGGCCTTTACAGAAAATAATATAAATAAAATATGTTACACACACATGTATGTACATATACTCTCATTGGAAGATTTTTGCTTAAACAAATGGTTTGACAACAGAGTTTCATTAACCTCTTGTAACCGGCCACATGCATATATGCAGTTTCTCGTGGGTCGGTCTTAGCGCAGAGTGGCTGCATATTTCCATGCAATATTACAAAAACAGCTGTGCCTCCTGCTCACTCCCAACACAGGTATCGGCGGCTGACCAAGGCAGTCACATGATTACAAACACTGTGCCACCTCCCAGCATCCTAAATCCCTAAAGGGCTGGAAGATGCCAATTCTAAGGGGTTAATTATGTTCCTATTTCATTTGGTCACTTTTGGTCTGTTAAATATACCACTAAAAGTAATTTGTTATATCTGTTCAATGAGAAAAACAAAAACAATGAGAAAAACAAAAATCATGCCAGAAAACTTTTTACTTGATAACTTTGTTATCTCTGCTTGTGCTGCAGTCTCATCCATTACATTAATCATAATTAACCACAGAACCCCTCTCTATGTTATGGAGAAGAAGGAAGAAGGTAGCATTTTGTAGCATTCTGTAGTCCTGCCCTAGAGTAACATTTCTGCTTCTCCATACAGTGCAGTGATTGCATTGTCACTCTGGGACATAAAGTGTGGCATTGGCAAAGTTACAAAGAAATACATTAAAAAACAAATGTAGCGACCACTTTCTGAGGACATGTAAACTGCAATATCCTATTTTTTATTGGGTTTAAATACACTTAAATTGAGAAATAACATTTTAGCAACATTATTGTGACATTGTATTTACTCCATATTATTTATATGCAGATTAGGAATGACATTTGATTTGCATATGATATCAGTTAAAGCAAACTTACATAGAAGGAAAAAAACAAAACCTAACCAGTTAAGATTAGAGGATGAGTTCACTTTAAAAAAAATAATAATAATAATTGCACATTTTTTGCGGATTTTTTAGGAGCCTGGAAATTACATCAGTGATCAGCAGATCGCTGATGCCATGCAGGTCTCCTGCATACTGTCAGTGTGAGCTATCTCCCTCTTACATCACTCGATAAACTCAACAGTATTGTGGTAGTTTATTAAGAACTACAAGCCGACAGCCACTAACTATGTCGGGACTTGTAGTTCATTCATACACAGAGCTGTGAGAATGAATGATGCGGCCATGTGGGCAGAGACTTGCACAGCTGCACTGTTTAACCACTTCAATATAGTGCACTTAAACCCTCTTCTTACCCAGACCAATTTTCAGCTTTCACATTTTGAATGACAATTACTCAGTCATGCAACACTGTACCCAAATAAAAATTGCGTCCTTTTTTTCACACAAATAGAGCTTTCTTTTGGTGGTATTTAATCACTCGTGGGTCTTTTATTTTTTGCGCTATAAATAAAAAAAGACGGTAGATTTTGTGAAGAAATAGCATTTTTCTTTGTTTCTGTCAATTTTTTTTGCAAATTAGTATTTTTTCTTCATAAACGGGTGACAGGGCAGGTCACTGGTGGGTGACGGGTGACAGGGCAGGTCACTGGTGGGTGACGGTTGCACCACTGATGGCAGTCTATTTATGTGACAGGTGCACTTTATGGGTGACTGTTGGGTGACTGGTGACAATTGGGGGGGGGGACAATGGGACAGATGTGGTGTTTGTGCAGACACTACAGTAACACAGAACTGTAACTCACTGCTTCTAGCTCTTCTCTCCTCACACTGGAAACGATGTGTGAGGGAGAAGAGCTGGTAACAGTTAGTTACAGCTCTTTGTTTACACTAGTGATCAGAGCTGATCACGTGGTACACAGCCCTGACCAATGGCTATGTACCATTGTCGGTGACGAGCAGTGTTCCCGGGAACACGCTGCCACCGACGGGCACGCGCAGCGCAAAACGCGATTGCTCACACGCGCCGTGCACTTTGGGGGTGTTGCCCTGCGTGATCAGCTGTGACTTCATCACGGCCGATCACGTGGTAAACAGCGCATCCGCGCCGCTGTTCACCCCTGTCGGTAACGAGCGGTGTCTCCGTGACACGCCACTACCGACAGTATAGGGATGCGCGCATGCGATTGCGTGCATTCCCTATTCAAATGACTGCACGTCATATGACGTGCAGTCAGGATATTGGAGTCCTCCGCCCGCCGTCATTTGACGGTGGGCGGTGGACAAGTGGTTAAAAAAAGTGACAGCTAATACAGGGAACTTCTCCCCCCTACTGCCACAGGGAAAGAGAGCAACAGGGAGCGGCTGCAGCAATAGGAACATGTTACATGCCCTTCTTGAGCATATGCATACACTCAGCCTCACAGAAGTGACTTTTTATACATTGGGCTGCATATATGCACTGCTGTGGTTGTGCTGACAGCACACTGCACAGCGCGCTCCCAGCACAGGGACCAGGCTCTCACGGAGAGCCTGTGGTCTTGTGCTAATAAACTAGGAGCACTAATAAACTAGAAGTTACTAGGAGACCCAGTTCCTAATCACATTTATTTATTTTTATGGTTGGTTATTTACTTTTATGGTTAAACTAGATGGACTTGTGTCTTTTTACTAACCTGACTAACTATGTAACCTGATCAATGTGATAGCCCTGAATGGCTATCACAGTGATTGGTCACTGTACAGTTGTGGCCAAAAGTTTTGAGAATGACACAAATATTCGTTTTCACAAAGCTGCTAAACTGCTTTTAGATCTTTGTTTCAGTTGTTTCTGTATAGTTACACGCACTTCATACGTTTCAAAAGTTTTATCGACAAATACATGACATTTATGCAAAGAGTCAGTATTTGCAGTGTTGGCCTTTCTTTTTCAGGACCTCTGCAATTCGACTGGGCATGCTCTCAATCAACTTCTGGGCCAATTCCTGACTGATAGCAACCCATTCTTTCATAATCACTTCTTGGAGTTTGTCAGAATTTGTGGGTTTTTGTTTGTCCACCCGCCTCTTGAGGTTTGACCACAAGTTCTCAATGGGATCTAGGGAGTTTCCAGGCCATGGACCCCAAATGTCAACGTTTTGGTCTCCGAGCCACTTATGCCGCGTACACACGGTCGTTTTTTGCGATGAAAAAAAAACGACGTTTTCTGTGAAGTAAAAAAACGACGTTTTTGAAACGTCACTTTTCAAAGACAATTTTGCATACACACCATCGTTTTTTCACAAAAAGCGAGGTTACGTTCACCACTCTTTTCCATTGAAACTAGCTTCTGGGCATGCGCGGGTTGAAAAACGTCGTTTTCGAACGACGTTTTTGCTACACACGGTGACTTTTTGTGAAACAAAAAACGACGTTTTGAAAAACGACACAAAAAATTCAAGCATGTTGGAATTTTTTTTGGGTCGTTTTTTTTAAGACAAAAAACGACGTTTTGCCCACACACGATCAATTTAAATGACGTTTTAAAAAACGTCGTTTTTTTTTTCATCGCAAAAAACGACCGTGTGTACGCGGCATTAGTTATCACTTTTGCCTTATGGCATGGTGCTCCATCGTGCTGGAAAATTAATTGTTCTTCACCAAACTGTTGTTGGATTGTTGGAAGAAGTTGCTGTTGGAGGGTGTTTTGGTACCATTCTTTATTCATGGCTGTGTTTTGGGCAAAATTGTGAATGAGCTCAGCGGTTCCTCATCGGCGAATGCGCGCTGACTTCTAATTGTCCTCACACGCCCGATGACGTTATACGCTCGGACGTGTGGGAGAGGAGATCTATTTAAACGGACACTGTGTTCCTTCCTTTCTGCAGTGCAGTTGCAAAGGGAGCTTTCTCATGACACCGTGACCACAGGTAACCCCCACGTTGATATCTATCCATTCTAGACTGTGTTTTCCTGCTCAATGGGTGAGAACTCATTGTATCCTAGTACTTTACTTTGATTGATTTTATTTTCCTGAAGCCTCAAGTCTGAGCTACCCATTTATTGAAAAGCGTCTTTTTATTTTGTCTATGTTCATAGAACTAGAGAGTGTTTTTTGAGACTCTCTTCCTGGATACTGCCAGTATTAACAGGGTGGACTCTTGTGGCTGCTCCCAGTAATGCACCGACGTATTTAAATTTCTGTAAGTTCTAAAATCATGTTTATTAAATTAAGTTTATTACGTTTCACTGGAAGACATTCCTCATGTAGTGTTTTTTGTCTTCTCCAGCCCGTTTGTTTCTCTCCTCTCCTATGGAGACACACCTCTGACCCTAACCTTTGAGGCATTGGACTATAGGGCTAGCTACATATCCATCTGGACTGTGAGGTCTAGCCGCCTTCCTCCTCAATTTCCCTTCCCCCTCCCTCCTTCCCTTTTTTTCTTCCTCCCCTCACCTTCCGGCTTTGTGCAGATAGCCAAAAAAATCCACTCCAGCAGAGAAAACGCACAGCAGTAAGGGATCCACTCCAGCAGAGAAAAACGCACAGCAGTATAGGATCCACTCCAGCAGAGAAGACGCACAGCAGTAAGGGATCCACTCCAGCAGAGAAAACGCACAGCAGTAAGGGATGACGACAAAGGATCTCAATGGCAGATGAGCATGTAAAAATCAGAGACACAACATAGCATAATCCTGTGATGGCACTAGAAATATAATGATAAATTTCACAGACATGCACTCACTTTGTGATCATGAAAGGTAGGCCTATCTCCCACGAACTCTGAGTTCGTACAGGTCCGGTATCAATGCTCAGGGTGCCCCCAGTCACTTCTCCAGTTCCAAGTGGCCAAAAGGCAGATGGATGGATCTTAAGCAGGTGGCAGATGGATGTGTGAGGAGAGAGAACAGAGGAAGCACATAGCAAAATACCGCCGTATAAAATGTTTATTGGATCAATAGAAAAAATAAAACTCACATTTTCAATGTATAAACTGGGCACAAATCCATACGAGCAGCGAACTCGTCTCTCAGCCGTCAAACATGCACGCTCTAGTGCTCCCGACGTGTATCGTCATGTGACTTCCTTTTTTTTTTTTTTTTTTGGACTTGTACCACAGACTATTCATTATTCCACTCTTGTATTATTCACTCCGTGAAATCATTTGATGTCTGGATGTCATAACGTTTAATGGTGTTATCCTTATTTGTGTGTTTCAGTATTCACTTTTAACATGTTGTTTACACTTGTTCATTATTTACCTAGTTCCTAGGACCCTCCCCCTGGTTCGTGCACTATTGTGGCACATACCCCTAGCACAGCGCAGACACCAATATTTTCTCACTTATCACTTATTTTTTGGTCTAGGACAGATTACCAGGCATCTGCACGCAGTTCCCCCTAGCTGTATTCCCCGACAGCGCAGGAGCACCTTTCACACAATCTGTCCCTGATGTTAGTTTTTTTGAGAGAAGTGGCTTCTTTGCTGCCCTTCTTGACACCAGGCCATCTTCCAAAAGTCTTCGCCTCACTGTGCGTGCAGATGCGATTACACCTGCCTGCTGCCATTCCTGAGCAAGCTCTGCACTGGTGGCACTCCGATCCCGCAGCTGAATCCTCTTTAGGAGACGGTGCTGGCGCTTGCTGGACTTTCTTGGGCACCCTGAAGCCTTCTTCACAAATGCAGTGGAATTTTTTTTTTATGGGATTAAGTTACTTTTCATGCCAAAGAGGAACTTTGCAATTAATTGCAATTCGTCTGATCACTCTTCATAACATTCTGGAGTATATGCAATTTCCCATCTCAAAAACTGAGGCAGCAGACTTTGTGAAAATTTGTATTTGTGTCATTCTCAAAACTTTTGGCCATGGCTGTACAGCCCACCCCCTTGCTGCACCAGGCTGTCTGGCCATTGAAACTGAATCACCTATGAAGGTTAGTGTAGCAAAGACCTTTTCTGAAAAGGTGAATTTAAGGCTACTGTGAAGGGTAAAGTGATCTTGGGAAAAACAACAGTGATCAGCAAAAATCCAGCACAGTGTCACAGTCTGGAGTCAAGTTTAGAGGCCAATAGCTATAGCAGTAAAGCAGCACCTACTGACAAGCAGGAACAAACAGGTCACCCTGGCTAGCACGGGTTTATCTGAGGTGCGGGGTCTAAGTACTAACTGGTATTTACCAGCGCTCCTGATGGTGGAGATGGGTTTTGCTGCGTGTTAGTACCAGGTTTACAATTGTCATGTCACCTGCAGTGATTGGTTACAGCGGTCACATGGTACCAGCAGCGGGGCCAGTACAGTGATTAGTCATCAGCTTTGTCCAGTGGATGCAGCCAGTGACAGATCATGCTGCTGTGCAGCCCCACGGGGCGCGATCTGGGTGGACATCATATGACGTCCACCCGGATCGACCATAGGAGTTATTCGCCAATAGACCAGGAGGGAACTGGTTATTCTAGCTATAAAATGGTAGAAATTAGTTTGACATCCTTAAAAAACCTTTATTTAATTTCTTGGGGTTAAATGTTCGTTTTCGAACACAATTACAAGAAAATCCAAAGGAGCAGGAAAATTGTGTTTTTCAAGTGGTCCATTCGTTCCAAAATCGAAGGTTGAAAACAATTAAATTGTAAACTACTTTTAAATGACGTTCATCAAGCCATGAAATGTGCAGGCATTTTTTGTACAGATTTTTGTACAATTTTTTATTCAAAAATCGACTGGTATATAGCTAGCTTTACTGTCCTGGAGTGACGGTGCTCACTCACTCACTCTACTGTATCTCAGGAGGGAGGCATAGTTGTTAAACTAGCCTGCTCTCCTGGTTTTGACTATAAAGAGGTCTTCCTATAATTCATCTCATTTACCTGGGGGCAGAGGAACTGGTAGACTACAGATGATAGATAATAGAGTAGATAAGATTATGTGTGTATTTAGTTTGGCAAACAGGAAGTTTGGCAATATTACTATTACTATTAATATTACTATTATATGGAATTTATATAGCACCAGAAGTTTGTGCAGCACTTTACAAAATTAAAAAAATATCAACAGATGTTTTCTGTACTTGGTAACTAATGCAGTTACCACATCCAAGGACTGGTAAGCTTAAATATATTACCTTTTTGTTCTTGGGGTTACATGTCCTTTAAGGCTATTAATAAATAAATCAGGCCGTTTTTAAATTTTGCGACGCAATGCTTAGCGTCTTTCTTTTCCATTGCATTTACAAGACATTGGAATCGATTATTTTTTTCTAACTTAGGAATACTCAGACATATTTATAGCTAAATAGATAAATAGCTGTTCTTGTCTGCCAGCTGTCTGTACTGCCATAAGGTATTTTTGTCTTCATGTCTTGCTTTACCTTCTGCTCAGTCATGTCCGTCATTTGATGACTTAATTACACATCAATAGATTAGTATTGCATCAGACACATTCCTGTGCTTGCTCATGCTCCTAGCCTGTTTCCATCCTGCAGTAACCACTATTGATAGTCAGTGATTATGTGTGTCTAGAAACAGTCAAGCAGCAACGTGTTAGGGCAGTTATTCTGTGATTACAACAGGAAAAAATAGTCTGTTTCAAATATCCCACGGGCAGAATTTACACCAGAATATTAATACGACTTCAAGAATGTATACTGCCAAGTTCCCTGAAATGAGATCAGATTATAATTTCAGGAATCAGCAAGAGAAGTTTCCGTAGATAAACCTCCCACCCTGGATCTCACAAACATTATTATTTTATTGTAAATCTGCTGGCCGCACTCCAGCTTTAACCACCTTTTGTTGAGAAATCTTGTGCACACATCCCTCTTTTACCACTTTGTTCGACATTACTTAAACTGCTTGCACAATGACGTATTGTGTCATTTTTACCATGTGAAAGAGGCAGGTGTTGGATTTGGGAGCATTTTTTTTTCTGAACAAAGAAAACAATATAATTTGTCTATGAATTATATTTCCTGTGTCCAATGTGAATATACTGTATAGCACTTACTCCAAAAGAAAATTCAAAACAATAAAGAAGTTAAATGCCTTGTGTGCTTTACAGCAATACAACAGAGCCTCGTACCCTCAACCTGATTTCACCGGGTTTCCCGATGGAAAAACTGTGGGGAGAGCCGATGATAAAACTGCCCAAAAAACTCTGGACAAAAACAAACAACCTGCTCTCTTTTTTCCCGCTGGGATTCCCGACCGTGTGTATGAGAAAACCAGACGTTTGGAAAAAAAACTCAGATGGAGCATACACACCGCTGGGATTCCCGGCCAAAATCTCTCATCTGAGTTTTCCTGTCAGAAAACCCACTCGTTTGTACGGGAGAGCAGGTTCTCGATTTTCCCGTCTGAATTTCCGACTTACTGTGACCCATCGGGAATCCCGACCATGTGTACAGGGCATAAAAGTGCAGACTGCGAGCCAGGCCTTCTCTCCAACATCAGTGCCTGACCTCACAAATCTGCTTCTGTAGGAATCTGTAGCTGGAGTTTGTCTTTAATTTGTTAGTCAAGTCCATCTAAATCTGCTAGTACATATAATTTTACCCTTTCCCGGGACTAAATCTAGCTACCTAAAGACAGGAAGTATACTGCTCCAAATCACTAGGTGAAAATAGAGGGAAAACCCCACAAAAAAAAAGAATTTAATGTAGCCTCAATATTTAAGGATTGGTAATCTGCAACATAATACATTTTGGTTTTTGAGTTTAACACCTATTTAATGTTCCAGCTGGGGCCAAACAGGGCACACCTGTAACTGCAGGCCTCACACTAATGTTAAAGAACCAATCATGTGATCACCATATGAGTACACATTAGCAATGTGGTGTTATTCCACCAGCTGCTATATCAATACAGGACAGAGTAGTCAAGTGGTGGCTAGTGCGCGAAACCACAGCGATCCTAGCCAGGCATCTGGTGGAACCAGACATCCAACATACATGGAATTGTAATGGATACTGAAGATTCTTTGAGTGATATATCTCTTAAAGAGAGGAGATGGGGCAGCAGGACAGGCAATTCCCTTCTTCTAAAAGGAGCTCTTGCCATTACAAAATAGGGTAGTCAAGTGGTGGCTAGTTGATAGAAATAGCGTAGGGTCTGACAATGGGTCCAAGGATTTTCATCCCTAAACCTAAGGGCAGTCAGGGTGCCATTGTGTAGCCTGTAGAGGTCTGTGTGTCCCTCCATGGATATGCCTCCCAAGATCATCACTGACCCACCACCAAACCAGTCATGCTGAATGATGTTACAGGCAGCATAAGGTTCTCCGCGGCTTCTCTAGACCCTTTCACGTCTGTCACATATGCTCAGGGGGAACCTGCTCCCATCTGTGACAAGCATGGGGCACCAGTGGCGGACCTGCCAATTCTGGTGTTCAATGGAAAATGCCAATCAAGCTCCACAGTGTCCGGCAGTGAGCACAGAGCACACCAGAGTACGTTGGGCCCTCAGGCCACCCCCATGAAGTCTGTTTCTGATTGGTCAGAGACATTCACACCAGTAGCCTGTTGTAGGGCTCTGGCAGTGCTCATCCTGTTCCTCCTTGCACAAAGGAGCAGATACCAGTCCTGCTGATGGGTTAAGGACCTTCTACGGCTCTGTCCAGCTATCCTAGAGTAACTGCCTGTCTCCTGGAATCTCCTCCATGCTCCTGAGACTGTGCTGGGAGACACGGCAAGCCTTCTGGCAATGACACGTATTGATGTGCCATCCTCGAGGAGTTGGACTGCCTGTGCAACCTTTATAGGGTCCAAGTATCGCCTTGTGCTACCAGTAGTGACACTGACTCTTGCCAAATGCAAAACTAGTGAAAAACAGTAAGAAAAGAAAAGTAGGGAAAAAAATGTCAGACACCTCCACCTAAAAAAACATTCCGTCGTCTTATTGTTGCCCATCTAGTGCACATGTTGTTAATTTCAATTAACAGCAAAGCATCTGAAACTGATTAACAACCCCTCTGTATACACCCCTCCCCCTCTGCTACTTAACTGACCAGATCAATATCCCAGGAGTTCTGATTCAAAAGTGTTCCTTTAAATTTTTTGAGCAGTGTATATTAGATACTGAAGATTCTTTGGCTGGCTTAGTTTTCAAGAGAGCACAACTTGGAGGCACAGGCAGCAGGACAGATAGTTCCCTATTTCTAAAAGAGCCCTTTACTTACAGAAAAACTACATTCTGGAAACTGTGCCAGAAAAAAGCTGGCAAAGCTGACACCAGCATTGTCAGTGATCTCCTTTCAGCTAATCTTTCCCCATTACTGACTTATTATTCCCTTTTCTCCACTGTGTCTCTATGTGTAGACATCCATCTTGGTAAAGGTATGGTTTTGCTTCTTCATGTTAGAGCCCCCAGCAAGAACAACAAAAATAACTCTGATGCCCCATACACACGCTTGGGATTTCAGACGGGAAAAAGTCAGACGGGAATCCCGATGCAAAAAAAGAGAGCTGGTTCTCTTTTTTTTACTGGCGGGTTTGGCAGTTTTCCTGTCAGAAAAACTGCGAGGGAGAATACAAATGGCCGGGATTCCCGGCCAAAAGCTCTCCTCGCAGTTTTACCGTCTGAAAATCTGGTCGTGTGTATGGGGTCTAAATCTCAAGAGACTAGCAGTCAAAGGCAGATATACAAGGTGGTAGGCAAACTCACATAACAGGAAGTACACTACTATGTTTCTTGGGGAATTCCAGTAAAAGGGTACATTTTCAGGGTACTTCTTATACCCTGAAACAATCTTCACTTTTCCTGTTCAGTTTGAGTTTAAATGGTTTATCTGGTGGCCGGTTGTTACTCTATGTGTTGCATATACTTAGTTAAATGTAGTGCATTCTCATATTTTATCTGTTTACTTGACAATTCTTGTGTTTTAATAGGTCTGCTGACCTGCAAATTTTACTGAGAGATTTACAATGTTTGTTCTTAATGCTGACCATGCTCCATTCTCTTTCTCTTAAACTGTGAATTGTAACTCTCGGAATATAAATATATTTAATAGTTTAAGACTTCTTAGTTTTATAGCTTTAAGTTAAGCCGTAGATTGTTTTTTATAATTTGGGTTATATTTTCTATATCGGAGTATTCGGTTGCTGCTTTGTGTTTATCGTCTACTTGTGTTGAACTTGGTTTCATAACTTTCTGCGATGTGGTTACTGTTCACTTTCTCACAATAAACACTTTAAAATTACACAAAGTCTGGAGTCTGAGTTCCTTATTTTTTGTTAGTTACCAGTTTAGTCATATTAGTCACACCTGTTCCCAGCACTGGATTGCTGAAGTCCTTAAAGCCATATTAAAGCCTTGTTTTATTTTAATAACAAATATGTTATACTTACCTCTTCTTCTCGGGTTCCCATGCCGGTGCTTCTGGCTTCTCCCTCCTGCCGGATGCTTCCACAGTAAGTAGCTTGCTGCAATGCGCGCTTCCATCCCACGGCTCTATGTATCCATTCACACTGTCGATCCATCTCCTGATAGGCTCACTGGCTGTGACTGACAGCAGCGGGAGCCAATGGCTTCCGCTCCTGCCAAAAGCCAATCAGGAGTGTGAGTCATGGCAAGGCTCTCGTGGACATCGCAGGATCGAGAGGGGGCTCAGGTAAGTATTAGGCCGCGTACACACGATCGGTCAAAACCAATTAAAACGGATGAAGGACCGTTTCATCGGTCCAAACTGATCGTGTGTGGGCCCCATCGGTCAGTTATCCTTCGGTCAAAGAAAAAGAGAAGTTGATTTAAAATTTGACCAATGGACGCCTGACCGATGGGTCAAGACCGATCGTTAGTATGCAAAAGCATCGGTTAAAAGGCCGCGAATGCTTAGAATCAAGTCACATGCTTGGAAGCATTGAACTTCGTTTTTTTCAGCACGTCGTTGTGTTAAAACACGTAAACGTCACCGCGTTCTAACACGATCGGTTTTTTAACCGATGGTGTGTAAGCACATCAGACCATCAGTCAGCTTCATCGGTTAACCGATGAAAACAGTCCTTAGGACCGTTATCATCAGATGGACTGATCGTGTGTACGCGGCCTTAGGGGGTGCTGGGGGGGGGGGGTTTTACCTTCATGTAGTCGCTGTGCCTATAGCAGCCACCTGTCTGCAATACAGTGTAGGCAGGCGGTCCTAATGTGGTTAAACACTTGGGACTAATAAAATAACATTAAAATATATCATTTCTGAACATTATCATAAAATAGTGACCATAAATTGGAAAGTAAGCTAGTATAGCACATATATCAATAAATATATCTTAACTAAACTGCTGTAAATCTCTGAGGCGGCGTACACACGAGGGGATATGTCCGCTGAAAACGGTCCGATGGACCGTTTCAGCAGACATCTCCGCTCGTGTGTATGGGCTAGCGGACAGATTTGTCCACCCGACAGATTTCAAAGCAAGCTTTGAAATCTATCCGGTGGAATCTGTCCGCCCGACATGTCTGCTGGTTAGTACACTTACCAGCAGACATGTCGGCCCCCACCGCCGCCGCGCCGCTGCCGAATGGATTCGGCGCATGCGCGGAAGTGTTTTACTTCCTGGTGCGGTGACGTGGCGGTGACGCGGCGGCGTCAACGTCACCGCCGCGTCGTCCGGCGGCGGGGAATTTGATCCGATGGTGTGTACACGCCATCGGATCAAACTCCCGATCGGACATATCCGATGGAAATGGTCCGCGGACCGTTTTCATCGGATATGTCCGATTGTCTGTACGCCGCCTGAGAGATACAGAAGTTTAGCTAAGATGTATTTACTGGTATACAATACCTCACAACAATTAGTATACCCCTCACAAATTTTTGTAAATATTTTATTTTTTAAATATTCTATCTTTTTATGTTATAACACTGAAGAAATTACACTTTGCTACAATGTAAAGTAGTAAGTGTACAGCTTGTATAACAGTGTACATTTATTGTCCCCTCAAAATAACTCAACACACAGACATTATTGTCTAAACCGCTGGCAACAAAAGTGAGTAAACCCCTAAGTGAAAATGTCCAAATTGGGGCCAATTAGCCATTTTCCCTCCTGTGTCATGTGACTGGTTGGTGTTACAAGGTCTCAGGTGTGAATGGGGAGCAGGTGTGTTAAATTTGGTGGTATCGCTCTCACTCTTTCATACTGGTCATTGGAAATTCAAAATAGCACCTCTAGCAAAAAACTCTGAGGATCTGAAAAAAAATTATTGTTGCTCTACATAAAGATCGCCTAGGCTATAAGAAGATTGCCAATACCCTCAAGACTAAGCTGCAGCACAGTGGCAAGTCCATACAGCGGTTTAACAGGACAGGTTCCACTCAGAACAGGCCTCGCCATGGTCAACCAAAGAAGTTAAATGCACATGCTCAGCGTCATATCCAGAGGTTGTCTTTGGGAAATAGACGTATGAGTTCTGCCAGCATTGCTGCAGAGGTTAAAGGGGTGGGGGGTCAGCCTGTCAGTGCTCAGACCATACGCCACACACTGCATTAAATTGGTCTGCATGGCTGTCGTCCCAGAAGGAAGCCTCTTCTAAAAATAATGACCAAGATAAACTTGTTTGGTTCAGATGGTGAAAAGCGTGTATGGCGGCAACCAGGTGAGGGGTACAAAGACAAGTGTGTCTTGCCTACAGTCAAGCATGGTGGTTGGAATGTCATGGTCTGGGGCTGCATGAGTGCTGCCAGCACTGGAGAGCTACAGTTCATTGAGGGAAACATGAATGGCAACATGTACTGTGATATACTGAAGCAGAGCATAATCCCCTTTCTCCAGAGACTGGAATGCAGGGCAGTTTTCCAACAGCTGAGGGTAAAGGTGATGGACTGGCCAAGCATGTCTCCAGACCTAAACCCCATTGAGCATTTGTGGGACATCCTCAACCGGAAGGTGGAAAAGCACAAGGTCTCTAACATCCACCAGCTCCGTGATGTCGTCATGGAGGAGTGGAAGAGGATTTCAGTGGCAATCTGTAAATCGCTGGTGAACTCCATGCCCAAGAGGGTTAAGGCAGTGCTGGAAAATAATGGGGGCCACACAAAATATTGAAAATTGCCCAATTTGGACATTTTTACTAAGGAGTGTACTCACTTTTGTTGCTAGCTGGTTAGACATTAATTAATTGTGTGTTGAGTTATTTTGAGGAGGCAGCAAATGTACACTGTTATACAAGCTGTACACTCACTATTTTACATTGTAGCAAAGTGTAATTTCTTCAGTGTTGTCACATGAAAAGATGGGGGTGTATTTACTTTCGTCAGTTACTGTATGTGCTGTAATAGCTTACTTTCAAATTTCTGTTCCCTGTTTCGTGATAGTACTCAGAAATTATATATTTTTACCTGGTAAACAGTTCCAGAGTATTTTGAGGATTAGTTAAACAATGGATCCTTGGATTGCGAGCATAATCTGTTCCAGAAGAATGCTCGTAATCCAAAGTACTCGCATATCAAAGCGAGTTTCCCCATTGAAGTCAATGGAAACAAAAATAATTAGTTCCCTATTGACTTCAATTGTCATGCAATACCACATTTAGCCAGAGGAGGGGGGGCGCTGGAGAGCCACGGAATCACTCGGAAAGGCCCGAGGACACTGAACTCGGAAAACCTTGGAAAGGCATGAGAACTGAGTATTTCTGGGATTTTTTGAGCATTTCCGAACGGCTCCGAACTGCTCAGGGTTTCACCGGCGCCCTTGCACCTCTGGCCAAATGCAGTACTGCACACTGCAGAGGCTTGAATCCTGCTCATTTTGTGAGACAACACTCGCAAACAGAGGCAGGATTTTGAAAAAAAAAACTTGTATGACGAAACGCTTGTTAACCGCGTTACTCGCAATCCAAGGTTCCACTGTATTTGGCTTCAGTAAATTAAAGCATTGTGTTGTAATGTGCTACCAAAACTCTAAGTAGACCTTTTTCAAATTTGTATATAAGCTTATACTGTATGTGTTTGAGGTTGCCTGTTCTGCATTATGTTTGGCTGTTGGATGTGTTTTATCATCTTGTGTTGCACTTGGTTTTATCATCTGCCCCTGTGCAAAATTGGATTCCTGAATGATTTTTACATCTGCCGGTTGGGAAGTCTGCCTCCTGTAGGTGGTGTTATGTATCGTTGTCTTGCTTGCTATAGAATTAGATTCATGCTTCCAAAGTAGGTTTGAATATAATGTGAGAGACAAGAAAGAAGATGCACTGGATGTGAGCTCCCCCCACCCCTCCCTCCACATCCCATGGCAGGCTTTACAGCATATAAGCAAAAGGGGTTCCAAGGTCACAGTAAAAAAAAGTGGGGGAACCTAAAGTATTACAGCTATGCCAGCATGAAAAGTCGAGGACCTGAGCAGGCAGGATGTGTCTGTCTCTAGAACTCATCCAGGGTTAGCTTTCCAATTTTAACCAAAGCGTACCTTTAACTATCCCTAGGTAGTTAAAGGGGTGTTCCAGCCCAAAATGGTGTTTATTAAAAGTCAGCAGCTACAAAAAGTGTAGCTGCTGGCTTTTAATAAACACTCACTTACCTGCTCCTGCGTTCCAGCGACGCGCGCCGACCGGGGCTCCGCTCCTCTCCCCCCCTCCCCAGCCGGTGTCTCCATCCTGACTGTGGGCACCCAGCCGTGACAGCCTTCGGCTTCACGGCCGGGCACCCACTGCGCATGCGCGAGCCACACTGCGCATGTGCGCGCGGCGCGGCTCGCCGCTGATTGGAGAGGCGATCGCATGGGACCTGTCATGTGTCCCATGTGATCGCCTACAGGGAGGGGCTGGTGTAGGCGATTAAGGCTTAATCGCCTAACCAGCCCCTCGGCGGAAGCAGGAAGTGGGACAGGAAGTCCCACTCCTACTGAAGCCCCCACTCCCCCCCCCCAAAAAAATTACATGCCAAATGTGGCATGTAAGGGGGAGGGGAGGGGATTAAAGAAAAGTACATTTTTAGGGTGGAACTCCTCTTTAACCACTTAAAGACCCCCGCACGCACATATACGGCCACAACATGGCTCGTACAGGCACAAGGGCGTAAATTTACGTCCCCGCCTGAGTGCGGTTCGGGGGTCCCATCGGGACCCCCTCCGCGGCGTGCGGGGGTCTCCCTACCTCTGGGAGCGATCCGGGATCTGCGGGCGGATGTCCGTGTTTTCCGCCCCCCCCGCGATCGCTCCCAGCCAATGGGAGCGCGCTCCCAGCCTGTCACTTCCTCCTCCTGTGTTTACACAGGAAGGAGGAAATGATGTATTCTCTCATCGCAGCGCTGTTTCCCAGCGCTGCTGATGAGAGAAGACATGCCAAGTAAGTGTGCACCAACACAACACTGACACACACTCACATAGGCATATTAACCCCTTGTGATCGCCCCCCCCACCCCCCTGTCACAGTGTTACTGAATGCAGTGATTTAATCACTGCATTTAGTGTCAGTGTGACAGGCACTGTAAAAAACAGTTAGTGTTAGGTTCAGGATAGCCCCCCCACCCCCCCTAATAAAGTTTTAACCCCCTGATCACCGCCCTAGTTAACCCTTTCACTCCCTATTGCCAGCGTCACTAAGCGATCATTTTTCTGATCGCTGTATTAGTGTCGCTGTTCCCGCTAGGTAGCTATTTTTTTTTATTGCGATTTTTTTTTTTTATTAAAGACATGTGGCTAAATAAATTTTGGCCTAAATGTTTGACTAAAATTTAGTTTATTTGATTTTTTTTTAACAAAAAAAAAAAAAAGTGTTTTTTTTTCAAAAATTTCGCTCTATTTTTGTATATAGCGCAAAAAATAAAAATCGCAGAGGTGATCAAATACCACCAAAAGAAAGCTCTATTTGTGGGAAGAAAAGGACGCAAAGTTTGTTTGGGAGCCACGTCGCACGACCGCGCAATTGTCTGTTAAAGCGACGCAGTGCCGAATCGCAAAAACACCCTGGGTCATTTACCTGCGTATTGGTCCGGGTCTTAAGTGGTTAATGCAGTTCTCTCAGGGGTGTTATGGAACACCTGCACTGAAAATATGAATAGATGTAAAAGTGGAATCATCTTAGCTGATAATCTCTATTAGCAATCGCGTTTCAGAAATATATAGCTCCATTATCTGGGTTTTTGATTTCAGACTATGTGGAGTAGAGTCTTTACTGTAATGTCAAATCGATTGCAAAGGTAACAAAAAGTGCCAATGAACATTTAAAAATCATGGAGAGCATAAAAATGTTTCCAAAGATAGCAATTAAAAACAAATTGCCCCATAATGCAAAAAAAATGATGGGTTTATATTCAAAGCAGCAACAACAACAGAAAAAATACCTACCATCTTACCATTAAATACATATTACTACTCACAAAGTACAATTACCGTTAGGGCATTATTTAATAACATGAACAGATAAGAAGAAGCCTATAATTTATAGACCCATAAATTCTCTCAGCAGGATTTTCATAATAGCACTGTTTAGAGTACAAATTATAACACTTGGGTGGACTACAAATCAATGCCATACCAGAACAGAAAAACACACAGGGCTGTTGATAAAAGTATTTTGAAAAATCTGCTCAAAAAAGAACAAAAAGTGGTAGGAACTGAACACACCACCACCATCAATTTACATAAATGTAAAGTTTTATTCATCCCCTTTTCAAAAAAATCGAGTCATTGCCTGTGAACACATAAATCAATGCTGAACCCAACACCTCATACAAACACCTGGTGCAAACAGAATACATTATTCCAGTAATTATAAATCCATCTAAAATGTCATCATAGGGAAAAAACTCTGCATAAATATAAAATAAACACATTAAGGCGATACAGATTTATTTCAATGATCTAAGTTTTTTAACAATTACATTTATTGAATCAATATAAGGATATGTATTGCGATATATATAGAATATTTTATATAAAGCATATATAATATATTATAATTACATTTTTTCCTGTTTTTTGCTTTCCCTAGAGGTTGTCCTTTCATGTAATATATTGTTATGTTCATTTTCATTAAGTACATTGCTGTCATATTCATTCATGTTCTGTTTACTTTTCATCTTAACTGTAATTACATGGGAATACTTATGAGGTTCTGAGGAAGTGGGGGTTCCCACGAAAAGTGTTGGCCCTATTACAGCAACCTTATTAAAATTCTAACTGGAATATCCAGGGATTGGTTCTTTGTGGGATCATGACCTCAAATGTTTAATAATGACCTGTTTTAACCACTTGCCTACTGGGCACTTATACCCCCTTTCCTGCCCAGGCCAATTTTAAGCTTTCAGCGCTGTCACAATTTGAATGACAACTGCGTGGTCATGCAGCACTGCACACAAACAACATTTTTACAATTTTTTTGTCACAGAAATAGAGCTTTAACTGACAATTGCGCGGTCGTGCGACGTGGCTTCCAAACAAAACTGGTGTCTTTTTTCCCCATAAATAGTTTTCTTTTGGTGGTATTTGATCACCTCTGCGGTTTTTATTTTTTGTGCAATAAACAAAAATAGAGCGACAATTTTGAAAAAAATGCAACATTTTTTACCTTTTGCTATAATAAAAAAAATATATATATATAATTTTTTTCCCCCTCAGTTTAGGCCAATACGTATTCATCTACATATTTTTGGTGAAAAAAAATCGCAATGAGTGTTTATTGATTGGTTTGTGCAAAATTTACAGTGTCTACCAAATAGGGGATAGTTTTATTGCATTTTTATTAATATTTTTTTTTCTAGTAATGGCGGCGATCAGCGGTTTTTATCGTGACTGCGACATTATGTCGGACACTTTTGACACTATTTTAGGACCATTGTCATTTTTACAGTGAATAGTGCTATAAAAATGCACTGGCTACTGTAAAAATTTCACTGGCAGTGAAGGAGTTAACTAGGAGGGGCGCTGTAAGGGTTAAGTGTGCCCTAAGGGAGTGTTCTTACTGTGGGGGAGGCGTGGCTGGTCATGTGACATCACTGATTGTAGTTCCCTATGACAGGGAACAAACAATCAGTGTCAGTCTCACTAGGAAGCATGGAGAGAGGTTTGTTTACACTTACCTCTCCCCGATCTTCCTCTCTGTGACCCGATCGTGGGACACCAGCGGCGATCGGGTCTGCGGTTCCCACGGGGACGGACACAAGCTGAGGACCGCGTCGGGGACGTACATGTACGCCTTTGTGCCCAGCCATGCCATTCTGCAGACGTATATCTGCGTGCGGCATTTCCTCAAGCGGTTAAGCACCACTGAGTTTTTATTTTTTGCTAAATAAGCAAAAAAAAACAAAAAATAAAAAACTTTTCATGGTTAGAAAATTTTGCAAACAGGTAATTTTTCTCCTTCACTGATGTGCGCTGATGAGGCTGCACTGATGGGCACTGATGAGGCTGCACTGATGGGCACTGGTAGGCAGCACTGATAGATGACACGGATGAAGAGGCACTGATAAGCACTGATTGGCAGCACTGGTGAGCATAGATGGGCAGCACTGGTGGGCACTGTTGGGACTGCAACGATAATCAAGACACTGATTTTCAGTGTACATGTCCCAGGCCAGTCCAAACTCTTTACATCGGTGCACTCCCCCATACATACTGTATGAGAAAAGTAAGTACAATATATAAATTACAAATTCACTATGACGGATCAGGTTTAGAGCAAGCAATCTAAATGATCAAGTCCTACACTACAGGACTTCATTTTATCTCACTTTGACTTTTCTTGCTACATACTTTTCTTTGATCAGTGACAGCATTTTAAAAGGATATTAGGAAGATGACGGCCTATATATTTCTCTAAGAAATTGTTCCATTTAAAATGAGTACAGTGGGGATCGAAAGTTTGGGCACCCCAGGTAAAAATTTGTATTAATGTGCATAACGAAGCCAAGGAAAGATGGAAAAATCTCCAAAAGGCATTAAATTACAGATTAGACATTCTTATAATATGTCAAAGTTAGATATTATTTCCATCATTTACACTTTCAAAATGACAGAAAACAAAAAAATGGCGTCTGCAAAAGTTTGGGCACCCTGCAGAATTTATAGCATGCACTGCCCCCTTTGCACAGCTGAGACCTGCCAGTGTCATGGATTGTTCTCAATCATCGTCTGGGAAGACCAGGTGATGTCAATCTCAAAGGTTTTAAACGCCCAGACTCATCTGACCTTGCCCCAACAATCAGCACCATGGGTTCTTCTAAGCAGTTTTCTAGAAAACTGAAACTGAAAATAGTTGATGCTCACAAAGCTGGAGAAGGCTATAAGAAGATAGCAAAGTGTTTTCAGATGTCAATATCCTCTGTTCGGAATGTAATTAAGAAATGGCAGTCATCAGGAACAGTGGAATTTAAAGCAAGATCTGGAAGACCAAGAAAAATATCAGACAGAACAGCTCGCAGGACTGTGAGAAAAGCAATTCAAAACCCACTTTTGACTGCACGATCCCTCCAGAAAGATCTGGCAGACACTGGAGTTGTGGTACACTATTCCACTATAAAGAGATACTTTGCAAATGAACATATAGACAAGCCTGATGCATTTTGGAAACAAGTTCTGTGGACCGATGAGGTTAAAATAGAACTTTTTGTCCGGAATGAGCAAAGGATGTTTGGAGAAGAAAGGGCACAGAATTTAATGAAAAGAACCTCTGTCCAACTGTTAAGCATGGGGGTGGATCAATCATGCTTTGGGGTTGTATTGCAGCCAGTGGCACAGGGAACATTTCACGAGTAGGAGGAAAAAATTGATTCAATAAAATTTCAGCAAATTTTGGATGGTAACTTGATGCCATCTGTGAAAAACCTGAAGTTATAGAGAGGATGGCTTCTACAAATAAATAATGATCCTAAACACGCCTCAAAATCCACAGGGAGTTAGATCAAGAGGCTTAAACTGAAGGTTTTGCCATGGCCTTCACAATCTCCTGACCTCAACATAATTGAAAATCTATGGATAGACCTTAAAAGAGCAGTGCGTGACAGACAGCCCAGAGATCTCAAAGAACTGAAAGACTTTTGTAAGGAAGAATGGGCAAAGATACCTCAAACAAGAATTAAAGACTCTGGGCTGGCTACAAAAAGCTTTTACAAGCTTTGATAACTCTAAGGCCTCGTACACACGATCGGACATATCCGATGAAAACGGTCCGCGGACCATTTCCATCGGATATGTCCGATCGGGAGTTTGATCCGATGGCGTGTACACACCATCGGATCAAATTCCCCGCCGCCGGACGGCGCGGTGACGCGGCGGTGACGTTGACGCCGCCACGTCACCGCACCAGGAAGTTAAACACTTGCGCGAATGTGCCGAATCCATTCGGCGGCGGCGCGGCGGCGGTGGGGCACGACATGTCTGCTGGTAAGTGTACTAACCAGCAGACATGTCGGGCGGACAGATTCCACCGGATGGATTTCAAAGCATGCTTTGAAATCTGTCGGGTGGAGAAATCTGTCCGCTAGCCCATACACACGAGCGAAGATGTCTGCTGAAACGGTCCATCGGACCGTTTTCAGCGGACATATCCCCTCGTGTGTACGAGGCCTGAAGGGTGCCCAAACTTTTGCAGACACCATTTTTTGTTTTCTGTAATTTTGAAAGTGTTAATGATGGAAATAAAATCTTTTTTTTGACATATTATAAGAATGTCTAATCTGTAATTTGATGCCTTTTGGAGACTTTTCCATCTTTCCTTGGCTTCGTTATGCACATTAACCACTTAAGACCCGGACCAAAATGCAGGTAAAGGACCTTGCCGCTTTTTGCGATTCGGCACTGCGTCGTTTTAACTGACAATTGCGCGGTCGTGTGACCTGGCTCCCAAACAAAATTGGCGTCCTTTTTTCCCCACAAATAGAGCTTTCTTTTGGTGGTATTTGATCACCTCTGCGGTTTTTATTTTTTGCGCTATAAACAAAAATAGAGCGACAATTTTGAAAAAAATGCAATATTTTTAACTTTTTGCTATAATAAATATCCCCCCAAAATATAAATATTTTTTTTTTCCTCAGTTTAGGCCGATACGTATTCTTCTACCTATTTTTGGTAAACAATATAAGGGATAGTTTTATTGCATTTTTATTAATTTTACTACTAATAGCGGCAATCAGCGATTTTTTTCATGACTGCGACATTATGGCGGACACTTCGGACAATTTTGACACATTTTTGGGCCAATTGTCATTTTCACAGCAAAAAATGCATTTAAATTGCATTGTTTACTGTGAAAATGACAGTTGCAGTTTGGGAGTTAACCACAAGGGGGTGCTGTAGGATTTGTGTGTTCCCTGTGTGTGTTTACAACTGTAGGGGGTGTGGCTGTAGGTGTGACGTCATTGATCACGTCCCCCTATAACAGGGATGACGCGATCGATTCTGCGGCCACAGTGAAGCACGGGGAAGCCGTGTTTACACACGGCTCTCCCCGTTCTTCAGCTCCGGGGACCGATCGCCGCACTCCACCGTCTGTGTGCTGACCACGGTAAGCATTTTACTTGCCTCCAAAGTTTTTGTAAAATTAAGCCTACAAATACCTTATCTTTGATCTCTTCAGGCCAGTCACAGCGGTCACGTGACCTAGCCGGCTGACATCAGAGGGATCTCGGCCCCTCCCTCTGTAGCCCTTAGATCAGAGGATTAGCGCAGTGTAGGAGAGGTTAATAGAACAGAGTAGCTGGCTGTAATTGTTCTTTACCTTTCCAAACACGTTAAGCCTATTTAAATTAAATTTTTGCCTGGAGGTGGGCTTAAAAGTATAACTAAAGGCAAATCTTTTTTTATTTTAGTTTTGAATAAAATGAAGAGGGATTAGACCACTTGTCATAGTTTATTGCTGTTTGTGCACCTCTTAGGGAGCTTCACCCTCTCTATTTGTTATGTTTACCATTATCACTGAGGGTACTTTCACAATAAGGCGCCTGGTACCGTTGTGTTTGCCGTGATATTCGGGCACTAGCAGGGAGATTTTAACCCCCACTAGCAGCCGGAAAAGGGTTAAACCTGCCCACAAAAACGTCGCTTTGCAGCGATTCGGAGGCACTATCCTATGGATTTCAATGGGCAGGGCCGCTATAGGAGCGGAATTTTTTTAGCATCCTGGCAGCGCCACGCTTTAGTGTGAAATCCCTCAGGCTTTTACATTGGATAGAAAGGAGCGGCTCTTTCAGGGTGCATTGCAGGCGCTATTTTTAGTGCAATAGCGCCTGCAAAGCATCTCAGTGTGAAAGCAGCCTGAAAGTAAAAGAAAATCCCATATTCTGGGCTCTCCTCAGAACAGTAATGAAGGAGAAATCTCCCAATGGAGACACTAGTTTTGGTAACCTAGGTGACAACCAGGGATTGCCCCACTTTGGAGGGATTTCGCCTCACGTTTTTGTTTTGGCTATGGGATAAAAAGCTGCACTGATGGGAAAAAAACAACAGGGGTTTTAACGTCCCCTTACTCTATCCATAATGAAAAAAATGTTTTGCCTATAGTTCTACTTTAAATATCTATTGGCACTTTTATCTGCTTTCTTTGTAATGAAAGAGAAGATGATTTGCAAAAAAGTTATATTTTTCGTGCCTAAAATGCTCATAAATAACTGCTGTTGCATTTCAAAGTGCCTATAGACATAAGATCATCTGTCCAAAGTCCAGGCAAGTGTTTTATAATAGCGACCTATTGACCTAGCTGGACATCCTCTGGTCTATAGTGGCAGGAGAGTCAATATTTTAGCACAGCCAATCACTAGCATTTTCTTATTAGATAAGCAAACACCAGAATGATGTAGGTGTAAATTTGCACGTTCCACCAAATTGAATATGCATGTTTCCCAGAAGCATTTCCTAGGTCTTTCCTGGTGTATCCAGTGGTTGGATACTGGAAACCAGAGCTAAAAACTTAAAGTGGATGTAAGCCCTCACATATACCTAGTGAGGTGAACAGCATCAGATGATACACAGATATGAAACAAATCCCACTATATAAGTTTTACAAGTATTTCTGCTGTGTTTAGCTTTATATACTGATTAGAAAGTGCATATCTTGTTAGAATTTCCTATTTCTGTTCCAGCAGGGGGAGGGGAGTCTTGCCATACACTTTGAGACAGCTGATTGGAGGAAAGGCACAAAGCCCCCTACACATAGGCAGAGACTTGCAGAGCTGTGCTGTGAATTGACCAGCTGTCTAGTATACTATTTATAGCACCCGGCCTGACACAAATTTCAGCCTGGTTTTATCACGTCTCAGAAAACTTGTCAGAAGTTATTATACTGATAGCAGAAGAACAGAGCAGGAGAAAGCCAAAGGACTTCGTGCTTTCAAGAGAGAGGAAAAAAACACTGCAGATATATGTGCCCAGATCAAATTTCATGACTCAGATTTACATCCACTTTAATCTTTCTACTTGCTCAAAGATTTGAAAGATAATTGTACTTTTGGTATAGTTCTATCCTAATTGAACAACCCCCCTACTCCCCCCAAAAGTCTTATACTTACCTATTAATGCCCCTGCCAGACTTTCCTTGTGCTACCTTCTAGAAGCTGCACAGCCAGTGTAACTGCCAACTGGGCAGCTTCTTCTATTCATACATTGAAAATGTTCATTAATTCCTATAGAGAGACGCCTATCATGCCTCCCAACCAAACTTTCTAAATATGCAACCATATTAGATGCAAAAATAATGGAATTCTTCTTTAAAGACTAAACTATATCTTATTTATTTCATTTTACTAAATAGTCCTTTAAGCATATGGCTGCAGTTTACTATCATGTGCGCAGCCCATAACTTCTTTGGATATTTGCATTTATAAATATGCATTTAAGGCTGTTGTGAGCTGCCATATTTGGAATACATCTGGCTCTTAAGACAGAAACATATCCAGAGACAAAAACAATCATGTATACATATGTATTAGTACAAATATACAGAGTAGGAGCATACAATACACCATGTACAAATGCTTTACTTAGACACAGAGCATAATTCAGCAAACATACATCCTCGTCTATGCACTAAGTATACAAAGGTAATTAAAACCCACAGAGGATAATTGTAATGTGAACCTGGCCAGGGGCCACAAATTCAATAATGTATTTTCCATGATCCTAGGTATTTATTATAGTCAGCAGATCACCATCCAATAAATGACAGGACACAGCAAGTCATAAGATTAGACATTGAAAAGGGCTATTGATTTCAAAATAGCCTGTTGTTTAATGTGGCATATTAGAAAATTAATAATTTGAGGAAAACATTTTTGTTGCATTAGCACACATTTTAAAGTGCATTAAAAATACGTACATAAAATTGATTTTTAAAATCAAAATGAATTGTCCCTAGCAAACACAAATGTGTAAGTAACATTAAAAAAGAAGTTAGGACAATCTAATCAATATTTCCAGACAAAAGCAGCTAGGTAACAATAAATTGGAGGCAATAGCATGAACTAATTGATTGCAACGGCAGGTGTATTCATCAAATACATCCATAAATAGGTTTATTATTGTAGTCGGGTGCTTGTCTAACAATGGAGAGTGAAAGAAACATTGGCTGCATTTGCTCTCTGTAGCTGCTACCCTGTAGTAATGAACTGATTAATGGCTATATCAAGAAGAGAAGGGAGGTGCTAATCAGGAAGAGTTCAATAGACTTAGTTAGGCAGCACTTCACTGTAGAAACTGTAGTCCAAAGGAGAGAGACTACTGTAATCAAGAGCTTTTGAACTGCACTTGCCATAGGGAGAGTGCCAGCAGAAGGGGAAGGAGCAGCATTTTCTAAAGACGTTTTCCTTTTCCCAGGGAGTTCAGATAATGCACACCACTTTCCAGTGTGCACCAGCACTGCTTCATAATGGCCGTGGAGTAGGAACAAAAGCCCTGACTCCAGATGTGCTGACAGCCAGAGTCCACTGGGTGTAGAGCAGGGAATGGATTATTTGCTGTGTGTGACCGGATGGTGAGCTTCAATATTGCTGGGACCTGTAAGCTGCTGCTGTGGGGGTTTAGTTTCTGCTGCTAGAGAGACTGAGCCCTTTGGGAACTGACCATACAGCCATCTAGTAGCATTTTTGCTGCCTAAAGGCTTAACTGGGTTAATTTTTATGTGCACCAGCAGTACAACTGGGACCCAACACTAGCCTGCAGAAAAGCTAGGACTAAAGATTGCCCCTTTAGAGCTTCTACACAGAGACTTTCACCTATTATTTATGCCTAGGAGTACTACTCAAGGGACATTGCACTATATCCTAGCCATTCTCATAGAGTGCACTCTAGTATTTGTATTCCCATTGCAGTTAATGCTTCCTGTTTATTGCTAAAGTATGAGCTAATCTCAGTCTAGTGGTACAGTTCCAAGTTACATTGGCATAGTGTTATACTGTCTAGTGGATGGTGTCTGAGCCTACCTTCTGTGTGTTCATGTGCTCAAACTATCATTTATTCAAACCTGTACCAATACATTGAGTTCATTTTCACATTGAGTGTCTATTTCTTGGTGCTACCTGACAGCAGAGTTGAAGTTATCTATATAGTGAGAGAAATGGGGTAGTGGCGCTACCTAAAAACGCATTTAGAACCATATGTGCTCAAACAATAGAACAGTATAAAAATGTATGTCGAGTACAGTATGGGGCGTGAGTGTTAGGCATAGACGCACATACGTCACTTCCGGGTCAGCGTCTGGTGGAGCGCAGCTGAAACGCACGCTGAACACCATCACATACACGCGCATACCCGCAGAGCCCACAGAGTGTGATACTCAAATCGGGCTGTCAGATTGTTTGACTTTGTTTTTGGTTTGATTTGATTTTACTTTTTGGCCATTTTTCTGCTAATGTTTTAATTGGAGAGCTTTGTAGCTCCTGTTTACTTTGGCCTGCAGTTGCCCCATGTCAGTGTGTGGCATTGTGGCACACAGGTCTTAATAAATCAAGTGTTTTACATAAAACCTACTGCACCATCGGAGCCTTTGTTATCTTTCCTTCTGAGGAACGGAGGAACCCCCTACACCCATACATAAGGAGTGAACCGGTCGGACCACTACTGGAGGATTATAGCTTTGGGAGGAGTGAACATCAGCTGTGATCGGAGGATTCTGTGATCTATGCCTGTGACCCCTGGTGGGGTTGGCCATCTGGTGAGTGGGGAACCCTGAGGGGAGCACCGGGACCACCTCGTTGGCTGTTTGGCACCTAGAAGCACCCCCTTCACAGCAAGACCTATACACTCCCCCCTTCATCTATATTATCATTGCATATGACTTGTATATGAGAGACTTTACTGTGCAGCCCTCTGGTTTATCTGCTTTATTTATCACATTAATTTAATCGGACTATTACTACCACCATTAATATTGTGTTGAGTTGTGATATTGTATTTATGCATATCCAGTGTGGTACTAATGTATGGTGATTGTCATATAATCTTGGGTTCTGACATTTATTTTTGGGTGTATCTTTAAACCCCACACACCTACTATACATACTTAGTGGGATCACAGGCGATAGAGGCTAGGCTCTCAGTCTCTCGCCTGTTCCACTACCAGCCCCATTGGGCATATTACACCACGACATACTGCCACGTAGCCTGTTTGAGGCACATCCAGTCATAGACTGAACTCACGCCCCATACTGTACTTGACATACATTTTTATACTGTTCTATTGTTTGAGCACATATGGTTCTAAATGCGTTTTTAGGTAGCGCCACTACCCCATTTCTCTCACTATCTACTTTCACCTACCTCCTCTTTGAGGGGTTAGGTTTTTAGGGGGGCAGCAGCCTTTACCTGTAGTTCTAGCGCAGGTTCTCATCTTATAATTTGAAGTTATCTATACTCATGTTCTTATAATTACTTGCAGTAACTTTCATTCAACCAGGTGTCAGAGTAACTGAGGGTGTTCTTGGAGTTGAGGCGCAGAACAGGGAACACAAATTACCAAGCAGCTCCTTCAGAGGGTAACACTACATTATATAAAACAATGCATAAACCTACAACCAATCAAGACCCTTGACAGCTGTTTTTTTTCCCTGTATTTTCACAAGGTGATCCTATGATTAACATACTTTCTCTCTCTTTATGGCTACACTCCCTCCTCAACACTATTATGGGTAGTGTTCAAATAACCAGCAGTAGTAAGGTTTAATAATTTGATGGAGAGCACAATGAACTTGTTATCTTTCATGGCATGCCTTGGATGTAACTATTTGGGGAAACTGATATTGAAATAGATGGGTTTAATTTTGGTTTAAAGTGAAACTCCAGGCAAACAGCTGAATACACATTTGAAATATATATTTGGGAGCTATGTTACCTTACAAAGAATTTGTATTTCTATCCATCCAGTCATGGTACTTACAAAGCCCTGCCGGACAGCTCAACCAGTGTGGAGCCCTGGTTTTTCCTTACAGATGTCAGTGGCACCGCTCAGTTACTTTTCTACCCTCAATTCAGAGTGGCAACATGCTGATGAGGTAATTTCTCTGCTGTTTTCTTTCTGCCAGTATGCTTTTGTCAATACATGTGGATACAGCACAAACTATTGATCCTAAGTTCTCACCCTCCCAATTCCAGGGTGAAATTTACTGTCAAGGGGATTTCAAGTGGCCTGTCCTTCGATTTCCCTTCTAAATGTTTATTTCTTTGTCTGAATTTCTCACTTCCTGTTTGTCCTCAGTTAGATTGCCCCCAACACCTCTATGGGGTGACTCCGTGTTCACAGCATCCTCCCGCAGGGATGTAGTCCCAAGGGAGGGAGCGAGTACGCTGACTAACCCCCAGCCAGAACAGCTCGGATGATGGGGGCAAGCATCTCCCCGCAGGGATGTAGTCCCAAGGGAGGGAGCGAGCACGCTGACTAACCCCCAGCCAGAACGGCTCAGATGATAGGGGCAAGCTTAATGAGGAGGAACAGGAAGTGAGAAATTCAGACAAAGAAAAAAACATTTAGAAGGGAAATCAAAGGAAAAGGTAAGTGAACCAACAATGTACTAGCTTTAGGGAACCCATTTAGAAAATAAAAAACAAACCTTTACAACCCATTTAAGTATAAGTAACATAATTACATTAGGTATTTTGACAGATAGGTGACAATGGCACAAATATTTAAATACTTAAATTTAAATGAACAGCTTAATTAAAATGAACACATAGAGAATTTATACACAGCACATTTTATCTATTAATTATTTTTTAAACATATCAAGATTTCTATAACTGACAGTAATCTATAATAACAATGATGTGGTTGAAGACGTGCTTTTCAAAAAATCTCTACCTTCTGTTTTTGAACCCGAAAAATTAAAGTTTCCACTTTGGTTTCTAGTTTCGATTTTTTTCTTTTGTTTTACTGTTATAAATTTTTTTAGTGTTGGAGAAACTGAAAAAAGGTAGAATCCCTGTCAGATTTTTTTCTGTCACCTATGACCCCATTGGAGAGATTTTCCCTAACTTTTCAGGACAGGAAACTATAGGATCTCTCTCCACTGGGGACACCGATTGCAACCAAACACGTCTCTTTCAGTACAATGAGGAAGGGTTGGAACATCTTCCAGGATATTACTACTGTCTGTGCCTTCCTTTTCTGATGACAACCACTCCCCTCATTTCTTGTCACCAACTTCACAGGAACAGAAAGTGAGGTCACCAAAGAGGTCACCGACAGTGAGAAAAACTTAAAACAATATTGACTCTTTCAGTTTATATAAAAATAACAAAAAGCTAATTCAGAATAATTGGAATGTTACGTGAAATTTGAGTGAAAAAGATCTAAAAAAATGTTTTCAGTTAGAATGACCTTCATCAACCTTATTGAAATAAAACTCACAAAATGTTCAAATGTGTGAAGGTGTGAAAACAACAATCTGTTCCTCTTGACATAATTTAATGTATTTTATAGTAATATTAACCATGTTTACTGTTATAACTAATTGAAAAAGTCTTTCAAATAATAGTATCGTCATTTATATAATACAATAATTTCTAAAGTGTATAAATGGTTTTATCCATACCAACTACAATTTTGCCGAATGGTAACCTTTAGTGAAAAGTGAAAGCTAAAGTACACGTAAAGCTTAAAGTGATTGTAAAGTCTTGTTTTTTTTCTTTAAAAATAACAAACATGTTATACTTACCTGCTCTGTGTAATTGTTTTGCACAGAGCAGCCCAGATCCTTCTCTTCTCGGGTCATTCGTTGGTGCTCCTGGCCCCTCTCTGCTGTCGAGTGCCCCCACAGCAAGCAGGTTGCTATAGAGGCAACAGTGGGATTGACAATAGTGGGAGCCAAAGGTGCCACTACTGTGTCTCAGCCAATCAAGAGGGAGAGTCCCAGATGACCGAGGCACTCGTGCACATCGCTGGATTGAGATGGGGCTCAGGTATGGGGGGGGGGCTGCTGCACAAAGAAGGTTTTTTATCTTAATGCATAGAATGCATTAAGATGGAAAACCTTCTCCTACTATAAGTCATAAACAACTACCTTTGTATCACCTTTTTTGCCTCTTGGTTCTTTTGATCTTCTCCAGACACTTTCAGCCATTTCCTTTCTACAGGTACTCACTTCCTCACAGTGACTGTGATGAACTAGTTTTGGGGTTGTGTGAAAAGGTGATAGAAGAGCAAATTGTTAGGGAGTTGTCACACTGTAACCAGAAGTAAACAAGAACCTTCTTGCATATGCACTTATTAATTGCCTTTCAGACAGTCTACAAGGTACCAACCCTCTCTTCTTACTGTTACTGTTACTTACTTACTGTTTGTAGAACACAAGCCGTTTCAGAAAGTGAAAGTGATGTTATGGCAACAAGTACTGCCCAATGCGTTTTGTCTGCATTTCGTCTGCCTGCGTGCTTCTGATTACCCATATAAATAGGGAACAGATTGGGCTGTGGGTAATTTTCTGCTATGGTTTTCGTTTTCTTTGCTTCAGTTTTTGTAAGTCAGTACTTGAACTGACAAAGTATGTCTTCTAACCAAGCAGAAAAGCAGCATGAGCATAGCAGTGATACACTGTAAGGAGATGTTCTGAAGGTCACCACTGCTGACTATCTTCAGAAAATGCTGGTTGCCTTGCAGACATGCTGATGCTCTGATTTCATTACATTTTGTGCCATTACCCTGGAACAAGCATGCAGGAAGTGAAGTCAGGGTATGAACCTCAGATCAGAATGGTTTAGAAAGTATTGAAGTACAATCAGTGTGAAAGAAAGGCAACTAATTCATGAACTGGAGATCAACTACGGCAGTCAGTTTTTCTCTTGCCACAGGCTCCTTTACATCATCTGATCTTTGTAGAGGATTGATGAGTCACTAATAGAGTCAGAGCCAGAGTTTATAATTCATAAATGTACAATAAAATTTATGTGATATAGCTTTCACTTTTACTAAGCTCTGGTTTTGTGATAATGGCTGTTGCATTACGACCATCAACGTTATTCTGACTTGCCAGTAATTTGTGTAATTCTCAAATCTTGGATGAATCAGAGTTAATTTACTTTAACCTAAAGCTTTTAATTTTAACAATAGAACCACTAATTAACTCATTTCCAGTTACTTCTGCCTGCCTGGACAAATCTTGGCCCCGAAGCACAAACCAGAATTGTAGAATGACTTTCTTTAAAGCTGATATTCAGACATACAGCTAAATATACAGCTGAAATAAAATATAAGGGATCTGTTTTATCTGCTAAAAGATTTCTCCTCATCCAATTCTGAGATTCTACAACAGAATGTGAAAATGAAAGCGATGAAGAGTGTTTGTATATGGCTAGATCCTCAAAAAAGTCTGTGCCTAGTTCAAAAAAGCCTTGTAACAGTTTCAACATGGGCAATAGATTTAGGTAATTGCGCCACTTCGATAATCTGTCACTTTGGCAGTGACATATTCATTTTTTGTTTACAAACTTTTATTAGGTACATAATACAACAAAAGTGGTGCAGACAATAGTAACCAAGATCAATGGAAATGCCTTACATATGGTACATATATCTGAAAAATTATATCTTGAGTATCAATAGAGGGAACTATAAATCCTGTATTTATCTAATGAGAAAGAATAGTCTAGGATACAGAGTAAAATCAGTCAGGGTTAAAGAAGTGAGTGAACCATGGATTTCATTTTTTTTCATAAATGAGTTTTGTATTTTGTAAGGTGTGGAATATTTTTTTCATAAGGCTAATAGTATTTATGCGTGTTTTCAAATGGGTTAAAGGAACTACTGAAGATGGCAGTGACATATTTAAAAGGAATTACTGCCAGTTTACAGATTAGGAAATTGGTGGCAATTGAGACCAATTCTGAGTTGGTAAACAGAGAGACATCAGTGCTCAGAGTTAGGGATTCATTTGTTGGGAAGCTGTCATGAATGTCCCTGGCCCTATTCAGCTGCCAGTTGGCTAATGTCATTACCCAAAGGGGCAAAGGGATGCTGGCTGACATTATTACCCAAGTTTGTCAATGGTCTTATTAGGTCAATGATGGGAATCTTCCAGCCAGCATCTGAATTGGGCAGGGGATGCAGCACTGGTTGCTATGATGCTGCTGGAGTCTTAGCAGCCAACAGTGTCATAGCAACCAAGGAAGCAGTGCGTTGTGGGAGCTGAACATGCACTAAGTATGGACACTTAATGGGGCAAATCCATGTACCTGTTGCAGGCATCAACCCTGAAGGCAGGAGCCAATTTTAAAGACTGTCTATGACACTATTTATGAATTTCTAGGGTGTGTCTCTTGGTAGATATTTCTCATGAACACTAAAAATACATACTGACCATAAAACGAAACAGAGCAACCCTGTCAGCCTGCCCAAGCAATCTTTCTGGATTACAGTGCCTTGAAAAAGTATTCATACAGTACCCTTTGACATTTTCCACATTTTGTCATGTTACAACCAAAAACGTAAATGTATTTTATTGGGATTGTATGTGATAGACCAACACAAAATGGCACATAATTGTGAAGTGGAAAAAAAATGATAAATGGAATGAAAATGATAAATGTTTTACTAATATCTGAAAAGTGTGGTGTGTATTTGTATTCGCCTCCCTGACTCAATACATCTTTCGCTGCAATTACAGCTGCAAGTCTCTTTTTGGGTATGTCTCTACCAGCTTTGCACATCTAGAAAGTGACATTTTTGCCCATTCTTCTTTGCAAAATAACTCAAGCTCTATCAGATTGGATGGAGAGCATCTGTGAACAGCAATTTTCAAGTCTTGTCACAGAATCTCAATTGGATTTAGGTATGGAATTTGACTGAGCCATTCTAACACATGAATATGTTTTTATCTAAAACATTCCATTGTAGCTCTGGCTGTATGTTAAGGGTCATTGTCCTGCCAGAAGGTGAACCTCTGCCCCAGTCTCATGTCTTTTGCAGACTCTAAGGCCACGTACACACGATCAAATCTATCTGCTGAAAACGGTCTGACAGACCGCCTCAGCAGACAGATTCGATCGTGTGTACGGGCGAGCCGACGGATTTGGCCAGCAGATAGATTTTAAATCCTGCTTTAAAATCTGTCTGCTGGGAACCTGTCGGACCGATATGTCTGCTGGTTAGTATGCTAACCAGCAGACATATCTGCTCGCACATGCGTCGAATGGATTCGACGCATGCGTGGAAGTGTTTTACTTCCTGGTGCGGTGACGTGGAGGCGTCAACGTCACCGCCACGTCATCGCGCTGTCTGCCGGCAGGGATTTTGGTTTGATCGCGTGTACAGCGATCAAACCAAAACAGCCCAGCAGACAGATCTGTTCAAATCGGTCTGTCAGACCGATTTGAACAGATGTATTTGGTCGTGTGTACGCGGCCTAACAGGTTTTCTTCTAAGATTGCCCTGTATTTGGCTCTGTCCATCTTCCCATAAACTCTGACCAGCTTCCTCATCTGACCAGAGCACCTTCTTCCACATGTTTGCTGTGTCCCCCACATGGCTTTTCAAAAACTGCAAATGGGACATCTTATGGCTTTCTTTCAACAATGGCTTTCTTCTTGCCACTCTTCCATAAAGGCCAGATTTGTAAAGGCACGACTAATAATTGTCCTGTGGACAGATTCTTTACCCTGAGCTGTGGATCTCTGCAGCTCCTCCAGAGTTACCACGGCTGCTTCTCTGATTAATGCTCTCCTTGCCGGGCCTGTCAGTTTAGGTGGACGGTCATTTCTTGGTAGGTTGTCAGTTGTGCCATACTATTTCTATTTTTGGATGATGGATTGAACAGTGCTCTGTGAAATGTTCAAAGCTTGGGATATTTTTTTATAACCTAACCTTGCTTTAAACTTCTCCACAACTTTATTCCTGACCTGTTTGGTGTGTTCCTTGGCCTTCATGATACGGTTTGTTCACTAAGGTTCTTTCACAAACCACTGAGGGCTTCACAGAACAGCTATATTTATGCTGAGATTAAATTACACACAGGTGGACTCTAATTACTAGTTACTTCTGAAGGCGATTGTCTCCACAAGATTTTATTTAGGGGTATCAAAGTAAAGGGGTCTGAAAACAAAAGCACGCCATGCTTTTCAGATATTTATTTGTAAAAAAAATTGAAAATCATTTATCATTTACCTTCAACTTCACAATTATGTTCCACTTTGTGTTGGTCTATCATATAAAATTCCAGTAAAATACTTTTATGTTTTTGGCTGAAACATGTGAAAATGTTGAAAAAGTGGCATGAATACTTTTTCCAGGCACTGTATATAACAATTTCTCATTATCATCATTACATAAAAGCTGTTTTGCAGTCCATTAGGCAGGGCTGATAACACAGTTTGGGATTTCAGTGCAACAGAGTAAGCAATGTCAGATCACTTAGGAATGTTAAAAACTCACTTTATTTATGGCAGATCATCAGGTGTTTTTCTGTATCTACCACATTTTAAAAAGGCCACACATGAAGAAATGCACATACATATATTTAGTATAAAAAAAGCATACTAAATATGCTTTTCTTTTTTCTTTGCCTTAGCATATACTTTGTGTTAACATTAGAGAGGGTTTCGGTTTACATTGGGGAGGGGAGGGCAGGAGAGTGGGAAGCGAGTGCCAGGACTAGGTTTACATTGGAAGGATTCAGATTAAACTAACTGTAAACTTTCAAACGTTTTTTTGTGAACTTATATGCATAAAACCCATAATTAACGGTGGAAGGTCTTAGACCATACAGAAACTGCAATTTATATTCGTCAATAATACTACAATTACAAATAAATTTTGTCTTTAGAACTTCTTTACTAGTACTATACTAATAATTAAATAGCAACTGTGTAATGATTTCACAGTAACTTTAATTTGTCCTTTAAGTTTGAACGTTAGAACTAAAGAAGAAAGGTTATATTATCGAATTATATATTTAATGCAACATATTCTTCTCTCTAGAGATATCACTTAAATAAAGCTTGACATGAATTATCATCTCTAAACCAACAGCTAGTCTCGGCAAGCCCTTGCTGGATTATGTAACTGTGTTATTTTCAAATAACCTCAAGCTAAAATTATACAACATGCAAAATGACATTTAAAGAATTCTCATCCGACTAAAAGTAAAACTTGGTTGAACCTGTTTGTCTGTCCTAGGGCATTTGTGATTTATCTCTGCATGTGTTTTTGCATACTAGAAATCTATGTCATCGACAACGGGAAAATATACTTTTTATAACCAGACTTTTTTAATGTATTGGGACAGAATGAATTTGTTTTAACCTAGGGTTGACATTTTTTAGAACATTGGAATGCCAAGGATCATATTTGGGGGTCAGGGAAAGGAAGGGGGGGGGGGTTCAATTCTGTGGCCATTTAACTGTCAACTGGTAGGTTAATTTTCTTACACCCAATATTAATACATAACCTTCTTTGATGGCAAGAAAGGAGGTTAATGGATACATTTTGGGTAGGGCTGTTACTGATTAAAATTTTTGTGTTCGATTAATCGTTTTGTTTTTTTAATCGATTAATCGACTAATTTCGATTAATTAAAGCACATACAGATACAACTACTTTTAGCTTATCTCCTTGCATTGCAACTCCATACTGAAAGAATATACACATCTGCCCCCATGCTGTAATATACACATCTGCCCCCATGTGTACATTACAGTATGGGGGCAGATGTGTATATTCTTGCAGTATGGGAGCAGATGTGTATATTCTTGCAGTATGGGGGCAGATGTGTATATTACAGCATGGGGGCAGATGTGTATATTCTTGCAGTATGGGGACAGATGTGTATATTAAAGCACGGGGGAAGATGTGTATATTACAACATCTGCTCCATGTTTTAATATACACATCTGTCCCCATACTGCAAGAATATACACATACACCGGCTCATATGTATAAATGAAGCATCTGCCCCCATACTCCAGGAATATATACATCTGCCCCCATAATGTTACTGTAACCACCCACAGGATGGTTGTCCTCTCTTACCTGACTATACATCAGGCAGGCAGACCTGTCCGCAGAGTAGCTGATGGACACGTGCGCGCCGCTATTCGGCTGCCGCCGGGTGGACCAAGATGGCCGCGGCTCCGGAGCTAGGGCGAAGCCGCGGCCTTTTCTTATGGGCGAGACCGCGGAGCTCACTCCGCGGATCGTGATCAATCAAAATTATTTTAATCGATCAAAGAAATTAACGATTAATCGAGCAATTAATCGTTAATTTCCGCAGCCCTAATTTTGGGGCACATTTGCATTAAATAAAATGCATTCGCCCATCATAAAGCATGATAAACCAACATTCAGTATATAATTAATTGCTCATTGGACAATAGTCTTCAGCTGGCTTAAGCCAGTAAATCAAAAAGAGACATTGTATTGCTTTATGAACAAAGCCCATATTTGACTCTGTACAATAGATGGTGGGCCAGATTCACATACAATTAGATTCGCGTAGAGTATCTGAAATACACTACGCCGCCGTATTTTACCTGGCTCTACGTGGAATCCCGGTAGATTTTGTCCAGTAAACTACGGCGGCGTAGTGTATTTCTCCCGGCGCAAGCCATCTACGCGAGTAGGGGGCGTGAAGCATTTAAAATAGGCGCGTTCCCGCGGCGATCGAACTGGACTTCAAAGAAGTCAAGTTTACCTGGAGTCCCTCTTTGACATGCAACTCAGCTTACCTAGAAAAATCAACCCCAACACTTCAACACAGACAATATAACTCTAATGATGTTCATGTTTTCGAAGCCGATTTGCTGTGTGTGATAAAACAAAATGTTCTTTATCATTTCACTGTATTGTAAGAATATCAATTAAACTCATATATATATATATGTATTTCTAGCAGGGAATTACAGTCTTTAAACAATGCCATGTGATGTTATGTTTCAATGTACAGAAGCGAACAGAACAGCAGCAACATGTTTGTGTGTAAAGTGCATCTAAATTCTGCTTTATATTTTTGAATGCTAAAATATATATATATATACAGTATATAGCGGAGTGTTTGCAGGATACTTAAACATTGAAATGCAATGTACATAAAAAATGACAATGCCGGTTATAAGCTGGCACAGTTTGATAGTTTGGCATGATTCCTGGAAAGACTTATGTCATTGAGGCACCATTATTCCTATCAAGCCAGACTTTGATAGTTTAATATGCAAACTTCTAGATTGTAAGCTCTAATGAGCAAGGCCCTCTATTTCCTCCTGTATTGAATTGTAATGTAACTGTACTGTCTGCCCTCATATGTTAAAGCTCTGCGCAAACCGTTGTCGCTATATAAATCCTGTATAATATTAATGTCACCGACCTTTCTCCGTCAAGGCTTTGTATCTGAAGTCAGTATGATGGGATCGGAAAAAAGGTTTTAGTTGCGCTGTAAAAGTGATAAATCAAAAATATATAAATAAATAAATATATATATATAAATAAGAAAAAATAAAAATAAAAAATTGTGATTCAGTGATCAAAATTGACAAAACCAAATTAAAAGTCCACAAAGCCAAAAGTCAAAAATCTTCAGATGACTTAGATAACGTAGTGATAATTATTGGTAACCGCCACCAGTAGTGAATTAGTAAAAGATGTACGCTTACCAAATGGCAAGTGTATAGTGCTTGCGGCTGAACCCCAGCCAGGGCCTTTAATTGAAATCCGCCATGGACACCAGGGATGATATTCTCCAAGATATGGTGTGAGAATCCAAGAAAAGAAAAAAAAACTCACAATAGTGATGTACCGCAATGATACATTAATGGTATACTAAAAAGAGGAAAACTGCGCTAGCGTGCGTTCCAAACAGCCCAGACAGCAAACCGGAAGCCTGCGGGTGCGTCTCTAGCGTGCTGACGTGCGTCACTATGCTCACGCTCGACGTACGTTTCGTAATGAACTTTTGAAAACGTACACCTTTTTTGATGGAAATCTATATCTAAGATTACTGCACATCTATCAACGTGATATATGTTTGGATTTTTGCAATTTCATGGACTGTACTTTTTATTACTAAGTTTGCACTTTGCACTTTATCACCAAATGTTTATTATTTAGTATTGTTGCACTCTATTGTATATTTATAATTTGCAGTACCTATCTCACTAGTCAATACACTGACACTTATACCCTTTTGACCTATAGGGTGTGGGACAGCGCCACTACCCCTTTCACACAATATTGTTATAATATTGTTGCACTCTATTGTATATTTATAATTTGGAGTACCTATCTCACTAGTCAATACACTGACACTTATACCCTTTTGACCTATAGGGTGTGGGACAGCGCCACTACCCCTTTCACACATACCATTTATTCAATGTTGTTATAATATTGTTGCACTCTATTGTATATTTATAATTTGGAGTACCTATCTCACTAGTCAATACACTGACACCTATACCCTTTTGACCTATAGGGTGTGGGACAGCGCCACTACCCCTTTCACACATACCATTTATTCAATGTTGTTATAATATTGTTGCACTCTATTGTATATTTATAATTTGGAGTACCTATCTCACTAGTCAATACACTGACACTTATACCCCTTTGACCTATAGGGTGTGGGACAGCGCCACTACCCCTTTCACACATACCATTTATTCAGGTACTTCACTCGTGAGGTATCTTTTTCTGGGGGGCTGCAGTCCTTAATACATTTCTTCCTAAGCGCACTTTCTCACTTGTTCATGGTACAAGAGATGGTCAGAGACTGCAGACATGGTACAAGAGATGGTCAGAGAATGCAGACATAATACAGGAGATGGTCAGAGACTGCAGACATGGTACAAGAGATGGTCAGAGACTGCAGACATGGTACAAGAGATGGTCAGGGACTGGAGACCTGGTACAAGAGATCAATGCAGCCTTATCAGTGCCCATTATTGCAGCCTCACTGTACATATGAATGCAGTCCCACTTTTGTATATAAATTCAGTCCCACTTTTGTCTATGAATGCAGTCCCACTTTTGTCTATGAATGTAAAAAGGGGGAACTAATGCGCAAAACCACTCTAACAAGGCACTAAAACTAATATTAAAACAAATCTAAAATAGGCAGCAGCCAAAACTAAAATGGTGCTCCCACACCAATAGATATGTAAAAGAAAGGGGGTGTAATGGCGCTTGCCAGTAGGTAAACTAAATAATAAAGCTAATTGATATGCTTGGTAACAAACAATCACAATAGATCAAATTGCCTTATGTAATGCACGTGTATCACTCCTTGCTCCTGAATATCCTGCCAACCATCAATGGTAATGATGAGGGGGATATGTGAACGTGATTATGATGTGATCCAAAATAAATGATTGACTAGTTGTCAATCAACAACAATTCTTCCAGCAATGTACTAAGGTGAAAACAATGTTTTAAAAGTGAATATATCATACTGTGATAAAAAATTGTTTAAAGTCCATTCATTAGGAAAATAAATAAATAAAGTCCATTCAATAATGATGTGTGACTATATAGGAATAAAATAAACCAGTCACAGTGCACCAAGTGCAATTGCAAGTGTAAAAAATAATCTGTTGATAGACGAATCAATCAGAATAAAGTGCTTCAACAAATGTTCCAAAGTGCTAGTGCTCCATAAATAGTGCAATAATTAAAGTGCTTAATGTGAATGTTCCCAAAGTGCTTGAAAATAGGAACTGCAACCAAGTGTAGCTGTGCAGAAACCAAGGGCCAGGTCCACAGAGAATTGCCCTGGCGCAGTGTATCAGAGATACACTACGCCGCCGTATTTTACCTGGCTCTAAGTCGAATCCAGGAAGATTTCGACCCGTAAGGTACGGCAGCGTAGTGTATTTCTCACGGCGGAATCGAATTGCGCGATTAGGGGGCGTGAATCATTTAAATCAGGCGCGTCCCCACGGCGATCGAACTGCGCATGCTCCGTTCAGAAATTTCCCGCCGTGCATTGCGCGAAATTACATCGAAACGTTGTTTTTTTTGTAGCGTAAATTACGTACATTCCTATTCACAGACGACTTACGCAAAAAAAATTAAAAATTGAAAATTTGACGCGGGAACGAAGGCCATACTTAACATGGCCAGTCTAACTATAGACCGTATAATAGCAGCTTTAATTATACGCCGGAAAAAGCCGACTAGCGACGACGTAAGAGAATGCGACGGCCGATCGTAACTTCGTGGATCGCCGTAAAGAGCTAATTTGCATACCCGGCGCGGAAAATGCCGCAAACTCCACCCAGCGGGCGCAAAAATATTGCTTGGTTTGAGGATTCAAACTAATGATACAACGCGGGTAATTTGAAAGTACGTCGGTGTATCAGGAGATACACCGGCGTACTGGCTCTGTGGATCTGGCCCTAAGTGTTTGTTCTCACAAGCCTCTCACTCCAAAGAGGCTACAATGAGCCTAATGATCTGCTGACTATAGCAAGCCCAGCAGATTCCACTGCAGATCGAATCAGCCTGTTATTCCTCACTCCCAGCAGCCAGAGACTCCAGATCCGCTCCCAGGATAGATGACACTCAAAGAAACAATTAATACGCCATAGTGTGATATGTAACAGCAATTTTAATAAAAAGATAGTAATTAATACTCACATTTAAAATCGTGGCAGACAGCACCACAGTAACAGCATGTGTAAGAAAATGGATATCTCCGTTCTCGACCGCGAACGAAGATGATGTCACCGACGGCTCTCCTCCTTTCTGACGCGTTGCGTGGTCGTCAACACCACTTAGTCATAGGATGATCCATTGTGATTGTTTGTTACCAAGCATATCAATTAGCTTTATTATTTAGAGTACCTACTGGCAAGCGCCATTACACCCCCTTTCTTTTGTCTATGAATGCAGTCCCACTTTTGTCTATGAATGCAGTTCCACTTGTGTCTATGAATGCAGTCCCACTTGTGTCCATGAATGCAGCCACACTGTGCATGGCACTCACCATGGCATTGCCTCGATCACACACAGCAGGTATCTGCTATCCCGACGTGTGTCATGAAACAAACAGGAGCTGTAGGTCTGTGTTCTGCAGGGCAGTGTGCTCTAGCAAGGTCCCCCCTAGACGGGCTCGTGTGATAGACAAAACACTGATTCAATCAGTGTTCCATCTCCATCTACTATCACACAAGCAGGTCTAGCACAGGCAGCACAGGCAGCACAGCCGAACACAGATCCAGCTCTCACACACAGCCAGAGATGCCCAGAGTATATGTGACACACAGGAGAGAGGGGAAGTGCTGCAGTCAGCTACAGCTCAAAGCAGCCTCAGGACAGGCAGCCTACTGGCCCTGGTGATGAGAGAGAGAGAGTGAGAGACTCGGCAGCGGCAGCTGCAGGCACCACAAAGCAGTTAAAAAAATGATAAAAAGCCAATGTGACATGATTGTCTCGAGGGGGAAATTGCCCTGTTGCCCCCCCTGGATCTGCCGTTGCCTCAGGTGAACCTGTGTCATCAGCCAGGGTGACCTGCTTGTATACCCGTTACACTTGTTGGTGGATGCTGTAGGTAATGGCCCATGAGCCTATCTCCAGACTGTGACACCAATTATTGAATGGTTTGACAGTTTGGTTTAGGACATTCCAGTAATGTAACTGTTTTTTGAAACCGCTAAATTGATGGGTTTAGTTTTGCCTTATGATTTACTGCTGTTCAGGGGCTCTGGATTTTTGCAGAATTGGCAGCCTCCGGCAAGTAGAAGCAGGAGCAATAGTGGAGGAAATTTACACCACGCAATAATTTTGGTAGTGTAATTGTCAATGCGGAATACACCTTCCTTGCTAATGAACATTATTTTTTATCAAGTTGTTATGGGTAAAGTTACACTTTAAGGTGAAACCATAGTTTTATTTAAAGTGTAACTACAGACAAAACCCCCATCTGGTTTGTTTCTTGTTTAGGTCTCCTTGGAGAAATGTTACTTCAATTCCTGTCTTGAGACCCAACAGGAACTGGAAGAAGGTCCTCCAAAAGAAGGGAAACCCTCTCTTAGTCAGTTGTACCTGGAATAGGTGTCTTAATTGGAAGATTTCCTCTCTATTTTTGTTAAGGCATTGCTTAACACAATTTTGTATAGCTTGCTGGACTTGGTACAGGGTCACAATGAAAGCCTCCAGCTGCCGTGGTGCTGTGCTTGGCTTCTGGTATGTCCCTTCACCTTTAAGAAGGAATGGCATTTCAAGCCTTTTGAATTTTTGTCTAATTTTGTTTTGATGCATATTGCGCATTTTCTGTTAATCCAATAAACCTCATTTTACTACTGAAAAATTACTGTGTCATTCAGTCATTTGATAGATTCTAATTAAATTGCTGATCCAAATACCCAAATGTTTATAAATGATAATCTTGGAAATTGTCAGGGGTTCCTAAATGTTTGTATACGACTGTATATACACCAACATGGAGATTTCCCATTGATTAGGACTGCACTATAGGGAGGGGCCTTGACGAGGCAATGCAGCTTTCACATATTATATATCTTATTTGAAATTGTTAATGTTTCCTTTTTTTTTCTTGAATAGGTGCTTAATGTGCTGGCAAATACATTTTGTTTAGTTTGCTCTGTGCATGGCCCTTCCATGTGAACCTTACTCTAAAACCTAGTTTTAAACTGTGACAATCGCCATTTTGTTTATCACAGCATACACTTTCACTTTAGAACATCATCATGTTGTGGACTGGATCACGTACTGGATCAGTCAGTTAGACAGTCAGTCAGGCAGCGGAGTAGCAGCAGGAGCCCCCATCGGCACTCGCTCCTAGGAGTAGGAGCGTGCTGCTTTAGCTCCAGGCAGGCTTAGGCAGCAGGCTAGCAGGTAGGGTCTCCTCAGTCCAGCCCAGCTCAGCCCAGCCTTAGCCCCCATTCTTGGCCTGGACCCCCTCCAGCCTCCACTCCTGTAGACCTTTTCCTCCCCTACTTTGGACACCATCTGCCATCTGACAGGCAAAATCTGCCTGCCCCCCTGGAATCAAGAGCGGCCGTCCTTTTCAGGACTAGCTGCAGCCTCTTTCGGACCCAGGACCACCGGCCCGCCGACAGCCCAGCCATTTTGGGTGCTTCTTGGACAGCCGCGCCAGCCTGAAGGGAATCACGGGCGCCGCGATCTAGGAAAGACCGCGGGCTCACTCGCGGCCTAACGCCGCGCCGCTTCCCACACGCCGCCAACGCTGCTCAATTAGGCCACCCATCCCCACCAGCCTCCGCTACCCTCGGGCACGGTGTTTCTCCCATCCGTGCCGGTCGCTGGGGATTCGCGGCAGCCGCGACTCAGGAAAGGCCGCGGCTTCATCCGCGGCCTAGCGGCGCGCCGCTCCCCACCCCCAACGTTCGGCACCTATTGCCATAATCGGGCCAGAAAGCCCCCCCCCCTACCCCAGTAGAGCCCCCCTGCCCCACGATCATTCTTCTCAGCCCCCCAGGCGGCTCAGACAATGGTCCTCTTAGTCCTGGTACCCCCCCAGGCGGCCATCTTGCTCTACCCAGCCCTATCTCCCCCCTCTCAAATTCACTTAATACTTGATCCAGGGTTTAACCCGATCGCCTCTTCAGGGGTCAGGAAGGAATTTTTTTCCCTACCACAGCATATTGGCGCAGCGTGGTCAGGTTTTTTTTGCCTTCCTCTGGACCAAGCTAGGATCAGAGGATTCAGTTATCCTTGTGAATCCACCCCCCCCCACCCCTTTTGTCCACGGCGGCCATGGTCAATCGGCAATACTCGGCGGAGAACATTTGGGATCTGGATCGATTTGCTGCAATTCTGCCGGCCGCCACCAAAAAAGCCCTTAGAAACCTGTGACTTTTGAGGATCGATCGACGATCGACTACCAAGGGTCGCAGCCATTTACCCCAGCATAAGCACATATTATGTGCTTTGATCAACACCAGATCGGCAGTAAAACACCGATTAGAAATCCATGATTTCTTATTGCAACATGACTTAGACTGCCTCTTTATTACAGAGAGCTGGCTCACAGCCGACTGTACCAACATCTAGGAGAATTGGTGCCAGAAAACTACTGTATTATAACGGAAAACAGAATAGGGCAAAGAGGAGGAGGACTGGCGGTGATCCATAAGACGCGTCTTGCGATCACAAAACCAAGCCTCCAAAACCCTCTTCCATTCATGGAAACCCTTACTCTTCAACTGCAAGTAAACGGCCAGGAGACTGTCCGGATTCTACTCTGCTATAGGCCACCCGGCCCAAAATCGCAGCTTCTCCCAGCATTGACGGACTTTGTCTCCACCTATACCCTGAATAGCAAACACCTTTTGCTGCTCGGGGACTTCAATCTCTGGGCCAACTCCCCGCAAGACCCCATTGCCGACGCCTGCATCGACCACCTGGAAGGATTAGGGCTTCAGCAACTAGTATGTGGGCCCACACATGCTTCAGGTCATACGCTCGATCTTATTTTCAGACAAAATCTGGAAATAAAAATCTTGGAAAATGAACCATTGCCATGGACAGATCACCATGCAATTAAATTCATTATTTCCGAATTTCCCCCGTAACAAAAACATCAAATCCAGTGACAACACACTGGACCAGATGTCAGAAGAAGCTCCACTCGGAACTCTTCAAAGCCACGTTAGGGGAAAAAATAAACACATTTCAGCCGCACCAACCAGCGGAAGAAACACTGGAGGCCATAAACACAGCACTATTGCAGTCAGCTGACTTGACAGCGCCGAAACGAAAGACCCAGATCAGGAAAAATAACTCCGGCTGGTTCAACAACCAGCTGGCGTTACTGAAGCAAGAGCGTAGAAGGGCAGAAGCAGCCTGGAAAAGAAGCTCTTCAGATGAGAACCTCTCGATCTACAAGGCCATAACCAGAAAATACTACAAGCAAATCTTTGAAGCCAAGAAAAACAATTTTTCTGAGGCTATCAACGGTGCCCTAAACCGCCCCCGCAAACTCTTCAAGCTGGTCACTCAGACCATGAATCCAGGATGTCTCGAAGCCCCCAAATTGGATACACAAGAATTTTGCGATGAGTTATCGGATTGCTTCATTAACAAAATTTAAGCAATCCGGCAAAGCATTCAGCAAAACAATTGCTCTCCCAGCCCCCCCCGTAGCTATTTACACAGTACCGGCAGTAATTCACCACAGTTAGGTGAGTTCACGCTGGAACCCATCTCCATTCAGACCACTAAAAATATCATCGGCACTCTGCACAACAGCACTGCGCCAAATGATATTATCCCCGCTAAACTGCTGAAGGAATGCGCCGATATCTTGGCACCTCATGTCACGCAGCTTATCAACCAATCCTTCAGGGAGGGCATAATGCCCTCCCAGTTGAAGGAGGGCTTCATTCAACCCATCTTGAAGAAAGCCACCCTGGATCCTAAGGATCCACTTAACTGGCGCCCTATAACAGGCCTAAATGTTCTCTCCAAGATAATGGAGAAAGCAGTGGTACAGCAGCTGCAACAGCATCTAGATACCCACAACTTACTCGACCCATTTCAATCAGGATTCCGTCCCGGACACGGGACGGAAACAGCATTGCTTAAGATATGGGACGACGTTCTCGAGGCCGCAGACGAAGGAGAATCTTCTCTTCTGGTTCTGCTGGACCTAAGCGCAGCCTTTGATACAGTAGATCACAAGCTGCCCATACGGAAGAAAAATATATTTCCAATATATTTATTAAAAAAAATTATATATTTTAAATATATTTACAATATATTGGCTTACGCGAATATATTTTTACATCTATTCCAAAAATGTAAATTCAAATATATTTTCCAAAGGCATATATTTTAAAATATATTTTTTTCAATATATTTGACAGATATTTTTGAGCATCTAAAAAAATGCATTTAAAAATATATTTTTAAATATACTTGTAAAGGCATTCCAAAATATAATTTAAATGCATTTTCCAAAGACATATATTGGAAAATATATTTTTTAAATATATTCTTCAGATTTTTTTCAACATATATTTGTACATATATTTGTAAATGCGTTCCAAAAATATAATTTTAATATATTTTCCAAAGGCATATATGTGAAAATATATGTTTGTAAATATATTGTCCAGATATTTTTGAACATATAAAAAAAATGCATTTAAACATATATCTTTAAATATACTTGTAAATGCATTCCAAAAATATAATTTAAATGTATTTTACAAAGATATATATTAGAAAATATATTTTTAAAATATGTTTTTCTGAAAATATTTAATGTCTAATAAAGACATTTCAACATATATTTTGTCTGATATTTTTGTAACTATGTCATAGATAACATTCTGAATACATTTATAAGAGACCCACTCCCATTTTGTTTTGTATTTTACTCTTTTAAAAAATAAAATAAAAACCAAAAGATTTAAATAAAATATAATTTTTTTTAATAAGATTTTAAGCACATAATCCATTTAATACAAAGCAGATAAACCTCTCGCATCCACTTTCCATTCCCAAAGAATTTTTGTATAAGTCATTCTGAATTGAGAACGCTTGTCGGCGGACCAGCAAAACGTCTTAAGATACAGCAAGTCCAGTTATATTGATTGACCTGAATGAATGAGAACATTCACAGACATCCACCTCCACAGTCCAAGGGTCTTGTCTGCTTACACGGTACCAAGAGAAACTCTGGATATAAATATTCAATGTTCTGTTTAATCCATGAATCAGTAGTTGCACTATTATTACCAAACTCGCTCATCAGTGTCTTTATGGTCCTTGCTTTGTGCACTGGTGGGCAGTCATGTTGGAACAGGAAAGGGCCGTCCCCAAACTGTTCGCACAAAGTTGGGGGCATGACATTTTCCCAAAATGTCTTGGTATGCTGAGGCCTTAAGAATTCCCTTCACTGGAACTAAGGAGCCAAACCCATCCCCTGAAAAACAACCCCACACCATAATCCCCCCCCCCCACACACACACCATAATCCCCCCCCCCCCCCCACACACACCATAATCCACCAAATGATTTGGACCAGTGCACAAAGCAAGGTCCATAAAGACATGGATGAGTGGGTTGGGGTGGAGAAACTTGACTGGCCTGCACAGAGTCCTGACCTCAACCTGATAGAACACCTTTGGGATGAATTTGTGTGGAGACTGTGAGCCAGGCCTTCTCATCCAACATCAGTGCCTGAACTGACAAATGTGCTTCTGGAAGAATGGTCAAACATTCCCATAGGACAGCCTTCTCAGAGGAATTGAAGCTGTTATAGACTGGCATGCTATTAAAACTCATGTGCGTGTAAAGGCAGGTGTCCCAAAACTTTTGGCAATATAATATATATTGTATATATACTGTATATTCTTTTTATACTAAGTCCAGTCCATTGTTTGGACTTAGTACCTGCCGAAGGGTAATTCCAGCAGCCAATTAAAAGGAATTGTACAGTTCTCCCCAGCACAAAATTAAAACTCAGCAGCTACACAAAGGGGGTTATTTACTAAAGGCAAATCCACGTTGCACTACAAGTGCAAACTACAAATGCAAAGTGCACTTGAAATTGCAAGGAAAGTGCACTTGGAAGTGCAGTCGCTGTAGATCTGAGTGGGCAAGGAAAATAAAAAAATACAGCATTTTAGCTTGCACATGATTGGATGATAAAATCAGCAGAGCTTCCCCTCATTTCAGTTCTACCCCTCAGATTTACAGCGACTGCACTTACAAGTGCACTTTCAGTGCAATTTCAAGTGTACTTTGCACTTGTAGTTTGCGCTTGTAGTGCAAAGTGGATTTGCCTTTAGTAAATAACCCCCCATACTGTACACATACTGCAGCTGCTGACTTTTAATATTAGGACACTTACCTGTCCTGGAATCCGGCGATGTTGGTATCCCAGCCAATGTTTCCATTGGCTCTCGGGTGCTGCTGCCTCCATTGCCTATAGGGGCCAATTCACACCACATGCAGTCCAGTGCGTTTATTTTATTTTTTGCATGGAAAGTAAGTTATATGGTTTTCAATGGCATAATTCACACCAGTGCTTGCAGTTCCAGATAAAAAGTAGAGCATGCTGCATTTTTCCTGCACTGGACTGTAATGGAACACTGTAAAGCACATCAAAAACGCACTAGAATGCACCTGAACGCACTGCAACACACATGTCCTTATTTAAGGTTGAGGAAAAAAGAGAGGAAAATGCACTGGAATGCTTTAAAAACACACCAAACATGCCCTGGAATGCATCAAAAACACGCATGCAGAAAATCATCGGGAACGCATCCGCGGCAGCGAGATCTCTCGGAAGGGGGGAAGGGTACCTGTCAAAAACAGGAACCTGCTCCCCTCCCCCGAAAGGTGGCAAATGTGGCAAAGTAGGGGGAGGGGGGAGAGGCAAATACGTGGAGCTTCCACTTTTGGGTGGAACTCCGCTTTAACCACTTCCCTACGGCCGTACGACTATATGCGGCCGCAGGGTGGTTCTAATTCTCCGGGCAGCCCCTTTCTTTGTTCCCAGCGCGCGCTCCAGAGCGTGCAGCGGGGAACTTGTGTACTGCCCGTGTCCCTTGGACACGGCCAATCAGAGTGGCCGTTTGCGATGCGATCTGTGGGCGAATGAGAGATGATCTCATATGTAAACATATGAAATCATCTCTCATTGCCGTTTTACACAGAGACAGCGTCCTGTCTCTGGAGAGGAGGAGATCGATCTGTGTCCCTTGTACATAGGGACACAGATCGGTCACCCCCCAGTCACCCCCCTCCCCCCACAGTTAGAACACTATGCAGGGAATACATTTAACCCCTTCCTCACCCCCTAGTGTTAACCCCGCCAGTCACATTTATACAGTAATTAGTGCATATTTAGTGCATATTTATAGCATATTTATAGCACTAATCGCTGTATAAATGTGAATGGCGCCAAAAATGTGTCAAAAGTGTCCGATGTGTCCGCCATGATGTCGCAGTCGCAATAAAAATCGCAGATCGCCGCAATAAAAATAATAATTCTGTCCCTTTTTTTGTAGGCGCTATAACTTTTGCGCAAACCAGTCGCTTATTGCGATTTTTTTTTTTACCAAAAATATGTAGAAGAATACGTATCGCCCTAAACTGATTTTTTTTTTTTTTAAATTGGGCTATTTTTTATAGCAACAAGTAAAAAATATTGTATTTTTTTTTTCAAAATTGTCGTCCTTTTTTGTTTATAGCGCAAAAAATAAAAACCGCAGAGGTGACCAAATACCACCAAAAGAAAGCTCTATTTGTGGGGAAAAAAGGACGCCAATTTTGTTTGGGAGCCACGTCGCACGACCGCGCAATTGTCAGTTAAAGCGACGCAGTGCCGCAAGCTGAAATTTCACCTGGTCAGGAAGGGGGTATACATGCCCAGTAAGGAAGTGGTTAAATGTCATATCCTTGCCCAAGCTGCACTGTTGTCATGTGCCAATACTAGGCTGGGCTGGAAGATAAATATGTAAGTGATGAGAGCTGCATTCTTGTGTGTGTGTGTATATACAGTATATATATGTGTGTGTGTATATACTGTGTGTATATATATATATATATATATATATATATATATACACACATATATATATATACATATAGAGTATATCTGATATATACACACACACATATACCAGCATGAAGATACAAAATATATATATAGAATGCATCTTCCATAACTTACATGTATAAATATTTTTCTAATTTCTTTTATCTCATTATTTTTTATTGGGATATGGGTCTGATTTCTGTGCCTTCGATCTTCTAATATGTAAATCCAGCCCTGGGGAAAACTCTTTAAACAGAGAGACTGCAATCATAATACAGGAGGTCTGTTACAGGAAGTGAGCAGTGGGAACCAGAGGGGTGAACTTTCACCTCTCACTTCCTGTTCCTGGTAAGGCCTCTGAAAAGGAAAGCATTGCATGGTGGAGAAGTTCTCTGTAATGTCCTGGATGTATTCTGCTGGATGTATTCTCCTGGATGAAAGGTAAGCCTTCTATCAAATAATATTAGAATTGTGAAAGTTTGGTGTATGAGTTAAAGTTGTATTTGTCTATTTCCTGCTGAAAAGTTCTCATTCTGTGTGCATTTACCTTCCCAGTTACCATACAGCATGTGCACAGTAATGTAATATTATAGGGCTCCTCTTGCACAGCATGTCACCCTGCTGCATATAATATGTATGGCATGTATGGCAGCAATGTGCACTGAAGTATGCTACACAGTTACTGGATAAAACATATATCCAGTAACTGTGTAGCATACTTCAGTGCACATTGCTGCATATAATATACGGCTTCCATTCTATATCCACTCACCATGCAGCATAGGGGTTGATTTACTAAAGGAAAATCTATTTTGCACTACAAGTGCACTTGGACATGCAGTCACGAGAGATCTGAAATGAGGGGAAGCTCTGCTGATTTTATCATCCAATCATGTACAGGAAAAAATGTTTTGTTTTTTTTTTGTCCCCTTCAGATCTATAGTGACTGCACTTCCAAGTGCACTTGTACTGCAAAGTGGATTTGCCTTTAGTAAATATACCCCATAATGTCAGGGCACGGTGCTACCAATGTTTTATGTCTCCCTCCCCTTTTGCATATTATTATCTGCTCTGCTACTAGGTGCCATTAGATATGGATTTTTCCATACAGATACCAATTATGGGCCACCTTTCAGGTCGATAACAATATGAGGTACTAATATTACATCCAGCTGCCCCAGAAGTTGCCTGATATCAGTTGACATCTAGGCCTTTTTTTGTATTCTAACAGCCACTGGCCACTGGCAGAATACAGGAAAAAAGAGCAGATAGCAGGGGAATCAATAGCTAGGTTGCTATTGACTATTTTAATTTGCAGTAGCCAATAGTGGGCTATTGCACCCGCCCACTGCCTGTTGTCAATCAGCAAAGGAGAGGATTTGAAGGAGAACATTCTTCTTCAGGTCTTCCTCTGCTGATTGACAGCAGGGAGTGGGAAGGGGGCGCAATAGTCAGCCTAATTTTAAAATTGAAACAGCCAATGGCAGTCTGGCTATGGTTCCCCCACTCCCTGCTGTTTACATTCAGCTGCCATCAAATAAATTGTGCAGAAGGAGGTTAGCAGTGTCTGGGGTGTGTGTGTGTGTGTTGTGTGGAGATGGAAAGCTAATTTTTTTTTTTTTTTTTTGGCGGATTCTGACAGATGGGGCGCCAGCCGCTGTCAAAGCACCTGACCAAGACTGACTGACAACTGGTGAATATAAAACCGGAATAAGCACTTGGAAGAAGAAAACCAACAACTGAGACAACTTGCCTTTGGTAAGCGGACAACTTAATTATGGTGGTGGGCACCTTCCCTTTTTTTTTATATTGCCACATTCAACCGGCACTGTATCTGATCATCATATTGCATCATCCTTCATTATTCATTTGGTCATCAGTGTTTGAGTTTTGTGGTGATATCATTAAGAATTTTAGAGGTTTGGTTTGCCAATTGTGTGCTGTTGGCATACAATTTTTGGGATCACCGATTTGACGTATTAACCTCTCATTGTTTATACATATAATTTGACATTAATTTTGTGAATTTATATACAAATTTTTCCTTGCACTCTGATTTTTTTGTATTAGTTAATTATTGTGCACCGTTTTTGGCATATCAGCCCCTGGATGCCAGTCTTTCAATGTGAATTGGTATTGGTGAAATTTTCAATTTTAATTTTCATAGAATGTTTTATATTGGTGCAGTCTTTTCATTTTTTATCTATTTATTGTCTATTATTCCACCAGTTCTGCTGCCTTTGTTATTTTTATCTTTATTTTCTGTTTGACCAATCATTTGCCTTTTCATTCTACAGTGTTTTAGGGCAGAGGTAGGCAACCTTCGAGAGGTGGAGATCTACCCGAACAACATGGGAGAAGTCAAAGATCACAGGTAGGGTTGTCCCGATACCACTTTTTTAGGACCGAGTACAAGTACCGATATGTTTTTTCAAGTAGTCGTCGATACCGAATACCGATACTTTTTTTAAATATGTCCCCAAATGCAGCCATGTCCCCCACATATTGCAGCCATGTATGTCCCCCACATATTGCAGCCATGTCCTGTCCCCCACATATTGCAGCCATGTCCTGTCCCCCACATATTGCAGCCATGTATGTCCCCCACATATTGCAAGCCATGTATGTCCCCCACATATTGCAAGCCATGTATGTCCCCCATATTGCAAGCCATGTATGTCCCCCATACCCGTAGCTATGATGCCGCCGCCGCCGCCGCCGCATACCGCCGTTAATCCCCCTGCATTATAGCGTAGCGTGCATTACAAGCTTTTGTTTTGAATACTTGTAAATGCCCGCGCCGCCATGTATAGACACTCCCCTTCTCGGGGATCTGTCCAATACCGAGCAAGGGGGAGTGTCCCACGCCCGTAACATCACCACTCCCCCTTGCTCGGTATTGGACGGATCCCCGAGAAGGGGAGTGTCTATACATGGCGGCGCGGGCATTTACAAGTATTCAAAACGAAAGCTTGTAATGCACGCTACGCTATAATGCAGGGGGATTAACGGCGGTATGCGGCGGCGGCGGCATACGTGGGGGACATATCATAGCTACAGGTATGAGGGACAGGACATGGCTGCAATATGAATTATTCTATTTTGGTATCGGGGGTATTTGCGGGAGTACAAGTACTCCCGCAAATACTCGGCATCGGTCCCGATACCGATACTAGTATCGGTATCGGGACAACCCTAATCACAGGGCAAAGTGTCCTCCAATGTTGCCTCATCACACCTGACTAAAACCTATAATTGCCGTACTACCGCACTGCAATCCTGTGCCTTTCACTGCAATTATTGGTGTTAACATTTTGCCTCCTGACCACCTTGTATAATTTCTCAGAGGCCCATTGGAGCATTGCATAACGCATTATGAATGAGCCCTTAGTTGCATTTGGCAATAGCACTTTTTAGGCTCATCGCATGTGAATTTGGGGGTGGTAAAACAATGCCCCCAATCCCTACCCCCTTTAGCTGCTAAGTGGGAGGGGGTAGGGTGCCATGGGAGGTGGATGCTTGAGAGTTACTATTAGATCTCAAGCAACCAGAAATAACAGTAACTGGGAGCTTACTGTACTACATAAATTATAGTATCAGTGAGTGCACTGAGGTAACTACATACTATATGCACAAGTAAGATTTTTGTTTTGTGGAACATCTTTACTTATACCTTGGGAGAAACCCTCCTGGAATATTTTTGATCTGGTGGAGGGGATGGGTCAGCAGCAGACTGGAGGAAACCCTCTAATCATGTAAAAGTACATTTTTCCACAAGTCATCAATTTCTAACAAATGAAATTAATGGATATGGTGAGAAAATAGGCCATTATGTTACTTAAAATGTTTTTATGCATTTCCATAGAGTTACCTGGCGTAATGGATACTTTGAAAACAACAAGAGCGCAGCTAATAGCACTGAAGAATGATGGTGGAAGTTCATCCTGTGTGGGTGTATCGTGTGCATCACCTTCTGTCCCATCTAAAGACTTGAGCTCATCTCCTTGTCAAGTGTTGTACTCAAGGCCTAAACAGGTAGGATTTCTTTTGGTACCGAAACATTAAAACGTTGTCTTTTTTGTAAATATCAAATATGACATATTTTACCTGCTCTGTGTAAGGGTTTTTGTACAGAGCAGCCCAGATCCTTCTCTTCTCAGGTCCCATGCCAGTGCTCCTAAACCACAGCTCTGTTTTTTCAACACACACACACTGAGCTGCTCCTTGGCCCCATCTCCTAATTAGCTCACTGACTGTGATTGATGGCATCGGGAGCCAATAGCTCCCACCACTACAGAAAGCCAATCAGCAGTGCAAGTCCCTGGAGAGACAAGGCACTCGTGGTCATCGCTGGATCGAGAGGGGGCTCATGTAAGTATAGGGGGGCTGCTGCACACAGAAGTTTTTTTTTTTTACCTTAATGCATAAAATACATGAAGGTAAAAACCTTTGTACCTTTTCAACCACTTCAATAAAAAGTAACTTTCAAGGCGGTGCCTCCAAGCGGCTGACAGATGGAGAGAAGCGGGTACAGTTAGACCCTATGTAAACATCAGCTTTGACATGTAGACTGTAAGCCAATTTGACTTTTGTTTCAAAATAAAATATCTTGCTCAGTCTGGTAGTAGTCTGAACTAATAAGACAAGTTGTAGGCAAGATGTTGATTATTATACAGATTTTTGAAAAGTCTACAATATTTTGATGTTTTTATACATGCTTAATTTGGTTAGTTTTATTTACTCAGCTGCATCTGTTAGACCCCTTTCACACTGAGGCAGTTTTCAGGCATTTTAGCACTAGAAATAGCCTCTAAAAAGCTCATGAAACTGCATCCCTTTCAGTGCAATGAGTACTTTCACACTGGGGCGATGCGCTTGCGGAACATTAGAAAGAGTCCTGCAAGCAGCATCTGGGACGGGTTGGGAGCGCTATAAATAGCGCTCCTAAAACGCACCTGCCTATTGAAATTAATGGGCAGCGCTTCCAAAGCACTTTAAAAGCGCATTAAAACTGTACTTTTTCCCTTTAAAAAAAAACGCCTAAAAAGTGTTGCAAAAACCGCCGGAGCTTTAGCAGCGCTACAGTGTGAAAAGGGTCTTATATGGCTTTTGATTCACAGGGAAAATCTAATAAGTCTAATATTTTCCATTTACTTTTTAAAGCTGCCACTTTGGCAAAGTTTCCTGGGACTTCAAATGGTGTGATCAGTGACGCTGTTATAAGAAAAATTGCGGTGTTGAAATATCACCTGAAGGGAAACATGGGGAACCATCAGAATACCACAAATAAACTTTTATGTCATTAATGTCATTTTCCACAGTTAACACCACTTTCTATTCTCTGTGTTGTAGTTTTTGTATATTTACATGCTAATAAAGTTGTTTGTATTGTACTGTGTTATTGTTTTTATTTCCAAATATTTGCTGGTTTTATAGGCCTACAATATATAAAATACAATATATAAATGCACAGCCTTTCAAAATGTAATAGGAATGTATTTTTTTTTTATTGTACATTTAGTACATTTATATTTAAAATATATTTTAAAAAACATTCTTAATATATTGTTTCCCAAATATATTGCCATATATTTGAAATGCTACAATTTTGGCCAGATTCAATATATTTCAAAAATATATTTCAATATATTTGTGAATATATTGGGTAATGCATTGTGAAATATGTTGCAAATATATTCATAAATATATGTTAAATGCACTTCTAAATGCATTTAGCAATATATTTTTGCAGCCATAAATATATTGCAAAGTGCATTTTGGAATGCATTGTGAATGTATTCAGAAATATATGTTAAATGTACTTCTGAATGCATTTAGCAATATATGTCTGAATATATTCACAATGCATTCCAAAATGCATGTTGCAATATATTTATGGCTGCATAAATATATTGCTAAATGCATTCAGAAGTACATTTAACATATATTTATGAGTATATTTGCAACATAATTCACAATGCATTTCCCAATATATTCAATAATATATTCACAAATATATTGAAATATATTTTTGAAATATATTGAATCTGGCCAAAATTGTAGCATTTCAAATATATTGCAATATATTTGGGAAAAATATATTAGGAATGTTTTTTTTAAATATATTTAAAATATATTTTTCTTCCACATGGGTGTTATTGACTCGACTGGCCAAAATAGCCAAAGTCGCAGAAAGCGATCTATCTTGGTTCTCCTCTTTTTTGGAGAACCGATCGCAAATAGTAAAGCTAGGACCCTTCACTTCTGAACAACGCACATTATCGTGCGGGGTGCCTCAAGGATCTCCCCTATCGCCAATGTTATTCAACATCTATGTGCGTCCTCTTTTCGAAATTATCAGCAGCCAAAAACTGCTTTATCATTCATATGCAGACGACACACAACTGTACTTCCGCATTTGCAATAAAAAGGATCACCACCTCAGTCTAGAGACCTGTCTCTCTTTGATAGAGGACTGGATGACAAAGAGTTATCTTAAACTCAACGGAGCGAAAACAGAACTTCTTCTGTTTCACGCCAAGCGCAGGAATCAATCGGCAACAACCTGCATCCCCCCGCCCATTCTGGGCAAAATTATCACCCCTAGCGCCAAAGTCAAAAGTCTTGGGGTCATCTTTGACTCCGACATGACAATGAACGCACAAATAGGGTCAGTAGTCAGCGGATCTCACCATCTGCTGCGCCTACCAAGCAGACTCACGCCTTTCATTCCCAAGAAAGACATAGCGGTCGTGGTGGGAGCGATTGTAAACTCCAGACTGGACTATGCAAATGCCCTTTACCTCGGACTCCCCAAGTACCAAATCGCTCGTCTTCAAGTCGTTCAAAATACGGCCGCCAGACTTGTGACTGGGAAAAAACCCTGGGAATCAATCTCACCTTCACTGAGATCCCTTCACTGGCTACCAGTCAAAGACAGAATCACCTTTAAAGCACTCTGTCTAACGCATAGATGTATCCATGGGAATGCTCCCCATTATCTATGCGAAAAATTAAAAGTTCACAATCCCAATCGTATTCTACGATCCACCAATCAAAATCGGCTTCAGATACCGAAAGCCAGATACAAGTCCAAAGGAGACAGGAGATTCGCTGTCCAAGGTCCCAGACTATGGAACGCCTTACCAGCCAGCATTCGGCTGGAGGAGAACTACTTGGTCTTCAGGAGAAAGATTAAGACGCATCTCTTTTGATCTCAAAGGAGACAGGAACAACAAGCGCCCAGAGGCGATTTACTTTGCATGTGCTGCGCTATATAAGTTTTTCATTCATTCATTCATTCATCATTGTAATAACAATAGAAAGAACAATTATATTTGACAGTCCAATACAATCTTACTTGAAAATTCTCATTTCATGTTGTGAGTTCTGCCTGTCTGCTGTCCATCCCTTCACTAATGCCACGTACACACGATCATTTTTTGTGATGAAAAAAAACGACGTTTTCTGTGAAGTAAAAACGACGTTTTTGAAACGTCACTTTTCAAAGACGATGTTGCATACACACCATCGTTTTTTCACAAAAAGCAAGGTTACGTTCACCACTCTTTTCCATTGAAGCTCGCTTCATAACTAGCTTCTGGGCATGCGCGGGTTGAAAAGCGTTGTTTTAAACAACGTTTTTCCTACACACAGTGAGTTTTTGTGAAACAAAAACGACGTTTTGAAAAACGACACAAAAAATTCAAGCATGTTGGAATTTTTTTTTTGGTCGTTTTTTTTAAGACAAAAAACGAAGTTTTGCCCACACACGATCAATTTAAATGACGTTTTAAAAAACTACGTTTTTTTTCATCGCAAAAAACGACCGTGTGTACGCGGCATTACTTCCTGGATTCCCTGCATGCTTTGAAGCTTCTTTTTGTCTGTTTACTTTAAATTTCTAAGGACTACTGTATATATCCCACGGTACCTTGCTGCCTGCAAACCGTGAATCTTGTATGGATTTGGTCTCCTGAAACTCCTCCTCTCAGCACCTCTATAATTCAGAAAGCACAACCTGTGAAAGGTGCGACACAGCAGTACCTATTCACAGGGCATAGTAAATACATGTCACAGAATTCAAGGAAGTTGACATTTGGGATTCTTCTCAAAGTAAGTTTACATACTTCAAGATCATTTTAGAGGAATAAGAGTAGGCTAGGAGTCATTAAACTTCAACGTAAAGTCAATTTACACTTACCTTACCTCCATTTACTGCATTGCGTGGCATGACATCTTTCCAGGAAGATTCCTAAGGAATAACCAGAGGGAGTGTGATGTTATCCTTGCCTAGACGCCACAGGTAACACATGGGGGTGAGGTAACTAACTTTTTTCTTTACAGATCTGGTACATTGTACACATTAATATTATACAGTTTACATTTACTAATAGTAGGTTATTTGTTAAGGGGAAACTGTCATGTCACTATATTGTTTGGCGGTATTTACCGCCAAGCGCTGAAAATGCTCAGGAGAATGGGCAGACACAGGCTCACCAAAATTGGACAATAGAAGATTGGAAAAATGTTGCTTGGTCTGATAAATCATAAATTCAGCTGCAACATTCAGAAGGTAGGGTCAGAATTTAGCATAAACAACATGACGGCATGGATCCTGCCTTGTATCAACAGTTCAGGCGGATGTTGTGATGGTGTGGGCGATATTTTCTTGGCACACTTTGGGCCCCTTAGTAGCAATTGAGCATCGTTTAAACGCTACAACCTACCCACATTTTGTTGACCACGTCCATCCCTTTATGACTACCGTGTACCTTCTTCTGATGGCTACTTCCAGCAGGATATTGCAACATGTCACAAAACTCAAATCATCTCAAACTGGTTTCATGAACAGGACAATTAGTTCACTGTACTCCAATGGCCTCCACAATCACCAGATCTCAAACCAATAGAGCACCTGCGAGATGTGGTGGAACGGGAGATCTGCATCATGGATTCCGACAAATCTGCAGCAACTGCATGATGCTATCATGTCAATATGGACCACAATCTCAGAGGAATGTTTCATACCTATGCATTTTTTGTGCTTTTTGCAAATCTGCAAAAAGCACAAAAAATGCATATGTGTGAATCCAGCCTAAGGCAGTCCTGCGGGCATAAGGGGGTCCAACCCAGTACTAGCAAGATGTACCTAATAAAGTGTCCGGTGAGTGTATATGTATGTGTATTTATATATATATATATATATATATTACACACACACACAGTTGTGCTCATAAGTTTATATACCATGGCAGAATTCAGGATTTCTTGGCCATTTTTCAGAGAATATGATTGATAACAAAAAGTTTTCTTTCACTCATGGTTAGTGTTTTGTTGAAGCCATTTATTAACAATCAACTGTGTTTACTCTTTTTAAATCATAACAGAAACTACCCAAATGACCCTGATCAAAAGTTTACATACCCTGGTGATTTTGGCCTAATAACATGCACACAAGTTGATACAAAGGGGTTTGAATGGCTAGTAAAGTAACCATCCTCACCTGTGATCTGTTTGCTTGTAATTAGTGTGTGTATATTAAAGTACAATAAGATTCTGACAGACCCTTGCATCTTTCATCCAGTTCTGCACCGACGTATCTGGATTCTGAGTCATGGGGAAAGCAAAGGAATTGTCAAAGGATCTCCAGGAAAAGGTAGTTGAACTGTATAAAACAGGAAAGGGGTATAAAAAGATATCCAAGGAATTGAGAAAGCCAATTAGCAGTGTTCAAACTCTAATCAAGTAGTAGAAAATGAGGGGTTCTGTTTAAACCAAACCATGGTCAGGTAGACCAACTAAAATTTCAGCCACAACTGCCAGGAAATTGTAGGGATGCAAAGAAAACCCCACAAATAACTTCAGGTGAAATACAGGACTCTCTGGAAACATGTGGGATGGCAGTTTCAAGATGCACAATAAGGAGACACTTGAAGAAAAATGGGCTGCATGGTTGAGTCACCAGAGAAAGACATTACTACACAAATGCCACAAAGTATGCCACTTACAATATGCCAAACAGCACAGAGACAAGCCTCAAACCTTCTGGCACAATGTCATTTGGAGTGATAAAACCAAAATTTTGCTTTTTGGCCACAACCATAAACACTTCATATGGAGAGTAGTCAACAAGGCCTATGATGAAAGGCACACTATTCCTACTGTGAAACATGGAGGTGGATCGCTGATGTTTTGGGGATGTGTGAGCTACAAAGGCACAGGAAATTTGGCAAAATTGATGGCAAGATGAATGCAGTATGTTATCAAAAAATACTGGAGAACATTTGCATTCATCAGCCAGGAAGCTGCGCATAGAACGTAATTGGACATTCCAACATGACAAGGATCGAAAACACAGGACCAAGTCAAATGGTCCTTGGCTACAGCAGAATAAAGTGAAGGTTCTGGAGTGGCCATCTCGGTCTCCTGACCTCAATATCATTGATCCACTCTGGGGAGAGCTCAAATGCGTTGTTCATGCAACACACAGTCCAAGAATTTACAGGAACTGGAGACTTTTTGCCAAGAGGAATGGGCAGCTTTACTATCCAAGATAAAGAGCCTCATTCACAAATACCACAAAAGACTTCAAACTGTCACTGATATTAAAGCGGGCAATACACGGTATTAAGAACAGGGGTATGTCAACTTTTGATCATTTGGGTAGTTTCTGTGTTCATTATGATTTAAAAAGAGTAAACACAGTTGACTGATACATAATAAATGACCTCAGCCAAACACTAACCATGAGTGATAAAGAAAAGGTTTTGTGTTATCATTTATATTCTCTGAAAAATGGCCAAGAAATCAAATTCTGTTAGGGTATGTAAACTTATAAACACAACTGTGTGTGTGTGTGCGCATATATATATATATATATATATATATATATATATATATATACACACACATATACACATACACACATACATACACAGTATCTCATAAAAGTGAATACACCCCTGACATTTTTGTAAATATTTTATTAAATCTTTTCATGTGACAACACTGAAGAAATTACACTTTGCTACAATGTAAAGTAGTGAGTGTACAGCTTGCATAACCGTGTCAATTTGCTGTCCCCTCAAAATAACTCAATGCACAGCCATTAATGTCTAAATCGCTGACAACAAAGTGAGTACACCCCTAAGAGAAAATGTCCAAAATGGGCATAAAGTGTCAATATTTTGTGTGGCCACCATTATGTCCCAGCACTGCCTTAGCCCTCTTGGGCATGGAGTTCACTGGAGCTTTAAAAAGGTTGCCACTGGATTCCTCTTCCACTCCTCCATGACGATATCAGAGAGCTTGTGGATGTTAGAGCCCTGCCGCTCCACAACCTTCCGTTTGAGGATGCCCCACAGATGCTCAATATGGTGTAGGTCTGAATACATGCTTGGCCAGTCCATCACCTTAACCCTCAGCTTCTTTAGCAAGGCAATGATCATCTTGAATGTGTGTTTGGGGTCGTTATGTTGGAATACCGCCCTGTGGCCGAGTCACTGAAGGGAGGGGATCATGCTCTGCTTCAGTATGTCACAGTACATGTTGGCATTCATGGTTTCCCCAATGAAGTGTAGCTCCCAGTTTCGGCAGCACTCATGCAGCCCCAGACCATGACACTCCCACCACCATGCTTCACTGTAGGCAAGACACACTTGTCTTCGCACTCCTCGCCTGGTTGCTGCCACACACGCATGACACCATCTGAACCAAATACGTTCATCTTGGTATGATCAGACCACAAGACATGGTACCAGTAATTCATGTCCTTAGTCTGCTTGTCTTCAGCAAACTGTTTGCAGACTTTCTTGTGCATCATCTTTTGAAGAGGCTTCCTAATTGGATCACAGCCATGCAGACCAATTTGATGCAGTGTGTGGCGTATGGTCTGAGTATGGACAGGCTGACCCCTTCAACCTCTGCAGCAATGCTGGCAGCACTCATGCATTCATTTCCCAAAGACAACCTCTGGATATGATGCTGAGCACGTGCACTCAACTTCTTTGGTCTACCATCGCAAGGCCTGTTCTGAGAGGAACCTGTCTTGTTAAACTGCAGTATGGTCTTGTCCACTATGCTGCAGCTCAGTTTCAGGGTCTTGGCAATCTTCTTATAGCTTAGGCCATCTTCATGTAGAGCAACAATTCTTTTTTTTTTTAGTAACTCAGAGAGTTCTTTGCTATGAGGTGCCATGTTGAACTATCAGTGACCAGTATAAGAGAGTGAGAGCGATAACACCAAATTTAACACACCTGCTCCCCATAAGCATGGTGGCCATGTATGTTTATTTGGGGAGATGTGAGAAACAGAGTGATACTAAGATGCATTATACCATTAGGCTAAAGGGGGCTTAAAGCGCAGGAGATATGGATTACGTGTAGCGTATAGAAAAATCTCCAGGACATACTGTGTATATATATATATATATATATATATATATATATATACATACACACACAGTGCCTTGCGAAAGTATTCGGCCCCCTTGAACTTTGCAACCTTTTGCCACATTTCAGGCTTCAAACAAATATATAAAACTGTAATTTTTTGTGAAGAATCAACAACAAGTGGGACACAATCATGAAGTTGAACAACATTTATTGGATATTTCAAACTTTTTTAACAAATAAAAAACTGAAAAATTGGGCGTGCAAAATTATTCAGCCCCTTTACTTTCAGTGCAGCAAACTCTTTCCAGAAGTTCAGTGAGGATCTCTGAATGATCCAATGTTGACCTAAATGACTAATGATGATAAATAGAATCCACCTGTGTGTAATCAGGTCTCCGTATAAATGCACCTGCACCGTGATAGTCTCAGAGGTCTGTTTAAAGTGCAGAGAGCATCATGAAGAACAAGGAACACACCAGGCAGGTCCGAGATACTGCTGTGGAGAAGTTTAAAGCCGGATTTGGATACAAAAAGATTTCCCAAGCTTTAAACATCCCAAGAAGCACTGTGCAAGCAATAATATTGAAATGGAAGGAGTATCAGACCACTGCAAATCTACGAAGACGTGGCCGTCCCTCTAAACTTTCAGCTCATACAAGGAGAAGACTGATTAGAGATGCAGCCAAGAGGCCGATGATCACTCTGGATGAACTGCAGAGATCTACAGCTGAGGTGGGAGACTCTGTCCATAGGACAACAATCAGGTGTATACTGCACAAATCCGGCCTTTATGGAAGAGTGGCAAGAAGAAAGCCATTTCTTAAAGATATCCATAAAAAGTGTTGTTTAAAGTTTGCCACACGCCACCTGGGAGACACACCAAACATGTGGAAGAAGGTGCTCTGGTCAGATGAAACCAAAATCAAACTTTTTGGCAACAATGCAAAACGTTATGTTTGGCGTAAAAGCAACACAGCTCATCACCCTGAACACACCATCCCCACTGTGAAACATGGTGGTGGCAGCATCATGGTTTGGGCCTGCTTTTCTTCAGCAGGGACAGGGAAAATGGTTAAAATTGATGGGAAGATGGATAGAGCCAAATACAGGACCATTCTGGAAGAAAACCTGATGGAGTCTGCAAAAGACCTGAGACGGGACAGAGATTTGTCTTCCAACAAGACAATGATCCAAAACATAAAGCAAAATCTACAATGGAATGGTTCACAAATAAACATATCCAGGTGTTAGAATGGCCAAGTCAAAGTCCAGACCTGAATCCAATCGAGAATCTGTGGAAAGAACTGAAAACTGCTGTTCACAAACGCTCTCCATCCAACCTCACTGAGCTCGAGCTGTTTTGCAAGGAGGAATGGGCAAAAATGTCAGTCTCTCGATGTGCAAAACGTATAGAGACATACCGCAAGCGACTTACAGCTGTAATCGCAGCTAAAGGTGGCGCTACAAAGTATTAACTTAAGGGGGCTGAATAATTTTGCACGGCCAATTTTTCAGTTTTTTATTTGTTAAAAAAGTTTGAAATATCCAATAAATTTCGTTCCACTTCATGATTGTGTCCCACTTGTTGTTGATTCTTCACAAAAAATTACAGTTTTATATCTTTATGTTTGAAGCCTGAAATGTGGCAAAAGGTTGCAAAGTTCAAGGGGGCCGAATACTTTCGCAAGGCACTGTATATTATATATATATATATATTTTTTTTTTTCATTCATATATTCACACACACTTATGATGAAAGTGGTATCAACTGCTCTCCTCTTTAATCAATATCCCCAAACCAAAGCATACAGTAACTGTTATATGGAACACACCTGAAAAATGTGCTTACCTTAGCCCAAAAAGTACATATGTTTTATGTTGGTCATATGCTACCTAAATTCCCCAGCTAATGCAACCAATCTTGTATCTGGACTGTGAGGCCGCGTACACACGATCAAATTTATCTGCTGAAACCGGTCCGACGGACCATTTCAGCAGACAAATTCGATCGTGTGTACGGGCGAGCAGACCGGTTTTTCCAGCAGACAAGTTTTTAAGCATGCTTTAAAACTTGTCTGCTGGAAACCCGTCTGTCCGACATGTCCGCTGGTTAGTACGCCTAACCAGCGGACAAAAATCTCCCGCATGCGCCGAATGTATTCGACGCATGTGTGGAAGTATATTACTTTCGGGTTCGGTGACGTGGCGGCGTCAACATCACCGCCACGTCACCGCGCTGTCTGCCGACAGGGATTTTGGTTTGATCGTGTGTACACGGATCAAACCAAAATAGCCCAGCAGACATATCCGATGAAAACGGTCTGACAGACCGTTTTCATTGGATAAATCTCATGGTGTGTACGCGGCCTGAGAGGTAGAATGCAGTAGCAGCTTATATCGTTAGCTGAAAATTATTTTATTTCACAAACTCATTACAAACTAGTATGCAGATTGATGCAACACAACTTTATTAATCAAGTACATTTAGTCAATGGACTTCTTGAAAATGTTTTTGCCCGGTATGGTTTTGTGACATCTTTAATTAATAATATGAACAATAATTAATATGGCTTAGGTTTACATTATTTTGACATTCTATTCGAACAGTGTTTCATAACGTACAATGCTGCTGAAGCAAAGCAAACAAAATGCACATCTGCAGCTCCAGACCTTACTAGCGCTGGCTATGAGCTGAAGACTCTGACATTTCTGTTAACTTACAAGACAAAGGTGTTTGACTGTGCTTGTTGTCACAGGCACTGCCAGAGACTATGAGAGTGATCTACAGTATTAGGAACATGTATGGGCACATTTCACATGCCATAATGTTTTGATTTCCCATGGCTGTGTGATTCGAGGCAATGCAAACATAGAAGGTCCCCAACACATTTCTTCTGCTATGTTCTTAGGAAAGGCATTGCTGTGATCCTTTTACTCTCCCTTGTAACGAGGAGGCCGTTTATCCTTAAATGCTAGTAAGCCTTCAATTCTATCTTTAGTTGGAATAACCTGCAACAAACCACACAAAAAAGTTTTTTTAGTGGTAAACAGGAATGGGGAAAAGGAAACATTACAGAACTGTAAAATGAACAAATAAGACTGTTAATCTAATGGCACTAATGTTTATCCCTATAGAACCACAATGTCTCTGGATATGAGAATACAGTGGGCCAGATTCACGTACATCGGCGCATTTTTGGACCGGCGTAGTGCAACTCCTTTAAGTTAGACCGGCTTAATTTCGAGGCGCAAGTACCGTATCCTTGTAGTATTTTCGGCCAAATTTGCACCGGTGCAATGTAAATTCCGAGGTATAAGTCGGTGTAATTTAAAGTGGAAAGGACGTGGGCGTGTTCCATTGAAATGAGCCGTCACCCCATGCAAATGAAGGGCCAGCCAGACTGGGCATGTGCACATGAAGCAGACTATGGTCAGCACCTCTCTGATCATGCTCAGAACTCGGCACGGCGCAATCAGTTAGATAGGAACTAGGCCCGTCAGACTTAGTGAGCTATGCACAGTGCTAAAATAGACCGAGAGAAATGCCCTTCCATTGCAAAAGTACATCCAATTTCTTTCCCTTCCTGAAGCAAGGTGCTTTTATTCCGTTGTCTGTTGCTGTTTGGACGTTTGTGTCGTGTCGGTGTGTATATATATATATATAATATTAAATAAGATAATTATAATAATATTAAAATTAAAATTAGTACATTTATATTAGTTAAAAAAATAAAAATATATATTTATTATATTAATTATTATAAAATATATACTAAACAGATTTTTTTTTATATAAAATATATATTTACCCATTAGGGTGAAAAGAGCCACTGGCAAGGAAATGGAGAGTTGCCAGTACCTTGCCCAGTGGTGGTCGGCAGATCCTCTCCCGTGTAAGAACAGGGGAGTCCGCGCTATGGTGAATAAAGTAGCTGTTGCCTCCCAGTAGGATCCCTATGTGGGGAGCTAATATAAATATGAATAGTAGAAAGGGAAATGGCGCTGCTAAATTAATACCTTTGTCAGGTATATCCGTGGGGTGAGCCCAATGGTAATAGACCCCCTTTTGGCTGGAATTAGGGTTCAATTGGAGAGATACCCTGTGTTAATAGGAGGGTAGATGTTGGTACCTCAGCTTCCACTAATTTCAGTGAAATTGAGTAAAGGTGGATTAATTAGGTCAGGAGCCTGTGCAGGCCAGCAGGCCCAAAGGTTGCTAAAGTAAAATGATCCTATGCTGCTATAAGGATGCCAGTTGTGACCGATGCACCCTAAACCATATAAAACAAAGAAAAAAATGTGTCTCTAGAGTCTAATAGGTAGGAATCCCTACTAGTGTGGTTGATTACACTAGTAACCACACTAGTAGGGATTCCTACCTATTAGACTCTAGAGACACATTTTTTTCTTTGTTTTATATGGTCTAATTTTAGACCGGCCGTGCAGCTGATAAGCACATCGTGTAGACTGCACCGCACAAACTTACTTTTGTGGATCGGCGTATCTCCCTCATTTGCATATTTGCATAGGAAATCAATGGTGTGTCTAGTGCAGTTTTGCACGCACGCTGCGCCGGTCTATCCAAATTACGTCGGTCTAAAAAATGTGGATTTCAGGCGTATATCATTTTGGGGATACAGTGCATAGATAAGCGTGTGCATTTTTAGACTTTCTCGTGCCTAACTCGTGATACTCCGGAGTAAGTGCTTTGTGAATCTGGCCCAGTATATTTTGTGTGAAAACCTGTGTGTCCCCATCCCAACTAAAACAATATCTTTGAAAAACCACTGCCACTCTCCTATCCCCAGTACACATTCGCATTATCTATGTCCTGGAGGAAGTATCAGTCTTCCCATCTCCAATGTAAAAGTGTAGTGCCCCTTTGAATATCACTACTCATCCACAATTTGGTAATTGTCTGTCCAATATTATTGCTCTGGCCTGTGTGCTTGTGTCCTTAAAGTCATGCAAAGAAAAGCAAAGGTTGGCTCCTGTTTTTGGTGTTCTGAAAAGTTTTCTATACTCCCTAGTTTGAGTATTTATTAAATATTACTAGACCATGTTTATACCTCACAAAAAAAAACTGAGCTTGGCATATAGCTTCAGATGTCTACATCTTAAGATCAATTCATAGAAATCAAATTTATATTAAAAGGTCCTAAAATTTTAGCAAATACTTCCCGATAATTCCTACTCAAATTACTTAATGATAATAAAAAAATGTTTAGGTAATAAGTGGAATATATCTGTGAACTCTCTAAACAATTACTGCAGGGCTCACACACAAATCTATTGTGCAAAAATGAACAAAGTAATAAATGCTGCATGTTGCTTGTGAGCTGTATTGCTTTAACCATAAGGGCTCATTTCCACTGGCGTTTTTACAGCAATTTTTCTGAGCGTTTTTTGGAGCTTAAAAACAGCTCTCCATGTTAGTCTATGGCCTCATGCCCACCATGACGTTTTTGAGCTGTAGATGGCTGAGACGTTTTTAAGCTGCAAAAAAAATGCAGGACCAGTGCGTTCTGAAGCTCCAGCAATAGAGCTGTAAAAATGCCAGACATTAAAAAACACTCAAAAACAAGCTAAGCTGTAAAAAAGGCTAAAAAAATTGGCTGTAAAAACGTCCATAGAAATGAAGCCTTTAAAGTGGTTAAAATGCAGAAGGTTTTTTAACTTAATGCATTCTATGATAAAAAAAAAAAAAAACTTCTGTGGGCAGCAGCCCCCCACAGCCCCCCTAATACTTACCCGAGTCCCCTCTTTGACCAGCAATGCCCACGAGTGTCTCGGCTGTTGGAGACTCTCCCTCCTTATTGGCTGAGACACAGCAGTGGCGCCACTGGCTCCCGCTGCTGTCGATCAAAGTCAGTTAGCCAATCAGGAGAGAGAGGGGTCAGGCCCCAGCTCCATGTTTGAATAGACTCAGGGAGCTATGGCTCAGCTCAGGTGCCCCCACAGCAAGCTGCTTGCTGTTGACGCACTCAACAGGAGGGGCGGGGGGGGCAAGAGCACAGAAGAGGGACCTGAGAAGAGGAGGATCGGGGTTGTTCTGTGCAAGTCCATTGCACAGTTCAGGCGAGTATAGATAAAAAACAAGACTTTACAATTACTTTAATGTTGCTAATGCAGTCAAAGCATTTGTGTGCCTAACGACAGGTACAATAGGAGCAGCGCAAGGAAGAGAAGCACTAATCAACTTAAAGTGAAGTTCCACTCAACAGTGTCGCATTTGAAACCTTTCAGGGGGAGGGGGGACATGTACCCGTTTTTGACACGTTCCCCTCTTCACTTTCAGGAGACGGTGCCTTGGCGCTGTCCATAGGAAGTTTGGCCCCGCTCCTCCTTCCCCTGGTGACGGCAGCAACACCCAACAGCCGGTCCAAAAATTGGCTGGGGTGCCGACGTCGCAGGTTCCATGGACAGATAAGTGACCATATATTAAAAGTCAGCAGCTACAGTACTTGTAGCTGCTGAGTTTTATTTTTTTCTCCCCAGTTGAGACTGCTTTAACACAAACAGGCTGGGCCCATGCAATGGTAAATAGATGATAGTGCACACTCCAAAGCAATGCCCTTGTACTGGTGACGTCACCTCCTGCCTATAACAACCAGTTTCAATTGCAGACCACCAATCTTTCTCAAAGATTTATAGTTAGGGTTGTCCCGATACCGATACTAGTATCGGTATCGGGACCGATGCCGAGTATTTGCGGGAGTACTTGTACTCCCGCAAATACCCCGATACCAAAATAGAATACTTCCCCCCCATATTGCAGCCATGTCCTGTCCCTCATACCTGTAGATATGATGCCGCCGCTGCCGCATACTGCCGTTAATCCCCCTGCATTATAGCGTAGCGCGCATTACAAGCTTTCGTTTTGAATACTTGTAATGCCCGCGCCGCCATGTATAGACACTCCCCTTCGCTCGGGATTGAACGGATCCGTCCAATCCCGAGCAAGGGGGAGTGTCTATGCACGAATCCACGTATAGACACTCCCCTTCGCTCGGGATTGAACGGATCCGTCCAATCCCGAGCAAGGGGGAGTGTCTATGCACGAATCCACGTATAGACACTCCCCCTTGCTCAGGATTGGACGGATCCCTCCAATCCCGAGAAGGGGAGGGTCTATACATGGCGGCGCAGGCATTACAAGTATTCAGAACGAAAGCTTGTAAGGCGCGCTACGCTATAATGCAGGGGGATTAACGGTGGTATGCGGCAGCGGCGGCATCATATCTACAGGTATGAGGGACAGGACATGGCTGCAATATGGGGGACATACATGGCTGCAATATGGGGAACATACATGGCTGCATATGTGGGGGACATACATGGCTGCATATGTGGGGGACATACATGGCTGCAATATGGGGGACATACATGGCTGCATATGTGGGGGACATACATGGCTGCATATGTGGGGGACATACATGGCTGCATATGTGGAGGACATACATGGCTGCATATGTAGGGGACATACATGGCTGCAATATGTGGGGGACATACATGGCTGCAATATGTGGGGGACAGGACATGGCTGCAATATGTGGGGGACAGGACATGGCTGCAATATGTGGGGGACAGGACATGGCTGCAATATGTGGGGGACAGGATATGGCTGCAATATGTGGGGGACAGGACATGGCTGCAATATGTGGGGGACATACATGGCTGCAATATGTGGGGGACATACATGGCTGCAATATGTGGGGGACATACATGGCTGCAATATGTGGGGGACATGGCTGCATTTGGGGACACATTTAAAAAAAGTATCGGTATTCGGTATCGGCGACTACTTGAAAAAAAGTATCGGTACTTGTACTCGGTCCTATAAAAATGGTATCGGGACAACCCTATTTATAGTGTTCGATTTGTGTTGCTTTTGTAGGATTCAGGCAGTTTCCTAGTGTGCTGCCCCACAGATCTTTTTACCACTTGTTGTTCTCCTATTTGCACTTGAGTTATTTATTGTCAGAAATCTCTGAGCTCCGCTTGCTATCTAGGAAGCACTAGTTTACCACAATCAAAACAATTTTCAATTGCATTTATAAAAAATAAAAAATAAATTGAAATTCAGACTGGGTAGGACTGCAGCCTTTTGTCCAAAATGCACCTGTCATACTCCAATGTGTGTGAATGAAGCAGAGGCAGCAGCAGACCGTAGGTTTATGCAGACACTTACAACATCTCAGTGACTGCAGGGATTTACAATTTGGCACCCAGGAGAAGATCATTCACAGTTTGACAATTAGTGCCAATCAACATACAGACCATGGCCCTGGTAAACTGTGTATGACAGGAGTGTACCCTTAGAGCAAAACCAACTGAAATCTTCAAGTCAGTAGCAGTAACCACTTACTCTCATGCATTGCTAGTATTCTCTATTTTAATATATGGAACAGGCACAGCATATGATTGTTTTGACGTTATGACAAACAGAGCTATATTATACCATGTATCTAAACCTGTCAGTGAAAAAGATGGACACACAAATTTGTATGCTTCACGTTTCTGTCACAAACAAGATCTTTAATAATGCAGCTGTCTTAGATTACCACTTTGACTGACTCCTGACAAAGTGAAAAGCAGCAAAAATGGAATAAAATGCCACTCGTGATGAAGCAGCACACATTTTAGAGCTGTAAACAACAGCAATGCATATGGTACAAAGCCTGAAATGAATGCTCAAATGAATGTGTGGCCATTTAGGAAATCTAAATTTAGCTAACTTGCATAAACACCATTTGCTGATTTTTGTGTGGGAGGTTTCACATTATAAAAACAATAACTTCTTCCATTGAAAGGAATAAACAAACAACAAATACAATTATTAAGTACACCCCTGCATGTAATCAAATTTTAAAACGCCAGATCCTGCCATTTAATCTAATAGCAAATGTCTAATGTATTTCTGGTACAATTTTTTTTTTTGTTCACATTATATGGTATATTATCTTTTCCTGTACCTGGTTGACACTCATGGGGGTAAACTGAACCTGTTCTTAAACTTGTACAGGTAAGAGCAATACAAATTGTTGTCCAGTACTGTGACAGATGGTCCCACATTGTCAGGATAAGTCAAACTTTGTAATAACTGAAATCTAGACAAAAATATTTACTGTTTGAATTTTAATGGCAATACATTATTTACTTCCTTGAGCTAAAAGTTGCACCATGGATACGTAGTGCAGCTTTGTTGAATACAAAAATAGAAAAAAAAAAATTGTTTAGTAGTTAAAGTAGGTAAAGGCCATTTTTTTTAGGCATATGGCTAATCTAACCTGTGTCGTTTATATAAATAATAGGGTTGATTTACTAAGGGCAAATGGACTGTGCACTTTGCAAGTGTAGTTGCACTTATTTTCCCTAGAGCTTAGTGAATTTGGTGAAGCTTCACTTTGTAAAGAGTCCAATCTGGTGCAAGGAAAATTAAAAACAGCATTTTTGCTTGCACATGATTGGATGATGGAAATCAGCAGAGCTTTTACCGCATTTACTAAGCTCTAGGGAAAATGAGTGCAACTGCACTCAGGAAGTGCACAATCTATTTGACTTTAGTAAAGCAACCCCAATGTGCACAAATGACTTTAGATCATGCATTAAAGAACCCTCTAATGCATTTTTTTTATACTAAGCATACAACTGTTTATCAGATAAGATCCAGATCATCTCTTAGGCAGACAGACTGTGCATCCCATGTGGGTGAAGATGGGATGCTCACATTGGGTGTACAGATCGGGATGCACATGTAAATAAGGCCATACAGGCAACAGGCAGTCGCCTTGGTGATTTGATTGGACCAGTACAGAACAGACTATTGAAAGACTCTGACTAAACGCATCAGGGGTGAAGGTAACTACAGGGCTATTACTGACAAAAGGAATAATGAATTGCTATACCAAAGGCATCATCAGTAAGAGCTCACGTAAAACATTTTATATATGCAAGCAACCTAACAAGTATTACCTGAAGACTTTTCCCTTTAAGGTGTAACTAAATCCAAAACATTTAATATATAGCCTCTCTCTAGTGCTTAGATAAAGTGGTTGGTTGCATTGTTTTTCTTTTTTCAGGCCTGCTTCCTTTATTTTCAACAAATGATCCTACCAGTAACACTTGCTGTGTGTGATTGTAATCAAAAGCAAAAGAGTAGCCTAGGGTGCTCCTCCGTAGAAACAGTGCGAAAATTCTGTGTTGTCACTCTAGACTGCTCTTTTTATTTGGACTACAAACCAGTGGCGGCTGGTGCTCAAAATTTTTGGGGGGGCGCAAACGAAAAAAAAAAATATTGCAGCCTCACTGTGCCCATCACATGCAGCCACTGTGCCATGCCACCAAATGTAGCCACTGTGCCATGCCACCAAATGCAGCCACTGTGCCATCAATTGTCACCACTGTGCCATGCCATCAAATGCAGCCACTGTGCCATCAATTGTCACCACTGTGCCATGCCATCAAATGCAGCTACTGTGCCCATCAATTGTCACCAATGTGCCATGCCATCATATGCAGTCACTGTGCCATCAATTGTCACCAATGTGCTATGCCATCATTTGCAGTCACTGTGCCATCAATTGTCACCACTTGTGTCACTAATTGTGCCATGCCATCAAACGCCACCACTGTGCCATCAATTGTCACCAATGTGCCATGCCATCAAAAGTAGCTACTGTGCCCATCAATTGTCACCACTGTGCCATGCCATCAAACGCCACCACTGTGCCATCAATTGTCACCACTGTGCCATGCCATCAAACGCAGTCACTGTGCCATCAATTGTCACCTCTCTGCCATGCCATCAAATGCAGTCACTGTGCCATCAATTGTCACCTCTCTGCCATGCCATCATATTTAGTCACTGTGCCATCAATTGTCACCACTGTGCCCGGCCTGTGCTCATTGTTGCCTCTGTGCCCCATGATGCCACTGTGCCCCATGCTTCTACTGTGCCCCATGCTGCCACTGTGCCCCATGCTGCCACTGTGCCCCATGCTGCCCCTTTCCCTGTAAAAAAATCACTTACCTGACGCTTCCATGTCCTCCCTCGATGTCTTCTGCCGCCCTGGAGAAGCTTCAGCCAATCAGGTTCCTGAAAACCAGAATCCGGGAACCTGATTGGCTGAAACGGCTGTCAGTCTAATGCAAGGACCGCAGATTGTCTGCGCTCCGAGCATAGACTTCCGAGAGCCGGAGGGCGGGACTGGAAAAGCCTATCAGAGCCACTGGCTTTGATAGGCAGTTCCCCTCAGCCAACCAGCTGTCGCTATTCGGGTAACCGGCGTCCCATGTCCGGTTATACGAATAGACCAGGCAGCTGGCAACAGTAACACACGTCCAATGCATAGCATTGAACGTGTGTTACTTGCGAGAGGGGGTGGCGCTGCAGCGCCCTCTATAGACGGCCGCCAGAACTTCGGCTAAAATGTCAAAATGACATTTTAGCCGAATAAAAGTTCTTAAAGGGCCCGTTTTTTTTTTTTTAATTCTTTTTTTTTTGTGACTGCGGGAGGGGGGGCGGCGCCCGTGCGCCCATATGGGCGGGCCGCCACTGCTACAAACCCCTCCCTATTCTTCTCATCTCCATTACATTGGGACAAGGTATTTTGTAGTTCCCAGAAGATAGCTGAAAAAGCTAATACATGGTTTGAAAATGTCAGTACAGTAAATAGGAAATAAAGATTCAAGATTTCTGGTAACATCAACAGGTACTTTTTCAGGTACATGAAAAATGAAATAGAGGCAGCCTCATCTAAGAAGTAGTAAGCTAACACAAATTATGTTTTTATACTTGGGTTTAGATATACTTTATTAGAGACTGATGAGGGGCTGGAAACATAATTGAACTAGACTGCATTAGGGAAAAGACCCTCAAAACAGGCGAACTTAGTCGTTGACATCCACAGCAATCCAATATGCATTCACAAAGCTAAACTTTGTAAAGAAAAGAATGCAAATAAAATTCACCTAACTTATGGTCATAACTGATTAACCATCACTTGTATTCAATAGAAGTTTATGTTTATGAATATAAAAATGTCAGTACACCCAATTGACTGCTCACGACTGATGTTCTTGATTGGTTTACTCAGCTCTACTCATTCATACCTACTAGTCTTATTGGCTCAAAATGTGCCAAAACTGGAATTAATGTATGGGTATCATACCTGAGCATAGCATGCTTCTTCTATTGCCAAGCCTGTGGCTAGATCCACCTAAAATGTAAAAAAGATACATATATTAGTACTTGGTAAAATGTTGTGCTTTTTAAAATCTGAACTTAAAATCATTAGCATAACATTCGTAAATTTTACAGTGCGTTTTTGAACATCAGTAGGTATAAAAACAAGACTGTAATATAGGACTATGGCAGGCCATACAATATACAATTTTCTTTTCCTCTAACAAAGGTTGAAGGAAAGAAAATTGCTTATTTCCAATATCAACACAGCCAGCGTTGATGGGGGAATCCCTCCCAAAGTGCTATTGTGTTCAGCAGGAAGCCTTCCCCACTGGCAAACAATCCAAGAAAAATCCAGCACTTGGGTCACCAGAAATTACGTTGCCTTTTCGCTGGAAGGGGAAAAAGAAAAACAACTAGAGATGACTCGGCAATGATGGAAGGTCTGTTGAATGCTTACGGGGGAAGAAGATGATGTAGCCGGCTGTCATACCAATGCATTTGGGAAATTACATAGGTAATGTCATGGTAACCAGCTATGTCGTCACCTTCCTCCTGTGAGCATCTGATGAATCTTCCATCATTGTAGAGTCCTTTATGGCTGTTTTTCTTGTTCCAGTGATCGGGCAACATCCCTTTTATTGACTCAGAAACTGTTGGAATTCAGTCTCAGTTTTCCTCTCCCAGGGACACCAGTGCACAGTGTTTTTTCCTAACCACCAGGATCAGGAGGTGAGTTTCTCCAAAGCTGCAGTCACGCGAGATGATTCACAGGGCACATAGTGAGCTGTAAGCCATGCCATATAAAATATATGTTGCTGCATATATAATTTTATTGATTTTAATAAAGTGACTTCCTTATCTTTTACATTTATTTATCTTGGAACTATGGTATCAGTGTGGGCTCCTTTTGTGCAAATTCTTCCCCACCGGCAGAGTACAAAGATCACTGCTGGATGCTAAAGCTGGCGGCAGTGATCAGGCGGAAAAAAAAACCCTGACTGGCTGATTGTACTAAAGTCGATTTATTGATTGACTTAAGTACAACCAGGCTGCCCATCGATGGATTAAAACGCAAATAGTTCCCGCTGCCCAGCTTAAGGCTGGCCAATGATGTTTCATTAGACAGGACAGGTAGTAGAATGTATGGCTGTCCTCGGTAGCACTACCATGGGTCTGAACCCTGTTGTGAATTTCTCTCTAATTTGTTTAAATGTGAATACAGCACATTTGTATCTCCTTCCCTTTAATTCCTTAGCAAAAGGAATGTCAAAGAAATGTTTCAGCATGACCTTGCAAGGTCAGAAATACTCAACGCAATTTCCCTTTAGGGAATATGTACAAGTATCCTCACCTGATGCTTGAATTAAAGTCATTGCTTGTAAAAAATTAGGTCAGAAATGGGCACCCTAATAAATATTCCACACAGTCAGTGGTTCCTACACTACATGAAACAATAATGCAATTAAATTAACTTACTTCAATGCCTTGGTTGATTGCTAATTTAGCCATTCTCACTGCAATCGGTCCCTAGAATTAAAATAAATAATGACAGTATTAATTGCAAAATGTAAAGGGCAAACAACTATAAAGAAATCAATTACTTGGAACCTCAAAGATATAGACAGACAGTTGATTAGTCTTTACCTACAAACAGGAAAATTATTGTAGAAGATTAGACATAATCTTCTGATAATTGCCCACTACATGGGTGACAATTGATATTATAATCAAATTGCATTTATAAGAAACACAGTGCTGGTACAAATATGTAGGTACAAATATCTGGTACAAATAGTGCTGGTACAAATATCTCTTACTATTGACCTTCCTAAAATGCTTGTTTTCTATCTCATCCTGAAGATAACACTTTCCAAGTTACTGACTCAAAATGATCATGCATCAAGTTTGGTCAGAATACAGCCAAAATTCCTGAACTCCATACTTCAGGGTCAGAAACACATACTAAAACTGGAGGGTGCAAAATCTGGTGCAGCTTTGTATGGTAGCCAATCGGCTTCTAACTTAAGCTTGTTCAATTAAGCTTTGACAAAGAAACCTGGATACTAGTTTCTGTGCAGAGCCGCACCAGATTTTGCACTCTCCAGTTTTAGTAAATCAACTCCATAAAGTCCAGGAGCCAATAGATTCATTTGATCACAAGGCAACAAGCATTTTCAGACTACGATGTTTTTCACAGTACAGAATTCCTTTTAAAAAAGGAAAGAGCACACACCAACAGCTAAAATATTGTCTTCATGTATTAGAACAGAGAAGTCAGAACAACACAGGATGAATTTTTAATTGGTTACTATGAGTTACTGCATTATTCACACTGCTGATTAAATGAGATGCAAGCTGATAGAAAACTTGTGCACAAAAAATAACTTTTCTAGAAAACAGCCCACACAGGTAATTTAAATACCAACAATTCTGTTTTTTAAGAATGAAGTAATCACAGAGATTGTAAGTAGATTTCACCCTTCCAGAGCTTAGATTACATATTTACATAAATTAGGGCTTTCACTTCCATGCTCAATTGAAGGTATTACAATAGTTTTAATTCCTAGAGTTTGTTCGTGTTGATTTGCTTGTAAAATTATCTCTACAATTACATGGCTATTTCAGTTGTGATCATATTCTTTATACTGTGCTGATATAATCGTATAATCAATGTAAACACACAAACAGCCTTGGGGTCTTTGAAACATTGGTTTAAACAGCAGTGATGTACAGAAATATAGTCACGGTATCTTATAGTCATAGATCAGCTTTCATTAGACAATGTTAATCTGTTAAAAGCTGACATCTAATGACAGCTCATAGTTAGTTTGGCAAACAAGCACTTTTCAGGTGCCATTTTAAAACAGCGAAGGTATAGTGATTTTTGTTCTAGCATCGCCTAATTGTCCCCCCATGGCATTTGCTCTTGAAAGTGATGTGAAGTCCTGGTAAATTTTGTCAATCTAAAGTAGAGCTAATCTAGCCATAAACATCCCCCTACCCCCACAGAAAAAGATTACGAAAATATATATATGTATGCATGTAGGTATGATGTAAAGTACACAGAGTTAGATAAAAAAAAAATCACACTTATGTTAAATTCTTTTAAGAGGTATAGTATTTTAGCGTAAATATGTAGACATGCACAAATTACATAAATACACAAATGATGCATTTGAAAAAAAAAAGTATAGTATTTAAAGAGTGCTTATTTTAAATGCTTGTCCTTAAAATGGAACTAAGGCTCCTTTCACACGGAGCGGACCGCTTTTGTGTCCGCTCCGTGTGTGTCCGTCGGCTCAGCGGGAATCCCCGCTGAGCTGTCGGCGGACAGGGCGGTCCCCGCACACTGTGCAGGGAACGCCCTGTCTCTTCTCCGCTCGCCCCTATGGGGAATCAGATGAATACGGACCGTGACAAACAGGGTTTTCTTCCGTCCGAAAAACCGGATCCAGACAGACGCGGATCTTTGCGGACGTTAGCGGATGCATCATCCGCTAACGGACGCGATTCCATAGGGCCCCATTCTATGTCCGTTTACGAACTTAGAAAAGGCGAACCGTTCGTCCGCACATGTAAAAGGGCCCTTAAACCATCAATTTAACTGCTGCCTAAAACAGTTAAATACGAAGCATACCATGAATGATAACTGTCACAGTTGGTGTCTCAATCGAACTGCCAAGTCATTAAATGGCTGGTGACATAACTGATCACCTGTGCGGCACCATGGTCACTGCAGATCAAACAGAGGCTAAGTAAATGACCCCCCATGGTACTTGCCAAATCATGGAGTAAAGACAAGTCCTGCATGCGCAGCCAAAATATCCAAATGCAAGATGGATTATGAATGATCTCTATGGATAATGCACATAAGCAGAGTGGCATTAGGTTGACAAATAGCCTTCCCCCAATTGCTGCCCACACCACCCTGCTCCCGTCTCTGGCACTGCTCTGTGTGCACTAAACCAGCAGTCATATATTATATATATGGAATCAATTACATGGTAAATTGCTTACTAATCCAATCAAATTGCCACATGGTTATTTCAAGTAGTTCACAACATAGGCACAAAAAAAGGGTTAATCCAGCTGGCCACAGTCTTAAAATTCCCCAGGAGCCATCCCAGTGTCAATCTGAAATATTATATATATATATATATATAAAAAATTAAGAATATATATTGAAAAATTAAGACGGAAGGAAAAAACAAAAAAGTAAATGCAGACCCATATGTATCGTTCAAAAATTAAGAATCATAAAAATAAATATAAATCCAAATCTGTTTTTAATCCTTTAGGAGTGATAGTATTAAGAAAATGTCTCCAATGTACCTCACGTCTCCTCAAGATAAGTTCACGATCACCACCTCTCCTACTTCTTTCAATGCCTTCTTTTTTTTTTTTTTTCCACATCAGACTTAACCCAGAATTTTAGGGTGTTTGTGGGGTTCATTGTTGTTCCGCCCTGCATCTATTCGCCCCGGATTAGCATCATTTGTCTGTATTCCGGTGTATTGAGCATATTATTATATCTTTTTTTTTTTTCTTTCTTTGTTTATATTATGTCATCTTTCTCTTTCTTTTCTTTTTTTTTTTTTTTTTCTTTTCTTCCTTTTTTTCTTCTTTTTTTTTCCTTAAATATTATGAAAAAGATATTATGAAAAAAGCAATATTGTTACAGATAACTATGCGTACACATGTTGCGTGACTCTTGTGCGGTTATGTACTGTCGTTTCTCTCCTCCGCACCTGCTACCCTGGGTCTCTAATATATACTTATTTATTTATTTATTCCCCCCCCCCCCCGCCCAATTCTTACCTCATTTCCCTTTTTGATCGGGTCAAAAGCGTTTACGTATTTATTTCTAGTAATAGTAAAGAGAATTTTTCCGAGGTTTTATAGGATCTCCACTGATCCCAAATCTTTCCACCACTTCCGCCCTCCTCCTCTCCCTGATCAACCCTTCTTAAGTACTCCATCTCTGCAATGTGATCGACCCTATTTATAAATTCTTTTAGGGGTGGTTTTTGTGGATGAAGCCAAAATTTCGGAATCAGTTCCTTTGCTGTGTTTAACAGCACTGGGACCAGTGTTGAGGCATATTTTTTTTTCCCTTTACTAGGCCTTGTCTATGGAAGAGGCAGGACAGGGGATCTGATGGGATCTTTTCTCCAGAAATTTCCTCAATTAATTTGAGGATCTCGGTCCAGAATTCCCGGATTCTCGGGCAGTCCCACCATATATGCAGGGTAGTCCCTACTTGATTGCACTTCCTCCAACAGAGGGGGGAATTATCCAAAGATATTTTGTTGAGTCTAGCGGGTGTCAAATGCCATCTCAACATGCATTTATAATTAGCTTCTACTGTTGTTATATCTTTAGCGTAAGTAAATGTCGCGCTAGTCATATGTACTTCTTCTATTCTTTCTCCAATTTCTTTCTCCCAGGCTTCTATGCTTTGTAGTGTTTCTTTTGTCCCTATGTCTGTGAGAATTTTGTAGATCCTCGCAATTCCATGTGATATTGGTTCTCCCCTAGTGCAAAGTTTCTCTATTGAGTTTTGTGCTATATCGTCCCTTATTGGTGCTGGGAGTGTGTTTACGAAGTGCTTTAGTTGTAAGTATTCCCAGTCAGTTATCTGTTGTGCCCCTGCTACTACGTGTATCTCTTCTTTATTTTTAATTTTTCCTTGTGCTACTATATCCCCCAGTCTTTTGCTGCCTATTTTTTTTCCAAGTTTAGTCCTATTCCCCGGTGCAAAAAAAATTGTGTTTACTAGTGGGATTAATGGGGAATTATATTCCCATTTTTCCCTCTTGTGTATCAAATCCCATGTCTTAAAAACCTGTTTTGTGATACTATGTGTTTTTGAGTTAGTTATTCTATATTTAGGTGGGATCCATATGTTTGTGTTTAAATGCTGACCACTTATCCCGTTTTCCAATTGAGCCCATTTTTTTTAATGAATTCTTATTTGTCCATTCGACTAGTCTCGCTAGGATTACGGCTTGATAGTATCTTTTTATATCGGGAGGGCCAGTCCTCCTCTTTTTTTTCCACGGGTTAGGGTTGCATAGCTTATTCTGGGTTTTTTATCTTGCCATATATATTTTGAGATTATATTTTTTACTACCTTAAAGAAGCTTTGTGGGACATTTATTGGAAGCATTTGGAATTTATAAATTATCTTTGGTAAAACTGTCATTTTAAATAAATTAATCCTCCCCATCCAGGAAATCTGCTTGTGGGAGAGGTTTTTTAGATCTCGTCTTATATCGTTAAGTAGGGGAATATAGTTTGCCTCAAAGAGGCCTGCTACTTTAGGGGTTATTTTTATCCCCAAATATGTGAGTGATTTTTGTTCCCACGAAAAATTAAATGTTCTACGTAGACCTTCCTCTTCCTTTTGGTCGAGCCCTATATTCATGATAACAGTTTTTACAGGATTTATTTTGAAGTTGGAGAGACTACCATATCTTCTTATTTCCTCCAATATATTAGGAATTGATATTTTAGGCTTGGTCACATATAAGAGGACATCGTCGGCATATGCTGCCAACTTCTGTTCCTCTTCTCCTACTCTCACCCCGCCTATTCCTGGGTTGTTCCTGATCTTGCACAACAGTGGTTCTAGGGCAATCACATAAAGAAGGGGGGAGAGCGGGCAACCCTGCCTTGTTCCGTTCATCATGTTAATCACCTTATAATCTCTCCCGTTTACCTTTACTTTTGCCGTAGGGGACTTGTATAGATTTCCTATCCATTTCATGAATCTAGGGCCCAAACCTATGTTTTTTAAAGTCTCCATCATGAATCCCCAATCGACTCTGTCAAATGCTTTTTCAGCATCAAGTGACATGAGTACGGCTGGGGGTCCATCCCTTTTTTCGTCTTGTAGCATTAAGAGTGTTCTTAGGCTATTATCCCTCCCTTCTCTGCCTCTTACAAATCCTGTCTGATCTGAGCTTATTAGGTCAGGCATATATGGTTTTATCCTTGTTGCCAATATCTTTGCAAAGATTTTTATATCAGCATTTAACAATGCAATTGGACGGTAGTTAGCGCAGAGGGTCTTATCTTTTCCTGGTTTAGCTATAATAGTGATATTGGCCAGAAGGGATTCTTTCCTTACTTCTTCAATTCCCCCTAGTTTATTGAAGTAGGTGCACATTTCTGGGATCAAAGACTCTTTAAATTTTTTATAATAGTTGATTGGCAGGCCGTCGGGGCCTGGGCTTTTCTCCCCTGAAGTTCCTTGGATCGCTTGACTGATTTCTGTTTGTGTTATTGGCTCTTCTAAAGTTTCTATTATTTCCTGTGTTAGTTTGGGTAAATTGGTCTCACATAAGTATTCTCTTATTTTTTCTTCTCTATTTGTCTTTTCCTCTTGTGTCTCCCCTGTCCTAATAGAGTATAGCGAGGCGTAAAACGTTCGGAAATCTTCGGCGATCTCGGTCGTTCTATACTGCATCTGCCCTTCCTGATCTAATATTTTTTCTATGTGGTTTAAGTTTCTCTTTTCTTTTGAGATCCTGGCTAGGTACTTCCCAGGTTTGTTCCCCCAGAGATACCTTTCTTTCATCACATTTTTAAATGTTTTCCTAGTTTCACTTTTCATTTGATCTATTAGTTGGGTCCTCTTTATTAACAGTTCCTGATATACTTTTTTATTGTTTGTTTGATTTTTATGTTTAATTTCTAAGTCTTGTATCTCTTTAATTATCCTGTTTCTGTTTGTATCTCTTTCCTTTTTTTTTTGCCCCTAAGGAAATTAATTTTTCTCGGATACTTGCCTTATGGGCTTCCCAAATTGTTGCTGTACTTACGTCGGGGGTGTTATTGAGCTTAAAATATTCATCTATATCTATCCTTATTATATCGGAGACTTCTATGTCTTCAAGTAACTCCTCATTTAATCTCCAGGATCCCCTTCTTTCTTCTGTTTCTGGGAAATTTATGTGCACCGTAACCGGGGCGTGGTCTGAGATGGTCACAACCCCTATTGCGGCGTTATCAACATACTCTAGAGTTTCATGATCGACCAATATGTAGTCTAGCCTCGAGTACATTTTGTGTACAGTGGAATAGTATGTATAATCCTTTTTGGTTGGATTAAAGACCCTCCAGGGGTCTATTAACTGACTCAGGGAAAGTTTTTTTTTCGCTATTTGTTGTTGCTTAGTGTTCGCTATATTAACTGCCGATATTCTATCAAGTTGTACATCAAGAGTAAAGTTAAATTCCCCGGCTAGAACCACATTTCCTTGTTTAAATTCCGTAAGTTTATTCAGGGTAGTTATTAAATACTTCTGGGGGAGTTTATTTGGACAGTAAACATTGGCCAACGTGTATCGCTTTCCTTGTAAGAGACCTCTTAAAAACATGTATCGGCCCTCCGGGTCCACCAACCTTTCTTCTACTACAAAACTTATATTTTTACCAATCCTATGGCGACTCCTCTAGATCCTCTCTGCGGGGAGTCTCCATAGTACCATGTTGAGACCGCCCGAGAATTAAGCCTCACCCTTGAATCGAGGGTTATATGAGTCTCCTGAAGGAAAACAACGTCTGCAGAGTATCTCTCGATCTCTTTTAGGATCATATGCCTTTTGCGCGGAGAACAAAGACCCCTTACGTTATAAGTAATTAAGTTTACCTTAGTAATGTATATATTTCTGTTCTCTTATATCTAATCCCTCACTATTTCGTTTTCTCTTTGTAATCTGCTGACCGCCCGGTCCCATAAACCTTTTTCTCGTTTCCTTCCCACACCCCTCCCTCCCTCCCACCCCTCCCCTATACCCGATTACCCTAATCCCCATGTCCCCCCTCCTCCTCCCCTGAACCCCCCCTACCCGCTCTACCCCTCCCCCTCCCCAGCCCTCCCCCTTCTTTCCCATGTAGGTGGAATCTTAAACCCTAAGGTTATATTTCGGAGCATCTTCTCTTACACTTGTTGTGCAAGGGTGCTCCCTCTGTGTTGAGGCGGAGTACAATTCGACGCCTCCTCTATTCCCCTGGACCCAGGGGATTTCCTCCGGTAGTCAGGGGCTCCCGAGCCCCGATGTCTCCGCAACGCTATACCTAGTAGCCCTAAACATATTTCATATTTTAATATCAATAGATTGTTAACCTCCCCTCCCGCCCTCTCTCTCCCCCCATAGTTATGGTTCTTCTATTTTTTATTAATTACTTGGGGTTGGAATCCCCAACCTTTGACAAAACTCAGGGATTTCATCTAAAAATCTTAGCTTCGCCGTAGTCCCCTCTTTTCTTGCTATCAGACATGCCGGGAAACCCCAGTTATACTGTATTTCTTGATCTTGTAACACCCGTAATAGTGGCTTCAGGCTCCTTCTTCTTCTAAGTGTCTCTTGTGACAGGTCTTGATATATTTGAATAATGTGATCTTCGAATTTGATTGGGGGCTTTCCTCTTAGGTTTTTCCATAGTTGATTTTTTTCCTCCCAACTTTCAAATCGTATTATAATGTCTCGGGGTTTATCTTGAGGGATTTCTCGGGGCCTCCTTATCCTATGGGCGTGTTCTATTTTTAATGGAAGCGTTATTTCTCTGTCGAGTATTGGGTTGCATATTTTCCGTATAATTTCTGGGAGATTTTCAGACTGTGAGGAGTCGGGGACTCCACGTATCCTGATATTTTTTCGTCTGTCTCTGTTTTCCTGGTCTTCAGCTTTATATGCATGTTCCCTTTGCTCTTTTTTTATATCTATTAGCTCCATTTCCAGTTTTCTAATGGTGTTAAAATTGTGGTCTGTTTTTCTTTCAACTTCCTCCAATCTTTCTAACATGAATCCCATATTTCTCTCCATTCTCTCCATTTGTGATGAGAGCACTTTTTCTAAGGCCACAAACATTTCCTTCATTTCATTTTTTGTTGGTAATGCCAAGTCTGTTAATTGATCTTCTAAATCCGGTATTGTGGCTGTTTCATAATCGCAATCTGTCGCTGGCTCTAATTGGAATTCGCTATTTGGATTGGTTTGGGAAGATTTTATCTTATCTTTTTTTTTCCCTCTCCCTACCATTCGTTGCTTGCGTTACGTATTTGCTCATTGGCCCTGGGCTTTGACTCAACCGGGGAGTCGAGGAGGAACCCCCCCTGACACCCCTCGCTCTAGTACTCATATCTGTAGGAGACGCAACTGGAGGCAAATTTTAATTTAAAGAGGGAAAAAAAAAAAAAATTATAAAGGGAGGGGAGAATGAGACCAGGCCTTTTAAGATTGATATCCTGGGTTCCGCTATGTATTCACAAAATAGAAGGAACTAAATACTTTCAGTATTGCAGGGTATTGTGTTTCTCTCTTTTCCTCCCAAACTTATTTTTACAGCCTTACAACCTCTTTTAGCGGCTATGATCAATATTCGGGGATGTCGCCGTGTAGCACTCACATCAATGAGTCTTGCCCTTATGATGACTGGCTGATAATGTCTTATTCACCGACCGGGTGTCCTACTTTCCAGAGATCTTACAAACCAGTCCACGTATCACCTTATGTTGCCATATGTCCCGGCCAAACAGAATTAATTAATTAATTGAGGTGTAGTTATTGTGTGCGTGTTAGCCGCTATGTAGATTAGTCGGTAATTTTCACGACCGACCGACAAAATGTCAGGGTTTTTTTTTTTATTATATATTTTTTTATATAGTAGAGCAGAGGGAGAGAGGGCAGGTAATGTATTCGCTTAAGGGTGTAAGGGTGTGATGCCGCGTACACACGGTCGTTTTTTGCGATGAAAAAAAACTTTGTTTTTTAAAACGTCATTTAAATTGATGGTGTGTGGGCAAAACGTCGTTTTTTGTCTTAAAAAAAAACGACCCAAAAAAATTCCAACATGCTTGATTTTTTTGTGTCGTTTTTCAAAACGTCGTTTTTTGTTTCACAAAAAGTCACCGTGTGTAGCAAAAACGTCGTTTAAAACGACGTTTTTCAACCCGCGCATGCCCAGAAGCTAGTTATGAAGCGAGCTTCAATGGAAAAGTGTGGTGAACGTAACCTCGCTTTTTGTGAAAAAAAACGATGGTGTGTATGCAACATCGTCTTTGAAAGTGACGTTTCAAAAACGTAGTTTTTTACTTCACAAAAAACGTCGTTTTTTTTCATCGCAAAAAACTACCGTGTGTACGCGGCATAAGTCCACTCTGACATGAACTCTTATTCGACCACTTCCGCTGTTCTCAGCAGGCTCTCATTTTGACTGTACTATATAGTTCAGAAAAAGTTCACACCGCAGATCATATCAAAAACAGGGAAAAAATAAGTCAAAATAATGTCTTACTCACTGTCCAGCAGATCTTCTTCCCCTTATACTAATCCGACATCTTGGTTCTGGATCTTCTTCTAAATTAATACTTACATATTTGTATTGCAGTTGTTGCAGTTGTTGCGATTGTTGCTGTAGTTGTAACATAGTTATGGCGGTGGCTGCGGTGGGTTAGTAGGAACGGCAGGGTTGAGTTTTAAGTATTGTATTGTGCTGTTTTTAAGATTTGGAGTGGATAGAATCCGGGCGTCACCTCCCCGACTCCCCGGCTCCTCCACTTCCAGCCCACAGGTCGGAGCACACGCCGCGCACCGCGCGCGGCACCACAGCGAGTCAATGGGAGCCCCACGGGGGACGCCGCCGACACAGGGACGCCGCGAACGGGCGAACAGGCAGGCGCCAGCAGCCCCCAACAGAGCCGACCGCCATCCCGCAGAGGGATCCACCCGCAGAGGCACCCGGAGCCCGGCAAGCGGGAGGCCAGCAGCACGACCAGCACGACCAGCAACGAGACCAAGTCGAGAGCCACACCGCACGGTGAGTGTGTTGTGCTATTGCGAGCTTTCGCGGCTTCTGGGGGAGTTTGAGAGGGCTCGAGAGAAACTAAAAAAAAAATAAAAAAATAAAAAAGCCCGAGGGAGAGCGGGACACATTAGTATTGGCAGAGCGGCAGGCGGGCAGGCAGACAGGCAACCAGGGAGCTAGGTGGACAGCTTGCTATTCGGCCATCTCAGCGTTGCGGGACCTTCTCGGGAGCTCTCTCCCTAACCGCCCTGGAGTGAGGCTCGCGTCATCCTAGACTCCTCTTTTCCTATTGCCATGGGAAAACTGCATGCATCAATTACTCCTGACCCGAGTCAATACTGACCCCTAAACTCTGCATCTTCTTTCAATGCCTTCTAATACCATATATTTTAATTGTGAGACAGCATGTCCTTTCTCTACAAAATGACGGGCAAGTGGTAGCTGTATTAGTTTATCTTTGATTGAATACTTATGGCGGGCTATTCGATCCTTTACCTTTTGGGTGGTTTCTCCAATATATAATAATAATACACATGGACATTTGATAGCATATACCACATACGATGATTGGCAGGTGTAGTATCCCTTAATGTAAATATTAAAATCTTTGTGGGGATGTGAAATATATTTACCTTTAATCATAGAGTTACATTGGATACAAGATAAACAAGGAAACGATCCCATGTTATTGCGGTCCCAGAAATGTCAATTTGGGAACAGGCAGGGAAAATTGATCTGATTTCACCAACCGATTCCTGAGTCTTCTTTCTTTCCTATATGAAGGCATGGGTAAACTCCAAAATCCATCAATAGTAGGATAATTAGTCTTAAGTGTATTCCAATGTTTTTTAGTAATATTAAAAAATGTATATGAAAAAGGATGATACTGTGAGACAAAAGGAATTATTTTAAACAATCTTTTAGACATCCTGTTGGTGTTTAGATTTAATTGTTCTTTTTTGATTAATGCTTCAGGATATACTCTCTGGATAAGTTTTTTCTCCATTTCATTTACTCTTTGTTGACAACATTGTGGATCATTAAATATTCTCTGAACGCGCAATAGCTCACTTAACCCTTTTTTTTTGTATCTATAGTGTGAAATACTTGTAATAACCACATGGGAATTTGATTGGATTAGTAAGCAATTAACCATGTAATTGATTCCATGTGTGGTGTTTAAAATCACATGACTTTCATGAACTTGTTAGCTATGTTCTGACTTGATCTGAAGAAGGGCGTTAGCATGTAAGCCCGAAACGGACATCCATGTCTGAATATTTTGAATATTTTTTTGGTATGTAACCTTTACGAGAATATTTGGAAAAATAAAATCATTTTAAGTGCAGCAATTCTTGAACTTTTTCTCATGGTCGGTGGGAAGACCTGTTTGCTGGCACTTGTCGTATACCGAGTGCAGCTCTCCTCCACTTTTTTGCATATATATATATTTACACACACATATACACATACACATACATACACTTCACTTGGACTGGCAGCTTGCTTAGAAGGCACCTAGGTAGGATAAGGGAATACTGTGTCCAGATTAAGCACCCAGGGGATGATCTGATGAGCTGCAGCTGGCAGGACAGATAGTGTCACTGTCAGTGATATGAAAAATGTGTTTATTAAAAGTAATGCCACTGCACTTGACACGACAGAAAGATTTTTTATTGAGCAAGAGCTGGGGTCATATTCACTCCAAGGGTTAAAACGGCAGAACATGTTAAACAGATATGTCACTTTTATACAAAAATTGTCAGCAATCCAATTAATAAAATATAACAGAAAGAACTCAGATTTTGTAATCTGTGTTAACATATACATATATTTATCAGATGCATTAACCACTTCAGCCCCAGAAGGATTTATCCCCTTCCCGACCAGAGCATTTTCTGCAATTTGGCACTGCGTCGCTTTAGCCGACAATTGCGCGGTTGTGCGACGTTATACCCAATAAAAATTGATGTCCTTTTTTACCGCAAATAGAGCTTTCTTTTGGTGGTATTTGAAAACCCCCAAAAACATATATAAAAAAACATTTTGTTTTCTTCAGTTTAGGCCGAAATGTATTCTACATATTTCTGGTAAAAAAATAAATAAAAAATAAATCGCAGTAAGTGTATATTGACTGGTTTGCACAAAAGTTATAACATCTACAAAATAGGGGATAGATTTATGCATTTTTATAAATATGTTTTTTACTAGAAATGGTGGTGATCTGCAATTTATTAAAAGGACTGCGGCATTATGGCTAACATATCGGTAATTTTTTACACTATTTTGGGACCATTGACATTTATACAGCGAACAGAGCCGATACTGTATAAATTACACTGGCAGGGAAGGGGTTAAACACTAGGGGCGAGCAAGGGTGTGTTCCCTGGATGTGTTCTAACTGTAGAAGGGATAGGCTCACTATAACATGACAGAGATCGCTGCTCCCAATGACAGAGAGCACTAGATTTTTTCTCAGTTCTGCTTATTGCTTTAAAAGTATGCACAATCTTGAGGCACCCCATTATAAAATGTAAAAAAATAAACAAATAGTTTATCATAATGAAGCAACATCTACAAGGTGCAAATTCTGCAAGGTGCATTTTGGCACAGCTCAGTTGTGACTGTATATGGCCTTTCTTAAGGAGTGGCTTTTTTCCTGCAAGCCTCCTATACAACCACATTTTTGGAGAATTTGTGATATTGTTGTCACATGCAAACAATGACCACTCTGTTACAATCTCCTGCAACTGTTTCACAGTTGCTGTAGGCCTCTTGGTAGCCTCTCTGACCAGTTTCCTCCTGGCTCTTTCTTCAAATTTGCAGTGACGTCCTGATCCACTGATTCTGTTTTTTGGGGGGGTTTTCTGACACAAGTTTCACTGAGTAAAATACTGCTGGATAAAACAAAAACTGTGTGTTTTAATATAAGGCTTAGTCATGCGACGTGGCTCCCAAACAAAATTGGTGTCCTTTTTTTTCCACAAATAGAGCTTTCTTTTGGTGGTATTTGATCACCTCTGCGGTTTTTATTTTTTGCGCTATAAACAAAAATAGAGTGACATATAATATAATAAATACCCCCAAAAAATTAAAAATAAAAACATTTTTTTCTCAGTTTAGGCCGATGCGTATTCTTGTACATATTTTTGGTAAAAAAAATCGCAATAATCATTTATCGATTGGTTTGCGCAAAATTTATAGTGTTTACAAAATAGGGGATAGTTCTATTGCATTTTTATTAATGATTTTTTTTTTTACTACTAATGGTGGCGATCAGCGATTTTTTTCGTGACTGTGGCATTATGGTGGACACATCTGACAATTTTGACACATTTTTGGGACCATTGTCATTTTCACAGCAAAATGCATTGTTTACTGTGAAAGTGACAATTGCAGTTTGGGAATTAACCACTAGGGGGCGCTGAAGAGGTTAAGTGTGACCTCATATGTGTTTATAACTCTAGGGGGGTGGGGCTGGATGTGTGTGTATTATCTTAAAAATAATTTATCAATAAAAAACAAATAGGTAATACACTCACATTTATTGGTGCCCATGAGCCGACACCAAGCTTCTCCAGCCGTGTATGCAAAAAATGGATGGGGTAACAAAGCCGTTCCTCTTACAGCCTACCAGCTGTCTTACGGCAATTCATTTCACTTTATTTATTTATTTACTCATACCACATTATTGTACACTGTATTGGAGTATATAGTTTGTGGAGGTGAGTATTTTATAACAACAGGATGTGATTATAATCTAGCACTAGCTAAATACGATTCACAGGGGAGCGCAATTTTACCACATTAAGCCCGTTTTAATGATGAAGTTGAAAAAAAACGCTGTTTTTTTCTAGAGCCTGAAAAACGTTGTTTTTTACAACGCGAAACTTATCGTGTGTACGCGGCATGAAGCTTCTCCTTGAATGCGACGTGTGATTTGATACAGCCGAGGAGAGACCCCAAGACTTTCCTTAATCTATATGATGCATCTGAGATCTGGTGAGTGAAGTCTTACATAGGGAGGCAGAGGGGTTATGTGATTATGTACTGACCTCTGCACTCTGCATTACTTACTCTTGACCTTTGCACCCTGTGAATAGATGCAAACTTCCTGACTCAGGAGCAAGCCAAGTGGCTTGCTATGGTAAGCAATCAGTGCTTCATAGCCACTTTAAATAGTAAGCTAAATAAGAATTTTTTACCTGGTCAAGAAAATACACTTTATTCAACCAAGCTGACTATCCACTTGAAGACCAAGCCTTTTCTGTGCTAGAAAATTACTTAGAACTCCTAAACATTATATATATTTGAATAAAATGGAGATTGTTGCAATTTTTTATGTCATACTGTATTTGCACAGTTGTCTTTTAAACACAATTAATATCTCCTTTACCTTTAAAAGCGGAAGATAAAAAATACGATATTTTCGCCCAAGCCCTGACGTGACGTCATAACATCACTCCCATCCTCCAAGGTCATAGAGGTGATCAGAGACGATCTGGTCTGGTTACCTCTATGGCCAGGCGTTCAAACCGTCAGATCGTTTCCCTGGGCTTGCGGTAAACTGGCAAGTGGCAGAAGGGCAGGAAAGATGATCCACTCCTGCTGATTTTAAAAATGATTCCGTGGCTAATTAGCTGCTCAGACCGCTTTCATGAAAGACAATCGCCAGCTGAAAAAAAAAAAAACGGAGGTTATGGCTGATAGCTTCAGCCATAACCCTGGTAAACCACTCACAAGCCGCAATGTATATATATGTATTGCGATCGGCAAGTGGATAAAGAACACATTTGATAAAGCATATTTATTCAATCCGCTGTTTTATTTATAAAAATTTACTGTTTATGTTGACATAATTTTCTTTCTTTCTTTTTTGTAGGCCGATTTAGTCTTGTGTCATCTATTCAAATCAACAAAGCCTGCCTAGGATCATTGATCACCTTTCCCTATATCAGGGAACAGGCGATCAATGATAGCGCCACAGTGAAGAACGGGGAAGCTGTGTTTACACACAGCTCTCCCCGTTCTTCACCTCCGGGGACCAATCACGGGACTCTGGCGGTGATCGGGTCCGCGGGTCCCGCGGCCACGGAGCTTCGGACGGGGTCGCAAGCACGCGCCCGCGACCTACGGCTGGGCACTTAAAGAGGACTACAGGTACGTGCTTGTGTCCAGCCGTGCCATTCTGCCAACGTATATGTGCAGGAGGCGGTCCTTAAGTGGGTAAAGGGGGGTGATTCTTTTCTACACCAACTGTATGTATGCATGCATGCAAGGTAGATTCTTGCTGGTGTTTAAAAGCTGTCTGCACACACTCTCAGTGTCAGCTGTCGAATTTGTAACCTGTACTATCCGCTATCTGATAAACTATCCGTGGCTGTTATGCCTTCTTAATGTAACCTTAAGGCACATGTATGAGCAGCAGACCCAAAAAACGGAATATACAATTTCCTGTATATTTTCAGGGACTAAAAGCATCCTAAGAGGGAGCACTACCTACAAATTTAGTGAGTCCAGAAGGAAGCTGAAGAAGAAACTCCAAGAATTTTTTTCTGATCATTTGTGAGCGTCTTAGCATCTTCTCTTTAAAGAGAATTGTATATTATGGATGGTTGCTTTTGGTATTGATGCTGTTAGTAGTTTTAAAGTTTTAACAAGCTACACAGTAACAAAGTAAGCTACATGATGTTAAAGAGTAGGCAAGCTAGTGCATATTTATTCAAGATCATTCTTTATACACAGAAGATACATCTGACATTGGAAAAAAAAAGCTATGTTTGAACCTACTTCTCACATCCCAGAAAGTTCTGAAGAGCTACAATTAGTTGCTATTTATGATTTAAGGCAAGTTTAAGTCTTCTGCTCTTTGACAAAAGCTTAGAAACAACATCACTGCAGGAACTGCCACCTGTGATGTGGAAGCTGAAAAAGACTTCCAGTAAAACTAAGAATGCTGAAGCAATAATTAGTGATTAGTAAACATGATCCTGCTGACTAGGAAAGTGATATATCTGAAAGCTTTTATGAATACTTATCTTGAAATCCTGTCAAACAGGCATGCTAGCATCAAGAATGCATGCTTATGTAAGAAGATTTCAGAGTCAAAATCTTTTTATAAGAGTTCGATTTCTCAGCAATTGGCTTATATACTGATACTCAAAAGAAAAATGCACCTTTTGCACCAAACAAACCTTATAGTATCAAAAGACCAAAACTTTCCCTGATGAGTCAAAAATATAACAGAAATGTCCAACAAGTGATAGCTTTATCTCTGAGACACTCAGTGAGATAACCAAGTTATATGTTTATTGTTGACCTCAAAAGAAGAAATTTTAAAGTGAATTTCAGCATAGTTCTATAAATTAAATTTTTCAGTTTTCTTCTTCCGCCTTTTAAGCATCAATAAAAAGTCTCTTTGCCGTGATGCAGGACATTTTTCAAAATGGACAAAAGGATTAAAACAACAGCACACAATACTTTCACTAGAAACAAAAGTTGGACATTTTCTTTTAAATGTTTCTTGATTTATATTTTTACATTTTGTTATTCTATAATTGTGTCATATGCGCTAAATCGTAAAGAAAGGTCTAATTTTACATAAGTTAGTAAATTCTAAGGATGCAAATAATTTGTATCCGATGAGTAAAGCAGCCCAACATCTCTCGGATCAGAGCGAAAATGTAAATACAGAGCCGACCAAAGTCTTATGCCGCGTACACACGATAATTTTTTGGGTTGTAAAAAAACAAAGTTTTTTAAAAATGTCATTTAAAATGATCGTGTGTGCGATTCAGAGCATTTTTCGGGTTCTGAAAAACGGCCAATTTTTTTTCGAACATGCTCTATTTTTTCACGACATTTTAAACTATGTAGTTTTTCGGGTTATTAAAAATGATCGTGTGTGGGCTTTAACGATGTGAAAAAAAAACGCTCATGCTCAGAAGCAAATTATGAGACGGGAGCGTTTGTTCTGGTAAAACTACCGTTCATAATGGAGTAAGCACATTCATCACGCTGTAACAGACAAAAAAGCGTGAATCGTCTTTTACTAACAAGGAATCAGCTAAAAGCAGCCCAAAGGCGAATAGAACTTCCCCTTTAGAGTGGCGTTGTACGTGTTGTACGTCACCGCACTTTGTTCATCATTTTTCAAAAACGATGGTGTGTGGGCAAATTGTCTTTTACCAACATGAAATCAGCTAAAGCAGCCCAAAGGGTGGCATCATCCGAATGGAACTTCCCCTTTATAGTGCCGTCGTACGTGTTGTACGTCGCCGCACTTTGCTAGAGCATTTTTTTTTTAATGATCGTGTGTAGGCAAGGACGTTTTATTTAGGTGGGTGTGGTTGGCGCAAATGGGGTTGAATAGTTGCTATAAAAGTGGGTGTGCTGCAATTAAAGAAGAAAAAAGGGCCGAGATGCCTACTGGTATCCAGTCCTAAAAACAGTGATAATGTGGTAAAATTGCGCTCCCCTGTGAATCGTATTTACCTAGTGCTAGATTATAATCATCTCCTGTTGTTATAAAATACTCACCTCCACAAACTATGTACTCCACTACAGTGTACAATAATGTGGTATGAGTAAATAAAGTGAAATGAATTGCCGTGAATCAAAACCTATTTCTTAACCACTTGCTTCCTGGGCACATAAACCCCCTGCGTGCCCAGGCGAAATTTCAGCTTCCGGCACTGCGTCGCTTTAACTGACAATTGCGCGGTCATGCGACGTGGCTCCCAAACAAAATTGGCGTCCTTTTTTTTCCCACAAATAGAGCTTTCTATTGGTGGTATTTGATCGCCCGTGCGGTTTTTATTTTTTGCATTATAAACAAAAAAAGAGTGACAATTTAAAAATATATATATATTTTTTACTTGTTGCTATAATAAATATCCCAATTTTTTTTTTTTTAAATATATATTTTTTTCTCAGTTAAGGCCGATACATAGTCTTCTACGTATTTTTGTAAAAAAAAAAAAAAATCACAATAAGTGACTGCTTTGCGCAAAAGTTATAGCGCCTACAAAATAGGGGACAGAATTATGATTTTTTTTTTATATTTTTTTTTTACTAGTAATGGCGGCGATCTGCGATTTTTATTGGGACTGCGATATTGCGGCGGACACATCGGACACTTTTGACACATTTTTGGCGCCATTCACATTTATACAGCGACCAGTGCTATAAATATGCACTAATTACTGTATAAATGTGACTGGCATTGAAGGGGTTAACACTAGGGGGTGAGGAAGGGGTTAAATGTATTGCCTGGGTGTGTTCTAACTGTGTGGGGGGTGACTGGGGGAGGTGACCGATGCTTTGTCCCTATGTACAAGGAAAACAGCATCTGTCTTTTACCTGACAGGACGTGGAGCTCTGTGTTTACACACACAGCTCCACGTCCCTGCTCTGTCACCGCCGATCGCATGTACCTGACGGACATCGCGGCCGCCGGGTACACGCATCGAATACTCGGTGATGCGACGGGACTGTTTTTCCCCGCCGCGCGCCACCCTGTGGCGTGCGTGGGGAATTACATATACATCACGTCCAAAGACGTGACCCCGGCGCCTCAGGTCCGCGCTGTTGACGTATTCTGTCAATAGCGCGGACCTCTAGTGGTTAATGAGTGATACTCTGGTATGTGCTCTCATTTTTCATATACCTCTATAATGGGTCAATATAACACATAAATCATACACCTATAATTTAAACAAAAAAACATAAACAAATCATATAATCCATAAAGGAGTGTATAGTTCAATATTCTCCTCCTAATCAATGTCCCACGTGAATGGTCAAATCTGCATATTATTGTTGTGCTCCACTGTGATGTGTTCAAAATACAGCCAAGTTGTCACCACTTGGTGATATCCCATCACCGTTAAGAATGGCCACTCACCAGATGTCGTATTAACAAGGGCCTTTGGTTCATTACTTAGGATAACCACTCCTCTTATGGATATTCCACCTGCTGTTAGATGCCTTGGGTGAAGGATGGGCTTTCGCCTTTTCCTATGAGTGCTCACAGAGAAAAAGGTGGCCTCTCATAGTGTATTATCTTAAAAATAATTTATCAATAAAAAACAAATAGGTAATACACTCACATTTATTAGTGCCCATGAGCCCACACCAAGCTTCTCCAGCCGTGTATGCAAAAAATGGATGGGGTAACAAAGCCGGTTCTCTTACAGCCTACCAGCTGTCTTAAGGCAATTCATTTCACTTTATTTATTTACTCATACCACATTATTGTACACTGTATTGGAGTACATAGTTTGTGGAGGTGAGTATTTTATAACAACAGGAGGTGATTATAATCTAGCACTAGTTAAATACGATTCACAGGGGAGCGCAATTTTACCACATTAAGGCCGTTTTAATGATGAAGTTGAAAAAAAACGCTGTTTTTTTCTAGAGCCTGAAAAAGTGTATTTTCTTGACCAGGTAAAAAATTCTTATTTAGCTTACTATTTAAAGTGGCTATGAAGCACCTCCCCCCTGCTGATTGCTCACCATAGCAAGCCACTTGGCTTGCTCCTGAGTCAGGAAGTTTGCATCTATTCACAGGGTGCAAAGGTCAAGAGTAAGTAATGCAGAGTGCAGAGGTCAGTACATAATCACATACATAATCAATCTCAGATGCAGCGGCATTATATAGATTAAGGAAAGTCTTGGGGTCTCTCCTCGGCTGTATCAAATCGCACGTCACAGTCAAGGAGAAGCTTCATGCCGCGTACACACGATAATTTTTCGCGTTGTAAAAAACAATGTTTATTCAACCAAGCTGACTATCCACTTGAAGACCAAGCCTTTTTTGTGCTAGAAAATTACTTAGAACTCCTAAACATTATATATATTTGAATAAAATGGAGATTGTTGCAATTTTTATGTCATACTGTATTTGCACAGTCGTTTTTTAAACACAATTAAAAAATCTCAATAGGCGACGCTTGAAAACATTTCTTGTTTTTTTCATTTTTACACTGTCCTTTTAACTTTTTTTTGGATCACTTCAATGTAAACATCCCTTGTAATAGAAATACGGGGTGGCAGGTCCTCTTTTTGGAGAGATCTGGGGTCTTTAAGACGCCAAATATCTCCTTTACCTTTAAAAGCGGAAGATAAAAAATAAGATATTTTCGCCCAAGCCCTGACGTGACGTCATAACATCACTCCCATCCTCCAAGGTCATAGAGGTGATCAGAGACAATATGGTCTGGTTACCTCTATGGCCAGGCGTTCAAACCGTCAGATCGTTTTCCTGGGCTTGCGGTAAACTGGCAAGTGGCAGAAGGGCAGCAAAGATGACCCACTCCTGCTGCTTTTAAAAATGATTCCGTGGCTAATTAGCTGCTCAGACCGCTTTCATGAAAGACAATCGCCAGCTGAAAAAAAACGTAAAAAAAAACAAAAAAAAAACGGAGGTTATGGCTGATAGCTTCAGCCATAACCCTGGTAAACCACTCGCAAGCCGCAATGTATATATATGTATTGCGATCGGCAAGTGGATAAAGAACATATTTGGTAAAGCATATTTATTCAATCCGCTGTTTTATTTATAAAAATTTACTGTTTATGTTGACATAATTTTCTTTTTCTTTTTTGTTGGCCGATTTAGTCTTGTGTCATCTATTAAAATCAACAAAGCCTGCCTAGGATCCTTACTGGGTCTTATTCTGGCTTTGTCTGAAATACATACCATTCCTACAGAAACTACTGATCATCTTCAGTGCAGGTCACAAATTTAAAGGCTTTGGCACTTGGTCATGGGATCATTGATGAGGGGGAGAATTAGAGCTCAGACTGATCCTCCCATTCAGCAGAGATCACTTGACCTAGTGCCTGGTCATTCACATATGTGGCCAGCAATAGCTTTAGTCTGAAGCAACATTTTCTCCAGGAATGGAAAGTATTTAAGTTATTTTATTATACTTTATTCATCTTTCTATTGCCAGAGTGTGAACTCCTGAAAACTGCCCTCTGGTGAAAGTCAAATAATCACCTTTTTGCAGAAACACACAAAGGTTTCAACACAGTAGATTGCTCATATGCTCCCACATTTACATTTATTTAGCTGTCTAATGGATGAGATGAGATAAGAGCATTAGTAAATGTCAAAGAGCGTACTGTAGGTACTGTATTTGTTCCGGATGTAATGCTTTCTAAGCAAATCAACACAGCTCCAGATCTGGTGGTGAGGAGAACGGATATATCTTCTGCACCCCACAAGCTGTCTTACTATAAAGGGGCCATGTACTGCAAACCTAAACCTGACAACTTACTTGTACAGTTATCAGATGGAATGGGTTTGGCTTCAACGGGCATATATTTGAATATAGTTTGAAGCCTGAAATGTGGCAAAAGGTCGCAAAGTTCAAGGGGGGCGAATACTTTCACAAGGCACTGTAAATAAATAAATATTCCAACAATGAAATTTCCTATATTTACAAGTACATGGAGTAAATAATGCATATTTTACATACAATGCATTCGATCTATATCTCATACCAAATACCAATATTTGCAATGTATATTTTTGTCGTAAAATAATATGTATATTTATGTGTATTCTTTCTTTTTCCTTACATCTAAAGCTGGATTTCTTTTGAAAAATTATTTAAAATATTTCTTCATGTCCAGTCCTGATGAAGCCTTAACAGCGAAACTGTCGAACAAAAATGGACGCTACTTTCAACTGTATACAATCCATCACTGTTACATGTTAGGTATTATATGTATACCTGTAACAGTCAATGAATAGTATTATCAGTTTTTTAATTGCTGTTATTTATAAAATATTTCCTATAATTTATGTTGTATTAACCATTATCTCTAGCACCTTTAAAATCCCATATCCTGTTCTTTCAATATTTTCTAATAATAGGTATGTTGGTGCTATAAGATATTTTAACCTTCTAAAAGATTTATAAATGGAGATGAAAAAAGAGGGGTTGGAAATATGTTAAAAGGAACATCCATGAGAAGTTGATGAATATGTACACTTATCGGTAATTATTAGCTCTACGTGCTTCGGGCCTTTAGGGCCACTCATCAGGAGGAAAACCGTAGTGATCATCTAGAGATGAAAAAGGCAAACAAGTTTCAATGATCTAAAGCAGTGGTCTCCAAACTGCGGCCCGGGGGCTGGATGCGGCCCTTTGCTTGCCTTTATCCGGCCCTTGGGGCACTATCCCTCCCACTGATACAAAACACTATTCTGACACCGACAGTGGAGCACCATTTCTCCCACTGACAAAAATAATGGGGCATTATTCCTCCCTATGATACAAACGATGGGGCACCATTTCTCCCCCTAATTCTATATGTTAAGTCCCACTGATGCCAAGAAAATTTCCAACCCCCGCTTGCCAAAGTCCGGCCCTCCAAGAGTCTGAAGGACAATAAACCGGCCCTTTGTTTATAATGTTTGGAGACCCCTGATCTAAAGGATATATAGGAACATGTGGGTGAACACAGAATAGGAGAGACCCCCCCATTTGTATGTCTAACCCACAAACTTACAAAAGCACCTGCACAGAATCGCAGACTGGCCAGAAAACGTCATTATTTACTTGTAAATATAGGACATTTCTTTGTTGGAATATTTATTTATTTATCATTGTGCAATATTTGGTTCAGATGAAATGCAAAAAAGTATTGATATATAGGAAAATGCATAACATTTTAATATGAAATTATATGACAATTTAAACCAATTAAAAGCTACTTTCTATCAAATGTATCCCTTTGTGTCCGTGTGCCTCATATAAAGTCCCGCCTCCTGTTCTCTTTTTCAAATACTAAACCGGGATAGAAGAGGGGATTCGGCCCCTAAACCTCATTTAAAGTCCCAAAAACTCCCCTTTTCTCTCTTTCCCCGTTTGCGATTTAATTAGGGATGGAAAAAAAGAGGGGGATTGGGACTTTAATCTAATTTTATCTAGATTGGAGCCCCAGTCACCTGCCAGTTGAACATACATTCATCTGGGATACATGTTAATGCTCTCGGTTTTCCCACTGGCCCTACCTCAGTTCCCGGTTGCAGACAACTTTAGCGACCCGTGTGTTCCAGTTTGCACATCCTCACACGTTTTTTGGAGATGGCCCTTTTTCCATCTCTCCTATTGTCTCCCATATTTGTTGTTTATGCTAAAACATACATATTATACTTGTGTCCTTCTGCAGATTTTACCCCACTACGCATCCACCCCTGAAGATTGGCAATAATGCCATGAAAAGCGTCTCGGGCTTGCACAGATGTTACGTTTCAGTTTTAGGACCAACCTTGGGTTTAATGATTCTATTTTATTTTAGTATTTTTTTAGTAATGCGAGGATTAAGTTGTTTTACAATGTTTATGGTTTTTGCATCACGCTTTTTATATGCTCATTGTCATGTATGTTTACTACTATGTATACATTCGAAATCGCATGCTCGGCTATGGGCCAGATTCAGGAACAGTTAGGCTGGCGGATCCAGTGATCCGCCAGCCTAACTGTGACTTTGAGCTGGCGTTTCTGTTTTCTGTAACCAGAAAACAAGAAACGCCGGGTTGAAGCTCCGATGCGAGCAGCGTAACTGAGTTTCGCCATCGCATCGTTACTTCAACTTAAAAATGGCGCCGGCGGCGTTCCCGCCGATTTACGCTCAAAAAATATGTTAATGAGCGGAAATCGGCAATTCACGATCGAATTCCGGCGCGACGCAATGACGGTACGACGTTTCCGGACGGGATACGCGGCGCATAGATATACCTACATGGGGTTGGAATATCCTATGTTAGGTATAGGCGTCGTCATCGCGTCGGGAAAAAAAAAAATCACGTCGCTTGCGTAAAAAGTTCATGAATGGGAATGTGACGTCATTGACGTTCATTCACAGAATTTGGAGCATGCGCACGGGGATGTTTGGACACTCGACGCATGCGCAGTACGTTGGCGGCGGGATCGCGCTTAGTTAGAATACTACACGCCCCGTACCCGCCCAATTTGAATTCCGCCGGCTCATTTGCGATGCGCTGCCGCAAATTTAGGAGCAAGTGCTTCCTGAATAACAGCACTTGCTCCTAAAATTTCAGCAGCGTAACGCAAACGAGATGCGTTACTCCAGAGCAAAGATGCTCTGCTCTACCTGAATCTGGCCCTTTTTGTTTTAGATAAATAAACGCATCCATATTACACTGTCTTATCTTTGAGTTCTATCATGCCTACCTCATTTAAAGTCCCAATCCCCCTCTTTTTTTCTACATATAACAGGGATGGGGATATATGTTTACATATTTCTCATTCAAAGTCCCAAAACCCTATTTTTTTCCAATTAGGGATGGAGGCACACAGTCTCACTAATATACTTTATTAACTTACTATACATGGCTGCTTCGCAGTTGCCTCTATTTTTAGTTTTCATTTATATACTTCTCAACAGTCTCTATATAGAATAGATGGTATGTGGTTGGCCTTTTATTATTATCCTTGGTCATTTTCAGTTATTTTAAATTTTTTGGTTCCTCAGGCGTGTGCACATTGGTGGTTTTGGCCGCGTTTTTTATTGGACCTTGCCTCTGTCGCTACCGGGAGCTGCGACGTGAACTGTGGGACCTCCCCTCTACCTTTGCTACGTTCTGAGGCACCTCCCTCCCTCCCTGCATGTGCCAGCGTGACGTTGGGGGCTGGGCTGTTGCGGCGCTTCCCATATGAGCCTCTCTCCCTGTTGGGTTTTACACATAGGAACAGACATATCACCCCTCACTGTGGAACATTATGCACCATGGCATAATTTGCCCTCCTTACTCTACAACAGGTATTTTTTCTTCATCTTCCACACACTATCTGCCTTTCTTATCTTTTGTTCCTCATTCGCCCTTTTTCTTTACCTCCCCTTCTGTTCTTTTATTTTTTCTTCTGTTTGCCTACACCTTGCTTTTTCAATCTGCACATCTTTTCTAACACACTTATTAACATCACCTTTTTACACATTTTAACCACTTAAGACCCGGACCAAAATGCAGGTAAAGGACCAGGCCCCTTTTTGCGATTCAGCACCGCGTCGCTTTAATTGACAATTGCGCGGTCATGCGACGTGGCTCCCAAACAAAATTTGCGTCCTTTTCTTCCCACAAATAGAGCTTTCTTTTGGTGGTATTTGATCGCCTCTGCGATTTTTATTTTTTGCGCTATATACAAAAATAGAGCGACATTTTTGAAAAAAAAAAACAACAATATTTTTTACTTTTTGTTATAAGAAAAATCAAATAAACTAAATTTTAGTCAAACATTTAGGCCAAAATTTATTTAGCCACATGTCTTTAGTAAAAAAAAAAAAAATTGCAATAAAAAAAAAAATAGCTACCTAGCGGGAAAAGCGACACTAATACAGCGATCAGAAAAATGAACGCTTAGTGACGCTGGCAATATGGAGTGAAAGGGTTAACTAGGGCGGTGATCAAGGGGTTAAAACTTTATTAGGGGGGTACGGGGGCTACCCTGAACCTAACACTAACTGCCTGTCACACTGACACTAAATACAGTAATCATACATATATGATTACCGTATTCAGTGACACTGGGACAGGGGGGAGGGGGGGTGATCGCAAGGGGTTAAGTCTGCCTGCGTGTACTGGTGTCAGTGTAGTGTTGTGCAGACTTACTGTGAGATGTGACCTCTCCTCAGCGGCGGTTGAAAATACCGCCGAGGAGAGAGATCACATCACTTCCCTCTTCCTGTGTTTACACAGGAGGAGGAAGTGACACGGCGGGAGTGTGCGGATTGGCTGGGAGCGCTCCGGAGGGGGCGGACAAAAACGAATAGCCGCCCCCTCATCCCGGATCGCTCGGCCAGCCACGGGGACCGCTGCATGTACCGGGGGGGGTCCCGATCGGACCACCGACCCACGGCAAGGCAGGCACGTATATATACGTTGATGTGCCTGCCTGTGCCATTCTGCTGACGTAAATGTACATGCGGCGGTCCGCAAGCGGTTAATAGTGTTCCGTTTCCTCCTTTTTTCACATAGCTCTCCCAATTTGGGGTCACCCCTTACAGTTCACATCAGTTTTGATTTATACATTCCCACCCTCTTGGAGTGCTGTCTGTTTGGGCCATTGTCGCCTTGCTAAGCCTCTTCAGCTCCAGGTTGTGACATTTTCTGTCTGGTCTGCGATTTTCATGGCCATACCACCACTGTGCAGATGCTTTTGTAAGTTTGTGGGTTAGAAATACAAATGTCTCTCCTAGTCTGTGTTCGCCCACATGTTCCTATATATCCTTTAGATCATTAAAAACTTGTTTGCCTTTTTCATCCCTAGATGATTACTATGGTTTTGCGCCTGATGAGTGGCCCTAAAGGCCCGAAACGTGTTGAGCTTATAATTACTAATAAATGTACATATTCATCAACCTCTCATGGACGTTCCTTTTAACATATTTCCAACCCCCTTTTTTCATTTCCATTTAGAAATATTTTAGTAGGTTATTATTAATTTGTACTAGTTTCAACTGCAATATATGTAAAATATGCATTATTTACTCCATGTACTTGTAAATATAGGACATTTCTTTGTTGGAAAATGTATTTATCATTGTGCAATATTTGGTTAAGATGAAATGTAAACAAGTATTGATATATAGCAAAATGCATAGAATTTAACCACTTAAGACCCAGGCCAATATGCAGGTTAAGGACCTTGCCCCTTTTTGCGATTCGGCACTGCGTCGCTTTAATGGACAATTGCGCGGTCGTGCGACATGGCTCCCAAATAAAATTGACGTCCTTTTTTTCCCACAAAAAGAGCTTTCTTTTGGTGGTATTTGATCACCTCTGAGGCTTTTATTTTTTGCACTATAAACAAAAATAGAGCGACAATTTTGAAAAAAAATGCAATATATTTTACTTTTTGCTATAATAAATACCCCAAAAAAGATAAAAAAAACTCAGTTTAGGCCGATACGTATTCTCCTACCTATTTTTGGTCCAAAAAATCGGAATAAGCGTTTAAGTAATTTTCTAGCAAAAATCTTGTAAACACCAAATCTGAAAAACAAGCAAGGTCCTTAAGTGGTTAAAGTCCCCCTCTTTTGCGATCAGTAATCTAGGGTTTGCTTTTTGCCGATAAAATGTATTAGAATAAGTTTTGCATTGCTTATTGTGACAGACTCTATGTCCACTAAGGGCATAGGATGACTGAGAAATGATATCTTGGACTATGTAATTATTATCCACAATATATCGTAGGATATCTGTAATTATATTTACTGGTTGTTGATTCTGAACTCAACGGGTTAATTGTAAGAGTGACTCATTCATAATGTTATATGCCAATGCCGTCACCTCCAGCCATCTCTCTGTTCTCTGTGCTAATTGACCCTGCTATTGTGTGGAGATGTTTTGTGTTTAAACTTATGATAATGTGTATTGTATAGCAGGTGAGCGGAGACGGGACGTCTACCTTAAAAGGTCATATCTCGGAGTCACCTCGTCTGGGTAAATGATTAGTTAATTAGCTAATGTTAATTTATGTTCTGGTTACCTCCTCTTTAAACTGTATATAAGACTGTATTCTTGGTTCTAATAAACACTCCATGTTCAACACACAAACAAGTCTTGTCTCGTTGTGTGTTGAGGGCAGCTGGAATATCCAATATCTATATCCAGACTGATAGGAAGCGATATATGACGGAAGCACTCAAGCGGAGTGAGGGACGTTCCGTTACACTTACTATCTATTTACAATTCTGCTTGCTGCATATTTATTGTGGCACCACACTGCAACCGTACTATATAAAACATAGGGAAGCAATTGTAAGTTTAAACAATTCCCTCCCCTTCCCACAGACGTACATATAACCCTACCATGGTAAACCCACTTTGTTTATAAACAAAGACTTTGTTTGGGTAATTTTTTCTATAATTATATATATATATATATATATATATATATACACATTATATATATATATATATATATATATATATATATATATATATATATACACAATTTAAAATAAAACATTTCATTTATGACAAAGGATTCCTAGGGTACTATGGGTTAGCAAACATAAATATGTTAAATTATATGTTATTCTGCCCTGTTGTCGACACTTCAGCCATATACAAGCTGTTGGCTGGTACTTGTCGATTGTCACAGGCAAAGGGAGCCCAGTTCTGCTGCTGAGCAGAGTCTACCAGCCGTCTGTAGGCAATCTCCAGCTCCCATTTCTGAATGGCTAGAAACTCCTAATCTCTCTGTGCCCAGAGCACTTTTGAGACATTCAGCCTGTGGTCTCTGTACTCCAAGATTTCCTCCAAGCACCACTCCAAATCGCTCTCAAATTCAGGGTCCTTGGACAGCCCCCCAAATAACAGCTCCAGGCCGCCGTAGCCAAAGCCTTCCATTGGGCTGTCTTCCACTGTCCATGGGCTCACTTGGGATACATACCAGCAGAGGGCTTTGTAGTGTTCATTCAACCGCATCCCTGCCTGGACCAGCCTGCTTAACTCAGCTGTCCACTCCTTGTGCGGTTGCTTCCCCAATAACAGCATTTTCACTTTGTACTGTGGCCAGTACCATTCCTGGATCAAGGGGAGAATTTTTTCCCTGGTGACACTGCTCACAGGTTAGCTTTTCTTTCCAAAGTTCCCAGCGGACAAAATCATACCATCCCAGCAGGACCTGCACTGACACTGGTCTCCTGTGCTGTATTTGCATCTATCGCAACCTCCTCCTGAATTCCTCTTCCATTATGGCTGGTATCTGTATCTCTCCTCTTCTGGTATCTGGAACTTGGATCTCGGTGGTGGTTTGGATGTCCCAGATGGCAAAAAGCATCCCACTGCTTGCCACTATCTGAACGCTGAGAGTGAACCAGTTAATTATATTAAACCAGACCCTCCAATTCAGAATCAGCATCCAAAGGATATGGTCAAACAAACATGTGTTTCTTCAGAGCAACAAAAAGTAAAAATCTGCTGGAAATGTTGTCAAAATCCCTGCAATGTGCACTGATCTCACAAAAGTGGAGTTACCTTTTAATGTTTAAGTGCGTGAATGTCAGCTCCAGTTTTATACAATCTTTACTTGAGAAAGAACTGAATGGTTTAAATGAAAGCTTCGGGAAGCCTAAACATTCCTCTTTGCAGTAGGGCTGTCCACACACTGCAAGAGTTAACTTCTCATTTAGGTCTAGGGGATTTGGAAAGGCAAATCTACTTACCTGACTTTCCGCACCTGCAGGCTCCCCTGTGCTGCTAGACCAGTGCCTGTAGACCTTTTTCCTCCATGCTCCAGCATTCTAAAGCCTCGTACACACGATCAGATGTTCCGACAATAAATGTGTGATGGCAAGGTTTTGTCAGAAAATCTGACCGTTTGTATTCTCCATTGGACAGTTGTTGTTGGAATTTCCGATCGTGTGTACGCAAGTTCATCGGAAAAAAATCCAAAGTACAAACACGCATGCTAAGAAACAAATCCTAACCATAGGATAACATTATCAGAAGTTGCCCAAAGGGTGGCGCTTAAGAGCTGAAAAAAAGTTTTGTGTATGTTGGCTGAAAAAGTTCTGCTGTCTGTATGCATACCAAGTTCGTGGCCAACGCCCTTCGCACAAAATTCCACGGATTTGTCCGATGGAAATCCGATCGTGTGTATGAGGCCTAAGATCGTCATAGGGAACATAGCCCTGGACTGGATGTGTGGATAGCAAGAGAGCCAACTGCTAGAACATGGGGGAGTGGAGGATTGGGTAAGCAAAAGTGCTGTTTCCTGATTAAATGAGCATATAACATTTGCAGCTCGGGTGTAGCCCCACTGCAAGGGAGAATTGTTAGGTTTCCTGGAGTTGGGAGTATAATCTCCCCCTCCCAACATTTACCCCTAAAGTATTCCCTAAACACTTAAACCCCCCTCCCCAACACACAGCTCTCAAACTATTGCCTAAACTATTACCTTCCCCCCAACATTTGAAGCATATCTGAACTCAAAAACATGTACGGCATTGCAGCTTAACAGTACTTAGATATGGTGGCAGTAGGGAGTCAGAATAGGGGGAAATATCAGAATAAAACTTAATAGGGCTAGGACTTAGAGAGATGAGGTCCATCACATAAGGACACTGGCAAAAACTGAGGTAAGCTGGGAATGGGAGGAGCTATACATGTCATATCCCAGCAGCTTTCTTATTTCCAGCTTCCAATCACCTGAAGGTAGCTACTATAACCCATAGTAAGAAATAGAGATCCTGTGTCCCACACTGTACAGCTAAGAAAACCCCTTTTTCCTCATAAGAATGAACAAAATTAGCTTTGTTTGGGGATTACTGCTATCTAGGGAAATAGCCTTCTTCTTAGTTACACTGACTACAAATTGTTAGTAGATTTTAAGCACACAATGTTCTGTAATTGTATTACCACAAGAGTCGTCTGTAAAGCTTTGTAACAGCAGTTATGACTGGTTACTTTTCAAATGCTTTTGTTCATGATACTACTACTGTTGTTGTTATACTGTAAAACAGCAGAAAGTAGTGGAAAAGAAAAATAAATTTTCAGATAATGAACATTTTTCTTTACACCCGTTTATGATGCACACTGTAAAGTCTATATAACACATTAATAACATGCCAAATCATAGTTTGTCCATACAAGCACTGTACATCGTGGGGCACTTCTTACAAGTCATTTCACTTTATCTGTACATTTCTAGATTTATTTACCCTTTTAGATCATTACCTGAGTTATGAATTCCCGCGCTAAAGCCAAAGCCCTTTTATAAGCTGCATCTCCTTCATCATTCTGTTCTACAACGTGACTGACCAAGCCAATGACTTTGGCTTCATTACCATCCAGGACACGTGCAGAAAATATAAGTTCCTTTGCCACAGCCACTCCAACAGCACGGGGTAGTCTCTGTGTTCCACCTGAACAGAATAATGTAACGATAAATATATTTTACAAAACAAAACATTTTATACGTATATACAGTATACCAGTGCTGAGATTAGGTACCTGCTCTTTTGGCAGAGCCTTGATGCATCACAAAACAAAAGTCACACTGAGTACAGCAAACAGTGAGAAATTATCAGAACTTTACAAAAGGCAAAACTTATGTTGAGTGTTTTTTTTATTTGATGTTTCGGGGAAGCATAAACAATCTGGCTTTCAGTTTTCCCTATTACAAAGCCATGATAAGTGCTCGTTGCTTGCTCTCAGACAAAAAATACCACTTTCGAAGCAATCATGTGATAATCTGATCGTTAGTACACAGTTAGGACAAACCTGAAAATCTTTCTCGTATTATATCAGAGTGTATGATTTTTATTAAATCTGTACAATATTAGTCCGAAAAAAAAAATTGGAAGACCAAGACCACGCATGCTCAGAAATGACAGTATACATTACAATACAACACATTACATCACTTCTGAAGTTGTATTTCGTCGTACGAGAATTTTCATAACCTCTTCATTACCGATATGAGACTAGCATGCAAAAAAAAAAAAACTGAAGATCATTTGTCCGATATTTTTATCATGTGTACGAGGCCTAAGGAAATCTTGGAGATGTCACATAATTTGATTGCCATTCAATTATTAACTGGCTTTGTCCATAATAGATCATTGCCACTGAGCCCTTTACAATGTGACTTCAGCATTGATTACGTTTATGAACAATACCCAGTTGAAAGAGGACACGCATACACTAACTAAGCAAGGGTCTCCAAACTTTCTACACAAAGGGCCAGTTTACTGTCCTTTAGAGTTTAGGGGGGCCAGTGGGAGTAGAAAAGGTCCCAACATCAGAGGGAGCAATTGTGTCTTGTAATTGGTGTCAGTGGGAGAAATTGTGCCCCATCATTGGTGCCATTGTGAGAAATTGTGTCTCTTCTTTGGTGTCAGTGGGCCACATTGTCGGTGCAATTGGGAGAAATTGTGCCTCTTCTTTGGTGTCAGTGGGGGAATTCTGCCCCACTGATGGTATCAGTGGGTGAAATAGCACTCCAAGGGCTGGATAAAAGCAAGCAAAAAGGCTGCATCTGGCCCCCGGACCACAGTTTGGAGACCACTAATCTAAAGGGATACAGAACCTGCAGCTTTTCTCATCAGAACACTGAGAGTGCATTAGCCAATTATAATGAAACCAGACCCTCCCATTCAGAAACGGTATTCAAAGGATGTGGTCAAACAAAACAGCCAAACCTTCAGAGCAAAAAAAGGTAGGAATCTAATGGAGGTTGTTAAAATCCCTGCAATGTGCACAGATCACCCAAAAGTAGAGTTGCTCTTTAATATTGATAAATAGATACAATTTTCAGTCTGTGTAAGATTGCGATAAATTAAGATTAGGAGTAGGTTTAGGATTTATAAAAAATAAAAAAAATCAATTAGTAACTGGCTAATAAGGAGATCCATGGGAAGAAAAAAACTGTAAAAAATAAAAACATATGTCCATAATATAACCACAAGGTTCATATCAAGTGCCATGAAGAATTATTGATCATACCGATCGTTACTGGTGCATAGTGCATCAGTTTCATATGCTTGTGCGAGTGTGTGCAAATATCTCCAAGAATCTGAGAGATTGCTAACCACAATAAAGTTTGCCTTAATTTCCTTCCCAATAAAAAACCCATGTCAACCACTTCTTTAAAGCAATGATCATTGGCGGTTCTAAACTCTGTAAATTATAACAAATGAATGGTTATGCCTGTTCAGATATGATGCACATTGAAAGCACCATCTCCAAAACTTTTTACAGTATGGAAAATATTTCATTTGAACCTAAACCAATATTTCATTTTTAATGGTTTTCCAATGGAGACACTTTCAAATCAAAATAGAACTTCGAGTCCATAAATGCGTCCGTGGCAATGATTACAGGAAAAAGCAGTTATTGAATTTTTTGCTGTAATATATGTAGGGCCATGTGAAAAAAAGGTTTAACACTTTCTCTCAGCCCTAAATTTGTAATTTGAAGGTTGCAATAGATTCTAAAAAAAAGTGAAGTTAAATGTGAGCAAACTATCATGGCTTTCTCTTTCAACACTTTTCCAGGCTTTACTAGAAAGTGGTTTACAACATACAGTACCTTGTACAACACTACTTAGAAGAACATCCTTATGTAGAGTTGTGGGGAGTTATATTGAAATAGCCCCTCAACATTCCAGACAATGTGTGTGATATTTACAGCTGTTTCAATTCTCAAAAAGAGAAGGAATACATACCAACTCACAATGTTTCTCTTCTGTAACTTAGTAATAATTGTATATGATCAGCTACTCTAATTATGTTCCAGAAATAATAGAAAAAAATGTATTGTATGCATATGTTGTTTTCTGGGACTGTCATGTTAAAATCGGGACTGGTTAAAGATATATATCTATATTATTTTCTGCCCAGAATAGAAGATAATTGTATCTCAGCCTTAAAAACGTGTCCATTATTTGCAGATAAGTTCAAAAACATGAGTGGGTACATTTTTATGCATAATCTGCTCTGTACATCCTGTGTTTTCATGCATAGGACAGGAAAACAAGGCTAAGCGACTCAACTATGCATGAAAACATAAGAACCGGGATGCAGAAAAATGGCAGCAGGTGCTCTGTACTGATGAGTCAAAAATGAAATATCTGTCTATAGCAGGACGCGGTTGTTCGCTGAAGGGCTGGAGAGCGGTACAATAATAAGTGTCTGCAGTGAGGCATGGTGAAAGTTCCTTGCAAGTTTGGTGCTGCATTTCCACAAATGGATTTGGAGACTTGGTCAGCATCAACGGTGTCCTCAATGCTGAGAAATACAGGCATGCTATAGTATCAGGGAGGTGTGTAATTGACCCCAAATATATTCTGAAGCAGGACAACAACCCCAAACATACAGCTAACGTCATTAAGAACAATCTTCAGTGTAAAGAACAAGGGGTCCCAAAGTGATGGTTTGGCCCTGATCTCAATATTGAGTCTATCTAGGACAGTGATGGCGAGCCTTGGCACCCCAGATGTTTTGGAACTACATTTCCTATGATGCTCAACTACACTGCATCTGGGGTGCCCAGGTTTGCCATCACTGATCTAGGATCACATGAAGAGACAGAAGTGTTTGAGGCAGCCTACATCTACAGAAGATCTGTGGTTAGTTCTAAAAGATGTTTGGAACAACCTATCTGCTGATTTTCTTCAAAAACGGTGTGCAAGTATACTTAGAAGAATTAATGCTGTTTTGAAGGCAAAGAGTGGTGATACCAAATATTTTTATCTTCTGTTCATTTACTTTCTATTTTTGTTAATTGATAAAAAAAAAACGATTGACACGTCTATTTCTAAAAGCATTCGTAAATTATAGCATTTTTCACACCTACAGAAAACTTTTGCACGGTAGTGTAGGTCTGTGTGGACACTGAGCCTTTAGTTTCCTTGCATGTCCCTGCAATTTACAACATTTCCTTGGCATGCTTTGCATTATGGTAAATGCTGATTGGGGCTGTATGTTGGAAGGTAGAGTGGTCAGCAAAAGAAGCAGCCCAGTCCAAACACCAGGTTCCTGCACAGCTGGCAGTGATATGAGTAAAAGTTGAAAAGCCCTCTGATGAAACACGTAACTCTCTGGTTTCAAGTTTCTATAAGTAGACTAAGAAAACAACTGTCAAACAGTTACAAAACTATTACACAACAGCTTTATTTTATGGGAACAGCATGCAATTCTGCTGAAAGCAAACATCATAGCAAGATGAGGCAATAAAGGTTAACTGGAAATTAGTTCACTGCTTAGGCAAAAAAAAAGGACTTGGAGTGTTTCCAGTCCAGCAACAATGGAAATATATTATGCAAATCTGGCCTTCTCCATATTCCAATACATGGGTGCACTTGATTCCTAACTACTTCCTTGTACAGCATGAGAGCTAGCTATTAGTAACTTACTACGTTTTGCTTTCTTCACAGGCATTTTTGGCACTTTAAAGGGGTGTTCCAGCCAAATTTAGTGTTTATTAAAAGTCAGCAGCTACAAAAAGTGTAGCTGCTGGCTTTTAATAAACACACACTCACCTGCTCCACGATCCAGCGTCGCGCCGGCCGGGGGTCCGCTCCTCTCCCCCTCCTCCCCGGCCGGCGTCTTCATCCTAAGTGTGCGCACCCGACCGTGACAGCTTTCGGCTTCACGACCGTGCACCCACTGCGAATGCGCGAGCGGCACTGCGCATGCACGAGCGGCGTGGCCCGTCGCTGATTGGACAGGCGATCGCATGGGACCTGTCAGTGTCCCATGCGATCGCCTACAGGGAGGGGCTGCTGTAGGCGATTAAGCTTAATCGCCTAACCAGCCCCTCGGTGGAAGCAGAAAGTGGGACAGGAAGTCCCACTCCTCCTGAAGCCCCCACTCCCCCCCAAAAAAAATTACATGCCAAATGTGGCATGTAAGGGGGAGGGGAGTGGGTTGAGCGGAAGTTCCAATTTTGGGTGGAACTCCACTTTAAGTATAGTAATTACTAATGCAAACATATTTCTTTTTATATATTACTCTTTTTTTTATACTTCTAGGAATCTGTTGTGGGTATAAAGTACAGGCACCTAGTGATTCCTGCACATACCTAAAGTAATTTCTGAATCCAGAACTGTTCTGACAGGCACAAAGTTTATGCACTCCTTGCTGCCTCCTTCAAATTCCTATTAGCCAGTGAGGCAGACTATCATAGTGATGGAATAATGGCAATGTGTTTGGACAAGAGCTACTGGTAAACTCTAAATCTAGAAAGAAGTGTCAGACTGAGAAATCTTTCTATATATGGATGACAGAAGAGAAACTACATTGGGTGTGTCTGTAAAAAGTTCTCTTGCATTACAAGCAGGCTTTCTCAAGCCAGATTACTAATAAAAAGTACTAAGGTAGGATCGTGCACTACAGCTATACCTGGAAACACACAAAGTACTGAGCATGTAGGCTCTGCCACCTCAAATTTAGAGTTCTGAAATTCAGTTCTGATTGAAATGTACCTTCAGGTTCAATTTTCAATTCTGTATGGAATGCACCTTTTAAAGTTACTGAACTTTAAACTACTAGAAACTAAGTGCCACAGAATATATTGAAGATGACTTCCTGGTAAGGATATTTTTACAGACATTGGTCCAGCTTGAACCAAGTATGCATATAGGATACCTGTAGGGGCCCTGGGAAGCTGGAAATCACTGTAGTAGGCACCACAGTGAGCTCCACTAACTTCTGGCTCCAATGCCAAGCAACAGTGTACTGAACACTGGAACTGGAGGATGCCCACTCGGCATTGGCATCTTTCTGAGAATGCTTCGCATTTTCTCAACTATTGCAAAGTGTTCTTCAATTATTAGATTGCAAGGCACTCCCAACCCTCTTGAAATGTATTGCAACTGTACTGTCTCTCTTAGATTGTAAAGTACTGTGCAAACTTTAGTGATTGGATGATTGTGACGTCATGTCACCTGCTTCGTCCAATTAACTACTTGAGCCTGGGCCATAGTCAAAAGACAGCCTCAAGGTGGCTCTATAAATTCGGGAGGACGTCTTTTGACGTCCTCGCGTCCTCCGGCCACTGGAGATGCCGATGCGTGTGCCTGGCGGCCGCGATGTCCACCATGTGCCCGCGATCGGCAATGACAGAGCAGGGACGTGAAGCTCTGTGTGTAAACACAGAGCTCAACGTCCTGTCAGGGAGAGGAGACAGATGCTGTGTCTCTTGTACATAGGGACACAGCATCGGTCACCTCCCCCAGTCAGTCCCCCTCCACACACAGTTAGAACACACCCAGGATACACATTTTAACCCTTCCTCGCCCCCTAGTGTTAAACCCTTCCCTGCTAGTCACATTTATACAGTAATCAATGCATTTTGTATAGCACTATTTGCTGTATTATTGTGAATGGTCCCAAAAATTTGTCAAAAGTGTCCAATGTGTCTGCCGCAATATTGCAGTCCTAACAAAACTCGCAGATTGCCGTATAACTAGTAAAAAAAATAATAATAAAAAACATGTCAGAATTCTATCCCCTATTTTGTAGCCACTATAACTTTTGTGCAAACCAATCACTATACGCTTATTGTGGTTTTAGTTTTTTTACGAAAAATATGTAGAATACATATCGGCCTAAACTGAGAAAAAATATGTTTTTTTTTTTTTAAATGGGATATTTATTATAGCAAAAAGTAAAAAATATTGTGTTTTTTTTTCGGGTTTTCTTTTTGTTTATAGCGCAAAAAAAAAACAAAAAAAACCGCAGAGGTGATCAAATAACACCAAAAGAAAGCTCTATTTGTGGGGGAAAGAAAAGGATGTAAAATTTGTTTGGGAGGTACATCGCACGACCGTGCAATTTTTCTCCCAGGGCAGGAAGGGGGTATATGTGCCCAGTAAGCAAGTGGTTAAAGAAAAATGTGCATTCATGTAGAAAATGCAAAGCATCTCAGAAGCAGCACAGGACCTAGAACCTGGTACTGTAAGTGTAGTGGTGGCTACTACATTGATTTCCGGCTTCCCAGGGTATGGCCAGGTTGGACCAATGTAACCATATAAACATATCTATACCTGGATTTAGTCGTTAAGCAATTTTCTATGGTTAATTACCTATATTTAACACAATTTAAAGAAAAACTGTGACATCAGTAAAGTTATTACATGATATAAAATAAAAATTTTTTTAGTTAGAATATAAATGTACAGATTGGGCCAGATTCAGAGAGCTATTACGCCGGCGTTACAGGAGATGTGCGGCATAAGTCTAAATCTGCGCATGCGTATCGATGCGCCGCATCCCCAAAACGATATATGCATGAAATCAATTTTTTTTTCGACCGGCGTAATTTCGATAGACTGGCGCATCCGTGCACGCAAAACTGCGCTAGACACACCATTGATTTGCTATTCAAATATGCAAATGAGGGAGTTACGGGGATCCACAAAAGTAAGTTGGTGCAGCGCAGGCTACGCGCTGTGCGCAACAGCTGCATGTCCTGTCTAAAATTAGTCCATATAAAAGGTGGTATAAAATTAGACAATCCGTCTACATGTCAGCTAAAGCAACACTGTTAGTGAGGAGCTGAGCAGTCACACTTGCTGGGCAACAAACTGTATGCCAACATGCCAGGGGCATCCTTGCTCATAGCTATACTACTGACTTTAGAGGAGCAAAGAAGGAGGAGCACGGAGGAGGGCACGGGAGAGGATATACCGCACACGCATAGACATCTTTGGCATGAGTGATTCTGAGGTGTATCGCATCTTCAGGTTCACCCCTGCTGCCATCATGGAATTAACCACAAGCCTGCAGGAGGACATCACCAGCCCAACACACCGTTCAGATGCAGTGCAGCCACTGGTTAAGGTCCTGGCAACACTCCATTTCCTTGCCAGTGGCTCTTTTCAAAAGAACAAGTGGAGTGGTGGTTGGGATGTCACAATCCTCCATGAGCAGATGTGTGCACCAGGTTATCCCTGCAATCCTCAGACGCATGGCCAACCAAATCATCAAACCAACCACTGAGGACCTGCGGCTGAAGGCAATGACAGATTTCTACAGAATTGCCAGATTCCACGCACCGTGGGGGCCATTAATTGCACACATGTGGCACTCCAGCCCCCCATGAGACATAGCACATATACCGCAATCGGAAGCATTGGCATTCCATCAACATACAGGTGATAGTCGATGCCCAAGGCCTCATATGGCACGTCTGTGCCAAACCCCCCCGATCAAGCCATGACAGCTACATATACAATCATAGCCCCATCCCAATGGAATTCGATCAGAACGTGTATGGGGACAGCTGGCTGGTTGGTGAGTGACATGGTTGGCAGGCATGACTGTCCCCCCCCATGATGCACACATCACAAGGGGCACATGCACTACTAACATCCTCCTGTCTTTTCCCTTTCAGGTGACTCTGCATATGCACTGGGACCCCATCTCATGACTCCTATTCGGAACCCCCAAACCCCAGGAGAGGAAAGATACAATGAAGCCCACGCCCAAACCCGTGCAGTGGTGGAGCGCACCTTTGGCCTCCTGAAGTCACGTTTCAGATGCCTGGATAAGTCTGGGGGTACCCTGTTGTATTCCCCAAACTTTGTGTGCCAGATCAACGGTGCATGTTGCACGCTGCACAACTTTGCAGTGAGAAGGGGCCTGCAGATTGACATACGTGATGACCTGACCCCTGAACCAGACAATCCCCCCCTAACCGAGGCTACCCGTCTTCTGAGGGAAGAGCAGCCAGGAGACAGCTCACATTAGGCATCTTTGCACATTAAACACACACATTAATCATGGCACAATGAGAATGCATGCATGCACACCACTGTGGTCCCTAGCACAGACACATCACATCCTCATCAAATTGGATTGGCACAAGCCCACCATGCAGGACTTGTGAGCAGCAACGCCACGCCACGCCACGGCTCCAATTATGTCACTGTACATTCATACACCATTCACACAGACCTGGGGATCACTTCTCCCTGGTCCTGGGGAACCCTTCTCCACCACAAATGAGGGTGATACCCCTTTTCCGGCAGGAATGTCACCCCCACATTCCAAAATCATTCACAACCCAAAAAAACTAAATTGTCCAGCAAAAAAAAAAAAGTCCAGCACACACACACAAAAAAAAAAAGGGGGAAACCAAATTAATGCCACTGGCTTGACCCACGCCTGGGGCGCCCATGGCCACGGCCCCGGCTCCTCAGGGGAGAATCATGGGGGGGCGGAGTAATCCGGGGAAGGAGGAGCAGCCCCTGGTCTCTGCCCACCTGGCGTCCTGCCCTCCAAGGCCACGGCTATTCTGTTCAGGCCAGCATTTAGTGTTGCCGTATTGGCCTGGATAGCCTGGGTGAGGGCCCTCACATTTTGCCCAACGTGTGCTGTAGTAGTCTGCAGTTAGTTTAGGCAGTTTGTAAGAGCCCGGGAGTGGCAGTCCAGGTCCCCAAGCGTATCATTTATGGAGGACAGGCTCTCCTCCATCCGCCCCAAAGTCTGGCTGACCTGTCCCAGATGGTGGGTCTGAAGGGCCTGGTCCCTTTTGAGATTGGTGGGCAGAACCTTGGCCACTCCCCTGGTCTTCTGGGACGACTTCCTGCCTCCAGATGATGCTTGTGGCTGTGGAGAAGTGGAGCCCCTTGGGAGGGGAGCCCTGTTGGGGGAGGAGTGGGAGGGGCTACCCCTTATGGAGGGATGGCTGCTGCCAGCCAGAGGGGAAGAGTCCTCCAAAAATAATAAGCCACTGCCTGACATGACCTCCTCCTCCAACTCAAACTCCTCCTCCTCAAGCTCCTCCGAGGACTCCAGCCTTGTCTGGGGGTCCTCATCAGGCTGGTGTCCCGGGGATGGTGCAGTCAAACCAGATGGCCCAGCACCCTCCTGCACATCTGTGGATGACACAAAACATTCACAGGTTGGAGGATCCACACACTTGCCACATATTCCCTCCCCCCCCCACACATGCTACACCCCAGATAGGAAAAAAAAGGGGATTTTTATAAACAGCTTACCTGTAAAATCCTTTTCTTGAAGTACATCACGGGACACAGAGCAGCATAGTAATTACTATGTGGGTTATAGAGCCTACCTTCAGGTGATGGACACTGGCACTCTTCAAACAGGAAGTCCCTCCCTATATAACCCCCTCCCCTAACAGGAGTACCTCAGTTTTGTAGCAAGCAATAATTTGTCCCATAAATTCCCCCAACAAGAGGGGTGGGAGCTCTGTGTCCCGTGATGTACTTCAAGAAAAGGATTTTACAGGTAAGCTGTTTATAAAATCCCCTTTTCTTTATCGTACATCACGGGACACAGAGCAGCATAGTAATTACTATGTGGGATGTCCAGAAGCAATGCCAACTGAGGGGAGGGAGACCTAACAGGAAGGACCAAAAGATGCCACCGGCGCAAGGAAACTAAGAGGGCGGCTCTTAAGACCGCTTGGCCAAAGGCCAGGTCCTCGCGCCTCCTCACGTCCACCTGATAAAACCTTGTGAACGTGTGAACCGACGACCAGGTTGCTGCTCTGCAGACCTGGTCCATGGAAACCTGATGCTGGACTGCCCAAGAAGTCCCTAAGGCCCTGGTTGAGTGAGCCTTGACAGAGGCCGGGGGGTCCCTACCCTTCAGGCCATAGGCCTGTGAGATTATCTGGCGGATCCACCTGGCTAGTGTGGCTTTTGACGCCGCCTGACCTACTCTGGGCCCCTCCGGCAGAACAAACAGCGCATCCGTTTTCCTGATATGGGCTGTGGCCTGCAAATAGGCCTTAATAGCCCTTACCACGTCTAAGGAATGTAATAACCTTTCCTCTCTGGACCCTGGATTGGAAAAAATGACGGGAGGACCAAGTCCTGGTTTAAATGGAAGGCTGAGACCCTCTTAGGCAAAAAGGTGGGCAAGGGTCGCAAGATGACTCTGTCCTCATGAACTATCAGGTACGGCTCCTTGCAAGAAAGGGCCGCCAGCTCCGAGACCCTTCTGGCCGAGGTCATGGCCACCAAAAATACCAACTTCCTTGACAGCAACACCAACGGGATATGACCTAGGGGCTCGAAGGGGCGCCTCTGTAGGGCCGAGAGAACCAAATTTAAGTCCCAGGGACAAGCCGGGAGCCTGACTGGGGGATTAATTCGCAGAACCCCCTGTAAAAAGGTCTTGACCAATGAGTGCGTGGCTAATGGCCTCTGAAATAGAACTGACAAGGCCGACACCTGTCCCTCAATAGTGCCGACAGCCAGTCCCTTCTCAACTCCGTGTTGCAGGAATTCCAAGATCCTACCGACAACAAACCTACAGGGGTGCCACCTCTTGGTCTCACACCATGACACATAGTTTCTCCACACCTGTAGTATATACGCCCTGAAACTGGTTTCCTCGCATTGATTATAGTGGAAAGCACAGACCTCGAGAGCCCCCTCTTCCTTAGGACGTAGGCCTCAACCGCCAACCGTTAAACCCAGCGACTGTGAGGCAGGGTGGTATATTGGTCCCTGCGATAGCAGGTCTGGCCGAGTGGCAGAGGCCAGGGTCTCCGATTGACATTCTCACAATTAGGGAGTACCAAGACCTCCGGGGCCACGCTGGAGCCACTAGGATTACGGTCTTGCCCTCTGCCCTGATCCGACGGAGGAGTCGGGGTGGAAGCAGCTGAAGTGGCGGGAAAGGCATACATCAGCGAATACTGGTGCCATGGACAAACCAGGGCGTCCGTGCCACAGGCCCGTGGTCCCTCGTTCTGGATACGAATCTGGGTAGTTTTTTTGTATTAACCGTT